>CM062817.1:592435556-593840908 GCA_031772625.1 Pinus tabuliformis | reverse complement strand
AAGCAATGAGAACTACAATTAATTATGGATGCTTTCTATAGATAACCTTAAAGGGCACTTGATAGTGCAATATCAAGGAAAGGAGGACGTTGACATTGAAAATTATCTACATTTTCAAAACTTCATATTCATCAAGCCTCAAATCAGAGTGACTTAGCATAAGCATGATGAGTTGTCTTATGCCAAAAAGTATGCCTTCAAAGAACATGTAATTAGAAATGGACTCCACTAGTTACAAGAGCACTAAATGCTGATAAGACAAGGAGAATGATACATGTAGCTAGTAAGAAGAAGCTTACAAATGATGATGATCACACCCTATTGTAGCCGCCAATGTATAGTCTCTTATTTGCAAATTGTCATAGTTGGTATAGAGTTCCAATAAGTATACACACCAAAATGCATATCTTGAAGGGTAATGTTATGATTTCCTTCCTACAAAAGGACACAATGCATGAAATCATATATCTAATATGTGTAGATAGGGATCAATTGTACAAGGACTGCTATGATATTCACATTTTATAGGATCTTGGATCCAGAGGCATTCAACTCTAGCATGGGAGAATGTATACAATTCTCAATAAATTAGTTGTGCAATAACAAATATGATTACACTAAATGCACTAGACAATAGTGATAGGTGAAAAAATATATAATTTAGACAAGGGGAGTAACACGATGATAGGGGGAGCACCCATTTTCCATTGATGTCAAACGGGGGGAGAATACTAAAAAGGGGAGAAATTGGTTGGAGTGTTTCGATCAATGAAAAAGGGGGAAATCCATCCCTACAAAACTACGTAAGTTCCACATGAGAATATCATATCTTTGGGATTATTTTTACAACCCATAGGTCAGATCTATTACCAATTTAGGTTGGCCCTCCCCTTTCAAAAGACATGATGGTTCAAGTAAGGTTTGAATAATATAAATTAGCAACTCGTCTCACCCATTTGGTACTGGAATTCGGTCAAGGAACTTGATAAAGGAAGAAGATATGTATGGATCTTATTTGAAGATTCAGGAGAGATTCAAACCACAAAAGACACACATATCTCTGATCTTAAAGCAAAAAAAAAAAGACAAGACAAGTGGAGTGAAGGTTCTGTAGCTTAAGAGAGAAGTCTTGTGACCATTTCTTTGTGCTAGAGGGTAGTGAAACTTTGCGATACATCTCTACGAAAGCAAGTGAATCTTTGTCAAAGGCAATGAATCTCTGTAGTATATCTATGTGAATAGCCAAAGAAGTTATAAAGTATATATCTAAGCAAAGTTTATTGAAGTTATGAATTATATATATGTGACATAGGAGCTAAACCAAGGAATTAAGGTGAGGTTCTTTTGGTTTTGGTTATATGTTTTTGAGGATCTTCGTGCCATCTTGGGATTCTTTTTGAAACAGGACCTCGACCTTTTATTGGAGTAGACTTCAGCCCTTTTGGGAGAAAAAATTATCCCCTCTTGGATTACTTTTGGCCCCGTGGAAAAATTAAATGGTAAACCTATGATAGGGCACAAATTCAACCCTCTTTTGGATGTGATAAGTTGCAGAACTTAGCATCACCTTGGAGCGGTTTTCAACCTACCTTAAGAAGAAAACCTTGACACTTCTTTGAAGTAGAATTTGGCCCTTATTGAAGCACCTTTTTGGAGCCTTGATTGGACTAACAGACTTTGAACTCTTTGTCATCAAGCATAGTGAAGCTGCTTAAGATTGATGTTGACCTTGGAGAGATTCTTGAAGCAGATTTTGAAGATTAGTTGATACAGATTTGGAGTTGACCTTGAATCTGCTCGAGCCAATACTGTAACAGTCATTAAAGAAATTTTGAAGTATTCCTTGAGCAAACATGAAGAACCTTGGAGACACTTTTAATTCCTTGTTGAACTTGACTTTGATTTGAACCAGACTTTGAAGTATCTTGGAGGCCATTTGTAGCAGTTGTAGAAGCCTTTGTTAAAGTAGACATCAAGCATCCTTGGAACATATTTTAAGGAGAACTTGAAGATCTTTTGAGTAACATCTGAAAAGTTTTTCAAGACATCTTGGAGAAGTGGATTTGAAGCATTGTTGGATCAATATTTGAAGCATTATTAGAGCTTTGTTAGAGACATCTTTCAAGACTTGTTGAAGAATCTTTTGGAAGAATTAAAGCCACCTTGAAGGATTGAAGTAAATTGAAAGGGTAGGAGCCTAGAGGATTGGAGTCCTCATACAAGGTTGGAGCCTTATAAGAAACCAATTTGGAGCTTAGATTGATTTTTGAGGATTGGAGTCCTCATAAGAGGTTGGAGCCTTGAAGGAGTTAGAATTTTATTGTACATGTTGAAGCTTTGATCGTTTGGAAGAGGATTAGAGTCCTGATTATTTTCACTAATAAAATTATTTTTTTATTATACATATTGTGTTATGGTTTAACTACTGATCTTAACTCACAATAAAAAACAATTGTAATGAAATAATAATTCACACCCCCCCCCCCCCCCCCTCAATATATCAACAGACTTGGTCAATAGATCTTTTTGTATGTATCTTATTACTATATGGACATTTGGGATAAAATACATTAACTTTTCCCATTTGTTTGGTTTCTAATCTAATAGACCATGACAAAAGGATTTTGATATTATGTAATCTCATATCAATTTAAAACAAAAAACAAAAAAAAACAAAAAACCAAAGAGAAAAGAAAAGATTATTTACAAAAAAAAATGTCAAATTTTATAGGTGTTATTGTTTAGGGGTTATCATGTTTAAGACTTGTACTCAAGCATATAGAGGTTAGACCTTATAAGGGTATAACAATTAAGGGTTATCTATCTACAAATATATATCAGGGATTTTAATGATTTTAAGCGTTAAGGGTTATATGAGTTTAGAGATAAATCGTAGTAAGGTCTAGGCCTTAATATGTTAAGGATTATATATATTTATACTTATATTTTACATAATATTCTTAGGATTTACATATAATCATAGTTATAAGTTATATGTTATAGGGATTAAAGATTTAAGATTATACGCTTTAAGAAGTAAGTAATTATAAGAGGTAAAGAGTTACTAGTTACGAAGGCTAAATGGGTTAAGGTTTAATGTTAAGGGTTATAGTTGTGCGATTTTTTAATTTTTTACGAGTAGAAAAAGTGTAATATATTAATTTTAAATGTTTTATGTGTTAATAATTGCATTGGTGTAAGGGATCAACCTAAAGCTCTTAGCCATTTGAGAATCTGGAGCAACTAATAATAAACCTGAAAACATTGATTGATAGCTATTGATTGTTGACAAAATTATATTGATTTGATATTGATAATGGTGATAATCATATATATAAATAATAATAAATCAAATGTGATAAATATGATTTGACACACTCTTTGTGAACAAGTTGGAAATACATACAACTAGCATTAATCTAATTGCATATGAAAACTGAAGTGATTTTGGTGGGATCTCCAATGTATGTCTTCCATGAAGTAAGAGTAATCTAAAACTCCTTTTCTTCTGATGTTGCCTCTCATGATAGTAACTCTATTATCCGAGAAAATACAAATCTTTAGAGACCTAAAATTATATGTTTTCAATCCATTACATCAACTCAGTTATGAGATTCATTAAGCAATGGTTGCTTCTAAATAGATTTCTTGTAAATATATTGTGTCATGTATTTGTACATATAATTTTGTGTACAATTTACTACATAAATATATTATGTTCTAAAAATGATGTTATATGGTATCTTTTATATTATAGTGGATGTTATACTATATCTTTTATAGTAATATAGTATTATTGATAGTTTAAAATTGTAATATTCCATTTTAAATTATTTAATTTTTTTATTATTTTATTATTATTATATATATATATAATTTTAAATAAATAAAGTAAGATATTATATTGTGTGTTTTCGATGAGATGGTAAGTGATCGATTAGAGGTCTAGGATATGGGCTTTAATTCACACACCATATGTCATCAATGATATTAAAATGTGTTAAGAACACTTCTTTTGGCGCTCAACGAGTGAAGGTTTCTCATAGTCTCTTGTGTAAAATTGGTCTGGACTTGGTCGCAGGGCTCATTTGCAAGTTTTGGGCAATGAGGGATAAGATTGCAGGGGATCAAATTCTCTAGGTGTGAAGGGTGGTTTACCAATCAAGTAATTCCCCCTCCTGGCCTGAAGACAATTAATGTGTGCTATGTGTGGGGAAGTCTGTTATAGTTCAAGTTTCGTTGGTGACTCAAAGTGCCACCTAGGACCCCGAGACACGTTATGTTGTTGTGGCTAGGGATAATACTGTGCAAGTTTGGTGTGTAGTGGATTTTGAAGTAGGGACCGTCCTCTGCCTAGGTCTTGGGCCAAAACCCCTTGCTTCCGAGCAGGCAATTTTGTTTGGTCAGTCTATTAATGGTGTTATTGATTGGTATGCATTGTTTCATTTTGGCCCCTTTGTAGGTTATGTTGTGAGTGTGGTGTTTGTTATGGCCCGAGGCAAGCTTCCTGTAGTGTTGGGTTGGCAGATTGAGAGGAGTTTTTCTTTGAGGTTTTTGTGCAGTGGTCAAATAAGCGACCCACGATGGGGCTTTGGGTAGTTGGGTTTCATCATTCTCTGTATGTAAGGCGGTTTTGCTCAAGTCATGCTTGGGACTAGAGAATCTTTACTTCCTATTGTCAATTCTCTTTGTTGTGAGCCTGGTGTTCATTGTGACCTATGGCAAACGTTATGTAGAGTTGGCTTGGCATCCTTAAGGATATTTACCCCTAGGGCTTTGGTGTTGTGATCGAGTAAGTTCCTAGAGTGGGGACTCTGAATTGGTGGGTCTCGAAAATTCTCTAGGTGTAAGGAGGGTGCGCAAGGGCTTCCATTGGGGTTGGATTGGTTTCACTATCAGTGGGAAATTTTGTGTTGCAGGTCGTGGTAGCAGCTACACAGTGAAGCTCTCGGTTGGGGATCAGTGTGTTGTGAACCCTTGCTAGTTCGGGGTGAGCGGGGAGATAGGGGTGTGATGTTATGCCAAAGGGGTCATGCGCATAGGAGGGCTAGCCCTCCAAGAGAGGGAGCAAGTCCTGTAATGGATCAGAGGGACTTTGGAGAGGAGGTTGACTAGAACTTGGCTCATTCTCTCGACAAAATAGACCTTCCCCCTCCATTTGACTCACTTGAAGCTCAGTTGCATCAGGTCACTTTGATGGTGGAGCAGTTAGCTCGGTATCGCCACGATGACCAGAACGAGCTTATAACCTTTATGACTGATTTACAACATAACCAATGTCACATGATGGATAGGTTGATCTCTCTCTGACATGGGAAAAAGTGGATCCAAGATAGATAAGACCATATGGAAGGAAGGTTGGCACATATGGAAGCACACGTACATGAGGCCTTTCGTCAGCCTCAACTACCTAGGAATGAGAGGGACGTCATTGGTCAGGGTAATGTTGATGATTAGAGATGGAGATCATATGTTTTTGGGTTTGGGGACTCTTTTGGATAATGTGGGAAGTATGCATGAAATCTACTAGCTTTCTCCTGATGTTATCTTTTTTGTTTTTACTTTTATATCCTAGCCAACATGTCCAATAGGAATGTGTCTAAGGGTATTTTGTTTGTCAGCTCATCACAATGTAATACTTTTAAGAGTTAATATAAAGTTTTGACATAAAAAATATTGTGTTGCGTGGTTTTTATCTCGTATCATATTATAACATAGAGAGTTCAAACTCAATGCTCAAAATATCTATGTAACGGTTAAGAATTTTATTATTAGGACCATATCACAGTATTTTATCTTTCCATCTCTCCATTCTTTTTAGTTCACTGTGTATAACTCAAATAAGCGAAAAAATAAATTGAGTTGTGAACATGGAGATGGTCTATTACTTTTCACCTATGACTTCCTTAATGAGAATGAGAATGTACTCCAACTCACCTAAGAGACATTCAAACAATAAACAACATAATGCTTAACATCATAGCTCCCATGAATGGGTGCTTCACTAGGTTGGTGGAAGTGGATTGTTGTTATCACTCTTGTTAGGGTTTAAGTATCTCAATGACACACTTGTGTTTGTTTGTGTCTCTACTTGTGAAAATGGGGTTGAGGGAGGTGTGAAGTGCTAATGTAGGTGTCAGTACTAGTTGGCTTTAGCGGAATATATGCCCCTAATTAATGGCTTCTTTTGATGTAGTGTGACTTTTTTAGCCTAGTATGAAATATAAAATAAGGTAGTGGTCATGTTCTCATGTTTACTTGAAGTTACCTTAAAAAAAACATCATCATTCTTGCTACGATATGGAGAAGGTCTCTTGCTCCTTGTGTGTGGAGAAGTTCTATTAATTGGCCCATACAACTTTGTGAAAAAATGGTATACAGTACGTTGCGCCAAACTTCCCCCCTTGAGCTTTATGAATGTGACCAAACATTACTATATCGTTCCTTCATCGTGTGTGTGAAAACTAGCATAACTCCTCAATAGCTTGGGTTGAAAGTGATTTACTTCCTCATATAATGACGTCATTGTTTGAATGACATAGCCCAAAGTGCACTAATGCTTTCATCTCATCATTGCATTCTAATTCTCACATAGAGTCGTGCCACCAAAAGAGGAATAAACACTAAGCACATGTAGAAGATGACACCCAATCTTGTGCATGTGGCATTATGCATAAACAACATTTATCCTCGATCTAAATGTTTTACAAATTGGGTTTTTTTTTGTCACTCAGAAGAGTGAGAAGGGAAACCAATATGTTTCATTTAAAACCCACCAAAAAACTTTAGAATAAAATTCACATATATTAAATAATAATATTACACAATCTAATTCCAAAACAAGTATGCAAATATTAACAAAATTGTAACTAGTACTCACATCCTTCAAATCACTACTAACATGAACTTAAACTTGAGAACATGGAGTCCCACCCTAGAAGAAGTGCCCCTTCATACCTCATTAAAAGTAACCAATATTAATCATTTAACATTTACAAATACTCAATTCATAAAAATATTAATTTACCTCAAATCTTATATGAATTTACTCTTGTCGCTTAGATGTAGAGTGGTGCTTGACTATTCCTCACACATATATTGAGCCCCAAAAAATTACGCATAACACAAACCTTGTATATTGAATGTCTCAGAATGCATATCATCATATCATCTTATTATGTGGATAGGCATGCCTATTTCATAATAATGAAATTGGAATTTTAATTTAATTATCAATAATTATTAGGCAAATGGTAAGAATTTAACCACCACAGAATATTCATGGAATATTTTTAGTAATTAGGGATAAAAGGTTGAGATTTATCTCAAAATTATTTATGCATTTTTTTTCAATTTCATTAAAAAATCTCATATACACAAGAGTTAGATTTTTATTTAGCTTTTATTGTGTCGAGAGGTGCTCTCCAACCCAATATGGTAAAGATGTTGTAATTGCATCGAGAGACGCATTTTACCGTCTAATATGAGGGCGATGTGTGATTCCATCCATGCTCAATGTGAAGTTGCTGCGTGTCCCTTAAAAAAAAATAAAAATAAATAAATAAAATAAAATCTCAGCGATAATAAATAACAAAAATGAATAAACATGTTTGATGTGGTAAAAATATTTTACTCTCACTCTTGACCATAAATAAACTAGCAATTTCACCTAGAGGTGCAAAGGAACGTCGATATGAGGAGTGGGGGGAATGTGGAAGGCAATAATCAAGCGAAAAATATGGACAATGAAATACAGTCAAAATTTGAGTTTTTGTATATCTTCTAAAGAATGTAGAAGGAGGTTAAGTTTAAGAAGAAAGTGACACTGACATAAATGTCCCAAAACAATGTTGAAAAATGTAGCAAGAAATTCTCAATTTGATTTTGCCTTGATTAAATTGAGGAAATTCGAATTTCCACATTGACGGACAACTTGGATGTAGTTAACTTGTGTGACATGGCTTGTGTCACCCAATTTACTCAATAAATTTGAGTTGGAAGAGCTAGAGTTCAGTTAAGCATGTGTGATTGCTAATTTGTAGCAATCAAAGTCAGTTATCTCAAGTTGTTTTCAATTAAACTAGTTCCAATTGTTGGAGGAACTAGTGGAAGGTCATATATGCAATGGGACTTCAGTCAAACTAAGTGATCATCCAGTTAACTAATCAATCAACCCAAAATAGCTGGTGCATGTAGAGAATTCGCATTCCCCAACTATAGTGGAGATTCCAATGCAGTGTAACATCAGTGTTAGACTAGTCTTGAGTGTACAGGTGTTGCATTTAGTCAGATGATCAACCTTAGGAATTGCGCAATCATTTTGGAGAAATTCCTAAATAATGGGGGCCTAATTTCTTAGGAATTGTGCAAGGAAATAGGGGCTCAAGAAGAGGCAAAATTTGACTAAGTCCAGGTCAGAGCTTCTCAATGAGCAGAGAAATAGGTTATTCACTTGCAGGTTGTAGTCAGTTGAGCAAAGCAATTGTTATACATCTCTATTCATTAGATTAATGCAAGCAGACATCGAGGTTTTTAGAAAACTGCTTTCCCTAGTAAAACTATTGTGTGCATGTGTGTTATTTCTTATTACATGTCCTAGAATTTTTTGTTCTAAACTTTGAATTAAATTCCGTTGAGAAGTAGAGTAGGTTTGTGTCTTATGATTTTGATTAAAACTTCATGAGCAGTTCCAAATCTACACCATAATTTCTACATGTTATCAAATCAGGATTCACACTAGATCAGAAATTTCGAAGTTGTTTCTCAGGAGGTTCAAGTTTGGATTTCAGTGTAGCAGGATCTCTTTAGGGTTGAGAAGATGGCCTTCAATGGACTGAGGCTAGAGTATTCCTTGGAAGATAGCTATAATTTCATTGCATTGAGGCAGTATTGGATGACAATGGATTGCTAGAATACATCAAAACAAATTATGCAAAACCAATGGAATATGATGCCCAAAACCTTGCTCAGTGGATGAAAGATGTAGCCAAGGCGAAGAGAATACTATTGAAGGGAGTACAGGATCACATTGTCTCACATATCCATGGAATAAACTCCATTCGCAATGTGGAAAGCACTGACATAATAGTTCGAGAATAATAGTGACTAGAGGAAGCTAGCACTCAAGGATAAACTTTGAAGTATCAAGACGCAGAAGAATGATACTATTCCACAATATCTGAGCAGGTTCACACAATGTTGTGATGAACTTGGTTGTGTTGGTGTTAATGTAAGATGAATTGGTAAGCCTAGCCCTTCTAGGCCTTCCCAAGACCTCGCATAACTACCAAGATTCAGTGAACGAGAGGGAGAAACTACCGAATTGGGAATGCTTATGGTACGATTTAGTATAGGAATAAATAAGGCAGAATACCAGAGATGGAACTTCATCCTAGGGCGAGGATGAAGAAAAAATTGCATTGGTTGGAAAGGGAAAGAAGGGAAAAGGGAAGAAATATCAATCCAAACTAGAGTCTAGCCAAGGGGGCAAGAAGAAATATTTGTCCAAAATTAAATGCTTCCATTGTCATGAATTCATCCACAATGCCATGAAGTTTCCACACAAAAATGAAAGCAAGAAGACCTCGGGAGGAGCAACAGGTGAAGCCTTGGCTTCACAATTTAAGATTTACTTTACCCTTTTTGCATGCATGGCCAACACAATGATGGAGAGCGTGTGGTACTTAGACTCAGGTGCATTGTTCCACATGATAGGGTGTAGAGAGTTTTTCAGTGACCTGGAGGAGAAAGACTTGTAGATGCACATTGAGATGGGGGATGACGGAAGGTACAATGCGACTAGGGTTGGTACAGTCACCATTCAGAGGGAGTCATGCTCCCCTCTGAGGCTTAAGGATGTCATGTTTGTTTTGAGCCTAAAGAAAAATCCCATATCTATTGTAGTTTTGGAAGACCGTGGTTATGATGTGATCTTCAAAAAAGAAAAAGCATTCATGAGACACATAGCCATGGGACATGTGAAGCATATTGAGGTTCGTGTGAAGAACTTGTACAAGTTAGATGTAGAAGACTATGTTGCATTAAACAAAAAGGCAATGAAGGTGCAAAGTTGTGATGTGAGTGGACTTTGGCACAAAAGACTTGGCCATTTGCATCATGGCGCCCTGAAGATTATGCAACAGATAAACACAGACCTCCCCAAATGAGCACTTGAGCAGCATGACGTATGCAAATGATGTACCTTGGGGAAGAACACAAAATCCATTTCCCATGATCAGTACAATAAAGCACATGCAGTCCTTGAATGGATTCACTCTAATGTCTGTGGACCTTTCTTGACAACCTCCACTATCAAGCACAAATGTTTTGTCATTTTTATTGATGACTTCTCACGGAAGTGCTGAATCTTCTTCACGTGGAAGAAAGATGAGACATTCTCCAAGTTCGTAGAATTCAAGGCATTGGTTGAGAAAGAAACCAACAAGAAGGTGAAGGCTCTCAAGAGCGATACTGGAGGTGAGTACGTGTCGAACGAATTTAAGAAGTTATGTGGGAAAGAAGGCATTCGACGAGAGTTAAAAACACCCTGTAACCCACAACATAATGGGGTGGATGAGAGAAAGAACCGTAGTATTGTGGTTGCAACAAGGGAGATCTTGCATGACCAAGGCCTACCTATGCATTTGTGGGCTGAAGCATGCAACATAATAGTCTATTTGCAAAACTGGAGTCCTCATCAAATTTTGGGCATGATTACACTAGAGTAGGCTTTCTCAGGGAGAAATTCAGATGTGTCGCACTTCAAGATTTTTGGAGCCTTTTTTTTACTGCCATGTCTCCAAAGAATCAAGGAAGAAGCTTGATCCAACCGCATAATTGGGGGTATTTGTGGGTTACACATAAAATCCACACAACTACCGTGTGTACTTGCCATCCCTCAGAATGACAATTGTGTGAAGGGATGTAAAACTTGATGAGGAGAAAGTGATGTGGTGCTCTCTTTAGAGGGAGCTTCATATCCCACCAAAAGATGAGCCTTGAGATCCAAAGGAGGAACCTCAAGAAGTTATGGAGGAACCACGGATTGAGGAGCAAAGAGTGGAGTCAACCACTCAAGAAGAACCATCCATAGAAGGCAGAAAAAGAACCAGGGAGGCTGAGAGACTTGTGCAAGATGCGAGGGACAATGTGGGTGCTCCTTCAAATATCTGCAGGCAGAGAAGGTCCCCTGATCAATACACTGGCTACATGGCTCTAATGATTGAGCTTGTAGATACCGAGCCGTACTATTTCGAGGAAGAAGTAGAGAAACCTGTATGGGTTGACATAATGGTGGAGGAATACAAATCCATTGTAAAGAATAATCTTTGGGAAGTGGTCCCAAGACCAACAAATAAACCAGTTGTGGGTTCGAGATGTATCTTTAAGGTGAAGCAGACAACACATGGAAGCATAAAGAAGTATAAGGCCAGATTTGTGGTCAAGGAGTACTCTCAAGTTGAGGGAATTGACTATGAGGAGACCTTTACTCCTATAACAAGGTACTCATCCATTAGATCAATTCTTGCACTGGCTGCGCATATGGGGTGGAAGATCCACTAGATGGATGTAAAAAAACATTTCTCAATGGAGTTATTAAGGAGGAGGTGTACATTGAGCAACCAGAAGGTTTTGAGACTTTGGATCGGGAGTCTCATATGCGCAGAGTCAAGCGAGTGTTGTATGGTCTCAAACAAGCACCTTGTGCTTGGTACACCAAGATCGATAGTTATCTCACCGGTTTGGGCTTCACCAAAAGTGAAGTGGATGCAAACCTATATCACATCTTGGTAGAAGATAAATTGCTTATTATTGTCTTATATGTTGATGATTTGATTTTAACTGGTGATGAGCATCTAATCAGATCTTGCAAGGAGGACCTTGCAAGGGAATTTGAAATGAAGGACATGGGTCTCATGCACTACTTCCTCGGGTTGGAGATATGGCAAGATGATGGGGAATTGTTTGTCTCTTAAGGTGAGTATGCAAATGAGATACTATAGAAGTTTCGCATTGAGAGTTGTAAACCCATGGAGACATCTCTAGAGACCAACTAGAGGAAGGAGGATGCCACTTCAGGTGAAGAAGTGGATGCTACCATTTATCGATAGTTAGTGGGTTCACTAATGTATCTTGTGAACACATGACCATATATGTGCTATGCAATCAACCATCTTAGCCAAGCTATGGTTAGGCTAAACAAATTATTTTGGAAGGCAACTAAGGATGTTTTACGATACCTCAGAGACACTACCCAATTTGGACTATGTACAAATGGATAGAGGGAGTGAAGTTGTGTGGCTTCACAGATGCACATTGGGCAGGGAGTCCATCAGACCGAAAGAGTACATCAGGTGGAATTTTCAGTGTTGGGTTTGAAACTATTTTCTGGTACAACATGAAGCAAAGATCTGTGACGCTCAACTCAGCAGAAGCATAATACATGGCTGCAAGTCAAGCAACACGTGAGGCAATCTGGATGAGAAAGATACTTGTTGGACTGTTTGGTTAGATGATGGATCCAACTTTGATCTATTGTGATAATCAGAGTTGCATCAATCGCTCTGATAATCTTGTATTTCGTGATCGATCACAACATATAGATATCTGATATCGCCATTTATGGGATTATGTGCAGAGGCGGATAATGTTGCTACAATACATTCCGACAGAGGAACAAAATGATGACATTTTGACAAAGACCTTATAAAGAGGGGAGTCCGAGTTCCATAGGTGTAGGATAGGGGTGGTTGATAATCCCTTTCTTGCTCAGAGGGAGTGTTGAAAAACACATCAAAAATTCTTAATTTGATTTTTCCTTATTAATTTGAGAAAATTTGAATTTCCACATCAGCAGACAACTTGGATGTAGGTAACTTGTGTGACATGGCTTGTGTCACCTAGTTTACTCAGTAAATTCGAGTTGGAGGATTTAGAGTTCAATTAAGCATGTGTGATTGCTAATTTGTAGTAATCAAAGCGAGTTACCTTAAGTTGTTTTCAGTTAAACTAGTTCCCACTATTGGAGGAACTGGTGGAAGGTCAGTTGTGCAGTGGGACTTCATTCAAACTCAATGATCATCCAGTTAACTGATCAATTAGCCCAAAATATCTAGTGCATGCAGAGAATTCAAGTTCCCTAATTGTTGTGGAGATTCCAAGGCAGTGTAACATCAGTTGTATACTAGTCTTGAGTGTATAGATGTTGCATGGAGTCAAATGATCAACCTTGGGATTGTGCAATCCATTTTGGAGAAATTCCTAAATAATAGGGGCCTCTTTTCTCAAGAATTTTTCAAGGAAATACGGGCTCAAACAGAGGCAAAATTTGACTAAGTTTGGGTCAGAGCTTCTCAGTGAGCAGAGAGATAGGTTATTCACTTGCAGTTTGTGCTCAGTTGAGCAAACCAATTGTAATACATCTCTATTCATCAAATTAATACAAGTAGGGATTAGTTTTTTAGTAGATTTCTTTCCCCAACAATAATATTGTGTGCATGTGTGTTATTTCTTATTGCATGTCTGAAATTTTTGTTCTAAGTTGTGAATTAACTTCCGCAAAAGCAGTACGTTTATGTCTTGTGATTTTGGTTAAAACTTCACGAGCAGTTGCAAATCTACACCATAATTTCTACATGGAAATTGTTGCAGACACAATGTACATACCAAAGGAGTTCACATTATTTGGGGTTTTTAAAAATGGAAACGAGATGGTGCTGCTGCCTTCCACTCTTAGTAACCTGAAGTCACGAAGAGAAATAAAAGTCAGAAATGCATACACTTGAAGAGCTAACAAAGGTTATATTGCATGCCAATGGTTCTGTAAGGTTTATTTGCTACGTGTTGTGAACTTGAATTCATTAATTGTGTACTTTATATCTTCATAGACAATTGAGAACATTTAATCCATTGTTATTTGGTTAAGTCTTCCCTACCACATTATGTTGATTTTTTTTTTTCTATTAGCACATTCTTTTTTCATACGTCTCACTAAGAAAATGTTTTATGAGTTCAAAGGCCACAATTATGTAATCTCAAAGCATTTTCCAACCACTTCCAAAGGGGTCTTCTAAGAAAAGTTAAAGGGCTTTTTCTCAGCTAAAATCTCAAAGGATTTTAACAAGTTTTTGTATACACTTGTACATTTTCATGAGACTACAACTCCTCAATCTTATCCAATATTATCTAGACCATTAACATCCTTAATTAGGTGCACATATAAATTAAAATCTAAAGCTTACATTTTTTTCAACCTTGCTAGCTCTCAATATCCTTTATAGACCTCGAAGGAGGATTGTTCTAATCCTTGGATTTTGCTAGATTAGTAGATGACAAAATGGCTATTTGCAACTATCAGTGTCAAGGTATCTATAAAAAATATAAAAATCCTATGTTATCAACCAGTCCTCATCAAAAAATGATGCATAGAATTATATATGCAAATAAAGAAGATATATATATCTTGTTTGTTGGCCACTCCCGCAAGAATTTGCCTTTGAAACTGGCCACACACCCTATTCCTTTATATCTAATGCAACATTCACCAACAAGGATAAGAGTGTGAGAAATATTTTGGCATCAATCACAACATGCAATGAAAATGGAGTGCATTAAAACAAAAGGCTCAATTTATAGCATACACAAAATGTGACACTAGTAGCAAGTAACAATAGAAATCCAAAGCCTATTCCACTTGTACATGCTCTTTGGTCCTCGCAGTATTATTGGAGATTGTTCAACATGCTTCTTAAAATATGGTTTAGAAGCTAGGAGGACTCACTGCTATTGATATTTTGGGCTACATTATTCACATATTTTGTGTAGTTTCACTCAAAATTTGAGGATTCACTAGCTTGTAGTTGGGGTTTATGTAGGTTCTATTAAAGTATTTAGGCAATAGAGATTATGCTTGATACATCATTTATAAGCACTAGGGAAAATACACATATTTAGGGATGAGTTCGGGGTCCATTATGCTTGAAATCAGTTCAGAGGAGGGAGCAGGAGAAGCGACATATTCTAAAGCTGGGAAGTCCCTAAAACCTTGAAGTTGACTATTATGTTTGCAAAAACCCAAAAGAAAACCCTGTGTGGAAAAAGAGAAAGATGTAGAAAGTTGTCTTACGAGGAGGCTCTGAAAACCCTAGATAAAATGGTGAATAAAAAAGCGTCCCCATACCACACTGGAAGACATTCAACCACCCTGTAGCACTTGTAGCAAAAACTTAGTGTCATGATAAACTTCATATCTGGGGAAACAGTCTTATTATATGGTTGAAGAGGATTTGGAGATGGGTTTGGAGCGCAACTATGAAATGAAGAGAAAATTTGTTAGAATCTTAGTTGATTAATTGGGTTATAAACCTTTGCTTTAAATTCACTATATTAATGCAAGTTCATAGAAATTTATGTAATACATGAACATCATACATATTAGAGGCTGAAATCAAATGTAACTATCAAAATCACTCACCAAAAGCAATAGTCGTGCAAGTGTGTTAGGAATTTGCTAGTCCGATCTCTGAGGTTTGTTGCATCTAGAAGGCATGACTTTCAAAAAGTATGAGACCATGTACAAGTCTTGAGTGATTTTGAAGGAATAATTAACCCTCATACCTCACACATTTTACCTAAGTCGAACGAGTTTGTTGCAAACTATGCGATTGCCTTTGGGCTATATTTCTCAAAGAACTTTCAAAATAATAACAATAATAAATGTGATGTAAGATGGTAGTAATTCAAAGTAATTATGCTAAATGATATTTTGAAAATACAACCAAGATGGGGAGGAACAAATATGTAGGGAAAAACTCAATGTGATGCAAGAAATGCAAAGTAATTCTCTTAATTGACTTTTTCAAAATATAAATGAAATGTAGTTGGATTTATTTCACTAGGAGATTAGAATGGAGATAGTATGAGCTAAAATTACGAAGACAAGGGACCAGAAACAAGCAAGAAACTTGGCATTGGGAACTCTTCTGGGGTTCTAGAGCTCGAACTCGATCAGTAAACCCAAGAAGCCATTAAGACGGTTGAAGGTCACATGCGCAACATGCCTTACATTTTGATATCAGTCTTTCGGATTAATTACATTGTTAAGATTTGGTTGACGTTTCTAACCAACTAATGTGGTTCATCCTCATGACAAGGTGATAAATTATTACATAACAACTAGTTTCTAACTAAATTATTAAACAAATTACCTAACGGCTAACTCTGGGCAGTGATGTATCCTTGCTATTTATTCCCTCAGATCTACTGATTTATCACCTTGTCCTGAGGATGAACCACATTAGTTCATTCGAAACGTCGACCAAATCCTAACAATGTGATTAATCCGAAAGACTGATATCAACATTATGGATCACAAAAGTCTTAGATCTAGCATGCCTTACATTTGTCGCTCAACTCATCTCCATGTTCAAAGCTTCTTTTGAGTTTGCTCAACAAGCAACTAAAGAATGCCTAAATGTTGTTAAGGGAACTGTTAGAAGATATAATCGTTCATTACTAATGTTATTCCTCTCATTATTGTACTTATCTTGCAAATTTTCATGTTAATGGCTTCATTCTTCTGACATATGCACTTTCTGCTTTTATTGACAAAAACTTTGTTGCCATTACACAGATTCGTTATCTGATAGGCATTCGCCACTGGGGCTTTGTTTAAAGAAGAATATCCAGTTGTCGTGAAATCACTTGCTAAGAAGACAAAAGTTCTTGCAACAGTGGTGGTGTCTTCGAAATCAATAGTAGTAAGGGATTCATCTGAACGATAGTGGAGCAATAACAATTTCATTGGCATGTTAGAGATGCCCAAAAATCATCACAGGATCCTTTCAAAGGGTTGGCTCTATTATGCGAGAACACATAGTAAACGGGGAAAGAGCAGGACAAACAACAATTAGGTCATGGTTACATGGAAGAACTTGAGGAGTAGCAACAATTAGCAACACCCTATTACCATGTGCACCAGGGATCAATGTTTAGCCCCCTCCATGTGTTATATTTTAATTCGAGGGAGGCAGACAAAAATGAGGCTCTATGATTGGTTGGGGTGAACTTTCTTGCACACCCAAACCCCGCATAGAAACATCTATTGGTGTAATGAGTTCATTAAACAATTCTTTTATTTTTTACAATAACAGGCATGTAAAATGATTTTAATAAAAACATTCAAACCAAGTCAACATAACATCACCGCTTACTAAATACTAAATTCACAATCAATAATAATATAATAAATCAAATTACCAAGTTCGAATCAATATTATATTATAGCATTTACAGACTTTGAATGCCCCAAGTGGACTTGAGATCAGTCACTACTTCAGACATTACCACGTTCATGAATCAATAGTACATTCCACATGCCCACATTAGTATCAATCACCAATATGGATGCCCACCTTGCATTCATTGTAGAATCGAACCCCACCACCACATAATACACAAACACAAAGGATATATTATTGAATCAACTCACGTTCTGATGAACAACGAGTTGATTGACCTTATCTTGCTTTTCATGGAAGCATGGTGGCGATGGCCTTCATAATTGTCCTCCAAGTTTGATCGAGACACATGGAAACAAACTAACGATGTAAACAATATATATTTCTTTGATCCGATGGAATTTATACTCTTTTCAGTGTGTTCAAGAGCATAAACGTTGGTATTACATACAATAATTGATTATGCAAATGTTGGATTTGTGCACAAATGTGTTGACAAAGCAGAAAGCTGAACCTTTTCCAAAAGCTCATTTAATATGAAATGATGGAACACTACAAGAATGCTCACGATAGACCGCATAGGAATAATTTATTTATCCCATTGCAGAGCTAGCGTATACAGCGACAACAATAAGAGCAACATCTGAAGATTGTCATCAACAAAGTTTGCCATCATCGACAACAATAAAAGCAACATCTGAAGATTGTTAACACGGCTTGCATTGTAGCAGTGAGTTCTCCATTTCTATTAAGATCTTGTACGTCCCTCTCTATACACAATTCTGGTATTGATATATGGGTAGGTTCCCCTAGGAATCATGGTTTTGAGACGCCCAAGACTAGCAACATCCAAGACAATTTTGTGGGGTATATGCTGATGCCTTTTATTACCATTAGAGACGAGTATTTGTTGTGGATCGAGAAGGTGAAGAGTCTGGCCAAGAGGGATTTCTCATCCTATGCCAATGTCTGGAATGATAATGGTTTGATACCCAAATATGCTAAATAAAGTGCTTGAATATCTATATCAATTAATTGCATCCAGAGACATTCTTCGTATGGTAGAGATGTTGCAATGTCCTGTAAACATTTTGACTTGATCAAAATAAAATAAAAATACAAATCAAAATAACCTTATGTTAAAATAAAAATAACTTCAATCTAAAATAATAGAAATAAAAAGTCTATGTTATTATTGTTATTATTTTTATTAAAAGTTTTGTTGGGTAAGAGCGATGGAGGCGTTTCATGGGTTTAGGGTTTCAGAAGACTGCGCCGTCGCGGCCTCTGAAGTTTCGCTCTGCTCTGGAACGGCTAGAAGACTGACCGCTGGAAACTCAAAGCTTGAGATTTCCCTCTGGTCCTGGGCTGGATTCTATGATGGAAAGGATTCTAATGACTCAAACTACAGCAAAAAGAGTCCGGTGTGTTACCTCTACTTCTGGGCGCAGGTCGATTACCTCAGGGCGGCACTAGCCTTTCATCCGGAGGTTTTTACTCTAAATCAACCGATCCTCACCCAGTCTTGTCTTGATGCGCCCCCCTCCGCGATCGCACTGCACAGGCCTGGCAGATCTGTCTGCGTCTATGGAAAACAGAGGCGTATGACAGTTTCCATGCCCCATTTTGGTAAGACGTGGATCCGATCTGCCGATCTAGGGTTGATTTTAAATGGCATGGTCGAAGATCAAGTAGGGTGTGGGAGTATGGACCTGGATCCTCGATGTTTTGAGTTTTCTCTGCTCTCTGTTGCGCAGATCTGGGCTTTTATCATCCCGCCGCATCGTTTTAACAGAGGCCTCACAGATTACGTCAAGCAAATGAGAGATAGCCTCATCAGGAGCCCCGATATGGGGAACGGCTCATCAGATCGGGCCAAATATTGTAGAACCGGGGTGGATCTATCAGATCTGGCCAGATCCAGGCAGAAGCAATATGGAGATCCGTCAGATCCAGAACACAAATCCGAAAAACGGGACTTGATCAAGGCAGACACAGCGGATCTGAAGCAAATTTTTATCAGATCGATGGAAGGCAGACACGTTTGTGTGCGGATCTGGGAACGGATGAGTGTTCTGGAGTTAAAAGAAGAGATCCAGGACAAACTGGGAATTCCAGCTGCATTACAAATCCTATTATTTTCAGGGCTCTGCTTGCAGGATCAACACACGCTCCAGCATTACAGGGTTGCAAAGGACTCAACTATTATCCTCAATTACCGATTACGAGGTGGATCTAAGGGAGCTACCTCAAAACCTACAGGTACCTATCGCGATGCAGCCAAAGGGAAAGAACCTCCAAAGGGGAAAGAATCTACAGCCGCTAATGTACCTCCAGGGAAGTATATCGTGGATCAAGTGCCAGAGAATCCCTCCATCTCTCTGGATTTACCAGAGGTAAAGTACATATTCACAGATCTACAAAAAAATGTTGTTATTTGTAGATTTAACGGTTTCTGGCCTAAAACCGATGCATTGTACCAATGGATTCACACGGTCTGGACAAAAAACTGCCAAATCCACCTTTGCTCTAAGGGTTTCTTCATAGTAACTTTTCTTGTAGAAGAAGAAAAGGAAAAAATTCTCAATGAAGGGCCATGGTTCTGGGGCAGTGCGGGACTGTTTGTTACCCCATGGTTCCCGGAGTTTGATGCCAGCACCATGGTGGTATCAAGGATGCCAGTATGGGTAAGGCTGCATAATCTCCCGATACACTTCTGGCACTCCAAGGCTTTATTTGTTATAGGGAATACCCTTGGAAGAATTTTAAAGATTGATACAGAGAGACACATAAAGGGAATCTTTACCTTTGCTAGAATATGTGTCGAGGTAGATCTTAGCCAAGGATTACCTGAAAGCATCATTCTGAACTTCAACAACACTCAGTGGAAACAACCTTTGGACTATGAGAATACAGCTTTCAGATGCAGGGGATGTCAACAAACAGGTCATCTGTTCAATGCATGCAAAAGCCTCAACAAGAGCAAGCCACAACAAAGGAAGCCCAAAGGATGGCAGAACATAGATGATGTCGTAAAGAAGAGAGCCGCGGAAAAGAGAGCCTCTTCGATATCAGAAGAAGAAGAATTAGAAGCAGAAGAGGATGATACCATCATAGAGGAAGCTGAAACAGGGAATCAGAAGGAAAACATATCAGACAACAAGGCTCCACAATTGCATCCAAATCAGGCAGAGAACCACCAAAATCAGGCAGAGATGACAAGCGTGGATCAAAGCATGGGAGGCATGAAACGACATCACCACTCAGATACTTCAGATTCAGACAAAGAAACAGGCCCACAGAATTCAGAAACACAGTTAGTCATTGCCTCGATCGAGCCCACTCAAGGAGAATGGCGCAAGGTCGAAAAGAAAAAGGGGAGAAAAACTTGAAGCGTGAGTTTTACTCACAGCCGGAATTCAGTTTTTCTTCCTCTTTTCTTGCTCTCTCCTCTTCTTTTTTCTTATTCTTTGTGCACGTTAGTCTTCTAACGATGCGTGGGGTGCGAATCACTCGAGCCCATGTGGCTGCATACGGAATGCTTCAATGCATCTGCAAGTGTAACTTTTCATTAATTTTTTAATAAAAGGTTACCGTTTTTTCCTTTGGAAAAAAAAAAAGTTTTGTTCGGTAATTAAGGTAAACTTAATTTGGCAAGTTACCAATGGTTTTTGAGCTCTGGGTTTATGAAAACACATCGTATTCATGTGGAATATAGCCCATTTAAAGGGGGAATTAAACAAACCTAGATCCATCTTAATTATGGATCTACCAAGCGCCTAGAGGAATCTCTTTTCAGATTTGATCCCTCACATAACTTGGTAGATCTAGAGTTAAGATGGATTACACTAATTTATTTCATATATAAGTAGGCAAAGATTAAAAAAAATGTTAATGTTAACCACAATAAAATATTTCAATGCCCCCCCCAAAAAGTAATTGAAAGTAAAAAAATTCAATTAGAACGCAATAAAAATAATAAAATTGAGATGTATAATTCATTCAATTCTTAATATAAAATTAACCTGTCGCATTTAAAAATTGTTTTTTAAGGAAAAAAAATATGTATATATTATATAAAATAATTGAACAAAATAAAATTTTATGTTTAAAAAATTTGAAGTAGTCACATTATTCTACATTTTGGTCCCTTTCAGGTATATTTTTTCGTCAAATTTGTATAAAATCCAGTAAAGATTTATTGGAATTGCAAGTTTAAGTTGAGTTGTTTACACAATCTAAGCGGCCAATAAGATTTCGAAAGCGTTGAATCCATTTATGCATTCAAAAATATAATTTAAACCATGAAAAATGATATCCATTTTAACCACTGATATATCAAGCGACAAAGGGGGATGCAAATCTCTTGAGTTGCAAACCTTTTTTCGTTTTGCACTCTAAAAGAAGTTCGCACCTCAAAATATTTGATCCCTATCGACAGATGTTGGATCAGTGGTTAAGATGGATATCTTTTGATCCCTCTTGGCACTTGCTAGATCCATGATTAAGATGGATCTATACTGGTGCAATGTAATGTCATGTAAACATTTTAACTCGGTAAAAAAATTTGATAATTATAATTATCTATAAAAAAAATTGACTTCGTCAAATTACATAAAATTAAAATTAAAAATAATATAAAATAGAAAACATAAAATTAATAATTATATTTATAATTATAATTAATAATTATACCAACTTGATCCATCCTAACTCTATATCTACAAAACACCCACGAGGATCAAATCTCTTATTATTATTTTCTTATATTGTTATTGTTTTATATTTATATATTTTAAATATATATGTATTTAAGTTATATATTGTTTTTTTTATAAGTATATATATTTTTTTTTGTAAATTGACATAATCTATTAATTCATGAAAATTTACATCATGAAAAGCATAGTTTCAAAAGACCTGTGGCCTCATTCCTACCAAACTTGCTGGTGAGATGGTAATGGAAAAAAGACACTGACAATAACACAACAAAACTTAGAGACCATATATGAATTGCTTAGAGAAACTAGAACCACCCAAGTATCAAAATACAACCCCTCATCATCATTAACCAACAAGATTACATAGATTCGTGTCATCTAAACCATTGCCATGTAGCTGATGAAAGGCTTCATGGACACGAGTCTCCATATGTGTCATCCTTCCTTCGAAGTTATCCAACCTCTTCTAGAGTTGCTTCTTCCCTCATTGAAGGGAGACCAACTGATCCATCATATGCCATTGATTGCGTTGGAGGTCATTCATTAATGCAATGACCTCATTGTGGTTGTCATGTTGGTTAGGGGCTATTTGTTGTCTTCTAGCGTAACTGCGCTTCTAAAACATCAAAAGGCAGAGGTAGGTCGACGTGTCCCGACTTGCATATTGCTGCTTAATCCCCCCCCGTCTGACAGCTCCACTTGGTGAACATCCCCTTTAACCATGTGGACCAACACCTTGTTGGGCCCATCCTTGCTGGCATTGTATGTGCCCCAACTGCCCACTTGACTCAAATTGCATGAAGAATTCAAACGAGAGTCCCTGCTACCAAGACAAATATCCCACCAAACCCCCAACACACCCAAAGCACCACTCCAGTTGATCCATCCACTCCCCACATGTGACTAGATGATAGAACTCTCACTCGCGTCCCAACAACAACCTATCGATCTCCAATATGCATTAATCCTACGAATCCTCTCTACATGGCCAACCCACCATTATAGGTTCCACCACCCCACACTTCTACAAACCCTCCCTCTCAACGAAGAACAACCATACCCCACCCCAGAAAATGAAAGTTCGCAAGCTTCTAGCCCCCCTCCACATGGACCCTCCAAAGGAAGATGGCTACAGAAAGGAAATGTAGGAGACACACTGAGGTTTCCACTACCCACAATGATCACCTTGGCCAAACCCTAGGACTCTCTAAACGCTACTACATAGACCCCACAAATCAAAAGCCAAATTAGAATGATAATTAGACAGAAACCTGATACTTGCACCAATGAGAGAAGGGGCAAATTGCACCCTGGCCAACTACCAAACACGTTAAAGGGGTCACCACCACCTTTTACAATCACCACAACAAACACCCAACTCCCACATAGAACACCAAACCAGATCGCTCAGAGCACCCAATAAGAAAACCAGAGAAGGTCAACCTGTAAGAATGTACCTATGAGATAAAGGAGCTTGAGGATCCAAGATACAGTATGAGGTTGTCCCTTGTGACAAAAGATACTATCCACACGAATTGCAGTAAAATGTTGCTTGACGCTACTAAATGCCACAACCCTAGGTCCTAAATGGCTACCCCTTGCACCATCAACAAAGCTGAAGAAACACCATTATTCTCGAATACACAACAAAACATTGTAGTCTTCAAACAAGGGGTAAGGAATGGCTTAGACTGGAAGCCACCCAACTCGCCTGAAGAAATTTCCTTCACACAGGCTTATCCCTCATCTCCCCAATCCCACAAACATACCCCGCGACTAGGGCAGTCATAATTAAATGTTTGAGGTTCTCTAAAACCTTCACCGATCGAGGGCCAAGTGAGGCGTCCATAGCATGCTTGATCGACATTAATGATGCGTGGGAGGAGAGTTGTAAGCCATCTCTCAAGTCGCCATTCCTTCATCTTTTTTTTTTTTTTTTTTTTTTTTTTTTTTTTTGTGGCAAAACCTATCAAACTCAGGTGTCAAACCAACAGTGAGGACAACCATCTCTGGATGCTATCCGCGAATGTCGATTTGACTCATCACCGTTATCAAGGAAAACCACGCCACCTGTAATAACCCGCTGGTGGTCCGTAAGGGAGCAGGCTTTCACTCCTGCCAGATGCCTCTGGGTCTTGGGCCGTTAACCTGTTTCCTTACGTCCGAGGAAGACGAGCTCTTAGCCAAGCAGAATCAGTTTTACGGCATACTCCAGGCCGACGCCATTCCTTCATCTACCAACCCCTTTGGAGAATTTTTTTATAAGTATTAATAATAATTTAAAATAAAAATTGATTAGTTTTTATGTTTTTATTTTGAAAATGTAAAACATATTATCAAATAAATATTGATTTTTTTTATTATGAATTTATGATTAATATTTATTAACTATTTAATTTATTTATATGAATAAGTTAAATTTAATATATATATATATATATATATATATATATATATATATATTAATTAGGAGGTAAATGTTTTAACATTTAACATGAATTTACGCTGATCTATATTTATTAATAATTTTATTTATGTGCTTAAAAAGTAAAAAATATGGAAGACAAAGGATTTGGGCTGCAGAATATCTATAGTGGGGAATGAATAGTTTGGCAACACACATCATGGAAATATTCAACGTCATCATTCGACAAGGATTTCCAAGAGATTGAACAACTAGTCTAGCAATATCCCTTTTTAAGATTGAAGACATTAATAATCCTTCCAACTGTAGAACCATTATGGTCAATCCTTTGTTTGCAAAGCTTTTTAGCGACATGGTAGAAAATAAAATCAGTAAAAAGGAGGAGGTGGAGGCAGGAATTAAAAAGTTGAAAACAGGGAAGGCAAAGAACTTGGTTGGCACCACATACCATGGAAATATTCAACAATATCACTAGACAACGATTCCCAAGAGATTGAACAACTAGTCTAGCAATATCCCTCTTTAAAGGTGGACACATTAATAATCCTTCCAACTATAGAACCATTATGATCAATCCTTTGTTTGCAAAGCGTTTCAACGACATGGTAGAAAATAAAATCAGTAAGTGGGCATAAGTAAAAGAAAAGAGGGCAAAAGGGCAAGCAGATTTTAGGCCTAAGCATTCTACAATAGATCATGATATCACGTTGAGACACATTATTAAAAAGGTTTGGGGGGGACAAAGAAGAAGTATTTTGCTACTTTGTTGACTTCAAAAAGGCATTGACATAGAATGGAAGAACTTGCAATTCCTTTGCATTCTAGAGCCCATAGGCTTTATAAAGAGGTGAAAGTCAAAATTAAAACTTCATAAGGCATTTCAGAAAGTTTTATAAGTGACATCAGAGTCAAGCAAGGCTACCCTTTATCCCCTACCTTTTTTGGTTTATATATTGATAAGTTGGAAGAGTGGCTAAATATGCAAGGTGGGGATGGTGTTCAGTTGGGGGAGTTTGTAATAAAGCTTCTTTTATATGTTGATGATCTTGTATTGATTGCTAAATCAACCCATGGATTGTAGATGCACTTATATGCCCTTGAGCATTTTTGTAATTCAATGGGGATGCAAGTCAATACCAATAAGACCAAAATAATGATTTTCGCTAATAAAGGGAAGCAAAGCTAGCATACGTTCTTCTTTGAAGACAACATTCTTGAAGAAATAAATGAATACAAGTATCTGAGGATCAATTTCAACAACAAGCTTAATTGGGAGGACTGTAGAAATAAGAGAATTTTAGGAGGGTGGAAAGCATTATGTGCACTTCAAAACAAATGCAAAGAGACAAAGTTATGGGATTGGAAAACGATTAAAGTGCTATTTGGACTCATAGTTTGTCCAATGATATTATATGGGTGTGCACTGTGGGCTACCAACATCCCTGTTTCAAAATTGAAACAAATTGAGAAAATCCAAAAATGTTTGATCATGAGCAAGTTCAAAATAAAAGTTCGGTTCTTTATGAGATAATGTTGAGTGAAACAACAACAACTCCCATCAAAGCAATTGCTATGGTGCGTCTTATAAGGTATCTAAAAAGAATTGAGCAAATGCGAGTAGGTAGATGGTGGAAAATTATCTTCAATGAAGGCATGGGTGAAAGAAAGAAATCATGGATAAGACAAAACAACAAATGTATGCAAAAATGAGATATTTATCTCAATCCGTGTCCCACAAATAACAAGGAGTTAAAGAATTTTGTTATGGAGAAACTCATTAAGCGTATATGGGGAAAAGAGTTGGGTAGAAAGAAGAAGTACTATGTTTAGGAATTTAACCCCACTTGTGATCCCCGACAAAAAGAGTACATTGGAGCTAGCATTCCGTGGAGAACAAATATTCTTATTGCTCAATTAAGAACTAACTCACATCAACTTCGGTGTGAAACGAGACGGTGGAAGAGACCTAAAGAACCTTCAGAATAATGGGTGTGTACTTAAACAAAGTATTTCGGTAGAAATCACATGAGAGAATTTTTGGCTGACACGTTTTGACGGGTGTGTGCTTTTTGCACTTCTGGTGCAGTGGAATCAAAAAAACATTTCATTTTGGAATGTAATGCTTTCAGAGACATCAGGGACAATTATGAGAGTATGTTAGCATCAATCACTTGGCATTGTCTTTTCAGTGAGGGGACTTTTAGAAGGTTAGGTTAGTTCATAATCAATTTGAGTAAGAAAAAGATTGAATTGCAAAAAATAACCCTATAAACTATTTTTAGTACATTTATTCATTAAGCTAAAACTAACTTCGGAGATGAGATGAGATTTAGGATATTAATAAGAAATATTTATTATTAATAATTTTATTTATCTGCTAAAGCCAAAACTAATTCGTAATTGGCGAGCTGACCATTACGATTTTAAGAACTTTTCACGCAAACTGAGTGACTGAAGAAGGCGAGTCGGGACGACCTCTAGAGGTTACGAGGCATCTGATTCAGGGATGAGATTTTTTCCATCCAGCCGTCCTGAGTGAGTGAGTGGGGAAAAGAAGCGGAGGGGAACGCATGCTTCGCTTTTCTATATCCATGTCAGATCAGAACTAATGCACAGCTGTAGCAGTTTGTTACAAACTAAACCAGAGACCTTATTAACTTCTGCTTTTCGGTGAAAGGATGCGGCAATACGACGCAGAGGCAAATATAAACCTTGGGCTCGCCTTTTCGCAGCTAACAGTGCCGCCATCGTAAATTTCTTCATTTATTTGAGAGCTTCAGGAGTTTGAGGCTCTTGAAGCTATGGAGGAGGATCACTACCAGGTGTTAGGGTTACAGTCAGGCCGAGAGGGTTCAAAGCTTTCAGTGGTCGAGATACGCAAGGCCTACAGAGCCCGAGCCCTTGTTTGCCATCCCGACAAAAGGCCCGACGACCCCAACGCGGCTGCCCTCTTCCAGAAGATACAAACCGCCTACGAGCTTCTCACCGACGAGACCGCTCGCAAGGCCTTCGATGAATTCGTACGCCTGAGGGATGAAAGGCTCAGCAGGGAACACCAGAGGGCCTCCGATGTCTCTTCGAAGCGCAGGAAAATGATGGACGAGCTCAACGAGCGGGAAAAGGCCTTCGACGCACGGAAGCAGAAGGAGGAGAATGACAAGGCTGAGGAGGACAGAGCCGCGAAGAAGCTCCGAGAGGAAATTGCCAGGATTCGAGCCAAGCACGCGCAGAAATCCTTCGGTTTTGCGCAGTCGTTTGCCGAGGCTACGAAGAAGGAGACGAAGGCGGATTCTGTGCAGTCGATGGACAAGGAAAAAATGGTGAAAGCTACGTGGAATTCATTGGCTGCATGTGACGATTATAGTGCTGAGAGGCTTAGGGAAATCTTTGAGCGATTTGGGACGGTCGAAGATGTCGTTATTCGTCGCAAGAGTCTCAAGAAGAAAGGATCTGCCATAATTGTTATGGGCTCCAAAGCTGAAGCGGTTAGTGTGTTGTTTTTATTTTTAATTAAAAAATTGTAAAAGAGCTCCATGTACATCCTCCATGACCAGCCCAGCATATAATTGGGACTGACTATTGGCCCTATACACGTGCAGAAAACGGAACCATATATCACAGAGCTAGAAAACGAGTGCCAAGTGAACTACTAGAATGTTGAAAATGGTGTAGGCTTTACTTTCAGTTAAGGCAGACCTTATATTGTAATCGTTATTATATTTCTAGGTGTTGTTAAGGTTGACCTTGTACACATAAGCTCATAACCCCTTTTTGTGAAAGCGTTCTACCTCTTGAGTTGTGTATATAGATTCTGTATTTACACATCGATAGAAGTCTTTTTCATTTTTAATATAGTGACATGCTTAAGGGCACTACCTTTCGAGTGCTGCACTCTGTTGTGCTCTTGCGTTTTTTTTTTTTTTGGTTTCTTTCTAGTGAACTTGTTCTTTGTATCACTCTATCTATGGTTGCATTCCTCTTGGCTTACATTCTTTTAAGTGTCGTGCAGCCCTAGTGCCACTTTATTGTTCCCTTTTTTTTGCCATTTTATAGTTTTTTTCTTTTTTTAAACAGAATTGGGGTTTGTGTTGGTTCATTCAACTCTCACAATTTTTTTATGAATCTCAACATCAAATTCATGAGAAATTGGTTCTGCTGATTTGTCCTCATGAGACATGGGTTATGTATGTACTCATGGTTTATTTTATCCAGTTAAACTCAAAAATGATATTTCATTCAGATCTACAAAAGTTAGGCAATATTCCGAACTAAACCAGAAGTATCACTGACAAAATACGTAGCTATCATAGAGGTGGTTTCTCTGAGTTGGTTGGCTTGCCAGTTCTGGTTTGTTGTCCATTTTGCACTGCTACTGTATTTGGGATTTCTTATTCAATAAGCACTGATTGCTGTGTTTGTAATACTTTGCTCATGGTTATCTCCAGACAGCATGTTATCCTTCTATTTCTTAAGGGTGACATCCCCATCGTCTCCTTCTCTAACCTTGATCCTGCAACGACTAAACAGAGGTGCCCCAGCAATAGCTTTCTTCTCTAACTCAGGCCTCTGGAAAGATTGAAGCTCATCCCTGTCTCACAGCCTCTCCTAAAATCGGACAAGAACATGTAGAATCTTCTCATTTGTAATTTTATAGGACGTCAACTTCTTTGATCTCTATGAGCTCACATCCTGATCAGGACTGGCTGTGCCCTGTTGGTCCATGCATTGGCATACCATTCCCTGGTATCCCATCTGCACTGTAATTGCTTGGGCTTCCTATGTGAGCCCTGGGATGGCTTCTGGGCCTTTCCCCTGCTCAGCCATAACTTCCCCACCGAAAGTAACAGGATTACAGATCATGGAGAGTTCATAAACTGAGTTACAACTGGAGTCTGTCCTTCGATCTCTTCTTAAATGCACTCCTGCAATCACCCAGGATCTGCCCTCTGCCATCCTCTTCAATGAGTGATGTAGGATTGTCTCTTAATTCCCAGGGTGGAATTATCTGGGAAGCCTGCCCAGTTTGAATGCACCAATTCCCAGTCTGTTCCTCATTCAGCAATGTATTGATTGGGGTGAATGGAAGTATCCATTCCTGGGCGTAATGACTATTTTCAATTTTGAGTTATTTGATGACAGCCATATATATATTTTTGTTTGTTTCTATGCAATTACAAGTAAATATAAAAATGTTTCTAAAGTTTTGGTGGGAATAATGTTGAAAAGGGTGCTTGTAATGACTTCAGGCAAAATTTGCTCATTCTAGGCCTTATTGGAAGAAGAAGCACAAGGAAAGAGTAGGCTGGTTTACAGTGTACACAATCAAATAAACCGAAAATTTATTCCAACATCCTTGCTAGGCTTTACAGATTCTATTATTTCTTTAGTTTATTACAGTTTTCTAGAGCCTCAATCAGAAGTGTCGAGGATCTTTACGCTATCACTGCTTCCTGTCACGTTTTAACTTTTAAGTAATAATATTAAAGTGCCTTAGTCATTCTATAAAGAAGGACCATAGGGGTAAAGCAATGTTGCATTAATCGTTATCGGGATAATATCGGCGCGAGGAAAAAATCGTAATTATGGGGAAATAATCGGGAAAAAATCGTTTGGTACAAAAATATTCTTTTTTTTTTTTCAATTTTTTTAATATCTAAACCATCTACAACATAAAATAAATACATTGACACATAAATATGATAAAATAACTAATATATAAGATGTTCAATATCATTTCTAGTGCTAAAATCACACATAACATTGAATCATGTCCTGAATAGTAAGTCCTGACTCCTGAGTCCCAACTCAGCCTCAAAATATCAACAAAAAATATAATAATGTATCTCATCATGTCATAATGTCATATACAATAAAATGAAGAAAATAACTAAAGTCTAATCCTATTGATTTCCTCTGCCCCCTTGCGAGAAAATGCCACAACTTTCCCTTTCCCTCTAGATGTAGATGCTGGTGCTGGTGGAGTTGGCAGTGGAGTCTGCTGTGCTCTAGAAGTTGAAGAACTAGAAGTAGGAGCTATAGGAGGTAGACCACGTCCTCTACTGGTGGCAGGGGTAGTCCGGGCAGGTGGTGTCACCTGGAAACATTACAATCTCCCAATCCTGAAATCCTGAAAAATTGATAAGTCTGCTGCATTTTGAATGAAATCTAAAATTCTACTTTCTACATATGAAATCCAATGAGGCCGGAACCACTCTCAAACATCCTGAGTCATTTCATGGTAATGTTAAAAATTTAAGTAAACACTTTTACTTTAAGAATTTAACATTACCATGAATAGCATATCAATACTAGGGCCTAGACTTGATCATTACGTTGCCCCACTCAAAAATTATTTGTTTTTTTCAAAAGAATTTGCATTTCGAACATTTAGCATCCTTTATAAAACCGCGCTGCCCCGACCCTCGGCGATAAATTGGGGAAAAATCGCGATTTTTTCGAAATTATTTGGTATAAAAAAATCCGCTATTATTACTCGCGATAATATCGGCTTAGGGAAAAATCGCAATAAAATGATAATATCGCGATTTTCACAACACTGGGGTAAAGTGTTTTTTAGTCTCTTGCATCAGGCATCTAAAAGGTTGCAGAAGAGCAGTTACTATGGTGTGGCAGCTTGTCTGGAATCATTAGGGTAAGCCTGTAAGGAGAAATGGATTTTCTGGTGGTAAGTGGCAGTGTGCAAAAGTAGATCTTTTTAGGGGACATGGGAAAGTGAAATTAGACAACAAAATTACGAAGTGCAAAGTAAAAGGCCTTAAAGTCCATTTGTGTTTGAAAAGAATGTTGCTTGATAAGGATTGTTTCAATTTTTCCCCATAGAAGGAGGTCGCAGATTAGAACAAACACTAGAAGAGTTGGAATCAGAATCAAACGGAAGCAATCATGGGTTGAATCAAGTTATGAGGCCTCTAAGTTCTTTGGTTTCTTAAAAAGGAGACTAAGGAGATCTGGGATGATTTTCAGGTGAATTTTTGGGCCATCCTTAGATTTTCTCTTTTGCATGCAGAATTTTTTGTCTAGTATAAAGAGACAATAAGTTGTTTTTCCTTCCAAGTTCTTATACTTGGAATGTGAGAGCTTCCATCTAGGCCATGGAGGATGGACAATCTGCAGGTGAAGATGGTTTGCCATTTGAATGTTCGCATTTTGTGGGAAATCAGAATTAGTAGCACTGTGAGTGGCTTTAGAATCCTCGGAAGCTCAGTTTGTTGCAGGAATCATCGAGTTCATCCATAGAATTATAACCCTGGTAGCATGGGAATCTGTCCTGGGTGCTGGGAAAACTTTTCCTGCCATTTTCAATTTCTTGAAGCTTTGGAACTTGTAGGAAATATTCCAAAAGCATAGAGAGTGATTCTAGGGGCTTTCTTGGAATTTTTGGGAGATGGGTGCATTGTTCTCAGTGTTATTCCAATAACATTCTAGGAAATCTATTCTAGACTGAAGTTAGATATCAAATGAAATGAAATGAAAGCTAATCTTCTTAAATTTCCATGAAACTCTGCAACTACTTAGATGAATATCTAAAAACAAGGCAACTAGGTATTGAAACACATCACACAAATTAACATGCTTGTTTACCCAAGAAACCAAAATGGGAAAACCTGCTTTCTTTGTGGAATTTTATGGATAGTCTTGGAGCAATTGAATCTATTATAAAGCAATCTGTCTCTCTGAGAACAAACTTTTTCTCAAGTTGAACTAGCCTTGACTCGCCTTACAAAGCTTCTGATTCTTGCTCCTTGATGTTTGCGCACAAGAAGCCCCTATTTTCTTAGCACTTGGGCCTATTTCCTTGCACAAACCTCCTATTTTCTAGCGCACTAGGCCCCTATTTCTATGCACACTTCAGCTTCTATTCTTTAGCACAAATTTCCTCCTAAATTCGTGTGCACTTGCTCCTCAAGAATGCGTACCCACAAACAAAGAATGATCTCACAAAACTTGTGTGTGAATTGTGCCTTCGTCCTTCTCTTTATAGGTAAACTTCGATCCATGCAAGGAGGCCCAACTTAATTTAGAACTCAAGTTTTGATTGCGAGTTAACTGAGAGTGTTACTTGCTCTCCTTCCAATCATCATTAGAGTTGTTGACCTGTTCTCTCTCCAATCAAAACTGGAGACTAACTTGTTCTAACTCAACTTATAACTTTCACCTCGTCCTGTAGTCAAATTGATGAAGACTCCACTTAATTGAAGCTCCAACTCTATGCATGCAATTGTGATGATTATTCCAGTAAACTGGAAATAACTAATGTGTAAGTTGGCAACTAGGGCTGAATTCCACTTTAGGCAGCTCATTTGATGGAGATATTTATTGCATTGAATTCCTCTTTTCGAGAGGACCAAAATTGACCTAAAGATCACCCAAATCGGACGAGGAGAAATGTGTTTTTGAAGTGAAGCCCAAACATGTGCAAATTGTCAAGATCGACTACACCATCATGTAGGCCCTAGTTGAAAAATGTACCTTGGTTTGGTCTTCATAATGACATAAGTAATTTTGATTTTATGTAATTGATGAAAAGAAGAAAAATAAAATTATTATTGTAATGCTTGTCTCATGGGTTTCATGAGCAAGAAATTTTATTTTAGTGATGGCTCCCATTCTGAGCCTTCAGGATTTGTCATGTAGTCATAAAATTCAAATTGAGTCTATTTCATGTATGAAGGACCCTTCTTGGGTATGTTACATTGTGTATTAGTCATTAAATCAGTATTTAAGCCCTCCAAGACCAAGCACAAACAATTCCTTCATGTCGGCTCAAGCTCTTTCATGTTGGCTAATTATAGAGGCAAACCACTATAGATAGGTAGCTCATCCTATGTTGAGGAGACAGAATTTCAGAGACACAATTCGGTCAAGCTCTGAAGTGCGAGGGTCATCAAGGGAGCCTAATTACCAACGAGAAAGAAGAAAGGAGCATTGAGGTATCTAAGTGTTGATTTGGGACTGTTTTGTGGAACAACTAACCTCCACACATGCGAGAGATATTTGCTGTCCATTGCAGGAAGAAGGCCGAAATATCAGTCACTATAAGGAAAGTATTTTGGGTGAAGAGCAAGGGTGACAACTAGCTGAGTTGACAAACAACCAATCTCCAACTAAAGTGAAAGGGATCGATGACTCAAAGGTGACACTTCACACATGTTAGGATTTTTGAAGAAGCTAAGAAGTTGCATATCTGAAATAGAGAAGAGGAAGCCGAGGTCTAGAAGGAAGCAATAAAGGAGGATGAAGTTTGACTTTCGTTGAAGGAAGAAGGTCTTGGAGCGGCAAATAGGTCAAGGGTTTTGGTCTTGGTATTCGTCAATTGGAATCTCTATAAGAAGAAGAATTTGTTTGGGTTTTCCTCTCAAAGAGTGAGGTTTTGGCCCTGGCTGATAGCCTATATTTCGCGTCTCTTGTCCCTTTATGGTTTATGTATTGGTAGCTGTTTGATGAAGAAGAACACTAATAACCTAAGTAAAAGAAGATCTTAATCCAAGGAAGTAAAAAACACTCACACGCAGTTACCAATAGAAGAGAAATGATATCACATAATTACTATGTCCTAGATTTCTCAACATGGTATGAAAGCTAAGGTGACTAAGTCAAGGAAGGGCATCTTATCAAGGGACACTCAAGGATCAGATCTCAAGGAAGGCATCAAAGCGATGATCATCTTAAAGTCAAAGGAAGCATCATAACCCTAGATCAAAGAAGTTTACAAAGAAGTATTGGGATCATCATCAAGAGGGAGAAGGCCAAAACCCTACATCTACTCAAGTTAAAGTGTTTTGAAGACTATTCATCCAAAGGAAGCTATATCAAAAGGCAGTGTCATCTCATTCCTTGTGGGATCAAGGACCATTCTTGAAGAAAACTACCTTCATCAAGGAGAAGCTTTCTATCCTCTATATCATCATCAACATCAGGGAAGCAACAAGAAGAAGGAGCATCCGGTCAAGTAAATTTATGTCCACATTTGAATCTGTCAAAATGTCTTTTTGCAAGGAAATCAACAAACTGATCGGGGCTTCAAACTATCTTGCATGGAAGAAAAGGACAGATCTGAATCTCATTCAAAATGAGGTTATGGAACATGTCAAAGGTTCTATCGCTAAACCAAGAGAGGAAGATGCTCAAGCTCTTGCCAAATATATGAAAGGGGAAGTTAGGGCCCAAAGGATTCTCATAGAATCCATTAAGGATCCCCTCATCCCATATGTATCTAAACTTGAAACTTCAAAAGAAATCTATGACAAACTGGTAGAGTTGTATTCTGTAAGCATTGCTGGAGAAGTCATCTCATTAAGGCAAGAACTCTACAAGCTGAAGATGTAAAGGGAAGTTGGAATAGCCTTATACTTTATGAGGATATCTGAGATCTGGGATCAACGACAAGATTTGGGAGAAGTCATGTCTAATAGTGAAATGACATACAGTTGTATTAGATGCACTACCAGAGGAGTGGGGTAGCTTTACTTCAAGTATTTATGGAAAGAAAGAAGCTACTCCATTCTAGGATCTATGGTCATTATGCAAGATTGAAGAATCTAGACTAAAGGCCAAATCTGATGTGGGAGCAGGAAAACAAAATCAAGCTTATGCTGCAATAACAAAAGGAAAGGGACAATTTGGAATGTTTGGTCCTCAGAAAAAGAAGAACATTGCTAAAATTCAATGCTATGGGTGTCAGGAATATGGGCACTACAAAAGAGATTGTCCTAAGCTTAAGGAGGACAACAAGAGAGGAAGAGAAGAAGCCCATATCACCAAAGAAGTAGAGGAAGCTGAAATGAAGAAGTCCAAGAAAGAGGAAGTAAGAGGTCTCTATTACTGAGATAGTCTTCCTCACATAAGTTCTTCTCAAATTCCTAAGTCTTATGTTGTAAGATATGGCTATCATGATTCACTAAATGGGATGCATCAAGGCATCATAGAAGCATTGAAAGCAAGAGCTCGAACATCATCATAGAGAAGCACGAAATACAATTAGAATCTATGAAAGTCAAGGATATAGCTCTTGGGAATCTCATTGAAAACATTAGTGGCAAGGTCATCTAGTACAAGGTTCATCATACATCTGTCAAAAGGAAACATCTATTGATGGGGATACTTTAGATCCTAAAAATTCTTTGATGGAATCTACATTGAAAGGTTCACCGATCATGAGGGGAAGCAAGGTTTTCATCAAGAATTCCAAACTTGTGGAATTCATGGGATGATGGTATGATGACATAAAAGTGAAGTAGATCAAGGGATTGAAGCTCTTTCAATCAAGGAAGCTGTTGCAGAAAGTCTGGATGACTCAAAAGAAAAATGAGGTATGTATGCTTACATTTGATATTGTGGAAGTCATGTCATATGGTTGCAGGTAACATGGATCAATGCTCTATCTTGAGAGCATGATCAAAAGAAAGGATCTCCTCCCTCAAAGGAATACATGAATGCATGGGTCACACATTCACTAGATGAAATCAACATAATATGTCCTCATATGAAGTATGAGGTGGTTGACTACAATTGAGGAACTCTAATTGGAAGCTCTTGGGAATGAAATGTGCGAAGAAAGGAAGGAAGAGATCATGGAATATGCAACCATGGTAAAGGAAATCAACATCCAAAAGACCAAGAAGATTTGACTAGGATATCTCCATGGAAGATATGAAGACTCTGATGGAGTTTGAAAAAGAAAGAGACCCTTGACAATATATATCTTTGGGAGATGTGTCGATATGTATGCAGGATGTTGATGCAAACTAAAAGATGTCATGATGAAAGACCATCACAAAGGTAATGTTGATTTTAATGTTCATTCCTTTATTTTTGAATATCTGGATGGGTTATGCAGGGCTGCCAAGGGAAGATCTATGGATATCTTCCACCATCGATGCACATGTAGTAGGATGAAAGATCCTTAAGTAAACATGGCATGAAGGAAGGCCAAATATGGATTGATGGATCACTTTTCGATGATGACATGGCTGACTCATGGATGAAAGTGATGGATGGTTGGTGCCCTATGTAGAATTCCCAAACATGAAGACTCCTAGTCTCTAGATAACGAAAAGAAGTTCATGACATCGTGAAGAGAGTTCTTCAAGCAGCGGGCTGTCCCATCATCTCCACCTAAGAAGTTGTTGTAGGTCCCTAATTAATAGGGAGCCTAGAAACGAGTTTCTTGCTTGGAAGAAACTTGGAAGCAAAATTCCTAAGCCAAGAGGGAGCTTAGGTACATTCCTTCCATAAGAATGAGTACATTCCTTTATTGGAATAGATATGTCCTCCCTAATTAAGAGGGAGAGATAGACACATCATTCTTGTCTTCACTTGGGAAGACAAAATGGAGGATTGGGTAAACATTTGGCATCTGATGCTCTTTGAGGATGAGTTAGGGAATCCAAGATAAGAGTAGTCGTAGAGGACCGATATTCTTTGAGGACTGGGAATCCAAGATAAGAATAGTCCTAGTGGAACACACCATGAGAACTCGAGTGGGTTATGTTCGGAGAGAGATAATGATGAGGTTGTCTATACATCATTGGTCTCGCCAACATTGTGTTTAGATCTTGTGGAGAGATAAAACGATTAGTCAAGGCCTTGCTATGTAATAATGCTGGTTAATATGATGTTATACAGATGGGTTACCAATTCTTATGAGAAATTCTTCAGATTGAGAATGACCAAGTACCATTATGAATACCTCCCTAGTTAAGAGGGAGTGTTGAAAAATGTAACTAGGTTTGGTCTTCATAATGAAAAGAAGAAAAATAAAATTATTATTGTAATGCTTGTCTCATGGGTTTCATGAGCAAGGAATTTTATTTTAGTGATGGCTCCCATTGTGAGCCTTTAGGATTTGTCATCTAGTCATAAAAGTCAAATTGAGTCTATGTCATGTATGAAGGACCCTTCTTGGGTATGTTACATTGTGTATGAGTCATTAAATCAGTATGTAAGCCCTCCAAGACCAAGCACAAACAACTCCTTCATGTCGGCTACAAAATGGAGTAAATAACCTACTCTAAGAGACATGTCAGCTCAAGCTCTTTCATGTCGGCTAATTACAGAGGCAAACCACTATAAATAGGTAGCTCAACCTTTGTTGAGGAGACAAAATTTCAAAGATACAATTAGGTCAAGCTCTGCGGTCTATCACAGGAAGAAGGCTGAAATATTAGTCACTATAAGGAAAGTATTTTGGGTGAAGAGCAAGGGTGACAACATGCCGAGTTGACAAACAAACAATTTCCACCTAAAGCGAAAGGTATCATGGACTCAAAGGTGACACTTTACACATGTTAGGATTTCTGAAGGAAGCCAAGAAGTTGCAGATCTGAAATAGAGAAGAGGAAGCCGAGGTCTAGAAGGAGCAATAAAGGAGAACAAAGTTTGACTTTCATTGAAGGAAGAAGAAGCTTTGTGAGTTGGTCTTGGAGTGGAAAACAGGTCAAGGGTTTTGGTCTTGGTATTCGTCAATTGGAATCTTTATAAGAAGAAGAATTTGTTCGGGTTTTCATCTCAAAGAGTGAGAGGTTTTGGCCCTGACTGATAGCCTATATTTTGTGTCTTATGTCTCTTTATGGTTTATCCATTGGTAGCTGTTTGATGAAGAAGAACACTAATAAACCATTGGTAGCTGTTTGATGAAGAAGAACACTAATAACCTAAGTAAAAGAAGATCCTAATCTAAAGAAGTAAAAAGCACTCACAAGCAGTTACTAATAGAAGAGAAATCACATAATTACTATGCCCTAGATTTCTCAACAATTGGCAACTAGGGTTGAATTCCTCTTTGGATAGCTCCTTTGATGGAGATATTTGTTGCATTGAATTCCTCTATTTGAGAGGACCAAAATCGACCTAAAGATTACCCAAATCGGACAAGGGGAAATGTGTTTTTGAAGTGAAGCCCAGACATGTGCAAATTGTCAAGGTCGACTACACCATCATGTAGGCTCATGAAGCCTAAGAGACATGTATTTTGACCCTCAACGACTTGTATAAATAAGAGAGACCATCATCCTTCTCTCACACATGTGAAGAAGAAGGAGGACGAAAATTACAAGGCCGAAAATCTGAACTTGCCTGCAACTTTCACTACTGTTGACTTCGATTTTCTGGGAGAATTTTTGTTTGGGAAGATTGAGTTTTTGGGCATAGAAATTGCGGCAACAGAAGCACTTTGACCTGCGTTGACTGTAGGGTGGACTTTAGGTTGACCAACTTTGACTGCAGATTTGTTGACTATTTTGGGCTGAGTTTGACTAGGAAGAGAGGCTGAGTTCCTCTCTCCTTTGACTGAGTTGTTTTGGAGAAGTTTGACCAGACTTTGACTGTTGTTGACATTTTGGTTAGGGCTGATTTGATTATTGTTGATTGAGGGCTAAATTGCAGATTTGACAGGGTTGTTTTGGACAATGATTTGGCAAGTCAATTTTGACCAATGAAACAAGAATATCCGACCATTCGCGATTAATCGCGAGTCAAACTCTGCTCTTCCCTCAAAAGATTTGATTCAATGCTAGGTGAGTCAAACTTGCGTTGATCGAGTTTGACTCGTGGTAAATGCGATTTTGAATTGCGACTCGCCGATTAATTGCGATTTAGGCGACTGAGGTGATTTTCAACCCTCAACTTGGCGAGCACGAGTTTTAACTTTTAGGGTTCCCGCATTTTTCGCTGTGTGGTTTTGTTAGGTTAAAAGTTAAACGTTGATCCATAATTGACTTCTCACTGCTTAGGCCCACAACTCATACGCTGAGAAGGTAATAGAGGCATGGTTTTAATTTCAGTTTACTTCACATAATAGAGTCGTATTGTGTAGTGTGCTTTAGTGTAGCTTTAGCGTGTGCTCTGTTAGAGATTTCAGTAGCAAACCATTACCGTACCATTTCAGCAGCAATCAAGAGATTTCAGTTACTGTTTTTTACTGATTAGTATGTAGTATTTTATAAACTTTTAGCTTCTGGTTCTATGTAGTCACTGGTTAGGAGTCAGGACTCATAACATATATGAGATACTTATTCATTCATGATTTTTTGGACATTTATTGATATTATGCATTGTTTGGACATGGCTTTATTGAATATCAATGAAATTTGTTTTTTATTTATTTATTTTTTTAATACTCAATATATGTGTATATCTTTATTTATTGAATTCACTGATTTTTTCCCGATTTTCCACTGATTCGATTAAAACTCTTTGCTCTTTTGCCTCACCAATTTATTGTTGATTCTGAGTCTGGTAACATTGATTTTGACTTTGACTTTTTATTATTGTACTCTATCTCTCTGCTGAACATTTGATTAAATAATAAGAAGAATTGATCAAAGGGTTTTTCCCATCTTGGGGTTCTTCCCTAGAATTAGCCAAATTCTGGTGTTCTCTTGTCTTGTCTTCTACATTTATTGTTTATGTTCTATCTACAATTACTGTCAATGTGATTGCTATTGGAAATTAAGTGGAAATTGTCATTGGGCTGATAAAAGGACATTGAAGTAATTGTTGCAAGCATATAATATACCATTGTTATCGAAAATTAACTTGGTATTTTTCCCTGATTTTCCACCGATCCGATTAAAACTCTTCGCTCTTTTGCCTCGTCGATTTATTGTTGATTCCGAGTCTGGTAACATTGATTTTGACTTTGACTTTTTATTATTATACTTTATCTCTTTGCTGAACATTTGATTAAATAATAAGAGGAATTGTCCAAGGGTTTTCCCCATCTTGGGGGTTTTCCCTGGCATTAGCCAAATTCTGGGGTTCTCTTGTCTTGGATTGTCTTCTACATTTATTGTTTATGTTCTATCTACAATTATTGTCAATGTGATTAATGGTTAATGTGATTGCTATTGGAAATTAAGTGGAAATTGTCATTGGGCTAATAAAAGGACATTGAAGTAATTGTTGCAAGCATAGAATATGCCATTGTTATCGAAAATTAACATGGTATTAGAGCCCAAGTGAAGACAAAGCCCAAGCAAGAGAGAAAAACAATCATTAAGGTATTTGTTGGACAAAGACTATTGGACAAGTCTCCATGGCCTCTACATCTTACTTCAAGACTGAGGACAAGCTTAATGACAAATCTGACTATCATGCATGGAAGATGACTTTGGACCTAACTTTGAAGGAGCGTGAAGTATTGGACTAAGTGCAGGGAAAAGTGGTGGAGCCTCCTTCAAATGCATTGAGTTGCTAAGACGAAGTATAGAAAATGTGAGGTCAAAGCAAAGAAAATTTTGATGGACTCCATTCTAAAGCATTTGGTTGCCTATATTCGTGATATGGGATCATCTAAAGAAATATATGATAGGCTGGTTAGGATGTTCAAAGTGAATAATGCAAATCAAATCCTCTTTCTCAAAAACAAGTTGAAAGTTACCGAGATGAATAAAATGGAGTCTATCCAATCCTACTTCATGAGAATAGCTCAAATCAAGAATGACTTGGTATCTATTGGAGAAGTTATTTTTGACAGGGAGCATTGCTCTTGAAGGTCTTCCAAGACCATGGGATGTATTTACCACCACCATTCTCAGCAACTATAGGATACTTGGTTTTGATGAGTTATTGGCTAGATGCACTCAAGAGGAGACAAGGATGATGGAGAGAGATAAGTCCTCCAATGGAAATGAACCTATTGCCTTCTCTGCTCATGTGAAAAGGAAGAATGATGCTGGTCCAAGGAGACAGGGTCAAGGATCTAAGAAGGGATTCAAAGGAGGAAGAAAAGGAAGGTGCTACAATTGCAACAGGTTTGGCCACTATGCTAGAGAGTGTCCTCACAAGAAGAATCCTCCAAGGGATGATGACAACAAGAACAACAATTTCAAAGGCAATGGAAATCAAAGGAACAATAGGTTCAACAACAAAGGAAATAGGAATGCTCCGACTGCTCGAAATGGAAATGGTCGACCTCCCAAAAGGATAAGAAATGCCAGGTATGATGAAAGTAATGTTGTAGAAAAACATGATGAGACTTGAGTTATATCTTATTTCTGCTCTATCTACTGCCTCTCCTCTGAATACTTTGGATAACTGGTTGATTGATAGTGGAGCCTCAAGGCACTTCACTGGATACAAGGAGGCCCTCTCAAATTTGGTTGAAAAGAAAACTAATCCAAAGATCATACGTGGAGATAATGCGACCTACCCTGTGAAAGGGATAGGTACTGTCACTCTTCACTTGAATTAAGGGCAAACCATACATCTACAAGAAGCATTGTATGTCCCTGATTTGTAGAAGAACCTGGTGTCTATTTTTGTGATGGAAGATAAAGGTTTCAAGGTAGCATTCATCAATGGAAAGGTACGTATTTTGTTATTTTTCCACGATTCTAGTGTCTAGGATAGAATCTTAAATCACTGACGCTACCAAACCAAGAATCACAACGAAGCTACTTTGCATAGCGGAATACAAACAACAGTAAATCTACTAGTGCACAAAATATAGACAGCTTTGTACAAAATTTTGTACAATAACCCAACTTCGTTATATTAATCGAACTGAATAATACAACAGTCTAGGGCTCCCATCCCAAGGATAATGGCCCTCATACATCCCATTGATACAAGATATTCCAAAACTAGGGCTTGGTGTCTGTTGTGATGACCACCAATCTACCCAATACAAGATACTCTGACCGTCTAGCTGATGTAGAGCTCCTCACAACTGCCTTGGTCATACCCTGTATACATTTGCCCGGTCCTTCGGCTCCCCATCTGTAGCATCTGCCTCTGTCAATGCTCCAAGTCCATCTGGCCATTGAATCTCAGCTCAACAATTTGCTGTCTTGTTGATCATTCGTCCATCAACGCATCAACACATCAAGACACCGGTTGAGTTGTTCACAACTCTGTTTGTGAACAACTCTTAGCTGCCCATTGTAGCCACTCAGGGACTTCAACCCACTATAGTCTTCCTGCGCTACTCCAATGAAGACTAACATAGGGCACAAAGGCCTGCCACCTATCACTGTAAGATGCCCATCTCTCACAATGAACACGGGCTAGGAGGACTGCCCATTTTCTGCTGTAGATGTCCTTCTCCACACTGCAAGTCTAGGGCTACTCAAACTGCTCCTGGCTGATCAGACCTTTGAGCTCAACAAGTGCCACTCTAACAACTACTTTTGTCCATCAAAGTGTTGCACACTGGGCTCTAACTTGGGCACTATCACACTGTCCTCCAATTGACCATAAATGCCCACTCCACTGTCCACACTTGGTCCACTCTCATGCTGCCCTCCAACAGACCACGAGTGACCAATCCTCATTGTAGCATCTGCACTTTGGTTAGGGCATCCAACCACTTAGGAAACCCTTTCTCCTGGTTGCCAATAGGCTTCACAGATAACCCATCCAATCTAGTCCAAAACCAGAGTCACCTAGCAACAAAGGAGAAATGGCATACCTTTAAACTTCTATTCACGGACTGAATTTTGGTCACTGGTTAGGGCACTCTTGTAGCCCACAACAACCCACCATATGTGACCAAAACTACCACAGAACACTGTAGCCTTCTCCCTTCTCCAAGTCTGGTAACTTGCTACCCTAAATGATTGCTCCTGCACCTTGTTTTAGTCTCGTTTATCCCTCCAAACATAGCCACTACAGGACTGCGACCTTGTCACCATAAGTCTGTTACCTACTCAGCCTATTCATGGAAGAATTATCATGCCAAAACAAGTTCAAAACAACTTGTCATTGTTGCGACTCCCTTCTTCTAGCCTCCTCTTCTCATGCATTGCCTTTCTAGGGAGAAATCAACCTTAGATTAGCCCTTCCAACCCTCTATAACTTACTTAGCCCTTCTCCCTACTTTAGATAAGTTCGGCAACTCCCTTGCAACAATCCTATCAAAGCCCTCAATCTCCTGCAATGAGACAATTCCCTGTAGCCTTCAGAACAGAGATAAATTGCCACACAAATTACCCCAAAATCAATTTGATGTAGCCTTAAACTACTCGGCCCTGCTGCAGATTAGACTAGGCTTCCAATCAGTCATGAAGATGCTTAATCTAGCCCTCTACTCATTTGCTGGAATCTGCCTCTAACCTGCGGCCCAAGCAGAGATAATTTTCTTGTGCTCGTTGTCTTTATGTTGCTCACTTGGATGTGTCAAAATGCCTCACATCTCTCTTCCTTTTATATGTTTCTCAAGGGCTCCAACGAATGCCCCTCGTGGGCTTATCCAACAGTCATGAGGGCTAATCTTGCCCTAGCTGACCTCAAACATGAGCCACAAGCCTGCACACAAACTTCAAAAATTAATATCTCCATTTCTATAACTCGGATTCGAGTTATTTTTGTTGCGTTCGATTACTCTCGGAGACGTCTATCAACTCAAATCATCACATGTAGAAATCTCCTCATGGAATAACATCCATATGCTTGGGTGCAAATCCCACAATCTTGGGGTTTTATGCCCACAAGCCATGCTTGTGTGCCAACTCCTCCACAACCCCCAATCCTAAGGTTTGGAGTACCTCGCAAGCTACAAATCTCAACGCTCTCTCTTAACGAGGGAGGTACTTCCAACACTAGGAAGTCTCCATCATCACCGACGACACTAGCCCATCTGGCATCTATCACTGCAGCATACTCTGTAGAATCAACCCTGTAATCTCGGTAGTGCCTCTGCCTCATCACATCTGGACTTGAAGATCCCAAACCTCCATAGGGCTGCTCCCTCTGAGGCTAGACTCACTTTGAGTCTACACAATATCCACTGGCTCAGTCTTGCAAGCACTCATCCTCTTGGATCAGATGCACTCGTGCAAATCCATTCTATCTTAGATATGCAACATCACGATCTGATGAAGAAGCTAGCCTACCATTCTGCAGTCCATCACATGAAGTAGTCTTGATCATCCTGATCTCATTCATGCCAAAGCAATCCTCGAGTTGTCCCAACCATCCATGACAAGTCATAGGAAGTCCATGATTAGTCAACTGTACAACAACAAGCTATTGTTCACTAGGATCACCACCAATCCACCAGAACACCCAACCAATCTTGCTGCCAAGCCAATCAAGACCACATCTCCATGTCTTCAGCTGAACCCTCTGCTCCATGATCTAGACAACCACAACTCCCTCTGAGTTGCTTCGCTGTGCACACTCTGATTCACTGTCCATCAAAGTAGCTCAGACACGCTTTGAAACCATGTTGTTTTTCCATGATCTTGGTGTCTAGGATAGAATCCTAAATCACTGATGCTACCAAACCAAGAATCACAATGAAGTTACTTTGCACATCGGAATATAAACAACAATAAATCTACTAGTGCACAATATATACACAACTTTTTACGAAAATTTGTGCAATAACCCAACTTCGTTATATTAATTCAACTGAAGAATACAATAGTCTAGGGCTCCCATACTAGGGATAATGGCCCTCATACATCCACTGATACAATATATATGAAAACTAGGGCTTGGTGTCTGTGGTGATGACCACCAATCTACCCAATACGAGATACTCTAACCGTATAATTGATGTAGAGCTCCTCACAACTGCCTCGGTCGTATCCTATACACATCTGCCTGATCCTTCGGCTCCCCATTTGCACAATCTGCCTCTATCAATTCTCCAAGTCCATCTGACCACTGAATCTTGGCTCAACAATCTTCTCTCTCATTGATCGTTCGTCCATCAACACATCAACACATCGAGACACTTGTTGAGTTAACTCTGAAATGCCCATTGCTGTTCCTTAGTTACTCAGGGACTTCAACCCACTATAGTCTTCCTGCACTGCTCCAATGAAGACTAACATACGACACAAAGGGCTGCCACCTGTCACTGTAAGATACCGATCTCTCACAATGAACATGGGTTAGGAGGCCTACCCATTTTCTGCTGTAGATGTCCTTCTCCACACGACAAATCTAGGGCTACTCAAACTACTCATGGTTGATCAAACCCTTGAGCTCAACAACTGCCACTCTAACAGCTATTTTTGTCCATCAAAGTGTTGCACATTGGGCTCCAACTTGGGCACTATCACGCTGTCCTCCAACAGACCATAAATGCCCAAGCCACTGTCCACACTTGGTCCACCTTCATGCTGCCCTCTAATAGACCATGAGTGATCAATCCTTGTTGTAGCATCTGCACTCTGGTTAGGGCATCCAACCACCTAGGAAACCCTTCCTCTTGGCTGCTAACAAACTTTACAAATAACCCATCCAATCTGGTCCAAAACTAGATCCAACACCCTACAACAAAGGAGAAATGACATACCTTTAAATTGCTATTCATGGATTGAATTTTGGTCACTGGTTAGGGCACTCCTGTAGCCCACAACAACCCACCATCTGTGAACAAAACTACCACAAAACATTGCGACCTTCTCCCTTCTCCAAGTCTGGTAACTCGTTGCCCTAAATGATCCTGCACCCTGTTTTAGGATTGTTTAGCCCTCCAAACAACAACTACAGGATTGTGGCCTAGTCACCATAGGTCTATCACCCACTTGGCCTATTCATGGAAGAATTATCATGCCAAAACAAGCCCAAAACAACTCCTCACTGCTGCGACTCCCTTCTTCCAACATCCTCTCATGCGTTGCCTTTCTAAGGAGAAATCAGCCTTAGATTAGGCCTTCCAACCCTCTCCAAATCACTCTGCCCTTTTCCCAACTCCAGATAAGGTTTGTGGCTCCCTTGCAACAGTCCTATCAAGCCCTAGGCTCCCTGCAATGAGACAATTCTCTGCGACCTTTAGAACAAAGATAACCTGCCACACGGATTACCCCAAAATCAATCCAACGTAGCCTTAAACAACTCAACCCTGCTGCAGATTAGACTAGGCTTCCAATCATTATGAAGTTGCTCAATCTAACCCTCTTCTCCTTTGCTGGAATCTGCCTCTAACCTGTGACCGAAACAAAGGTAATCTTCTTGTGCTTGTTTCCTGTGTTGCTCACTTGGATGTGTCAAAATGCCTCACATCTCTCCTCCTTTTTATAGGTTTCTCAAGGGCTCCAACGAATGCCCTTGGTGGGCTTATCCAACTATCATGAGGGCTAATCTTGCCCTAGCTGACCTCAAACATGAGCCACGAGCCCACACACAAACTTCAAAGATTAATATCTACACTTCTACAACTTGGATTCAAGTGATTTTTGTTGCGCCCGGTTATTGTTAGAGTCCTCTATCAACTCAAATCATCACATGTAGAAATCTCCTTATGGAATCACACCCATATGCTTGAGTGCAAAGCCCATAGGCTTGGGTTTTATGTCCACAAGCCATACTTGTGTGCCAACTCCTCAACAACCCTCAAGCCTAGGGTTTGGAGTACCTCCCAAGCTACAAATCTCAACATATTCGGCATAGAAACCCTAAAGGTGCATTTACTCTTGGATTTAGGATTGATGATCTCTAGCTAGTTGGAGGAAGTTCTTTGGGAGTTTTGGTGAGTGATACTTCTCTTCAAAGCCTTACCGAGGGCCCGGGGTAAGGAAGATTGTCACAGGGATGCCCGACTTTAATATGAACCATGAAGGAGTTTGTCAGGGTTGTGCAGTTGGGAAACATACAAAAGGGACCATTCACTTCTAGTGAAAGCAAGACTACCGATATTCTTCAATTGGTCCATTCTGGCTTGTTTGGTATCTTGCTTGTAATTTCACTAGGATGATCCTCATATTATGCAATCTTCGTGGAAGACTACTCACACAAAACATGGATCTATTTCTTGAAGAGGAAGGATGAAGTGTTCAAATGGTTCCGTCCTTTCAAAGCATTGGTGGAGAATTAAGCAGGGAAGAAGATCAAGACGTTGAGGATTGACAATGGAATCGAATATGAAGCAAATGAATTCAATGACTTTTGCAAAGAGGCTGGCATTAAGAGGGAGACAACTGTTCCATACACTCTTGAGCAAAATGGTGTTGTTGAAAGGAAGAATCGAACGTTTATGGAAGCCACTTGTGCCATGATCTATGATCAAGGTCTATCAAAATTCTTGTGGGGAGAAGCTGCCAACATTGTCGTATATGTTCAGAATAGGAGCCTGCACCAAGCTTTGGATTTCAAGACACTTGAGGAAGTCTTCACTTGTAAGAATCATGGTGTTTCTCATTTTAGAGTCTTTGGTTGTCCAATATACTTTCATGTGCCTAAAGAGAAAAGGAATAAGTTGGAAGCTTCTGGGAATGTATATTTGTCGACTATAGTGAAAATTCAAAGGCATATATAATCTATGTACCTGGTCAAAGAGATGTGGAAGTAAGCCAAGATGTAACCTTTGATGAAGGCACTGCCTTTGGAAAGCCAAAGATCTCCCTATTTGAAGGAAGGATGATGATGATGTTGCCGAAAAACAAGATGAACCTCCGACAGATGATCCTATTCCTGATGTTGATGGCCCAATGGATCCTAGTGATCCACCTCTTGGTGATTCCTCTACCTCAAAGAAAAGACCTTTATTGCTCAAGGACACTTTCAAAGATCCTGAAAGACATAGTGCTCCAAGAGGGACATTTTGCGAAAGTAAGAAGCCGAACAAGTGTCAAGGGTATTTGGTTGCTACGAGTACTATTATCAAGCTAAACCATGCACGTTCGATGAAAAGCCATAAAGCACCAAGTAGGGAAAGATTCAATGAATGAGGAATATGAATCAATAATGAAGAATGATGTCTAGGACGTGGTGCCTAGACCTAAGGACAAGTCCATGGTCACCTCTAAATGGCTTTTCAAAATTAAACATGGAGCTGATGGAAGTGTTGAAAAATATAAGGAGGGGTTCGTTTTCCGTGGCTTCTCTCAAAAGGAAGGAGTGGAATATGATGAAATATTTGCACTGGTTGCTTGATACACCATTATCCAATCTATAATTGCTCTCGCTGCCAATCAAGGATGGAGCCTACATCAAATGGATGTCAAAACTGCTTTCTTGCATGCCTCGCTTAAGGAGGAAGTCTACTTGGAACAAACTCAGGGGTTTGAAGTACAAGATAGAAGGACACATGTCTGTCGGTTGAAGAAAGCCCTTTATTGGTTGAAGAAAGAGTTGCTTATGCAAGGAACATACTAGGAACATAAAACTCAACTGGTACCACCACCTCCTTGCCATAAACCAACCTGTAGGGTGTGCACCAGCAACAAAGCTAGTACTATAAGATCCTGTTGATTTGGTTGATGAAGCCCCTAATAGACTACTAGCCATGCAAAGTCTCTTTGCTTATAAGAAAGTTGAACTCACCTCTACCACTACTCTTGTGCAGGCATGTCTATCGTGAACTAACCATTTCTATCTATCATTATCTCTTAGGATGGGACCCTAGGGCTTGGATTGATAACTATCTTATGAAGCTGGGTTTTACAAGGAGCTATGCTGATCCAAACCTATACATCAAGTTTGAAAAGGACATGCCACTTATTTTGGTCTTTTATGTTGATGATCTCTTTCTGATTGGTGCAGACCCTCTCATTTATCAATGCAAGAGGGAGTTGACTTCCAAATTCGAGATGAAGGACCTAGGACTGATGCATTACTTCCTAGGCCTCGAGGTCTGGCAAAAGCCAGGCAAGATTTTCCTTTCTCAGGGAAATACTTTGTGAAGTTGTTAGAAAGATGTGGGATGGTGGAATGCAAGTCTGTGACTACGTTGATGGAACTAAATTTCAAGAAGCTATGTGGAAATGCTCTAGGCTCGAATTGGCAAATCCTTTTGAATATAGACAATTTGTGGGGGCCTTGATGTTCTTGGTAAACTCCTGACTAGAAATATGCTTCGTTGTAAATACTTTGAGTCAATTTATGGTTGAGCCTCATCACATTCGTTGGGTTGTTGCAGAGAATCTTCTAAGACATCTTTGTGGCACTATCAACTATGGACTGAGATACACTGTCGAGAATTTGAGGCTACATGAATATTTTGATGTTGACTGGGCTGGCAGTGTGGTGGATAGAAAGAGCACGTCAGGATGTTGCTTTTCTTTGGGATCTGCTTCAATTTCTTGGATGAGCAGGGAACAAAAATCAGTTGCTCTAAGCACTGCTGAGGCCGAATATATTGCAGCTAGTATGGCTCGTTGTGGAGTCGTTTGGTTACAAAAGCTCTTTAGTGAGCTATTTCAGCACGTGCTGGATACCATCGTTATCTATTGCGACAATCAGAGTGGGATTCGCCTTTCAAAGAATCCCGTTTTCCACGACCACTTCAAGCATATTGATATTGGGTAGCACTTTATTCGAGATATGGTACAACGAGGAGCAATAACGCTCCAACACATCAGGACGGATGAACAGGTTGCTGACATCCTCACAAAGCTCTTGAGGAAGGTCAAGTTCTTAGCCTTTCGAGAAAGACTTTGAGGAGGGTCTCGCTTTAGGAGCTTTGAGTTGGACATTGAGCTTTGGGAGCTCCTAGGGGCTTGGGGTACTAGTATGGCCTGTTGTGAAGTTGTTTGGTTACAAAAGCTCTTTAGTGAGCTATTTCAGCACGTGCTGGATACCATCGTTATCTATTGCGACAATTAGAGTGGGATTCGCCTTTCAAAGAATCCCGTGTTCCACGACCGCTCCAAGCATATTGATATTGGGTAGCACTTTATTCGAGATATGGTACACCGGGAACCAATAACGCTCTAGCACATCTGGACGGATGAATAGGTTGCTGACATCCTCACAAAGCTCTTGAGGAAGGTCAAGTTCTTAGCCTTCTGAGAAAGACTTTGAGGAGGGTCTCGCTTTGGGAGCTTTGAGTTGGACATTGAGCTTTGAGAGCTCCTAGGGGCCTGGGGTACTTCTTCGAGCTATGTGCGACCATAGGGTGAGTGGTTCACCTTCCCCTATAGGTACGCTGTGTACAGGGTGAGTGATTCACCTTCTCCTTTGATACCCCATGATGATATATGTGAGCATAGGGTGAGTGGTTCACCTTCCCCTATGGCTGATGATATATGCATATGATGAGTGGTTCACCTTCTCCTATGGCATATGAGCAGGATGAGTGGTTCACCTTCTCTTGCGGATGCCCCAACATACATCCTACTCTTACAGCCTGGGACTCTTGGGAAGTAACTCTCATTTGGCCACTGAGTTGGGAAAAGAGGATAGGGAACATAGCACTACAGATGGATGCATCGTGTACCGACGTACTCCCTATGTCTAGGATGCATAATGTTCAACAACTTGATCGCTTAGGATCAAGTTTGATTGGGGTTCTACCTCTGATTGATGTGGACTGACTTTTGTCAGTGGAGAGTAGTAAGGTCTCGTGACTCACTCTTGATCTATTCTTCTTATTATCTATATCAATCTTCAACAGAGTTGAGACGAGATGCAGAGATAGTACATGATGACATGATGATTGATGGTCAGATATTGGCAGGTGGAATTCTCCCTAGTTGAGAGGGAGTGTTAAATTGTGCAACTAGGGCCAAATTCCACTTTGGACAACTCATTTGATGGAGATAATTATTGCATTGAATTCCTCTTTTCGAGAGGATAAAAATCGACCTGAAGATCCCTAAATTTGGACCAAGAGAAATATGTTTTTGAAGTCAAGCCCACACGTGTGCAATTTGTAAATGTCGGCTTGGGGTCAAGTTGGACAAATTGACCCTCCTCCAATGCATATAAATAAGAGTGACCTCAAACCTCATTTGGCACCATCACAACTCAGCATATCTTCTCTCTCCTCATCTCATTGGGTCGTACAAGTTGCAGGCAGCCGTCTTTCTCTCACATTTACGGATTTCAGGAGGCTACTTTGATTGCGTTGATTTTTCTGCTTCAGCTGAAGCTTGACTAGCGTGGACCGAGGTGATTTTGACTGCAACTTTTGGAGAAATAATTCTGTTTTGGCAGGCCGCATTGACTGGCATAGAAGCCGAGGATTTTTGGGCACTTTGACCTGCGTTGACTGCAAGTTTGTTTGACTAAATTTGACTGCTGATTTGTCGAGTGTTTTGGGCTGACTTTGATTAGAAAGGAAGGCCAAATTTGACTGGGTTTGACCAAGCTCCAAGTGGATTGTTTGCTGTTGCGTTGACTGCTGTTGACGTTCTGGTTAGGGCTGTTTGACTGCTGTTTGATGAGAAGTCTCCAAGTATCTAACAACTGTTGCATGTGTCAAATGAGTTGCCCAATGATGCTGCGTAAGGCCTCCAAGAAGTGACAACGTACTCCATGTATAGATGGCAACGTATGGAGCTAGCTGCCAAGTGTGGTGAAGAGTGGGAGTAGTCTCCCATAGAGCTAAGCCAACTCGCACTTTTAAGAATGCCAACATGCCCCCCCACTGTAGTCCTTTACTCAGCCCATTAATGAGCAAATCGATCGGCCTAGCTGGTCAACAATTCATGGTGCAGATTGAGAGCCAATTCGATCTCCAAATCCGTGACCTAATTGAAACTTGAATGTCTAGTCACTTCATTTGATTGATGGTGACTTTTAGTCAACTAAATACATGTCTCTGGATCCCTGGTTATTTAATTTTTTTTTTCACATACAATTTAATTAAAATTTCCTGACTTGCGGGATTTTTTTAATTATTAAAAAGTCCTAGAAAAACCTTAATGCAATTCTGGAAGACTCTTGATAATACCTAGCATGGTAATATACATTGACCGTAGACTTAGAAAACACACTCGAGGCCCAATTATCAAGACACACTTAAGCTTTAGAGTTTATGAGTGAAAAAAACTCAATTAGTTATTTATCGCTAATAAGCAAAAATAATTGATTAAGTGAAAAAAAACACTCTGGATCAACTTCCTTAGTAATTAGGTCCCAGGGGTCCAATTCTGATACATAAGTTCATCTTGATAGTGTAATTTTATACAATTCTCCCATGGGGTACGGAATTTGCATAGAAGAAGATAAAGAAGAAAGGGCAATATTGCCCTGCTGGACTTCTGAACTCAGAAAATTTGATAGGTGCCTTGTACAATGGGCCATGGGGTCTTCATTTCTTCTAGGTACAACTTAGCAGGTAACAGATTTTCTTGAGTCCTACCTGGGTCATTGATTTGCAGTTTTAATGGTTGTTGTTTTATTTTCTAAAGGTGTACAAAATTCCTCATTTGATGCTTGTCCTGAATGAAGTCTAATGAATACCTTTGTTATTCATCTTCTTTTTGATTCATTGTCTGTGGTGTAACACCACCCTAGCTACCCAGCTGGGGCAATGCCACTCACAGTGCTACTGATACCATAATAGCACAACAATATATATATATATATATATATATATATATATATATATATATATATATAAACATGCACGAGAACCATAAACAACATAAATAGGTTTGAACACTCATTTGATAAAATCAGTCAATTGGCCTTAGATCTCAGATGCTCCACCCAGCCATAGACCGCGTTGCTCTAGCTTTAGGAGCAGGTTACCCTTTCCATGGTCTCCATCTTGGGCTGACTAGGGATGTCTTATATCCTCGTGGCTTCCAGGAGTTTCAACTGCCCTTTGGGGTCTCTAGGTACCCTCTAGGTCCATATAGGGACACTAGTCCCTACATTTCTCCCTCTAGGGCTTCTAGCCTTCCCTAAGACAACCCAAAGGGAAGTGCTCCTGTACCCTGATCCACCTAGGATCCTCATGATGTGATAGCCAGGGATCCTTTGGTTTTCCCAAGAACCAGGACCCCAACCATCCTTAAGTAGTCTCTGAGGGAAAGGAAGGTTGAATATATATCCGATTGCCTCTATTTTCCTTTTATTTATAGCTTAAGATAATATTATATTATAGTATTTTAATATTATTCCTAAAGTTACTTTTGGAGTATTATAACAATAATAGTTATGTGGCTTAGGAACCATGTTTTGATTCCACTACCTCACCTTTCCCTTTTTGTGGAGTCCTATCCACGCATACTCTTTTCGTCCCATGGTTTGTAGCTGTGGTGTTCTTTATTAATACACGTGTTTACATGTTATATCTGCGAGGCTTGTTGGCATTTTAACACATAGGCTCTCTTGCTTGAACACACAGGCATCTTGGCCCTAAAAGGCATCAGTACACTGGCCCACCGACCTAACACTTTTCTACACACATTGGCACACAGGCCTCAATATAATTAGAGTCACCAGCCTAATTTACATATAGTTTCTCACAATAGTAAGTGTCATATGTTCATTTACAAGATCATTTGGGGGTCAAGTAGAGGGGATTAGATTCTCCTTCCCCTTCTTTATGCACTGTCCTCTCTAAAAAATAAATTTCTGTAGCAAAAAAATTAAAATTGGATGGAAAATCCACTTAACTGCACTTCAAATCTCCTCTAAAACTTGTTTCTCCCTTGCTTGCAATCCAAATGCTTACACAGCTCCAAAACTGCGAATGAATGAGTGAAAAATCAGGGCAGAAGCAAGTTACGAACTGCACGGAGGGCACTTTATGGGGTACACGTCATGAAATCGGGACATGAACTTGGCATGTATCTGATGCGAATTTGACTCATGTCCTTCGACCAGGACACGAATCAAACTCATGTCTGACACTTCTCATGGACATGTCTCATGGTGGTGTAGTGTTTGACACAAAGAATTTGTGATGGGGGGGGGGACATGTCAGGTAACATAGGTTTACACGGTTCATTTGATTCCTGTGAAATGTTTGAGTTCACTTGTCAGCTTCTTTAATAATGTGAATAGCTACATAAGGTTTTGGCATGATTTTCAGATGCTTTTTTGCGTGTACTCTAAGAAGTAATAAAGGAATTGTTCCTATTTACCTATTCTCATTTGTTGGTTTCAGGATGTTGCCACTCGAAGCCAGTGTGGGGATCTTTCGAATCCTTTGCTTGTGCTACCTCTATTGTCATCAACAACTAATTCAGGATATCAATTTGAAGATAAGCAAGCGGAAGCCGACAATGATGGAGAATTAAACAACATTGTTGGTGCTGGATATCATGCCTATGAGGATTCTGTTTTAAAGAAACTGCAGAAGGTCAGATTTCTAGCACTTTGCGTGTTTTTGAGAAATGGATTTCCACAGTGGAATCAGCGTCATAATCTTGAGATGTTTTAATTCTCATTCTTTTACTTGATGAAAATTTCTCTCACGGTTTTTATACTGGTTCATGTTTGCAGCAATGTTTAGTTTTTGACATTAAGTTTCTTTTTAAATTCTATATTGTAAATTTATCAATGAAAATTTGTACAATGAGTCTCATGGGAGAAAATTTTGAAAGTATCTTTGGGATCTTAAGGTGAATTTATGCAGTAACCAGATCTCTTGCATCCAACTTGTCCTTAGACACAAAACCTGCCTTTGGTATTTTGGATTAATACAGGTAGAAGAAGCAGTACAGAAATCAGTGGCTTTTTGTTCTGGCGAATGTGTTTATAATAATATTCAGCCACTAGCCTTTATCCTATCAGAATGTGAAATTTTGACTCTTGAGTGTGTATAAATACAAACAACAGCTCCCGAATGGATTGAATTTAATGGAGAAATGCCACTGCCTTGCTGGATTGAACCACTTAATGGATTAGCTTTCTTGTGCTCTCTCGGTTCACATCACAGATGATCCTTTTGCACTAGGGTTGGATAATCTCAGACAGACAACTGTAAACCAGCGGCACTCCTTTGATTCACCATGCAGATTGTTCCTCTGCTTCCTTGATTCTCCAGGACAAACCGTTTCTCCTATGTGGCAGTTGGATAAAGCATAGACAAAATTCAAATGACAAACATTAGAGTACAGGCTATTTTGGGTTAGACATTGTTTTAATTTCTATTTTATCTTTGTTGGGGTGGAACTGCCTAGTCACTTCCCTTTTGGCATTAACTTCAGGACACCTTGCATGCTTATAGAAATCAATGTATGTGTGCAAAGAAATAGTCTTACCAATAATTAATATTTTCTCTATTTTAAAGGCATCTACTTGTAATAATGGTAAGTCACTACTAGAAAAAACAACCAGTTTCCCATATTCCTCTATATCCCTTTTTTGGATGTCCATGTAGCAATAGATATTATTTGCTAAACATTGGATTATAGCTGTGGATGATGTACAACATGGTTGATGCTGTACACGATATCCATGTGCAGGCCAACTTCTGACGGACATTTTTAGGCCCAGGAATTATGTGGATTATCCACTTTTTTGCTTGTTTTGAACCCATTAGAGATCTATCATACTCAGTATGATGTGCGGCTTATTGTTATTACCTTATTCTTCTTTCTTTGATATCCAGTCATTTGTCCAGTTATAGATGATGCTTGATATGATTGTGCCATTGATTGAATACATTCAGTATGAAGCCTAGCAATGATGGTCACAAGATTGTGTTCCTTCTTGGGTAATAAGTTCTATTTATTTGCATTGATTCACCATGCAGATTGTTCCTCCGCTTCCTTGATTCTCCGGACAAACCGTTTCTCCTATGTGGCAGTTGGATAAAGCATAGAAAAATTCAAATGACAAACATTAGAGTACAGGCTATTTTGGGTTAGACATCGTTTTAATTTCTATTTTATCTTTGTTGGGGTGGAACTGCCTAGTCACTTCCCATTTGGCATTAACTTCAGGACACCTTGCATGCTTATAGAAATCAATGTATGTGTGCAAAGAAATAGTCTTACCAATAATTACTATTTTCTTTATTTTAAAGGCATCTACTTGTAATAATGATAAGTCACTACTAGAAAAAACAACCAGTTTCCCATATTCCTCTATATCCCTTTTTTTGATGTCCATGCAGCAATAGATATTATTTGCTAAACATTGGATTATAGCTGTGGATGATGTACAACATGGTTGATGCTGTACATGATATCCATGTGCAGTGTAACGAATAAAATATGTAAATAATATAAATATAATGTAAATGATAATAATCATAAATAATAATTAGTTTAGTAGTAAGTAATTAGGTTGAAGAGGCATGTCTAAATGGGACATGACTCTTCATGAAGAGACGCTTGATATATAAGCAAGCCTCTCATTCTCATTGTAAATCATTCTCATTCTTATTCATTTTTAATATATAATATTTATATCCTAAATGGATATCTTGACATTCCAAGTTTTCTGGAGTAATTAATTCTTAGAAGGAACTTTGTTCGCTTCATTTGGTATCGAGCAGTTCGGTCTTCCAGGTTGTTTGACCTATGCACAAAGCTCGTTCCTCGATCCAAGTCTTTGACTATCGAAATTCGTCAACCTTGTTGAAGTAATAATTGAAGCATTTTGCTCAATATTTGGGAGTTTCTCCTTTTCTCTGTTTTTCTAGGCCTTTGGCCATATAAAAAAAAATTAACCAAAAAAAGAAAAAAAAATATAAGTAAATAAAATAAAAAAAAGAAGAAGAAAAAAAGTAAAAGAAAAAACAAAATGGATACAAAATCTCATACCACTTATATTTAGAACTTTTATGTGAGAAGCCCGTGGTTTTAAAAAACAACCCATGGTATTTTAAAAAGTTAAAGGAAAAAAAAAACAAAAAACAAAAGGAATACGTTTTACTTTTTACGTGGGGAACATTTTAACGGAGGTTTTAAAAACAACCCATGGTAATAGCCCATGGTATTTTAAAAGTTAAAGAAAAAACAAGGATACAAAATCTCTTACATGAAAGGTAAATATTACTTTTGACAGGAGGTTTTAGAAACAACCCATGGTAATTGCCCATGGTATTTTAAAAGTGAAAGATATTTTGATAAACATTGGAGAAAAAAGGTGTGATCTAAATAATTTTAATCGTTCAAATCTAAAGATTGCGACCATACCAAGAGTCACGTCTCATCCAAGAGTCACGTCATTGTCTTCTTGAGTTGTCATATTCACGGGATCGGTATTCGTTCCCTTATTTTCAACTTGAAAGGTTGCGACTGAAAACAAGTGGAAGAGGAACCATCTTGCAAGCCGAATTGCTAGAGAAGAAGCCGCTGTCCAAGCGAAGGAGAAAAGAGAAGAAAAACATCATCTTTGTCTCACACATGCCAACTAGTGTTTCTATAATGAAGGCCGAAGACCTCAGTCCTGAAGAAGCTAGCCAAAAGTTTGAGGAGAAGCTGAAATTTGAAGTGTTGCGGCATGTTTGACCAGTGTTGACTTTGTGGAAAAAGCGCTGATCAAAGAAGTGACTTGACTTGGCCTTGGAGGAGTCTTGGTCAAGGAACATAGGTCTTGGAATTTGTCATTTGAAGTTCTATAAAAAGTGGAGTTATTGTGGGTTTTCCTCTCAAGATGAGAGGTTTTGGCCTTGGTTGTTAGCCTATATGTTGTGCCCTCTTGTTCTACATTGTTTGGTAGTTGTTTGATGATAGAGAACACTAATAATAATCAATGTTCCACCAAGGTTCCGGGACGAGGGGGCGAGGGAGCGAGGGGGCGCGGGAGCGGCCTATGCAAAAGCTCCCTACCATTTTTTAGGAAACGTGGGGGAGCGTCAGGGTCTTAAAAATTTATAAATATAAAATATAATTTATTAATTGAGTCCACTATGACAATTTGGTTTGAATTGAAAAGCTGCAAAGCATGATCATTGATATGAATATCATTTGACATTATCCAAATTTATAATATCATAAAAAATAATAAATTTAAAATTCTAATTCAGCTTGGTCAAATACTAATTTAAATTTTGGTCAGACAGAGGGAGAGCTTCAGCTTGATAAGGTAGCCACTGAATTCTGTGAAAAGGTAAATGAACAGATCAGGAACATTGCATTGGCAGTAGAAGGGGCAACTATAATGGGTTGTCCAGTTGTATTGGATACAACAGCTAGAAAGTTTGTTATATTATATATAATATAGACAGTACACCATATGCTGAAAGAATAGTTTTAGTTCCAAGAGAGATGAGAAGATCACATGAAAGAGTTTCTGACAGTTTACTATCAAATGACATTAACTGCAGGATGACCATCTGCGAACCAACTTGGGTGACCAACGATGGCATGGATAATTTGTCTACCTTATTAGAGCAATGCCATGCAGTTCAAACTTCAAACTAGCAGTGTATTTCGGGGGTGAAAATAATTTTCAGACTTGAGAATTCAAGCTGAGCCACTGTGCTCTGTGTAAATTTTGTAACTGTATAAATTCATATATAACGACAGTTCCTGAGATTTCTTGCTGCCCATAGTATTTTGTCATGCTTGCAGTAAACGCATGTTAGTCTATCGTCCACCCAATTATTTCCCACATGGCATAGGTGCTCCTTCCATAGTTTGTATGTCAAATGTCATGCAAATTAAAAACACAAACTGAATGTCTCATATTCTTTGCCTGTCACTCCAGTTATCTCCCCACTGTAATCCAGCCATCACTTGAGAAAAAAAGGAGAAGTTTTAAAAGGGAAAATTCATGTACGTGCTATATGGTCCAGCAAATTTCCATGATACTGACCCTATAAAATAACGCTTGTTGAAACCAAAAGACAGCACAAGACGTTATCCCCATACAGAACATGAGTAGCTTTGTACCACTTTAGGTCTATTAAATCATAAACTATAAGCAAAGCCATTTTTTTGGGAGCGTGGGGAAACGTCCCCTCAGGGAAGGGAAACGTTTCCCTGGCACGTCCCCCTGAGTTTCCTCCATTTTGGGAGCGTGGGGAAACGTCCCCTACTCGTCCCCAAGTCCCCGGAGCGCGGGGGAGCGAGGAAACTAGACCCCTAGGGGGGGGAGCGAGTCCCCGTGGAACACTGATAATAATTAAGTGAAAGAAAAAGCTAATCGAGTTTAAGCTGTTTGATGATAGAGAACACTAATAATAATTAAGTGAAAGAAGAAGCTAATTGAGTTTAAGTAAAAATACATCACAAGCAGTTATCAAAGAGAAATCACCTGACGTAGCTGCCCTTAGATTTCTCAACATGGTATCAAAGCTAAGGTGACAAGACAAGAAAGGTAGCTTGAAGAAAGAATCTAAGGAACATCAGACTACGCGTCTCATCTCAAGGATCATACCTTGGTAGTTGTTTGATGATAGAGAACACTAATAATAATTAAGTGAAAGAAAAAGCTAATCGAGTTTAAGCTGTTTAATGATAGAGAACACTAATAATAATTAAGTGAAAGAAGCTAATTGAGTTTAAGTAAAAATACATCACAAGCAGTTATCAAAGAGAAATCACTTGACCTAGCTGCCCTTAGATTTCTCAACATGGTATCAAAACTAAGGTGACAAGACAAGAAAGGTAGCTTGAAGAAAGAATCTAAGGAACATCAGACTACCCATCTCATCTCAAGGATCATACCATCTAGAAGCAACAACAAGAAGAAGACCTCAAAGACTCTACTTTCAAGAAGAACTTTACCTCCACTCAAAGAAAGAAGGACTACACATTTGAAGCATCTTGAAGTCTCCACTTCTACATCCCAAGGAAGTAAGAAGAAGCATTGCCATCGTCATCAAAGAAATCAAGGTGATCTCCCTCTCTTTGAAGAAAGGATCACATTTCAAACATATTTGAAGAAAAGACATCTTAAGAAGAAGAAGTATTGTCATCTTCAAGGAAGCAAACATCATCAATCATCTAGAAAGGCATCAAGTTGAAGATATCATCATCAAAGGAGCATCTTCACTTGACAAGTAAGTATCTTTATATCTATGTCTGAATCTACTATCAAAATGACTTGATTCTGCAAGGAAAACAATAAATTGGTTGGGTCATCAAATTTCCTTGCATGGAAGAAGAGGATAGATTTAATCCTCACAGAGAATGAAGTTATTGGACATGTTAAGGGTTCAATCTCCAAACCATCACAAGAGGAAGCTCAAGCATTATCAAAGTATATGAAAGGGGAAATAAGGGCTCAAAGAATCCTTATAGAATCAATCAAGGATCCCCTCATCCCTTATGTAGCAAAGTTGGAGAAATCGAAAGAAATCTATGATAAATTGGTAGAATTGTTCTCCGTGAGCACTGCTAGATTAGTTATATCTTTGAGAACCGAGCTATACAAGATGAAGGTATCAAAGCAAGAAGGGATAATCTCATATCTTATGAGGGTGTCTCAAATAAAAGACCGACTAGAAGAGTTGGGGGAAATAATGTTCGATAAAGAAATGACCACCGTTGTGCTCAATGCACTACCTAATGAATGGGGTAACTTTGTATCAAGTATCTATGGAAAGAAGGAAGCTACTCCATTCAGTGAACTTTGGTCATTATGTAAGATTGAAGAAACTAGGTTGAAGGCAAAGAGTGATGTTGGATCAAATGAACAAGTTCAAGCATATGCTGCCATGGCCAAGAGAAAAGGAAAGTTTGGAAAGTTTGATCCTCAGAAAAAGAAGAAGATCAATATGTCAAAGATACAATGCTATGAATGTAATGAATATGGGAACTTTAAAAGGAATTGTCCTAAGCTCAAGAAGGACAACAAGAAGAGAGGAAAGAAATGAAGCCCATGTTACTGAAGAAGTAGAAAAATCAGAAAATCAAAAATCAAGGAAGGAGGAAGTGAAAGATCTCTACTATCACTGAGGTAATCTCCTTCACTTAGTTCTTTTCAAATTTGTAGAAAATAACATTCATGATGGGAAGCATCACTAGTATCTAGATGCATTAGAGTTGAAACAAAGATGACATTTTCATAGAAGCTTGGAAGGATAGTTGAAGTAAAAGTCTACATGGTTGTAGTAGTCTCATGATAGAAAGAAAGTAGTTCATGGCATCTCCATTAGAAGCATATAAGGACAACCATAGTAACAATATGTATGGTTGGAAGAAAGTCATATAGCATAAAAGATAATGAAATCATCACACATCATCATCATTAGGAAGGAGCATTTGCAAGATGAGGATAATCAACATCCTCCATTGGAATCTTCATTAGAAGGTTCACCTCTACTTGGAAGAAGCAAGTGTCTCGCTGATAATCTACGGTCCACCTTGTGTGGGATCCACTAGTAAGGTATGATGACGAAGATGTGCAACATGTTAAGTTGTTTGAAGTACTTTCATCTTCAAGCAAGGAAAGGAAGCTGCTAGAAGGAAGTCTAGATGACCAAAAGAAGGAAAAGGTATGTATATATTTGATAGATAAAGTCATGTCATCATATAGTTGCAAATAACATGGTTGAATGTTCGATCTCATGAGCATGATCGAAGAAGAAGGATCTCTTCCATTAGAATGAAGCATGAAGGCATATAGATAATGTGCCTTGAACTCTTCTACATATTGATAAGATGAAATCAACATAATATGACCTAATATGGGAGATGAGGTGGTTGACAATAATGGTCCCTATGATGAAAGGAACTATGTATAGAAGTTCCTGAGAAAGCAATATGTGAAGAAAGGAAGAAGAGTTCATGAAAAGATGCAACTATATATAAGTGATGAACATCCAATAACTAGAAGAATTAGCCATGATATCTCCACAGAGAAGGTACAAAGACCTTGATAAAGTCTTAAAAAGATGGAGACCCTTGATATTGAATGTCTTAGAGATAGAGTCATACATGTGCAGATGTTGTTGTTGCATAAAGTTGATGTCATGATGAAAGGCCATCATAAAAATGTAATTTTGATTTGATGTTCATTTTTGATTTTTGAAAACATCTGGTTGGGTTGTTATAGGGCTACCAAAAGAGAGTTGTAGATGTTACCTACAACTAGCACTCGTGATTGGATAGAAGACCCTGGAAGAAACATGACTTGGAAGAGGTAGCTGTATGAAGAAAAGTTAGACGTGGACTAGAAGATCACTTTTTGATGAAAAGAAGGATGGCATAACTATTGGTTTAACACCAAGGTTCGTATAAGGGAAAGTAATGAAGAAGATGGTCGATGCCCTACAAAGAAGATCTAAAAAAATGAAGGTTCCATGATGAAAAAGTTGAATTTCATGACATTGGTAAGAGGAGCTCCACAAGTAGCTGATAGTACCATGATCTCCACCAAAGAGCAGAGAGCTGCTGTTGGAAATAAGTCTCTAGTTAAGAGGGAGCTTGGGTTAGTCCCTGGTAAGAGGGAGCTTGGGTTAGTCCCTGGTTAAGAGGGAACTTGAGTATATTCCTTTATAGGAATGAGTATATCCTCCCTAGTTGAGAGGGAGAGATAGACGCATCATTCTTGTCTTCATGTTATGAAGAAAGAATGGAGGATTGGGTAAGCATCTGAGATTGATTCCGATGCTCTGAGGATGTGGTAGGGCATCCAATAGGCAAGGGTAGTCGAAGAGGAAATTCCTTGAGGATGTGCCTATAAATCATTGGTCTCACCAACATTATTCTCTAATCTTGTAGAGAGATAGAGTTGTTAGTCAAGGCCTTACTATGTGACAATTCTGGTTGGTATAATGAGATGCACTTGTATAAGCTGATAAGATAACTTATGAGATGGCTTACCAATCCGACTCTTCTTATGAAAATTCTTCAGTATGAGAATGTCCAAGTACCTTGTATGGATTCTGAATACCTCCCTAGTTAAGAGTAAGTGTTGAAATATGTAGTTAGGTTCAGTATTCATAATGACATATGTAATCATGATTTTATTTAATGTAAAGAGAAAATAAATTTACTATTGTTATTCTTGAGGCATGGGTTTCATGCTCAAGCTTATTTGATTTATAGGTCAAGCGCCCATTGAGTGCTTCTAGGGCTTGTCATTGAGTCATTGTCTTATATGGAAGACCCCTTTTGGGCATGTTGTATATTGTAAAGAAAATTTATTTGAGTCAAAATTAGAGTTAAAGATCCTCCAAGATCTTTTCATAGTGCTACAAGAAGTCGGCCTACCAAAAGAAACAAGTCGACCTATTAGGGCACTCAAAGAAGCCTATAAATAGAAGCACTCGACCACATTCAAACAACATTCAATCAAGCAACAAGAAGTTCGATAAAAGGAAGGAAAAATGACCTAAAGCCAACAAAGAAAGAGAAGACTTCAAGGAAGGAGAATCCAAATTTTTTATGAACTATTTTTAGGGCTGAAATTCCTCACACTTGTGAAAAGTCTGGGTATCATTTATTGCAGCAGAGTGTGAAATATTGCAGTCACAATAGGAGGCGGAAAATAAGTGGAAGAGGAACCATCTTGCAAGTCGAATTGCTGGAATTTTATTTTAGTTAAGGTTCCCATTGTGAGCCTTTAGGATTTGTCATCAAGTCATAAAGTCTATTGAGTCAATGTCAAAGTTTGGAGACCCATTTGGGCATGTTACACATTGTAAAAGGAAATTTATTTATGTCACAAACCTTCCAAGACCTTGTCACAAAGTCACCTTGAAGTCGGCCTAAAGATGTTTCTAGAAAGGCATGTTGGCCTAGGCACATGTTCAAGTCGACTTATTTTGGATGCATTGACTACTATAAATAGGCAACTTGGTCTTCATTTGGAGGCACAATTTTGGTCAATTTGAAGAAAGAAGAAGTGCGAGAAAGGTGAAGGAAGATAGCCCTATAACCAGCGATAAGAAGGAAGTAAAGATCGAAGCATTTGGCATTGTTTTGGGGTTAGTAACTTCACACATGTGGCAGAAAAGCTAGGGTTTTTGCAGTGGTGTCAAAACAGTCCAAGAGAAGGTCATCTAAAGGATCTCCGAATTAGTTCTATTGCTATCCTAGTTCATCTAGAGCAGTCTCCAAATATAGCGAAGAAAGGAAACACCTCCAAACTTGTTCCTACTCTTCACACGTGTGGAATTGCAGAAGTACGAACTACAGATTTGTGGAAAAGAGGTCGAAGTTTCAAAGTAGCTGAGAAGTGTAGTATTGGAAGAAGTTTGACTTGTGCAAGAAGGAGAAGTAGCGAAGAAGGATCTTGTGACTTGGTCTTGGAAAGGTTGTTTTTTCAAGGGTCTAGGTCATGGTCTTGATATTTGTTAATTGAAGTTTCTATAAGAAGAAGAATTTGTTTGGGTTTTCCTCTCAAGTTGGAGAGGTTTTGGCATTGGCTGGTAACCTACATTCCGTGTCTCTTGTCTCTTTATTGTTCATGCATTGGTAGTTGTTTGATGAAGAAGAACACTATAATAATCTAAAAAAGAGACGATCCTAATCCAAAGAAGTAAAAAGCATTCACAAGCAGTTATCATTAAGAGAGAAATCACCTAACCTATGGTCAAAACAATCCTCTACGCTTGCGATCAAACCCAGTCAAACAACTCCTCTTGCCTTAGTTTTTGTGCCAAATAATGCGTCTTTCTAGGAAAAATCCCTTTTTGGTCAAAATGCAGTCAAACAGTCCCCCAAAAGTCCAAAAGTCAATGTTGGTCAAAGTCTTCTTGAAACTGAAAGTCAACACAGGTCAAAACAACTCCAAGAATTTGCACATGTGGAAGAACAACTACCTCAGATGTACAAGCCAATTAGAGGAGGAGAGAGAATGATGTGTGTGAGATGTGCCAAATGAGGTTGAGGGTCTCCTTTATTTATATGTGTTGGAGGGGGATCAATTTGTCTAATTTGACCCCAAGCCGACCTTGAACAAATGTGCACCCGTGAGCCTGACATCAGAAACATATTTCTCCGTGTCCAAATTTAGTGCTTCTAGGGTCGACTTTGGTCCTCTTGAAACGATGAATTTTGTCTAATAATCATCCTAGGCCAATGAGCTGCCCAAAGTAAAATTTGGCCCTAGTTGCACATTTTAACACTCCCTCTCAACTAGGGAGAATTCCACCTGCCAATATCCATCCATCATCATGCCATCCTGATCATCATGTACTATCTCTGCATCTCATCTCGTCTCTGCTAAAGATTGATATCATGGATAATAAGAAGGATCGATTGAGAGTGAGTCATAAGACATTACCATCCTCTTCCCATTGATGAAAGTCAATCCACATAAATAGGGGTAGAACCCCAATCGAACTTGATCCTGAGCGATCAAGTTGTTGAACATCATGCATCCTAGACATAGGGAGTACGACAGTACACGATGCGTCCATCTGTAGTGCTATGGTCCCTAACCACTTTTCCCAACTCATTGGCCAAATGAGAGGTACTTCCCAAGAGTCCCAGATTGTAAGGGTAGGATGTATGTTGGGGAAACCGCAGGAGAAAGTGAACCACCATCCTATGCATATGTCATTAACCATAGGGGAAGGTGAACCACTCACCCCATGCTCAATCATGCTAGGGTATATACTCCACAGGGGAAGGTGAACCACTCACCCTGTGCTCATATAGCTCCAAGAAGTACCCTAGGCCCCCTAGGAGCTCCCAGAGCTCAATGTCCAACTCAAGCGGGACCCTCATGAGAGGGTCTTTCCACGACTCCAAGTCTCTCTCGGAAGGCTAAGAACTTAACCTTTCCCAAGGGCTTCGTTAGGATGTCAGCAACTTGTTCATCAGTCTTGATGTGATGGAGCCTTATTGCTTTTTGTTGTACCATATCCTAGATCAAGTGGTACCTGATACCAATATGCTTGGATCAGTCGTGAAACACATGATTCCTTGAAAGGAAAATCCCACTTTGGTTATTGCAATAAATGATGGTGGTATCCAGTACGTGATCAAATAGCTCACTGAATAGCTTCCTCAACCAAATAACTTCACAACAGGCCATACTAGCTGCAATATATTCGGCCTTGACAGTGCTTAGAGCAACCGATTTCAGCTTCCTGCTCATCCAAGAAATCGAAGCAGATCCCAAAGAGAAGCAACATATTGACGTGTTTTTTCTATCCACCACATTGCCAGCCCAGTCACCATCAGAATATACATGTAGCCTCAAATTCCCGACAGTATATCTCAGTCCATAGTTGATGGTGCGAAGAAGATATCTTAGAAGATTCTTTGTCGCAAGCCATTGTACATGATGAAGCTCAACCATAAATTGACTCAAAGTATTCATAGCGAAGCATATGTCCAGTCGAGAGTTCACTAAGAATGTTAGGGCCCCCACAAGTTGTTTATATTCAGAAGGATTTGCCATTTTGGGACCAACAATACTTCCGCATAGCTTCTTGAAATTTAGCTCAATCAGAGTAGACACAGACTTGAATTTCACCACACCACATCTTTATAACAACTTCACAATGTATTTCCCTTGAGAAAGGAAAATCTCGCTTGGATTTTGCTAGACCTCCAAGCCTAGGAAGTAATGCATTAGTCCTAGGTCCTTTCTCACTTGCATTGATAAATGAGAGGGTCTGCACCAGTCACAAATAGATCATCGACATACAAGACCAAAATAATTGGCATGTCCTTTTCAACCTTGAAGTATAGGTTTGGATCAACGTAACTCCTTGTAAATCCCAACTTCATAAGATAACTATCAATCCTCTCTTACCAAGCCCTAGGGGATTGCTTTAACCCATATAGGGCTTTTCTCAACTTGCATACATGTGTCCTTCTATCTTGTACTTCAAACCAATGTTATCGAAACCGGCCGGTTTGGGGGCAAAACCAATCCGAACCGCAAAAGACCGGTTCAGTATCGAACCGGCCGGTTTGGGGGCAAAACCAATCCGAACCGCAAAAGACCGGTTCAGTATCGAACTGGCCGGTTTCGTCATCGCACTGGTTTCGCTGGTCCGCAAGCCCATGGCCGCGCGAACAGGCATAATTTTTATTTTTATTTTTTTAATTATTTTCCCTAGTTTCTAATGCTACTCTAGCCCCCCCTAAAGCTATTTAAAACCACCCCCCCCCCCCCCCCCCCCCCCCCAATTTCACTCACACTATTCATTTGAGTGTCTTGCAATTCTTGAGTTGAGTTTGGTGAGGAGAATTCAGAGATATTTTTGCAAGGTTGTTCTGAGGGAGATTTTTTGTAGATTTGAAGAGTTGATTGGAGTCTTGGAGACCTTTCTTGGTTGGATGCGAACAGACCTTTCTTGTCTTGAATTCCAATGCTTGATGCGGGCTCCTATTTTGAACATATATGGCAGTGTTGACGGCTTCTCCCCACAAGAATTTCGATAGACTTTTATCATAGATCATGGCACAAATGACTTCCATGATTGTTCGATTCTTTCTTTCAGCAACATTATTCTGCTCGGGACTGTATGGAACAATTATCTCCATCTTTGCCAAAGTCATTGAATTCATTAGATTCATATTCATTTCCATTGTCAGTCCTCAACGTCTTGATATTCTTTTTTGTTTGATTCTCCACCAACGCTTTGAAAGAACATAACCATTTGAACACTTCATCCTTCCTCTTCAAGAAATAAATTTGTGTTTTGCTTGAGAAGTCATCCACAAAAAATGCATAGTATGAGTATCCTCCTAATGAAGTTATGGGCAAGACACTAGACGGATAAGAATGGATCAATTGAAGAATATCAGTTGTCTTGCTCTCAATAGAAGGGAATGGTCCCTTTGTATGTTTCCCGGCTACACAATCTTGACAAACTCTTTCATAATTCATGTGTTAAATTATGGTATGTTCTATGCTTAGAGCAATTTACTTCAATTTCTTCTTATTAGCCCAATGTCAATTTTTAGTATAGCAATCACCTTAACACATAAGTAAAATGCGGATAGAACATAAATAAATCGACAAAAGACAAGCCAAGACAAGAGACATAAGATGTGGTGGCTAGCCAAGGTCAAACCTCGGTGCGGGGAATTCCTTTGATCAATTCTTCTAGATTCTTCAATAATTCAACAGAGAGAGAGAGATAGTACAATATCACAAATTTGTGATTTTATATCAGTAGTACTACAACAACAACAAAGTCAAAGCTAGTCAAAACAACTCCAATTTGACCTCAAGTCAACCTAGGAGAACTTGACCTTCAACAACAATAGTAAGCAACCTAAAACAGTCCACAAAATGTGGTCAAACAATAGTCAACGCACTGTAGCCTTGTGGTCAGCCCTAACCAGCCAACGCTGGTCAAATATGTGGTCAAACATGCCAGCGTTTGGCTGCCCAGCAATGCGGCTAGCCTAGGAGAGGTTGCCCAACCCAAAAATGCAATCAAACCTTCCACTATGCTGGTCAACGCATGCATAAAACAGATCTGCGTCCTTCATGTTCAACCCTAAGTCAACACTGCCCTAAACCTGATCTGCATCCTCCTTCTTAAGCCACACGTGTGAGAGAGAGACTCTTCTAATGCGTAGGAGGGAGAGAAGATGTGTGGTGAGATGAGTGGAATAATGCCACAATGTGTCCTCCTATTATATGAATCGTGGAGGACAAGTTGGGGGTGTGCCACATACTTTAGCTTGCTGGGCGACCTTGACAAATTGTCAAGAAATACAAATAAATTCATATCTCGATGAATACATGTCAGAATTGAATGATCGTTAGATCAATCCTATACCTCTCGACGAGAGGAATCCAAGAAAAATATCAGCTGCCATAATTAAGATGACCCACATGGCATTTGGCTCTAGTTGCCAATTTTAACACTCCCTCTCAACTAGGGAGAACTCCATCTGCTAATCCATCTGTCTGTCGATTCTATCTCTGCCATCAAATGCACTGCCCTGCATTGCTCGACTTTGCTTTGCTTCGCTAAACGATGAAGAAGAAGAAATGATCAAGGATGTATCATGCCATCCTCTACTGACTCGAAGTCAGTCCTAGATAAAAGAGAGTGCTCAATAGTGCTCTTATTGACCCGAAGTCAGTCCCAGAGAGTGTGTCATACCACTCTTACTGATCCCAGATCAGTTCCAAAAGAGAGTGAGTTATATCACTCTTACTGACCCGAAGTCAGTTCCAATTGATCCCAGATCAATGTTATCCTGGCATAGGGAGTACGGTAGATACACGATGCATATATCAATAATACTATGGTCCCTATCCTCATTTCCCTACTCATTGGCCAGATGAGAGGTAATTCCCATGAGTCTCACTCTGCATGGGTAGGATGTCTCGATAGGAGAAGGATGAACCACTCATCCTGCCTACATGTCGCCACGGGGTATCACAGGGGAAGGCTAAACCATTCACCCTGTACACAACGCACCACTATGGTCGCTCGTCTCTCCAAGAAGTACCCCAAGCCCCTCGGAGCTCCCAGAGCTCAATGTATGCATCATACAGGACCCTCATAAGAGGGTCTCTTAACGACTCGTAGTCGTTCTCAGAATGTCAAGAATTTGACCTTCCCTAGGGGCTTTGTTAGAATGTCGGCGACCTGCTCATCTGTACCGATATGATGGAGCCTTATTGCTCCTCGTTGTACCATATCCCGGATAAAATGGTACCTGATATCGTTGTGCTTGGAGTGATCATGAAATACAGGATTCTCGAATAAACGAATCCCAATCTGGTTGTCACAAAGGATCATGGTAATATCCAATGTATGTCCAAACAACTCACTGAAGAGCTTCCTCCTCCACATAGCCTCTCAAGAGGCCATACTCGCAATAATGTACTCTGCCTCAGCAGTGCTCAAAGCCACCGACTTCTGCTTCCTGCTCATCCAGGAGATCGAGGCAGAACCGAAAGAGAAACAACACCCGGAATTGCTCTTTCGGTCCACCACACTGCTTGGCCAATCGACATCAGAATATCCATGTAGCCTCACATCTTCGGCAATGTATCTCAACACAAGAGTGATTGTGCCTCGAAGATATCTCAAAAGATTCTTGGCACCAATCCAATGTGAGTGATGAGGCTCAACCATATATTGGCTTAGCGTGTTGACTGTAAAACATATATCCGGACGGGAGTACACCAAGAACATTAATGCTCCTATGAGTTGATGATACTCAGTAGCATTTCCCACAGCAGGTACGGCAGCACTACCGCATAACTTGAAGTTAAGCTCCATCGAGGAAGTCACGGGCTTGCAGTCCATACCGAATCTCTCCAATATCTTCACCACGTATTTTCCTTGAGATAGGAAAATCTCCCTTGGCTTCTGCCAGACTTCCAGGCTTAGGAAATAGTGCATCAGTCCTAGGTCTTTCATCTCAAATTCGGAAGCCAACTCCCTCTTACATTTGTGAATGAGAGGGTCTGCACCTATTAGAAAGAGGTCGTCAACATACAACACCAGTATGAGAGGCTTATCATCCTCAACCTTAAAGTAAAGGTTTGGATCGGCTTCACTCCTAGTGAATCCCAACTTCATCAAGTAGCTATTGATCCTCTCATACCAAGCTCGGGGTGCTTGCTTCAACCCATAGAGGGCTTTCTTCAACCTGCATATGTGAGATTCCCGATTATGAATCTCAAACCCCTCAGGTTGTTCCACATAGACTTCCTCTTTAATTGAACCATGCAAGAACGCGGTCTTGACATCCATCTGATGTAGGTTCCATCCTTGCGAAGCAACAAGGGCTATGATTGAGCGGATGGTGGTGTATCGGGCAACAAGTGCAAATATCTCGTCATAATCTATACCTTCCTTTTGAGAGAAGCCACGAGCGACAAAGCAAGCCTTATACTTTTCAGCACTCCCATTGGCTCCATGCTTTATTTTGTAAAGCCACTTCGAGGTGACAACTGTTTTGTCCTGGGGTCTGGGGACCACATCCTAGACATTGTTCTTCATGATGGACTTGTATTCCTCATTCATAACATCCTTCCATACTTGATACTTCACGACTTCTTCGGATGATGAAGGCTCATTTTGAATAATGCTGCTCATAATGGTCAAGTATCCCTAATACCTGGTTGGCATCTTACTTTCACGGAAAGTCCCTTTGGGTGCAATCTTTCTCAGAATAGGAAGATTGTCAACCTTGCTAAGAGCCATATCTTCGTCAAAGTTGACATCATGACTTATCTCGACTTCCCTTTGACCAACCACATAGATTCTATAGCCCTGAGAAGGTTCGCGATAGCCCACGAAGATTCCCTTCTTTCCAGATGCACCCAATTTGTTTCCTTTCTCTTTCGGCACACGAAAATATACGGGACTTCCAAGAATTCTAAAATGAGAGACATCAGGTTTCTTACCAGTGAACATCTCTTCGGGAGTCTTGGAATCCAATGCTTGATGAGGGCATCCGTTTTGAACATATACGGTGATATTCGTAGCTTCGGCCCATAGAAACTTTGGAAGCCTTTGATCATGGCGCATGGAACGGACGACTTCCAAAATCGTACAGTTCTTCCTTTCCGACACACCATTCTGCTTAGGAGTGTATGGTGTTGTGGTCTCCCTCTTAATGCCAACTTCCTTGCAAAAGTCACGGAACTCGTTGGATTCATACTCAGTCCATTATCAGTCCTTAAGATCTTGATCCTCTTCTCGGTTTGATTCTCGATCGAGGCTTTGAAGTGACGGGACCAGGAGAACACTTTATCCTTCTTTTTCAAGAAGTATATCCAAGTCTTGCGAGAATAATCATTTTTAAAAGTGAGATAATATAAATATCCTCCCAAAGAGTTCACAGGCATCATACCAGATATGTCAGAGTGAACCAACTGCAAAATGTCGGAGGTCTTGCTATGGCTTGAGGGGAATGGTCCCTTTTGAGTTTTCCTTCGACACACCTTGGACATACACCTTCTTGCTCTACTTTGAACTCGGGCATCCCGGTCACCATCTGTCTCATATTGGGTAGAGCCTTATAATGAAGGTGGGCAAACCTCCGGTGCCATAGTTTAGACTGAAGAGTTGTGTTGCAAGACATGATTCCCAACGGACTTCCTCCAACTTGATATAAAGAGTCAACTCGAAACCCAAGAGTGAAAGTATCTTTAAAATTCTTTTTCGACACATGTATGTTGCCATCGACGAAGGCCACCTTGTAGCCTTTGTCTTCCATTGCCGAAATGGACACCGGGTTCTTCTTGAGATTAGGTACATATAGGATTTTGCAAATGAATTGTGTTAACTTGATTTAATTGAAGAGTAACATTCTTGACACCCTTTACGGGATAGGTGGAATTGTTGCCAAGAATAATCTCCATGTTTGTCTCCTTCTCTATTAGATTAGAGAGAGCTTCCTTGTAACCAGTGAAGTGCCTAGAGGCACCACTATCAATAAACCAATTGCCCAACGAGTCTGGAGGAGAGGTAGTGGAGAGGGCCGATATTAGATAATATTCATCTTGCTTATTGTTAACAACATTTGATTCATACTTGGAGTTCCTTGCTTTCTTGGAGGGTTGACCACTACCTTGATTTTCGACATTCCTCTTTCCTTTGCCATTGAACCTGCCATTCCTTTGATTGTGGTTGGAGTTGCCTCGGGAGTGATTTTGATCATCGTCATGAGATGCGTACTTCCTATTTGGACACTCCCTTGCATAGTGGCCAAATTTATTGCAAGCGAAGCATCTTCGCTTTCTTCCACCCTTCGATCTGACCTTTCCTTTGAATTTAGACCCAGAATTATTTCTCCTTTTAGCATGAGAGGAGAAAGCAGTGGGGTTGCCTTTGAATGAATGCATTTCTTGCTCTACCATCCTTGTCTCTTCTTGAATGCATCTCGCCATTAATTCCTCAAATCTCGGAATTCGATCATTGTTGAGAAGAGTGGTTCTAAATACATACCATTCGGATGGGAGCCCTCCAAGTGTAGTGATAGTCAGTTCCCTGTCAGCAATGACTTCTCGAATCGATAGGAGATCATTCTTGATCTCAGTGATCCTTAAGAAGTAGGATTGAATATCCTCGTCTTTGCCCTTCTTAATATCCTTCAGCTTATTCTTGAGGAACAAAACTTGATTTGCGTCTTTGCCCTTCTTAATATCCTTCAACTTATTCTTGAGGAACAAAACTTGATTTGCATCACTAACTTTAAACAGGCTTACCAGTCTATCGTAGATCTCCTTGGAGGTGTTCAGCTCGAAAACATAGGCCACCAAACGCTTGTCTATAGAGTCCTGGATGATCTTCTTTGGTTTGACCTCACCCTTAGTGTACTTGTTCCTTGTAGCAGCCGATGCATTTGATGGAGGCTTTGTAATTCTGCCTCTCACATAATCCAACTCTTCCTGCTCTTCGAATGTCAGATCAAGAGACATTTTCCATCCGTGATAGTCAGACTTTTCACGGAGCTTGTCTTCAGCGGGGAAGTGTGATGAGGAACCCATGAAGTCCTTAGACTTTTTCCAACAGTCTTCGGTGATTGCTCTTTGCTCTTGCCCTTGCTTGGGCTTTGTCTTCACCTCACTGCTGATACCATGTTAAATTATGGTATGTTCTATGCTTAGATCAATTTACTTCAATTTCTTCTTATTAGCCCAATGTCAATTCTTGGTATAGCAATCACATTAACATATAAGTAAAACGTTGATAGAACATAAATAAATCGATAGAAGACAAGCTAAGACAAGAGACACAAGATGTGGTTGCTAGCCAGGGACAAACCCCAATGCGGGGAAACCCTTTGATCAATTCTTCTATATTCTTCAATAATTCAATAGAGAGAGAGATAGTACACTATCACAAATATGTGATTTTATATTAGTAGTACTACAACAACAACCAGCAAAGTCAAAGCTAGTCAAAACAACTCCAATTTGACCTCAAGTCAACCTAGGAGAACTTGGCCTTCAACAGCAATAGTAAGCAACCCAAAACAATTCACAAAATGTGGTCAAACAACAATCAACGCACCGCAGCCCTACGGTCAACCCTAACCAGTCAACGCTAGTCAAATTTGTGGTCAAACAGGCCAACATTTGGCTGCCCAAAAATGCAGCTAGCCTAGGAGAGGCTGCCCAACCCAAAAACGTAGTCAAACCTTCCACTATGCTGGTCAATGCATGCATAAAACAAATCTGCGTCCTTCACGTTCAGCCCTAAGTCAACGCTGCCCTAAACCTGATCTGCGTCCTCCTTCTTTAGCCACACGTGTGAGAGAGAGACTCTTCTAATGCGTAGGAGAGAGAGAAGATGTGTGGTGAGATGAGTGGAATAATGCCACAAGATATCCTCCTTCTATATGAATTGTGGAGGACAAGTTGGGGGTGTGCCACACACTTTAGTTTGCTGGCCAACCTTGACAAATTGTCAAGAAATAGAAATAAATTCATATCTCCATGACTACATGTCGGAATTGAATGATCGTTAGATCAATCCTACACCTCTCGACGAGAGGAATCCAAGAAAAATATCAGCTGCCATAAATAAGATACCCACATGGAGTTTGGCCCTAGTTGCCAATTTTAACAATATGAAACTCGAGCATTCATGTTGTTGAAAAATGTGTAACTAGGTTCGGTCTTTATAAATATGAAATATACTTTTGATTCTTGTATATTATAAAATGAAAGAAAATTATTATTATTAATTTTGAAGCATGGGTTTCAGCTCTAGGTCTTTTATTTTATGGGTCAAGCACCCATTGAGTGCTTCTAGGGTTTGTCTTAGGTTAAGAAGTCAAAAGAGTCATTGTCATAAGTGGAAGACGCCATCGAGCACATTGTCACTTGTAAAAAAAATTATTTTTGTCATTAAAAGTGTCAAAATACCCTTCAAGACCAAGTCGGCTTGGCTGTTGGGAAAGCGACTTATTTTGAGGAGTCACGTCCACCTTGAAGAGCCTATATAAAGGAGGGAATTCGATCTCCTTGAGACACATTCACCACTCACTCATGCAAGCGAAGGAGAAGAGAAAGAAGGCAAGCAAAGAAGGAAGAGGACGAAGAAATATTATTTTTGGGCTAATTCTCTCTCACATGTGCGAAGAAGAGAAGCTAGGGTTTGCAACTTCAAGGTCGAAATTCTCTATCTGCTGGAAGAAGGGTCTACTAGGTATCCAACTAGCCCTAGACAAGGAAGCAAGGCAAGTGAAGTCGTTGGGAGGCCTTGGAAGGCTAATTTCGCTCACACATGTGGATGTAGTTGTAGTTGCAGGGGGCCGAAAATTTTAGACCTGCAGTAGAGGCCAAAATTTTGAAGTTGGGGGTCAAAGTTGTGCTGCTGGAAGAGATTTGACTGGGTTTGACATGGATAAGGGAAGCACATTATTAAGAAAGGTTGGACTCTGTCTTGGAGGGTATTGGTCTTCTTCGTCCAGAGGTCTTGGAATTCATCAGAACCTATAAGAAGAGGAGATTTTGTGGGCTTTCCTATCAAGTGGAGAGGTTTTGGCCCTAGCTTGTAGCGTACATTCTGTGTTCTTGTGTACCATTGTTCTTCTTGTTTTGGTAGTTGTTTGATGATATCCAAACATAATAACAAGTGAAGAAGCTAATAAGTAAGAAAAGGTAAAAGTACATCACAAGTAGTTATTATAAAAAGAGAAATCATCTTAACCATTGCACTTTAGATTTCTCAACATGGTATCAGAGCTAAGATTGGCAAAGGCCATTATGAAGATCCCTACTACATTGAAGAAGTTTCTGAAGAAGTGTTCAAAGGTGGCAAGTCATCTCAAGAAAGGCATCAAAGAAGTATGAAATGTCCTATTACCCCAAAGAAGGAAGTGACCAAGACAAAGGACGAAGGGCTCTTCTCAACAACTCATTGGCACATTTCAAGATGAGAGCATTTGGGTGATCGATAGTGGAACATCAAGGCACATGACCAGTCATCACAAGAAACTAAAAACATTGTCAAAAGGAATGTCTTCTTACTTCGTAGAGCTTGGTGATAATAAGAGCTATCTTGTGAGAGGAATTGGATCAACCTCAATAGAGCTTGAGAATGGAGGCAATATTCATCTCAACAACATCCTAGTTGTTGCAGGTTTGCATAAGAACTTACTCTCCATTTCAAGTGTAGATGATAAAGGTGATACAGTGGCTTTCATTGATGGAAAAGTTGTAGTATGGGGTAAAAACTCAAGTATAGAAAATTCTAGAGTGAGTGGGATTCATGAAGGAAGACTTTATAGGTTGTTATCTCCTCTTGCTCAAGCTTTAGTTCACATTGAAATCGGCCCATGTGAGCTTTGGCATAGAAGATTCGGTCATCTCCAATTCAAAATCCTTCCAGCTCTAAATTCAATAGTAGATGGAATCCCTAACTAAAAGAAGATCACGAAGGAGTATGCAAGGGGTGTGCATTGGGTAAGAACACCAAGAGACCATTTGGAAGCAGTGCTTCACGGTCAAAATAAATTTATTCTGATGTTTGTTGTCCTATGACTCCTAAATCTCTTGGAGGTCATTTATATTGTCACATTTATAGATGACCATTCAAGGAAAACTTTGGTTTACCTAATGAAATCCAAGGATGAAGTATTTACTAAATTTTAAGAATTCAAAGTTGAAGTAGAGAATCTTACAAAAAAAAGAATCAAGATATTAAGATCCGATAATGGACGAGAATACACATCTAAGGAAATCATAACTTTCTGTAAGTAGTCTGAGATTAAGAGGGAGATGATAGTCCCATATAGTCCCGAACAAAATGGAGTTGCAAAATGAAAGAATTGATCCAGGAAGAAAGTGTAAAAGCAATGCTACATGCAATGTTTTTAAAACCGGAACCGGTGACCGGACCGGTCCACCTAATGAACCGGTTTACCGACCGGAACCGGTCTAACCGGCACTGGTTTGGTCTAAACGAACCGGTTTTAAAAAAATACATTAAATAATTAATTTTTAATGAAACAAAACTATTTTTAAGATGTAAAACCATGATTCCAAGCCAATAGAGACAAAATATGCAAAGTTTGCTCATTTATATACCATGTAAAGGTGAATACATCAAAATGGCACCGAGTGCAATACATATCATCAACAAAATAGCAAAATACATAACAAATGAGGCTCTAAATGGCCTATAAAGTCCAAAAACATTGCTGCAAGCTATGAGGCCATTGGCCTACTACAAGTCTACAGTATACACATGATCAATCATCAAGTTCATTACCACTACTAGTAGTAGACACAAGATCATCATCAGGAGCTACATAGACATCATCTGGTTCAGAGTCTGAGGATGCCTCAGCCTGATCTGCAACCTCAGTATCAATGCCACCAATGACAATAGAAGTGGACCTAATGGAAGCACGAGTTTGTCGACCTGCATGACTAGTGCCTTCCATTGGTTCCTTGCCTTTCCTTGATGCCGCTATTGATCCTGGTTCTGATGCCACCACATAATCTGCTTCATCCCCCGCCAAAGCCATGTCGATATCAAAATCAGCCTCAAACACAGGTTCTTCAGTCTCCTCCACCCATTCTGATGTTGGATCAATATCGTCCAACACAATGGGATCTAGATCATGAGTTTTTCTTATCATTTGGAGCTCTAATTGCATTTATTGTTTACCCCCAAACCATGAAATCCTGAAAACCATTAAGTCTGCTGAATTTTGAGTGAAATCTAAAATTCTAGTTTCTCCATATGAAATCCAATGAGGTCGAAACCACTCTCAAACATCCTGAGTCATTTCATGGTAATGTTAAAAATTTAAGTAAAAGGATGAAAATGAAAATTAGAGGAAATGTCACTTTTACTTTAAGAATTTAACATTACCATTAATTGCCAACATTGTTAGGGTTGAAACACCCTTAGTCCCCCCCAAAACCCCTCAAACACAGTCAAAAACATGTTTTTTTAACTTTATGGTGGTTGTGCCTAAAACCGGCCGGTTTAGGACAAAACCGGCCGGTTTGTAACAAACCGGCCGGTTTTGTCCTAAACCGGCCGGTTTTCACCGGTTAGGGCCAAAAATCGGGCAAATGAAGGGTCTGACCGGGTTTTTAGGCCGGTTCGGACCGGCCAGCTAGCTAACCGGCCGGTTTGACTGGTTACTGGTTTTTCTGAGCGGTTTTTAAAACTATGGCTACATGAAGGATCTAGGGTTGATGCACTACTATTTGGGACTGGAAGTCTGGCAAGGACCTGATGAGATCTATCTAGGTCAATGAAAGTATGTGATTAAGATGTTGAAGAGGTTTGACATGATGGATTGCAAACCAATTACAATCCCGATGATCACAAACTTAAAAAGGCTAAGGAGTTCCCAATCAAGCCATGTGGATCCTTCCTAGTATAGACAATTGATTGGCTCACTGATTTACTTGGTGAACACTTGACCAAACATATGTTTTGCGGTAAATGTTCTTAGTCAATTCCAAGTGGAGCCAAGATATGACCATTGGATAGCAACAAAACATATATTGAGATATTCGTAAGGAACCATCCACTATTGTTTGAAATATGATAGAAGGAATGATGTCCACTTGATTGGATATACAGATTCCGACTGGGGAGGTAGTGGGCAGGATGGAAAGAGCACTACCGTAGGATGTCTTAGTTTGGGATCCTCCATGATCTCATGGATGAGCAAAAAGCAAGAAACAATTGCTTTGAGTAGTGTTGACGCTAAGTATTTTGCAGCTTGTGAAGTAAGCAGAGAAGCTGCCTGGTTAAGGAAGTTGTATTCATCCTATTTGAAGGACCAGAGGACCCTACAATGATACATTGTGATAACACCAGTTGTATAAGATTTTCTAAAGACCCAGTATTTCATGGAAAGACAACATATCAACAACAAGTATCACTACATTTAGAAGCTAGTACAAGATGGTGTGCTGCAACTACAATACATCTCCACCAATGAGTAGGTAGCTGACATGTTGATAAAATCTTTTCCTAATAAGAAGCTTGTGTATTTGAGAGACAAGCTTGGTTTGGTTGATGTATGCTCCCTGGTTGAGAGGGAGAGATATGCACATCATTCTTGTCTTCACAACATTGTGCTTTGATCTTGTGGAGAGATAGAGCGGTTAGTCAAGGCCTTGTTATATGACAACGCTGGTAGATATGATGCTAAGCAGATGGGTTACCAATCCAACTCTTCTTATGAGATCTCTTCAGATTGAGAATGTCCATGTACCATTTATGGATACCTCCCTAGTTAAGAGGGAGTTTTGAAAAATGTGTAACTAGGTTCGGTCTTCATAAATATGAAATGTACTTTTGATTCTTGTATATTGTAAAATGAAGAAATTATTATTATTATTTTTGGAGCATGGGTTTCATGCTCAAGGTCTTTTATTTTATAAGTCAAGCACCCATTGAGTGCTTCTAGGGTTTGTCCTAGGTAAAGAAGTCAAAAGAGTCATTGTCATAAGTTGAAGACCCCATCGGGCAAATTGTAACTTGTGAAGAAAAATATTTTTGTCATTAAAAGTGTCAAAATTCCCTTCAAGTTCAAGTCGGCCTGGAAGCTGGGAAGTCGACCTATTTTGAGGAGCCACATCCACCTTGAAGAGCCTATATAAAGGAGGGAACTCGACCTCCTTGAGACACATTCATCACTCACTCATTCAAGCGAAGGAGAAGAGCAAGAAGGCAAGCGAAGAAGGAAGAGGATGAAGAAAGATTGTTTTTGGGCCAATTCTCTCTCACACGTGCGAAGAAGAGAAGCTAGGGTTTGCAACCACAAGGTCAAAATTCTCTATTTGCTGGAAGATGATCAAATCTGTGGGAATAAGGGTCTACTAGGTCTCTTACTAGCTCTAGGCAAGGAATCAAGGCAAGTCAAGTTGCCGGGAGGCCCTGGAAGGCTAATTTCGCTCACACGTGTGGATGCAGTTGCAGTTGCAGGGGGTCGAAAATTTTAGACTTGCAGTAGAGGCCGAAATTCTGAAGCTATGGGTTGAAGTTGTGCTGCTGGAAGAAAGTTGGCTAGGTTTGACATGGACAAGGGAAGCACATCATTCAAAAAGGTTGGGCTTGGTCTTGGAGGGTATTGGTCTTGGTCTAGAGGTTTTGAAATTTGTCAATTGAAGAATCTAGAAGAAGAGAAGAGATTTTGCGGCTTTTCCTCTCAAGTGGAGAGGTTTTGGCCTTGGCTTGCAACCTAAATTATATGTTCTTCTGTACTATTGTTCTTCTTGTTTTGGTCGTTGTTTGATGATATTGAAACATAATAATAAGTGAAGAAGCTAATAAGTAAGAAAAGGTAAAAAGACATCACAAGTAGTTATCATAAAAAGATAAATCATCTTAACCATTGCACTTTAGATTTCTCAACGCCTGTGATCATCTTCGTTACCCTAGGTAAGGATTTGTAATGTAAGTGGGCAAATCTCTAGTGCCATAGCCCACATTGAATAGAGGTATCAATTGCCAATGCTCCTAAACAACTTCCATCAACTTGATAAAGACCGTGAACACTAAACCCAAGAGTAAAGGCATCTTTGAAGTTTCTATGCCATACATGTACCTTTCCATCAATGAAAGCTACCTTGAAGCCTTTGCCTTCCATCCAATGTTTTAAAACTAGGCTGGTCCGAATCAGATTCGACTTGGTTGATTGAGCCAAACCCCTGCCCGGATTGGCTAGGTAGAAAAACCGTTCCGATGCCTGGTCCGTTACTGAACGGGCCGAGTCGGACCAGACCAATAAAGCCGGACACCTATTCGGTAACGGACTGACCGGTTCGATCGAGCCCGTCTTAAACTGACTGAGCTAGTCCGCGGGGAAAAAAGATAGCAACTCGGACTTCAAACTCAATTTTTGTTTTGTTTTTTTACTTAATGCCTCTACCCCTTTCCCAAGCCTATAAAAGTGACCCAATCCGCTCACATTTACTCACAGTTAGCTCATTGAATTTGTGTGAGCATTTGTGAGGAGTTTGTGAAGAGTTGGAGTTGGTTTTTGGAGCAGTAGTGAGGAGGAGCCATGGGTTTTCCCGTCTGACTCTGATTCAGAGTTTGAGCCAAATGATCTTGCCTTGTTTAGCAGTAGTGACTAGTGATGTTTTGTTGTAGAGGCCATTTAGAGCCTCCTTGGTTATGTGTTTCTGTTATGATTTCTATATATTACATGTATTGGATAGTGCATTGGGTGCTTTTTTAATATAATAGATATATTCATGAGCATACTTTGATCATATGTTGTCTTCGCTCTATATTCTAATGCTTTGAGTTTGGAAACATGAATGAAAATCTTTAAAAATATGTTTTTCATAAAAAATACATATTTAATGTATTTTCTACAACGATTGAGTCATTGAAATCAACTAAGCGGAGTCGATACCGAGTCAGAGTCAAATTCGGAGTTGACCCTCAACCAGTTCCAAGTCCGAGTCGGAGTTTTAAAACTATGCTTCCATCGCAGAAATAAACACCAAATTATTCTTCAAATCAGGCACATAGAAGACTTCCTGAAGATGTATGGTAGTGGCATTATCTCCAAGAAGAATTTTTAGATTAGTTTTCCCCTCAACTAAATTTGAGAGGGCCTCCTTATATCCAGTGAAATGCCTTGAGGCTCTACTATCAATCAACCAATGATCCAAAGTATCTAGAGAAGAGACAATAGATAGAGCAGAAATAAGATAAAACTCATCTTGTATTTCTACAACATTATTTTCATCATACCTGGCATTATCTTGTCCTCTTGGGAGGTAGATTATTGTTAAAATTGGCAACTAGGGCCAAACTCCATGTGGATCACCTTATTTATGGCTGTTGATATTTTTCCTAGATTCCTCTCATCGAGAGGTGTAGAATTGATCTAAAGATCATTCGATCCCGATAAGTATTTATGGAGATATGAATTTATTTTGATTATGGACAAATTGTTAAGGTCGACCAACAAACTTATGTAGGCTCAGAAGCCCAACAGTCACATCTATTCATCCTCAACGTTTGCATATAAATACAAGGAGCAATCTCCTCATTTGTACAATTCAATTCACTCATCTACTCTCTCTCTCTCTCCTACGCATAAAAGGAGCCTCTCTCTCTCTCACACATGTGGCTAAAAGGAAGACGTCCTAGGGCAAGGAAGACGCAGAAAGGAGGACGCTAGGGCAGCAAGTCATCTCTTTGACCAGCATTGACCAAGCGTTGACCTTGCAAAAGTACAGATTGGGTGTGGTTACCTCTCCTAGGCAAGTTGCAATTTTTGGCACGAAAATCGAGGTGATTTGACCTCTGGTTTGACCAGTGTTGACTGCCCTAGTTTAGGGTTGCAGTTGACTTCAGAAATCTGCAAATTGACTGTACTTTTGGGGCTGTTCAAGGGCTACTTCTTCAGGCCGTTCGAGGACAAGTTGACTGGAAATTGACCAAGCATTTTAGAGGTCAATTTCAGCTAGTTTGACCAAGTTTGACTTTGCTGAACTAGGGTTTGCTGCTGCTGATATAAAATTACAGAATTCATATTTTGTATTATTTATCTCTGCTGAACTATTGAAGATAAAAAAAGATTTGATCAAAGGGTTTCCTTGCATTGGGGTTTGTCCCTGGCTAGCCGCCACATCTTGTGTCTCTTGTCTTGGCTTGTTTTCTGTTGATCATTTAATGTTCTATCTACACTTTACTTAATGTATATGTGATTGCTAATCTATGGGTAATAAGAAGAAAAATAAGTAAACTTCTCTAAGCATAGAACATACCATAATTTAACATGGTATCAGAGTTGAGGTGAAGACAAAGCCCAAGCAAGAGCAAGAGCAAGAGCAATCACGGAAGAGAAGGTTGGCAAGGCTATTTTAAAGAAATCATGGAGTCCTCAACACACTTCCCTGCTGAAGACAAACTCCGTGAGAAGTCTGACTATCACGGATGGAAGATGTCTCTCGATCTAACATTAGAAGAGCAGGAAGTGTTGGACCATGTGAGATGTGGGATTGTTGAGCCTCCATCAAATGCATTCGCTGCTGCTCGGAACAAATGGACCAAGGGAGAAGTCAAAGCAAGGAAGATCATCCGGGACTCTATCGACAAGCGCTTGGTGGCCTATGTTTTCGAGCTGAACACCTCCAAGGAAATCTACGATAGACTAGTGAGTTTATTTAAAGTTGATGCAAATCAGGTCTTGTTTCTTAGAAATAAGTTGAAGGAAATTAAGAAGGGCAAAGATGAGAGTATGCAAGCATATTTCTTAAGGATCACCGAGATCAAGAACGATCTCCTATCTATTGGGGAAGTAATTCCTGACAAGGAAATGACACTCACAGCTCTTCGAGGACTGCCATCTGAATGGTATATATTCAGGACTACTCTTCTCAACAATAACGTAATTCTTGGATTTGAGGAATTAATGGCCAGATGCATTCAAGAAGAAACAAGGATGGAAGAGCAAGAAATGCCCATACTTAAAGGTCATCTCTCTGTCTTTTCTTCTCATACCAAAAGAAGAAACAATTTTAGGGCTAAATTCAAAGGAAAGGGTGGACGAAAGGGTGGAAGAAAAGGACGATGCTACAATTGCAATAAAACGGGTCACTATGCAAGGGAGTGCCCTGATAAAAGGGACTCACACCGGGACGATGGCAAAATCCATCTCAAGGCAATCAAAGGAATGGCAGGTCAAATGGCAGAGGTAAAAGAAGTGCCGGAAATCAAGGAAGAGGACAACCGTTCAAGAAGGCAAGAAATTCCAGGTATGAATCTAACACTGTTAACACTAAGCATGATGAATATTATCTACCAGCTGCTCTATCTACTACTGCTCCCTTGGAATCGCTGGGAAATTGGCTTATTGATAGTGGTGCCTCAAGGCACTTCACTGGTTACAAAGAAGCTCTCTATAATTTGATAGAGAAGGAAACCAACTTGGAAATTGTTCTTGGAGATAATTCAAAATATCCCGTGAAAGGCGTAGGAAATGTCACTCTTCAATTGAATCAGGGTAATCCCATCCACTTACAAGATGTATTATATGTACCTGATCTCAAAAAGAACCTGGTGTCCATTTCAGCAATGGAAGACAAAGGCTACAAGGTGGCTTTCAGTGATGGCAAGGTACGTGTATGGAAAAAGAACTTTAAAGATGCTTTTACTCTTGGGTTTCGAGTTGTTTCATTATATCAGGTCGGAGGAAGTCCGTTGGGTGTCATGTCTTGTGACACCTCTTCAGTCTGAACTATGGCATCGGAGGTTTGCTCACCTTCATTATAAAGCTCTACCCAATGTAAGAAAAATGGTGACTGGGATGCCCGAGTTCATATTAGAGCAAGAAGGTGTATGTCTAGGATGTCCCGAAGGAAAGCTCAAAAGGGGACCATTCCCCTCAAGCCAAAGCAAGACCTTCGATATATTGCAGTTGGTTCACTCAGACATATCCGGTATGATGCCTGTGAACTCCTTGGGAGGATATTTATATTACCTCACTTTCACATATGATTATTCTCGCAAGACTTGGATATACTTCTTGAAAAAGAAGGATGAAGTGTTCTCCTGGTTTCGACAGTTCAAAGCCTTGATCGAGAATCAAACTGAAAAGAAGATCAAGGCCTTAAGGACTAAATATGAATCCAATGAGTTTCATGACTTTTGCAAAGAGGTTGGCATTAAGAGGGAGACTACTACACCATATACTCCTGAGTAGAATGGTGTGGCGGAAAGGAAGAATCGTACAATTGTGGAAGCTGTCTGTGCTATGCTCCATGATCAAAGACTTCCGAAGTTTCTATGGGCTGAAGCTGCAAATACCGCCGTATATTTACAAAACTAATGCCCTCATCAAGCATTGGGTTCCAAGACTCCCGAAGAAATGTTCACTGGTAAGAAACCTAACGTATCTCATTTTAGAATTTTTGGAAGCCCTGTATATTTTCATGTGCCTAAAGAGAAAAGGAATAAATTCGCTGCATCTGGAAAGAAAGGAATCTTCGTGGGCTATAGCGAAAATACTAAGGGCTATAGAATCTATGTAGCTGGTCAAAGGGAAGTCGAGATTAGTCATGATGTCACCTTTGACGAAGATATGGCTCTTAGCAAAGTAGACAATCTTCCTACTTTAAGGGGATCTAAAGAAGTTGACACCGGGGTACCGAAGGAAAAGTAAGATGAGACGATGCCCGATGTGGAAGAACTTATGGATCCTATTGATCCTCCTTTGCAAGAGCCTTCCTCTTCTAGGAAGAGGCCTTCATGGCTTAGGGGGACACTTGATGATGCTAAAGGACACATTGCACCCAGAGGAACCTTCCGTGAAAGTAAGAAGCTGAACAACTATCAGGGATACCTGACCATCATGAGCATGATCATCCAAAATGAGCCTTCGTCATTCACAGATGCTATCAAGCATCAAGTATGGAAGGATGCTATGATCGAGGAATATGAGTCCATTATGAAAAACGATGTTTGGGATGTGGTCCCCAGACCCCAGGACAAAGTAGTTGTCACTTCAAAATGGCTTTACATGATAATGCATGCAGTTGATGGAAGTACGAAAAAGTATAAGGCTCGTTTTGTTGCTCGTGGCTTCTCCTAAAAGGAAGGTATAGACTATGACGAGATATTTGCACCTGTTGCCTGATATACCACCATCCGTTCGATCATAGCCCTTGTTGCTTCGCAAGGATGGAACCTACATCAGATGGATGTCAAGACTGCATTCTTACATGGTTCGATCAAAGAGGAGGTCTATGTGGAGCGACCCCAAGGATTTGAGATTTATGATCAAGAATCTCATGTGTGTAGGTTGAAGAAGGCCCTCTATGGGCTAAAGCAAGCACCTCGAGCATGGTATGAGAGGATTGATAGCTACTTGATGAAGCTGGGATTCACTAGGAGTGAAGCCGCCCTAACCTTTACGTTAAAGTTATAGATGACAAGCCTCTCATACTGCTACTATATGTTGATGACCTCTTTCTAACAGGTGCAAACCCTCTCATTCACAAATGTAAGAGGGAGATGGCTTCTGAGTTCGAGATGAAAGACTTAGGAATTATGCACTATTTCCTAGGACTGGAAGTTTGGCAGAAACCAGGGGAGATTTTCCTATTTCAAGGAAAATATGTGGTGAAGATATTGGAGAGATTTGGCATGGTGGACTGCAAGCCCGTAACTACCCCAATGGAGCTTGACTTCAAGAAGTCAAGCGGTAGTGCTGCCGGACCTGTTTTACGAAATGCTACTGAGTATCGTCAACTCGTCAGAGCATTAATGTTCTTGGTGAACTCCCGTCCGAATATATGCTTTGCAGTCAACACATTGAGTCAACATATGGTTGAGCCTCACCACTCACATTGGATCGGTGCCAAGAATCTGTTGAGATATCTTCGTGGCACAATCACTTATGGTTTGAGATACACTGTCAGAGATGTGAGACTACTTGGGTATACTGACGCTGATTGGGCAGGCAGTGTGGTGGACCGAAAGAGCACTTCCGGGTGCTGTTTCTCTTTGGGATTTGCCTCGATATCCTGGATGAGCAAGAAGCAGAAGTCGGTGGCTTTGAGCATCGCCGAGGCAGAGTACATTGCTGCTAGCATGGCCTCCTGTGAGGCAGTCTGGTTGCGAAAGCTCTTCAGTGAGCTATTTGGATTTACATTGGATACCACCGTGATTTTGTGTGACAACCAGAGCGGGATCCGTTTATCAAAGAATCCTGTATTTCATGATCGCTCCAAGCATATCGATATTAGGTACCACTATATTCAAGATATGATGCAGTGAGGAGCAATAAGGCTCCAACATATCGGTATAGATGAACAGGTTGCTGACATTTTGACAAAGCCCCTAGGAAAGGTCAAATTCCTGACTTTTCGAGAACGACTTGGTGTCATTCAGAGACCCTCTTATGATGGTCGAGTATGATGTATTGAGCTTTGGGAGCTCCAGGGGGGTGCGAGGTACTTCTTGGAGCGACATGTGACCACATGGTGACTCACCATCCCCTGGTGGTGCACTATGTATAGGGTAAAGGTTCAACCTTCCCCTGTGACACCCCGTGGCGACTATGGAACATGATGATTAGTTCTCTTGTGGGCCAGGATGATTTGTTCTTTGTGGCGACTGTGGAACAAGATGATTAGTTCTCCTGTAGGCTAGGATGATTAGTTCTCCGTGGCATCCCCTGGACAGGATGATTCGTTCTCTTGTGGATAGGATGATTAGTTCTCCTGTCGAGGCATCCTACCTATGCAGTTTGGGACTCATGGGAAGTACCTCTCATCTGATCAATGAGTAGGGAAATGAGGATAGGGACCATAGTAGTAATATTGATGGACGCATCGCTGTATCTACCGTACTCCCTATGCCAGGATGACCTCCATTGATCTGGATCAGTGAGAGTGGTTCATACTTTGAGATTGACTTTGGGTCAATGGAGGATGGTATGATACATCCTCGATCATTTCTTCTTCTTCATAGTTCGAGCAGAGCAGAGCAAAGCAAAGCAGAGCAGAGCAAAGCAAAGCAGAGTGGGGTCAAGCTGTACAGGACAGTGCATTTGATGGATGGATAGCAGCGACGGTCTAACAGATTGCAGATGAAGTTCTCCCTAGTTGAGAGGGAGTGTTAAAATTGGAAACTAGGGCCAAACTCCATGTGGATCACCTTATTTATGGCTTTTGATATTTTTCCTAGATTCCTCTCTTCGAGAGGTGTAGGATTGATCTAAAGATCATCCGATTCCGATAAGTATTTATGGAGATATGAATTTATTTTGATTATGGACAAATTGTCAAGGTCGGCCAACAAACTTATGTAGGCTCAGAAGCCCAACAGTCACGTCTATTCATCTTCAACGTTTGCATATATATACAAGGAGCATTCTCCTCATTTGTACAATTCAATTCACTCATCTTCTCTCTCTCTCTCACATGTGTGGTTGAAAGGAAGATGTCCTAGGGCAAGGAAGACGCAGAAAGGACTCTAAGGCAGCAGGTCATCTCTTTGACCAGCGTTAACCTTGCAGAAGTGCAGATTGGGTGTGGTTGCCTCTCCTAGGCAAGCCGCAATTTTTGGCATGAAAATCGAGGTGATTTGACCTCTGGTTTGACCGGTGTTGACTGCCCTAGTTTAGGGCTGCAATTGACTTCAGAAATTTGAAAATTGACTGTACTTTTGGGGTTGTTGAAGGGCTGTTTCTTCAGGGTGTTCGAGGACAAGTTGACCGGAAATTGACCAAGCATTTTAGAGGTCAAGTTCAGTGAGTTTGACTTTGCTGATCTAGGGTTTGCTGCTGCTGATATAAAATTACAGAATTTAGATTTTGTGCTATTTTTTTCTGCTGAACTATTGAAGATAAAAGAAGTTTTGATCAAAGGGTTTCCCCGCATTGGGGTTTGTTCCTGGCTAGCTGCCTCATCTTGTGTCTCTTGTCTTGGCTTGTTTTTTGTTGATCATTTAATGTTCTATCTACACTTTACTTAATGTATATGTGATTGCTAATTTGTGGGTAATAAGAAGAAAAATAAGTAAATTGCTTTAAGCATAGAACATACCATAATTTAACAATTATTTCCTTCTCAGGCAATGCGAGCATTCCTTTTTCCTTTATTGTTATACCTATTGTTTCTTTGATTGTTATTGCTTTTGTAATTGTTGTTGTTCTTGTTGCCAACTCTTGAAGGCTTTTTCTTGTGAGGACACTCTCTAGCATAGTGGTCGAACTTGTTGCAATTGTAGCATCTTCCTTTTCCTTTTCCTTTGAATCCCTTGTTAGATCCTTGACCCTGTCTCCTTGAATTAGATGGACTAACACCATTCCTCCTTTTAGCATATGCAGAGAAAGTAGTAGGTTCATTTCTATTGTAGGACTTCTCTCTCTCCATCATTCTTGTTTCCTCTTGAGTGCATCTAGCTAATAGCTCATCAAACCCAGGTATCCTATCATTATTGAGAATGGTGGTGACAAATGTATCCCATGGTCTTCAAAGACCTCCAAGAGCAATGAGAGTGAGTTCTTTGTCAGCAGTAACTTCTCCAATAGATATTAGGTCATTCTTCACTTGAGTTATTCTCATAAAGTAAGATTGGATAGGGCCTCTTTTATCCATCTTGATATCCTTCAACTTGTTCTTGAGAAAGAGGATTTGATTTTCATTATTGACTTTGAACATCCCAACCAACTTATCATACATTTCCTTAGAAGTTCCCAAATTAGAAATATAGGCAACTAAATGCTTTTGAATAGAATCAATTAATTTCTTCTTAGTTTTGACCTCACCTTTTCTATACTTCGTTCTAGCAGCAACAAGTGCATTTGAAGGAGCCTCCACCACTTTCCCTTGCACATAGTCCAATACTTCATGCTCCTCTAAGGTCAAATCAAGGGTCATCTTCCAGGCATGATAATCTGACTTGTCATTGAGCTTATCCTCAATCTTGAAATATGAAGTAGCAACCATGGAGGCTAGTCCTTATCAAAAAATATCTTGGTGATTGCTTTTGCTCTTGCTTGGGCTTGTTCTCACCTTAGCTCTGATACTATGTTAATTTTTGATAATAATGGTATGTTCTATGGTTGCAACAATTATTTCAATGTCCTTTTATTAGTCCAATGACAATTCCACTTTAATTTCCAATAGCAATCGCATGAACCATTAATTCACATTGACAATAATTGTAGATAGAACATAAACAATAAATGCAGAAGACAAGTCAAGACAAGAGAACACCAGTGTTTGGCTAAAGCCAGGGAAAAACCCTCAGAGGGGGAAAACACTTAATCAATCCTTCTTATTATCTAATTTCAAATATTCAACATAGAGAGAATGTCTAACAAAGTATAATGATGAAAGTCAAAGTCAATGTGACTAGACTTATGAAAAATATCCAAACCAATGTCCAACTGATGAGGTCAAATCTGATGAGCTTGATGAAGGTCTGCAATTCTGAAAAGTCAACAACAATAAACTTGACCTAAGTAGACAACAACGAACGGCGAACGCAACAATCAAACAAATCTTATCGAGCTTGACCAAATTCAAGGATACTCGACCTTCCTTGGTGGTCAAACAAAAACAAAAATAATCAACAAAAGGGCAGTCAAACTTGGTCAAATGATGAAGTCACCCTGCCGTCAAAACAAAATGATCTAAGCCTATGGTCAAAACTAGTTAAACAACTCCCCTTGCCTCGATTTTTGTGCCAAATAATGTGGCTTGCTAGGACAGATCCTTTTTTGGTCAAAACAAAGTCAAACAGTCCCTCAAAAGTCCAAAAGTCAATTCTGGTCAAAGTCTCCTCAAAATAGAAAGTCAACACGGGTTAGAACAACTCCAAAAATTTACACGTGTGGAAGAACAACTGCATCAGATGTATGAACCAGTCAGATGAGTAGAGAGAATGATGTGTGTGAGATGTGCCAAATGAGGTTGAGGGTCTCCTTTATTTATATGCGTTGGAGGGGGATCAATTTGTCTAGTTTGAGCCCAAGCCGATGTTGACCAAATGTGCACCTATGGGCTCGACATCAAAAAAATATTTCTCCTTGTCCAAATTTAGTGCTTCTAGGATTGATTTTGGTCCTCTCGAAAAAAGAAATTTTGTCCAGTAATCATCTTAGGCCAATGAGCTCCCTAATGTGGAATTTGGCCCTAGTTGCACATTTTGACACAAAGAAAGTTTCTCTATTCAAAACATATCTTCTCCAAGACAATTTGCCTCACTTGAAATATCGAAAGCCAAATTTTACAAGGAAAAAATGTAGAAATTTCAGATTGCTATGGGATTTCTCCACCAAAACTCCACGAGAAAATGAGAGGAAGTGCATGTCTATTTATAAAAGAGGTGCTCAACTTCCCTCACAATAAAATAATAAATTTTTAATCTAAAATCCCCTAAATTAGCTTAAGGAGAGGGTTAAGAGCTCTCTATATGGAATAATTAATCTAAAATAATATGAATTGGGGTTTTTGTAGACACATGTATAAAATCTATGGGCATAACCCCTACCCGCCCAAAAGATGACCCTTCTCCCTAAATGAATGGTAAGAAAGGGTTGTGTTGCCTCAAAATCTACAAGGCCTTAGGAGTGACCTCACTAAGACACAACAATGAGGTGGCTGCCACTATCACCTTAGCACTCCATCTCTCGCTTTTTAGTGGAATTTCACCATATGAGAGGCTCCCCAATATATATCACCTAAAGTTATTTTTAAGTGATGTAGGAGAGGCTTGATCAAGGAACTTCTCACTTGGATTAAGGCACAATGGTTGATGTAAAGGACCAACATATCAATGAAGAAGCCGAGAGAATAGTACATGAAGCCTAGGGTTTCAAGATATGATTCAATAATAATGCATCTAGGCATGCAAGCACAAGGAAAAGGTTTACTTGAAGGATATGATCAACAATATGGAATGATAAACCTTCAACAAGCCCTAAGTTGAAGCCGTCTTGCTGAACTAGGGTTTCAAGTGGCCCTAAATTGCCTAGGGTTGATGTTGTTAGTCCCAATAGGGCAATCTCCACTAAGGAGAAGCTAGATTTTGAGATGGTGAGGTTAAACAAGGTGGAAATATGCCAAATCAGCTCCAATGTTGTTGAATTCGACCTTTGCCCTAGCCTAAGCGGCTTGCCTTGAAGGGTTGAAAAAGACAAGAGAGAAGAAAAAGGTAAAATTTTTCAAGGTTTTTATCATCAAGAGGGATCCCAATGCCTTTTCCTTACTTGGGTGATGGAGTCTTAGGAATTTTGACCATAGAGATATCAAAATTTTGAGGGGAGTAGGGGGGAAACCTTAGTTTACATTTTTTAGCCATAGTTATCTTTTATGAGGGGAGAAATTAACTAGAAAAATGCTCACCAGAAGGTTTTCTAGGGATTTCAAGGATAATAGATTTAACATGCAACAAATTACCAAGAATTTCCAATAAATATTTGCATTTAGACAAGGAACAAAATAGAAACCCTAACAATATTTCATTACATTTAAATCATAAAAGATATGCAATAGAATACTCACAATTTATCCAAGAACATGCCTTCTTTCAATCCCAAAAAGATGTCTCCACAACAAAAACTAGTCTCTAATAGCCAAAATCCACATAAGATCACATCTCCTCAAGCAACAAAGTACAACAAGGCTAAGTCAAGCTCTTTTGGAGAGGTTGAAATTCAGAAATGTGATTATGAGAAATGAAAATAGGTTATCCTCCTTTTATAGGAGGTCTATCACCTCTAATAATCCACTAAAAGCCCCTAAAATAAGTTTAGTTTTGAGTAGACAGTAAATTTGGGTTAAAAACCAACCCAATAGCTCAACAATAAAATATGCCAATAAATACCCACACGTTGGAACTATAAGCCTCGAGAAAGCATGAAGTCATGCCCTTTTATGGCTTAAAATGCTGCAAAAGTGCACTGGAAGAGCCAAATATGTCTCCAAGCATCATGAACAACTTCAATTTGAGGAAAAGTCCTCAAATCAATTCTCAAAGCATCTCAATATGTCTAAAAGCCAGTCGTGGGTGCCTTGTGTCATCTCTATGGTTGCCAAGTAGACAAAATAGTGTACTCTCTCTCCAGCGTTGGTTCTCCATCAGGTGCAACAAGCCTTCCTCAATCATCCTAGGGGATAACCATCCTTATCTAGGTTTTGGATCAAGGCATGCCCATCAAATAATGTCAAGACAATCCTGGGGTCATGTTGGGTCCACAGGTACATAATCAAGAATCCTCCATGCCAAGCAAGCGGAGCTTAGTGTCCTGACATTTGAGGGTGCTTTGTGGTGCCCATCAACTACTAAGATCATTAATTGTCCAATACTATGTTGAATAGGGGCAATGTTGCATCTTGCAAGACCATCATGCTCTTCAAAAGTGTAGTATGGCCTGGGCATCATGTGGAGTAAGAGTGGAAAAAGGTGCTCTCAAGGCCTCAACTGCAGTCTGCAGTGAATCACCTAGAAAAAACTATCCCAAACTCAAGTGAAAGCAACCATTCATTAGAGACTAAAACCATAAATGCATCTAAGTGGACCATACTTAAGTGTTAAGGGCATATTAATACTTCAAACTGGGATCATTTTCAAATATCTAACTAGACGAAGTCCCATAAAAGTGTTCCCTACTTTTATAGGGGTGGCTGAGTGATGAACCCTATTAGGTGCTTCCAGCCCCTAAGGGGAGGTGGCATTTCCAAAGTTAACCCTTCAATCCATAGGTGTTGGTGAGAATAGGTGGCAATGGAGAGGAAAGACTTCATGGTCAAGTGCCATGGTTAGGGGACTAGCTAATGAGAGTCCACACCCTGAGTGTATTGATGTAATGGAAGGATCAATCGTGAATGCATGAGTTAACCCTCTGAGCCTACTTTTTCCAATCCCTCTGGTGCACCGCTTACTTCTTTTTGATAATGTTTTTTAATGGTGCATAGCTGAAGGACCAAAGCTTGCTCTTTATGATATAGCATTTGTTTTACCCATTAAGAGGAGACAATTTCTCGCTCATCAGGGTTGGGATATATAATGGTTCCTTATGATGAGATGGAGCTTCAAGTGCTCAGGAATGAAGTGATGGCTAATGAGGGGGATAGAGTTCATGCCGGGATTTTGCCCACATGGTAACTTTTGTCCCGACCATCCTTTGCATTTTAACTTCTTTTCCTTTTGTTGTGGCCATCTTATGCTTTTTCATTCTTTTAGCCGCATCAGCCTTTATGGCCCGACTCAAGGATGTGGATATGTGAGTGCCAAATCCCAATGAACCAATGACAATTAACCTGAAGGATGGATATGGTGTGAAAGGAAATGATGTGATGTAGAAGATGTTAAGTATGGAAAGGGTAATTGACATGCTACTTTGATGTCGTAAGGCCTTAGCGGATGCCCTAGTGGACTAGGGTTAAAGATTAACCCACCTGGCAAGGTGAGAGAATAAATTGACAGTCAAGATTGATCAATCATCTAGAATCTAGATCACCCATTTATCCATGTTCAAATGCCTAAAATATTAAGTAAAAACATTCAATTGCAAAATGGTCAAAATGCCTATTGAGTAGTAGACCACCTTCATCCAATAGGAAGGCCAGGTGGTGAGAGGTGTATGACTGGTGCAGATGGTGGAGAAAACTGGCATATTATCATCAATGAGCAAATGTGTAGGGCTGCTGGCTGGCTGGCTGTCCAAGATAGGAGAAAAAGTTCTCCTATGGGGTTGCCCATTTTGGTGGGTAACAGGGTGCTGGTGCAGCATCCAGCCTCCAAAGGCTCTTCAGTTGTCTGACTTGCTCCAAAAGTCTTCCAATCTTCTCATCAACAGGATCTAAATTTGGGCACACAACCCCAAATTCTTTTTCTAGGTGGACAAGCATGCTCCACGGAGCATGTCCAGCCAAACAAGTGGGTAGGTAAAGCTCCAAAGTGGACTGTCTAACCTTCACAGAACTGCCAAATACATGAGTCACCCAAACAAATTATACCAGCAACCCCAAACCCTTCTTTAAGTGGACATGTGGGCTTCCAACAACCCTCCAACATGGACGGAAAGGCCTCGAACATTCATGCTCAGCCCTCAAACATAGCGTGTCACATCTCTAGCCCACCAAAATCATTCAAGTCACCTCTCAAAGGAAACATAAGGGTTTCTTAGATGCCACATGATCATACTTTGAAGGTTCTTCAACTGGTCGCAGCCCAGATTTTACATTCAGCAATAAGTTTCCTTTTATAATATCTTCAGATGGTGCATGAATGGGCCTATAGGAGTGACATAAACATCCATTAAATCCTATCCATGCTGAAGCCAGCGTAAATGCTTGAAAACATCAAGTCGGCCCTCAAAACTTAGCCCTCCAAAGTTCATCATGCTGCTTCTAACTACTGGCCTTAATTTGACTTCAAAAACCCCAAATCTGCTGGAGAAACCCTGCTGGTGTAGTCTTCACCTCTGTTAATTCCTTGTTTACCTGTCAACCGTTCTGCAAAACATGCTTGGAAACATCTCTGGAAACACAGCTTCACATACCTGCGAGCTACATCCTGTGCTTATGCCTGTAAGCACGCTTCAATAAAAACAAAACAAGATTTTGCCTGAATCCTGGAACATAGAGAACATCTCTGAGATGAAGAGGATTCCCTGAATCCCTTTGAAAATTGACAGTTCCAACTCCTCTAGCTGCATATTGACCATCATGATTCATCTCCTAGCTCAATCTGAACCTGCATGCCCTTCTCCTTCAGGTGGCTGGAACTCTTCTTGTTCCTGATCATGTGGAATGATGCTCCTGAACACATTTGGTAACTGGTAGGTACTTTGCGTCCTCTTTTGCAGATCACTGCAACTTATGCTACTTCAGAATGCTTGCATCTCCAGCGGTCAAATCTGCCACTATCAATCTCTCTTAGCTGCTCCAAGAATACTGAACGTAGGCTACTCAAACTGTCTGCCCTGTAGTGGATCGTTAGTTCATCAATGAGTGTTAATTTTAGGTATGTTCTATGGTTAGAGCAATTTATTTCAATTTTCCCAGTTAGCTCAATATCTTTTCCAAATTATCAATCACATCAGCATAATAGTAAATTGCAGATAGAACATAAACATAAATCGCAGAAGACAAGCCAAGACAAGAGGACACAAGATGTGGCGCTAGCCAGGGACAAACCCCAATGTGGGGAAACCCTTGATCAATTCTTCTTATATGTTCTTCAATAGTTCAGCAGAGAGAGAGAGAGATAGTACATATACATCAGAAGTCAACATATTGACTTATCTAAATAAGAGCAGAGATCTTCTCTACGAAGATAGCATATGAGGTAGCTGATCTGAGCTGAGTAGAAGGCATACTGCTTCCACTGATCCAAGGTGACTCCATCACCATGTTGCTCCTCACTGTGCTGCACTCAATCATCATGCTGGACCTCATTACCATGCTGCCCACATCATACTGCTGCATCATCAAGCTGTACCTTATCATCATATTGCACCAACCAATGCTGCCTCATACTGAACCTCACTGTGCCCATCATGCTGCATCTCATTGTAGCGTTTATTTATCAATACTGCACTACACTTCATCATGATGGTCATCATTATCTATTTGCTGCATTAACAGCAGATAGGGCAGCCTTCATTATGTCAAGACATTCCTATCTAACAGCTGAGTTATCAAATCCTTGACTGTGGTGTCATGGCCTGCGGCCTGACACACAGTCTTCCTGTAGCTTCTAGGCAGCACAAATATGATCCTTGATCTTGCAATGATACCTCAACGGATCTGATCCTAAGCTCCCCGAATTCTGCCTTCCTAAATAGCCTCATTGTCTTCCTGAAATAGCTTCAGAGCAGCCTTATTTCTCCATGCTGAATACTCCTTCTAGCTGTTGCTGTCACGCTGTTCCTTTAGGGCAGATTCAGGCCTAATGTATGGACTTGTCACCCTCAAACAGTAGCTGTACCTTCCAGCAAACCCTCCTTGTCTCGGCCTCCTCCAATCAGTCATACTGTCCTCTAAACAGACCCTTGAAATAGCCCTCAAATGTCCACGCTGTCCAGTCCTTTCCTTGTTGCAGCTAGGGCTTCCTTTTGGACAGCGAAATAGGGTCTTTAGACTGTGGATGGATGACCTTGGATTAGGTCTCTCTAGACTGCGAATAGGGCTTTCTTTAGGCAGCGTATTAGGGCAGGTTTGGGCAGCGTATAGGAGCCTCTTTAGGCTGCGTATATAAGCTCCTCTAAACGTGGATAGATCTCCCTTCAATGATCTGTCTTTTGCTGCGGCTAAGAGCCTCTTTTTGTTAGCCTCTCTCACAAAACAATAATAAATCCAAAAATAAATAAATAAATTAAATATTCCAAGTTAGGAATTTGTGCCTAACTCTTGGGTTGTTCTTCTAAGATAGGAGTTAGTTTAGGTAACTCCTATATTGGTGTGTGTCTGGTGAGAAATTATCTCAACCAAAGGAGAAATTATCTCAACCAAAAGTGTCTAAAGATAGCACGCACTATCTTGAGAACACTGTCTCTCATCTATTTATTTGTAACACTATATTCAATTATTTTAATGAATGAAAATGAGAGAATACCAGAGGAAGCCATGAGGCTGAAGCCTTTTCCCCCCATATTTTGTGTCTGGTTTTTATGTGTGTGTTTTCTGTAATCTGTTTGAGTTAATTTCATTTTGACTGTGGTTAGGGCATCCCTTTTTGCTGCGTCCAAGGGCTGTCTCAAACCCTTTCAAAACAGCATATAGGGTTAGGCCATGGCTGCGTTCAGCTAGGGCATGATAACACCTGTGGCTAGGGCATAATAAGATTGCATTAGGGTCCACTGTTCGGCCTCCTTCACCGTGCTAGATCTCCCTTCTTGGACTGCGGCTAGACCACCTTTTGCGGCTAGGGCATCATCCTCTAGGACTGCTGTTTTTCCCTTAGAGATTCTTCTTTCCACTAAAACCCAAAACAAGTGGAGAAGAGGAAATCTCAAGAGAGTTGTGTGTACAAATGACTTGCAAGGCACATGTATTTATACCAAAACGTGGAGCACAAGTGGGGGCAGTTTAGTTGCTGGTTGACCTTGACGAATTGTCCCATAACACAAATAAATTCATATCTCCATGAATACTTATCGGAATCAGATGATCTTTAGATCAATCCTACACCTCTCAATGAGAGGAGTCCAAGAAACATATCAGCTGCCATAAATAAGATGACCCACATGGAGTTTGGCCCTAGTTTCCAATTACCAAAACAAGATTTTGCCTCAATCCTGGAACATAGAGAACATCTGAGATGAAGAGGATTCCCTGACTCCCTTTGAAAATTGACAGTTCCAACTCCTCTAGCTGCATACTGACCATCATGATTCATCTCCTAGCTCAATCTGAACCTGCATGTCCTTCTCCTGTATGTCACATGGTTTGAGTTCGAATTTGAGTTCGACAACGATTAAGTTCGATTCGAATTCGAATTTTCCAATCAGGTTGGAATGAGGTTCGGCATTAGGTTTGACTATACATATTTTTCAATATATATATATATATATATATATGACAAAATAATAGAAAATTCAAAACCAGATGGCTTGCAACATTACATAGATATCAACCACAGGCCAAATTGACACACAAGGTATGACAAAAACACTATCAGCAATATTATTACAGAAGTGAGGGAAGATGCTATTGCATAAACCCAGGAGCAAACATAGGATATGCCACTGTAGTAGGTGAAAGTGCTGCCCACAAAAGGATGAAAGGTGACCCTTTATTGCTGCCCAGAAAAGGTAGAGTAACTTGTCTAATGACTCACTAACTGGTAGAATGCTGTCATAATAATTGCAGATCAGCTCTGTCAGCTGGTTGCCATATTTCTGCCAAATTTGACAGGATGCCAATGCCTAAAATAGGTAAGTGAATGGTGAATATAAATCTGGAGGAATGCACCTTCCACTCTAGTCAAGCATAAAGCATTTAACTGTCATCATGAAGGCATGACGACTACATGAAAACTTGAAAGAAATTACTGCTAGACTGCTATCATACTGACACCCTCCAGGCTGCCACAACCTGTTAAAATCAACACCACAAATAGATTTTCAAATCAGGTTTCAGACTGTCATATAATTTTGTTAAGATACTACCCAAAATAGGATTAGAAACTACCAGAAGCTATGCCTTTCTGACTGCTACACGACTGTACCCTAGTGCTATCATAAACGCTGACATACTTATGAAATCCATTTTTAGAATAGGCTGTAGCCATCTGTTTTCAGAATAGGTTGTACCCTGTAACAACCCTAAAACAAACCTTGTTCCCAAGTCAACTCCAACCACATGATTCAGACTCATCCCATCAACCAATGGTATCCCAAGACACGTGTAAAAGGAAAAACTACATTTTAACAAATATTAACCCGGACCTAACGGTGGACTTACAAGTTACATAATACATTTTAGCACTGATCTAAAAACATATGGAACACAAATCAGAATGTTGTGAACATATAATTAACTGTGTGCAAAGATAATCACGTGCCTAATAAAAAAAACCAGCAAACCCTAAATCGAACCTTAACAAATTCGTTTAAATTCGCGTTCAGGTTCGTTGAAGTTCGTTCAGGTTCGTTGTAGTTCGTTCAGGTTCGACTTTAGGTTCGAATTTCATGTTCGGCGAACCTAAACGAATTTCAATTCTTTTTCAGGTTTGGCGAACCTGAACGAATTTCAAATTTTTCTCTAGGTTCGCTGAATTTTGAACCTGAACCTGAACCTTCAGGTTCGCCGAACCCTGTGACATAGCTTCTCCTTCAGGTGGCTGGAACTCTTCTTGTTCCCAATCATGTGGAATGATGGTCCTGAACACATTTGGTAGGTACTTTGCCTCCTCTTTTGCAGATCACTGCAACTTATGCTACTTCTGAATGCTTGCATCTCCAGCGGTCAAATCTGCCACTATCAATCTCTCTTAGCTGCTCCAAGAATACTGAACGTAGGCTACTCAAACTGTCTGCCCTGTAGTGGATCATTAGTTCATCAATGAGTCATCGCATAGGGTCTTCATCAACTGCCCCCTTCCTGATCCTTAGTCCTTCAAGAACACCACACTTTGGGACTTCACACTCTTCCCACTTCTGCCTTCCTGTGCTGCTCCGATGAAGACAAACTTAGGGCATGGAGGCTGCTTTCTATCACTGTCAAAAGACTTCTCCAATAATCAACTTAGGGCTTGTTCGTAAGCCCACTTGGTTGGTCCTTATTACTTTAAGAATTAGCCCTTAGGGCTTCTTTGATTCTGCCCTTCTAACAGTCCTCAAATTCCTTTATAAGTGACTGTTTTTAGGGCTCTTTTGGCACCTACTACAACCCTCCTAACAGTCCTTAAGATGCCAAACAAAACTGTCCAAACTGGACACCTCATCCACTAGCAAACATCAAATTCAAGAGGACTAAACATACCTTGTTTTTTCAGCCAACTGCTGCTTCTCTTGACCTTGGTTGTTGTGCCCTTCTTTACAATTCTCTGCCCTCTATGCCTCCAAACACTGCGGATTAGCTTCCCCAATGGTGCTCCCTTATTCTCTGTCCTTGCCTCTAGAGTCTATACAGTTCACTGTTTGGTCTTTTTGGTGCTCAAAGAGACCACCTGCAGGACTGGGCTGCACTAGGGCATACTTAGAAAATATTCGGACTTGTTTCTATAGAAACTCCCCACCCAAAATCTGCAACTGCCCTACCTCTACAACTCCTCTTCTTTGCTGGCATTTATGGCACTTTTCTGCCCACTGACCTAGCCTTTCAGCCTCGCAAAAGGACACCTACAACAATGCAAATGTCATCCCAAAGACAAAAATATGCAAACCTGTTCTTGAGGATATAACCCTCTAATTTGGCACAAACTGCCTTAGAAGATGTCTCCTCTATGCTGGCTATAACTCCACAATCTCGGCCTCCTGTCACAAGATTATTGGACCTAGAACAGTCCAATATCTCTCCTCCTTTAGGGCTCCTGATCTATGACTGCCTCAGAGGTATCTTCTTTTGATGTTTTTGCTCCTTGGACGTGCTGGTCTTTATTTTGTTCCATGCTCTGATACCATTTAGAAAATCCACGAAATTCTGATCTGCTAATATGAGCAAATTTGAATTATAATTTTTTCTCATTTAAACACAAAATTTCTCTACTAAACTTTGCAGCAGAATAGGCACATAAATAAATCAATCACACAATATTTTTTCTAGTGAATCCAACTGGGAAAACCCTCTGCTTGATTATTGATAGAAACTGAGCATTAGATTTCTGAAAAATACAACTTCTTTTAAACTGAAAACAAACTTGTTTTTCTGCCTTGAACCAACCTTGAAACTTTTGCAAAATTGTTGATCCCTATCCGCTCTCTGTCAAACTCATACAAGCCTCAACACACAAGCACCAACTTGTGCTCTCTACTGCGTTGTCTCGCCAACTTGTGCTGACAAGTTTAGATTAAGGAATTTGCTTTTGTGATTGATTGAGTTAGCATGAATTGACTACTCATGCAACTCGTCCTATCTCAAATAAAGGACTTGGGACTCAAACACATGTTCTTTTCCTCAATTAACTCGCACTAGAAGACTAATAACTCTACCTTCCACTTTAACACATCAGTTAACTTCTTCTAAACTCGTCTTGATTTAAAGGAAAGATTCCTAAATTTTAGGAAATTGTCCTAAATTATAGGAACTCGTCCTACTTCTTAGGAATAAGCTCCTAACTCATAGGAACTCGTGCATGCGTAAGGAGAAACTCATTGTGGTTCCTTTGATTAAGGCACAAATCAAGGAACCCTTTCTTACTAACATTTTCAACAGTTTTGCTCCTTGAATTCATGATCTTTGCTCCTCAACCAATGTGCTCCACCTGCAATAATGAGCTATCTAACATCGTGCCTTTGTCCTTCTATGCTTTTGTAGATCTCTGATCCATGCAATGAGGCCAAGTTTGAATGGCTGTTCACACTAGTTCAACGAGGTCCTTTTCCCAGTTAACTGGAGCAATTCTTAGTTGCACTTTGACTAGCTCTCGATTAACTAGCTCAAGTTGCTCCTTAATTTCCTCTAGTTGTGAATCGAGTTAACTTGTCCTCTCTTCACTAGTCTCTGAAGTCTTAATTTGTCCTAACTTGAACTTGTCTTTACTATCTCAACTCGTCCTAACTAGACTTGTCTTTGCCACCTCATCCTATAATCTAATTGAAGAAGACTCCAACAAACTAAAGCTCCAACACTACGCATGCAATCTACTAATGACCATTCTAGTGAACTGGAAATCGACTCATAAAAAATGAAGCCTAACTTATGAATTCACATTCTTGCTAGAGAAAGACAATTCAATGTCTTTATTGGCTAATGCACAAGTCAAAATACCTTCTTTCACTACATTTTCAACACTCCCTATTAGTGAGGAAGGGATTCTATACAACTCCCAACTTTTCTCTAAAAAACATGAACTTGCCTTTGACTAAGGCCTTCGTTAACATATCTACAACTTGCTCATCTGTGGGAATGTACGATAGCTTTACTATCCCTTTTTGCACACAATCCCTCATATGATGGTACCTGATCTTGATGTGTTTGGAGCGGTCATGAAAAACTGGATTCTTAGAGAGCATGCAACTCTGATTGTCAGAATGAATCACGGTGGGCTCTAACTCCTGCCTGAAAAGCATACAATCAACTTCCTCATCCACGTGGCTTCACATGTCGCGAAGCTGGCAGCGATGTATTTGGCCTTTGCTAAACTGAGTGCCACTGGTCTCTGCTTTCGACTGAACCGGAAACAATTGCTAACCCAATGCTGAAGACACAACTTGAAGTACTCTTTTGATCTTTGGAGCGCCTTGCCCAATCTGCATTTATGAAGCTCTCAACCCCCACTCCATCAACGTGTCTGTACCATAACCTATAATCTGTTGTGCCTTTGAGATACGTCAAGACATGCTTGGCAGCAACCTAGTGAACTCTGTTAGGTTCCATCATGAACTGGCTCAACTGGTTCACTGCAAAACATATGTCAAGCCATGTGTTAACTAAGGACATCAACGACCCATTGAGTTGCTTGTACAACGTGGCATCTTCTCGCACTCTGCTCTACTAGCATCACCTTAATCCAGTTTTTGACTAGAGGCGTGGTCATGGGCTTGCAATCCTTTATATGAAACCTCCTGAGAATCTCTATAGTGTACTTCCGAAGAAGATTTCCCCATCACCTTGCCATACCTCTAGCCCAAGGAAATAGTGCGTAAGCTCTATGTCCTTCATCTCAAACTCTCTTGCAAGCTCTGCCTTGCAATCCTGAATCAAGCTGTCTGCTCTAGTCAAGATAAGATCGTCAACATAGAGCACTAGACTGAGCAAAAGCCCTCCAATTGTGTAGTACATGTTGGCATCTGCCTCACTCTCAATGAAGCTCAATCCTTGAAGGTAGTTGTCAATGCTGTTAGTTTTTGTAGCATTGGTTGTGTTCTAGCCATGAAATTTGGTGGAGAGGCTAGAATACATGTATTCTCCAAAACCTAGAAATCATTTATGGAAATTCCACCTAGAAATGACTTAATTAAAATAATTAATCTTTTTTTAATGGTGCCCATGTCTAAACTTAGGAAAACTGATTAATTAAAGGGTATTAATTAAGTCATTGTGAGAATCTTCAAGAAGAAGACATTGTTCGAGTTTTAGTTAATCTTAGCGCCATCAATTATCTTTTAATCTTGGCTGTTGATGTCTCAACGAGAGATTATAAGAAGAAACTCGATGGGGGTTGGAGAACACACTTGGAGCCATCAGAAATTCGATTTTGCTGGGAAATCGATAGCCAGAGTAGCCGCTGTGAGTTTTCAGAGGTGTTCAGTAAGATCGAAGTAGTGAGAGAGGGGCAAGGATAGTAAGGCTGGAGGGGGATTTTCCAGTCCGTTGAGTGCATAGCAGGGAGACAAAGAGTTTAACAGAGAGGCAACACAGTGCTTCAGAGGGGAAGCTGTATTTAGCTGGGGAGAACTAGTGATTCAGTGCCAGAAGTCGGAGTGGGAGCCCGTAGGCCAAGAGAGTCCATTTCCTAGGCAACCGCTGATCAATTAGCGAGAGAGACACTGGTCCAAGTTGTGTGACACAGAACTGCGTAGGCCGACACAGGGATTGCGTAGAGGCAACAGAGGGAAGCTCATCTTGAGCCAAGGTCATTGTCGGATCATCGGTGGAAGTGAGATTTTTCTCACTAGATCTTCTGTCAGTCATTTCTCGGTATGGATTGCTAGATTTGAGCATCCATAGATTTGTACTTAGATTTACCACTGCATAATAATAAAACCCTCAGCTGCTACACCGATTTTCCCAAGTTGGGTTTTTTTGGGGACATTGGTCCAAAAATAACAATGTTATTTATGTGTGTGTGACTCTATTCTTCCAACATTATTTTTCTTCCGTAGTATTGTTGTGACGGCTCAAGTGTATTAGTTTTGATATTTACCATAGGATGCAGTAAATAATTTGTTTCAGTTATTTAACAAATAGAAGAAACTAAATCAATTGCTGCAGTAGGATTCAGGGTTTTCAAATTTTCACATGGTGTCAAAGCACATATTGTAAGCCGGAGAGCTCAGTAGCAAAAGGGAGGAGGAATTTCGAATCTCTGCAGAGGCAGTAGTTCGAAACCCTCAAAGGCAGTGCAGTCCCTTGGGCCAAGAGGGTCAGTTTTTGAGGAAAATTTATTTCTCTGAGAGAGTTGACAGAGAATAGATTTTCCAGATCAGAGTTTACCAGAGGCAGAGGGAGACGCAATATTTTTCCTTGCAGAGCAGATCTTCAGCTGGGACGCAGTTATTTTGCAACAGTTTGCTAGTGCAAAATAACGTTAGGAGGAAGGAAGAGCACACATTGAGGGAATTCTTTCCTCAGGGAACTTCTAGCCCATAAGTTCTATTTTTCCTAGTAGAGCAGCAGTAGCTGTGAGCAAATTTGCCCACTCTAGCAAGGAGTGCAAAACACCAGTCAACAGTGGCGCAGAGGAGAAGAGGAGGAGTTCAACATTTTTGTAGAGATGGCATCAACAAGGTTGAGAAATCAGGATCGATTGGAGGGAGCCTCCAACTATTTGATTTGGAAGGCAAGAATTTCCTGTCTTCTATATGAGTATGATCTCAAAGCTTACATCAATAATGTGGTAGCTGTGCTCGCAGATGCAGATCCACTGAAGGCCTACAAGAAGGAGATGGCGAAAGCAAAGAGGCTAATTCTCGATGGTGTTCGAGATTACGGGGTGTCTCACATAGCTGGGAAGGATACTACCCGACAGATGTGGAAGGCACTTGCTACGCTATATGAGGGACCTTCCTAGCAACATAAAACATATCTTGAGGAGAAGCTGAGATGCACTAGGATGCAGAAAGGGGAGCGCATAGACCCATTCCTTACTAGGCTTCAGGATATCCGAGACCAGTTGTCTGCAGTAGGGCCAATGCCTCAGCGTACAGAATTGGTGTGGTTTGCTCTAAACAACGTTTCTGAAGAATGGAAGGTCTTCGTCCAAAGTATTTTGGGCAGAGAAGTTTCCAAATTGGGATCATATGTGGGCTAATCTGCAACAGGAAGAGATGAGGCGAGATTTGGTGAAGACCACCATCACTGGCAACAGCAACAACAGTGGGACGAAGCAAGTAAAGGAAGAGGAGGATGTGGCCCTCGCATTAAAGGGGCAACAGGAGTAGGGCAGGAGGAAGAAGGACATTTCCAAGGCGAAATGCTTTAGATGTGGTGAGCTTGGCCACTACAACAATCAATGTCCTCTCAGGAAGGAGAAGCAAAATCAGCAGGCTGCTTCTGCAAAGATCGACAGGCTGTCCTCCAGATTGGAGGAAAAGTTTGCCATGATCACCGAGATACCTCCAAGAGTGAGGTGGGGTGATTTGGTTTTGTAGCCCTAAAGAGCTACATGATGGGCAAGATTCTTGAGGAGGTCCACCTCATCAATCAATACCTTGCTACTGGAGCCCAAGACATACAATAGCAGGATGGATTAGTGGCAGTTGGTGCATTCAGGTGCCAGAGTGACAGATGCAGTAGCTAGTAGCAGGTTAGATATTGGGCAGCGCAGTGCAGAGTTGACAACAGTGCAGTTGGCACAATGTAGAGTCAACAACGACACAAAGGCTTCGGTGATAGTGCAGAGTCTAGCAATAGTCAGGACTTAGGTGACATATGCATCATCATATTGATCATAGTTGATTCAGTATTTTGGATGCTTTTCGATTGTAGTTGCAACAACAAGAAGTGGAGAGGGAGTTGCAGTGCAGATGCAGTGTTGGCAGTGGTTCAACAGGGCCAACAACAGTACAGATGCAACTCACATCAGAGTTGCGCAGTAGTGATGGGCAGAGCAACCAAACATCAGCAACGTGACAGGAGGTGGTGCAGAGACAGGGTGTTGCTTCAGTGGGTTGCAGCGCTAGAACACTTTCCCCGCTAAGAGGGAGTGTTAGTTTTTGTAGCATCGGTTGTGTTCTAGCCATGAAATTTGGTGGTGAGGCTATAATACACGTATTCTCCAAAACCCAGAAATCGTTTATGGAAATTCCACCTGGAGACGACTTAATTAAAATAATTAATCTTTTTTTAATGGTGCCTAAGTCTAAACTTAGGAAAACTGATAGATTAAAGGTTATTAATTAAGTCACGGTGAGAATCTTCTAGAAGAAGACATGGATTGAGTTCCAGTTAATTTTAGCCATCGATTATGTTTTAATCTTGGTCGTTGTTGTCTCAATGAGAGATTATAAGAAGAAATTTGATGGGGGTTGGAAAACACACTTAGAGCCACCAGAAATTTGATTTCACTGGGAAATCGCTATCTAGAGTAGTAGCTGTGAGTTGTCGGAGGTGATTCAGTAAGATCAAAGTAGTGAGGGAGGGGCATGGATAGTAAGGCCAGAGGGAGATTTTCCAGTCTGGTGAGTGCATAGCAGAGAGACAGAGAGTTCCATAGAGAGGCAACACAATGCTTCAGAGGGGAAGTCGTAATTTGTTGGGGAGAAGTAGTGATTTAGTGCCAGAAGCTGGGCCAAGAGAGTCCATTTCCCAGACAAAATCTGATCAGTTAGCAAGAGAGACGATGGTCAGAGTTGTGTGATGTAGAACTATGTAGGTTGATGCAGGGACTGCGCAGAGGCAACAAAGAGCAACTCATCTTGAGCCAAGGTCAGTGTTGGATCACCGATGGAAGTGAGATTTTTCTCACTAGATCTTCTGTCACTCATTTCTCTGTATGGATTGCTAGATTTGAGCATCCATAGATTTGTACTCAGATTTACTACTGCATAATAATAAAACCCTCAGCTACTGCATCGGTTTTCCCAAGTTGGGTTTTTCCGGGGACATTGGTCCAAAAATAACAGTGTTATTTATGTGTATGACTGTATTCTTCCAACATTATTTTTCTTCTGCAGTATTGTATTTGTGAATGCTGCAGTGTATTTGATATTTATCGTAGGATGCAATAAATAATTTGTTTAAGTTATTTAACAAATAGAAGAAACTAAATCAGTTGTTGCAGTAGGATTAGGGGTTTTCGAATTTTCACAAATGCAATTATACCATGCTCTTGGTGCCTACTTAAGCTCGTAAAGAGCTCCCTTCATTGAACAAACACGAGTGTCTCTGCTGAAAGTCTCAAACCCCTTTGATTGCTCCATATAAATATCTTCCTCAACCACCTTGTTGAGGAATGCTATCTTCATGTCCATCTGGTGGATCTTCCACCCCATCTGAGCTGCAAGTGCCATAATCATTATGATGGATGAATAATGAGCCAATGGAGCAAACGTCTCCTCGTAGTCAATGCTTTCAACCTATGAGAAGCCCTTGGCCACAAACCTGGCCTTGTACCTCTTCACACTCCCATCTACTCCATGATTCACCTTGTACACCCAGTGTGAGCCTACCATTGATTTGTCCTCTGGTCGTGGCACAATCTCCCAAACATCGTTCTTCATGATGGATGAATATTCCTCCATCATGGCATCTCGCTAAACTTGCTAAGAGGTAGCGTTCTCGTAACAAGAAGGCTCTAAGTTTAACAACTCAGTCGTCAGTGCCATGTAATCGATGTACCTCTATAGTTGCTTGCTCTGCGTAAATGTAGAGATGGGAGTCTCAACTCGCTCTTGGGCCTTCTAAATCAACCTCTCGGCCCACTTTGCTCTCTTGCTCCTTGTGCTAGGAGTCATTGACTTAGTGGCTGCCTCCACTTGTCTTGGTCTCTCCTCATTTTGCAATGAGTCCTTGTCATTTTGTTGTACGACTTGCTTGCCACTTGGTAGAGACTCAATTTGTGGTACTGGGTGAGGCTCCTGCTTGGGAGCGAGAAGCTCCTCCTTAGGTCCTCCATCTTGCTCTCGCTCCAAGGACTCCTTCAGAACTTTGTCCTCCGAGAACCTCATGTCTCACATGATAACTTTCTTTTGAGTGATGGTATGTACACCTTGTATGCCTAAGGTGTCTCCAGCTTCTTCCTGCTCTCTTTGGCCACATGGCAGTAAACCCTTGTCCCAAAGATGTGAAAGTGAGAGACATCAGGCTTCTTGCATGTGAAAACCTCCTTCAATATTACTCGTCCAAGCACCTTGTGTGGACTCTTGTTGTGCAAAAATACTACGATGTTGCATGCCTCTTCCCACAAGAACACTGGAAATCACTGGTCATTCAACATGGCCTTGGCCGCTCCCAACTATGCTGCGGTTCTTCCTCTTAGCCACCACATTTTGCTAAGGTTTATGGTGTGTTGTAAGCTCTCTCTTAATGCCATCCTTGGCACACACATCCCTGGAAGCATTGGAGACATATTCCTCGCCATTGTCACTACTCAATGCTTTGATCTTCTTTCCGGTCTGGTTTTCTACCAAGGTCTTAAACTTCATGAACTTGGAGAAGACCTCCTCCTTCATAAAGAAGATCCATGTTTTTCGAGAATAGTCATCTATGAAAGTGACAAAACCTATGTTTCACGAGGGATGGAGAAGAGAAGGTCCCACATATATCTGAATGTACCATCTCCAAAGTCCCTTTGGATTTGCTGTCTTGGCCCTGAAAAGATGACTTGGCACACTTGCCAGGTGTGCAGCCCTTGCACACTTCATGTTGGTCAATACTGCACGACGGTAGATCCATGGCTATCCACAGAAGGATTTTGAGCGCACCATGAGGCAAATGCCCCATGCGTTTGTGCCAAAGCTGCCCCACGTCTTTTCCATGCTCGTGCCGTGACTTGTTTCTCAAGGCTACGTTTGTCTCAATCTGCAGCTTGTAAAAATTCTTCACTCTCACACCAATCTGCTTCATGGCTCCAAATGCTAAGCGCTTGAGGGAGGCCTTTCTTGTGCTAAAAATGACATCATAACCCTTGTCCTCTCGGGAGGAAATAGAAAGAAATAGAAACAAGGTTATTTTTAAGGCCTAGAGCATAGAGGACATCCTTGAGACGAAGAGGGTTGACTCCCTCTCAAAACTGACTGTACCCATGCCCTTGATCAAGTACCTGCCATCATCTCCTATCTCAATGTGAAACTGCATGCCCTCCTTCAATTGTTTGAAATATTCCTTGTTCCCGGTCATGTGAAAGGATGCTCCAGAATCAATGTACCACATGCTGCTGCCCACTAAGCTTACCATGCAAGCTATCATCCTTTTCGAATGAGAATTAAAATCATCTACCTTAGCTGATGCTGCCATATCATCCTTATTAGACCCCTTCTTCTGGTTAGGATACTTAGTTGCATAGTGTCTGAACTGGTGGCAAGAGAAGCATTTGATCTTGCTCAGATCTTTCTTCTTCTTCTCGCCCTTCTGACTGGACTCAGTGTTGCCTTGGCTCTTCTTGCCCTTGGCCTTCCTTCCTTGCCTGCCAAGGCAAAGTTCTCCTTGTCCTGTCTTCATTGAAACTTCAGCTCTTGTCCCCTTCCAGATTTCTTCTTGGACGCAGTGTCCCCACATCCTTTCCCAGATGGGAAGATTCTCTCTGCGACTGACTGTATCCTGGAAATTCTCCCAAGGCTTGTGAAGTTCCAGTAGCACAAGACTCACAAGGTCGTTGCCTGCTACAGTCTCGCCCACTCCAACTAGTTCATCCTGAATGTGGGTGAACTTGGAAAGGTACATAGTTATGGGCTCTCCTTTGCTCATCCAGATATTTCCTAGCTTGTCTTTCAGGGAAGCTTCTTGGAATCACTGGATCCCTGATACAATGCCAAGATGGATTTCCAGATATTGTTTGCTGTTGTCTTCCCATGGAGATCTGGGATAATGTGGTCTTTGACCTCCTCATGAATGATCCTCCTAGCCTTGGTGTCATTCTTGCTATGCTGGATCAACTGTTGGGCATCTGTAGGCGCAGTTTGTGGGTTCTTCGCAAATTCTAGCACCCCATTATCGTCCAACACCACTAAAATCCGCTCTCTCCATGAGCAGAAGTTAGAAGCTCCCTCTAAACAGTGATGTGCCCTTAGTCCTTGGAGCAGCATACTGCTATCCAAAATACTGTTCTTCAAACTCTATCCTCTGCTTTTGTAGATCTTCGATCCATGAATTGAGGCCAAGTTCGAATGGTTTTTCACACTAGTTCAACGGATTCCTTTTGCCAGTTAACTGGAGCAAGTCTCAATTACACTTTGACTAGCTCTCAGTTGACTAGATCGAGTTGCTTCTTGATTTCCTCTAGTCGTGAACTGTGTTAACTGAGGATTTAACTAGTTCTAACTTGAACTTGTCTCTGCAGTCTCAACTTGTCATAAATGGACTTGTCTCTGCCACCTCATCCTGTAATCTAACTGAAGAAGACTCCAACAAACTGAAGCTTTAACACTATGCATGCAATCTACTGATGGCCATTCCAGTGAACTGGAAATTGACTTATCAAAACTGAAGCCTAACTTATGAATTCACATTCTTGCTGTAGAAAGACAATTCAAGGTCTTCACTGCCTAAGGCACAAGAGAGAAGACCTTTCTTCGCTACATTTTCAACACAAGTAGCCTATGTCGATTGAAAAAGTTGAGATTGTCCTTAAGTTCAAATCACTATCCTGGGCCATGGCACTACGGCTTCTGCTAATAAGTGTGGTTGGTTCAGCCATATGTATTTACAGCAGGTAGCCTATGTCAGTTGAAAAGGTGGAGATAGTTCTTAAGTGGTTGCATACAGAATTGTAGGTTGTAACGGGAATAATTATTCTCTAAAGATGATATCTATAGTTCTTTATGGATTCTTAGATTCTCATGTTTGCTAGTTATAGTTCTATATGGATTCTTAAATGTCAAAGTTTGCTGGTGTGAAAATAAATTGCTTTTTCATTCAGATTGTTAAATTGCTGTTGGCATTCTGGTGATTCTATGCATGACCTTGCAGAAAACCTCGTATTTTGCACAAACATGAAACATGCAAGTAATGCTTTAGGCTTTTGTCACAGATATTAATACGAGTGGCAGAGGGCCATATGCTGTTGTGGACTGGGTTTTTATCTTTCCTTTGGCTTTCAAAGCTATTTCCTGCCAAAGTTCTTGATCTCATGCATCCTAAAGTGTTTGGAATGACTGACTTTTATGACCCCCCTAATGTATATTGTCATTTTTCTGTCTTGCAGGCTGCTGAGAAAGCAAAATTAAACAAACAAGCACAACTGTGAAATTGGTTTGGATTGTTGGTGGCTTGGATCTCGAGCTTAGTTAAAATGTTGTAAATTCTGATTGTGACGTTTGAGCAACATTTTTCTTATGTTGCTCTCGTAGAAACTGACAATTTGTTATAGCTTGTTTACCCATTTGGTCATCACAAATGCATTTAATCAACCTGTCTAATAGGTTGCCCGTTTGGAGGCATTTTTGTATATTATGAATTCGATATTTGTCTATACCATTTTTTTCAGATAGAAGGCTCCTACTATTTCAAGTACATTTTTTTTGTTTTGAAAAAATGTATGCCAGGTTATATTAAATTTAAAGAATAAAGGGTCGTTATCCTAATCTTGGTTTGTGGCATCGTAAAAATGGGTATTATTTAAACCTTAACTGGCATTATTGAGCATTAGTGAGGTGAGAGTGATGTGTGAGTCGCTATGCAAGAATTATGAGGAATACGGTTGCTGTGGTTTATCATTTCAGTTGTAGATGTCCCTATTTGTTGTTGAGACTTTCAGGAACGGTACCCTTAATATTTAACATGCAACACTATTGTTCAAACTTAACTATATGATCTGAACCTTAACTGTTACAGTGTGTATGACGAACAGTAGTCTGAAATCCGATACTTCTTGTGTGCCAAAGTTAATTATGGTCTTGATAATCAAAATTAAACATTTCAATGACCATTTTGGATGGAACGAACATAACCTCTCTGAGGCAAAGTGTCACCCTGATGCTTTGTTTTTCCTTTGAAATTTTGACAGTTTGGATCTTCTTAAATGGGTTAAAACCCTCGAGGGCAAAGTTCCATGTTGAAAGTTTTTAAATGGGGGTGTTTTTCCTTTGAAATATTGACAATTTGGATCTTCTTAAATGGGTTAAAACCCTCAAGGGCAAAGTTCCTTTAGCAGCTATATATGGCTCGGAGTACATTATACTTTGTTTACATTATACACAGATGCGGATCAATCACATTGGGGGGGGGGGACTCGCTTTAGAAGCTATATATGGCCCAGAGTACATTATACTTTCTTGACATTATATACCATTTACAAGCTATATATGGCCCAGAGTACATTATACTTTCTTTACATTATATACAGATGCGGAGTACATTATACTTTCTTTACATTATATACAGATGCGGATCAATCACATTGGGGGGGGGGACTCGCTTTAGAAGCTCTATATGGCCCAGAGTACATTATACTTTCTTGACATTATATACCCTTTAGAAGCTATATATGGCCCAGAGTACATTATACTTTCTTTACATTATATACAGATGCGGATCAATCACATTGGGGGGGGACTCGCTTTAGAAGCTATATATGGCCCAGAGTACATTATACTTTCTTGACATTATATACAGATGCGGATCAATCACATAATCATTACATATATACAGAAGCTCGATGAAACACATAGGCTGCAGAGCAGTGTGACATACAACGGGATTCGATCACGGGTGGGGAGCGGGAAAGTCCTCCGCCCCAACCACGTGAGCTGTGCACATGTTGAAAGTTGCCAACTCTTAAGGGCAAAGTTCCATGTTGAAAGTTGCCATCATCAGTCAATGACAGAAAAATGGTTGAATTTATCCACTTAACAAGTTGCTCCATTTTGAACAAGCTGAATGGGCCCACGGACATTATGAAGGCAAACATTTTCTCCATTTTTTAACGAGCTGAGTGGGCCTGGACAGATTGAAGGCAAACATATCTTGTAGAAGTGCAGAGTTAAAAGGGCAATATGTGGCCCCTGATTCAAGGCAACTTCACTCGTGCCTGAATCTTTCCAAAGCTACCTGTGGCATCGTGCAATGCCGTGGGAAGTCTAATCATTAGGAAGTGCACTTTCTCTATTCTATGAAGAGGCAAAGAAGATAACTATTTCGCTCTATAAGCCCCACTATGGAAGGTAGCAATGTTGGTAGAATAGATGAGTGTTAGGGTGCTCATTTGGTTTGGATGTAGGCTGAATTTGAATAGTCAATGGGCTCACTAGCTGTCCGATTGGAAGATCGACTTGAATCCTATTGTCAATTCTTGAATATTAGATGAATCTTAAACTACATTAATGAATGATGCTTCAGAGGGCTGCTACAGCCAATCCTGGATTGGATCGTGGTTGGTTGGTCCACCAATGTGCATATAGACATAAACGTTTCTTGGAATGCAGAAAAGTCCCTTTATCGATCAGTGCGACGCGTGCTTGAGGTGGTATCTTCATAACTTGCCCACCTTCGTGGTAAAAAGCGGAAGTCCTCAGCCCGTGTTTCTTACAACGATGGTGAAGCTGCACGCAGTGTGTGGAGCATGATCTTGGGAGATATCTTATAGATTGATGCATGCCATGGAAATATCATTGAAATGTTCTAATCCGTAGGTTCGGTTCAGATTGCAATAATTTGCATGCAAGGAATTAGAAATTGCAAGCACAAGGAACCATGTTTTGAGGAACCACCAGTGTCGCAATATGTTCCCTCCAAAGATTTTTATTTGGCATTTTCTACATAATGTGACGCAATTCCAATTGATCTTTGGGATGCCTCTATTCTGAAAGCAATGCTATAAGCAACGGTTTCAACGAATTTCTTCTGCATCTCAATTGAGAATGCAGTATATACGATACTTATTTGTATGGATGGTATGTTGCTCAAACCACAATGGGAACTTTAAATGAATTGGACAGGGCAACTCCATTATTTCACATTTATTGTTAAATGATGATGCAGAAGTGAGATTAAAACCAATAAAATGCATCATATAGCTTATGTACTCGGAACATGTATTTGGAAACCCAAACTTACTTTTTGAGATAACTCATCCTAAAAGCCTTTTAATTCAAGTGATAAGCATTCGTAACATATTCCCCTTTCAATTCAAGTAATAAGCAACCATAACATATTCCCCGTAATAAAATTTATTTTAATTCGAGTATTATAATTATAATTTTTGTCTCTAATTAAATTTATTTTTATTGACAAAATTTAAACAAATATTAATTCTTATAAAATATTCATAACTTGATTGCATAATAACTTTATTTTTTCTTTTTCTTATAAAATATTCATAACTTGATTGCACTATAATTGTTCTTTTTTGGTTTATTTAAAATTTTAACTAATGATCTTCGTAAAATCATCTTGCTCAATATTAACAAACCAAAAGCACAACCAAAATTTGAAGAACCAAAAACAACCAAAATTTGAAGAGTACATTCACCATTTACAAAAACAACCAAAATTTGAAGGTTACATTCACCATTTAACAATTTAAGTAAACCAAAATTTGAGGAACCAAAAACAACCAAAAGTTGAAGATTACGTTCACCATTAAACAGTTTAAGCAAACCAAACTGTGAAAAATGAATTGAGCATCCAATAATATTTAATTAACCAATCAATATAACAGTTTAAGAAAACCAAACTCTGAAAAATGAATTGAGCATCCAATAATATTTAATTAACCAATCAATAAAACATGAAGAATTGATTTCCCATCTACTAAAGTTCGACTTACAATAATACATAAATAAACTTGCCATGTTAATTTATATATATGTTTGAATTATATAAAAATAATAAATATAAAAAATAAGAATAAATTTACCATCCAAATAAATTTGGCTTAACACCATTTTATAAAAACTCATAATGTTAAAAAACACATAAATATTTGAAAATGGTGAAAATATAATATTGGTAAATAACTATTTTTCTCCCATGTAACTAAGCATTTCACTTTTAAGTTAGTGAGGATAAGATATTCTTTAGGACTCAACAAAGCTTGAAGCTATTATAGCAATATACAGGGCTTGAAACCATTTAGAACAATATACTTGATATGAGTTTGACATGTCATTTATGTTAATTGAACTTGGGTGGGGAGGGTAACAATCATTCTTCCCAACCAAGTGTTGATTGCCAAAAATGATTGAAATCAACAATGGGGAGATCACCCATTCAAGTCCCCAATTAAGCTCGTATCCATTTGGAATGGTGATTCTGATTGGTTCTAATTGGTCTAGTTACCGTCTCACCCTTTCTGTTGACTTGTGATGTTTCTAATTACAATTAACAAGAAGAGATATATCATATTTACCCCCTTCGAACTTGCTTACTCCTGCGTAAGGAGACATCTATGAATGTAATGAATCAATCTAACTCTAAATCTAAATTAAAATGCAACCTAATCTATTATGCAAGCAACAAAAGTAAAGTCTAAATCTAACTTGATTAAAAGAATGATTAATCCCCCTCTCAATCAAGAGCAAGATATTGAAATTTGGACCAACTTGAATTTAGAATAAAATGAAGTTAGTAAGCCAATGAAATAGTTTCAAAACTTGCTACTAATTCAAACAAATATATACATTAAATAGTGAAAATTATTGAATTTAACACATCAAAAACCCCTACTGCAATTTCTAGTTTACAATCTCCTACTAGTTTTTTACATTAACAAGTTGTTTAATTGCATAAACATCAAGTAAACACTATTGCAGTCTTCACAAATATATAGATCATGCACTGAAATAAACTGAGACAATAACATAAGGGTCCCTGCTATTTATGGACAATTGTCCCTAAAAAAACCCAATTCGGGAAAATCGTGCAACATATAGAGGGTTTGCATTATTAAGCAAATTCATGAATACAACTAGGGTGCCAGAAATGGCTCACCCAACAGAGAATATCCTTGGCAGTAGTACCTTTATCCAGAGATAGATACTCTGGCAAATCAACAACCGGATGATCAAACCTCCAGTGACTATCGTTGTTCCCTATGCTAGACATCGAAAGCTGCTCCAAGCACTGCTCTAGAATTGCGTCACTCCTCTAGGAGCTGCGTCACCCACTCCCCACTCAGAATCTGCTGATCTGCTCCAAGTCTGCCCCACAAAATTTCCCAACATTGCCTCTGAGGCACAGAGTCAGCGTCTACGGCTTCTGCGTCCCCTGTGTCAGCCTTCTGCTTCCTCTGCGTCAGCCCTTCTAGGGCTTGCACTGTCTCTCCCAGCACTACGCTGCCTCTCTGCTATGTATTCTTCAGCTTCAGATGAAAATCCCTTGCTGAACTGCCCCTCGCTGCAACTTTGATCACTAACTTGATTTCCTCAGCGAACCTCGCCCAAGAAAATCGAATTCTTTGATCACATGGTGTATATCCAACTGACCCTCAAGCCTCTTCTTATACTTCCCTTGTTGACGAATCAACGGCCGAGATTAAGTCCCTATTCAACGACAAAGATTAGAACTAGCTTGATTTCATCACTTAGAATTTTCTCACCCATATTTTATTAATACACATTAATATTTTTATTTTCTGAAGTTTAGACTTAGGAACCCATTAAAAATATTATTTATTTTAATAACTCCTTATTTGGGTGGAATTTATCCAAACGATTTCTGGGTCTTGGAGATCTCATGTGCCTTAGCCTCTCTACTAATTTTCAAGGCCAGAGCACATCCGATGCTACCCAAAATCAACACTCCCTCTCAGTGAGGAATGTGCTTTAGCAATGCTTCACCATAGAAGCATCACACTGATCCTCCACATCGGTCCTCTGTACTGATGCTTGCCCTACTACCCCAAATCCACTGCACTGCGCCTTCATGTACAACTGCCCATGACACTGCCACTACCACTGCTACATCTGTACTGTAGCTCCCTCTCAACACGCTGCATCATGCTACCCATAACATTACCACTACTAATTGCTGCACTGCAACTCAGTTACTGAGAATTAAGTGACTTCACCCAAACACTGACATCCTGGTCAGTATGGAAGCCTCGTGATGCTGAAGCTACCTCTGCTTCTACCCTATGCTCTCTTTGCTGCCATTGTGTTGCTGCAACCTCTTTTGTGCTTCTCGTGTTGCTGCAACCTACACTGCGCTGCTATAGATTTCTGCACTCTAGCACTGCCTTGCCGCTCCATCACACCTTGCTCCACTCAAAACCTGTCATCATGCTACTGTCGTTAAGGGCTCCCATAGCTGTATGTGATCCAAGAGTTTGGGCACCTCAAGGATCCTGCCCCGGTTATGTAGTCCTCTTGACTACTACTCTATGTTGCCCCACCTCTTCTCTAGATGTGCATGAGCACTCATGGTATAATCGTCATCAGTGTCGACATGCTTCTCCGGCTTTCCTAGAGCAGCCTTTGAGTCAGAAGTTTTTCCCTTGCCTTTCTTCCTAGGGCACTGAGAGACATAATGTCCCAGTTCCCCACAGTTGAAGCACTTGACTTGGAGACGTCTTTCTTCTTCCTCTTCTGTAGCCCCTGTGGTCCCGTTGATGTGAGCACTGCATGCTCCTCCTCCTTAATTCGAATTCCCTTACGCTACTCCCTGCCTTGGTCAATCTCCTGAGCTCTTCTTGTCGAAGAGCTACCCACATCTCCTCCCAACTGGTGTGAGTTGCTCTATCCAAAATGTTTTGGACAAACGTCTCCCACTCTTCGGAGACTGCATTCAGGGCAGTGCTGACCATGAACTTTGGATCTACTGTAGACCCCACGGAAGTAAGATGGTCGTGAATCCCTTGCAACCTGAGAAGGAAGGGATCTATCTCCTCTCCTTTTTGCATCTGATACTGTTTCAACTTATTTTCTAATAGGATCTTCCATTGCATGAAAGAGTCCTGATACAAGGTGGTCAGGGTCTCTCACATCTCCCTTGTCATGTTCTTCTCAGCAATGTGTGGTATTGCATGATGTTTGACCCTGTATAGGATCATGCACTTGGCCTTAGTGTGGGCCTCCATGTATTTCTTCAATGGATCATCGTCGATCGGTTCAACTACTACTTTCAAGACATAGTCCTTAATGCGATGTTTATCTAGGATTGCCAGGATCCCGACTTTCTAGATGACAAAATTGGAAGCCTCATCCAATCTGTTCTGATCCCTCAATCCGTTCTGATCCCTCAATCCGTTCATTGCCATCTCTGCTCCTCTTGTCTAGACTCCCTTTGAGTCCCAATTTCTCTCTCGGAAATCTTCCAACCAACCGTCGAATCACTCCTCTCCAATTCTCCTTTGCCGCTGCAACCCGGATCTAGATTTCTTAGCTAGAAATCTGTTAAAGTAGTGCTTCCCTCTACCTTGGTTCAGTGTCCTTAGATATTGTTTTGCACCGATAGAAACAACATCCCACCAACTCTACAAATCAAAATCTGCCCAACTCCCTTAGCCCCGACAACTCGAAGAATCTGAGCCATTCAGGGTCTGTGCAATCTCTGCTTGCACTGAATCTACTCATCCCAGCCAACTGCGCCAATCCTCCCTGGTTCAGAAGGATGATGTGGCTCTGCGTGAGCTTGATCTGCCCTCCTATGCCTCTGGGCTAGCCCTGATGGCTGATGGAGCTACCACGTGGGCTGCTCCCAGCTACTGCGTCTTACTCCCTCGGGTTAGAACGCTGACGCAGGCACTGTGTGAGCCTCTGTGTCACACTCTCTGCACTGCATCACTCCTCTTGCCTCTTCAGCTCTGGAACAATGTTGTCTCTCAGGACCACTGCTTTTTTGCTGCAAATTCTCAGATTTCTTGGTTGGTGTCTTTAGTCGCCTATGATTTGCAATCGCTCCGATACCATGTGAAAATTCGTGAATCCAACACATCAGAAACCCCTACTACAATTTCTGGTTTACAATCTCCTACTTGTTCTTTACATTAACAAGTTATTTAATTGCATAAACATCGAAGTAAACACTATTGCAACCTTCACAAATATACAGATCATACATTGAAATAAACTGAGACAATAACACAAGGGACATCGTTATTTTTCGACAATTGTCCCCGGAGAAACCCAATTCGGGAAAACCAGTGCAACATATAGAGGGTTTGTATTATTAAGCAGATTCGTGAATACAACTAGGGTGCCAGAAGCTCACCCAACAGGGAATGAATTTGCAACAACAAGCCACTTTGAGCCAACCAAAATTCTCTAAAACAAACAGATAAATTGATTTGTTTAGTTGTAAGTTCATAGTTGTAGGTTCTGCTAACTTTTTGGAATGTTTAATGACCAAATATGGTCATGCAACCACTTTCAGATTCTTCTCCACATAATTACCTTTCAAACGAGCCCTCATTTGTCCAATTTGTTGAGTAGAACTCAAGATCTCAATTGTTAAAGTATGATATCCAAAAATAATAGTTTGTTGGAAAATACAGAGTCATGAGCAGTTTACTGAAGTTTTTGTTAAAAAAATAAATAAATAAAAAAAATAAAAATAAAACAAAATATAATAAAAAAATAAATTATAATAAAACAAACATTAAATAAAACAAAACACATATTAAAATAATTCAAAAAAGCAGGGGCATGAATTTAAAGGTTTAAATGGTTTCAAAGTGAATGAGGGAATCTACCTACATGTGAAGGCATAGAGGAGGGGCTGGGTGTAGGCCCTGAGTAGAATGTAACCCCTCCGCCATTCTAAGGTATTTTTGTTCTACCCATTAATAAATAATAAATATAAGTTTTCTTTTTTAATTATAATGTGAATTAAATGCCCTTCATGCTCCTCCCATATCACCTCGAGGCCTAATTAGTCCGTGGAGCGTGGAAGCCAAAAAAAGATATTCCCTGCCCATTTTTTATTAGTCATTTATTGTATTTATATATTATAAAATATATATATTATACTTTGTTTATATATATCATTTATATATTTACAATATTATTTATAATGTACCATTTTTATTATATATATGTTTGAATTGACGGTTTTTAATGAATATCAAATTAAATTAATAGTTAATTAAAACCAATTAAATAATTAAAATTCTATTTATAAATAAATAAATAAATAATTAAAACTATATTGATAAATAAATAAATAATTAAAGTTATATTTATAAATAATTAATTTTAATTAACTTAAAGTTAAATAAAAATTATTTGCATATTAATATAATTTTTATTTACAATTTGTAAAAAAATATAAAAAATACAAATTTACAAATTTTACGCCTAGATAATGAAATTCAATCAAATTTTGACTGACAATATTTTCCAAACCATAAGTCAGACTTATGCGAAACTTAAACTATTGGAAAGCCGACAACAAGACACACACAATGGAGCAATCAAATTGAAAATCCAAGAAAGTTAAAATCTCGCAAAATAAAGCAAACTAAAGCATTTTAAAAACAATATTAGCAAACTTCATATGGAGGGACCCATAAGAAGTTCGAAAAATTATGGGGTTGTTGTGAACACAACAATTGGTGACACATGGGAACACATCAATTATTTTTGGTTGAGAATAATAGGCTTAAATTTATGAAAGGTCGAAATAAAATTTTCTAAAACATTCCGGCATATTGTACCATTTCTAAAGGTCCTACATAAGACAAAATCAAAATAAGACAAGTTCTTAAAGATGAAAGTACTTGAATGTCCAACTCTAAAACAATGAATCCAAATATGGGGAGAAATTGATATTATTATTTTAAATTTTCTCTCAATTATTGGATAGTAAAGATAGCTAGGAGACTTTTAAAGATTAGTATTGCATCTAATAAATATAAAATTACTTCCTTTTTCTGACATTGCTTTGTTGCTTGCAAGTCTGTTCAATACCCCAACGAAGTTATCATAATACCATGAAGACACTGAATTGCTGCCAGCGAGTCTGTTCAATACCATGACGAGTTTGCATACACTTTCCACACATATATGCTTTCAACCCTCTTATGTGCCACCCTTTTGATTAGCTTATTTAGAGAATTGATTTTAGCAATTGGGTGAAGAGAGTGATGTGGTACAAGAGGATTTTTATTTAAAGGAACACATGCGATACTAGTTAAGTTTGAACCCACTAGTCTTCTCTTCATCTACTAACGTAGAGGATTTAATTGTGCAGGTGTATGAGATAGATTCAAAGTAAAGACTGAAGATCATTCCTTCCTTTATAAAGGTGAACTTTCATTATTTGAATCGTCTTAATGTTCCCCATAGGTGATGGTCGATGTATGAGAAAATGAAAACTTTATATGGATGACCTTTAGATAAATGAAACCCTATTGAAAAGATAAATGATTCTCCATGTCAACCAACTGGTATAGTGTAGGAAAGATCCCCCCAAATAGATTTTGGGAATATCGCAAAATCCAATCCAATCAAAAGTGAAATCAAAACACTTCAAAGATCATAAATGAAGAAAGAAAATGAAAACGAACAAGAGAAGACAAATGAAAAGTTATGATTAAAAGAAAACTCCAAACAAAACCACTTACGAAAATATGTCTCAACAAAAGAGTGAATATGAGGAAAGCGTGCGTGACTTGCTTAAATTGAGATCTTGTTAAATTGTCTCGCAAAATTATACTTGATTAGGATTTTATTAAAAGTGTTCATAAAATTACGAAGCAATTACGAATAAAATTGGATCAAGATGTTACTTTTGTTGCAAATATCTTGTTTGAAAAACAAAGAACAACGTACTAAATGAAAACGAGGTAAAGTAAAGAAAGTCCCCAATGCCACTTCTTGTCATTTAATCATCATCACAACTGCTTCTTTGAGCCAGAATGGATTCAAAGTAAATTGAAGGATTTTTAAGCAATTTTGCAAGCAACATCAAACATTCAACAACCAATGGGGATCTGTAACAACAAAGCTTCAATAAGAAAATACTAAAAAAAAACTGAAACTAAAACTGAAATGAAAAATAATAGAGGATAAAAATAAGCATATGAAATTTACCTTGAAGGATTTTGTTAAGATTTATTTTAAAGATCTCGATTTCCTCCAAATTCATTTTTTCAAGAAGAAACTTCATTTATGATTAAGATCAAATAGTAGAAAGAAGTTGCAACTTTATAAAAGTGCATATGCCAATGATCATCAAATTTATTGAATCTAAACTAGAGCAAACATTAAACTAGAAAGGAATAGTTAACATTCAAGGAATAAAAAATATATTAAAATCATCATAATTGAAAATGAAAATAATGAAAATTTGCCAAAAAATACTTTACTTTGTATTGCTACTGCGATTATTCTCTTTTGCCTCTTCTAATTTCAATCATATTCTTTTCATGTGCGGGCTAGATGAAAATATTCTCATTTTATACCAGCCCCAAATTTTCTTAAAATTCCATGGAATTAAGTCAAAGTCCCAACATATATGTGTGTGTGTGTGTGTGTGTGGAGAGGACTTGGACCTTTTCATGGTGGGCATTAGAATGGAATAGTAAATGCATATAATAAAATCACAAGAGATTCCCAAATAAAATATAAATTGACACCCAACCATATTACTTCTTCATCAATGTTGATGAATAGGAGATTGCGACATGGCATGGTGATATGTGAATGGAGAGACCCACATAAAAAATGTAGTGAATGACCATGGCACCCTGGTGATAAAATATGGAAAAATAAATTTTGGGTGCTCTTTCTAATTCACCACATAAATATCATGGCTACACGGGGGTGTCAAGTGGGGCAATGTGATTTGAAGGGTCTATGAGTTGGAATCATTATGGCCAGTTACATCAGCGTGGTAGCTAAAGCTCGGAAGGTATGAAGATTGAACATTTGAGAAATGGTCGGGGTGACTAGTTCCAAGATGATGTGGAAGGGAAGGATGCATGTCCCAATGAAAAGCAATATGAGGGTATGTGAACACTGCGTGGATGAGCTGCATCATCCTGGAAGTAGGATCCAAAAAGAGCTAGAACATTAGCACATTGAAAGGGCCAAGATGACATGGAGCGACGTTATGTAGAAAGTGGGAATGAAGGATCAAATTAGAATGGGGCGCGTGCGGGACTTACAGGCGGTGTGAGATGTTGCGCTGTCCTGGAGGTCTGTCCTTGACTTGTTTGAATGAAAAAGCGCACGAAACATTTGGGGAAGGAGCTTCAGGATGACATGGAAAATTAGTGGCGTAGAGGGAGAATAAATAATGAAAATCAAAATGCGTGACGTGATGGGACTTGATGTGACAAGGGATGCTTAGCATCACCTCAGAAGGTGATCACTATGAGGATAGAAACGAGAGACTTGTGAAAACTCTGGGGAAGAACCTTTGGGATACGTGGCAGAATAAAGAAATGGTTATAGTTGGGTCGAGCGAATTGTATTGCATGCAAGGAGGATAATGAAGGAAATGGGCCTGCCCATCCATTTCATCCTAGAATAAATAGAAGAGGGCTACGAAATTGAGGAAAAACAAGTGGGGGGATGTGGCATGGGCCAAGTCAAATACGGGAAAACAATAAGGAGGGGAACCCAAGTGGAGACAAGCCCGCACATCGTTAATCATTAGTGCTTACATGTAGGAATTTACAGGGTAAGTTCCACAGAAAGAATACCAAAAGGACACCGCTCACAACCAGATCTCAAATCAATACACCAGTATTTTTGACGTGGTTAAAACCCTCAGAGTGCAAGGAGGGAAACAGTCCACGGCCTGTCCCAACGTGGGTACTACAGGCAATTTATTAATCAAAGAATGAAAATTTACATAAGCTTCTCTCATGCACGGATTACCCGAACAATGACCCTCCATGCGCTTTAAATAGAACTCATGGACCAATCGGGTGTCAAGCCACGGATCAAGTGTCGGTAATACCGAGGTGAGAGTGAACCGTCGGATCACTACATACCGTGACCGTCGGATTGTAAGTTACAAAATGTACAACGGTAAAGAAACACACTTTACCTAACTCTAACCTAACTCTATACTAGACCAAGTTGAACTTAACTATATCCTATGTGTCGGAATATCCTAACATCCCCCCTTAAGAACAACTTGGGATAGGATTGAAGGATTTACAAATATGACACAATAGGAGAAGGAAGGAGGCACTAGAGCCTATCCCCCCTTAGTGACAACTTCCTGAACTCCAAGCATATATCGAAGTTTAGTGAACTTCGCCTCTGTGAGAGCCTTTGTGAAGATGTCTGCAACCTGATCATCTGTTGGACAATATTGCACTTCAAGAACATGGTCATGAATGAGCTTTCTGATGAAGTGCATGTGTAGTTCAATGTGTTTGCTGCGCTGATGCTGGACTGGATCTTTGCATAGCTGAATGGCACTTTGATTATCACACCAAAGTGTGGTTGGATGCTGCTGCTCAAAGCCAAACTTTGATAGGATCTGACGAAGCCACAAGGCTTCCTTACTAGCTTCCACGGCACCACGATACTCTGCTTCTGCTGACGAAAGAGAAATGGCAGCCTGTTTCTTACAAGCCCATGTAATAGGTCCTGAACCAAGAGTGAAGACATAACCGGCAGTAGACTTCCGATCATCATGGTCACCAACCCAATCAGAATCAGTGAAACCAACTAACAGAGGAGCTGCTTTGGCACTGTAATGAATCCCAAACTGTACTGTACCTCGAACATAACGAAGTATTCTTTTAGCTGCTTTCCAATGACTTTCACGGGGGTTTTGCATAAAACGAGCAACAAGGCCAATAGCAAAGGAAAGATCAGGACGAGTATGGGTTAAATACAAGAGTTTTCCGACAAGTTGACGGTATAAGGTAGCATCAACTTCAGGAGAAGTACAAGAGACTGAAAGTTTGACTCCAGACTGAAAGGGAGAAGGGGCTGGCTTACAGTCTTCCATGTGAAAATGACGAAGAATATCACAAGCATACTTGGACTGGGAAAGGAAAATACCCTCTTGGGATTGCAAGACTTGAAGACCGAGAAAATAGTGTAAGTGTCCTAAGTCTGTCATTTCAAATTTCTTTTTAAGGCTGGACTTCACATGGTTTATAAGGTTGGGATCACTACCAGTAAGAATAAGATCATCAACATAAAGAACAAGGATGATAAGAGAGTTGCCCACTTTCTTGGTGTAGACAGTATTGTCAGAATGACACCTAGAAAAGCCAGATTCTAAAAGAAAGCTATCCATTTTGGCATACCAAGCCCGAGGAGCTTGCTTGAGGCCATAAAGGGATTTCTTAAGTTGACAAACAAGGCTGGAGTCTGTTTGTATGAAGCCAATGGGTTGTTCCATATAGATTTCTTCCTGCAAGTCCCCATGCAAGAAGGCAGATTTAACATCCATCTGATGGACTTCCCATTTTAAAGAGGCAGCAAGGGAAAGAACAAGGCAGATAGAGTTCATTTTGGCAACAGGGGAGAAGGTTTCAGTGTAGTCAATGCCTTCAACCTGTGAAAAGCCCTTAGCAACGAGACGAGCTTTATGTTTATCAACTTTCCCATCTGGTCCATACTTGGTTCTGTAAACCCATTTACATCTAACAAGTTTGCGTCCCTTTGGTAGAGGAACAAGATCCCATGTATCATTTGTCATCAATGAATGATATTCTTCATTCATAGCTTCTTCCCAATGTGGATGGCCTGAAGCTTCTGCAAAAGTGTCAGGATCATGATTTACTGGAGCTTGAGCCAGTAAAGAAGAGGCTCTTTCAAACTGAGAACGTGTACGTCGCTGATCTTTAGGATCACCGGCAAGATCACCTGCTGCATCCCGAGTAGCACGGACCCATCTTGGAAGTTGAGGATCCTGAGAAGGTGGGGGAGGATTATCATCCTCGCTTTCATCATCTGAAGAAGAAATGTTTTCAAAAGTAGAAGAGATAGGAAGAGGTGGCACATCCGCCGGACTAGGCTCGCAGGCCGATTTATTTTCATCAAATTTTACATCTCTTCTAATGATAACATTTTTGGACTTGAATGGAATAAGTCTATAACCTTTTACATCTTCAGAATATCCAACAAAAGTACATTTCTCACTCTTAGGTTCTAAAGCTTTATGCTTTTCATCTGGAATATGGGCCCATGCTTCACTTCCAAACACACGAAAGTGACTTACATCTGGTTTAATGGAACTCCAAGCTTCTTCTGGAGTGATATTCTCTAGAACCTTAGTAGGAGTGCGATTGATTATATAATTTGCACAATTAATTGCTTCGGCCCAAAAACTAAGACTGAGTCCTTTAGATTGCAGCATACAATTAGCCATTTCCTTTAAGGTGCGATTTTTCCTTTCAGTTACACCATTTTGTTGTGGAGTGTATGGAACAGTATGTTGCATTTGAATTCCATTTTCGGTGCAAAAGTTGATGAATGTGTTTTTAACATATTCTCCACCATTATCAGTTCTTAGCTTAAGAATTTGATGTCCAGATTGTTTTTCAACAAAGGCTTTGAAGGCCAAAAAAGTGTTAAATACTTCGCTCTTGAGTTTTAAGAAGTATACCCAAGTGCGTCTGGAGAAATCATCAATGAAAGTTAAGAAGTACTTGCAGCCAGAGAATGAAGCAACAGGAAGAGGACCACATAAATCATTGTGCACAAGCTGTAAAGGGGCTGAGGCTTGCCAAGAGGCACGTTTGTCAAAACTGTCCCGATGATGTTTTCCGAGTACACATCCGAAACAAACACCATCTCTGCAAGATACCATAGGAAGACCTGTCACCATATTTTCTTTACATAGATGCTGAAGGGAGCGATAGTTTAAGTGACCAAATCCCTCATGCCAAAGTTTGCTCACTTCATCATTATGAGCAACAAATACTGAGGGAAGATTGGATGACCCAAAGTTGTGAAACTTATACAACCTTTTGGAATCATCAACAAGACCAGTAGCTAGAATCTGTTTAGGATCTTTTAGATCCTTGATTACAACATCATGAGGTGAAAATTCAACAATTTTACCTTCACCTGAGTGAGTTATCTGATAAACAGATAGAAGGTTTCAGGATAAGGTTGGAACACATAATACATCATTAAACTGACCATTGTCTAGATGAACAGTTCCAGTCCCTACAACATTAAGAGATCTATCATCACCAATATATATATTTTTGGTGTTACAATCATTTAAAGAAGAAAACATGGCTTGGTTTTTGGCCATGTGACAAGAGGCTCCAGAATCAATGAGCCACTCATGAGAATGAGAAGAAGAAGAAGATACATTTAATGCATAACCAGACTGAGATGATTGATAATGAGATGCAGAAAGTGCCATTCCGGAAGTTGAAGTTGAAGTAGGCTCCACATGGATGTTATGTTTCTTCATTGCGGCTTCCAAGGCTTCCATCTTCTTAAAGCATTTAGATTCTAAGTGGCCATCTCGATTACAAAAGTTACAATGTCTATCAGTCTTCTTCCATTTGTTTTTATTGGTCTTATCATTTTGCTGAAATGATCTTTCATTTTGAGGCTGAGATGGTTTAGGACCATTCTTTTGAGGATATGACTTCTTAGGATTCTTTGAATTTGGTTGCTGCTGGGCGGCTAACGCTTTCGCGGAAGAGTTTCCAAGATTAAGAAGACCAAGGTGTAAGAGTTTTTCTTGTTCTCTTATTAAGGAATCACAAAAGGAGTCAAAGGAAGGGGCCTTGTAGTCTTGTCCTTGACAAATGAAAGCTTCCCTTGTAGAATGGAAAGTGGAAACAAATACAGAGTAGGCTGGTCCCAACTTAGTAAGGATGGAATAAATAAGGTTACCATCTTCTTTCTTAACTTTAACACCTTCCAAGAGATATCTAAGGGTCTTGAATTTTGACAAGAAATCTTCAATGCAAGAAAAATTATTAGGATCCAAAGTAAGCAGCTCATTTTCAAGTTGATGGGCTCTAATTTCATTTTTAATCCCAAAAACTTTAGCAAGTTTTTCTAATGCTTCATGAGGAGTCTCAAGTCCTGCAATGTGGAATCTAAGATCAGGAGAAATAGACATCCCTATCAAACCACGTGTTTGATCTTGTCTATTTTCCCATTTTGCCGCCTTGTCTTCATCTTTTGGTTTCTTCTCTTGGTTTGTGGCTATTCTGAAGAGACCTTTACTTCTAAGTAAATCTTCCATGTATTCTACCCATTGGAAGTAGTTAGTGCTGTCAAGAATGACTTGGCATGGACTTTCCATTTTAAAAAGCTGAAGCTGAAGATGTTGAAAGTAAGTGTTCCAATGGATAGATCTCGAAAAAATAGGCGGTTTTAAAAAAAACGGCTCTGAAAAAGGCTTCCGGATGAAGAAGTTATGGCTTTTTGAAAAAAAATTGTTGACGTTGCCGACAAAGTGTGCGAATGTGCGGGAATGAAAAAATCCGCCCCCACAAAATGGAGACTTGAACCCAAGACCTCTACTCTCTTAAAATAGCTTTGAACCAATTGATCTATACAAAAAATTTGAGAGAGAGAGAGAGAGAGAGAGAGAGGGGGGGGGGGGGGCTTGGTTTGCGTGCTTGCCTTGAGAAAGCTCTTTTTCCCCACAAAACACAAAACACAAAACCCAACACGAATATGCAAAGAAAAACGAACCTTGCGGCTCGAAGTTAGCTTTAGCCAAAAAACTAGAAATTTTTTAAAAAAATCTCAAAGTTAGCTTTAGCCGAAAAACTAAATATTTTTCTCAATGTTTCTGATTTTCCGAGATCACACTAAGGTGCAGGGAAAAGAGCATACGCATGAGAAAAATCCTTCCTTTCTGTTTCTGATTTGCCCAGATCGCACAGAGTCGCAGGGCAAAGAGCATACGCAGAAATGAAAGGTATAGATCCGGTAAAAAAAAGGCTAAATAAACTGAGACCGAAATAAGCAGAGAGAAAATAACAGTAAACTGCAAAAGAAACACTGTATACCTCCCGATCTGAAAAATGACACAGCTAGGGCTACCGGAAACCTTTTCGCGTGAAACGAAAGGGGTTCCTCACTGGAACAGATGCTCCGAACGCAACAGAGTAGTCCTCTCGGCCCGAAAGCAGTCAGAAACAACAGATCTAGGAAACGACAGCCGCATGCAGTTCTACCGGCTTCAGATTTGGATCACCAACGGACGCGGCCCTCAAATAGCTCTGATACCATGTAGGAATTTACAGGGTAAGTTCCACAGAAAGAATACCAAAAGGACACCGCTCACAACCAGATCTCAAATCAATACACCCGTATTTTTGACGTGGTTAAAACCCTCAGAGTGCAAGGAGGGAAACAGTCCACGGCCTGTCCCAACGTGGGTACTACAGGCAATTTATTAATCAAAGAATGAAAATTTACATAAGCTTCTCTCATGCACGGATTACCCGAACAATGACCCTCCATGCGCTTTAAATAGAACTCATGGACCAATCGGGTGTCAAGCCACGGATCAAGTGTCGGTAATACCGAGGTGAGAGTGAACCGTCGGATCACTACATACCGTGACCGTCGGATTGTAAGTTACAAAATGTACAACGGTAAAGAAACACACTTTACCTAACTCTAACCTAACTCTATACTAGACCAAGTTGAACTTAACTATATCCTATGTGTCGGAATATCCTAACATTACATTACTCTGGAAGGGAAATCTCAGAAGAAATAAAGAGTGCAATCTAAGGAATAGTCGGGTGACATGGCTCCGAGCTCAAGTGGAAGGTGAGAAATGAATGCCCAATAAAAACATAGAGAGTGTAAGTAGAAGAGAAACCCATGTGCATGCGATGTGTGGAATGGATTTTCGTGTAGGCACTGAGTTGTCCCAAAGTTTATATGAAAAATGCAACCAAAAGGAAAGGAATGAGATGATTACCTCCAGGACAAAATAAGCACTTGTAAGAAAGGTTTGACCTAGGTCAACCTTTGCAAATGAGGAGTTTTAGAATGCACAAGGGTATAGATTCGAGACATAGATGGGAATGGAAAGGGGTTCTTGCTTTCTCATTGATAGATTTCATTCAAGAATCCTTTTCCTTTTTCCACTGCTGCAAAGTTTTGCTTGCAGTGTTGACTTACCTAAATAACTTGCATCTCAATTAAATGTTTTAACGTTCGGACAGAAGATGCAGCGAGTGAAGGCTTTATCTTTCTGATTAGTTTTCCACCAGTGATGTTGAAAGATTCAACTGCATCAATAAAACAAGCAAAACATGATTATGACTCATCTTGTAAATTTACAAAGCAAAGGAAATATAAATCAAAGCACTTGTACAAAGCACACAAAATTAAATTTTTTGATGAGTAGATGAATACTTCCCTGAACATGTTCATGAGAAAATTTTATTGGAATAGTTTTGAATCATTCTTTTGCCGAGAAGTAAAGAGTCATTGCTCACTTATTCTTTTACATGCATTATTAAAAGAAAAACAAAAAGAAAAACAAAATGGATTAAACTAATTTTACACCTAATCCTACTCTATAGAGCATATTAAAACAAAGTAAAATCATACTTCCAATGGATCCATTCCATTAGTTTAAGCTTCGAAAGAAAATACACATAAAAAAGCAGTAATAGAAATAAAATTATAACTTAACTATTAAAAGAAAACATCAACCTATTATGTACATGAATTTCTAATAAGTTCAGTGAAAGAAACTTATAATCTACAAGAAGCCTTTCTAAAAATGAATTTTCCATCCACACTTAATCTTGTCACAAAAACCATTATGTGAATGTTGAAATGAAATCATGGTTGGAATAACACTAAGAAAAGCGATGACATGAATTTCTCCATGTAGAAACAAGTTAGTAGTGTGTACAATAAAAGAAGTACTAGAAATTCTTTGCGTGATTGAAATTTTCAAACAATTCCCCAATGGATCATGAAAGTAAGGATGGAGATTCAATGAATTAGCCAGATGATTTTCAGATAGATAAGATAGTTGGTTAAATTGTGATGTTACACTCTCAAGCGCTGATTCTAGTGGAAAATGCACTTGAGAAGAAAGAATAAGCTGATATGACATGAACATCAAATAAAATTGAAATATTAGAACCTCTTGATGCTCATGACTAAGGCCTTGAAATTCATTTTCACATTGATCCATTAATGCACTTGGTGAGTGTTCAACGCTCGATTGCTCAATATGCTAGCATAGGATATGTAAGAATCGAAAAATAAAAAAAGTATACAAATATGAAAATAATAACCATAATAAATGAAGCATAAACAATACATTTATATCACTATATACACTATTCAATACAAATAATGTTACAAAACAATTGAGATTTATTTTGAAAATTGTCCTCCTCACAAGTGTCAGCCAAGATATTACAATCAAAACTATTACTGACATCTACTTGTGAATGAAAAGGGGGCTCTAGACTATGACCAAGAATGGGAACTTGAATAATGTCAAGATCAAGAATTGGAATGGATTTCTCTTCAAGAAAATTGGAGTCATCATGATGTTTTGGTAGTTCAAGATGAGAATCATTTGTAGTGATATCAATAGAAGAAGATCCCTTGAAACATGGATTGATTTTGAGTATCGACAGTAAGGGAATTCAATGATTTATGGGATAACTCAATATTCTCAAACTTAGAATCCTCATCATAAATAGCTTGATAATTTTCATTAAAATTCTTTTCCTTTTCATAAGGTACATTAGAACAAGAAGAATGATTGAATGAATTTTCAACACTATTGAAAATGTGATCCTTAAATGACTCTTTGCCCTGATCAAAACTAATTGGCAATTCATTATTTATAAAATTTATAACAACTATGTTTTCTAGAATATCATCTGTGTAAGGAGGAATTGTTGGATTACTAGCAAATGAATTACAACCAACAAAAAGATTAGGATAAAGAGAGAAGTGACTATTTGAAGATATGAACTTGAAAATTTCCCTGCTTGTGGATTCTTGCTTGTTTTTCATAATGCAAATTTGTGATTCTTCATCATGTATTTGGCTGAACAAATTTTATTGAGGATTGATGCTTAGCTTCTCTAAACTTTGTAGTCGATCATGAGTTTCAACATGAGAAATTTCAACAACATTTGCAGCAAATTGCACATTGTTGGAATTAAATTTGTAGTGTTAGCTAGTGATTTATTTGCTGAATATTGTTTAATAATTTTTTTACTTGCTGATTTTCAGATTTATTAGCAGTTGATTCTTTAGTAGTAACATGATTTAACATTCTCAGGATCAACGTTATTTACGATGAATGTGCTTATGCTTTCCTGAGAAGATTGATTAGCGATTTTTGTGTTTTCTTCTTTAAGAGAGTCGAGCATGATATTAGTAATGATAGGTTCTTCAACAATGGAAAATGTGCTAAGAAAAATAATATCTTTAGGTTCATTATTGCTATGAGAAATACAAATAAGGGTAACAATATGTTGAAACCATTCGATGAGGTAAATCTTGCACTTGAAATTCTAAGCAAATTAATTTAAATCTGATAAGAATTTTTTCAAAATATTCCTTTTCAAATCTACAAGGACTTTCAATTTGATTACATACCTTGTCATAATCGTAGTCTTGAAAAGCGTGGATGAACATTATTGTAAAATCATCCCAAACATGTACATAAGCAATTGGAAATGATCAACACCAGTCTTTGGCTAATCCTGTCAAGGTAAGAGTAAATATCTTGCAAACCACACCTTCATCAATAATAATCATTATAATTTAAGATAAATTGAAGAACATGATCAAACAAATAAAATTTTCTTTACCATTAAACTTTGTTTTTGAAAAGATATTTACTACCATTATTTGAGTGGTGGCAGATGCAAGTCTAGTGAAGGGACTCCAAATATGAAGTCTAGAAAGACCCATTGTAAATAGATAAAACTATAAAAATACATGACTATAAAGTAGACTACTTGTTAGTGGCCCTCCTTTTAGCGTCAAAATTGTTGATAGCCAAAAATGACCAAAATCAACAATGGGGAGATCACCTGACTAGGGCCCTAATTAAGCCCTTATCTAGTTGGAATGATGATTCTGATTGGTTCTAATGGGTCTAGTTACCCTCTTATCCTTCATGTTGACTTGTGATTTTATAATTACCATCAACAAGAAAAGGGATATCAAATCTACGCCCTTGCAACTAGCTTGCAAGAAAGTAACCCTTAAGCTGACACAAGGCCTCAGCCAAGCCTCCAATGAGATTGCTTATGTATAAGGAGAATCCTATGAATGCAATGAATCAATCTAACTCTAAATATAAATGCAAATGCAATCTAATTATTATGCAAGCAACAAAGTAAAGCTTAAATTTATATTGATTAAAAGAAGGGTTTATCTCCCTCTCAATCAAGAGCAAGGCCTCGAAATTTGGACCAACTTGAATTTAGAATAAAATGAAGTTAATAATCCAAGAAAATAGTTCCAGGACTTTCTACTAATTCAAACAAGTATGTACATTTAACTATCTAATAAATGGTTATCATATCTCTGCCACACATATATCTTAATTCAAATAAAATGAATTCAAACCAATAGATCATGTCAATATACTATAATAGTCTAAATAGAATGACAAGAATAACACATAGCTAATATGACATTATGCTAATAGATAACTAATAGATTAATGCATAAGAGCTTGTCCAAATACAATAATCAGTCCCAAATTCATCTTTGCCCAAACCTGCAAGATAGCTTGACATAGATCTGAAACAAGCATGATTTATTCAAATCAAACAATAGTGCTGGAAAAATGAAACCATACCCATAAAACATAATGAACAATGAGTTGAATGATCTCGTTATTAAGCTCTCAAAAAGACAATAGTTCTCCAAATGGTTCCAAAAGTAAAGAGTTTTCTCTTTTCTAGTACAATTTACAACCATTAGTGCAAAAGACTCTTGTTTACAGAGAATTGGAACCATTTTTCCTTCAATTGTTATCTATAACTACAAAAAGAAATCCTCAAAAAGGAGAAATGTTGAAAGAATGGTTAAGATATATGATTTTAGGTGGAAATAATCTCTTTCTCCTCTTTTCTAGTGCAATCCCATTGCTCCAAGATTCCTTTTCCTCATCCTTTCCGACAAGCTCTACAAAAAATCCATCAAAATAAAAATTTGACCCAATTAAAATTTAGAAAAACTCGGATTTTCAAAATTGTGAAAAAAATTAACACATCCAAATCTAATTTAATAAATTAATAAAGCAAGATCTAAGCTTTCCATTACTTTCTTGTGAAGAGAAGATTCAAAAAATTGAGCTTCTAAAACGAATTTGCAACAAGAAATCACTTTGATCTAACGAAAATTCTCCAAAACAAACTCATAAATTGACTTTTTTGGTTACAAATTTGTAGTTGTAACTTTCACTATTTTTTTTGGAGTATTAAATGACAAAATATGGTCATGAAACTACTTCCAGATGCTTCTCCACGAAATTAGCTTTCCAATGACCCTCATTTTTCCAATTTCGCTGAGTAGAACTCAAGATACCAACTGTTAAAGTTTGAGTTCCAAAAATGGCAGTTTGCTGGAAAATACATAGGCATGGACAATTTATTAAATTTTTTATTTTAAATAAATTAAAAAAATTAAATAGAAGAATTAAAAATAAAACAAAACAGGAAACAAAATATAATAAAAAGTTAAACTATAATAAAACAAAAATTACATAAAACAAAATAATATTAAAATTCAAAAAAAGAGGGACATGAGTTTAAAGGTTTAAATGGTTTCAAAGTAAATGAGGGAATGTACGTACATGTGAAGGAAAGGAGGGGGTGTGTGGAGGCCCCTGAGTGGAGTGCAAACCTTCCACCACTCCAAGGTCTTTTTGATCTATCTATTAATAAATATAACTCCCCCAACTTTTTAATTATAATGTGAATTAAATGCCCTTCATGCTCCTCCCATATCACACTCAGGCCTAGTTAGCCCGAGTGGGTTTGGAAAAATGAAATTGCAATACCTTCGGGGAGCCAGGTAACCGGGGAAGAATATTCCTCTGCCCTTATTATTATTATTTTTATTGTCTTTATATATTATATATTATACTTTGTTTATATTTATATTTTTTTTGTTGGAAACATTTTTATTAAATTTTTAGAAAGGTACATTATATAATCTATATATCTCCTGCTCTCCCAACTTCACTCCAACTAGATTTATTAGTTAGGAGAGTGGTGCAAAAATAAAGAAGATAATGCCATTTCTTACATGAGTTCTAGAGGAAAAATAACCAGATAGTCCAAAACACTAGCAAAACCAAAAAACAACGAATATATGACATATCAAGGTGGGTGAATTGGTGCATGACCCACACTTGGGGCCCCTATAGGGACGTGGCCTTCATGAACGTGGAAAACAACGTGAGCAAGCCTCGCTTCAATCTCATCCAACCACTCACTGATGTGACGTTGACTTCTGCTCCCAGAGATTAGCCTATCCACAAGATCCCCTTGGCTGAATTGCATGTTATTGATGTACGTTATGGTGTCATTTCTGTCATCGTATCTCTGCTAGTAGATAACCTCTAGGCTGGCCAAGATGTCTCGATGCTGCTCAACAATGGTGGGCAATGACGACGACTGCTCCACTCGACCTGGAGACTAGGCACGAACATGTGCCACTTCACCTTCAATGCCCGTGACCTTGTCTACATCATCATCCATTTCCTCCACGTGGACAACCCACTCTCCCGGTTGGCCCCTAGGCCCAGCTCCACGCCTAGCGTGCCCTCATTAGCGAAGCATACCCTTCAAGCTATAAAGACAACAATCATATGCATTATCCACATGCTAGCTATGAATCGAATTGCCACCAGTTCTAAAGGAATCTTTAACAATGCCTCCCATGCAAGAGGGTCACACAATTCCACCTTTCCTGACCCCTAAAACCAAGTTTTGGCATAGAGTTGTACCCTCCCAGTAAAGAAAGAAGACTAGGACTACCAGACACTGACTAGAAGCATAATACAATTGGTAATTAAGACTGAAAGAGGATCCCCCACTTACCAAAATTTCGGCAATGGCTCGAAAATTGTGTCTAAGGTTGAACAATGTCACTTGAGTTAGCACTGCAAAGGTTGTGTTCTGTGCTATAGGCATGCTAACCCTCTCTCTTGGATCCCACACTGTCCTGAAAGTCACCCGAACAGGGAACGCGTTGTACACATACCTCCCATAACCAAACTGGTTCGAATTCAATCCACCGAGACCAACGAGCATGCACAGGGGAAAAGCCTGTGCACACTCAGTGAAGTTGAAGCCGCTCACCCACCCTCCCATACCAAGAAACCATATAATGCTTAACACATTGACCTGCTTGAATATAAAAGAAAAAATGCCTTCTCGATGTTCCCATCTGACCTCCGCCACTTGGCATGACCATCGTCACGTCTAGGAGCATGTGTCATTCTTCATCATTTCGCCTTCTGGGAGACAAGTCTTATACCACCTATTCACCTATCCCTATCAGGGTATTTTGTTTATATATCTTATGCATGTATTTACAATATAATTTATATGTGCAATATTATCTATATATATATATATATATATATATATATATATATATATATATATATATATATATATATATATATATATATATAAGTGTTTGAATCCCGTGATTTTAAATGAATATTAAACTAAATTAATAATTAATTAAATTTATATTAATATATAATTATTTTTAATTAATTTAACTAAATAAAATTAAATACAAATTATTTACATATTAATATAAATTTTATTTACAATTTGTAAAAAATATAATAAAATACAAATTTACAAATTTTACCCTAGGTAATGAAATTCAACCAAACTTTGAATAACAATATTTTTGCAAACCGCAAGTTAGAATGACGCGAAACTTGAACCATTGGAAAGCCGATGACAAAACACACACAATGGAGCAATCAAAACGAAAATATGAGAAAAGTGAAAATCTCACAAAATAAAACAAACCAAAGTATTTTAATAGCAATATTAGAAAAATTCATATGGAGGCCCCATAAGAAGTTTGAAAAACTATGGGGGTTGTTGTGGCCACAACACTATGATAAACCTAATTTGGATTAACCATCATTTTCTATTACCGCATTATTTATATCTTGAAATAGTTGTATAATTGTATAAATAATAAGAAAAAAATTAAAAAATATAATATAAACATAATAAAACTATATTGTATATGTTAAAGTTTTGCATAATATATCCATTGTTTCATTACAAATTAAAAGAAATGAAGGGATGAGTTTTTCCTCTTCAAAGGCTAGGGTTTACTTTATTTATTGTCATTGCTCTGAACTTTAGAGGCTTCTTCCTATTATGTAGGTGATGAAGTTGTGAAGCTTTGTAATTGCAAGCACGAGTATATGTAGCCATTGTCATCAGTTTTAGATACTAGTATTTCTCTTGTTGCGTTGTAGGTTTGTACCTTAGTAGTTTCTCAGTTGGGGTTCTCAAAATCAATGTGGATGCACTCAACATACTTGAGGTGAAAACCTTGCTTCACTTCTTAATAATAGAAAACCAACAGGAGAGAAATGTGCAATGAAGACTAAATTCGATGAAATGATATAAGACACACATAAGGTGGAAATATCAACTCCAAAGGCTAAACAAAAACCCATACTGTTGCAGGAACAAGATTTAATTGAAAAGTTCATAGGAATATGGCCTAAGTATGGGCTTTAAAAAAATTCAAATTTTTCTTTTCGACTTATTTAGTCTGGAAATGGTTTCTTCTTGTTCTTATTTAAGAATAAAGAGGAAATATATCAAATTTTTAGACTAGGTCCTTATATATATATATATATATATATATATATATATGGATATGGGCATATCAATTGTTCTCATATGATTTATTATTTTGCTTCTCCTCATGATCTTTTGGAATAAAGCCAACCATTCTCAAAACTATTAGAGAAAAACTTGGTCACTTAATAGATTGAGTTGAAATAAGATGGGGATTAAATACCCACACTAGGATTTGTGTGGAAGTGGACTTACAAAAATGCCACCAAGAAGTGGTTTATCTTAATATGATATGTTAGAGTCATTTTCAATCCCTTTATTACAAACAGATTATGTTTGTGCAACAGTTTCCATGAATATGGCCACTTTTCAAAGAGTTTCCCAAGTATGCAAGAATCAAAACCCCCTTTGAAGTAGACGTTGATGCCTCGAAAATCACTACATCGACATCGGGGAAAACCACCCGGTCCGGACCTTAAAGGCAGCTCCTTTTCCGTTTGGTGTGGTGGCTCTGACTGGATATAATGGGACCAGTTTCCCAATGATTTGTAAATAGGATGGATAAGTGATTGGTTTCTAATTTCTAATGGGAATGATAGATGATTTATTTTAAAAGTGCAACAATATAAATAACTAATCTATCCCAGGAAATCTCTGTTTTAGTGCAATTCTTAATGGTTCTTATTGAAAAGTAGGCATGTAGATGACTCTAATTTTAAACAAAAATATTCATTCATATGATAATTACTTTGTTCAAGTAGTTGAACAAAGTAATAATTAAAACATTATTACACTATTCTTTATATACCATTGACATAAATATGAATGAAAAAGTAACAACCCTTAAACATTCAATAGTGATAAGCCAAAGGACTGTTGTGAAAGCACATACATATATCAATGATATCAGGATGAATAAACGCTGATTCATATAAAAGAATGAAGCAAAGACATAGATAGTAGTACCATATGTAATTTGAATCCCCTCCGATATCAATCGCATTCAGATTCCGCCTTTCAACTTGGAAATACTCTTACAAAAAGCAATAGTGCATATCCCATAAAAGTACTCTTCATTAAAACTTAGAATTCAGGTTCAGTTTTTATAAAAAAATATATATTGGAAGCACAGTAGTGCAACTCCCGATCCAAGTCTTAATATAAAATTTGAGGACCCTTTCTAAAAACATGAAAGGGTCTATAAATACTTTCTAAACTAACTAACTATGAAATAAAAATGCTGTGAGCTAGTATAACCAAATCATAAATATATGAAAATCTCCTCGAAATAGACATGCTTGCAGTTGGTAAGAATGGTTCATTGTTTCAGCTGACTATCCTTTGGCTTGAGCTGGCATATGGCGAGCATCGGTTGCAGTTATGGAGGGTGACTCATACATGAATGTAGTTGGGCAGTATATGTGGCATCAGTAATTTCAGGAATCATGTAACCGATTGCATCGGTTAGACGATTCATTGCTGTCTTTTAATTATGTGGTTTAACAAGGAAGAACCAAAAGGTCTCCCACGTTAAAGTTTGAATGCCCGCGATCGATTTCTCCCTCTTTTCCAATTCCTGTTTCCATGTCTGCTCCAATGATTTGACTGATGGTAGTTTCCCTAGAGTTCATTTTGAAATTAAATTTGAAAAATAAAGAGTATCATTAATTAATTCAATCAAATTACAAGTTGCTGATCTGCATCTTGAAGTCGCCCTTTCCGCTTTCATCAGTTGAGATTTCCATTCTAGGAACATGATTTCCTTATGTGATTCTAGGATTTGGGGCAGATTTGCAGCTTGTCCTTCCTTGGTTTCTTTCCAAGAGAGAAACTCTGTTAGTGTTTCATCTGCTTGCTCCAATTTTTGTCTTGCATCAACTCACTTATCAATCATAGATGAGGAAATTTCACATAGGGGTAGAGCAAGAGAGATATTATGGCACAACAAGTTCAATTGATTAGATAATGCCTTAGTAATCTGGAGAGATTCTAATCTGAATTCTCCTACTTGAGGAAATTCTTTAAACCTTTCTATTTGCAGTGACAGTTAAGCGATTTGTTCATCTTTTGTTTTGCTCAACTGTTCATTCATTATCTTCAGCTTGTTTAATGCTTGAGATAGTTCCTTTTGCTTCTGAACTGCATGTTGATCTATTCTATGTTTCTCTTTGAGAAATTGCTCTTTTAATTGGTTGTTTGACTGCTGCTGTGCTTCCAACTGCTATTCTAGCTGCTCTATCCTCTGCTGTTTTTCATGTACCTATGTTTCCAGTGAAACAATTGTTTGATTCTTTTCCTTAAGCAAATTGCTGACTTCTGATGCCTTGTCCATAGTAGCTTCTGTATATGCTCCAGCATACTGAGAGAGTTTAGTAAGGTCTTCAGAAGGGTTGACTTCCTCTCTCCATACCACATTAGTTATTTCCATCTGTGCAGGCAAAAGAGAAGATTGATCAAGTTTTCTCTTTTTCCTTTGTCTCTTTATTACAGCCCTATGCTTAGGGCTGTAGAAGACATCCAAAGGTGGTATTTCTTCTACATGTAGAACAATTTCATTGGATGGGTTTTCTAGAATCATCTCTATATCTTTTTGAGTCATGGGTGGGCCGTTGGTTCCTTCAGTTGGAACCGTATTAGTTGCTTTCTTTTAACCAGTTGTTACTTCAGGCGTGATAAATCCATGTAGGCTCTTAGTATTGCTTATGATTGAGTCAAACTGTTGCCAATATTTGAGTAGTTTGGGATCAATATGAATGTTTGTATCAATGAGTTCACTACCTTTTCCCTATTCATGTTTCTAATCTGGCATTTTTTCTTTCTCGTAGATCTTTTTCACATCAAGAGTCTTATCAATAGCTGTTTGTTCAGTTTGACTAGATGGCTAAACTGTAGGGATTATGGCTAATAGGTCTAAAGGCAGAGTTTGCAACCTCTGTTCTCTAAGCCTATTAAACGTTTCTAGCCCTTCATCTTGATCCTTGGTTCTAGCCAATATTTTAACTTGAAATAATGATTCAGTTGAGGCAAATAGATCATCGCAGTCATCCGCTTCATGAACAAATTTAGCAAGCTTTGCTTGAGATGTGACATTGTAAGCAACCTGTCTTGGATCATATTGCTTGTTAGGAATTGTGCCAAAATTCAGCATTAGCATATTTTCTGTCTCCTTCTCTGCATGCTTGTAATCATGAAGAGTGAAAATGCCGCATCGTAAAGGGAATATTGGTCACATGTGTTTCTTTGAATCCTTAAGGGTTCTAGATGTCCCTTCCATTGTTATTTGATAAGCCAATTCCCTAGCTAACAATTTATCAGGCACATACATGGGGAGAACATGGGGTTTAGTGAAGTTACCAAAAAGCCTTACATAGGTAAATTTTTCCTCCCCGAACCAACTACCTACTGCTGTCAAGTTTGTCTCTGCTTCCTGGGATATCTTGGGAGCAGGTTTATTAAAAATAGAATAATATACAGGTAAAATAAAACCATTGCAAATTTTATACAAATGATTTTTGTAGTGAGCCTTCCATAACTGTTGATGATAAATATTTATTGGATTAGGGTCTTGGGGATTCCATCTCCATCCGAGTAACAAAAATTCAGAATTGAAAAAAATAGTATCCATAATGTATGCACTATAATAGAATAGGGGAATGGTCCTGGTAAGTTTATGTGCATTTGTTCTGTACTCTAGAATTGCTGTGGCTAGTTTACTGGACAAAATATTTGCCCAATCCATCACATAATCATTGATTGCAGCTTCCATTAGAGGGACCATTTCTATAGTGAATTTAGCAGAATCATGTATTCCCCACATTCTACACATCATAGCTCCAGCATAGCAGTAAGGGGAAGCCAATGAGTCAACAGAGTACTTACCTAATGACTCGTGCTTGTGCTTTTTCAGGAAATGCCTCCACTGCTTCATCGAGGCTTACTCTGAGTCGTCTTCCTTTGAAAACGCTTCTAGGAACGCCTTGTTGTATCGCTTCTCAGGTTGAGGTAAGTGATACATTTTCCTGAGATCCTCAGGCTAAAATGAGTCGAATATCCTCTCGTCAGCTATGCAAAAGGTTCTGTCCGAAACTGGAATCTTCTCTACCACCCATCTTACCACATCAGTGTATGGCAGGATTTTAGCTCGCGCTGCTATCCTATGAAGATAAGAACAAGCCAATTCTTTAAGAGTTCCTTCTGATTTGTTAGTTGAATCGGCTGTGGCCTCCTCTGATAATTCTTCGGGCTCCTCTGCTTCTATCAGATTATAAATGCTCTCTCAGCTAGTGTTTCCTAGACCAAGACACGTTGTATCTGATATTAATCCTTTTTTTCTTGGTCCTGGATCTTTGACTACAGGAGCTGCTGTTGTGGGCTTCTTTGATTTCTTTCCCATTTTCTCCAGATTTATGGTTTTGGAGGAATTTTGCACAAACAGTTGCAAACCGTGATACAGAGAAAGTGCTGCTGCAAGCCAATATGACAATGAATAGAATTACGTCGATTGGCATATGATAAATGAAATATAGTTAAGGATTACCACGGATAAAATCTTTTTAAAAGATCTACCCTTAACTGCATTATTGAATAGCCGTTTAAACTGTCAATCGTGGTAAATAACATCATAAATTCCCATCACGTCGCTCATATGCCGAATGGTTATTTCAAGCGTGCTTTAGATTTCATTAATTGGCGATCGCCGATAAAACGCAAATCAGCGATAAATCACAAATCGGCGATCGGGAGTGTCGAAGGGAAGGGCTTTAACACTTGCTGTAAATATCTCCGATTACCGAAAGGTGATATAATATAATGCATGCAAACTTTTTAAATGTATTTTTACTTTTCGAGATGTGCTCCTAATTAATGGATCGCGGTCGGGACTTGGCTTGATCTTTATCTCTTTGTCATGCGACTTCGTCGATTGCCGATTGCGACTTGCTTTATCGCATCGGGGTTTTTGAGTAGGCATTTTCATATGTTCCTTTATTATTGATACAGCCGATTTTTCGATTGCGATTTTCTTTATCGCATCAGAGGAGTTGAGGGGCTTTGTTTTATTATACCTTTGGCATTTTCTTCCCCCGATTTACCGATTGCGATTACCTTTTCGGATCGGAGAATTGGGTGAGGTTTTGCTTTTGTGTGTGTTTCCTTTGTTATTGCGATATGTGATCTCTGATCGCTTTATCGCAATATAGAATGGTTTTATAATATTTACTAAAGGAACACTTTATTTTTATTTAGAAGGCTTTATAAAATGATTCATTTACATCAGGCCTTTTAATAAGGATTTTTATTTTTATTTTTTATGATGAGGTAAATACTGGTTTTTTTTTTTTTTCTATGTAAGACTAATTCTATTAATAAAAACAAAAAATATAATTACACCGAGGCCCCGCCTCAACCTCTGTTGCTAGAGTTCATCAAAACAGTCGAAACTGCCCCAGATTGGGGAAACCAGTTTGACATTGCAAAATAGTAAACATATAATCCTGAAATGTCATCAACGGACACCCAAATATCGGACTTGGACCCCAGAAAAAAGGTACAACTCAGCACCACTGGACTTGACAACAGAACAACAAAACCATTGATCAGACAAACAAGCAGCAAAAACATCAAAAGACTGGACCAACCCGTCAACAGCGGAAGGCCGAGCTGGCTCGTGGGTGGCAACGGATGCCACGTGGCGTCATTTGTTGTCATCCCCGTCTGGTTTCTCCTCGACCACGAGGCAGGCATACTAGTCCCATACTACACCTTTCTGCGCCACATCGCTCTTCTCAGCACCACCTGGAGGCCCCCCTGCATGCTGGGTGCCGCTTGAGCTGCCAGCGAACCCCACCGTCAGAGCCGCTCCTGCAGAGCTGCCACCAGCCCACTGAATGTCCCCTTCGTGAGCTTCTCCTCCATGCATTCTGCTGTGACTTGCTCCCTCGCCATCATTCTTCGACTTTTTCCCATAACCCCTTCCCATTTCCGAAATTCTCACCTCCTGTGAGTGCATTTCAGAATTTCTCTCTTGTTCACTGTTCAACTCATCTTCTTCAGTGAAGACGATAGTCACATTGGCGATTATTATGGGTCTATTCAGACGGCTTTGAAACCTAAATTGGGTAGCATGAGGGACAGGGCCGGGACACAACTGAGAAATAGTAGAATGAAGCCTAAAATCACTGTGCGGAGCCATTGATGCCGAGCCTTGCCCCCGCTCACTGCGCGTATGGGGATAATGTCTATGCGGTGACCTGGGGGGAGGTGAGCTCTGCACTGCCTGAGGGCGAGCGCTACCATCTATAGTTCCTCCGTGGCGACTCCTCATGCGGTGCCTGACCATACCAGAGAGGTTGGAGGGAAAATTAGCTGGATAAGCGGTCGGGAGGGAAGATTGGTTGTGAAGACAGGGCTCCTGAGTAGGATTTACAGGGCAGTGCTTGGAGTGGGAGAAATGGAGCCCATTTCTGAGATCAATGCAACAGAGGTGCCAACATCGTCTCCCTGTAGCTGTTCTGCTATAAGAAAATTCAGCCTGCGGCGGACAATAGCTAAGGAACAGGGGATGAACTGAAGGTTTTGGAGGCGCCATTCGAATTTCATCTGTTTCCAGCTCTTGACCTGATGGGCCATTTATTACAACATGCATGCTGGCCAGGTTTCGTCTGAGATGAGCCTGGATCAGAGCGCATTTCATCGCCTTGCATGTCCTTGCACCGACAATCCTGATTGTGGCCATTAATGCTCTTGGGATACACCTGCATCCGGGTGAGGTAAATACTATTTTATTCACACATCTAAGTTTATTTTAAAAGGGACCCATTTCATATTAAGACCTTGTGTAAAGTTTTTCAATGAAATGGGGGGTTGTTGTAGAGCACAACAATCGGCGATTCACTGGAAGAAATAATTATCTCTGAGAAAATAATATAATACTTTAACTTTCTCAATCTGAAATCCTTAATAGATAGAGAAAATCTAATATAACTAGGTGATCATAAATCCTGAATATAATAAAAACTATTTTTGTTATCCCTTTCTCATCTTAAAATCAAATACATCCTAAGTTTTAAGTAAACCTAACTCGGTTGATAATGATGAAACAAAAGACTTTTCCAACTTAGCTTGTATAATGACTCCTTTGTCATAGGTAGAGCCACTGCTGTTATAGACATTTTTGGGCGCTGCAACCCCAATCATAAATGTCCATAAACCAAGGGCTCTTAAGTCCCTATAAGTGTTGTTCCAACCTCTAAAAGAACAAGGTCAACTAATTACATCTTCTCCCAGAAGTTCTCCATGAAAAACTGCTTAGAACTAGTCAAAACTAGACCATCTCACCTGCTCCATGGTCAAAGTGTGCTACATCCCACTTAAATACACACGGGAGGTGCGATGCATCTTGAAAATCCCTTCTATGGGGTGCGATGGGCGAGAGTGGACAAATGGTAGGGTCAATATGCAAGGTGGAGGATCATGGAATCTTCCAGAAACTTCTCTTGTGACACTTGCCTCTCTGCATTCGCCCAGGAATGAGTAAGAGATCATGAATCTCCAAGTGGATTCAAGAACTATCAGAGAGAGGACACTATTCAAATCTCAAAAGCTGACTCACCCCCTTGCAAACATCTATATATGGATCCCTCATCCCAGAGATCCAGAGGCTGGAATTTTGTATCTTGTAAGGAGGTGCTGCTGGTTTCTGGGTGCAACATCATAGTGTTGGGTGATCTAAGCTTTTCATGAGGTGAAGAAGGGCTTTCTTGCTGAGAGGATGATGCTTGGTCAGAACAATTGGTTGTAATCCTCTTTGCTATTCTTGATTATTAATAAAGCTATTCAAGTTTTTCTCCATATTCTTGTATGATTGATAATATATGCATTTGTGTGGTCAATATATATCTGGTCCTATATTGTTTATGATAATAGATCTATATTCTTGGATAGTGTTATGCTGCTTTGATTCTACAGGTGCTCTTTGAAGCTGGGTAGACGAGGAAGCGAGTAGCAAAGATCTATCAGAAGGGAAGGGAATCAAGCAAGGAACCAAGCGCAAGACAGAGGTTGGTCTCCTTTATTCCCCTCTTATCTATTTCTCATAAAGGAAAACGAAAGTAGTTTTAGTTTGTTTGTTTCTAAGGTAGCTACCAGCCTTAGTGGGACTAGCAACTCTACATAGACACTAGATTTCCCGATAACAAAATGGCGACTCCACTGGGGAGCGAATAGATTGTTTGTTTATCCACATTTGTTTGCTTTATAAACTTACAGACGGAGCCTGAAGTCAAGCCAGCTAGCCTTCGAACTGCATTTTCTATGCAAGTGCAAAGTATATCAATGCTGCTTTAGTCTATCTCCGGGTTTTGTTTATGAACTGAACAATCAATTTACAAGCTCTCTAATTTCCCTTGTGGTGGCTCTAGTAACCTCTTTAGATCTACCCCTGCGATTGATTTACTGATTACCACTTGCTCGGCCTAAATCCCTGAACTGAGTTGCAAACTGTGACCCGGAACCCAGTTGAAGTCTCGTCCCTGGACCATCGCACTGTCTCTTCTTTGGATTCTGGATGCATCGCACTTCCCGAGTGTAGTAGGTGCGCTGCATCTCTTTTTCCCTGTGTTACAGGTGTGCTGATCAGACAAGGCCTCTTCTTCTCTTAGATTTTGGTTTCTGTGTTCACTCTTTTCAGCTCTATTCAGGAGTTTTGCTGCCTATAGTTAGTACACCTCTGTTGAAACCCCCTTCCTTTCCATTATTCCGCCTCCATTGTGCAAAGAACTGTAAATGTTTTTATGTATTTTGAGCCATTTTCAGTTCTCTTTTACAAAGAAGTATCGTAATTGAACTGTTATTTCTTGATTTGAAAGTGTCGTTTTCAGTCATAGAAGAGAATCGGATCGTTCTTGATAGTCGATTACACTGTTACTCTTGTATTTGATTTGAATTAGTAGTTTTTCAAGTGTCAAAAGCAATTTTTCAATTCCAAATCGCAAAGTGTCGTCATTGTCTTCATTTTGTCTTGAAAATAAACTTGTTAGTAATGTCGCTTTGAAAAATAATTCAGATTTACGCTTAGCTTTCTTTTTATCATTCACACATTAAGAAGGCTGAAAACAAATACATGCATGTGCATTTGCATTTAGACTGTTTGTTGGTTTGATTTAGGACAATGCATATAGTGTGTGCTCTCTTCTCTATGTTGAAAGAATATCATCTCTCTTTCCTTAGTAGCTAGGATTTTCATTGCAAAAAGAAGATTAAACGATTGTTTATCATCTTAGATTTCATTTTAGGAATTGTACATCTACATCACGCGGTGAACCTGAAAGGAAAATTTCTTAAGCAAGATCAAATGTAAAATAAATTTAATGAATCTAAAAACGCTTTGGAACCTAATGCACAACATTTAGAAGTCTAGGTTAGAGACTATTCCGGCGTCGTAAAGCCTGGTAACTATTGTTTTCATTGTTGGTTGGGTGATTCCTCCACTTTGAGACGATAAGTGCCAGTACGAACTTGTGCTCCCACGTACCGTTGAGTATATATTGGGAGACCACAATAGGCTTTATCCTTTATCCATAGGAAGCCGTGTCTACCGCCCTATCGATCACAATGAACTAAACACAGCATTCGGGAAGATTGACTGCTGTACCGTAAAAAGTATTCTACAGTTTTGCGATTGGTTTGGTAATCCCTCTATCTAGATTTCTAGAGCAGTCTATTTCGTTCCTTTTCAGACTCGTTAAAGGAAAAGGTCCATCTGAGCACTTGTCACTTCAAGCTCATTAAAAATCGAAGGCGACTAGAGTCATCTTTTGTTTTTTCTCGACTCTTAAAAATTGAAAAAACAAGTTGTGTCAAAGCGTCTAAAATTTATTTGAATCGGAATAAATATCACCTTTCCTACGTTGGTCCTAGGTTGAGAAAAATGGAGTCCACCAACCAAGGAGTTCCCCTTGGGGGAAATCCTAGTCCTTTCTCCTCTTGGGGAGATGTTGGCGCACCCCATATGGCCACATTGTCGCTTCCAGGATTGACAATCGGCTTTACCGTATGGCTATTCTCAACTTCTGTCGTTCAGAACACCGTGATTCCTGAATAATCAAGTCAACAACTAAACGATACCAGAGTTACCCCCCAACCCTCTACTTCGTCCAATTCTTCCTCTCCTCCTTCCTCTTCGCTTGATAAAGCTGGTAAAGCCAAAAATCAAGTAATTGAGAAGAAGAAGGAGAAGAAGAAGAAAGAGAAGAAGAAGAAGGAGCCAAAGGCGAAAAGGGGCAACCAAGCATCGTCTAGTGAAAATCCACACACTGCACCGTCCAGGCCTAAATCGCCATGTGTCATTTACAAAGGAGACCACTATCATCGAGATTGTCCTTGCATCCCTCGGATCTTAAGGGATTGGTCTCCTCGTTTGCACAATCCGGTGTCATCAACCTCTGATGATCATGTTGAAAGTACACCGTCAACTAGTGAAAGTGAAGCCCCTGGACAAAAAGGAAGATGTAAATTTCCTTGTAAACTATGTGAAGGCGATCACGTCGTCCATCGTTGTCCCTTCTTAGACGAGGCTAAAAGAGTTTTGGACGACCGTCCGGTTTCACCGTTACGGCTTCCTCCTGGATATAAGAAGCTCTTGCCGAGTCCGTCACTAGTTGAAAATCCGGCTAACACGCCCTTGTGGTCAGCCGAAGCGTCTATCATTGAAGATAAACCATCTGAATCCACACCCGACAAAAGTCAAAAGGTCGAGGCGGCAGTTGACCCGGTCTTGCCTTCAGAGGATCCATCTTCATATGATATAGTCACCGAAGAGAACAAGAACAACACCGTTCAAATTCTCTTCGTAAGCACAGACTACGATGAACATGGGGGCGGTCTACCCGTTCCTTTACCGTAGGAAGGAAGTTCGCTAGAGTCATATACGACCATCTATTCGGTCCCACCTCTAAGCAACCTGATTGTTTCCTTCGATTGGAATCTACTAGGCAGACCCCATTTACCGGCTAGTGTACCATTTCGAATCATTGCTCAAATATATAGAATGGTCATGGCCGGTACCATCATAGATGAAGGGGCTTCTGTGAGTATCCTTTCCTCAACTGCTTGGAAAGTGCTTGGTTCGCCATCGCTTTTGCCTGAGATGAGAAATCTAACAGGCTTTGACAAAGGAACTAGTCGACCGTTAGGGATCCTTCCCAATGTGCCGATAACATTGAGAAGGAAAACCGTTCACATGAATGTAATGGTAGTCCAAGGACCCCTGGATTATAATCTACTCCTTGGACGAGACTATATTTATTGCATGGGAGCCATTGTATCCTCACTCTTTAGAGTAATGTGTTTTCCGCATGAAGGAAGAGTGGTCAAGCTCATAGACCAGCTTTCATTCCCCGGTTCACACATAGCAAATAGTCATATACCATCCCTGAATGGTCTTTTCACGCAAGGAATGTCTCATCAATCCCCAGTCCGTCCTCCTGATGAGCACGAGTGATTCGGAGGATATGACTGAAACCCAGGGGGCATGCACCCTGGCCTGTTTCGATAGGAAAACCTTGGGTATAGGGTAGGTTTCCGCAAATGATATACGACTGGTTGACACACCCGTCCATTTAGGAAAATGGGGTTGGACCAGAATAAGATACCTTTGTTAGAAGGTATGCCTTTCCTAATAGAACAAATGTTTTGTCTGCAAATTGAGGGGTAACCTGGAAACTCTACTTCACTATACCTGGGGGCATGCAAGCGAAGAGCGACCATTTATTTTTTTAAATTTGTAGGTCCTCTAACCCTTTAAACTCGTAGGATTGGTCGTTTCCTAACTTGCATAAAGAAAGGATGTGGGGCAAAGCTTTGAAAAGATGCCGTTTTTATATGAGATATCCTTATTATACCACTGGATCGAGCAGTTTTAACGCGGAATTCAAGTTCGTTAAAAAATAAACATAAGCAATGAGCAAATGTTCCCCCAGAGTTTAAGCTCATTAAAAAATGAACCAATTTCCGGTAAATAACCATCGTGAATGTATTATCATCAGCCTTTGAAGCCTTGGTCATGTTCTCATCATCACCTCCACTCTGTATTGGCCGATCATTCACCCCCATTTGATTGTTTACCCTTTTTGAGGAACAACTGTGAAGAGTGATCTTGTTAGCCATCCTTGTGACACTGCCGTGATTGGAAAATTCCAAACCTTACGTGGAATTAGCTGCTACCCGAATTTATCACTCGTTCCTCAAAAAACGAGTCTCCTTTAAGCTCTTTTCAACTGACTCGTAAAATATGAAAAGATTGCCGAGCCATTGGCCTTTCCAGCTCGTTAAAGGGACCGAAAGTGCTATCCCTCCTTTAGATTTTAATCTTTTTGTACTTTAGGGATCATTACACAAACAGATCGAGCGCTTGTCTTGTTCGGCTCGTTAAAAGTACCGAAAATTCATCCCTTTTGTATTGTTTTATACTTTTTCAGACTCAAGAGATTATATGACGAAAAAGGATTATTGGAGTTTTCTTTACATCCCCTTTTCAGACTCTCTAAAATTGAAACGGACCGAGTTATCTTTGTCGTTAAACTCGTTAAAACCGAATAGCGACAAAGTTGTCCATATAGACAAGAACGAGTTTCACTATCGCTAGGCTCGTTAAAACATAGCGATGAGTTTGCCCAAAGGGAAAATTATAGAACAAGCATATGTTATCCTCTTCAAGCTTGACAAAAATAAAGAGGTACTGGTCAGCAATGACTGGGGAAAAATTGGGAAGAAAACTTGAAAAAACTTTATTGGTAGCAAGTCGCTCTTGAACATGACACTTTCACTCCGCATCCGAGTCGGGTTGGGTTGTAACTTGTTCCATTCACTGGTCATATCACCATGGGTCCATCACACCATCCATATTTGGGGTTAACGCTACCAATCCATCATGTCAGTGTTGCCGATATGTTCAAGAGAAGTCGCTCAGAGAATTCACCTGTGTCTCATCCACTGCAATACATTTACGCTCCATCCGTTCATGACCGCCACCCTGAACCTTATATCACCAGATCGCTTTCACCTCCATTAAAATCATTTGCTCCGTTCCGTGTCATTGATGTGGGATTCACTAAGGCCCTCCTATGACGGATCGCTTCTTGTTGACATCAGCTCATTATCCAAGAGGTCGATCTAGGAACAACCCTTTCAGTACTTTGAAGCTTGCATGCCTCAATGGCAAGTTTCTCACTTCCGGTGACATGTTTACATCAATGGCCTTCGACCGAAAGATTTTGTGTGGTGTTCGATGCCAAGTCCCTTATTCATGCCACATGACTTGTACTGCAGTACCTTGAGGGTCATCATCATTATCAGTGATTCCTCTCGCGCCTGTTAACAACTTACATCATTGGCTGGTAATCAGGCGATGTCTTTCCATGTTCAACTCCAGAACATCTCTCACATGGATCGACTTGTACTTTGAGTGAAGATCGAACGAGATTGAAGACCCCGGATCTAGTTTCATCCATCCGGCCTGTGATATATATTCAGGAAAACAAAGACATCAAATGTACATCATTACTGCACAGATAATCATCCAACCTAAGGGATGATGGCTCTACCAGAATCATCAGTCTACACTCAGACGATTGTCTGTCTTATGTACATGAAAATGAATTTATAAAGCTGAGCATGGGAATGCCCGCCTCAGCTAGATCATGAAAATATTATGAAGATAATGTATTGTATTGTATCTTATTACAGGTCGCCTTCCAGCTTGAAAAAACTTCAGATCCTCATGATAAAGCATTTCACCTGACATCAACAGATTAACGACCTCATGCTTTAGGGGGCAACTGTTATAGACATTTTTGGGCACTACAACCCCAATCATAAATGTCCATAAACCAAGGGCTCTTAAGTCCCTAAAAGTGTTGTTCCAACCTCTAAAAGAACAAGGTCAACTAATTACATCTTCTCCCAGAAGTTCTCCATGAAAAACTGGTCAGAACTGGTCAAAACTGGACCATCTCACCTGTTCCATGGTCAAAGTGCGTTGCATCCCACCTAAATACACACAGGAGGTGCGATGCATCTTGAAAAGCCCTTCTATGGGGTGCGATGGGCGAGAGTGGACAAATGGCAGGGTCAATCTGCAAGGTGGAGGATCATGGAATCTTCCAGAAACTTCTCCTGTGACACTTGCCTCTCTGCATTCGCCCAGGAATGAGTAAGAGATCATGAATCTCCAAGTGGATTCAAGAACTATCAGAGAGAGGACACTAATCAAATCTCAAAAGCTGACTCACCCCCCTTGCAAACATCTATATATGGATCCCTCATCCTAGAGATCCAGAGGCTGGAATTTTGTATCTTGTAAGGGGGTGCTGCTGGTTTCTGGGTGCAACATCATAGTGTTGGGTGATCTAAGATTTTCATGAGGTGAAGAAGGGATTTCTTGCTGAGAGGATGATGCTGGGTCAGAACAATTGGTTGTAATCCTCTTTGCTATTCTTGATTATTAATAAAGCTATTCAAGTTTTCCTCCATATTCTTGTATGATTGATAATATATGAATTTGTGTGGTCAATATATATATGGTCCTATATTGTTTATGATAATAGATCTATATTCTTGGATAGTGTTATGCTGCTTTGATTCTACAGGTGCTCTTTGAAGCTGGGTAGATGAGGAAGCGAGTAGCAAAGATCTATCAGAAGGGAAGGGAATCAAGCAAGGAACCAAGCGCAAGACAGAGGTTGGTCTCCTTTATTCCCCTCTTATCTATTTCTCATAAAGGAAAACGAAAGTAGTTTTAGTTTGTTTGTTTCTAAGGTAGCTACCAGCCTTAGTGGGACTAGCAGCTCTGCATAGACACTAGATTTCCCGATAACAACTGCTGCCAGCAAACATCCATAGTCTCGGCAGGGTTACCTTTTGACCATTTAATTATTCATTGTTCCATCCATTTCAGAGTATAATTTAAAAGAATGAATCCAAAAAGATATGTTTCCACATTTTTTGTATTTCATTTTATTTTCTCCTTACTTTTTTATTTTGTAAGATAAAGAGCTATTGTCCTGGTTTGGTGGCCAGCTGTTGACAATGCCATTCACTGGTTGTAATTTAACTAAACAAGCTGGCTAGTGATGAGACTCCTTGTCTTATAATAAGAAGCCATTACCCTGTTTTGGTATGCAGTGCTGGTAATTTCAGTTGAACTAGTCCCCTATGAACATGGTAAGTAGGCTTATGATAAGACCTCTTATATTTTATATCAAATATATTTTAGAATTACACTCTGAAAAATGATAAACTTTGATGGATAGGGTGAATAATTTTCTCCTTAAGAGAACATAGATGACATTTTTGAGAGTTGAAGATGCTAAGATTGAATTAGTCTTTGTTTTGTATTGATAACCGTTTTTAGGCTTCTAGAACTTTAGAATGATTTACAATACTTTCAAGTTTTGAGAAGATTTCACACAAATAAAAAGGGTCTTCAGAATCTATTTATACCTAATTTCCTAGAACTTTCCTTTTCCTTAAAGGCTTCCATCTATCAAAAGTAAATATTAAGACTATTTTCTTTTGAGTAACTTTTCAATGTAGTAAAGACCAATAGAAGGCTATTTACAATGTTATTTCCTAAGAGAAAAATAACTAATTATTCACACAAATATAGATGAAAATTGAATATTTACAAAGTGAGAAGGGGTTACCTCCTCAATTGAAGAATTTTTTCAAAATAAGGCCATTGACAGGAAGAGAATCTCTCTTTCCTGATAGATTTTGCAATATGAATGTGGAAGGGCCTATCTTCTCGCTGATTTGGAATGGTCCAAGCCACATTTTCTGAAACTTAGTGTGTTTTCCTTTATCCTCATGGGCTTTGTCCCACTTCAAAACTAGATCACCAACTTGTAAATGTTTTGAGCCAGTTGAAGTTGTATCAAAAGAAGACTTAATAATTTGTTGATGCTTTTCATGTGTAATTCAAGCTTTCTCCCTTTCTTCCTCTAGTTTCAGGATCTGATCATGTCTCAATTGAATAGAAGATGAGGGATTTTCTTCAATAAACTGCACTAAAGCTAGTGATGGAAGTACTAAGTTTGATGGTATGACAGCTTCCTTTCCATACACTAGATTAAATGGAGAAGTGCCTATTGAGGCCTTTTGTGTTATATGGTCTACCCATAGTGCAAATATCAAAGACTTATTCCAGTTTTTATGATTCTTCTTAATAGTTCTCTTAATGATTTTGATAAGATTTTTATTGGTAGATTCTGCTAAACCATTACCTTGAGGGTAGTGGTTTGCAAGATATTTCAATTTGAATCCTCTTTTGATAGAAAATTCAAGTATAGAATTACCAGAGAAGTAAGATGCATTATAAAAAATAAGAGTGTTTGGGACACCAAACCTGGTAATGATGAACTGATCTATGAATTCAATGATTGCCTCAGAGTTTGCTGTCTTCAAAGGAATTGCTTCAACCCACTTAGTAAAGTAATCGGTAGCTGTAAGGATATACCTATGTTGTTTGGACGAATGTGGAGTGATTTCTCCAATGATATCCAATCCCCATTGTTCAAAGGGTTGTTCAATGTTGACTGGTTGCAAAGGAAAAGCTGGCTTCCTTTGTCTTCCACTGGTAGTTTGACATATTTGGCATTTCCTTACATATTCATGAGTATCTCTAAACAAGGTGGGCCAGTAATACCCAGCATGAATGATTTTGTGGGCTGTTGTATCAGCTCCAAAATGTCCTCCTACTGGACCATCATGTAGCTCCTACAAGACCTTTTGCGCTTCAGGTTTTTCTAAGCATCTTAACAAAATTGAATCATAATTCTGTCTAAACAACACATCATCAACAATCATGATTTTTTTTGCTTTCAGTTTTATGGCATGCTTGTTTTTTTAGGAAATATTAGGAGCATATCCATTTTTCAAATAGAATATCAAATCTGCATATTAGGAATCATGGTTAATGGTACTTATCTGATTTATTTCTTCAGTACCATTTGTACCTTCATGTTCCTGAATATTAGAAGCTCATGCTAACAATCGGCAAAAACCTTGGCCTTTGACAATCTTTGCTGGTTTAATTTCCAAGTCATATTCTTGTAATGCTGTGACCCAATTTGCCCTTTTTTCTCCCAATTCCCTTTGAATTAGTAACTGTCTTACTGCTGAAAAATGGACTATAACTTTTGTGTGAACCTTTAAGAGAAAGGGTCTAAAGTGTTTAATGGCTTTGTATACAACAAAGTCTTGTTTTTCAACTTCAGAGTAATTAAGCTCAACACCTTGAAGATTTGAACTATAAAATGAAATTGGTGCTTCCAAGTTTTGATCGTTGATTTGTGTCAGCACTATTGCGTAAGATGAATCAGATGCAAGAGTGTATAGAATGAAATGATTTGAAAAATCAGGAGTGTTTAATGCAGGAGAATTTATGATTTCTTGTCTTATTGTATCAAAAGATTTCTTTTCTATATGTCCCCATTTAAACACTGAGTTGTTCTTAATCATGGTTTGTAATGGTAAAACAATCTGTGAAAAATCTGGAACAAATCTTTTTACAAAATTAATTTGACATAAAAATGATTGCATGTTTTTTTTATTATGTGGAAATGGAATCTCATAAATCTCTTTGATTCTATCTGGATCAATATAAATACCATCCTTTGAAACAATGAAGCCCAAGAATTTACCTTGGTCAAGAGCGAAAAATGACTTCTTAGGATTGAGTGAAATGCCATACCTTTTGCGGTGCTCAAAGATTTGTTTCAAATCATGTAAGTGATTTGATATTTTCTTAGAGAAAATAGTAATGTCATCCAAATGGACAACTACTGATTTATTAATTAGACCTTTGAATGCTATGTCCATCGCTCTTTGGAATGTGGCTCCAGTATTGATTAACTCGAAAGACATTTTTTGATAGGCATAAGTTCCCCACTTGGTTCTGAAAGTAGTCTTAAGTCTATCATCAAGGTGCACCAAAATTTGGTTATACCTTGAAAAACCATCTAAGAAGGACATTAATTTAGAGCCAGCTACTGAATGGAGAGTTTGCTCCATTGTTGGTAGAGGGAAGTTATCCTTTTGACTTGCTTTATTAAGATTTATGAAATCAATACAAATTATAATGTCACCATTTTTCTTCCTAACTGGCACCATATTAGACACCCAATTTGAATGTCTAACAAGAAAAATTATCTTAGCTTTCAAGATTTTATTTAATTCAACTTTTATTTGACTCTCTAAGTTAGGATGAATCTTCCTTAATTTTTGCTGTACTGGTTATTCTTCTGAAAGCATTGGAATTGTATGCTGTATGATAGATGTATCATACATTTTCAAATCATCATATTTCCAAGTGAAGACATTTTTATATTTATGCAATAATCTAATAAATGCAATTCTTTCTTCTGAAGAAAGTCATAATCCAAAATTGATTTTCTGTGGATTCTCCTCAGTACCAAGGTTTATTAATTCAAATCTCAAAGTAGAACTTTGGAGCTTTGAATTAGTAACCTGTTTAAACCTATCTTTGATGTCATAAAGATCTTCAAGTTTGACCAATGGTTTGGGTATTGAGTTTTCTTGAAGCTTTTCTTTCATTTGAAGATCATGCTCACTTTCATCAATAATTTGATCATTATAGGGCTTATCATAAGTTAAGAAATTTAAAATGTCATCATCATGATTTAACACTCGCTAGTTAGTGACATTATCAGGAATTAATGGTCTAAAAATTAACTCTATTGAAAATCTATCGGGACTGTAATCTTCGGATGGAAGGAGCTTAGAAGAAACATTGGCTAGTAAATCTGCTGCTGCATTCTGGGATCTAGGGATGGGAGAAATATTGTACGCTAAAAAATGAGATATAACGTCTTGTACCAAGGATTGATAATGTTTAAGGTGACTAGAAAGGAAATGTATAGTATTTCTGACTTGTCTTATAACAATTTCAGAGTCATTGAACACTTTCAAATATTGAACTTTAAGACCAATTGTTTTATAAAGTCCTTGAATCAAGGCTTCATATTCAACAATATTGTTTATGCACTCAAATTCTAATCTAAATGATAACATGGTCTTTTCTCCCTCAGGACTAACTAAAATACATCCTGCTCCTGCACCTTCATTAGATTTAGACCCATCAAAATATAATGACCAAAACAAAGATTTATCTACAGTTTTATTTACAGTTTCCTCAACAATTTTAACACACCTTGATGTATCTGTTTGGGAAAATTTTTCAATTTGAGATGTGAAATTATTAACTGAGAAGGGTGATGATTGAGCAGTAAAATTGCCAAAGAATGATTCAGATGAGTAATTACCCAAAATGTTGTTGTTGAATGCTATCGGTTGGTTTTCTTGTTCAAACTCAGTAACAATATGAGTCATATGTTTCTCCCGATCAATCTTTATCTGATTTGGCTTTCCTTTATAAGGTAGCCACATATGAGACCAATCAGTGGAAATATAACCATGAAGTTTCTTAGACCAGTCTCTACTCAAAATCAAACCATAGAATTCAGGAATATCAACGATTAAAATATCAATTCTCTGAACCACTCTTGGATCAGCTGATAACCTAATGGTAACTGAGTTGATTTCTCCTAATACCTACACCTTAGTTCTATCCAACTGGACAATATGGATTGCATACTTTTGGGGTTCAATGTTCAGTTTGGAACAAACTAAAGCTGGCATTATATTCGAGGAAGCCCCTAAGTCAATCAAGCAATTGTGTAGATTTCTATTATAGATCTCGTAGGTCAAGAGAAAAGGAGGAGTATGGGAATTTGATCTATCTTCGATTAGGACATCATCAGTAGCTTCTACTCTACCAGGAGGTGGTTTACTTATTTCATTAGCAGCTTTGGATAATACAACATTAGGAAGAGGAGAAGAAGGTACTGCATCTAACTCCTTAAGCAACAACTTTTGTTGATGTTTGAGTTTACTAAGTTCAAACATAGTGATATTTGCCTTTGTTTTCTTCATGTCTTCAATAATGTTGTAGTCCATAGAGTCTGTAACTACTAATGTTTTAGCTGTTGGAGGTGGATTTGAAGCTGATGGCTGATTTTGAGAAGGTGCGGCTGCAGACTTCTTTATGGGAGTTTTCTCTTTTGTAGCAGTACCCGTGTTCCTTTTCTTTTGATTTACTTGAACAGGTTCAGGAGTGCCTTTACTCCTGGTAGTTATAGGGAAAGCTTCCTATTCATTTTCTGTATTAGAATTAGGAAAAATGAAGTCCCACATCCCATGACATTCTACAGTTACCTCTTCTTCAGTTTCTTCAGATGATAAGACTATCTCTTCTTCTTCATCTTCTTTGGGGTCTGAGTTTGCATTGGATATAGCATTTGGTGGTTTTGATTCAGGTTTCTTAAAGTTTCTAAATAGCCTTTTTGCTGAAGTTTCAGCTACTTGCTTCTTGATTTCTATCATTTTGTTTGACATAGTCTTGAGAACTTTTTGGAGACCTTCCATATCATATGGATCTTTAGCCATTTTATTTTTCAAATCATCTTTGAAGGAGACTTTTTTAGATTTTCTGTCCTCAAGAGCAGCTTTCTTTTCTAAGGCGATGATACGATTTTCCACAACAATTGCCTCTTTCATATTTTCAGCTAGGGTGGTTTTTGCAGCTCTATCTACAAAGATAGCTATGTTTGAAGGTAAAGCTGTTATATACCATTCACTTCTAACTTGTTCACTAAGTTTAGAGGTAGTCAGGATCTTACTCAAGAGTTTATTAAACCGTGAATTGAATTTTTTATAGGTTCTTTAGACTCTGTCCTAAGATTTGAAAGATCATTGATTAATGTTGCTACAGATCTGTCATCAATGTATTTAGTCAAGAACTGTTCTTGAAAAATGTTCCAACTGGTAATGGATCCTGATGGTAAAGAAAAGTACCAAGACCCAACTGATCCTTGTAGGGTATAATAGAAAATTCTAACAACCACATCTTCCTCTGTAACTCCTTTTAAGTTAACTGACAACATAAAGTTGTTAATGTGTTCATCTGCCGGTATGCCTGCATCCGGATTAAATTTTGGCAACCACTTTTCAGGATGTGCGGGCAATGGGTGTAAAGGTGCAGGCATAGTGACTACATTAGGAATATTCTATGGATTCTGTGCCATTGTTGAGCTACTAATAGATGATAATGCCAATAAAGTTCTAGATGGTTGGGAAAGAGTAGATATTGAAGTTCCAGAAGGTTGAGAAGCCGATGTTGAAGTTCCAATTCCCCGTTGAACGACAATTTGGAGTGGAGTGGATGGTTGACTTTGCAATGTTGAAGATGAAATGGAGGATGATGATGAGAAAGTTTCACTGTCATATCCTTCAGTTGTTTTCCTTGCCCTTTTCCTTTTAGGTAAATATAACTCAGTAGGTTCAATACCAAGCTTTTCACTCTGAAGTCTGTTGAGGGGGTGAGAAGGAATGAATTGCGAAGTCACATTGCCTTGAGATACCTCAGATTTCTGTGTGATATTGAGAATCCTTGATGTTTGTGGATGAGAGACTGTACTTCAGGAGATCCAGGACTTAATTTATCTCGGATATTTTGGGGTTGAGCAGTGGTAGTTGTTTCCTCTACTTCTCGCTTGAAGACTGGAGTTCTAGCATGCAAGGGAGAAGTCGAAGGTAAGGTGGAGGGAGATTTACTCTCAGAATGGGTTGTAGGTTTGGATTTGCTGGCCATTCATAGTTCATGCCCTCCTTCTAGCGCCAACAATGTTGATGCCTTGAAAATCGCTGCATCGACATCGGGGAAAACCACCCGGTCCGGACCTTAAAGGCAGCTCCTTTTCTGTTTGGTGTGGTGGCTCTGACTGGATATAATGGGACCAGTTTCCCAATGATTTGTAAATAAGATGGATAAGTGATTGGTTTTATAATTTCTAATGGGAATGATAGATGATTTATTCTAAAAGTGCAACAATATAAATAATTAATCTATCCCGGGAAATCTCTGTTTTAGTGCAATTCTTAATGGTTCTTATTGAAAAGTAGGCATGTAGATGACTCTACTTTTAAACAAAAATATTCATTCATATGATAATTACTTTGTTCAAGTAGTTGAACAAAGTAATAATTAAAACATTATTACACTATTCTTTATATACCATTGACATAAATATGAATGAAAAAGTAACAACCCTTAAACATTCAATAGTGATAAGCCACAGGACTGTTGTGAAAGAACATACATATATCAATGATATCAAAATGAATAAATACTGATTCATATAAAAGAATGAATAAAAGACATAGATAGTAGTACCATATGTAATTTGAATCCCCTCCGATATCAATCGCATTCAGATTCCGCCTTTCAACTTGGAAATACTCTTACAAAAAGCAATAGTGCATATCCCATAAAAATACTCTTCATTAAAACTTAGAGTTCAGGTCCAGTTTTCATGAAAAAATATATATCGGAAGCATAGTAGTGCAACTCCTGATCCAAGTCTTAATATAAAATTTGAGGACCATTTCTAAAAACATGAAAGGGTCTATAAATACTTTCTAAACTAACTAACTATGAAATAAAAATGCTGTGAGCTGGTATAAACAAATCATAAATATATGAAAATCTCCCCGAAATAGATATGCTTGCAGTCGGTAAGAATGGTTCATTGTTTCGGCTGACTATCCTTTGGCTTGAGCTAGGATATGGCGAGCATTGGTTGCAGTTCTGGAGGGTGAATCATACATGAATGTAGTTGGGCAGTATATGTGGCATCAATAATTTCAGGAATCATGTAACTGATTGCATCGGTTAGACATTTCATCGTTGTCTTTTGACTATGTGGTTTAACAAGGAAGAACCAAAAGGTCTCCCATGTTAAAGTTTGAATGCCCATGATCGATTTCTCCCTCTTTTCCAGTTCCTGTTTCCATGTCTGCTCTAATGCTTTGACTGATGGTAGTTTCCCTAGAGTGCATTCGGAAATTAAATTTGAAAAATAAAGAGTATCATTAATTAATTCAATCAAATTACTAGTCGCTAATCTGCATCTTGAAGTCGCCCTTTCCGCTTTCATCAATTGAGATTTCCATTCTAGGAACACGATTTCCTTATGTGATTCCAAGATTTGGGGCAGATTTATAGCTTGTCCTTCCTTGGTTTCTTTCCAAGAGAGAAACTCTATTAGTGTTTCATCTGCTTTCTCCAATTTCTGTCTTGCATCAACTGACTTATCAATCATAGATGAGGAAATTTCACATAGGGGTAGAGCAAGAGAGATATTATGACACAACAAGTTCAATTGATTAGATAATTCCTTAGTAATATGGAGAGCTTCTAATTTGAATTCTCCTACTTGAGGAAATTCTTTAAACCTTTCTATTTGCAGTGACAGTTGAGCGATTTGTTCATCTTTTGTTTTGCTCAACTGTTCATTCATTCTCTTCAGCTTGTTTAATGCTTGAGATAGTTCCTTTTGCTTCTGAACTGCATGTTGATCTATTCTCTGTTTCTCTTTGAGCAATTTCTCATTTAATTGGTTGTTTGACTGCTATTGTGCTGCCAACTGCTGTTCTAATTGCTCTATCCTCTGCTGTTTTTCATGTTCCTGTGTCTCCAGTGAAACAATTGTTTGATCCTTTTTTTTAAGCAAATTTCTGACTTCCGATGCCTTGTCCATAGTAGCTGCTGTGTTTGCTCCAACATACTGAGAGAGTTTAGTAAGGTCTCCAGTTGTTGACTTCCTCTCTCCATACCACATTAGTTATTTCCATCTGTGCAGGCAAAAAAGAAGATTGATCAAGTTTTCTCTTTTTCCTTTGTCTCTTTATTACAGCCCTATGCTTAGGGCTGTAGAAGACATCCAAAGGTGGTATTTATTCTACATGTAGAACGATTTCATCAGATGGGTTTTCTGGAATCATCTCTATATCCTTTTGCGTCATGGGTGGGCTGCTGGTTCCTTCAGTCGGAACCGTATTAGTTGTTGTCTTTTGACCAGTTATTACTTCAGGCATGCTAAATCCTTGTAGGCTTTCAATATTACTTATGATTGAGTAGAACTCTTGCCATTCTTTGAGTAGTTTGGGATTAATATGAATGTCTGTATCAATGAGTTCACTACCTTTTCCCTGTTCTTGTTCCTGATCTGGTATTTTTTCTTTCTTGGAGATCTTTTCCACATCAAGAGTCTTATCAGTAGCTGTTTGTTCAGTTTGACTGGATGGCTGAACTGTAGGGATTGTGGCTAATAGGTCTAAAGGCAGAGTTTGCAACCTCTGTTCTCTAAGCCTATTAAACGTTTCTAGCCCTTCATCTTGATACTTGATTCTAGCCAATCCTTTAACTTGAAATAATGATTCAGTTGAGGCAAATAGATCATCGAAGTCATCCGCTTCATGATCAAATTTAGCAAGTTTGGCTTGAGATGTGACATTGTAAGCAACCTGTCTTGGATCATATTGCCTGTTAGGAATTGTGGTGAGATTCAACATTAGCATCTTTTCTGTCTCCTTCTATGCATGCTTGTAATCATGAAGAGTGAAAACGCCGCATCATAAAGGGAAGATTGGCCACATGTGTTTCCTTGAATCCTTAAGGGTTCTATATGTCCCTTCCACTGTTATTTGATATGCCAATTCCCGAGCTAACAATTTATCAGACACATACAGGGGGAGAACATGGGGTTTAGTGAGGCTACCAAAAATCCTTACATAGGTAAATTTTTCGTCCCCGAACCAACTACCTACTGCTGTCAAGTCTATCTCTACTTCCTAGGATATCCTGGGAGCAGGCTTATTAAAAAGTGAATAATATACAGGTAAAATAAAGCCATTGCAAATTTTATACAGATGATTTTTGTAGTGAGCCTTCCATAACTGCTGATGATTAATATGGATTAGATTAGGGTCTTGGCGAGTCCATCTCCATCCGAGTAACGAAAATTCATAACTGAAACAAATAGTATCCATAATGTACGCACTATAATAGAATGGGGGAATGGTCTTGGTAGTTTTATGTGCATTTGTTCTGTACTCTAGAATTGTTGTGGCTAGTTTATCGGACAAAATATTTGCCCAATCCATCACATAACCATTGATTGCAGCTTCCATTAGAGGGACCATTTCTATAGTGAATTTAGCAGAATCATGTATTCCCCACATTCTACACATCATAGCTCCAACATAGCAGTAAGGGGAAGCCAATGAGTCAACATAGTACTTACCTGATGACTCATGCTTGTGCTTTTCCAGGAAATGCCTCCACTGCTTTATCGGGGCTGACTCTGAGTCGTTTTCCTTTGCAAACGCTTCTAGGAACGCCTTGTTGTATCGCTTCTCAGGTTGAGGTAAGTGATACATTTTCCTGAGATCCTCAGGCTGAAATGAGCCGAATATCCTCCCATCAGCTGTGCAAAAGGTTCTGTCCGAAACTGGAATCTTCTCTACCACCCATCTTACCACATCAGTGTATGGCAGGATTTTAGCTCGCGTTGCTATCTTGTGAAGATAAGAACAAGCCAATTCTTTAAGAGTTCCTTCTGATTTGTTAGTTGAATCGGCTGTGGCCTCCTCTGATAATTCTTCGGCTCCTCTGCTTCTATCAGATTATAAATGCTCTCCCAGCTAGTGTTTCCCAGACCAAGACACGTCGTATCTGAGATTAATCCTTTTTTGCTTGGTCCTGGATCTTTGACTGCAGGAGCTGTTGTTGTGGGCTTCTTTGATTTCTTTCCCATTTTCTCCTGATTTCTGTTTCGGAGGAATTTGCACAAATAGTTGCAAACCGTGATATAGAGAAAGTGTTGTTGCAAGCCAATATGACAAATGAATAGAATTATGTCGATTGGCATATGATAAATGAAATATAGTTAAGGATTACCACGGATAAAATCTTTTTAAAAGATCTACCCTTAACTGCATTATTGAATAGCCATTTAAAATGTCAATCGTGGTAAATAACATCATAAATTCCCATCACGTCACTCATATGCCGAATGATTGTTTCAAGCGTGCTTTAGATTTCATTGATCGGCGATTGGCGATCGACGATAAATCACAAATCAGCGATCGAGAGTGTCGAAGGGAAGGGCTTTAGCACTTGCTGTAAATATCTCCGATTACCGAAAGGTGATATAATATAATGCATGCAAAATTTTTAAATGTATTTTTACTTTTCAAGATGCGCGCCTAATTAATAGATCGCAGTCGGGACTTGGCTTGAGCTTTATCGCTTTGTCATGCGACTCTGCCGATTGCCAATTGCGACTTGCTTTATGGCATCAGGGTTTTTGAGTAGGCCTTTTCATATGCTCCTTTATTATTGATACGGCTGATTTGTCGATTGTGATTTTCTTTATCGCATCGGAGGAGTTGAGGGGCTTTGTTTTATTATACCTTTGGCATTTGCTTCCCCCGATTTATCAATTGCGATTACCTTTTCGGATCGGAGAATTGGGTGAGGTTTCGCTTTTGTGTGTGTTTCCTTTGTTATTGCGATATGCGATCTCCGATCGCTTTATCACAATATAGAATGGTTTTATAATATTTACTAAAGGAACACTTTATTTTTATTTAAAAGGCTTTATAAAATGATTCATTTACATCGGGCCTTTTAATAAGGATTTTTTCTTATGATGAGGTAAATACTGTTTTATTCACACATCTAAGTTTATTTTAAAAGGGACCCATTTCATATTAAGATCTTGTGTAAAGTTTTTCAATGAAATGGGGGGTTGTTGTACAACACAATAGCAGGCTCCACTCCCTAGAACAACAATGAGCAAGGAACTTCCAAATTAGTGCTTAGAAGGCACAAGAAGCAACAACCTAAGAGATGTTAATTAGAAAAGAGACCTCAATCATGACAATCCAATACCATTAGTTAAATATTTGAAATCTCTAAATACCAAGAGGAAGAATAGGAAAATCTAAAGACTCATCTTGACCCATCATCTACGCCAATAACAAAATTTCAAGACAAATAGATAACATAACTTCAAATGCCAAAAAATGAATCTCATATGGGTAAAGTTAGATAAGTCCATAAGAGAAGGAATCAATATTAGAAGAGGAGTTATAAGAAGAAAATAATGGAAAGGAGGAAACAATGGGTAATGAAGAAATTCCCAATGTCTACAATTCTCCTTCCTTTCTAGAAATTCTAAAGAAAGGTTCATGTGTCCTACCCTTGTTAACAAGGGGAAGGAGATCAAGATGACACTGTAGAGAAAAAGAGGAATATTGATACATCTTGAGTAACCATCAAACTTTGGACCCTACCATGTTTAATGAGGGAGAGTTTTACATAAAATATAATTATGTTTTGTTTTTGCAATATTTTATGCGAACAATTTTTTATAATCTAATTTTGTACTTTAGTAAGACTAAATTATGAAAGGTGAAGGGTTGGATCTCTCCTTTTTATCATTTTTATGGCATACAATTTTTTTTATGTATTGTTCTTTGTTATTATTCAAAACCTTTGAAGCATAATTTTGTTGTAACTCTATGAGCTCTATTGCAGATTTTTTATTAATACAAACGTTTCCAATTTTTACATACTTTTAGAGGTATGCAAAAGATATTTTTACATACTTTTACACTTAAATGGTAGATTTGATTGTGGTTGGAATGGTATTGACCATTTTACTCTTACCTTAACATTTGAGGATGTGATGAGATGTTCCAAAGATTTTTAGGACAACAACTTGAGTGGTTAACTACTTTGAGATTAGTGCAAGATATTGGGGTCAATCCATTAGGATAATTATCTTTGTTGGGTGCCTCATCCAATGTTTTCATTCTCAAGTGGGTGGGTGTAAACCAATGATTGTCTCTTATGACACATTAGTGGAAATGCAAATATGGATAAATAACAATATGTTAACTTGAAGGAATTAGTTGAGGTTCTTTTATAATGAATTTGAATATGATATAAAAAGATGAAAGATTTTTAGCACAACAACTTGAGTGGTTAACTACTTTGAGATTAGTGCAAGATATTGGGGTCAATACATTAGGATCATTATCTTTGTTGGGTGCCTCATCCAATGTTTTCACTCTCAAGTGGGTGGGTGCAAACCAATGATTGTCTCTTATGACACATTAGTGGAAATGAAAATATGGAAAAATAACAATATGTTAACTTGGAGGAATTAGTTGAGGTTCTTTTATAATGAATTTGAATATGATATAAAAAGATGAAATTTCCAAATATAATATAATTTTTTTTTTTTTTTAAGTATTTGTATATAACTGTGCAATTTGAGAATTTCTAATAGTGATATGTTATTTTCATGTAAAATATAATGCATATGTTTCAGTGAGTGCAAGGGTTGAGTACCTTAATAATGATTTTTTTTTTTGTAGAATTGTAGAGAAAACATTGTTCTACCGTGGCAGTATTACAAGGGCTTTTGTGAGTGTAGGGAGGTTTTAACATTATCGAACAATTTTTTTATTGTAGATCTCAATTTGTTCTAGTGCGACATATAACTTATTTTAAAAATGGTTAAGCTAATAAGTTGTTATAGTAGAAACAAAAGAGGTATGTATTTTAGTATTTTGATCTATGTCAAGACAAAAATATATTAAAAATATTAAACAATATTAATTACTAAAATTATATATTTGAAGTCGGCATAGTTGAATGAAGATGTGTCTTTAGTTTCATCAATGAAATTTGTATAGACTAAAAAAAATTAGCATAAAAAATAGATTTATTGAGAGGCATTAAAAAAAAATGGAGGTTTTAATCTGTAAGTAACCCAAACAACTAGTTTTGTCACTCCAAAACTAAATTTGAGGAAATCAAATCAATGAAAAGTAGGGTAAGGTTGTCACTCCCACCAAAAGAAAAATTGATATGAAGGAATGTGCACATGATCTAGAGCGAATGTGTGTTCTTGAGAATGATTTCACTCTAGGAACACACACATTCTTTTATCATTAAGCACTCATAAGGTGGGTTTGACAAGAATGTGCTAAAGAAATCTACTAGGTATCTATGGCCATCAACATCATGTTGACCCACCAAAAATAACCTTTCAAAGGTATCCTTGGTATTTTGATGGGGATAGTCACCATGGGTATGGGTTTCGAGGCTTTGGACATTCCTAGGGGAGGAAACATGAATGTTAGACCCTAAAAGAAGCTTCTAGCCATCTAATTCCAAGAAGGATGCCTTGAACAACCACATGGCCTCTTGAGTGTGCAATAGGCCTATTATTATAGATGTTGGTGCCAATGGGTGGTTTTGTGCAAAAGATATGTGTCTTAGATCCTTACAAATAATCAACCTCTTCTCACTTGGGTCTACATCTAGACTTCACTGATCAACCATCAAACTAGGGTAATGCATGCCTAAATATGTCTTATAATAATTCCCATTTACATGTGATTAAATAAAACTCCATACAAATATTTACACTATATTCCTAAGAAAATGATGCAAGAAGCATCTACCTACTTCTTTACCTACATCCCTCTTATTCCAGATACATTGAGCCGAATCAAACACACTTTAATTGAGTATTTATTCCTCAATGTTATTTTTCTAGTGCTCAACATTAGTCCTTGTAATGATTTTCCATGTGATAATTTACCATGGTTCATATACCCATGAACCATTCTTCATTTTTTCTCTTCCATTCTCCCAAAATCATACCAATCTTGTGAGAGAGTCCAAGTCAAACCATGCTCTAATACCACATGTTAATTCTTGGAGGAAAAAATATTAAATACAACAAAATTCATGCACAAAATTATTAGGAAGAGCATAAATCCAATATTTACCTTATAAATATTTAACTGCAAAAACCAATGCTTAAGATATATATATCTTTATTGACCTTATCCAAGGTGACCAAATACCAGGGGGCAAGTGTTATGAAACCAGCTCAACAAAAGATAGAAAAGATAAATCCACGCCTTAAAATTCAGCCTCTTCGAGGGGGCAACCTCCTTTACATTACATAAATGAACATTTCTTGGATGATTCAAATGACAAAACCTCCTTTCTATATATAGGAGTCTAAGGAGTCACAATATAATCCAGTGGACCTAACAATAATAATATAAAGCCACAAAAATAACAATAGAGGGATTCTGTGGGGCACAGTAATAACAATATGGGGGCAATAGGGGCACAACAATATTAATAAGGGGTATAACTACAATAGTAATGGGGTAATCACTAGTATTATAGGGACCCAACATGCCCCTCGCCTTCAAAAAAGTGTTGTCCTCAACGCTTGAGTAGTTCTGGATACTTCTGCATAAAATTCTCATCCTCCCATGTGGAATCTTTAGTGGATAAGTTCTTCCACTTGATAAGATACTCTGAAATTTATCGATTTCGTAGCTTCCGAATTCTTGTTTCTATGACTGCTTCCAGTTCCAATATAATTTTTCCTTCCTCGTCAAGTTCTGGCAATATTGTTTGAACTGGGAGCTTGTCGCCTAAAACCTTCTTTAAACATGAAACATGGAAAACTGGGTGCAATCTAGAAGCCGCAGGAAGCTCCAATTTGTATGCCATAGTACCAATCTTTTGCAACACCTTGTATGGACCATAATACTTTGGTGATAATTTATTATCCTTCTTAGCTTGCTTGAGGGACATTTGCTTATATGGTTGTAGCCGTAGGAATACCCAATCACCTACATCAAAACTTCTTTCACTACGATGTTGATCTGCCTGTTGTTTCATTCTATTATGTGCCAACACGAGGTTATCCTTTAAGAGTTGGAGGACTTGTTGTTGATGTTCGATGTGATGTTCCACTGCCTGAACCTTAGATTTTTCTCTTAAATATGATGTGATGGATGGTGGTTGATACCAATAAAGTGCCATAAATGGGGTCATTTTTGTTGCTGTATGGAAGGAAGTGTTATACCACCATTCAGCCAGAGGCAACCATTTGACCCATTGTGTTTGTTTATCATATACAAAGCAACGAAGATATCCTTCCAAACATTTTTTTACTATCTCAGTTTGCCCATCAGATTGAGGATGATAAGATGAGCTATGAGCTAATTGAGTACCAAGACAAGAAAATAATTCTGTCCAAAAATTTCCAGTGAAAATGGGATCTCTGTCACTTACAATAATCTTTGGGTTTCCATGTATCTTTTGAATTGTTTCCATAAATACAGTAGAAACTGCACTGGCTTTAAATGGATGTGATAATGCACAAAAGTGTGCATACTTGGTAAGTCTGTCAACTACCACCATGATGACACTCTTTCCCTCAGACTTGGGTAAACCTGTGATAAAATCCATTGAAACCTCCTCCCAACGTTGGCTTGGAATGGATAAAGGTTGTAATAGACCCGGTGTCTTAATTGTTTCACCTTTATTTTGTTGGCAAACCAAACATTCCGCCACAAACTTTTGAATATTTGATTTAAGGCCATTCAAAAAAATTCCTTCTTAACCCTGTGGTAAGTTTTTAGAAATCCTGAGTGCCCTCCTAAGGGAGAAGTGTGCAATTCCATAAGAATCTTTTGTTTTAGCTGGGAATTATTACAGAGATATAAGCGATCTTTGTACCATAACGAATCATTTTGCCAGCTAAATGTATCAGACGTACTAGAATCTTGTTGTAGCTTTCAAATAAGTGCCCACACTTCTTCGTCATTCTTCCATTCCTCCCTTGCTTGGTTTATCCAATCTGGTTGGATAATAGAAATGGCACACAACAATGCTTCCACATCCTCATCCTTTCTTGAGAGTGCATCTGCCACCACATTTTTCTTCCCTTTTTTTGTAGATGATTTTAAAGTCATAACCCAACATCTTTGTGACCCACTTTTGTTGCTCTTCAGAGGATAATCTTTGTTCTAAAAAGTATTTAAGGCTATCATGATCCGTTTTTACCTTGAAGTGTCTTCCCATTATGTAGGGTCGCCATTTATTAAGTGCATGGAGTATTGCCAACATTGCCTTCTCATAAATAGCTTTTCTTAAAAACTTTCCCTTGATTGGACGACTTTCAAAAGCAATGGGTCTTTCATCTTGCATTAGAACAGCACCAATTCCATTTCCTGAAGCATCACATTCCACAATAAAGGTTTTTGTGAAGTCTGGTGTAGCTAAGACCGGTGCTTGGCACATTGCCTCTTTAAGATGTTCAAAGGCCTTTATTACTTCCGGAGTCCATGAAAATGCATCTTTCTTCAATAATGTTGTTAGAGGTGCTGCTATTCTCCCATAATTCTTAACAAACTTGCGATAATACCCTGTCAACCCAAGAAATCCTCGCAGATGCTTTATGGATGTGGGGATTTTCCATTCCTTAATGGCTTTAATTTTGCTAGGGTCTACCTTAACTCCTTCATGAGATACAATATGACCCAAATATTCCACCTCCTGGACTCCAAAGAAACATTTGGATCTTTTTGCATATAATTGTTTCTCCTCTAATAGTTGTAGCACCTTGTCAACATGTTCAACATGATCCTTCCAAGACTTGCTGTAGATTAGTATATCATCAAAAAATACTAACACAAATTTTCTAAGGAATGGTTTGAAAATTGAATTCATCAAACCTTGAAATGTTGAAGGTGCATTGGTAAGGCCAAAAGGCATGACCAAAAATTCATAATGACCCTCATGAGTTCTAAATGTTGTTTTCAGAATGTCTTCAATCTTCATTCTGATTTGATGATATCCTGAACGAAGATCCAACTTGGTGAAGTAAATTGATCCATGCAATTCATCCAGTAATTCATCAATGACAGGAATGGGGAACTTATCTTTGATAGTGAGCTTGTTGAGCTCCCTATAATCCGGACACATGCGCCATGATCCATCCTTCTTGTGCACCAATACTACTGGAGCAGAGAAAGAACTTTGACTCGGTTGAATTATACCAGCCTCTAGCATTTCTGCAACCATACGTTCAATTTCACTCTTTTGGACATAGGGATATTTGTACGGCCTGATGTTTGGAGGAACACTTCCTGGAATCAGATGAATAGCATGATCATGATCACGCATAAGTGGGAGCCCTTTGGGAGTCTCAAATACCTTGGAATGATTGTCCAGGACTTTTTGGAGATCTAGAGAAATAGAAGATTCCGATGTGGAAACATCTAGCGAACATAATTGTGCAATTACACCTCTTGGCTCCTTTTTTAGAAGCTTTGTCATACCATTAGAGCTGATTATCTTTCCTGGTTTCCCTGCAATACCCCTTAATTCAACTTCCTTTCCTTCTACAGAAAATTTCATGAAAATTTCTTGAAAATTAAAAGCTATTGTACCCAAGGATTGTAGCCATTGGACTCCTAGTACAACATCAGCACCTCCCATTGGAATGGAAAGCATTGGGCTAGTCAATACATATTCTCCCCACTTTCCAGAGCAATTTATTGTTCCTCCATTTGCAATCATCACTTGACCCTCTGGTGCTGGATATAGGAGGCAATTCAATTCTTTTGCTACCCTACAATGAATAAAATTGTGGGTGCTTCCTGAATCAATCAACACTATTACCTTTTTCTTCTTGATTTGTCCTTCTATCTTGATGGTTTGAGGAGTGGTAATTCCCGCCAATGCATTACAAGATATGGTCGGATTTATTTGTTCTTCATCTAGGCTTTGTTCCTGGAGTATATCCTCTTCTTTTGACATTTCTCGTTCCTTTTCTTCTTCTTCTTCACAATCTATGTAGAATAATGTCTTCTCAGCACACTTATGACCTTTAGTGTATTTTCTATCACAACTGTAACAAAGCCCTTTTGCTCTTTTTTCTTCCAATTGTTGTGGTGTCAACCTTATAGGTTGTGTAAGACTAGGGGCAACAACGCTTCCGTCTTTATAGTTGTGAGTGGTATGCTTCCTGGTTGCCATAATTTTTGGAACTCCTCAATGTGCTCCATTATTGAACCCTTTTGTTTGAGACTTATCAATTGGCTAAAAAAAGTGTTGCTTTTTGTATCCTCATAATGTGCTATCAATTCTTCCGTAAAAATTGCCCAAGTGATAAATTGTTTACGAGAGCAAAGCCATTGATACCATACAAACTGATTTGGTTCCAAATATAAAGTTTCCATTCGTACCTTTTGTGTGTTTTGCACATTATTGAGATCGAAGAACTGCTCCATCTGTAATATCCATGTGGCGCGATCCTTGCCATCAAACTTCCTCATATCGATTTTTGGAATATGGTGATTCTTTGATCCAACATTAGAGTCTATGATATCATGATCAACATTTCTTTTGTTCGCATCATGAGTTTCCTTTACTACCTTTTCACCATTAGTAAGTATTTCTTGTAGAAAATTTGTCAAATCCGTCGTCATATCTGTCATGCCTGTCTTCAAGTTTGTGTTCAAATCTATCTTCAATTCTTCCATGTCTGTCTTCAAATCTGTCTTCCAATCATCCATCTTAGCTTCCACACCCTTTATCTTAGATTCCATGCCATTTATCTTAGCTTCTGTTAGCTTTTGTGAGCGTGACATTTGTTGCACTTGTTCTTGTAATTTTGATATATCATGTAGCATTTCTTCCTCTTCTTCATGAGTCATGCTAGAGCTTTCAGGTTCCTTACTAGGTGTTTGCATTTTCTTTCCTCCGGGCATCAGTTACCGATAATAATTCCTTCAAAATAATTTTCAAACCGATCTTAAGCAAAAATTTAAGAAAATCTACACACCTTTTTTCACTTTGTAGGAGCTCGATATTTGCTCTGATGTATCTCTGTACTTTTCGATCATCTAGTTCTAAATTTGTGACCTGTAGTAGCCCTCTGTGTCCTCTTTCCAATGCCACAAGTCTAACCCAAATTGGATTCTCCACATAAGAGTTATGTGAAATCTCCCACAGTGACTTGATTATAGACTAGTTCAGTAGAGCGAAATTGTATGACGTGGCACGAGTCACTGTTTCGACCTTTGGATCTGAAAAATGCATACAAGAAACTAGCGTCCGTCCTCTTTCTGTACCTTCTTATGAAATTTCAATCCGATCCCCAGAGAGAAAGTTATGATGATTTTCCCCAGGTCACCTGTTTGGAATGTAATTCAGGAGTCTACAAAAAGACCAACTTCCTCAGATCATATCTCCGCAAATATAGCGCAAAAAGCTTTGAAATTCTGACCCAAGGTTTAGCACGATTTATTCTCAAATGGGTTTTTTTTGAAACTTCTGAAACATCGCAGAAAAAAAGTTATAGCAAAAATTCCACGATGACCTGTTTGGAGTAGGGAAACCCTGAAATCCAAAGCTCTGATACCAAATGTTATGAAACCAGCTCAACAAAAGATAGAAAAGATAAATCCACGCCTTAGAATTCAGCCTCTTCGAGGGGGAAACCTCCTTTACATTACATAAATGAACAATTCTTGGATGATTCAAATGACAAAACCTCCTTTCTATATATAGGAGTCTAAGGAGTCACAATATAATCCAGCCGACCTAATAATAATAATATAAAGCCACAAAAATAACAATAGAGGGATTTTGTGGGGCACAGTAATAACAATATGGGGGCAATAGGGGCACAACAATATTAATAAGGGGTATAACTACAATAGTAATGGGGTAATCACTAGTATTATAGGGACCCAACAACAAGAGGCATCCTTAAGTGGAGTATTTCAATCCTTTAAATATGATTTACCACATCTAATACCATGGGCCCATAAACCACCAATGGTAAACCCATTAATGTCCATATAAAGGTTATATTATCTACTCTATTATTAAATCAAGATTAACTTGACAATCTCCACCCTCCAAAAGCCCACCATATCACCCTTTTCCATTTTCCCCACTCTTGCCTCCTCTCCTCTCTACCTTTCCCTTCATCCCATCTCACCTTCCCCCTTAGATCCCTCCTATTATTCATGCTCACAACTTACCTTTCCCTACCCATATACTCTTTACATGTATTCACTTCCTCCCCCTTTTCCACTCTCTCCCCACCCTCTCATTCCCACCTCTCCTCGCCTCACCTATCTCCCTCTCTTCTCCCCCTCACCCTTGATCTCCGATGCCCATCCACATTCTTCTCTTATCACCTCCCTTTGAATCGTTTCCTTCATGTCCACCACTCCTCATCCTCTACTTGTTATCCCTTTGCCTCTTCCCACTTCCTCAACCCACCATATTTCCCCTTCCCCTCTTGCCCTCCCTCACCCCCTCCCCCATAAATGACCTAGTGAGGGAATTCTTTGCCTCTAACTAAGTATATAGGCACCACTAGCATTTTTCAACATTGGTTATGGGTCTTAGGGTCTTGGAAATGGATAAGTGAGGAAACATGAATGTTAGGCCATTAATGAAGCTTCTAGCCATTTAGGACCAAAAAGGATGCCTTGAACAACCATACATTGTCTTAGGAGAGAATAATTGGCCTATTATTGTGGATTTTAGTTTCACTAGGTGGTTTTGAGTAGAAAATATGTGTTCCAGGTCCTTGTAAATGATTTACCTTTTCTCACCTCCTCTCCCTTTGTCCATATTTTTCCACTCACTGATGCCCACTTCTCCTAGTCTCACCTATCTTCCACTCTTTTTCCACCAATTTCCCTCCCCTAACCATCCACCCTTTGCCTCTTTTGCACCACCCCTTCATGCTAGCCTCATTATCTCAAAAATATCTCCCTCTTCATGCTCCTCCCCTTTTTCCACCCATACCCATCCACCTTCCTTATTTTCTTATCTCCTCTACCAAAAATTTTGGCTCCTCCACTCCCTCAGTTATCTCTTAGAGAAAACCCTTGTTGCGGGAAAAAATCTGAGGTAACATCAAACCTCTTTAGGATTGAAAGCCAACCCTTCAAACTAGAGCGGGATCTCTCCCTAAAACTCAACTAGTCAAGGCCACAATAGTAGAAGGTTTACAATTAAGTCCTATGGCCATATTTATTTAATAATGATTGAGTTTGGTTGGACTATGAAAAATTTCCACCATTGGGCAAGGAGTCTGACCCAATCATGATTATATAACAACAATTTTGAGTGAGAAAAACACAAAAGTAAGGTAGTGATAATTCCTTTGTCACTTTAAGAATTTCAAAAGAAAAATGAAGGAAATCAGTGCAGTGGTTAAGTGAAAAAAAATTGTTAAATGTATGAAAATAAAGAAATAAAAACATAAACCAATAAGACAGACAAGGAATCATAACACAAGAATTTCTGCAAATTGCTCATGAAGACTATTGTCATTAAAATCCGATCAAGGACTGCATCTATTAACGGCAACCATTTTGGGGAGAACTTAGTACTATCGGGTCTTCCAAATAGTCTACATAACATAGCCACTGCAAAACTATGAGGGGGACAAACAGACGAAGTAGTGTACATACCATTTTTATCTTTCTTGATTTTTTCCTCATTATTCGACCAGGTCTGGGTGCAGTCTGTTGGGTCGTCATTCTCTTTGGAAAAATTTTCCATGAACTGTCTGTTGTAGATGACTTGTGGCTCTGGAAGGTGGCACATAAGCCATAGGTTGTCCGAGGTAAAATATCCCATAACCCCTTGGCTTCTTGTCCTTAATTCTCGGTCTGAGATGTCGGCTTCATCAATAACCCATTTAACCATGTCAGTATAAGCGGTTATCTTCAGCCACGCGGCTATGCGGTGCAAAAATGAGCATGCCATCTCTAGCATGGAAGCGTCTAATGAATCACGTCCATCAACTGTAATTTTTGTTTCCATAATCCTCGGCTGCTCCTCCTACAATATGTTATACATAGCCTCCCATGTAGAGGTTCCTCCCTCTCTATTGCATGTAGTATTCGTAAACAGAGGAGTCATTTCTGACTTCTCAGAAGTGACTTCCTTGCCTTTCTTCACCATTGTTCTCAACGCTTTGCTCTGCGGACTCTTGCTGAAAGTGAAGAACAACAGCTATCGGGTACACAAAGATGAATGTAAAACAAAATAATGTAGATAGCTTGTAAAGGTGATAAAAGGAGTTTTATTTGAACGCACGTAAGAAGATATCATATCATGCTAAATGGATTTTCACACATAAATGGAGTTATCTCTTACTAAATGCCCATTAATGATTCGTTATCCCTTAACTTTAATGCTCATAAATGTTTGCCTCATAAAACGGGAAGAAAGCTTCTAGGGTGACGAGCCTTTGAACTGCGATGATAGCGATTATGCGATTTGCGAAGCAATATCGCAGATGGCAATATCACAATATGCCTTTCCATCGTTCTTACCTCTCATTGTGTTTTTGCGAGATGCCGGATGCAAGCCGCTCATGTTTTCAAAACGTAGCTAATTGCCATGTTTATCCTATGTAAAAGACCCTTTTTATTGAGTGGAAGACTCAAAACATTTGCGTATGATATTTTAAGGAGTGGGTCTAGGTCTTAATCGCATTTCGCAATATCGGCTGGTGGTAAGTACACGATGTTCGTTTAAATGCCCAAAATGCGATGCGATAAGAGTTATAACGCCATCGCAGTTTTGCATCTCGCATGTTTCGCAATGACCTTTTTAAAGTGGGCCCTTTATGAATGGTGTTATACGATGCAAGACTTAAGCCTAAAAAGCTTAAGGACTTAGTTTATGTCGGATTTTGTGATAGTTTTGCATAGAGTCCTTATTATGATAACCTAATTGACAATAGATTTAAACCTTCGATTATGAATTTTAACTTTCATACCTCTTGACAACGGAAACGATCTTTTTCTCGCATGATTTTACCCTTTGGAATTAACCAAGCATGTTTGAGAAATGATTACCATTTTTGCCGATGTGGAGGATGTCTGCGTAATATAAAACCAAGATTTGAATTTCTTTATTTTGGCGCTGGTACCCTAGTTGCCCGTGAAATCTCTTTTGTTTGCAAATTTCAGACACATGATAATTCTGACACATCCGTTGTTAGCGCTTTAACACTTTTTTTTACAAATCGACGTTGACACTAAAACTATCAGTGCTTTTAAAAATTTAATAACTAAAATTGTGATAATAGCTGGCTTCACAAGGATGTTGTCAATCATGGATGTCAGCAATAATCCCATAGACCAGAGGCCTTATCCATTGGGCTATTTCCAGCATCTTACCTGAAACCTGTATAGTACTATGTGAAGTTCTCTCTAACTTGATGTTGTGGTATTCAACAACTGCCCCATTTATTAATGATAGTAGTTAATATTATGTTAATAAATGGGGACCATTAAAAAATATATCCAAAAAGAAAAACTTAGCATTTAGGAATTTCTTTTATTTTTTGGAATAAAGCAAAGATAAAAATCAAAACCGCTTTTTAGAAAAACTACTAGAAACTAACCTGCACAAATATAGCATGATTTAAACCCATCAAAAGACCTTTCTAACCCTCCAAGATCAAGAGAAGTGATTAAGTAAGGACTCTATGCAAAACTATCACAAAATCCGACATAAACTAAGTCCTTAAGCTTTTTAGGCTTAAGTCTTGCATCGTATAACACCATTCATAAAGGGCCCACTTTAAAAAGGTCATTGTGAAACATGAGAGATGCAAAACTGCGATGGCGTTATAACTCTTATCGCATCGCATTTTGGGCATCTAAACGAACATCGTGTACTTACCACCAGCCGATATTGCGAAATGCGATTAAGACCTAGACCCACTCCTTAAAATATCATACGCAAATGTTTTGAGTCTTCCACTCAATAAAAAGGGTCTTTTACATAGGATAAACATGGCAATTAGCTACGTTTTGAAAACATGAGCGGCTTGCATCCAGCATCTCGCAGAAACACAATGAGAGGTAAGAACGATGGAAAGGCATATTGTGATATTGCCATCTGCGATATTGCTTCGCAAATCGTATAATCACTATCATCGCAGTTCAAAGGCTCGTCACCCTAGAAGCTTTCTTCCCGTTTTATGAGGCAAACATTTATGAGCATTAAAGTTAAGGGATAACGAATCATTAATGGGCATTTAGTAAGAGATAACTCCATTTATGTGTGAAAATCCATTTAGCGTGATATGATATCTTCTTACGTGCGTTCAAATAAAACTCCTTTTATCACCTTTACAAGCTATCTACATTATTTTGTTTTACATTCATCTTTGTGTATCCAATAGCTGTTGTTCTTCACTTTCAGGAAAAGTCCGCAGAGCAAAGCGTTGAGAACAATGGTGAAGAAAGGCAAGGCAGTCGCTTCTGAGAAGTCAGAAATGACTCCTCTGTTTACGAATACTACATGCAATAGAGAGGGAGGAACCTCTACATGGGAGGCTATGTATAACATACTGGAGGAGGAGCAGCCGAGGATTATGGAAACAAAAATTACAGTTGATGGACGTGATTCCTTAGACGCTTCCATGCTAGAGATGGCATGCTCATTTTTGCACCGCATAGCTGCGTGGCTGAAGATAACCGCTTATACTGACATGGTTAAATGGGTTATTGATGAAGCCGACATCTCAGACCGAGAATTAAGGACAAGAAGCCAAGGGGTTATGGGATATTTTACCTCAGACAACCTATGGCTTATGTGCCACCTTCCAGAGCCACAATTCATCTACAACAGACAGTTCATGGAAAAGTTTTCCAAAGAGAATGACGACCCAACAGACTGCACCCAGACGTGGTCGAATAATGAGGAAAAAATCAAGAAAGATAAAAATGGTATGTACACTACTTCGTCTGTTTGTCCCCCTCATAGTTTTGCAGTGGCTATGTTATGTAGACTATTTGGAAGACCCGATAGTACTAAGTTCTCCCCAGAATGGTTGCCGTTAATAGATGCAACTGTTAACGCAACTATAATGAATTGGGTACAAATTTTGTCTGACAATTTAGCAAAAACAATTATCGAGTATAGAAGGAAAAGAAGTGTTGCTTCGAGGGTTTGCCCTCCATTTTTTATAAGCGCCTATGTAATGGACGCAATTTGTTTTAGTTTGAAATTCCCTATCATGGGATGGAAATGGACTGTTCGAAATCCACTTCCCATTCACATATACCACAAGGACATGTGGGAATCCAATTTTCAACCACATTTTTTCAAGATTTGTCATGGATTTATGCTCCCTATTCACAAGCGGCTTTATAATCGAGATGCCCCCAGGTTTTCCCAAGAAGCTGAAGTAGACATCCTTATAGTGGCCAGATGGTTTGGGGAGGAAAAATTTACATATATCATGGTTTTTGGCAAAATCACCTCCCCCCATGTCCTCCTATACTATGTTCCAGATAAATTGATGGCTAGAGAGATAACATATCAAATAGCTAGTGAGGGAGGAATGAACAAGACATTGAAGGATTCAAATAAGGCCATTTGGCCTACATTCACTGTATAGTGTGGAGCATTTGCATTACATGAACTAGGGCATGCATTCATAGAAGCAGAGAACATGCTATCTCTGCGATTACCTAAATTCCCTAGAAGTAGATACGACCTGTTCGACACTGTTGAAAATTTCACCACTCTAGTGAAAATAAAAGTATTTAGCAATGAGGTAGATGCCTTCGATGACATATTTTTGCAGAAAAACACCTTCACAGAGGTGAAGCATATGGAACAATTTTTTTTTTGACCGTGAAGATCTGGAAAATTTTTACAGTTACAGAGAAAGGAGGTTATCAAAGGTCCCATTTGACCAATTATTGATTGAACCAATAAGGGAGCCTACTCCCATTGTGACTACAGAAGGTGACTTCAAAGAAAATTCCAAGACCAATTCTGGAGCAAAATCTCAAGGGAAATCTACTAGGGAATCACAACAGTGATCGCAAAATGGAGAAAGCAGAAGCATGGAGTTAGTAAAGGATACAACGCAATCTACACAGAAGATAATTGAAGAAGCTTCAGCTAGCAAATAGGCTGAAATCCCTACTACCTCCGCACATCCAATAAAACCACTAGTAATCGATTTAGAGGAAGAGTGGGGTAATTTTGATAAAAGTCTCAACACAGAGGAACAGGCACTAGGGTTGCAAACTCTACAACAGAAAAAACCTCTGTAAATTACAGTGGAAGAGACTGCAAATACACAAGAGGTAGAGCACATCCCTGCCACCCCCACTTCCGAAATAATTTTGAGAATTGAAGAAATTCCCCTTCTAGATGTGTTCTATAGCCCACAACATAAGTCTATGGTGAAAATACAAAGAAAGAAAAGGAAATTGGACTCTACAGCTGCTACTACCTCTGAAAACGAACAAATGGATGTTCTATGGAAAGACTCACCCGTTGACCCATCCGCCAACCTTAGTAGACTCTCGCAGTTTGCAGGTGCTTACGCTACAACGACCATGGACAAAGCAATAGAAATAAAAATGTTGCTTAGAGAAAAGGAAGATAAAATAACGTCGCTTGAGAAAAAATTACAACAAGTAAAATCCGACCAGCAGGCAGAGATACAGTTGGCCAAGCTTCAACAGGTATTTGAATAGATGAAAATAGAACATCGAACCAGCTTAGTCGAGAAGGAAGCACATATGCAGGCAATAAATAATCTACACAAAGACGATCCAAAAATTGATCAGTTTGTTACCGAAGCACTTGGTCTTAACTCCCAGCTGATGCACCCGAAAGAACTATTCTGCCAGAAGATTTCACTGTGGAAATGTTATTGCAAAACAAGTGATAAACTAGCAAGTCAACTCATGGAAATGAGACTTGAATATGATGAGATCTTTAAAAAGGTATCCGATTTTATTGCCTCGCAGAATACAACAGATGGGAGAAAGGCCGAATTTCCCTAGTTAGAAGAATCACATAAGGAAATCCTATTTGCGAACTGGGATTCTAGGCTTAAAGAAGCAGAAAAGGCAACAACAGACGCAACGACAACAACAAAAAGTGTCATAGAAAACATCAATGAGAATTTACATAGTGTCAACCTTGTGGTAGAGTCTGTTATGGGTTTCCTTCCTAATTCGAAACAACTTAAATAGCAATGGAAACAGGTAATAACAGAAAAAGCAGAAGTGATAAGGCAAACGACTCGGTTAATCTGGGAGGCATATTGGCAAAATTTGGTAAAGCCTCACAGCCAATGGATGACCTGCGATGCCTAACCACTTCTACGGAGAAAATGGCACCAACACTGACCGATGCCGTATTCGCTGGACAGTTGAAAGCTGAAGTCGGCCAACCAACACAGCTCAAGCCCATGATGGATATTTGCAATCTGAAGGATCAAATGCAGGATATTTAGTCACCTTGTTTATTTCCATTTCCATTTTATTTTTTGCACAAATTGATGCAGGTCATTTAAACCTCCTCAACTATTTTTGTAATAATCTATTTTTAGTTTTATAGTTTTAGTATTTAAACCCCTCTCATGCATTTAGAGAGGGGTCCAAAATTTTATTAGAAATAGTCTTCGAAACATGCACTTTTGTCCCTTTGAGGAATTTCTGGTGAAATTAGAGGAACACGATTTATTTTCTATTTGATTTAGCATCTTCTACTGAAATTGCACTTTTGTACTCTTAGATGGTGTTGAATGGACTGAAGATAGATCAATATTGCTGAAACACTTGAGTAGGACATATTATAAATGGCACTTTTATCTCATAATCCTTTTTACTTATGCATTAAGCAGTGATTTCTTCTTGAATTGTTTATGTATGAAAGTTTGAATCTTGATTACGATTATTTCACTTCTGTATGATGATGATCTTTATTTTATGCTGAATATATGAATAATTCTTTATGCGATAGATCTTTCACAATCGTTTCAGCTAAATTTTTATATGAAACGATTATTGCTAAAACTAATTCACTTCTTATTGCAATTGAATGATCTTTATTACCAATTGCTTTCATATATTATTGTAGATCACATATATTGATTTAAATCCAGGGTATATTTATAGTTAGTGCTTAAATTAGGATAAAATGCATGTGATTGTTAGTTAATATTAGATTACTTTTAGCTTATACATTACTTTAAAACCTCACATATCACCCCATTAGCACAAGCATTTAATACATTGAGAAACTAGTCCCATTATCCCCAGTCGGACCCACTACTCCAAATGGAAAAGGAGCTGCCAACCAAGGTCCGGATTGGGTGGTTTTCCCCCATGTTGAAGCAACGATTTTCGAGGCTTCAACATTTTGGCGCTAGAAGGAGGGCTTGACTGTGAATGGAAAGTAACCTAAATTAACAGGCCATTCTAAGAGTAAAACTTCCTCACCCTCACCTCCAGCTTCTTGAAATTCTTCCAAATCCCCTAATCCTAAGCGAGAAGTTGCACAAAATATTATACAACCCGTTGCTGAAATCCCAAACAAGCCAAATAATTCTTCTTTTACTGAAGCCCCTAAAGTTAAAGCTTGGATTCATAAATTACAAGGGATTTCACTTTCTGAAGAATAATCTGAGTTATCCCAGGATAGTGTTACCTCTCAGTTCACTCCATCTTGACAGTGGACTAGAGCAAAAAGTGAAAAGTTCGGAATTCCTTTGTTCGAATTTCCTCTACCAAGCTGAAAGAGAGCTAAGAAAGCACCATCCGAATCTCACAGCAAGGTTCTATCATCATCTTCATTCATTCCATCTATGCCCTCACAAGATCAATCATCCACCTCACCACTCCAAATCGTGATTCACACAGGTACAGGAGCTACATCTTCCTCTACCCAATCACCTTCAAACTCTACTACTACACCTTCCCCTACCCACATACCAGCAATGGCACAAAATCCTCCAAGGCCATGGAAAAATCTAGGGGCTGTTAGGATGGATGGACCTTTACATCAATTACCAGCACACCCAGAGAAATGGTTGCCCAAATTCAATCCTGATAATGGCCTATTAGCTGAGGAACATACAAATAATTTTATGTTGTCCATTAACTTGAATGAAGTAGAGGAAGAAGACGCAATTGTAATATTATTCCCATATAATTTACAGGGAGCAGTAGGATCATGGTACTTTTCATTACCATCAGGTTCTATTAATAGTTGGGATGCTTTTCAATATCAATTTTTAACTAAATTTGGAGATGATAGATCTATGGCTACCCTGATCATTGATCTCTCCAATTTGAAAGCTGAACCGAAGGAACCCATTAAGGAATTCAACTCTCACTTCAATAAATTATTGAATAAAATACCAATGGCATCTAAGCCTAGCAATGAGGTCCAAAATGAATGGTACATCTTTGATCTACCATCAAACACAACTATCTTCGTTGATAGAGCTGCCAAACCAACTTTGGCAGAAAATATGAAAGAGGCAATAGCTGTGGAAAAACACATTCTAGCTGTGGAAAAGAAAAACGCATTAGAAGAATGAAGATCTAAGAAAGTAACCTTCAGAGATGACTTTAAGAAGAAACCATCAAAATATCCTTTTGATCTTGAAGGGTTACAAAAAGTCCTCAAGACCATGTCTAACGAAATGGTTGATATTAAAAAATAGGTAGTAGAGATTTCCTCTAAGAAACATTTTAGACCATTTAAAAGGAATTCCTCTACTGATCCGAAACCCCCAAATTCCATATCAAATGCTCACTCAGATGGAGAAGATGACGAAGTTTCAACAAACGAAGAACAAACGGATGATGAGGAAGTAGCAGAGTTACAAGGGATGTGGGATTTCATACTTCCTAATGAAGAAACTCAAGAAACATTACCTGTCGCTATCCGAAGTAAAAATCCTGTTGAATTGTCACAAACAAATCCAAAACAGAAGGCTTCAATGCCACCCCCTAGGGATAAAGCAACAGGTAAGAAATATGTACCAAAATCCACTCAAACTACACCTACCCAGTTGGATCCTTCTCCTTCATCTAAAACTTTGATGGTTTTTAATGAAATGGAATATAATATTATTGATGATATGAAGAAGACTAGGGAAAACATCACATTTCATGAGCTTAGTAAATTGAAACATCAACAGAAGTTACTTCTCAAAGAACTCAAAGCAGTACCTACTGCGTCACTTCCTGCTGCCGTGATATCATAAGTTGCCCAAGAAATGGGAAGACCCCCTAGTGCTTCTTTGAATAAAATTGATCCAAATGATATAGCTTTAATTGAGGGAAGATCAAAATACCACACCCCGCCATTTCTCCTTACTTTTGAAGTCTTTAACAAAAACTTACACAACTGTCTGGTTGATTCAAGAGCTTCATCTAACATCTTACCCGGAACGATTTGTGAAAATTTGAATGTTCAGCCTCAGAAATAGGCTATACGAATAGTTCAGTTAGATCGCTCTCAAGTCGAAGTTTTTGGGGAAATTAACCAAGTAACCATCAGACTTTCATCAAACCCTAAAGTTTTCCAAGTCATTGACATAGTTGTAGTTGACATTCCTGAGTTATATGGCTTAATCCTTAGTAGGGACTGGTCAGAAAAACTTCATGGTTATTTTGCAATTGACTGGTCTCACCTGTGGCTTCCCTATAATGGCAAAACAAATCAAATAAGGGTTGATCGCGAGAAGCATAAAAAGTTCATAGTGATAGAATTAGAAGGAGAAAATGAACTAGTCGCATATAGCAACAATATCATCGGAAATTGTTCTGTAGAATAATTTCTAGGAAATTTCAATGCTCATACTTCACCTTTATTAGAAAACTTTGTTGTCTCTCAAGTTGAAATTTTTTCTCAAATAGACACTTCTAAATGTGTAAATTTTGTAGATAAACATGTAGTTAGATCTTTATTTTGGAAATTATTTTTTGATGGATCTAAATCCAATGATGGAGCAGGAGCGGGTTGCATCTTAGTCAGCCCAGAGGGGGAAAAAGTATGTGTCACACGGAATGAGTCGTTCTTGCGGACAAGATCGACCTCCCTAGTATCTAATGATATCTAGTGACAAGCAAGCCAATCAAAAACTATCTTTCTCTAAATATGCAATTTATAAACAAAGGCAAACAAGTGTTTTAGGCCTACCTTGGGTCCAATGCAAGTTTGTAGAAGCCTCGCTCCTTTGATCCAAATGAGCTCCCTTGTAGTGAATCTGCAAACACAAATAAGCACACAAATTAAATAGCACCTGAAAAGCCAATATCATAAAGCATACTTATCATGATGATCAAGGGATTCATGAAACAAATGACATAAGACAATTTGTAGAGAAAAATGAATCTGATTGTATTAATTCAAATCAAAGAAGAACTTTACAACCTATGCCTTGATGCTATACAAGCTCCTCCCAGGGTCCAACAAGAAGTCTCCTCTACTTTGACAAGTTTCACTCTCTTCCCAATGAAACCAAAAGGTATGTGATCTCTCCTCTCAAGCTTAACTAGGAAGTCTCAATTCCACCAACATTTACCCTAAAAAATGTTCAGCTTCTAACCTCCCTAGCAACCAGCCCAATGCCTTAATTTATAGTGCAATGGAGGGAAGTTACTAGGTCCTCCTTCAAAGGGATAAAGCCCTCCTTCAAAGGGATAGCTCCTCTCATCAAGGGATTAGCTCCTTCTCTTTTGGGATGCATGAACCACCTAAGAGCAAACCATCCACGTCAAAATTCCTTCTAGAATCATCTAGAATTAACCCAACGTGAGTTTTTTAGAATAAACTTGCGCCTTTTTGACTTTCACGGGGGTCCGCACCCACTACTTTAGGGATAGAGCGGGCAGGTCCGCTGGTAATATGAACAGGGGGTGCGGGACCGCAATCAACAATGAGAGAAAGTGTGGAACCATAACTTTAATGATTTTTAACGTATTTCTCTGATTTTCAAAGCTTGACATGAAGAGCTGAGGTCTGAGACTTGCTTAGGAGGACAGTATAAGTGATGATAGACCCATACTAACTGTAAATAGTCATGGTGACAATATTTTGTGTAACAGATTGCCCCCTAAAGTGCGAAGTCTGTAGTAGATGAGGATTTCATTTATTATCTAGGAAGAGTGGAGTACTTTATCATTTCAAGGATCATCCTATGGAGAGCCCAGTTGGAACCTGTAAAAACATTCAATGCAAAATATATATATGAGATCATATCAGCGCTGAGGTAGGCATTCCCATACTCAGATCAAAGCTGACTAGAAAACTAACTACTGCTCCGATATAGGAATGATCTTGTAATACATCACAAGTATAGACACATGTAGACACAGTATGGATGCAACCATCTATTTATGAATAGTCCACAGTATAATGAATACAAAATTCCTCGCAGCCTGGATGGCGAAAACTAGATCCAGGGTCTTCATTTCTACTTATCGAAACAGTACGATTCTATCCATGCGAATGAATGTGTTGAAGTCGAACATGGTAGAAACCACTTGATTACAAGTCAATGATGTAAACTATTAACAAGTGTGAGAGAAACCACCAGTAATGTCAATGGCTCTCAAAGTACTCAGTACAATCCATGAGATGTGAATAGATGTGTTGATGTCGAACATGTCACGGAATCATTTGATCGAAGGTCAATGATGCAACCTATCGTCAAAGGCGAGAAACCTGCCATTGAGGCATGCAGATCCCAAGATACTGACGATTTCTAGATCATCTTTCTAGATAATGAGCTGAAGTCGATAGAAAGCGATTCGTCGTAGGCAGGCCCACAACACGAAATCATAGATCAAGTTTGAAGAAATTTGATTGCAAGGACTAACTTAGGGATGGTCAAGATGGATGACAGATATTTTGCAGATGAATGGTTTATTTGCACTAAACTCTTGAACACATAACAACATAGCAGATGGTTTGGTGACAATTGACCCAAATTTAATACCCAGAAGCCGGCTGAAGACTTTCAATATGGTTTGATCAACTGTTAGGCAAAGGATTTCCCAACCCAGGTGAATAAAAGTGTCGTGTTCAAGAGTGGTATCACAAAAAGGCTCATTTTTCTCTCTTTTCCCCCACCATTTCAAGCAAGTACCTCTTTATTTTTGACAAGCTTGAGGAGGATAACATTTGCTTGATTATAAGCTCATCCTTCAGATGAGTTCAACTTAGTTTAAATTTGAACCCTAAGAAGGAGTGGTCCATTCCTGTTTGTAATTGAACAGGTCCTTTACTGTTAAATTTTAACGAGTCCAGTATAGGAGAAACTCAGCGTTTTTCAATTTTAGAGAGTCTGAAAAAACTTAAGAAGACTCCATGGTTGTCCTTTTTCGTAAATTTGTGTCTCCCAAGCCCGAGAAAGTATAAAATAATACTTGAGAGAACCGCTTGATCATTACGACCAAGGATTAATTTTCGTAATTAGTGCCTCTGATCCGAAAAAGTAAAAAAAGCGATCAATGACACGTCATTTTATAACCAATATCGAATTTGAAACGACAAAAATCCGACAATCTTTTCATGTTTTTACGGTCAGAAAAAGAGCTGTAAGTGGACCGTCTTTTTAGTTCCATTTTAACGAGTTTAAAAAGAAAAACTTGGCGATCTTTTCATGTTTTAGGAGTCAGAAAAGAGCTTAAAGGTGACTCTAATGTTTTTTCGTCGAAAATGACCGATTTCGCCTGAAAAATCCGTTATCCTGAACAAAAACTCAAACATTACTCATACTTGTTTAAAATGGATAAAAATGCTACAAAAGTTACCTTTCTAAAGTGAAACATAAACAAATTAACAACTAATTTATTCAAAAAACTTATAAAAAGGGCTTTCGTAAATTCATTTTTACTGTTTGAGTTTTGGGTGAGAAAATAGAGCTTTTGGTCAGAAACTTCCCGTGAAGATTGTGGAAAATCCGTCTGTTGGAATCGAACGTCGTCTCCTCCAGGTAATCCACATCATCCTACTCTTCAATTTCATCCGTTTCAAATTGATTTTTAGGGTTTCATTTCATTTTTTAAGGGATTTTTAGGCTAGAAATCCGCGCGCGGGGGCCCGCAGGCACAACACAGGTAGCCTGCGGATCCTGACTTTTTCACAATGGGGAAAAAGTCAGGGGTCCACACCTGCCGTGAAGGCAAGGTGCAGACCCACGAACTGTCTCTAACAGAGAGGGTGCGGTCCCCGCAGCAAGGGTTTTTAACCCTAAATTTCTCGAATTTCACCCAAAAACTTTGCTTTCAGATATTCTAATTTTCCTTTTTGTTGAATGCAGAGTATACATCATGCTTGATTGGTGAGAATGGGAGCATGAGGACGTAGATATTGCCACAATAAATCATCAACCTTCGATTGATGCATTGAAGGCATGCGACTTATACAAATTCTGGGCCATACCTGGCATGAGAGCCCAGGTGGACTTTCTGCAGTGGATGGTAGACAGGTGGAGCATACAGGACCAGTGCTTCTTCATTGGTGGTCACCAGCTCGAAATGGAGCCGACAGACATATACTTTTTGATTGGTTTTCCTAAGAGAGGTGAACACTTGACTCTATTCGGGACTAGGCCAGGTGGCCAGTCTGTCGATAGCCTCCGGCTAGAGTTCTGTAACAACCAGACTAGAGACTAAGGGATAGATATCAAAACCATATCCCTTCCTGAACTCAAGGCAATAGTGTTTACTATTACCAGGCTCTATGGGAGCGCAACACTACATGTAGCCACTGGATCCCAGATGTGGATGGCAGTTGACTTCTTTCGAGGCACCATCTTCAACTAGTGCGATGCTGTGTTGGCTAATATAAAAGGCCAACTGACTAGAGCCAAGAACGAACAACTGAAGACCTTTGGATATGGTGCTTTAGTCGTGAGATTTGGTTTGGAGAGGGTCCCAATGTTGGTCCCACAGCACTTCACTGTTGGAGCTGGACTTCCTCGAGAGCCCAAATTGATGCGATGGGTTGCAGTTATGGCCCGTCATCTTGAGGAGGGGACAAAGGTCGTTAGATTTACTCCTGAGTATTTCCATTGGTTGGAAAACCAGGTTTTTGCTATTCAGGACTTTCCTTACGCTGGGGTAGATTTTCATGGTGACCCAGACATGGCTCTTCCACCAGGAGAGCAATGGGATGACTCAGGTAAAATCATTTTCAACATTTTTCTAATTTAATTTTTTTTTTTTGTTTTTATCTCGTCCCAAAATTGATAGTAAAAGTTTCAAATGCAGATGTAGGTCCACGGTGACCAGCCGCTCTCCGGCCTTACGAGAGGAAACAACTAGTTGTAGCGGCACCAGCCCCACAGGATGAATCAACAGAGACCTTGGAAAAATTGGAGAGCCATCTAGAGCATTTGACAGGAGACATTCTGGAGACCGGCATAGATGACATTCCTCTTCGACTACAACGCTATGTGATTGGGGTCCCAGGACCTTTCAGGAGGTTCCTTTGTAAGGTGGCCCGTACAGTGGTTTCTTATCGAGATCATCACCAGTGATAGGATGATCGCCTATTGTAGACACATATGACATTTTTTTCTTTTTGTACTATCATTTTTGCCGATCATAAGGTGTTTTTCAACCTATGATCGAGGACGATGTATATTTTGACACACTCCTATATTATACTATATCACTATTACAACTTATCTTGTAAAACATGTTATGGAATGTTTTTAAATTTATTTGTATGATTATTGCAAATGTCTATTTAACATTCGAGAAGAAATTGCATTTGCTAATGTATTTAAATATCTTGGAATATGCTGATATTCAATATAATCAAATTCACGTTCCAAGAGACACACTCTCAAAAATAATCTCAATAACACTGGATTTCTAATGGCATATACTCTATTAAGCTGTAATACAACGAGTTCAAAATCTAACCTCACTATCAAACTCCGAATCCCAAATGAAATAGATTCAGATAATAACTCAATCACTGCACTATACTCTGCAATGTTGTTCGTTGTTTGACTGAGGCTTACCCCATGCATAGATACCAACTCGTGAGAGGGCGAATAAATAACCCAAGCTATGGAAGAAATGTTGCGTGTATTATGACAAGCACCATCAGCAAAACCAATGTATGTTTGGAGAGGTGTCGACATCTGCAATATCAAGAGTAAAACCAAGATAAGCAGGAATAATGACAAAAAACACTCTCTAAGCTAAGCACACTTTTAAAACTAAAACACACTAGCTAGAAAGAAAACTAACCTAACTAAAAATCTCCACACCCAGATTTTAAGCATAATACCTCTTCAGGTAAAGACCATTTCTAGGTTTACCTAAAGAGACCCCATCAAAGTCTACCAATTCATAGGCTCCTTTTGCTAGCTTTCGCTTGACAACATAGGGACCATGCCACATAGGAACAAATTTTCCAGTGCCTAATTTATCATTTGCTTGATCGTACAATAAGACTAGGTCTCCTTCTGAAAAATTTCGAGGGGTAACATTTCGATCATACTGAGCTTTAATACGTTTGGCATGAGTTTCGATCGCCAATGCAACATCACGTCGATTCTCATCTAGCTGAGCCAAGTATAACAAACGTTTTTCCTCTTCGGATGTGGCTAGAAGTAACTCGATGGCCATTTGCAATGACAGGATTTCACATTCAATGGGTAACACAGCTTCCAGACCATAAACTAGTTGGAAAGGAGTGAACCCTATTGACGTTTTTACTGAGGTTCGATACGCCCAAAGCGCTGAAAATAGCATGTTATGCCAATTCGACCTATGAATCCCAATGATTCGTCGGATCATGATGACTAGAACTTTTTTGATGGCTTCAACTAGACCATTAGCTTGTGGATAATATGGAGTTGAACTATCGTGACGCAAGCCAAGCTGGCCTGTAAGTTCAGTCATCATAATGTTTCGAAAAGGACGCCCATGATCAGTGATAATCGCTTGTGGAACACCAAACCTAGCAATTATATGATTGAACACGAAAATTGCAGCTGTTTTGCTGTCTGCCTCAAATGTAGGCATCGCCTCGGCCCACCTGGTAAAATAATCTACCGCAAGGATGATATACGCATGCCCCCCAGCTGAGTGAGGGTTACATGTAATAAAATCGATACCCCATTTTGCAAATGGACCGACGACAATTATAGGGTGGAGAGGAGCAGGTGGAGCGCACATATTTTGATAAAAAATTTGGTAGTTGTGGCATTTTCGGACCGCATTAATACAATCTTTAAACAAAGACGACCAAAAGTAGCCAGCGCGCAATATCTTTTGGGCTGTGGCATACCCAGACATATGACCGCCACACACTCCAGAGTGACAGTCATTTAGAACCCTTTCAGCTTCCTCATGAGTTAAACAACGTTGAAAAACAGAGTCCGCCCCATGACGATAAAGAGTATCTCTAGTAATTCTGAATTGTTGGGACTGGAATCGTATTTTTCGACGTTCTGACCTTGAAATTTCTCACCGAAAGGATTGGGTCTGGAGATAAACGATGATATCCCCATACCATGGATCTAAAGTGTTGATTAGAAGCAAGGATTCGTCCGCAATGGGCTCCTCCGCCACAGTCTCCGTGTCAGCACGCGGGAAGTCACACATTAACTCCGCAAAAACTAAAGATTTCTTCGACTTAGACTTTTCAAATTCCAAGTCGAACTCCTGTAGGATGACAATCCATTTGGAGTACTTGCCCCCTAGCAATTGCTTGGTTAAAATATAGATCATAGGGTTGCAATCAGAAATTACTGTAGTTTTAAGTAGTAAAATGTAATGACGAAAACGTTGGACAACTTGAACAGCTTCCAATGCCAGTTTCTCCACATGTGAGTATTTTCGCTCAGTTGGATTTACAGTTCGACTAAGGTAATATATCACATGTTCAGTACCGAATTCATCTTCTTGAACTAACACCATTCCAATGGTGGAATGGGAGGCGGCGAGATACAAGTAGTCTTGGTTGTAGTTGGGAGGATGCAATAACGGTGCATGGGTCAACGCATGTTTTAGTGCATCAAAAGATTTATCAGCTATCTCATCCCAAAAGAATGGAGTATTCTGTTTCAACAACCGGGTAAAACCCTTTGTGATCTCGACGTAGTTAGGAATGAATCGACGTAAAAAGTTTGCTTTCCCTTGCAAACTTTGGAGTTGGCGAAGACTCGAAGGAGGAGGCAATTTGACAATAGCTTCAACCTTCGAGGGATCGACGCGAATGCCGGCTTTCGAAACAACAAACCCCAGTAACCGACCCGTTTCTATACAGAAAACACAGTTGTGTGGATTCAACCTAATCCGATAATGCCTACACCTCATAAAGATTGCTCGTAAATGGATGAGATGATCAACTCAATGTAATGAATGAGAAGGCAAATCATCGAGATAGGGTTGCACAATGTGCTTGATGTCATGAAACGCGTAAGACATGGCCCGTTGAAAAGTTGCCCCGGCGTTCTTGAGCCCAAAATGTAATTTGAAATAAGAAAACATCCCCCATGGACAAATGAAAGCCATTTTTGGTTGATCAGCAGGTAGAATATTGATTTGATTTTATCCGAAAAAACCATCCATGAAGGAGAATATTTCACTATCGGCACAATCATCAGTGATTTGATCGATATAGGGAGTTGGGTAATTATCTTTTGGACAGGGTCGATTAATGTCCCTATAATCGATACATATTCTTATTGTCCCTTGCTTTTTGTTAACAGGAACAATATTCGATACCCAATCCGTTAATGGAACCAGATAAATGAAACCTGCTTTGAGTATTTTTTCAACTTCTGCTTTAATAGCAGCAACTTTTTTCGGGTGGATCTGACGCAAATGTTGCTGGACGGGTTTAGCATCCAGGTAAGTTCTGATTTCATGAACAACAATTGCGGGGTCAATTTCTGGCATTTCCTCATATGACTAGGCAAACATGTCACGAAATTCTTGAAAGAGGGCCTTATATGTTTGAATTTCATCTTCTGTACAAGAGGCACCTATATGAATGTTTTCAACAATTCCAGGCTTAACCGAAATATCAATAGGAATTGTTCGAGAAATGTTTCCCAAATTTAACTCTGAATTGGGATTTTTCATTGGATTCTGAGGTTCCTTGACATATTCAATAGTAAAAATAGATGAAAAATCATTTTCAAAACGATCACTCTGGGGCAAAAACGAAGATCTATGATGAAGATCTTCCCATGGTAAATCATCGACACATAGGATTTCACGAATTTTCTCATCAGTGTGAACAAGTACAGAAAACGTTGTTGAATCTGAGTTTGATGTTGAAAGTGATTCCTCATGGACCACATTCATTAAGTCAATTTTGGTTGAAGATGGGTCGGTAAACGACTACACGGCCTGATATGCAATTTCATATGGACTCAAAGGCATAACATCACCAAATGAGTATATCTCAGATTCGGAAGGTACGATCCAAGGATCATCATAAACAATAGTGTCTAACGAAATCATATGAATGGTTGCAGTAGAAGACGATGAATTGATAGGAGGAAAAGGAAAAGTTCCCAGTAAACCAGAATCTTTAACTAGTCCTACTCCAACATCCTTATACGGGATAATTGTTTTGCCGACATGTTGAATACTTTCAGAAGAGGCTGGGTCGGATGAAAAGTAAGTCAGCTGGTCTATAGTTACGATCTTTCCATTATGAGGGAACTTTATAAGCCGAAAGACTGATGAAACGACAGCTGTCATAGCGTAAGACCAACTACGACCCAAGAGAAGGTTGTAATCTAGATGGGCATCAACCACCTCCATATCTAGATTAACAGTTTTTCCTTCAACCCCTATAGGTAAATCCTGTAGAATGCCAAAAGGATGAAACCCACGGCCATCAAAGGCCTTTAGAATCGTCGGGGATTGATTTAGCGAAGGAGAACCAAGCGATCTCCAACACTGTATCGACATAATACACATTGAGGCTCCCTCATCAATCACAGTCCTATAACAAGGTCTGTTTTTGATTAACACTGGGATCTGGAAAGCCATTTGATGAGGTAAGCACAGTGTACTATTTTCTAGATCAAAAATTATAAGGTTCGAGTCTTGAACGTCAATAGCTCCTACAGCCGAAAATAGTAATTTACGCTGTGCTGGACATGATTGCAGCATTTCCAAAGCCGACATTGCTGAAGGTGAAACATCCAAATCTTCAACAATGTTATAGTTCTGAGTCGCTCTTGCATGTGGATTGAAAGCTGACTTTCGAAGTATACCCTTGGCGGGCGGTTTGATTACTAAGTCCGGGTTAGGTTTCTCGATCTGTAGCAGATCGGAATCGGGAGCTAAGGTTGATGGGTTAGAATGAGAAGATTCTACTTCTTTACCATCAACAGGACTTTTACTTCCATAATCATGCGATCAAGTTGCAATCCTAACATGGGACATCATCATTATGGGTTCCTCGGAGGCATTTGAGGAAGAACCTATCATCTTACTGTCTTGACTTGGAAAAGGATCCTTCAAAACAGCAGGCGTTTGGGAACCTTTGACAATTTTCGCAACCTCTGCACGATGAGGGCAGTCTCTTGTAAAATTCTCTTCGTCACAAATGAGACAAGGATAACGAGGTTTGCGTTTCTCATCATTTGATTCTGCTTTTTCTGGTTTCTCTTTCGAATTTTTATCTGTTTTATTTTTCTTCTTCCCTTTCTTCTTACTGCCGGATTTTGATTTGGCTGTAGATGACTCTACAACATGAATATCGGCGGAAATTTCCGCAGAAGAATCTCCTGTTGGGGAATCTGGTAAAGTTATGATAGGAGAATAATTCTTGGAAGATTTCTTCTTACTTTTGGTATTAATCGTACCAACCATACCATCAGCAGCATGAGACCCTGAAGGAGCTGCAGTGATTTGATTTTGCTTACGAAGATCGGGGATTTTCTCGTGTAACGTACCTGACTGCATATAAACTAAGTCAAGGTACTGAGCTTGAGTAATTACTTGCTCCTCAGTAATGACTCCGGCCTTAGCTACATCCTCAATGATCTTTGGCAATAAAGATTTTACAAACCATTCAGCTAAGATCTGATCTAGAATAAAAACTTTCACTAAATGCCATCGACGTCTCCATTCATGAATGTGATCTGAAATGTAGGTGGACGTTGGCTGCTTTAATGAAGTTAATAATTCTGTGCCATTGTCATATCTGAATGGAAACTGAAAATGAGTTAAAAACGAAGTAGCTAGCTGACTAAAATTATAAAAAGTGGCTCGCAGTAACTCAATGGACCACTTGGCCGCAAGACCAATTAGAGTGCGTTGGAAAAGCCTTAAATGGATTGAATAATCTGAAATGGAATTAGACACACACTAGAGGTGATAAGTCATCACATGGTTCGACAGGTCCTCTCCTGATTTGCCTTCAAACTTAGGAATATCACTAGGCAACTTATTCGGCATTTCCGGCCAAAACGGAAGATAGTTAATTGGATTGTTCGTAAGGCGTGACAAGTCAGGCAAGTCCAAAGTTGCAATAAACGGTAACTAACGATTAGGGTCCCTAAAACTCTGGGTCATGAGACCAGCCCCAGGAGGAGGATATCCAGGATAACTAGGAATTGGAATTGCATTTGGGATATTATATCCTCCCGGAAAGCCAGGATTAACCGGACCATACTGGGGTTGTTGAGGTTGCTGATATGTGTACCCAGGGTACAGTTGATATTGATAGACTGGCTGCTGCACAGCAGGACTGAATTGGTACTGTCCCTAGTACGGTTGATAAGTAAATTGAGGTTGACTTATGACAACCGTACTTGGACCAAGTTGTCCTACAGGAATTTGAACCGAAGTCTGAATTGTGGATCCAGACTGAGGTAAAGATGTCTGAGGAGTTGATACAGGAACAATAGAAACCAGAGTTGTCGATACTCCAGAAGTAGGTGGGGTAGATTGAATAGATGTTGTAGCAGTTGTAGCATCCGTTTGAGGCGGAGTACGAGGCGTTCTAGGCCCAGGCTGAGAAAATACAGAAGGTGCAAAAGTTTGAATAGTAGACTGGACAGGTTGCTGGGGTGAACCAGAAACCAAGGGTTGTCCAGTTTGAGATGACAACTGTACATTCGGTTGCAAGACCTGTTGAGTTTGAGATGGATCCCACACTAAGTTCATTCTGAGGTACGTACCCATAACAGGTTGAGAATATTGAGGACCATAACCGGGTTGAGGGTAGGGTTGATAATTCAAAGGTACATTTCCAGCTCCTTGGACATATGATTGACCGGAAGGTGGTTGGAAACCTTGGTTTTGGTACTAACCTTGAGGTTGATAACCTTGAGGCACATACTGATACTGGGGTTGACCTTGAGGTACATATTGATACTGAGGTTGACCTTGAGGTACATATTGAGTCTGGGGTTGACCTTGAGGAACATACTGTCCCGTAGGTATGTACTGTCCTTGAGGTTGCCCCCCAGGCGCAAATTGGGTACCTTAAGGTTGCTCCCCAGGCGATAATTGAGGACTTTGAGGCTGCCCCCCAGGCGGTAACTTGCCACCTTGAGGTTGAGGATTAGGAATAGTACCTGACATCATGAGAATATACTCTACACTCAACGACTTAGTTCCATTATTTCCAGTTAATAACCCTTGTTCAATAGGTTGAGGAGATGCTCCCAAAAAAGTACCAGTAAGTGACTGATACCCAGAGGGAACAGAAGGATCGCCGTATAAAAAGGTTTCTGGAGATTGAGAAAACATGGATGACTGTCTTGACATTTTTAACAGAGGATAGTAACCCCTAGGTGTTGGGTGAAAAGGAATACGAGGTGGTGAAAAACTTAGTCCCGGGTTTTCAAAAAAATTGGTCAATGAAAGATACCAAGCACTGCTCCTAGGTGGACTGTAAAAGATAGATTCACGCTCCCTAAGTTCTATAACAGGTTGATTTTCAGGGATAGGGATGCCTTCTTCTTTCGAAGTAGCAAGTTCTTCAATAGATATAAGTCCTGAAGGAAGATTTTGGGTAATTATTCTTTCTACCCTGGGTGAACTAGGACCACTAGAAGTTGGAGAGGTAAATCCCGATGTTGGAGTAGCAGCAAATTCAGTTTCAGGTTCCTCACCTAAATCACTAGTAGATGAAAAACTACCAGTAACTTCGGAAACAGAAACAGATTGTGGATTATAATCTGCTACTAGAGCTTGATAATCAGGATGTACCACCAAAGAAGATTCTCCTTCTTCAGGTGACCCAACTCTACTGTATCTAGGATTTACAAGGGCTCTTAACCCTTCAGGCTGGCTCGGTGAAAACTCAGGAGGTTGGCCCCGAAGTCTATGAGACTTCCTTGGTAATTTAGCCACGATTAAATATTTTAACTACTTCACACGCAAACAAAGAAAAATCTCAATGAAAACCACCTAAAGCCTCTAAAGAACCAAACAAATTGAATCACACACCTAAAGAATCTAGGAGATCAAACCACACACAAACAGTAACTTTCCGTACTGAAAACACTAGTTGGTGATGAAATCCAACGTCACAGAGTTCAATACAGAAATAGCGGTTGGAACAGTTACCTCGGCAACCTGCTTAATGAATAGACTGACACAAGTTTCTCCACTAAACCGTCTCGAGTGAAGAGAACCCCCTAGAAAATCCTAGTGAGTCTAGCCGACGTCTGCTCCAGGTACAGTGGGATCTTCCTGCCACCATCACCTTAGGAAAGAATCCTATAGAATATGGTCACTATGGTTACCAAAGGAAACAAATATACCTGGGGGAACAGTCTACGATCCCATACGCACGCAAGGGCAGAGTAACAAGCTCAATCCCTTTGAAGGCTCCTTGACATAATCCAAGGTTTACCAACAAGTGACCCAGGCTCCTCGACAATGGTTAATCTGAGGTGTACCGTTTTTAATACGTGAATATCTGGCGTCGTTCCCAATGAGGAAGGATTGATTCCCACACTGGGTAGGACACGATCTCGTGCTTCTCCTTTAAGAGGAGATTTCCCAGAGCATAGATGTAACAATTGGATTTTTCTCCTACCGCAAGATACAGCTACTTGTTTGTTTTATTGCCTTGGAGAGTTAATTACTCCCTACTCCAAGACACTAGCCTAAGCTATGTTGGTGTAATAGAGCCCTAGAAATAAAAATATTACTAGATAGATTTTACTTTAAGCGTTATTTTTATTGGTTTTTCTTTAAGTCAAGAGGTGCAGAGATGAAACTTATGGTGTGAAGACTCGACTCGAAATCACTAAAAAATGCACTTAAGATGATAAGAAATCTTTTCCCTTCAATGAATTTCTAGCTAGGAAAGAGTTTGAGAATGCAAATGCTTGTAAACACAAATCTTTCTTAACAAACAAATCAAAAGAAGAGCTTTTGTCTTTTCCAATGCACTCAAAACGAGACAACTAGTTATGTTCACAAAAATTTCCCTTTTCTTTCAAACACTCAAATACTACAAAAACAAACTTTTTCCAAAATATATATATATATATATATATATTTTTTTTTTTTAAAACACTCAAAACTATGGAAAAAATCTAATCTTGAGATCTATAAACTATAAAAAACTATTTGAAGTAAAAGCTTACAAGATTTCTTTTCAAGGATGTTTTACTTAGCTATAAGCAAACTAAGGACTAATTTGTCCAGAATCACAAATCAGTCAAAAAACAACCAATTTTTGTTTTCTTTTCTAAAAATGAAATCCAAACTTTTAACACAAGTATTTTTCGAAGTTTCGCAAAGAGAAACACAAGATGGATTCCTCAACAAAGGTAGATTTTGCAAATGGTCAGACTCATAAGAAGGCCAGTAAAAACCAAGGTGATCTGAGGCTTCTACAACTTCTAAGCTCTTGAGCTACTACAAGACCAAAATGAAAATCAAGCCCGACAACCAAAACTTCTAGGAATTTCACCTAAAACCCTAACACCAATGGAATTAACCTAAGAAAAGTTCCTGACAAGTCACATGCAGGTCTGGGCAGGGGATAACAACATCTAAACAAAAACTAAGCTGACTAAAAGAGAAAATCTTAAGTTTTCCAAAATTTTGACAGGGTCCGCAGGCCCGCAGTTCACACAGGTGCGGTACCGCTCTGTGTGAAAAGCAAAAGTGCGGATAGGTCCGCACTGTGTTGCAAGCCGAGGGTGCGGTCCTCTCCCAAAGTTATGAAAAACAAAAAATAATCCAAGATCTACTAAATCTACCCAATTCCACACACAACAAGCCAAAAACAGAAACAAAAACACAGTTTCTCAAGTCAAAGTAAAGCAAATCAAGAAATCAAGTCCCCAGTGGAGTTGCCATTTTGTCACACGGAATGAGTCATTCTTGTGGACAAGATCGACCTCCCTAGTATCTAATGATATCTAGTGACAAGCAAGCCAATCAAAAACTATCTTTCTCTAAATATGCAATTTATAAACAAAGGCAAACAAGTGTTTTAGGCCTACCTTGGGTCCAATTCAAGTTTGTAGAAGCCTCGCTCCTTTGATCCAAATGAGCTCCCTTGTAGCGAATCTGCAAACACAAACAAGCACACAAATTAAATAGCACCTGAAAACCCAATATCATAAAGCATACTTATCATGATGATCAAGGAATTCATGAAACAAATGACATAAGACAATATGTTGAGAAAAATGAATCTGATTGTATTAATTCAAATCAAAGAAGAACTTTACAACCTGTGCCTTGATGATGTACAAGCTCCTCCCAGGGTCCAACAAGAAGTCTCCTCTACTTTGACAAGTTTCACTCTCTTCCCAATGAAGCCAAAAGGTATGTGATCTCTCCTCTCAAGCTTAACTAGGAAGTCTCAATTCCACCAGCATTTACCCTCAAAAATGTTTAGCTTCTAACCTCCCTAGCAACCAGCCCAATGCCTTAATTTATAGTGCAATGGAGGGAAGTTACTAGGTCCTCCTTCAAAGGGATAAATCCCTCCTTCAAAGGGATAGCTCCTCTCATCAAGGGATTAGCTCCTTCTCTTTTGGGATGCATGAACCACCTAAGAGCGAACCATCCACGTCAAAATTCCTTCTAGAATCATCTAGAATTAACCCAAAGTGAGTTTTTTAGAATAAACTTGCGCCTTTTTGACTTTCACAGGGGTCCGCACCCACTCCTTTAGGGACAGAGCGGGTAGGTCCGCAGGTAATGTGAACAGGGGGTGCAGGACTGCAGGCAACAGTGAGAGAAAGTGCGGAACCATAACTTTAATGATTTTTAAGGTCTTTATCTCATTTTCAAAGCTTGACATGAAGAGCTGAGGTCTGAGACTAGCTTAAGAGGACAATATAAGTGATGATAGACCCATACTGATTGCAAATAGTCATGGTGACAATATTTTGTGTAACACTATGCTAGCATGAAGACTTGAATTCGATTGCACAAACAACACCACTAAATATGAGGCACTAGTTCAAGGTTTGTATAAGGCAATTGGCCTTAACGTTAAATACCTCCAAGTATTTGGAGATTCAAAGATTGTCATAAAACAGGTGAGAAATACTATACACTATTTGTCAGGACATTTGAAACATTATCAGTCATTAGTCCAAGACCTGACTCTCCACTTTACAACGTTTAATATTTCCCCTATTCCAAGACTCCAAAATGCTAGTGTCGATCTTCTAGCCAATGTCGCTTCCAAGCTTATCCCACCAGAAGATTACAACCCAGATCAATTTTCCATTGAATTAATTTTTAGGCCTTCTATTCCTGACAATATCACCAACTAGAGAGTCTTTAATAATGATCCGGATATCATAAGATTTTTAACCTCAGAAGGTTCTTACAATGACCAGATAGTTGATGAGGACCAACATGATAACCAACTTAAACAAGAAACAATCATTAATGCTATACCAAAATTTGTAGTTAATTTGGAAGATTTATATGACCTTAAAGACATATTTAAACAATCCACCAATTCAAAACTTCAGAGTTCAACTCTGAGGTTTGAATTGATCAATCTTGGGACCGATTTAAAACCTCAAAATATTAACTTAGGTCTCGGTCTTTCATCAGATGAAAAAGCAATTTTTATAGGCTTGTTGAAAAGATACAAGAATGTCTTCGCATGGAACTATCAAGATCTTAGGACATATGACACCTCTATTATTCAACATACTTTTCCCATGATATTTGACGAAAGACCTATTCAACATAAATTGAGGAAAATCCATCCTAATTTAGAAAGTCAAATTAAATTTGAGTTGAATAAACTGCTGAAAGGCAAAATTATTTTCCTGTCAGACACTCCCGTGGGTTTCCAATCTTGTCCTATTTAGAAAAAATAATGACGATATTTAGATATGTATAGATTTCTGCAACCTCAATAAATCTTGCCAAAAGGAAAATTTCCCATTACCCCCTATGGAATAGATTTTTCAATCAGTAGCAGGCTCAGAATTAATGTCTTTCTTGGATGGATTCTCAGGTTATAATCAAATCTTAGTACACCCAGATGACCAACTGAAAACCACATTCAGGACAAAGTGGGGCACTTATGCTTATCAGAAGATGCCATTTGGACTGATCAATGTCGGTGCCACTTTCCAGAGAGCTATGGATATAGCCTTCAAGGGTTTAGTAAACAAATCAGTAGTGATCTACTTGGATGATATAACAGTATACTCCAAAAAATGCAGTAATCATCTAAGAGACTTAAAACAAATCTTTGAACGTTGCCAAAGGTATGGAATTTCTCTGAAATCCAAGAAGTCTTTTTTTGCATTAAGTGAAGGAAAGCTTCTTGGATTCATTGTGTCCAAAGCAAGAATTCATATTGATCTTGACAGAATTAGATAAATTTCTGAAATTCCTTTACCCCATAACAAGAAATCAATGCAATCTTTCATGGGTCAAATAAATTTTGTTAAAAGATTTGTCCTTGACTTCTTGAGAATTGTTTTACCTCTTCAAACCATGACAAATAAAAATTCTCTGTTTAAATGGGGGCATTCAGAATATGAAGATTTTAGCTTGATAAAACAAACAATTATAAATGCCCCATCTTTAGCAACCCCCAATTTTTCCAATCATTTCATTCTATATACTTTCGCTTCCGAGAAATCATATGCAGCCATATTGACACAAGTGAATCAAGATAAAGCTGAAGCCCCAATCTCTTTATTTAACTCCAATTTGCAAGGAGCTGAATCAAATTACTCAGATGTTGAGAAACAAGCTTTTACTGTTTTCAAATCTATGAAACACTTCAAACCTTTTCTCCTCAAAACCCACACTAAAGTCATAGTACCATTCTTAGCAATGAGAAATATTTTAATACAAAGGGACATAGGAGAAAAGAGAGCAAATTGGGTGACAGCCCTGCAAGAATATGACATAGAAATTAAACTAGCTAAAATTGTTAAAGGTCAAGGTTTTTGCAGAATGTTGGTAGGAGCATCGAATCTATCAGAATTGCAACATTCAGGTGACGATGTACAAATCTATGAGGTAAGCCTCAACGACACAGAATCAAGGTATGCTGATATCATATTTTACTTGAAAAACGGATATGCACCAACCCAATTAAATTATACAAAGAAAAGAGCCTTGAGATTAAAAGCTAAGAAATATCAAATTGTCGACGATGTGCTTTTTAGAATAAATTATGATTCTATTTTACTTAGATGTCTTGAAAAATCTGAGGCGGAGAAGGTGTTGCAGGAACTTCATGATGGACCAGCTAGTGGTCACTTTGGAGGTGATACTACAACACATAAAATCCTGCATGCCGGCTATTACTGGCCAACGTTGTTCAAAGATGCACACAATTATGTAAGGAGATGCAAGATTTGTCAAACAGCTGTTGGAAGACAGAGAAAACCCATGCTACCATTACAACCCGTCAACATTGACCAACCATTTGAACAATGGGGATTGGACGTAATAGGTGAGATCGTTCCTCACTCTTCTAAGCAGCATAGATACATCCTTACAACCACTGATTATTTCACCAAATGGGTAGAATCAATTCCACTCAAGGTAGCCAATTCAGAAAATATTATTGAATTTATAGATAAATTTATCATCACCAGGTTTGGCTTACCATCTGCTTTGATGTTTGATAATGAATCTTATTTTTCAAGCAATGCTATGAAAGAATTTGCTCTTAAAAGGGGTTTTAAGCTTAAGTATTCGGCCAATTACTATCCATAAGGAAATGGATTAGTCGAATCCACAAATAAAAATCTCATCAAGATTATTAAATGAACTGTTTACCAAGGCCAAAAGAACTGGCATAAGTCTTTAGTGTTTGCTCTATGGGTAGATTGAATAACTCAGAAAGCCTCCATTGGCACTTCTCCTTTTAATTTGGTTTATGGGAAAGAAGCAGTCTTACCAACAAACATAGTTATTTCCTCCTTAGCCTTAGTTCAATTCATTGAAGAAACTCCTTCCTCATCTATGCAGGTTAGACAATTACAAATTCTTAAGCTTGAAGAGGAAAGGGAAAAAGCTAGGACCTCACATGCACATCATTAGTAGTTAGTCAAAGCCTCCTTTGATTCAAATTTTGTAACTTCAAAGTCTTTTCAACTCGGAGACCTAGTACTAAAATGGGACAAAACCCATGAAGAGAAAGGTAATCATACCAAGTTCCAACAAATGTGGCTTGGCCCATTTTAGATTGTGGAAAAATTAAGCCCATCAACTTTTCTGCTACAATATTTATCAGGTAAGAGAGAATCTCTACCTGTTAATGGACAGGTTCTAAAGAAATACTTTCCATAGAAGATGATCTCTTCTGTCCACTGTATGATCTCTTATTGCCTTTAGCTAAAATTTTCCTTTAGAAATAATAATACCAATTCAAAAGCATTTACTTTTGGTTTTACAAAGGATAGTCTCTTTTTAATTTTGACTTTTCTCTTGTATAAGTAAAGATTGTTATGAAAGTAATCTTCACATATGAAATATACAGTTAAGTTCTATTGCTCTTAAACTACCTGTTTTTTGCCTCAATTATCGAATTTTTGATGAAACTTAGCTTTAAGAAAGAAACTTCTCCTTTACATCAACCAGAAAAGTATCTATAACAAAGCAAAGTCCCTCTCCAGAAAGGCATCTTTAAAACTCTACAATTGTCGTCCAGAAATTCTTAAAGAACCAATGATTCTCCCCACTTAATCAACTTTCATTTTTAGAGTGTAATTCTAAAATATACTTAAACTTAAAGGATAAGAGGTCTCATCAAGAGCCGACTTACCATGATCATAAGATTATAACTAACTGACATTACCAACACTGCATATCAAAACAGGGTAATAGCTTAAGATTATATTAATCAAAAGATAAGGGTCTCATCACAAGCCAGCTTGTTCAGTTAAGTTACAAATCAAGTGAATGGCATGGTCAATATTAGTCACCAAACCAAGACATTGTCCTTTAAGAAACAAAAAATGAAGAGCTGAAGCAACAATGAATCACTTCAGAAAAGAAAGAAAGTAATAAGTACACTTACGAGCTTATCTTTAAAATTGCATTCTGATTTAAGTGGGATACTGGATCATTGCTAGTTAAAAGGTAACCCTGTCAAGGCTATGAACACCTACTGGCAGCAGAGGCTCTACCTACGACAACTGAGTATACCAAAAACTGATTTGAGGAGAGACTTTTTTGCTTTTATCTTTAAAAAACCAAGTAAAGGCTAATGCAGACAAAGTAACTTTCGATGAGAAAAGAATAATCAAAAGAACGATAGCTAAGTAGATGTTGTTTTATTAATAAAGAGCAATATTTCTTACCTTATATTCCATGTAACAATCTTATTTTCAAAACTATCTTTATTTTGGAAGTTTTAGAAATTTCAAAAAACTCTTAGAGGTAACTGGTTCTTCCACATGAATCGCCAATTGTTGTGGTATTCAACAACCCCCCCATGTATTAATGATAGTAGTTAATATTATGTTAATAAATGGGGACCCTTCAAAAAATCTATCCAAAAAGAAAAACTTAGCATTTAGGCATTTCTTTTATTTTTTGGAATAAAGCAAAAATAACAATCAAAATGCCTTTTTAGAAAAACTACTAGAAACTAACTTTCAAACATATAGCATGATTTAAACCCAACAAAAGACCTTTCTAACCCTCCAAAATCAAGAGAAGTGATTAAGTAAGGACTCTATGCAAAACTATCATAAAATCTGACATAAAATAAGTCCTTAAGATTTTTAGGCTGAGTTTCGCATCTCATAGCACCATTCATAAAGGGCCCACTTTAAAAAGGTCATTGCGAAACATGCGAGATGCAAAACTGCGATGGCGTTATAACTCTTATCACATCACATTTTGGGCATTTAAATGAACATCGTGTACTTACCACCAACCGATATTGTGAAATGTGATTAAGACTTGGACCCATTCCTTAAAATATCATAAGAAAATGTTTTAGGTCCGCGACTCAGTAAAAAGGGTCTTTTACATAGGATAAACCTGGAAATTAGCAACGTTTTGAAAACAACGAACGAGCGGCTCACATCTCGCATCTCGAAGAAACACAACGAGAGGTAAGAAAGGCGGAAAGGTAGTTCAAAGGTTCGTCACCCTAGAAGGTTTCTTCCCATTTAACGATGCAATCATTTATGAGCATTAAAGTTAAGGGATAACGAATCATTAGTGGGCATTTAGTAAGAGATAACTGCATTTATGTGTGAAAATCTATTTAGCGCGATATGATATCTTCTTATGTGCATTCAAATAAAACTTCTTTTATCACCTTTACAAGCTATTTGCATTAGTTCGTTTTACGTTCATCTTTGTGTATCCGATAGCTGTTGTTCTTCACTTTCAGGAAAAGTCTGTAGAGAAAAGCGTTGAGAACAATGGTGAAGAAAGGCAAGGTAGTCACTTCTGAGAAGTTAGAAATGACTCCTTTGTTTACGGATACTACATGCAACAGAGAGGGAGGAATCTCTACATGGGAGGCTATGTATAACATACTAGAGGAGGAGTAGTCGAGGATTATAGAAACAAAAATTACAGTTGACGGACGTGATTCCTCAGATGCTTCCATGCTAGAGACAACATGCTCATTTTTGCACCGCATAGCCGTGCAGCCGAAGATAATCCCTTATATCGATATGGTTAAATGGGTTATTGATGAAGTCGACATCTCAGACAAAGAATTCAGGGCAAGAAGCCAAGGGGTTATGGGATCTTTTACCTCAAACAACCTATGACTTATGTACCACCTTCCAGAGCCACAAGTCATCTACAATAGGCAATTCATGGAGAAGTTTGCCAAAGAGAACGACGACGCAACAGACTGCACCCAAACTTGGTCAAATAATGAGGAAAAATCAAGAAAGATAAAAACAGTATGTACACTACGTCTGTTTGTCCCCCACATAGTTTTGCAGTGGCTATGTTATGTAGACTATTTAGCAGACCCGATAGTACTAAGTTCTCCCCAGAATGGTTGCCATTAATAGATGCAACTGTAATGAATTGGGCACAAATTTTGTTTGACAATTTAGCAAAAACAATTATCGAGTATAGAAGGAAAAGAAGTGTTGCTTCGAGGGTTTACCCTCCATTTTTTATGAGCGCCTATGTCATGGACGTAATTTGTTTTAGTTCAAAATTCCCTATCATGGGATGGAAATGGACTGTTCAAAATCCACTTCCCATTCACATATACCACAAGGACATGTGGGAATCTAATTTTCAACCACATTTTTTCAAGATTTGTCATGGAGTTATGCTCCCTATTCACAAGCAGCTTTATAATCGAGATGCCCCCAGGTTTTCCAAAGAAGCTGAAGTAGACATCCTCCCAGTGGCCAGATGGGTTGGGGAGAAAAAATTACATATATCATGCATTTTGGCAGCATCACCTCCCCCCATGTCCTCCCATACTATGTTCTAGATAAATTGATAGCTAGAGAGATAGCATATCAAACAGCTAGTGAGGGAGGAATGAGCAAGACATTGAAGGATTCAAAGAAGGCCATCTGGCCTACATTCCCTGTACAGTGTGGAGCATTTGCATTACACGACCTAGGGCATGCATTCAAAGAAGCAGAGAACATGCTATCTCCGCGGTTACCTAAATTCCCTATAAGGCAATACGACCCTTTCGGCATTGTCGAAAATTTCAGCACTTTGGTGAAAATAAAAGTATTTAGCAATGAGGCAGATGCCTTTGATGACATATTTTTGCAGAAAAACACCTTCAAAGAGGTGAATCATATGGCACAACTACTTTTTGACTGTGAAGATCTGGAAAATTTTTACAGTTACAGAGAAAGGAGGTTAGCAAAGATCCCATTGGACCAATTATTGATTGAACCAATAAGGGAGGCTACTCCCAATGTGACTATAGAAGGTGACTCCAAAGAAAATTCCAAGACCGATTCTGGAGCAGAATCTCAAGAGAAATCTACCAGGGAATCACAATAGTCATCGCAAAATGGAAAAAGCAGAAGCATGGAGTCAGTAAAGGATACAACCCAATCTACACAGAAGATGGCTGAAGAAGTTTCAACTAGCAAAGAAGCTGAAATCCATACTACCTCCACACATCCAATAAAACCCCTCGTATTCAATTTAGAAGAAGAGTGGGATAATTTTAATAAAAGTCTCAACACAGAGGAACAGGCGCTAGAGTTGCAAACTCCACAATAGAAAACAACTCTGTAAATTACAGTGGAAGAGACTGCAAGTACAAAAGAGGTAGAGCACATCCCTAACACCCGCACTTTCGAAATCATTTTGAGAATTGAAGAAATTCCCCCTCTAGATGTGTTCTATAGCCCACAACATAAGGCCATGGTGAAAAGACAAAGAAAGAAAAGGAAATTGGACTCTACAGCTGCTACTACCCCTGAAAATGAACCAATGGATGTTCTATGGAAAGACTCACCCGTTGACCCATCCGCCAACCTTACTAGACTCTCGTAGTTTGCAGGTGCTTACGCTACAATGACCATGGACAAAGCAACAGAAATAAAAATGTTTCTTAGAGAAAAGGAAGATAAAATAACGTCACTTGAGCAACAATTACAACAAGTAAAATCCGACCAGTAGGCAGAGATACAGTTGGCCAAGCTTCAATAGGTATTTGAACAGATGCAAATAGAACATCGAACCAGCTTAGCTGAGAAGGAAGCACAGATGCAGGCAATAACTGATCTCAACAATTACGATCCAAAAATTGATCAGTTTTTTACTGAAGCACTTGGTCTTAACTCCCAACTGATGCACTAGAAAGAATTATTCTGCCAGATGTTGACACTTCGTTGGCCCGACATTTCCTCATTAGCTTGTCGGCCAATAGCTGGGTGGCTACGCACACCCCTTGGTCCTTGATGCTTGCAATTATGTACCCTCGCTTCCTCTTCTCCAGCTTATATTTGACCTTCATAGCTTTTGCGAGGGCCAAGTCGCTGCTCTTTCCTGCTATGGCTGCAGGGTCGTTTCCTTTGATGGGCAGCTGAGAAATCCGGTGAATTAAATCGATCGTGATGGGAATCGGCTCCTCCAGCCAGAGATACCCATCATGTACTAGGCACAACAACTGTCGGATGACAAAAATTGTGATGGGCACGCGGTGGTAGTGGGGTATCCATCGCAGATGGAGTAACCCAACCCTCTCCACACCGCGTAACCATTTCTGCTGCAGTAATTTCTCCGCGGCCAACTGTGGGAACTTCTCGCTGTCCACGAGGTCCTAGTCTTTGAACTTCATATTAGGTACCCGTCCCTTCGATAGACCTTCAAACCTTATTTCATCCAGAAGGAGCGGGGTCTGGAGCACACTCTTCGTGGCCTTTAGGTCCTTCGGTATCTTGGATTTCCCCTTCCATAGGGGGATGTAGTGGGGTAACTTTATCGCCGAAGGCACTTGGGAGACAGTCTCCACCTCATCGTCGTGCGCTTCAATTTGGGCGATCAGAGCTTGTAAATCTTCCTCCTCTTCCTTTTTTTCAAGGGTTATGGCTTTACCCTTCTCTGTCATTGATAATTTACTAAACCGGGGGTTTCGTGGTGATACCCGGACTGTCCCCATTGTTTGCTTATCTTTCTGTGGTTGCGGTGTGTGGGGTGACTTAGGAACTTCTGGTGTAGTTGCTGCCTCTTCAAGCTCTTCCTGGACTATACGGGGCTCTGGGGTAACTTCCGCGAATCACACTCTTGTTCTTGCAGCCGTCATTGTGTTTGCGATTGAGGGTGGTAAGAGTACACGATGCTCAGTGCTCCGTACTTGCTCGATTCTCAAACAACAAAGTGTTGCCCTGTGGCTAGCCCTGATGGTTTTATAGCATCTTTTGAATTCGAATTCGACCCTTCCCCCCACTTTTGAGTAATTAATTCCTTTTTGGTGGCAAATCATCCCAAATCTCGCTTTTAATTCGTATCTTAATTTCCCATTGCCCGTTCCTTTTTTCCTTAAATTGGACCTATTGTCATGAACAGTGACACCGACGGTCACTTCCCATCCTATCTGTGCAGTAGCATGGCTCCCTATGCACGGTTGTTATAGACATTTTTGTGCCTTACAACATTGAGCATGAAATGTCCATAATCCAAGGGATCCAAAGTCCCTAAATGAGTTGTTCCTACCCCTAAAGGAACAAGGTCAACCAAAGACAGCTTCTCCCAGAAGTTCTCCACCAAAAACCACTCAGAAACAGTCAATTCAGGATCAATTCAGAGGCTCCACTAGCTGTCTGCGCTGAAATGCAGAGATTACACTGGCTAGGTGCACTGCAACGCAGGTAGAAGCACTACCAGGGTGCACTGAGCGGGAAATGACAAATGGCAAGTTCATTCAACGAGGTGGAAAGACCCTGGAAGCTTCCAGAATCTTCCTCAATGACACTTGCCTCAATGAATTCGACTAGTGATGAGTAAGAGGTTCTCAACCTCCAAGTGGAAGAAAGAACTGACAGAGAGAAGCCACAAGTCAAAACATGAGTTGACTCATCCTCTCTGCTCACATCTATATATGGATCTCTCACCCAGAGGTTCAGTAGGCTGGAATTTTGTATTTGCAGAGAATTGCTGTTGGTTTGAGATTGAGATTAGTACATTGGGTGATTTATACTTTGTTGGAGGAGAGGAAGGGATTCCATTGCTGGGAGGTAGATGCTGGATCGGGCCTCACTTGGTTGTATCTCCTCTTGGACTTTATTTACTCTATCAATAAACTATTTGAGTTTCTCCGACATGTTGTATACCAATGATGTTTTGCTATGCTTACATGTTTAGCTTAATCTGATCTTGAGATTTTTATGAATGTATACCTGTATCTTCTTGTAGTTTTCTCTCTCTTGTGATCTTGCAGGAGTTCTGTGAAGCTGGGCCAGTGAGAGAGCTGGGAGCTGGGAGCTACTGAAGAGAGGAGCAATTGGATCAGCAAACTAGCGAAAGACACAGGTTAGTTAGATGCTGCTTCCTCATTTACATTCCATAAAGAAGAATACTCGAATAAGTTTACCTGTTTGTTGCTAAGGCACTATCACCTCTTAGAGTGGGATAGGGGCATTCCAAATTAGATACTTTTCCCAACAACAAATTGGCGACTCCACTAGGGATCGTATCTTGTTGGTTTATTTGTGTTTCTATTCTTGTTCTTCTCATAAACTCAGGAGTGCCGAATCGAAATGCATTTGCCATTTTCAAATGCAAAGTAGAGATCTGCCACTCTAGTCCACTCACTGGGCCTGTTTTTATGATCTGAACAAATTGATCCACAAGTGCTCTAATAGCCCTTTGTGATAGATCTTAGTCCTCCTATAAATCATCCTCCTAATTGTACCTAATGGATAGCTTTTATCCGGCCAAAAACTGTAGATTTAACTGCAAACCGTAACCCAGAACCCAGAAACAACTCTCGTTTCTGCTTCAGCGCAGACTCTGTGTAGAGGTTATGCATTTCAACGCAGGTCCCGTGAAGGCTACCTGCGCTGAATGTCAAAACCTCTGTGTTGGGAGTGCGCTGATCAGTCTTTGCCTTGTGCAGTTGTGGTTCCTTGCTTCCTTTTGCTCAGTTTCATCTCTGTTTTTTGCAGCCTGTTATCAGTCAGTGTACCTATCTGAAACCCCTTTTCTTTGCCTCAATTCCGCCTCAGTTGTATAAAGAAACTGTATTTGTTCTTTGTGTATTTGTTACATCATTTACAGTTTCCCATTACAAAAGTAAACTAGTCATACTGTCGCCCTTAGATCTTGACCTGTCGTAAGTGTCATTTTGATCTTAGGAGTGAGTTTGTTTGCTGTTCACAGTTGATTGAGCTTTTACTTTTTGTCGTTTGGTTTGAATTTATGCATTTCTAGTGTCGAAACAAGTAGATCATAAGGTGTCGTAATCGTCTTTTGATTTTGAAAAAGGAACTTGTTTATGTTTTCACTTGAAATCGAATTCAAATTTGTACAACAGCTTTCTTTTTAGGCATCAATATTAAGAAAGTGAAAAGAAATACATGCATTTGTGCATTTGCATTTTGATAGTTTGCATGTTTTGATTTAGGGAAAAGTGCATTACAGTGTGCTCTATGCTCTTTGAGAAAAGTTTGTGTCTTCCTTTTCCCTTTGTAGCTAGGATTTTCATTGTTGAAAAGATATAAAAGCTTGCTTATCATCTTTAGACTGCATTTAGGAATTGTATCATACATCTCGTGGTGATCCAAAAAGGCAAACTTCTAAGAAAGATCAACCTAAAATAAATTGAATGAACTTAACAATGCTTTGTAACTTAACGCACAACATAGAGGTCTAGGCTAGAGACGTGTTCCGGCGTCGTAAAGCCTGGTGACTGTCGATCTCGCTGATGGTGGGTGATTCCTCCTGAGGGACGATAGCGCCAATACGGATTTTGCTCCCACGTACCGTCGAGTATATATTGGGAGACCCCTATAGGCATAAAACCTTTATCCTCAGGAAGCCATGTCGGCCGCCCTACTGATTGCAATGCACTGAACACAGCATTCAGGAAGATTGACCGCCCGTACCTTAAAAAGTGTTCTACGGTTTTGCGAAAAGTTTGGCACACCCTTTACCTAGAACTCCAGAGAAGTTCCTTTTGGCCTTTTTCAGACTCTATAATGGAAAAAGTCCATCCGAGCATTTGTCACTTCGGGCTCGTTAAAACATCGAAGGAGACTAGAGTCATCTTTAGCTTTTTCTCGACTCTTTAAAACTGAAAAAGCAAGTTGTGTCTAAAGCGTCGTTAAAATTTATTTTAAACGGAACAATCACCCTCTTTCCTGCGTTGATCTTTAGGTTGAGAAAATGGAGCCCACCAACCAAGGAATTCCCCTTGGTGGAAATCCTAGTCCCTTCTCCTCTTGGGGAGATGTTGGTGCACCCCATATGGCCACATTGTCGCTTCCAGGACTGACAATTGGCTTGCCGGTCTGGCTCTTCTCAACCAATGTCGTTCAGAACACCACTATTCCTGAACAGTCGAATCAACAGTTAGACCAGTCCAGAGTTGCCCACTAGCCTTCTACTTCCTCTAATTCTTCCTCTCCTCCTTCCTCTTCGCTTGACGGAACTGGTAAACCAAAAAACCAAGTTCCTAAGGAGAAGAAGGAAAAGAAGAAGAAAGAGAAGAAGAAGAAGGAGCCAAAAGCGACTGGGGGCAAACAAGTGTCGTCTAACAAAAATCCACACACAGCACTGACTAGGCCTAAATCGCCATGTGTCATATGCAAGGGAGACCACTTCCACAGAGATTGTCCCTGCATCCCTCAGGTACTAAGGGACCGGTCTCCCCATTTGCACAATCCGGTGGCATCAACCTCTGATAGCCATGTTGAATGCATACCGTCAACTAGCGAAAGTGAAGTCCTTGGACAAAAAGGGAGAGCTAGATCCCCCTGTAAACTGTGCGAAGGCGACCATGCCATCCACCGTTGTCCCTTCTTAGACGAAGCGAAAAGAGTTTTGGATGATCGTCCGGTTTCACCGTTACGAATTCCTCCTGGATATAAAAAACTCTTGCCGAGTCCTTCGTTAGTTGAAAATCCAGCTGGCCCGCTCAAGTGGTCAGCTGAAGCGCCGGTCATTGAAGATGAACCAGCTGAATCCATACCCGACGAAAGTCAAAAGGTCGAGACGACAGTTGACCTGGTCTTGCCTTCAGAGGATTTATCTTCGAATGATACAGTCACTGAAGAGGATAAAGATGACACCATCCAAATTCTCTTCATCAACACAGACTCCGACGAACACGGGGGCACTCCCCCCATTCCTTTATCGCAGGAAGAAAGTTCGTCAGAGTGATACCCGGCTGTTTACTCGGTCCCACCACCAAGCAACCTAGTTGTCTCCTTCGACTGGAACCAACTAGGCAGACCCCGTTTGCCAGCAAGCATACCATTCAGAATTATCGTCCAAATATACAGAATGGTCATGGCTGGCACCATCATTGATGAGGGGGCATCTGTGAGTATCCTTTCCTCTGTTGCTTGGAAAGCGCTTGGTTCACCAGCGCTTTTGCTTGAAATGAGAAATCTGACAGGCTTTGATAAAGGAACCAGTCGACCTTTAGGGATCCTCCCCAATGTGCCCATAACATTGAGAGGGAAGACCGTTCAAATGAACGTGATGGTCGTTCAAGGACCCTTGGATTATAACCTACTCCTTGGACGAGACTATATATATTGCATGGGAGCCATTGTCTCCTCACTCTTTAGAGTAATGTGTTTTCCGCACGAAGGAAGAGTGGTCAAGCTCATGGACCAGCTTTCATTTCCCGGATCACGCATTGCAAATAGTCATATACCGTCCCTAAATGGTCTCTTCACGCAAGAAATGTCTCAACCTACGGTCCGTCCTCCCGATGAGCGCGAGTGATTCGGAGGGATACGACTGGAACCCAGGGGGCATGCGTCCTGGTCTACTTCGGCAGGAAAACTTTGGGTATAGGGTAGGTTTCCGCGGGAGAATATGACTAGTCCGTACCCCGTCCGTGATTGAGACAGGGGTTGTTCTAGAATAAGATTCTTTTGTCAAAGTTATGTGAGTTGGCGGGCATCGTCACTCACCTTTGTTTATCTCGGTAGACATCGCGGAAGAAGTGTTTTGTTTGAAAGATTAACAAGACAATCTTTGGGTAACCTGAAAGAGGTAGGCCTCTCTCGGTAAAACAATTGTTTTGGCGGAAGTGAAGTAGAGGTAATCTTGAGACTCTGTTTTATACCTGGGGGCATGCAAACCTTTTGGAGTGCAAGCGAAGAGCGGTTATTTATTTGTTTTTGGGATTAGCCGTTTCCTAACTTGCATAAAGAAAGGATGTGGGGCAAAATCTAAATGTTGCCGTTTTATATGAGACTTTCTTATCATATGACTAGATTATCGAGCAGTTTTAGCACATAGTTCATGCTTGTTAAAAAATAAACATAAGTTCGAGCCGTTTTAGCACATAGTTCATGCTCGTTAAAAAATAAACATAAGATTGAGCAGTGTTTTTCCGCGTTTAAGCTCGTTAAAAAATGAACTACCCTCCGGTAAATAACCACCGTGAATGTAACATTATCAGCCATTAAAGCCTTCGTCGTGTTTGCACCGTCACCTCCACTTTCCACCTCCATATGATTGTTTACCCATTTTGAGGAATAGCTGCGAAGAGTGATTTCACTAGCCATCCTTGTGACACTGCCATGATTGGAAAATTCCAACATTTACCTGGAATTAGCTGCTAACCCGTTTTATCACTCGTTCCTCAAAAGACGAGTCTTCTTTAAGCTCTTTTCATCTGACTCGTAAAATATGAAAAGATTGCCGAGTTTTTTCCTCCCAGCTCGTTAAAGCGACCGGAAGAGCTATCCCTCCTCTAGATTTTAATCTTTTTGGACCTGAGGGATTATTGCACAAAAAGATCGAGCGCTTGTTTTGTTCGACTCGTTAAAACTATCGAAAATTCATCCCTTCTGTATTGTTTTATACTTTTTCGGACTTAAGGGATTAGATGACGAAAAAGGACTTTCGGAGTTGACTTTACGTACCTTTTCAGACTCTCTAAAAATGAAAAGGACCGAGTTATCTTTGTCGTTAGACTCGTTAAATGCATTAAATAGCGACAAACTTGTCTTTAGACGAGAACGAGTTTCACTATCGCTAGGCTCGTTAAAACATAGCGATGGGTTTGCCCGAAGGGCAAATTATAGAACAAGCATATGTTATCCTCCTCAAGCTTGACAAAAATAAAGAGGTACTGGTCAGCAATGACTGGGGAAAAATTGGGAAGAAACTCAAAGAACTTTATTGGTAGCAAGTCGCTCTTGAACATGACACTTCCACTCCGTGCCTGAGTCGGGTTGGGTTGTTTCATTCATCGGTCGCATCGCCATGGTCTTGCCATACCATCCATCTTTGGGGTAAATGCTACCAGTCCATCACACAAGTGTCGCCGATATGTTCAAGAGAAGTCATCCAGAGAAGTCAACTGTGTCCCATCCACTACCATACATTATCCTTCATCCTTTCATGACCGCCACCCTGAACCATATATCATCAGATCGTTTTCACCTCCATCAAAATCATTTGCTCCGTTCCGTGTCACTGATGTGGGATACATCAAGGCCCTCCTTTGACGGATCACTTCTTGTCGACATCAGCTCATTATCCAAGAAGTTGATCTAGGAACAACCCCCTTCAGTACTTTGAAGCTTGCATGCCTCAATGGCAAGTTTCTCACTTCCGGCGACAGGTATACATCAATGACCTTCGACCGAAAGATTTTGCGTGGTGTTCGACACCAAGTCCTTTATTCACACCACGTGAATTGTACTGCAGTACCTTGAGGGTCATTATCATTATCGGTGATTCCTCTCGCGCTTGTTAACGGTTTACATCATTGACCGATAATCAAGCGATGTCTTTCCATGTTCGACTTCAGAACATTTCTCACATGGATCGACTTGTACTTAGAGTGAAAATCGAACGAGTTTGAAGACCCCAGATCTAGTTCCATCCATCCGGGTTGCGATATATATTCAGGAAAAATAAAGACATTGACATGTACAACATTGCAGCAGATAATCATCCTACCAAAAGGATGATGATTTCATCAAAATCATCAGTCTACCATCAGACGATTGTCTGTTTTATGTATAGAAAAATGAATTTATAAAGATGAGCATGGGAATGCCTACCTCAACTAGATCATGAAAGCAGTATGAAAATAATGTATTGTATTGTATCTTATTACAGGTCTCCTCCCAGCATTGGAAGAACTTCGGATCCTCCTAATAAAGCATTTCACCTGATAAACGGCCTCATACTTTAGGGGGCAACTGTTATAGACATTTTTGTGCCTTACAACATTGAGCATGAAATGTCCATAATCCAAGGGATCCAAAGTCCCTAAATGAGTTGTTCCTACCCCTAAAGGAACAAGGTCAACCAAAGACAGCTTCTCCCAGAAGTTCTCCACCAAAAACCACTCAGAAACAGTCAATTCAGGATCAATTCAGAGGCTCCACTAGCTGTCTGCGCTGAAATGCAGAGATTACACTGGCTAGGTGCACTGCAACGCAGGTAGAAGCACTACCAGGGTGCGCTGAGCGGGAAATGACAAATGGCAAGTTCATTCAACGAGGTGGAAAGACCCTGGAAGCTTCCAAAATCTTCCTCAATGACACTTGCCTCAATGAATTCGACTAGTGATGAGTAAGAGGTTCTCAACCTACAAGTGGAAGCAAGAACTGACAGAGAGAAGCCACAAGTCAAAACATGAGTTGACTCATCCTCTCTGCTCACATCTATATATGGATCTCTAACCCAGAGGTTCAGGAGGCTGGAATTTTGTATTTGCAGAGAATTGCTGTTGGTTTGAGATTGAGATTAGTACATTGGGTGATTTATGCTTTGTTGGAGGAGAGGAAGGGATTCCATTGCTGGGAGGTAGATGCTGGATCGGGCCTCACTTGGTTGTATCTCCTCTTGGAATTTATTTACTCTATCAATAAACTATTTGAGTTTCTCCTACATGTTGTATACCAATGATGTTTTGCTATGCTTACATGTTTAGCTTAATCTGATCTTGAGCTTTTTATGAATGTATACCTGTATCTTCTTGTATTTTTCTCTCTCTTGTGATCTTGCAGGAGTTCTGTGAAGCTGGGCCAGTGAGAGAGCTGGGAGTTGGGAGCTACTGAAGAGAGGAGCAATTGGATCAGCAAACTAGTGAAAGACACAGGTTAGTTAGATCCTGCTTCCTCATTTACATTCCATAAAGAAGAATACTCGAATAAGTTTACCTGTTTGTTGCTAAGGCACTATCACCTCTTAGAGTGGGATAGGGGCATTCCAAATTGGATACTTTTCCCAACAACAACGGTCGCTACCCCTGTGACATACCGATCCTACGCGCAACCTCCTTGTCGCGTAGCTCCCATATAGAATCTTTTATAGTCCCGCGCTCTCTTTCAACTACTTGTAGTGCTGAGACTGTGCTTCCTACAGATAGTCAGGTGGTCGCACCCATGGTGTGAGGCTTTAAGTCACCTTTCAACCTAGTCTGTGGGCCTCCCTTAGTTACCCTCGCGCCAGTCAATGCCTCACGTTCTTCCTTATACGGTGTGCTCCCCTGGTTACTTTGTTTGATAAGGTGCGGTTACAGCCATGGTAGCAGAGCTAGAACTTCTCGACGACAATCTTCTAATGCGGTGATATTGCTGCCCATATCTTATCCTGCCCTTTCATCGACGTGACATGTTTGCATGATTTTGGTCTCTAGTTTTCTGATTTCTGTGTCTATTACCATGCTTTTCTGCTTTAGTCGTACCTGAGATTCTTCCAATTCATGAAGATTCAAGTTCCCTCACCGAATGACTTCCTCTATCTGCATAATTCCTTTACCCGGGTCCTCGCGTACTGTCCTAACTGCGGGAGCTGTGGTATGGGGATTCTTCTCTGCTCTTATGGTTTCATCTCCTCTTGTCAGTGTTGGGATCGCTTCCACGCTCTGGTTTTTGCTCATGGTCCTATAGGCCCATCACACCGCTGGTACACGCAGGTCCCAGTTAGTTCGTCTCACCTGGTGAACTTCGTTCATGATTCCGTATGGCTTTTTGAATGCTTCAATGTAGAATTATTATTGCTTTTCCTACTGCCGCGTCCGACTTTTATTTTCGATCCTTAGTTTGGGACGTGCTTGCACAACACACGTCTACACCCATCGACACAGGTGGGCGTGCAAGCTACTTCGTCCTAGCTGCCCGGCTGTTGTTTGACGCTGGGGACTTCCAAACCGTAAGCGCATCCATCTTCTACATTTGCGCCAATTTCTAATAGTCTTCTGATGTGTATTCCACCATCGTGCAGGTGCTGTGCGCAGCCCCCATTCCAGCGCATCATACCGCTGCTATTCCGGTACTGCGCTTTCAAATTTGTCCAGGAATTCATCCATCGCTGTTATTCCATCATATGTTGGTAGTTCCCTTGCCTCTGTTGTTACGCAACACAGGCATCTAATCATCATGTTGAAAATCAACGTTGTCACTTCGTGCAACTGGTTCTGCCAGTGTTCTACTTCTTCATCTGAATCCAAAGTACAGGAACTATCGCACTCCCACGAGATTCCCCCATCAGCAGTCAGGTTCACTCGATCTTGGTCTTGCACCGTTATCTGGTAAATGCAATATAGCTCATTTTCATTGTCATCATCGCGCATAGGTTCAGTGTAGTGCGTTCCTTTGGCTGGATCTAGCGGAACTACTACACTTAGGGACTTTTTATCGAATATCATCTTCTGCTTCTTCAGGTTGATGACTCCATCCATATCAGTGGCCCAGTATATTCCTAGCAACGTGGGATAAGGATTGTTGTCATCAACAATCTCTATTACTTCAAAGTCCCTTTGTGTGCTTACGCCTTCGATATCAATGGTTACCCCTTGCAGCCTCCCCATGGGCAAAATCTCCTGTTGGTTCACCATTCATAATTGAATAGGGGACCACTGTAACGTGGGCCTGCCCATGCGTTCTCATGTCTGCTTTAGTAACACATTCGCGTCCGAACCTAGGTCTAGGATTACTTGATCCATATCATATTCGTCAATATGTGCCGTTAATCTCATTTCCCTCCCAGTGCGTAATGTATGCTTTCCTAGTTTCCAGACTATGTGCGGTTCACCCGACCTTGCGCACCTAGTGATCATCTCTTGTAGTCCTTTAATTGCCCTATTTTCGCGCAGAAGCTTGATTCATGTCTCTAAAAAGGTAGTAAGCATAGAAGGATCCATTCCTAGCTCTGGTTGATCCTTACTACCTGAAGTAGAGGCCTTTGTGAAGCTCTTCTTAGCTTCCATAAACGTCTCCTTTGCGTGTTCCAAGTCAAACTTAGGTTTCTTTGTAGGAGCCTTGCAAACCCATGTATCTTCCTTGGTCTGCTTCCCCTTATCTTCCCCTGTGGTCGTGCCACTTCTGAGCATCATTTTCATGTTGGGGTCTTCTTCGCATGGTTCAGACCTCATCATTTTGATATTCTGAGTAGGAGTAGGATGAAGTACTCCTTTCTCGCGCATCTGTGCGATCAATGTAGGATAATCTACTACTTCATGATCAAACTGAGCATAGTATGAATAATATACTCTCGTCGGGTTGGTACAATCGCGAGCATAGTGCCTTGGTCCTCTGTAATTGTAATAAATAAACTGTCTGCGGCCCCTTCCTGGTCCCATTTCTCTTTGTCCTTGACCTCGGCCCTGAAATCCAACGCTCACCATCCCCGTGGCTGGGTCGAGGCCTCACATTTCTGTGTCCATTCTATATGCTGGGGTCCGCTCCATCATTAAATCATAGCTGCGACAAGTACGCTTGTCGTGGCCCAACGATCTACAAAAATTGCAAAATAGTTGCTGGGGAGTCTGTGTATACTTCTGCAGCAAATGAAAATTATTCGTCATGTGCTTTCCTACTATCTGACAGATTGTGTGCCATAGCGTGGGTGCCACACTTGGTCCTGCCGTTGCCTATGGTTTCAACGACATTGGTCCCCCTCCTGCCAAGTAGTTTGCGAACACTGGACAATGGTCTTTGTCATGGCCTTGGCCTTTGCATTTTATACACCACAGTTCTTTGCACACTTCTAGCCGTGGCACCCTATCCTGCTTCAAACTTTGCATCTCCAAGTATAAATTCTGTAGTTGTGCGTGGATTTGTTGGACTCCCAACCCCGGATCTTGTATCGGTGTTTCATGCAACCTCATCTCCATTTCCAACGCTTCGGCCTAGGTTGAAAGCTTCTGTTGTGATAGCGTCGTCGTTAGGTGTGGTTTCAAAGATGCCACAAACCATGCGCGATGCTGCACATCCTTTAGTGTCATATTATCCTCGTGGATCATACTCTTCACCCTCTGATCAAGATCCCAGGGGGTTTCGCCTGAAAGCATCGCAATTTCTTTAAATTCGATGATTGACTATGTCTCTGATTTCGGCCGGCTAAATTCTCTGTTCAGCGCATTCTTGATCTCCGCTATTCCTGCATTTGGGTGATCATTAGAGTGTTTGATATACCATGTCAGTGCACGATCCTGCAGCGCGCTCACCAATGTGGCCTTCTTAATGTTGTCATCTCTGACCCCTTGTGCTTCCCACACTGCTCTTACCACGAACCAAAACTAGTTTGGATCTTCATTCCCTACTCCTCTGAACACTGGTAGCTTGATCGCACTCACCATGCTGAACTGTGGGGGTGTTGAAGTTGGTGTGGGTGAAGATGGAGGTGAAGGAGGTGAAGTAGGCGGTGGCGTAAGTGGAGGTGGTAACTGCGGAATGCGCTGCCTTATCAAACTGACCGCACTTCTTGGAGAGACCCGAGTGAGCTCTTCCCCACTTTCTCGTGAAGGTGAAATCAAGGGACTATTTCCTAATTCCCCGCTACCTTTGTATATTCTTCCTCTCTGCGTCGTTTCAAACATTAATGTATTCACATCACCTGTTTTTCACATAAAAACATCTTAATCCAGGTATTCAGGGATTTAATGTACCTACCTCGTGGTCCCTTGAGAAAACGTCGTTCTACTTCGCTATAGCTCACAGTCATGTCTACCGCGAACTCAGTGATAAATCCCCCTATTATCCGGTCGAGCCAATGGTCCACACCTCACGAGATCTTATCTTCTGATGCCTCTACTCTGTGCACTAAGTCCGGAGTCCACAGTATCGGTTGGTCGAGTTCAAACCTTCCTTGGCTATCAGCTAACCTTGTGATCCACTCGTATAGTTCGGAAGGAAAGGATGCGAAGAATATCTCGTGGATTTCCGTATACAGATAGTGATCTATCCACCTTTTCTCGGATACCTGCGGAGTTCTGTTTTCCTGTGTCACAAACTCGTGAAGCTTCTTGTCCAACCACTCTTCAATTTCCTTATTTGTTGGGTTCCAATGGCACGACATCAAACGTCCCTTAGGCAGATCCTGGTCCCGGCAATGGAACCATTTGTTAGCTTGTTGGAGACTGACCCAGGTTCAACAGTGAGTTTAACCAAGCAAATCCCGTACTACCGGCCCTTTCTGCAACAGTTCGCGGTGCGCAGACTGAGGTCTCACCCGAGGTAGTATGGGAGGGTGCTGGAACCAGGTGTCCGCACCCTAGGGATGTCTTGATGAAGTCTGGGAAGTTCGGGAATAGATCCCACGCGCTTGTGCAGCCATCCCTCCTTCATAGCTTGTACGACTGCTTTCACGCAGCTCTATAAAGAGCGTGAAGAGGTGCTGTCTAGATCCTTTATCCTTACTGCATTATTATTAGAGATCTTAACTTAATTGCATATACCCAATATTCTTATTAATCATTTGACATTCATAACAAGTGCGCGCAATCATAAAACCGTAAAGAGATGCATAGACATAACAGGAGAATAAACACATAGTATTTCAGAATCAACTTATCTTTTATTAATTCTCTGTCCAAGTACAATCCCAACTCCACTCGACGGACTCAGCTACAAGGGTTTGCGCACACAGATGTGAACTCTACCAGGTCTCTGTACACTCAGCTGCAGAGCCTCTTCCTACTACTACAACCCAAGACTCGGACTTACAGACTTAAAGCTCATTCGTCATCCAAAAACCCATATGAATTCTCAAAGCTAAGACTGCCTTTATACTTAGAGCCTCACTCTATTTATACAATCCCATGGTTCGTGGACCATGGGTAGGCTGACATACCATACATTACATTATATTATCTAGGGTGGAAAACCCTAGACTCTCACGCTCCGCGCCCGCATTTTGCGGGGTCTTACATTACACTTAACCAAAATCCAAGCTTCAAGCCCCAAAAAACATACGATGGGGGGATCTACTGCCCAACAAAGAAACACGCGATAAACTAACAAGTCAAGTCGTGGAAATGAGACTTGAATATGATGAGATCTTTGAAAAGGTCTCCGATTTTATTGCCTAGCAGAATACAAAAGATGGGAGAAAGGCCAACCTGCCCAAGCTAGAAGAATCGCATAAGGAAATCCTATTTGCGAACTGGGATTCTAGGCTTAAAGAAGTAGAAAAGGCAACAAAAGATGTGGAAGTAGCAACAAACAATGTCCTAGAAAACATCAATGAAAATTTACATAGTGTCCACCTTGTGGCAGAGACTGTTCCTGGTTTCCTTCCTAATTCGAAACAGCTTAAACAACAATGGAAACAGGCAGTGATAGAAAAAGATGAAGTGATAAGGAAAATGACCAGGTTAACTGGGAGGCATATTGGCAACATTTGGTAAAGCCTCACAGCCAATGGATGACCCTGCGATGCTTAACCACTTCTACGGAGAAAATTGTGCCAGCACTGACCGATGCCGTATTCACTGGACAGTTAAAAGCTGAAGTCGGCCAACCATCATAGCTCAAGCCCATGATGGATATTTTCAATCTGAAGGATCAAATGCAGGATAGTTAGTCACATTGTTTATTTCCATTTTGATATTTTTTTGCACAAATTGAGGCAGGTCGTTTAAACCTCCTCAATTATTTTCGTAATAATCTATTTTTAGTTTTATAGTTTTAGTATTTAAACCCCTCTCATGCATTTAGAGAGGGGTTAAGAATTTTATCAGAAACAATCTTCAAAACATGCATTTTTGTCCCTTTGAGGAGGTTCGGGTGAAATTAATGGAACATGATTTATTTTCTATTTGATTTAGCATCTTCTACTGAAATTACATTTTTGTACTCTTAGATGGTGTTGAATGGACTGAAGATAGATCAATATTGCTGAAACACTTGAGTAAAACATATTATAAATGGTACTTTTATCTCGTAATCCTTTTTACTTATGCATTAAGCAATGATTTCTTCTCGAATTTTTTATGTATGAAAGTCTGAATATTGATTACCATTATTGCACTTATGTATGATGATGATCTTTATTTTATGCTGAATATATGAATAATTCTTTATGCGATGTATCTTTCACAATATTTTGGGCTAACTTTTTATATGAAACGATTATTGTTAAAACATATTCACTTCTCATTGCAATTGAATGATCTTTATTACCAATTGCTTTCAGATATTATTGTAGATCGCATATATCGATTTAAATCCCGGGTATATTTATAGTTAGATAGTGCTTAAATTAGGATAAAATGCATGTGATTGTTAGTTAAAATTAGATTAATTTTAGCTTAGATATTACTTTAAAACCTCACATATCACCCCATTAGCACAAGCATTTAGTAGATTGGGAAACTGGTCCCATTACCCCCAGTCGGAGCCACTACACCAAACGAAAAAGGAGCTGCCAACCAAGGTCCGGATCGGGTGGTTTTCCCCCATGTTGAAGCAACGGTTTGTAGAATTCCCACTCTAGATCACCTGATAATGCAATATACTAAAGCAAAATACTTGATCTACTTCTACAAACAAACTTTCAGAAGCTTAATCGATTATGAGCAAGATCAATGAGAACACTATAATAGAGAATCAGAAATCAATCACACATGAACATAGAAGAATACTCCGGGGAAATCCTCAGCTAAAAACCCTGATCTCTGTATTATCATACAAGTGGAAATATGTCTGGATTACATAAAGCTTTAGCTCACAAGCTATCCAGCTCTCAGTATAATCCCTCAATATAGCTCACATATTGAATAGACACAACATATGCCTTCCTCCAATCCTCCAAGCCTCCTATTTCCTTGGTTAGTTTCTCCTGGGGTCCAATGTTACCACCTGTGTGAATTGGCCTCATCACACACTCATCAAAACTTAGAAATGACTGCGCAATCCTCAAGGAATGAATTCCTTCTACATGCAAGAGATATCCTCAATGGAATATTCCTACAACTGATAGTACACTGTCCCAATTGGGTTTCTGACTGAACTGACATGCATGAGTTATTTATGAGAGAATATTCAGTTATCTAAAGTGCAACAGTTACATGCATGCATGCATTAACTAATTGAACTCACAATCAGTTCCACAAACTATTGGAACTAATCTGACTAGACTTAACTCAGTTAACTGAGCTAACTAATTACAACTCAAAGTACAACTCATCCTGATCTCCTTAATCAAGGGATAACTTCCTCAATCAAAGGGGAAACTATTGCATGTCTTCACATAGACTTCATGTTTGATTTTCTACAACTAATTAACTCAAGATGATTTAATTAATTATTTTACAAACAACTGCTAAGATCGAATTCGAATTTTAATTCTCAATTTTAGTTCAGGGACTAACTAAAATTGGAATGTATCCTGAAATGCTATTTATAGCAGTGTTATTTTTAGCATTTCTTGTTGCTATTTTCAACACTCCCTCTCAACAAGAAAGGGATTATCAGTCACCCAATCCTGTCTCTGTGGAACTCGAACTTGCATTTTGACAATGCCTTGATCAAAATATCTACATCCTATTCCTCGGTCAAAACATACAGCAACAACATGATCCTCTTCACCACATAGTCTCAAAGATGATGATACCAGATATCTATGTGCTTGGACCTGTCATGAAATACTGGATTCTCAGAGAGTTTGATACAACTCTGATTATCATAATAGATCATAGTTGGATCCATCCTCTGACCAAAAAATCCCACTAGAATCTTCCACATCCAAATGGCCTCGCATGCTGCCTGACTGGCAGCCATGTATTCAGCCTCTGCTGAGCTAAGTGCAACTGACCTCTGTTTCCTACTGTACTAGGAAACTGCAGCTAAACCAAGGTTGAAGATTCCTCCAGAAGTACTCTTCCAGTCTGATGGACTCCTTTCCCAATCTGCGTCTGTGAAGCCTTGAAGCTTCACTCCCTCTGTTCATCTGTACCACAATCCATATTGAGATGTGTCTCTGAGGTATCTCAGCACATTCTTCGCTGCCTTCCAAAACATCTTGGTAGGCTGAACCATAGCTTGACTCAGCTGGTTCACCACAAAGCACAAATCTGGTCGTGTGTTCACTAGATACATCAATGAACCCACAAGCTGCTGATAAATAGTAGCAGCTACTACCTCACCTGAAGTAGCATCCTCCTTCCTCCAATTACCAGCTAGAGGAGTCTGCATGGGCTTGCACTTCTCCATGTGGAATCGCCTGAGTATCTCATTGGCATACTTGCCTTGAGACACAAACACTTCCCCATCCTTATGCCACACTTCCATGCCTAGAAAGTAGTGCATAAGACCCATGTCTTTCATCTCGAACTCTCTTGCAAGGTCCTCCTTGCAAGACTTGATCAACTAATCATCACCTGTCAAAATCAGATCATCCACATAGAAAGTAATGATCAATGGCTTACCTTCTACCATGATGTGGTAAAGGTTCGCATCCGCTTCACTCTTGGTGAATCCTAACCCGGTGAAATAGATGTTGATCTTGGTGTACCAAGCACAAGGTGCTTGCTTCAGCCCATACAAAGCCCTCTTGAGTCGGCACACATGCGACTCATGATCGAAGGTCTCAAAACCTTCCGGTTTCTCAATGTACACCTCTTCCTCAATCTTCCCATTGAGCAACGTAGTCTTCACATCCATATGATGGATCTTCCAACCCATCTGAGCTAATAGTGCCAACATCGATATGATAGATGAGTACCTTGCTACAGGAGAAAAAGTCTCATCGTAGTCGATCCCCTCGACCTGTGAGAAACCATGGGAAACAAACCTTGCCTTATGTTTCTCAACACTACCATCAGCTGCCTGCTTTACCTTGTAAAGCCATCGGGAACTCACCACTGACTTGTCCTGGGGTCTTGGGACAGCATCCCAAACACAATTCTGAATGATAGAGTCATACTCCTCCACCATTGCATCACCAAACTGGTTGCTGCACTGCTTCCTCAAAAGAAGAAGGTTCGGTCTCTACACACTCCCCAACCAGGGTCATGTAACTAGTGTATCGCTCGGGTGACCTCCTCTGTTTGCATTAAGAAGATGGCCATCCCACATTCTCTCACACATCCATCATCAACCTGTCAGCTTCCCTTGAGTGTTTACGCCCATCTCTGGAAGACTCAGCATGTGTGGATGTCTCCACTCCCGGATCCTCTGCATGCGCTTCTCCGCATTAGTTTGAGGCTCCCCCTCCTTAAGAACTTAAATTTCCTCCTCTGCATGCAACTTGAGCTCCCTCTTAAGTGATACTTGCATGGCTTTCTGCTTGTCGAACTTCAGATCTCTGCGTACCACTATCCTCTGACTGGTAGGCAGGAACACCTGATAGTTGTGGGGTGTATCAGTGTACCCCACAAGTATCCCCAACTCAGCTGTTGGATCTAGCTTCTTCTGGGCATCTTTGGTCACATGGCAATAAACTGATGATCCAAAGATCCTGAAGTGACTCACATCTGGTCGCTTCCCGGAAAAGGCTTCCATTGGTGTCTTCATCCCCAGTATATGGTGCGAGCTTCTGTTCTGCAAGTATACTACTGTATTGCATGCCTCAAACCACAAATGAAGTGGTAGGCTTTGGTCATGCAACATCACTCGAGCTGCTCCCATAATCGATCTGTTCTTCCTTTCATCCACCCCATTCTACTGTGGTTATTGGGTGCCGTCATCTCCCGTTTAATTCCTTCTGCTGTGCAGAAGTCATTAAACTATTGGGAGATATACTCTCCACCATTGTCGCTATGAAAGGCCCTTATTTTATTTCTAGATTCTTTTTCTACCAAGGCTTTAAACTCACAAAACCTTGAGAAGGTCTGATCCTTCTTCTGCATAAAGTAGATCCAACATCTACAAGAAAAATCATCAATAAAAATAACATAGTACCTTTGTTTAGTGGTGGAGGTTGTAGAGAATGGTCCACACACATCTGTGTGAACTCGCTCCAGGATTGATCCAGCTCTACTGTCTCGATCCTGAAAGGAAGATTTCACATACTTACCTAAGGTACAACCTTTGCATGTATCCGTCTGCTCCAGTTTTCCCTTGGGAAGTCCGGTAGAAATCTGCTACATGATCTTCAAGGCCCCATGGTGCAAGTGACCCAATCTTCTATGCCATAGCTTACCAACATCTTGGCTCTGCACCAACTTAGCTTTGGAACTCAATGCAACACAGTCGTCTACCTCCAGCTTGTAGAGATTCTTTACTCGAATCCCAATCCTCTTGGTCTTTCCAGTGCTGATATGCCTCAGGAATACCTTTCCTTTACTAAAGACTACATCATAGCCTTTGTCTTCCAGCATAGCGATAGACACAAGATTCTTCTTCAGACTCGGTACATACTTTACATCAGTCAGGGTGAGAGGAGCTCCATGCTCCCTCTGAAACACAATCATACCTTCACCTGAAACACGGTACTTTCCATCATCGCCCATCTCAATCCGCATCTGGAGATCCTTCTCCTCCAAGGTACTGAAAAGATTCTTGTCGCCGGTCATGTGGAATGAAGCTCCACTGTCCAGGTACCAAACACATCCCACCATGGATGAAACCATGCATGCGATGAGAGAGAAATCCAATTCGAACTGTGAGGCTAGTGCCTCACCATCTGATCCCTTCGAGGATCCCTTCTTGGATTTATTCTGTGGAAAATTCGTAGCATAATGGCCCACCTCATGACAATGAAAGCATCACACTTTTGATTTGTCAAACTTCTTCCCACCATGGGAAGAACTAGATTTGGGATGGGATGCCTTCCCTTTCCCTTTCCTCACCTTACTCGCTAAGGCTAGATTTTCTTCATCATCTTGCTTTGATGAAGATCCATCTCTGGTGCTTCTTCTTATCTCCTCCTGCATCAGATCTGACCAAAGTCGTTCCCAATCTGGCAGTTTCTCTCTTCCATTTACTAAGTCTTGGTAGCTATGCTAGCTCTTAGGAAGACCGAGGAGAGAAAGACTCACCATGTCATCATCTGCTGTCGCGATCCCTACACTTCCAAGCTCATCCCTGCAGGTGGTGATCTTATTCAGATATGTAGAGATCATGTCGCCCTTTTCACACTTGATTTTCCAAATCTTGTCTTTCAGCGCCAACTTCCTCTGATCGTTGTTGTTCTGATATAGATCTTTCATTGTTTTCCACATTGAAAATGATGTCTCCTTCCCATGGAGGCTCGAGACAATGTGGTCTCAAACTCACTCCAGGAGGATTCTCCTCATTCTAGCCACACATTTCTTCCATTCTGCCAATTCTTGGGCATTAGCTGCTGCTGGCTTGGGGCCTTCTTGATCAATGAAGTCCTTTAGATCGTTTTCCTCTAATACCGCTTCCATGCAATCCTTCCAGGATATAAAATTTGAGCTGCCATCAAGGGCATACTCGAGTCTTAAACTGTTGAATTCCATTGGTGAAATTTAAGATGTGATAAGAATTCAAATTCTATAATCAAGAACTTCAAACTTCGAACTTCTCCCTTTTTTGTATACTGTTCCTCACTTTGATCACCTTTGCTTCGATACCATGTAGAAATTCCCATTGTAGATCACCTGATAATGCAATATACTAAAGCAAAATACTTGATCTACTTCTACAAACAAACTTGTGGAATCTTAATCGATTATGAGCAAAATCAATTAGAACACTTATAACAGAGAATGAGAAATCAATCACACATGAACACAGAAGAATACTCTGGGGAAAGCCTCAGCTAAAAACCCCGATCTCTGTATTATCATAAAAGTGGAAATATGTCCGGATTACACAAAGCTTTAGATCACAAGCTATCCAGCTCTCAGTACAATCCCTCAATACAACTCACATAATGAATAGACACAACATATGCCTTCCTCCAATCCTCCAAGCCTCCTATTTCCTTGTGCAGTTTCTCCCGGGGTCCAATGCTGCCACCTATGTGAATTGGCCTCATCACACACTCATCAAAACTCAGAAATAACTGCGCAATCCTCAAGGAATGAATTCCTTTTTCATGCAAGAGATATCCTCAATGGAATATTCCTACAACTGATAGTACACTATCCCATCATCTGATCTCAATTGGGTCTCTGACTGAACTGACATGCATGAGTTATTTATGAGAGAATATTCAGTTATCTGAAGTGCAACAGTTAGATGCATGCATGCATTAACTAACTGAACTCACAATCAGTTCCACAAACTGTTGGAACTAATCTAACTGGACTTAACTCAGTCAACTGAGCTAACTAATTACAACTCAAAGTACAACTCATCTTGAACTCCTTAATCAAGGGATAACTTCCTCAATCAAAGGGGAAACTGTTGCATGTCTTCACATAGACTTCATGTTTGTTTTTCTACAACTAATTAACTCAAGATGAGTTAATTAATTATTTTACAAACAACTGCTAAGATAAAATTCGAATTTTAATTCTCAATTTTAGTTCAGGGACTAACTAAAATTGGAATGTATCCCAAAATGCTATTTATAGTAGTGCTATTTTAGCATTTCTTGTTGCTATTTTCAACATAGTTTTAGAGGCTTCAACACTTAGTCCAATCATCAACTAAAACTGAACCAAATCAACTGAAAACTATACTACAATGTGAAAGCTGAAAATTGTTTATTGTAATCGAATCCACACTTGAACTCTGTTTTCAACATGAACACCAATCGCTGAGAACTAAAAACTGAAATTCCAAAATGAAAGGATGCTCCATCTTGTGAGATTATTTATGTACATTGTTTATATTCTAACCAGATGACTTTATATTTCTTCAAGTTATATGAAACTTCCAATGCAACCAATCTAACGTCTGATTTGAAAATCAGACTCCTCGATTATAGTTGATTAAAATAACAACTTGACAATATAATGATAGCTCAGAATAAACTTGATCTTCACAGTGAAGCCATGGTTTAAAATTTAAACTAAAATATTGTTCAATATAAATGGCTACAAGATCATCAATATCATAGATGCCATATCTTGCTTGATCTTGAATGTATTATGTAATTTTATTATCATGGTTGAAATTTTCATGCATGTTTTCTATTTGAAATTCATAATCCAAAATAAAAAATTCCCCACGCTCAATAATAGGGGGAAGCAAAATGTCTTTCCGTTGTTGTTGAGAATAAATTCCAAAAGAATGATCTTGATATGGAAATTTGCCGATCCTATAAGATTGCAAGCTTTATCTGAATTTCCTTGGAATACTCTTCTAAGAAATGAATATTTTCTTTTGAGCTACATCTGAATGACTTTAAACAAGAAGATAAAAATACATAAATTTTTTTATCCACCTCGCCATTAGTATACCCATCATTCCATTCTCTAAAAACTTGAACGGAAACATGATATACTACAAATTCGTTTTTCTCCATCCATGTTTCCAAGAAGATAACCCAAAAGCTTGTTATGGATGTTATGGACTTCGCAGAAAAACATTCAATCCAATTTTTGCACTTCCCTTGGAATGAATCATAAAATAATCTCATGTATACATATTCACACTTGAATTTAAGAAGATCAGTAAAGTCACGAAAATTTGTGATATGTTTCAAAGTCAGGCTCAAATCATCACCACTAAATTTTGGTCCATTTCTCAGAAAATATTCATCTTTGGGTAGATGATTAGGAAAACCAGGAATAATTGTAAAATCTAAACTTGCATACCTTGAAACAATAGTAGTAGCGTCTAAGTTCTTCATTGGCCTAGTGAAATGACCATTGAATTATTTGAGCTATGAATCCTTCTGACAATGGATTCGCTAGAGAAAACACCTTGCATCCAAAACTAATATCCAAATCTTTGTTTTCCCTCAGAGATCTGATCTTAAACAATGAAATCGTTTGGGGAAAATACGTCTTTCCCTCCCCTACAACGACGTCAAATATTATCTTTTATAGAAAACCCTGGATGTGGGAAAAACTCTAAGGTAAGCTCAAACCTCTTTGAGATTGAAAGTTGGCCCTTCAACTTGTAGAGGGATCTCTCCCTAAAACTCAACTACTCAAGGTCATACTAGTAGAAGGTTTAAAATTAAGTCCTATGGCCAGATTTATTTAAGAATTATTTTTGGTTGGACTATGAGAAAATTCCACTATTGGGCATGGAGTTTGACCTAATCAGGCTTATATCACAACAAATTTAAGTAAGCAAAACAAGAAAGAAAGATAGTGATAATTCCTTTAACACTTCAAGGAATTTGGAAGAAAAAGGAAAGAAATCAATGTAGTGGTTAAGTGAAAAATAATTTTTAAATGTCTGAAAATAAAGAAACATGAACATAAATATATGAGTCCCAATTTCAAACATTCAGTATTTGAGACATGAGGAAAATATTAAACCGAGAAGATAGATAGGGAATCATAACACAAGAATTTCTGCAAACTGCTCATGAAGATCACTTTCATTAAAATATGATCAATAATAAACAAAGATGCTATTTTTTCCAAAAGTTTCCAACCCTTTTTTATTCTACATTCATTGCTTATATAGACCATAATAGCTAAACAAGTTTGTCTCTAAAATTAGATACATGCATGTAAAAATATCTTCTAAACATATATGATTTTCAATCAAAACAACTTGCTGAAATTTGTGATAAAAACCAGGCTGAGAAAATGTATCATTGTTATGCATCCTTTGCTATAAAACAAGCCTTGTCATCCCTAAAAAACCGGTCTTCTTGTTGTGTAGCTCCTGCCTTCTTGGGTATTCTTCCTGCAATTCACTGATAATGCCGCTGTCAATCCTTTAGCTGCCGAAACTAATGATTTCATTGATGGGTTGACTGTTAGCGCTTTCTTTCAGAATGTTCTCCAAAATGCACTAATAATGAAATTGTCAACGCTCCTTTGTGCCTTTCTATGTTAAAATGCTAACAAGTGCTTTATCAATAGTAGATTAAAATTTCACTTTGACAGTGAGGGATAAAAAATTCAAAAGATCACAACTAGTTCTCAACTAAGGGTACTAGCTACCTCCAACAAAACATCCACCTTAGCCATCCTCTGTCTTTTTCTTTCTCTAGTCTCCATGGGAGTTCCCCTCTTGGAAACCTTTGTTTTCTTTAGTATTTTCAAACCAGTAGCTCTCTCCATATGTGGGCAAACCTGCAACCTCAAAGATTAATTCCCCTGTCACCTGGAAATAAATTCCTCCAACCTTTACTAGCTATCCATCAAAGCCCTAGGAAAACGCTTGTGCCACTTCATCGTGAAGATCGGTGCACTTCTTGAAGAATTCTTCCCATCTGGCCTGTCGAAACTGTTGCTGGATCTCTAGGTAGATCTCTAGAAGACCAGACCCTTTTAGCTCACTCTGATTGAACTTTCCAATTTTCCCCATTGCTCTTTTGCTGCCTAAGGAACACACACAAATAGAGGATCGAGATTCGATCCTTGATCTCTGGCTAGCAACTCAACAAATCGAGTGATTTTTAGCACAAATAATAATGATCATCAAATATACAGGTGATTTTGACTATATGTGGTAATTAATTTAAAAACGTGTTAGGTCATGTAGTACGATAACCTAATTGAAAACATATTTAACCGTTTGGAATTTAAACTCACATACCTCTCGACGGTGGAAATGATCTTTTTATCACTTGTTTTTACCCTTTGGAATTAACCAAGCGTGTTTAAGAAATGATAACCCTTTTTGCTGACATGGGGGATTTCTGCATAATATAAAACAAATATTTAAATTTATTTATTTTGGCACTGACACCCTAGTTTCCCCCGAAATCTCTTTTGTCTGCAAATTTTAGACACACGATAATGTTGACACTCCCGTTGTCAACGCTTTAACACTATTTTTTTTTACAAATGGGCATTGACCCTAAAACTAGCAGCGCTTTTAAAAACTTAATAACTAAAATTATGATAACACCCTCTATACCTCCTCTCCACCCTTTACTATACCACCACATCATACCTTATCCTTTTCCCCACCCCACCTCCTCTCCTATCTAGTTTCTCCTTCATCCTGCCTCACCCTATCCTTTGGCTTCTTCCTCCTATCCTTCATTCCTGCCACTCCCCCTCTCCTAGCTATCCACCCTTAAAATTTTCTCATATACTCCCCCTTTGCCCATCTCACCCCACCCTCTCATTCCCACCTCTCCTAATATCACTTATCTCCCAAGTTTCACATTTCTCCCTCTCTTCTCCCCTTTGACCCTTTGCCTCCCATGCCCAGTCACATTCGTTCTCTTATCACCTCCTCTCCCAACCCTTGATGGCTTTTCCTTCCTCTCTTTTATTCCCAACACTCCTCGTCATGTACCCATCAACCTTTACCTCTTCTCACTTCCCTATCCAACCACATCTATTTTCATCCCTTGTATCCTGCTCATTCATCCTTTTAGCCCCTATGTTAGTTTTCCCACAAACCTAGCACTCGATATTTAATTCCTACCAAAAACTAATCTACTGAATAAATACACAACTAGGTTCCTAACAAAAACTTAACAAAAACAAATTTAGATAACCAATATCATAAAACAATGATACAAACATATTTCTTCCCAATAAAATTAGTTCATCATTAAAAATGGCATAGAAACTACTTCGGCACCCATTATGGGATAATGGCCCAACTGAGAAAACAAAGAATATAAAATCCGGGTCTGATCAAATAGATTGGCCTTATATTGATGCTCGATCTTTCCTATAGATCTAGATCTCCAACCTCTTTGTACTCACTCAGACCTAACACATCGCTCGCTGAGATGCCTCTCTCAATCTTGTGTTGCTATAATGTGTTCTTCCTCTCCCTAGTGTTGCTTTTATAGCTTTACATTGAGTTAAATATCTAACCCTAACCCTAATATCAAAGTGATTGACAACCAAGATTATATCTTGCCTTACTTGTGATCAATGTTTGAAATTAAAACTTACTATAGAAATTACTTTAATTTTCCTAAGTTTCTTTTAGCTCAATAATTCAACATATTAATATTTGTTTTTTCTTAAGTTATGCTTAGGCTAAATTACATCGCCAACTTGCTTACGCTAGAGCAAGTGTTCTAAAGAGAATGTGGGTGACTTCCGCACACCTAGACACAAGGCCTCTACAAAAGTACCTTATCAAGCTATAAAAATCAAAATTCCCTCTTAGCGAGTGAGGTACTTTTGGAAGAAAATTCTCCACTTGGATCTGTCTCTAATCCCACCACATCATTTGTTGTTGTGGCTACTCCCTCTGAACTGGAAGGCTTCCCTACTACATGCTTTGGAATCTGCACTGAATACTTGTTTCTCCCAACCATGCTCCTATGAGTATTCTCCCGAACATCCATCAATGTTAGCTCATTCCAATTGGTTTTGACAGATATGGAAGAGGCCTCCTGTCCATATTCCACATTAGAAAACTGAGTCCCTAGCCTCAACTAAATCTTCAAATCCTGCTTTTCATTCTTTGTCACTAACATCGAACCTTTATCCAATATCCCCTTCGATTTTCTTATGGGATGGCCCTCCAAGAAATACAACTTACCCTTCTTGACACCGAGCATTACTTCTATGTCCTAGGTAGTTCCCTATGAATGAATGCTTGTTCTTTTTCGAACACATCATCTTATCCCTTATACTCCAGAGTTGAGACTAACAGAAATTTTTTATTTAGATCTGGGTCATATAACACCTCCTCCATGTCCATAGATCCTCTTGATTCTAGCTGGAATAACACTATTACAATCCATTTCACTGCATGTATAGTTCTCATACCAAATTTCACATGCATGTTTGAATCTATCTTTGAAACACTAAGGAACTTTTCTCTCATTCTTGTCATAGGGTGAGATGCTCCACTATCCATTAACCATGCATCATTGCTCATAAACTGGGAATTTCTAATGCTAGTGCCAGAAAGACAAGAAACCACCAATAAGAACTCCACCTCAAACTTTTCTATAGTTTGGTCAATGCCTCCCGTATTTCTCTCACATTTTTCTTCCTAGAAACATGAGGAATAATTTGATCCTTCACTGTGTCTAGGATAATCCTCCTAGCTTTCACGTCCTTCTTCTTATGGGTGGCCAAAAGTGTTGTATTGGTAGGAGGAATTGAATTTTATTCTACAAGATCCCAAATATCTTTCTCTTCTAGCACCAACACAATTTTATCCTTCCAGATACTATAATTAGACAGACCATACAAGTGATTTTCAAAATTGAGATTGTTAGCCATTTCTATCCAACTATTCAAACCCTGCCAAAAATAACTTGCTTGGCTCTTTGCTGTTACATATATTTGTTAGCAGATATATTGAATCCACCCAACTCTACCACCTTATTACGGTTTATCCATGATTTAGCCACTATTGCGGCTAACTCCCAACAACTGTACCTTATGCATGTTGTCATACCTTCATGTCGTTTCTTGGATCCTCATGACCCACCTCCACCTTTTCCATTGTGACTGTTGGTGGCTTAGGATCCCTCTGAGCTAGGAAAATCTTACTGTGTGTTAGGTCCCTATAATACTAGTGATTACCCCATTTCTATTGTAGTTGTATCCCTTATTAATATTGTTGTGCCCGTATTGTCCCCATATTGTTATTACTGTGCCCCATAGAATCCCTCTATTGTTATTTTTGTGGCTTTATATTATTATTGTTAGGTCGGCTGGGTTATATTGTGACACCTTAGACTCCTATATATAGAAAGGAGGTTTTGTCATTTGAATCATCGAAGAATTGTTCATTTATGTAATGTAAAGGAGGTTGCCCCCTCGAAGAGGCTGAATTCTAAGGTGTTGATCTCTCTATTCTATCTTTTTTTGAGCTGGTTTCATAACATTTGGTATCAGAGCTTTGGATTCTAGGGTTTTGCTGCTCCAAATAGGTGATCGTGGCATTTTTGCTATAAATTTTTCTGCGATGTTTCAGAAGCTAAAAACAAAACCCATTTGAGAAGAAATCGCACTGAACCTCAAGTCTGAATTTCAGAGCTTTTTGCGCTATATTTTCGGAGATATGATTTGAGGAAGTTGGTCTTTTTGCAGACTCCTGAATTACATTCCAAATAGGTGACCTGGGGAAAATCGTCATAACTTTCTCTCTGAGCATCAGATTGAAATTTTGTAAGAAGGTACAAAAAGAGGACGGACTGTAGTTTCTTTTATATATTTTTCAAAGGAAGAGGTCGAAACAGTGACTCGTGGAACGTCGCACAAGTTCGCTCTACTAAACTAGTCTAAAATCAGGTCACTGTGGGAGATTTGGCATAAATATTCCTTGGAGAATCCAACTTGGATAAGATTGGTGGCATTGGAAAGAGGACACAGAGGAATACTATAGGTCACAATTTTAGAACTGGATGATCCGAAATTACAAAGATACATTAGAGGCAATATCGAGCTCCTACAAAGGGAGAAAAGGTGTGTAGATTTTTAAATTTTTTTTTCTTAAGCTTGGTTTGAAAAATTATTTTGAGGAATTCAAAGGGCATAGTAGAGCATTATTATCGGTAACTGATGCCCTGAGGAAAGAAAATGCAAACACCTAGTAAGCAACCTAAAAGCCCTAGCATGACTCATGAAGAAGAGGAAGAAATGTTACATGATATATCAAAATTACAAGACCAAGTGCAACAAATGTCACTCTCACAAAAGCTAACAGAAGCTAAGATAAATGGCGTGGAATCTAAGATAAATGGTGTGGAATCTAAGATAAAGGGCGTGGAAGCTAAGATGAATGGCATGGAAGCTAAGATGGATGATTTGAAGATAGATTTGAAGACAGGCATGGAAGATTTGAAGACAGATTTGAAGACAGATTTGAGGATAGATTTGACAAAGTTTCTACAATAAATGCTTACTAATGGTGAAAGGGTAGTAAAGGAAACTCATGATGAGAACAAAAGAAATGTTAATCATGATTTCATAGACTCTAATGTTGGACCGAAGACCCACCATATTCCAAAAATCGATATGAGGAAGTTTGATGGCAAGGATCCTGCAACATGGATATTACAAATGGAGCAATTTTTCGATCTCAATAATGTGCAAAACACACAAAAGGTACGTATTGCAACTTTATATTTGGATCCAAATCAGTTTGCATGGTATCAATGGATTTTCTCTCGTAAACAGATTATCACTTGGGCAATTTTTACGGAAGAATTGACAGCACATTATGAGGATACAAAAAGCAACACTTTTTTAGCCAATTGATAAGTCTCAAACAAAAGGGTTCAATAATGGAGCACATTGAGGAGTTCCAAAAATTGAACATAAGGGTAAAAAATATTCTAGAGGAGCATACGATTGATGTGTTCATAGGGACTTTAAAGGATAATATCCAACATGATGTTCATCTTTGGGAACTTGATTCATTAGAGAAGGCATTTAGGTTAGCAAGAAAAATGGAAAGCAAAATTATGGCAACCAGGAAGCATACCACTCACAACTATAAATATGGAAGTGTTGTTGCCCCTAGTCTTCCACAACCTATAAGGTTGACACCACAACAATTGGAAGAAAAAAGAGCAAAAGGGCTTTGTTACAGTTGTGATAGCAAATAAACTAAAGGTCATAAGTGTGCTGAGAAGAAATTATTCTACATCGATTGTGAAGAGGAAGAAGAAAAGGAGCAAGAAAGGTCAAAAGAAGAGGATACACTCCAGGAACAAAGCCTAGATAAAGAAGAAATGAATCCGACCATATCTTGTAATGCATTGGCTGGAATTACCACTCCTCAAACCATCAAGATAGAAGGACAAATCAAGAAGAAAAAGGTAATAGTGTTGATTGATTCAGGAAGTACCCACAATTTTATTCATTGTAAGATAGCAAAAGAATTGAATTTCTTCCTATATCCAGCACTAGAGTGTCAAGTGATGGTTGCAAATAGAGGAACGATAAATTTCTCTGGAAAGTGCCATAATATCAAGATATCCATGGGAGAATATGTATTGAATAGCCTAATGCTTTCCATTCCAATGGGAGGTGCTGATGTTGTACTAGGAGTCCAATGGCTACAATCCTTAGGTACAATAGCTTTTAATTTTCAAGAATTTTTCATGAAATTTTTTGTGGAAGGAAAGGAATTTGAATTAAGGGGTATTGCAGGGAAACCGGGAAAGATAATCATCTCTAATGGTATGGCAAAGCTTCAAAAAAAGGAACAAAGAGGTGTAATTGCGCAATTATGTTCGCTCAATGTTTCCACATTGGAATCATCTATTTCTCTAGATCTCCAAAAAGTCTTGGACAATCATTCCAAGGTATTTGAGACTCCCAAAGGTCTCCCACCTATTCGTGATCATGATCATGCTATTCATCTTATTCCAGGAAGTGTTCCTCCAAACATCAGGCCGTACAGATATCCATATGCCCAAAAGAGTGAAATTGAACGTATGGTTGCAGAAATGCTAGAGGCGGGTATAATTCAACCTAGTCAAAGTTCTTTCTCTGCTCCAGTAGTATTGGTGCACAAGAAGGATGGATCATGGCGCATGTGTCCAGATTATAGGGAACTCAACAAGCTCACTATTAAAGATAAGTTTCCCTTTCCTGTCATTGATGAATTACTGGATGAATTGCATGGATCAATTTACTTCACCAAGTTGGATCTTTGTTCAGGATATCATCAAATCAGAATGAAGACTGAAGACATTCCGAAAACAGCATTTAGAACTCATGAGGGTCATTATGAATCTTTGGTCATGCCTTTTGGCCTTACCAATGCACCTTCTATATTTCGAGGTTTGATGAATTCCATTTTTAAACCCTTCCTTAGAAAATTTGTGTTAGTATTTTTTGATGATATACTAATCTACAGCAAGTCTTGGAAGGATCATGTTGAACATGTTGACAAGGTGCTACAACTATTGGAGGAGAAACAATTATATGAAAAAAGATCCAAATGCTTCTTTGGAGTACAATAGGTGGAATATCTGGGTCATATTGTATCTCATGAAGGAGTTAAGGTAGATCCTAGAAAAATTAAAGCCATTAAGGAATGGAAAATCCCCACATCCATAAAGCATCTGTGAGGATTTCTTAGGTTGACAGGGTATTATCGGAAGTTTGTTAAGAATTATTGGAGAATAGTAGCACCTCTAACAACATTATTGAAGAAAGATGCATTTTCATGGACTCTAGAAGAAACAAAGGCCTTCGAACATCTTAAAGAGGCAATGTGCCAAGCACCGGTCTTAGCTACATCGGACTTCTCAAAAAACTTTATTGTGGAATGTGATGCTTCAGGAAATGGAACTGGTGCTGTTTTAATGCAAGATGAAATACTCGTTGCTCTAGAAAGTCGTCCAATCAAGGGAAAGTTTTTACACAAAGCTATTTATGAGAAGGAAATGTTGGCAATACTCCATGCACTTAAGAAATGGAGACCCTACCTAATGGGAAGACACTTCAAGGTAAAAACTGATCATGATAGCCTTAAACACTTTTTAGAACAAAGATTATCCTCTGAAGAGCAACAAAAGTGGGTCACAAATATGTTGGGTTATGACTTTGGAATCATCTATAAAAAAGGGAAGCAAAATGTGGTGGCAGATGCACTCTCAAGAAAGGATGAGGATGTGGAAGCATTATTGTGCGCCATTTCTATTATCCAACCAGATTGGATAAACGAAGCAAGGGAGGAACGGAAGAATGATGAAGAAGTGTGGGCACTTATTCGAAAGTTACAACAAGATTCCAGTACATCTGATACATTTAGCTGGCAAAATGATTCGTTATGGTACAAAGATTGCTTATACCTCTGTAAGAATTCCCAACTAAAACAAAAGATTCTTATGGAATTACACACTTCTCCCTTAGGAGGGCACTCAGGATTTTAAAAAACTTACCACAGGGTTAAGAAGGAATTTTTTTGGGATGGCCTTAAATCAGATATTCAAAAGTTTGTGGCGGAATGTTTGGTTTGCCAACAAAATAAAGTTGAAAAAATTAAGACACCAGGTCTATTACAACCTTTATCCATTCCAAGCCAACGTTGGGAGGAGGTTTCAATGGATTTTATCATAGGTTTACCCAAGTTTGAGGAAAAGAGTGTCATCATGGTGGTAGTTGAGAGACTTACCAAGTATGCACACTTTTGTGCATTATCACATCCATTTAAAGCCAGTACAGTTTCTACTGCATTTATAGAAACAATTCAAAAGCTACATGGAAACCCAAAGATTATTGTAAGTGACAGAGATCCCATTTTCACTGGAAATTTTTGGACAGAATTATTTTCTTGTCTTGGTACTCAGTTAGCTCATAACTCATCTTATCATCCTCAATCTGATGGGCAAAATGAGATAGTAAACACATGTTTGGAAGGATATCTTCGTTGCTTTGTATTTGATAAACATACACAATGGGTCAAATGGTTTCATTTGGCTGAATGGTTGTATAACACTTCCTTCCATATAACAACAAAAATGACCCCATTTATGGCACTTTATGGATATCAGCCACCATCCATCACATCATATTTAAGAGAAAATTCTAAGGTTCAAGCAATGGAACATCACATCGAACATCAACAACAAGTCCTCCAACTCTTCAAGGATAACCTCGTGTTGGCACAAAATAGAATGAAACAACAGGTAAATCAACATCACAACGAAAGAAGTTTTGATGTAGGTGATTGGGTATTCCTACAGCTACAACCATAGAAGCAAATGTCCCTCAAGCAATCTAAGAAGGATAATAAATTATCACCAAAGTATTATGGTCCGTACAAGGTGTTGCAAAAGATTGGTACTATGGCTTACAAATTGGAGCTTCCTGCAACTTCTCGATTGCACCCAGTTTTCCATGTTTCATGTTTAAAGAAGGTTATAGGCGACAAGCTCCCAATTCAAACAATATTGCTAGAACTTGACGAGGAAGAAAAAATTATATTGGAACAGGAAGCAGTCACAGAAACAAGAACTCGACAGCTACGAAATCAATCAATTTCAGAGTATCTTATCAAGTGGAAGAACTTATCCGCTGAAGATTCCACATGGGAGGATGAAAATTTTATACAGAAGCATCCAGAACTACTCAAGCGTTGAGGACAACACTTTTTTGAAGGAGAGGGGCATGTTAGGTCCCTATAATACTAGTGATTACCCCATTACTATTGTAGTTGTATCCCTTATTAATATTGTTGTGCCCCTATTGTCCCCATATTGTTATTACTGTGCCCCATAGAATCCCTCTATTGTTATTTTTGTGGCTTTATATTATTATTGTTAGTTCGGCTGGGTTATATTGTGACTCCTTAGACTCCTATATATAGAAAGGAGGTTTTGTCATTTGAATCATCGAAGAATTGTTCATTTATGTAATGTAAAGGAGGTTGCCCCCTCGAAGAGGCTGAATTCTAAGGCGTTGATATCTCCATTCTATCTTTTTTTGAGCTGGTTTCATAGCACTATGCCAACTTGAAATTGTTTCCTATGCTTAAGAAAAATGCATCCATGACACCCTAGCACAACCCTACTCAACGACTATTCCCTATGTGAGTTCTGTTATGGCTGTTCCACTAACCTGTTTCTCGGTCTATTTCCTAGACTAATATGTGGCCTATTTCTCAACCTTGTTGAGTCCTTTGTTTCTACACCTGCACTTGCTACCAGTGGTTGGTTGATAGTCCTATTTAACGCATGGAATATCGACCTCGATCCTATACACTCTATTAGCTTCACCTGTTGAGTTTTATGATGGTTACACTCTAAGTCCAATTTGTCATCTTCATGCTAAACTAGAATGCTATAGGGTTGGATGGGGATTTCTTTTCGGCTACTATGGATGGAGGTTGGTCCCTTTTTCTTATTTATTAATTTAACCTTTAACTTTTCCACCCATTTTTTTCCTCTCTAGCATTGTTTCTTGTTTCCTCCACCTATAGCAGACTATTTTGATGACTAACAGCTCACAAAGGTTCCTCTTTCATGGCCCATCTGTGACCAATTACCTACACTCTGCAACCCACTTAGATCTTACCCTTGACCTTCACCTGTGTTGTGCTCCCTCTACTATGGTTGACCCGAGTGGTTGATGACTTGAATGGATATCTATTGTTGTGCGAGACTTGCGGGCAATTGATACCCTTTTTGGCCGCTCATGCACCCCCACCCTTTTTTTGACTCTTAAAAAAATGGTCCCTGCTATGGTCACAATTATTTTTTTGAACCCAATATCTATTTCTTCAACCTTAAATAAAATTCCTTCCTTTGCATGATTGCGACTGAACTTGGCCTAATGATCCTATACAAACCCTATATTCTTCAATTTTGAGATTAGTTTTTAAAGATCCAGCTCCGATACCATGTTAGTTTTTCTTGTGAGGCTAGTGCCTAATATTTAATTCCTAGCAGAAATTTATGAGCAAAATAATTACACAACTAGGTTAATAACACAAAGTTAAATAACTAATCTCATAAAACAATGACACAAACATATTTATGAAACAACCCTTTTTGTTTCATCACACAATTGTAAATATCCCTATGTGAATTTTTGGGACATATGTAAATTTAAGGTAAAATGAATTGATGGTTGGATAAAGGGAGGGATATAGATTTAGTGCTCTGAGGGAGGTGCATGGGTTGCTAGAATTTCTTGTGGTGTGCCATGAACAGGCCATACCCACCTCATTTATGTCCATTAACCATCACCCTGACTATGGGTTTCCTGCAATGATAAGCATTGAAGTTTTAGTTTGGGAAATAAGGGTAGATGATAATTCCCATCCTTGTTCCCTCCTTATGGATCAAGACATGAAGTGGATATCTCGGAATAAAATGAGAGGGGTCAATGATTGCATACAAGAGGACACAAGAGAAGAGAAGAGAAAAGAAACAAGGAAAGAAGATACAATGGACAGAAAGTACAAAGATACAACAAAAAAGGTAGACAAGGGAACACAACAAACAACAAACAATGAGAAAAATGCATGCTAGGAGAGAGGTCTAAAAGTATGTTAAAAGAGGATCAATTGGAAGAGAAGTGATTTGGTAAAAATCCTTGTAGAGGAGTTGTTGAAAAGCAAGTTAAAGGATTAGACTATTGCTTTTTCTTAGAGATTTGGGGTGTTATCCCCTATATGGTTGTGTGGAGGCCATTGGGCTATGAGTGTAAGCCTGAATGGTCAGTGGGAGGCTCAATGGATGACAAATCATTGTGGTGCTTGCTATATAGTTGATAAACCACTTGGATAGGGAAATATAAGCCACTGTGGTGCTTGATAAAGAGTTGTTAAACCCCCTGGATAATGGATTGCAAAACCTTATAGTAATTTATATGAAAAATAACCTATTAAACCACAAGAACAGTGGATTCAATCTCTTGTAATTGAGAATAATCCCATTTGGGCTTGGGGTGAATCTTTGTGATTGAACTCAAAGAGTAAGAGGGTCATTGTGGTGCTTGCTAAAGAGATGTTCAGCCACCTGGAAAAAGGATTGCAGATCCCTTTAGTGCTTGCTATGAAAAGACAACTATTAAACCATCTCGATAGTGGAATCCATCTCTTGAGTGCTTGACCAAGCCTTGGTGTGAAATTATCCTACGCAAGAATCCCCTCAAAATATGAATTTTACTTGGGGTTGGTTGATTGCAAGAGAGATTGCAATGCGAATAGCCTATAGTTGGGTAGTCCCTCCTTCAGTTTCCGACCATTTCAATTTATTTATATAAGTATAATGGTTTATGCATATTTGGATCATGAATTATAATAATCTTTGTTATGTTGCTGTTCGATGTGTGGTTTTGTATTACCCATGAAAGAATGCTTGAAATCACTATCATATTCATAGTTGGCAAGCTATCTTATGTGTTTATGGTGATAATGAATGTTAAAACTGTGTGGTCACTACCATCTTCATGAATTGTAGGATATATTAGATGTTTGTGATTGAATGTTTGAAGTTTACTCAGGAGTAACTCACTATCTTATAAATCCTCAGATACATTAATTGTTAAACTTGCATAAGCGGGTTGATGATTTGTGTTATCTTTTGGAGGTCAAGGGATAGGCTCAAAAAATACTTTTAGGAAATTTGGTGTTCATTAAGTGCCCCCTTGCCTTAATGAATCCCCTAAATTTCCCTTACTTTCCTTTTTACTTTGTGTTTTACAAAACTACAGTGATCTGGGTCCAAGACTAGTAAGGTGTAGTTCATTCATGCAAAGGCCATATATGATTTGGGTTGGATTTCCATTTCAAGGGCCAACTATATCCAAGATCCATGAAATCCAAGGTTGGACGAGGGCACACACATAATTCAAGGGCCTGAATGTGATCTTAACCAAATTACCTTCAATTGGGAGTTAGATAAGGGATTTGACCATCTGTGGGTGTTGAGGGGTATCACGAAGGTGAAACACCTAGATGTGCATTGGTTGGAGATAATAGTGAGTATTGAAATACGTAGGGTAGAGGAGGGTCAGTGGACCTTGTTCTATGTTGATGTACCAGAGAAACAAAATCCACCACGTGGTACGTGGTAGGACCTACTTCAGATTCACTTCATGGTCCACTTGGATCCAGAGATATAACCATATAGAGGTCAGTGAGGTAAACACCATAGGAAGAGGGATGTATCTCCCCTTGTACATGACTTAGATCTATATATTTGGGGGTGGTAAGTGTTGTCAACATGTTGATAGGCTAAATAAGTCATAGGTCAGGTGTAATGATGAGGTGTTGTATAATAACATGGGAGAGCACTAGTAGGCCCCATGTTCATTTGATGTGGCAATGCTACTTGGACATGACAAGGACCACGTTGATGCCACATGGACATTCATTGATGATGTGGCCTAATATAATTGGCCATACTTTTAATAGACATAACTTTCAACCCAAGGGCCGGGTTGAGGTAAATTTTATATCATTGGAAAGATATCAACAAGCTAAATGAAATGGTGGTGTTTGATTTGATATTTTAAGACTTAGAAAAATATAGGTTTTTGTAAGCCTATCTCCATAACAAATCTTGGGGGTTGGGTTAAAGTAAACAAGTAACACCTCCAACAACTCAAGATAGGTCAAGGGTGTGGGAGGGAGTGCTACAGAGTGGTCTTAGAGCCAAGTTCAACACTTAGACTGAATGGGCCTTAAAAAAAGTTAGAACTTTGTTATAGAGCGATATTTAAAACAAAGGTTTAATATTAGCCATTTAGAAATAAAATTGAGGTCTCAAAGATGGATACAAATTTAAACTGCCGTTTTAATTGCTAAATGTGTACTGAATATTTGACTTACAATTGATGTGGATACAAACATTTATGAAATGATAATGTGATATTTTGTTTTCTAACCTGCATATTAAAGTGGGATTTGATTTTGTAACCAACTTTAGCACTTCATGCTTAAGAACAGATTTGCCAAGGTGATGAGTGAATATGTTTATTTATTTACCCTTGGTTTAATTAACAATTGAGTGTGTGTCACAACAGATAAGAAGAAACAATTTTACAACAAGGAAATAAAGGAATATGCAATAAAATAGTAAAATAAAACATTGATAGATCCCATCATAATCAAGAAGAGGACTCAATTGGGAAGAGGACAGAGGGATATTCCCCTTACTAGATGGACACCCTTAGAAGCTTAAGGGATAAATTGAGAAGCTGTAAGTCAAACAATGAAAGGATTTTTAGAGCTCAAGAGAAGTAGGCATAATATAACACAATGATAGTGCAGAGATTATCATATCTGCAAAGGAAAAAGAAACATGAGTTTGGTTTTATCTATCTAGGTAGGCACAAATCCAAGTAAAGTCCATCTTAAATATGGAAGCGTATATTAAAGACTAATAGAGCAGAAGGAAACAAGTAAAAGAAAATAAATAGATAGGTAAGTGAAGACACAATGAGAGGAGGAACTCCACTTACTACTCTAGAAAGAAGGGTATAGAACCATGAGCAATTGTCTAGTGCTGCAACTAGAAGACACCCCCAACAAAGGAGAAATGAAAATAAATTCATGTCGAAGGAGTTCAAGAAATGAAGTACCCCTACCTTTGATGGAGAAATTAAGAAGGATAAAGAGGCAGAAGCCTAACTATAGGGAATGAAGAAATACTTACATGATTTCTCTGAAAACATGAAGGCCGAAGTAGCCATTTTCATCTTGAATGGAAAAGATGATATATGGTGGGAGGATTTGAGAAATTTCATGGGCATTAGAGAGAAGGAGCTATCATGGGGAAATTTTTAGAAATATTTCCGTGGGAAGTACTTGTATGAGAGATACTATGACAAAAAAGTTAAATATTTCCACGAGCATAAGCTAGGAAAATTAAGTTACTGTAAATGATAACACCAACAAATTCTTAGAACTATTGAGGTATGTGACGTACATCAGATATGAGATGGTGAAGATTCAAATGTACCTCACGTTGAAGAATGTAACTAGGTCTGGTCTTCATAATGTTAGGTCCCTATACTACTAGTGTAACCCCTTATGGTTATTAGTACAACCCCCTTATTATATTGTTGTGCCCATGTAGTCCCCATATTGTTATTATTGTGCCCCATAGAAGCCCACTATTTTTATTATTGTGCCCTTACATTATTATTGTTATGTTGGCTCTGATTATATTATGACCCCTTAGACTCCTATATATAGAAAGGAGGTATTGTCATTTGTATCATCTAAGAATTGTTCATTTGTGTAATGTAAAGGAGGTTTCCCCCTCGAGGAGGCTTATTTCTAAGGCATTGATCTATCTTTTCTATCGTTTTATGAGTTGGTTTCATAACATTTTCTACCAGAGCTTTGGATTCTAGGGTTTCGCTGCTCCAAACAGGTCATCATGGAATTTTCGCTATACGTTTTCTTATACCTAGTTTCAGACTCTGAAATTAAAACCCATTTGAGCTGAAATGGTGGTGAAGCTCGGGTCCGAATTTTAGATCTTGTCTCACTATATTTGCGGAGATACAATATGAGAAAGTTAGGGTTTTTGCAGACTCCCGAATTACATTCTAAATAAGTGATCTTGGGAAAATCATCATAACTTTCTCTTTGAGCATCATATTGAAATTTCATAGGAATTTACAAAAAGAGGATGGACTGTAGTTTTCTGTGTATAGTTTTCAGATCCAAAGATAAAAAAAGTGACACGTGGCACGTCATACAAGTGCGCTCTGTTAGTGTCGGTCTTGAAAGCCCTCCATCAGTGATCAAAGCTCTTTGCATTTGCATTAGTAGGTGTCTCATCAGTGTCAAAATTTGCATCCTGTTAGGCATGCCATAATCCTGATGGAGGAGCTGGTCTATTCATACCCCTCTTGGCTTTGCTGGATCAGGTCATATCAGTCATTGAGTTTGTCAAGCTGCTCTTGTTTGCTCTTAATGTCAAAATTCTAGGTCTAGGATTTTGGTCAGTTTTCTTAGCAAGGTCATGTCTCTGAAAGTCCTTGAGTGACCAGTAAGCCAGAGGGAGGATGGTAAACATGTTCCTTTGAAATTTTCATCATGTACAGTTCATTTTTAACCTTGGATTTAAAAACCCTGTTTTTAAAGCCAAGGTCATGATAATTTTTGTAAAAAGAATAAATTTCCAAAATGTCTTCAAAAAGGGAGCAACAACCCTGGTCCCCTTGCCACAGTCCTTCAAATGATCTACCTGCAAAAAGAATCAGGTCAAAGCACTCAAAAAGTCAACTTCAGGATAAAGGAAACCAAGAAAATCAGTGTTTTAAAAAGTGTCAAAATAGACTTTATAAAGTGGGTTTATGGATGAATTTTTTTTTCAAATGAGATTATAAAAGGTAATGTTCCCTCCTTTCACTCTCATTGTGCATTTCAAGCTTGCAAGAGAGATTGTGAGAGAGTGATAGGTGAAGGAGGTGAAATTGCAACGGTTTCGGGCAGTTTGCAGGTGCGCGACCCGTCCAGGCTTGTGCGCGACCTGTTGGGCGGTGCGCGACCCGTCCAGCGCACTCCGGCAGTGTAAAATTATAACGGGCGCGACCCGTTGGGCTGTGCGCGACCCGTTGGGGAGCGTGCGCGACCCGTTCAACTGTCTGCCACCAAAACTTCAATCAAATTCCTTCATTCCACTTCAAATTTGCTCAATCGGTCGAGGTAGGCTCTTAATGCATGGTTGTTGATATTGGTGGTGAAAATAAGGATGTATGCTATGATTTCATCTTCTAAATTTGCAAATGAATGGATTAATATGGCTGCTTGCTAATGTTTGTAAAATGCTAGGGTTTTGTGACTGTTTCAAGTGTTTTTGTCCCATTTGGTCCCTTCCCTCTTTTCCTCTTTCATTCATAGTCATGCTTGCATCTCTGTCCCATACTATTTGTACATAAAATGTTGACTTTTTCCCCCATCCCTAAGCTATAAACCCTACCCCTCTCACAAGCACACAAAACCCTAATTCCCTCTACCATACACATGCAAAAAATAAAACAAAAAGAAAAGATACATTTGTAAATAAAGAAAGAGTCATGTGAAAATAAATGCTGCTGTATATCTAGAGGCATGTACATAACCCCTATATACCCTTGACATCCCCTTGTACATGAAAACCTTCCCTCTATGTGAAAACAATGTGCATGTACTCCTTAAGAACAAAAAGAGCAAAAATTTGCCTTATGACACACATGAAACTCCTATAAGCAAATTTGGTGTATGGTGTCCCTATGTCCCTATTGATACATGTATGCCCCTACCATGTTCATTATCATACATGTTTTTGTCCCATATGAGATGTTCTTTGCAAATGATTTCCCAATGTTAAAATGTGTTCCTATATGCATGACAATTTGTAAAGTTTCCCTTGAAAATTCCCTGTTATTTTCATATATTCTCATTCCTCGTTAAGAAGTTCCCTCCCCTAACATTCCCCTCATGTTTTTTCCCCTTGAAACAACATAGAGTTCAGTACTTTTGCAGGCAGAGGCAGCATTTCAATTTGTCCTTCAGTTTGCCCACCTTGCTCCAAAACCATGTCAGATACCGAGACTTATGAGCAAGGTGATGACCATTCATCATCTACAGAGATTGAGGAACAGAGGAGGCCTCGTAGAGGAGGTAAGGGAGGCCATCATAAGAGGGAGGAGCCTACTTCTTTGGCAGAGTTACAGGCTTGTCCTTTGGCACTGAATTGTTTCCAGTATATGTCATGCTATCAGTTTTGTGAGAGGCTCTCTCAGATTCAGCATCATAGAGAGTTGGCCCGCTTGTTTGTCTTACACCTCCATGATGGACATGTCACTCTTGTAGGGGTGAATTTCATATTGACACCCGAGGTGATCTCAGAGGCTACAGGGATACCAAATGTGGGTGAGGTGTGGCCTAAGCGCAGATTACTTGATTTTGTTCACTTTGAGCCTTATGTCCGGCCATCATTTGTGAGACTGTTGATGGGTGTTTTCCCATTCAGATTTCTTCGGAGTGAGTATGCCCCCCTCATGAGACTTATCATGCATTATTTTACATGTGAGGGCAGATTTTCACAAGTGTATTCATATCACATTCGCCTGTTGATGCATTTCACCCGGGTGAGGATGATGAACCTCCCGGTCTTCCTGTTTCAGAACATTCAGAGGATGGTGCCCATGTTGCAGAGGAAGACCCCGGCCCAGCAGTACAGGAGCCTTTGTCACTATGGTTTGATCCAGCTTATAGTCTCTCATCAGTTGACTCAGCAGGGTATCTCATGGGAGGAGTTCATCTCCCGTGAGTTTTTCACAGTGCCACCTCAGCCACATCAGGAGGTTATTCATGAGGAGGGAGGACCATCTCAGCAGCCTGATGCTCCCATCACCCGACATGTCAGCTCCACTCCTATGGTCACCTATCAGAAAGGCCCAAGGGCCTTATTTGCAGCAGCTAGGCGAGTATTATCTCCACAGCGGGTGGAAGGGGTCTCGCCTTCATCTTCAGAGCAGCGAGTGTTATCTCCACAGCAGGTGGAAGGGGCCTCGTTTTCTTCGCCAGCACAGGTATTGCAGAGGGGCAAAGAGCCCATGGTTCATGAGGATTCGGTGATTGATCTTGAGGTCAGTTCTCCTAGCCAAGAGGCAAAGGAGATCATTCAGCAGCTCAGGGCTGAGAATGATGTTTTGCAGCGGAGACTTGAGGGTGCCCAATGGATCATCACATATCTAGAGCAGCGGAACACACAACTGGAGGAGGAGAAGGCACTTGATGAGATTTGGAGGATTCGTAGTGACCGAGTCCTAAACCGTAGGAGGCCCGGTGACCCATTGCCTGTTGACCGGGAGTCATTGCTTATTCAGGAGAATGCCCACTTGGAGAGGCTGTTGGCTAAGGCCAACCAAGAGAAAAATCTGCTAAGGAACATGAAAAACCACTATTGGGCTAGGATGCATGTTTGTAAAGCAAAGATGAAAATGTTCCAAAGAAGGTTGACCGAGGCTCTTAAGAGGAAGAAGAAGACAAACCCCCTCCACATCTTGGTCGAGGCTTCTCTCACTCATCATGACACCCACTAGCCTCTTCACAGCACCAAGCACAAAAATTTTTGGAAGTTTTGGCTCATTTTTGACATTTTTGGGCAATTTAAAGGTTTTGGCTTCTCAACGGGTCTCACCCCTGGTGAGACCCTTTGTCATCGTAGCTCCGTTTTGCGAAAACTCAGCATTTCTAGATTTTTCATGCAAAGTTACACATGTCTATGGATGGATTTGAGTTTTCATGAAGTTTTTGGCCTCCAAAAGGTCAAAATACAGCCAAATTTTGACTTTCTGCCCCTTTTTTGAGCTGCAGAAGTAGTCTTGGGAGAATTGACTTTTGACAGGGCTCCAAAGTGCGCGACCCGTTGAGGAGGATGTGCGCGAACCGTTGAGGAATTTGTGCCAGATTTGACCAGTTCAGCCCAGAATTTGCAGTTTAGCTCCAGTTTGACTTTCTGAGGTCGATGGTGGTCCTTTTGACTGTACTTGTGGCACTTTTTGGATACTTTTACCCTTATTTTACTCTTCTAGAAGTTTCTCTCATGTAAAAGGGTAAAATTGACTGTATGAACTGGTTTCCAAGTTTTTAGAGGCAAGTTGTTTTGACTGCCTATTTTGTAGTGCTTAGTTTAGAAGTTGTTCAAACAGCTCCTAGGATAGTGAGCTCGACCCATGGAGGCAGGGAAAGAGGTTAGATCATCTATATTATGTACTTTCATGCTCATTTTCATGGTTGGACTTTTGAGGGAGGAGCTATCATTGTATATTTCACTTGTATCTCTGCAATTTTTGGCTAAGGAAGACTAGAGTTTTGCAGTCATATTTGGGATTCTTGTGGACTCAGGTGTTGATGATGTGTTTCTTCATGTTATTGTAAGCTTTGTTATGTGATTCATTTCCTTTCTATACTGCTGCATATTAAACAAATGAAGTGATAAAGTCAGAATTCATGCTTGCCATGCTCTACTTTTAAATTTGTTTAATTTCTATGTTTTCTGCTGTCTAAAGAGAATTCAAATCCATTGTTTGCTCTCTTTAGCCTTCTTATCTTTGTTCCTAATCATCCACTTCAGCTAAAGACATCAATACAGGTTCCTACCTTGCCCCAAAGACTCCCCTGCAGAAACTGTGTCCAATCCCCGCACCCTAAATTGCAGTTCCTCAAATTGCCACCAAAAACCCAAAAAACCCCCAAATCAACCTTCAAATCAGTTTACTAGCCTAATATCAGTGTTACCTTTATTGGTCATCTCTTCCCATTGAAAATTTACCGAGATTGACCGGAGAGAGCCTTCTCCTGCCCCGTAGGGCTAGCTACGAGGCTGAATGGTTTGATGTAGCTTTGAGATTTGCCTTTTCAGCCTGAGGTGAAATTTCAAGTGCTAACATACTGGCGACCATACTGGGGAGAACATCAAATTTCTTGTTCATAGACGTGTTATTTCATAAGTCTTAGACGGAGCCTGAAGTTACGCCAGGTAGCCTTCGAAAACGCTCTTGTTTTACATCAGCGCAAGTAGATAAACGCTGCTTCAGTCAATCTCCGTGAGCTTGTGAACATAGCGCTTCTTTGACATCTTATCCCCATGTATTTGTTAACTCTTAGCCGTGGATGATAGGTTGAGATTTTTCACAGGCTGAATGCTTTTTCTTTCCTAGTTATTCTGAGAAAACAAGCTGGCTACAGATCCTAGACCCATTTTCAGATCTCGTTCATGCCCAGCTATTTTTGATTATCTTGAAGATTTGGATTTTGACGAAAGCTTTGAGTTGTCTCTGTTCAAAACTAAATCTGAAAGTGCACTTGCAACTCTAGTTCCTAATCCTGATTTTGCAGCTGCTATTGAATTTGAGAGGCATAATAAATTAGTTGAAAACTTCATTTTGAGGAATCTCCAGACACGTGTACAAGCTACTACTCTTGCTGATTTCCTTGAAAATATCTCTGGTCATATTGGATCTTCTATCACGGCGCATGAACAGACAAATCCTCCTTTTATTGTTATCTCTCCCATAGTTACTCATCCTCCATCTACAGTTGTTTCGCCTTCAGCATCACATACTGCTTCTCCTCCTCTTACTCCTCATACCGCTACACCTACTCCGCCTGCTACTCCAAGACCTACCTTACCTAGAAAAATGGCAGCCCGGTTTGCCCCACTTGCATTGCCTGCTAATCTTCATGATATGCCTGCTGATTACCAAAGTAAAATCCCCATGTTTGATGACACTCCACAAAGTATTACAGCTCAACAACATATCGATAAAATGTCCACTTTCTTTGATCTATATGAGTTAGATGAAGAAGATGTTACCATGCGGTTGTTCGTGCAAACATTTGCCGGAGAAGTAAGAAAATGGTTCAGAGGGTTAACAGCTAACAGCATTGCTACCTTGGAAGCACTTCAGAATCAATTCTTAGATCGGTGGGAAATCAGAAAGGATCCGATTCAAATCAATGCCGAATACAACAACCTCAAGCGTAATCCGGGTGAATCTGTTCAAGATTACATAATCAGATTCAATACAGTTTATAATGCTATTCCCGATGATTTGAGGCCTTCTAGAAAATCAGCACTTCTCAAATTCCCAGATGGTTTTGATCCGGAGATGGCTTATTCACTAAGAGACCGAGATCCCCCTACCTTGGAGGATATGCAGAAAATTGCTGTCAGCGTTGAGGCAAATTTGAATGATAAAAGAGCAAGAATGAAGGCAGAAAAGCGAGTCACCATCAAGGAGGAGGCATCCACGTCAAATCAGGTTCTTCAGCAGGTTGAACAGGTGAAGAGGTTACTTGAAAGGGTCACAATTGACAAGCCGGAACCGCAGATTCGTAACCCAAATTTCAGAGGTCAGCAGCAACAATATAGGATCAAGCAGCGTGAAACAAAGGCACAAGACACAACAGTTCAGCAGCAAATGAAACCGCCTTTTCAGCAGAATTTTGTTAGTCAAGATTCTAAAGATGAGGGTGATAATGTTGGCGAGGAAAATCATTTCTTTACCCCTGATGATATGCCTACATATATCACGGAAGAAGATGAGTTGGTGAGTAATTCTGTCTTTCCCCAAGATGAGCATTATATTTTGTCAAATGATATGATACTTGAAGAAGAATCTGAAGAATATCAAAGAGGGTATTTGAATGCATTATCAGCTCAGCAAGGACAGCAAAGGCAATTGAGAAGTCGGGCTATTCCTATAAATCCCGTGCAGAAAAAGAAAGACATTGCAGCAAAGAATGATTCGGTTTTTTCAAAAGGTAAAGATATAGCCGGTCCATCATCAACTCAAACATCATCGACAGCTAAAGTAGATCAGCCATCGAATGCACCAAAGGATAAAGCTGAGAAGAGAGATAATCCGGCAAAGGAAGGTGAGAAGTTTCCAGTTTTCAGTTTGGAGAATGAAATTGCAAAGGTGAAGATATCTATTCCTTTAACGGAGGTCATGAAGAATGCCACTTACCGAGGCCAAATTTCCAAGTTGCTGAATTTTGACCCAATGCTAGACATGGTGAATGTACAAGATGATCAGCCGGAGTTAATCTTTGGGCCAGCTTTGAATGGTGAGTCTCCCGAGAGTGACATTCCTCCATTTTATATTAGTTTGCGATTGCATGAGTTTGTGCTGCACAATGCTATGTTTGACTCGGGAGCTTCACATAATTTGATGCCGAAAACAATCATGGAGAAGCTGGGGCTTGACATCACAAGGAAGTACCATGATTTGTATTCGTTTGATTCTAGCCGGGTAAGATGCATTGGTTTGATCAAAGACTTAGTGGTGAGTCTAGATCAAATTCCAGCGAAGAATGTTTTAATGGATGCGGTGGTGGCGGACATTCCTCCACGATTTGGCATGTTGTTGTTGAGGTCATGGGGAGCCAAACTCAAAGGTACGATTCAGCTTGATTTTTCATATGCTTCAATTCCAGTTTTCGGTCAAATGAGGAAGTTATATCGGGAACAGAAGATGAAATACATGATCACTAGTAAGGAAAAGCCCGTAAATCATCCTGTAAATTATGTACAAACAGATTTAGAATCTTTTGTTTTGTTTGCGGAAAATTTCAATGAGGTAGATAGTCAGTTAGTTCAAGTAGAAGATATACCAGCCATTTCAGAAAATTTCAGGGATGTTTTGAGAAAGGAAAGTGAAGAAAGGTCTGCTGTCATAAGGCCAATTGCAGAAATAAATGGGCAGCAAACAGAACATGAAACAAAATTAGACTTTCAGCACCTAGAAGATGATGAAGAGGGTCTTTGGACTATGGATTTTGATGGTGCAGTGGGCAGCGATGGTGCTGGTATAGGTGTGTGGATCCGAAGCCCATTCTCAGCCCAAGATCAAGTTCCAAGCAAGGTACGAGTATGTTCTTATAAATTGGCTTTTGATTGTTCGAATAATGAGGCAAAATATGAAGCTCTTATTGCTGGTTTGAAAATCCTTCTGAAGTTAAAGGCAAAGAAAATAGCAGTATATGGTGACTCCGAACTAGTTATCAAGCAAGTGAAAGGTGAATTTCAGGCCAAACATCCTCGCATGAGAGCTTATAGAAATGTTGTTTTAGATATCTTGAAAATATTTTCTGAACATACTTTGACATGTGTGCCCCGGATTCAAAATGGTGTTGCGGATGCATTGGCTAAGGCAGCAAGTAATCTGAAAATACCCATGAATTCCAGCAATAAGTTCGAGATATATGTGAAGCATCGTCCTACAGTTCCAGATAACCAAAGGTGTTGGCAAGTGTTCCAAGATGACGAAGAAATTGAAGATTTTCTGCAAGTTAAGGGTAAGTTTGAAGACATCTCAATAGATACGGAAGCTGAAGGAGTGAATCAGATGGATGTATTGCAGCTCAAAGATAATCACATTCCAAAAGGATTGATTCCTTTGGAGGAATTGTTTGATCAGGATGATGTGGCCCGCAAGCCAACTTTGAGGCCAACAACTGAAGGAGTTGAAGATGTGAACCTTGGGACAGCTGCAAATCCAAAAATGGTGAAGCTTTCAAAAGCATTGCCGCCTAAGGTAAAGCAAGAGTATATCAGATTATTGTCTATGTATTCTAATGTTTTTGCATGGGATTATTCAGATTTGAAAACTTATGACACAAGCATTATTCAGCATACCATCCCCATAAAGTCAAATCAAAAGCCTTTCCGGCAAAAGTTGAGAAGAATTAATCCTAAATTGCTGCCATTGATTGAGAAGGAAGTCAACAGGTTGTATAAGTCCGGAATCATAGTGCCAATCCGGTTTTCCGATTGGATCTCAAACTTGGTGCCCGTGAGGAAGAAAACCGGTGAGATTCGCTTGTGTATAGACTTTAGAAATCTGAACAAAGTGTCATTAAAGGACAATTATCCGCTGCCCAAGATGGATCACATATTGCAGCGGGTTGTGGGGGCATCTAGGATGTCATTGCTTGATGGTTACTCCGGATATAATTAGATTTTAGTGCACGAAGATGACTGTGACAAGACAGCATTTACTACTCCATGGGGTACATTTCATTATGCCAAGATGCCGTTTGGATTGAAGAATGCGGGTGCCACATTTCAACGGGCAATGGACATGGCCTTTGCAAATGAGAAGGATGTCTTTTTAGTTGTCTATCTTGATGATTTGACCGTGTTTTCTAAATCAGATGAAGAGCATTTGTTTCATTTAACTAAGGTGTTTGAAAAGTGCAGAAAATATGGCATCTCATTGAATCCGAAGAAAAGTCTTTTTGCTATGAGTGAAGGCAAGCTGCTAGGCCATATCATTTCTAAAGATGGCATTTGTATAGACCCTGCACGAGTGGAAGCAATTCAGCAATTGGAGCAGCCCCGTAGCAAGAAAGAAATTCAGTCCTTTAATGGTAAGTTGAATTTTCTGCGTCGTTTCATTCCCAATCTTGCTGAACATCTCAGAGAGATAACCAATATGCTCAAGAAGGACAGCGAACTAAAATGGACCGAAGGAGCGGTGAAATCTTTTAATTTGATAAAGGTAATCTTATCTTCAGCCCCAACATTGATTAGCCCGGGTTATACACAGGATTTCATTTTGTTTTCATTCGCCTCTGAGCATACATTGGCAGCTGTGTTGATGCAAAAGAGAGATGGAGTTGAGAGGCCCATAGCTTTTTTCAGCCGCATCATAAGAGACGGAGCGCTGAATTATAATATCATTGAGAAGCAAGCATTGGCCCTGATCAAAGCATTGAAAGATTTCCGAGTTTACATATTGAATTCTCATGTTTTAGCATATGTTCCTAATGCAGCTGTGAAGGATGTTTTAGTGCAAACGGAACCGGAAGGAAGAAGGGGTAAGTGGATTGCTACACTCTTAGAATATGATGTTGAAATTAAGCCTACCAAGTTGATTAAAGGTCAAGGCTTAGCTAAGTTGATGGCTGAAGCGAACCTTCATGTTCTTGATATAAATTTGATTGCTGCCTTGTCCGATGAAGATGAAGAAAATTCAGTTCTACAGGTGTCCGATATCTTTGTGTCTTCCCCTTGGTATGCTGATATAGTTTATGTGCTTCAAAACTTATCTGCACCTCCTGGAATGCCTAGAAACAAAGCTAGAACATTGAAGCTAAAGGCTGCCAAATTTTGCAATATCAAATCTGCACTTTATTGGAAGGATCCCGGTGGCATCTTGCTGAACTGTTTGGTCGAAAAGGAAGCAAAAACAACAGTAGATGATTTCCATAAAGGTGACTGTGGGGGTCACTTATTTTGGAAAACCACGGCTAATAAGATTTTGAGAGCCGGTTTCTATTGGCCTTCTTTATTTTCTGATGTGTATAAAGCGGTAAAGAGCTGTCATGAATGTCAATTTTTTCAAGGAAAACAGAAATTACAGCCCTTGCCTCTCAAACCGGTGGAAATCAGTGCACCATTTCAGCAATGGGGCTTGGATTTTATTGGCGAAATCCACCCTGCATCTTCCGGGCAGCATCGATGGATCTTGACAGCTACAGATTACTTCACAAAATGGATTGAAGCCATTCCCACCTGGCAGGCCATAGATTTGGTAATTATTTCCTTTCTTGAAAATAATATCTTGTCACGTTTTAGCTGTCCACAAAAGTTGATTACTGACAATGCAACTGCATTCAAATCAAAGAAGTTGGTTGATTTTTGCTTTAAATATAACATCAATTTGGGGCATTCAACCGCTTATATCCGCAAGGTAATGGGCTGGCCGAATCTTCAAACAAATCCCTTGTGAATATTATAAAGAAATTGCTGGAAATAAACAAGAAGAGCTGGCATAAGAAGTTAATAAATGCACTATGGGCTGATCGGGTAAGTCAAAAGAAGTCAATTGGTATGTCACCTTTTGAAATTGTTTACGGAGTAGATGCAGTGTTTCCTACTTCACTTAGTGTCCCGGTAGCCAAGTTGTTTCAAGAAGCTAGTGGTGAAGAGGATCCTATGCAACGACGGATCAGTCAAATGATTCATTTGCAGCAGACACGAGAAGAAGTCCACCAGAATTCCCTTAAGTTGCAGGAGCGCATAAAGAGAATCTATGACAAAAAGGCCAAGGCAGATGAGTTTCAGATTGATGATGTTGTGTTACGGTGGGATGCCCGAAATGAGGATAAAGGGAAGCATGGAAAATTCGACAACTTATGGAAGGGTCCTTATAAAATTGCAGCATACCGTGGTCCAAATGCTTTCCTTCTCAAAGAAATGAACGGAGATGAATGTCTTGGAGGGTCGGTGAATGGTCGGCTGCTCAAAAGGTATCATGCTTGAGCATTTTCTGCTCTAATCACTCTCATTGTAAATACCATGTCATTTTCTTTCTGCAGCAAGTGTGAAGCTGATTTCCATCTTCAGTTTGGGGCCCGCGGTGAAGGCTATAATTCTGAAAATGGTGATTAGTTGGTGTGAGTTTTACAAGTTGTTTCATGTCAGTTCATTTTCTGTATAGAGTTAGTGAGTTAGTGTCCAAGATAGTCTTGAATTTCAGTCAATTGTCTAAGTCAAATAAAGTTGTTTTCAAGTTGGTCACATGTGAATAAGTTGACTCCATTGCCCAATGATAAAGGCACTGGTCTGCTCTCCCAGAGGTCTGAGGTTCTTGGTACCTCCAAGGAGATACCATCCCCATTGGAGCCAATGTTAGTGTCGGTCTTGAAAGCCCTCCATCAGTGATCAAAGCTCTTTGCATTTGCATTAGTAGGTGTATCATCAATGTCAAAATTTGCATCCCGTTAGGCATGCCATAATCCTGATGGAGGAGCTGGTCTATTCATACCTCTCTTGGCTTTGCTGGATCAGGTCATATCAGTCATTGAGTTTGTCAAGCTGCTCTTGTTTGGTCTTAAAGTCAAAATTCTAGGTCTAGGGTTTTGGTCAGTTGTCTTAGCAAGGTCATGTCTCTGAAAGTCCTTGAGTGACCAGTAAGCCAGAGGGAGGATGGTAAACATGTTCCTTTGAAATTTTCATCATGTACAGTTCATTTTTAACCTTGGATTTAAAAACCCTGTTTTTAAAGCCAAGGTCATGATAATTTTTGTAAAAAGAATAAATTTCCAAAATGTCTTCAAAAAGGTAGCAACAACCCTGGTCCCCTTGCCACAGTCCTTCAGATGATCTACCTACAAAAAGAATAAGGTCAAAGCACTCAAAAAGTCAACTTCAGGATAAAGGAAACCAAGAAAATCAGTGTTTTAAAAAGTGTCAAAATAGACTTTATAAAGTGGGTTTATGGATGATTTTTTTTTCAAATGAGATTATAAAAGGTAATGTTCCCTCCTTTCACTCTCATTGTGCATTTCAAGCTTGCAAGAGAGATTGTGAGAGAGTGATAGGCGAAGGAGGTGAAATTGCAACGGTTTCGAGCAGTTTGCAGGTGTGCAACCCGTCCAGCGCACTCCGGCAGTGTAAAATTATAACGGGCGCGACCCGTTGGGCTGTGCGCGACCCGTTGGGGAGCGTGCACGACTCGTTCAACTGTCTGGCACCAAAAATTCAATCAAATTCCTTCATTCCACTTCAAATTTGCTCAATCGGTCGAGGTAGGCTCTTAATGCATGGTTGTTGATATTGGTGGTGAAAATAAGGATGTATGCTATGATTTCATCTTCTAAATTTGCAAATGAATGGATTAATATGGCTGCTTGCTAATGTTTGTAAAATGCTAGGGTTTTGTGACCGTTTCAAGTGTTTTTGTCCCATTTGGTCCCTTCCCTCTTTTCCTCTTTCATTCATAGTCATGCTTGCATCTCTGTCCCATACTATTTGTACATAAAATGTTGACTTTTTCCCCCATCCCTAAGCTATAAACCCTACCCCTCTCACAAGCACACAAAACCTTAATTCCCTCTACCATACACATGCAAAAAATAAAACAAAAAGAAAAGATACATTTGTAAATAAAGAAAGAGTCATGTGAAAATAAATGCTGCTGTATATCTAGAGGCATGTACATAACCCCTATATACCCTTGACATCCCCTTGTACATGAAAACCTTCCCTCTATGTGAAAACAATGTGCATGTACTCCTTAAGAACAAAAGCAAAAATTTGCCTTATGACACACATGAAACTCCTATAAGCAAATTTGGTGTATGGTGTCCCTATGTCCCTATTGATACATGTATGCCCCTACCATGTTCATTATCATACATGTTTTTGTCCCATATGAGATGTTCTTTGCAAATGATTTCCCAATGTTAAAATGTGTTCCTATATGCATGACAATTTGTAAAGTTTCCCTTGAAAATTCCCTGTTATTTTCATATATTCCCATTCCTCGTTAAGAAGTTCCCTCCCCTAACATTCCCCTCATGTTTTTTCCCCTTGAAACAACATAGAGTTCAGTACTTTTGCAGGCAGAGGCAGCATTTCAATTTGTCCTTCAGTTTGCCCACCTTGCTCCAAAACCATGTCAGATACCGAGACTTATGAGCAAGGTGATGGCCATTCATCATCTACAGAGATTGAGGAACAGAGGAGGTCTCGTAGAGGAGGTAAGGGAGGCCATCATAAGAGGGAGGAGCCTACTTCTTTGACAGAGTTACAGGCTTGTCCTTTGGCACTGAATTGTTTCCAGTATATGTCATGCTATCAGTTTTGTGAGAGGCTCTCTCAGATTCAGCATCATAGAGAGTTGGCCCGCTTGTTTGTCTTACACCTCCATGATGGACATGTCACTCTTGCAGGGGTGAATTTCATATTGACACCCGAGGTGATCTCAGAGGCTACAGGGATACCAAATGTGGGTGAGGTGTGGCCTAAGCGCAGATTACTTGATTTTGTTCACTTTGAGCCTTATGTCCAGCCATCATTTGTGAGACTGTTGACGGGTGTTTTCCCATTCAGATTTCTTCGGAGTGAGTATGCCCCCCTCATGAGACTTATCATGCATTATTTTACATGTGAGGGCAGATTTTCACAGGTGTATTCATATCACATTCGCCTGTTGATGCATTTCACCCGGGTGAGGATGATGAACCTCCCGGTCTTCCTGTTTCAGAACATTCAGAGGATGGTGCCCATGTTGCAGAGGAAGACCCCGGCCCAGCAGTACAGGAGCCTTTGTCACTATGGTTTGATCCAACTTATAGTCTCTCATCAATTGACTCAGCAGGGTATCTCATGGGAGGAGTTCATCTCCCGTGAGTTTTTCATAGTGCCACCTCAGCCACATCAGGAGGCTATTCATGAGGAGGGAGGACCATCTCAGCAGCCTGATGCTCCCATCACCCGACATGTCAGCTCCACTCCTATGGTCACCTATCAGAAAGGCCCAAGGGCCTTATTTGCAGCAGCTAGGCGAGTATTATCTCCACAGCGGGTGGAAGGGGTCTCGCCTTCATCTTCAAAGCAGAGAGTGTTATCTCCACAGCAGGTGGAAGGGGCCTCGTTTTCTTCGCCAGCACAGGTATTGCAGAGGGGCAATGAGCCCATGGTTCATGAGGATCCAGTGATTGATCTTGAGGTCAGTTCTCCTAGCCAAGAGGCAAAGGAGATCATTCAGCAGCTCAGGGCCGAGAATGATGTTTTGCAGCGGAGACTTGAGGGTGCCCAATGGACCATCACATATCTAGAGCAGCGGAACACACAGCTGGAGGAGGAGAAGGTACTTGATGAGATTTGGAGGATTCGTAGTGACCGAGTCCTAAACCGTAGGAGGCCCGGTGACCCATTGCCTGTTGACCGGGAGTCATTGCTTATTCAGGAGAATGCCCACTTGGAGAGGCTGTTGGCTAAGGCCAACCAAGAGAAAAAGCTGCTAAGGAACATGAAAAACCACTATTGGGCTAGGATGCATGTTTGTAAAGCAAAGATGAAAATGTTCCAAAGAAGGTTGACCGAGGCTCTTAAGAGGAAGAAGAAGACCAACCCCCTCCGCATCTTGGCTGAGGCTTCTCTCACTCATCATGACACCCACTAGCCTCTTCACAGCACCAAGCACAAATTTTTTTGGAAGTTTTGGCTCATTTTTGACATTTTTGGGCAATTTACAGGTTTTGGCTTCTCAACGGGTCTCACCCCTGGTGAGACCCTTTGTCATCGTAGCTCCGTTTTGCGAAAACTCAGCATTGCTAGATTTTTCATGCAAATTTACACATGTCTATGGATGGATTTGAGTTTTCATGAAGTTTTGGGCCTCCAAAAGGTCAAAATACAGCCAAATTTTGACTTTCTGCCCCTTTTTTGAGCTGCAGAAGTAGTCTTGGGAGAATTGACTTTTGACTAGGAAAATGACCTCCAAATCCAAAAATTCTGGTTGGGTTGGAAAGTAGACTCAGAGACCTTTCCAACGAGCTATCCGGTACCTCATTCTGACACCGGGAAGGCCTCCAAACAGGGCTCCAAAGTGTGTGACCCATTGAGGAGGATGTGCGCGACCCGTTGAGGAATTTGTGCCAGATTTGACCAGTTCAGTCCAGAATTTGCAGTTTAGCTCCAGTTTGACTTTCTGAGGTTGATGGTGGTCCTTTTGACTGTACTTGTGGCACTTTTTGGATACTTTTACCCTTGTTTTACTCTTCTAGAAGATTCTCTCATGTAAAAGGGTAAAATTGACTGTATGAACTGGTTTCCAAGTTTTTAGAGGCAAGTTGTTTTGACTGCCTATTTTGTAGTGCTTAGTTTAGAAGTTGTTCAAACAGCTCCTAGGATAGTGAGCTCGACCCATGGAGGTAGGGAAAGAGGTTAGATAATCTATATTATGTAATTTCATGCTCATTTTCATGGTTGGACTTTTGAGGGAGGAGCTATCATTGTATATTTCACTTGTATCTCTGCAATTTTTGGCTAAGGAAGACCAGGGTTTTGCAGTCATCTTTGGGATTCTTGTGGACTCAGGTGTTGATGGTGTGTTTCTTCATGTTATTTTAAGCTTTGTTATGTGATTCATTTCCTTTCTATACTGCTGCATATTAAACAAATGAAGTGATAAAGTCAGAATTCATGCTTGCCATGCTCTACTTTTAAATTTGTTTAATTTCTATGTTTTCTGCTGTCTAAAGAGAATTCAAATCCATTTTTTGCTCTCTTTAGCATTCTTATCTTTCTTCCTAATCATCCAATTGAGCTAAAGACATCAATACAGGTTCCTACCTTGCCCCAAAGACCCCCCTGCAGAAACTGTGTCCAATCCCCACACCCTAAAGTGCAGTTCCTCAAATTGCCACCAAAAACCCAAAAAAACCCCAAATCAACCTTCAAATCAGTTTACTAGCCTAATATCAGTGTTACCTTGATTGGTCATCTCTTCCCATTGAAAATTTACCGAGATTGACCGGAGAGAGCCTTCTCCTGCCCCGTAGGGCTAGCTACGAGGCTGAATGGTTTGATGTAGCTTTGAGATTTGCCTTTTCAGCCTGAGGTGAAATTTCAAGTGCTAACACGCTCTACTAAAACATTATATAATCAGGTCATCTTAGGAGATTCAACATAACACTTTCTTGGGAAATCCAATCTTGATCAGACTTGTGGGGTTAGAAAGAGGACTCAGAGGGCTACTGTAGGTCAAAAGTTTAGAACTTGGAGATCTGAAATTACAGAGTTACAGTCGTTTCAAGATCGAGCTCCTAAAATCAAGAAAAGACGATATGATGAAGTTTGATGGCAAGGATCCATTAAATTGGATACTACAGATGGAGCAATATTTTGATCTACATGAGGTGCAATTGTTACAAAAGGCATGTACTACATCTTTATATTTAGAACCAAATCAATTTTTATGGTATGAAGGGCTTTGTTCTCATAAACCACTTGTCACGTGGTCAATTTTCATTGAGGAAATGATAGCACATTATGAGGATACAAAGAGAAACACCTTCTTTAGCCAATTGATAAATCACAAACAAAAGGGTTCAATGGAAGAGCACATTGAGGACTTTAAAAAATGAATATAAGGGTAAATTATATTCTAGAGAAGCAAAGGAATTATGTCTTCATAGGGACTTTAAAGGATAACATTCAACATGAGGTTCATCTTTGGGAACATGATTCATTGGAGAAGGCATTCAGGTTGGCAAGAAAAATTGAAAGCGAAATTATGAAAACAAGGAATCCTACCACTCATGACTATAATTATGGAAGTGTTTTTTCTCCTAGCCTTCCAAAACCTACAAGGTTTACACCACAACACTTGGAAGAAAAAAGAGAAAAAGGGCTTTGTTACAATTGTGATAGAAAATACACTAAAGGTCATAAGTGTGCCGAGAAGAAATTATTTTACATAGAATATGAAGAGGAGGAAGAAAAGGATCAAGAAACATCAAAAGAAGAGGATATACACCAGGAACCAACCCCAGAGAAAGAATAAATGAATCCGACCATATCTTGTAAAGCATTGGCAAGAATTACCACTCCTCAAACTCTCAAGATAGAAGGACATATCAAGAAGAAAAAGGTTCAAGAAGTGAAAGATCACATCGAGAAAGAAGAAATGAATCCGACCATATCTTGTAATGCATTGGCCGGAATTACCATTCCTCAAACTATCAAGATAGAAGGACATATCAAGAAGAAAAATGTTCAAGAAGTGAAAGATCACATCGAGCATCAAGAAATGAATCCGACCATATCTTGTAACGCATTGGAAGAAATTACCACTCCTCAAACTATCAAGATAGAAGGACATATCAAGAAGAAAAAGAACCAAGCAGTGAAATATCACATTAATCATCAACAACAAGTTCTCCAACTTTAAAGGATAATGCCTCTTTGGTGCAGAAACGAATGAAACAACAGGCAGATCAACATCGTAGTGAAAGAATTTTTGATGTAGGCGATTGGGTATTTTTACGACTACATCTCAAGCAAGCTATTTATGAGAAGGAAATGTTGGCAATACTACATGCACTTAAGAAATGACGACCTTACCTAATGGGAAGACACTTCAAGGTAAAAATGGATCATGGTAGTCTTAAACAATTTTTAGAACAAAGATTATCTTTAGAAGAAGAGAAAAAAATGGGTCATAAATATGTTGGGTTATGACTTTGAAATCATCTACAAAAAAGGGAAGCAAAATGTTGTTGCAGATGCATTCTCAAGAAAGGATGAGGATGTGGAAGCATTGTTTTTTTCCTTCCTATTAAACAACCAAATTGGATAAACAAAGCAAGGGATGAATGGAAGAAGGACGAAGAAGTGTGGCCACTCATTCAAAAGTTGCAGAAGATCACAGTTCAAACAATATTGGCAGAACTTGAAGAGGAAGGAAAAATCATATTGGAACCTGAAGCAGTCACAGAAACAAGAACCCGACAGCTATGAAATTGATCAATTTTAGAGCATCTCATCAAGTGGAAGAACTTACCCGCTAAAGATTCCACATGAGAGGACAAGAATTTTGTACAGAAGCATCAAGAACTACTCAAGTGTTGAGGACAACTCTTTTTGAAGGAGAGGGGCATGTTAGGTCCCTATACTACTAGTGTAAACCCCTTATTGTTATTAGTACAACCCCCTTATTATATTGTTGTGCCCATGTAGTCTCCATATTGTTATTATTGTGCCCCATAGAAGCCCACTATTGTTATTATTGTGCCCTTACATTATTTTTGTTATGTCGGCTCTGATTATATTATGACCCCTTAGACTCCTATATATAGAAAGGAGGTATTGTCATTTGTATCATCTAAGAATTGTTCATTTGTGTAATGTAAAGGAGGTATCCCCCTTGAAGAGGCTTATTTCTAAGGCGTTGATCTATCTTTTCTATCCTTTTGTGAGCTCGTTTCATAACACATATTTGTATTTGAGTCATAATGAAATGTATTTATAGAAAGAAAGAAAAAGGAATTATAATAATTATTATTTTATGACTTATTAAAACATGGGTTTCATGCTTGGGTCATCATTTTTTAGGTCAAAGTCCCCATTGAGGACTCTAGGTTTTGTCTTGAGTCATTAGAGTCATTGTCCATTTTATGAGACCCTTCTTGGGATTTTGAATCATGTAAAAGGGATTATTATTGAGTAAAATAAATCATTTGTCACCTCCACATCAAGTCGGCCCTTGCCTGATGAAGTCGGCTTACATTAGGGTAATTTGATCCACAGAAGAGGCCATATATAGAATTGCATTTCGATCCATTTGATCAGTCACTCAAGAAGTTCAATACACAAGAAGGAGAAGCAGAAAAAGTGCAAAGTTATTAGAAAAGAAGGAGAATTGCAGGAAAAGGAAAAGATCAAAGTTTTTGGCTATCACTCTCTCATGCAAAGTTACTTGTCTACTGCTGGGGTCGAAGTTCTACTATTGGAGAGGTCAAAGTTCTATTGCTCGATAAATCGAAGTTCTGTTGTTGGAGAGGTCGAAGTTCTATTGCTGGAGAAGTCAAAATTCTTCTGTTGGAGAGGTTGAAGTTCTGATGTTGGAGAAGTCAAAGTTCTACTATTGGAGACGTCGAAGTTCTGCTGCTGCTACCAAGTCGAAGTACTACTACTACTAGGTCAAATTTTTACTACTGCCGCTAGGTTGAAGTTCTATTGCTGCAAGGTCAAAGTTGCTGTTGGAAGGTTATCATATGAAGAGGAAGGAAGGTCTAACTTGGTGATTGGAGGAAGTCTATGTCTAGGTGAAGGAGTCTTAAATTATCTCGTGAAACTATTGAAGGAAGAGTTGTTGACTGGTTTTTCCCCTAGATAGGGGTTTTTCCTTGGTTTTCCTCCTACATCTGATGTCTTTGATCTTCGTGTTATGATTTTGGTAATTGCTTGACGCACTACGATAAAAGAAGATCACAAGAAAGTTAATAAGAGCATAATAATATCACAAGTAATTATCAACATAAAGAAAATCTTTCCATGTTTATGATTTTCCAACATGGTATCGGAGCTAAGGTGAAGAAGAAGGAAAAAGGTAGCCTGAAGATTTATTGAAAAGAGAATAAGAAGTTTTAAGAAGTTGAATAAGGGTCATGAAGATCATATAAGGAGGCAAGCATACTATCTTCAAGAACAATGTGTAACTCATTAAAGGGAGAAAACAAATTATAAGGAGCATCTAATTACAGGGCATGGAAAAATAATATAGATTTCATCCTTGAGAAGAATAAAGTCTTCGATCTAGTCAAAGGAAAAGTAAATAAGCCCACAAATGAATCAAGTGATGCAGAAAATTCAAAGTTCAGAGAAATAAATATATTGGCCATGACCCTACTAGTGGATGGAATAAGGGACAACCTCATCCCATATTTATCCAACATAGATTCTGCTCAAAAGATTTGGAAGGATACTCCTACATTCGAGCAATTATGGAATGCATGAGGTCTAGAAGAAGTCAAAATATATTTTGTAAGCAACAAGAAGAGTGAAGAAGAGAAAATCTAGCATTGATTTCTTGAATGCATATTCCGTTCATCACAAGAATAAAGGAACCTTCAAGAAGTCCAAAGGGCCAAGGACGAATAATACCTATCCAAGATTGAATGTTAAAATTGTCACAAGATGGGTCACTATAAAATTAATTGTTCTGAGAATCCAAGGAATAAAAGAAGATATAGGGATCAAGCAAACTTTGCCAACGAAGGTTCACCAAAGAAGAACAATATGGAAGGATCCAAAGTCAAAGACCTATTTTCTAGGGACTCTTAGGGACTCTATCCCTTACATATCCTTCTACTCTAAATTTTGAAATTTTTTCCTTTATGTTTTGATTTCTAGTACTTGTAGGTATAACATGCTTTGGAATAACATTTTTGAGTTGTTATAGGTATCCCTCAAGATTGGATTAAGAGGGAGCCCTCACCATTTTACCAAAGATAAGTATCTTACTCCTTGCATTATCCTTTTTATATTTGGTTTCTCTCTCTTATCTAGATGTGTTTGTATTAGATGCTAATAACATTTCTTTTCATATTTTCCTTGTTTAGGAAAAGCTTGTTGATATGCTCAAGGGTTATGGAGAAGACCTCATAAGAAAAAGCATAACAAAATTTTTGTTGCAAAGTAAATTCTTGAAGGGTTAATTTCCTACAAGGTTTGTTAAGCAATGAATCAAAGGTATGTATTAGACTATAAACTTTGTTCTCTTGATGAAAGATATATGTTCACTCATTCTAATAAATATTCTTTACATTACTAACAAGTGTTATGTCTAGGAAATTTGAATCATAAAGATTCTTATTTGGGTGATTAATCATTAGATTGAATCTACCCTCATTAAAATAATCATGTTTGTGGAACCCCAATAGGTTCTCTGTAAAAGCCTAACCTAAGGGTATGTCAATTCTAATGTGAAAAACCCTAGTCTACTTAGGGTTATTGATGAAATGTAGAAAAATACTATTCTTTTAATGTTTGGGTTTTTATGGTAATGCCATTGTTATGGAAAGCCCTATTCCTTTAGGTTTGAATGGTAATATTTTCCTAGACCTTGAGGCTTTGGTAAATTATGGTTTATGAGAAAAACCATTATATATCTAGAGTAAGCTCCTATGAATGAAACCCTAGGTGTATGTTTGTCCGTCTGATAAAAAACCTAGCCCGATCAAGTTTGTTATATGTCTATTTGTGTATTGGGTTTACCTAATAGATATTTTCGTGATATGCTTATGCATGATTATGAAATCTTAGATATGTATATGTGCTAACCTACTCATTGATGCTCATAGTTCTAGGGTTTGTAACTAAGCCATAGTAAAAGTTTGATATTCTAGGATATGGTGATATTGTTTCCATTATGACGATAAAATCTAGGGTTTAGAACAAAACCTAGTAGAATTCGATCATATTGTGCTTGGTTTTATTTGTTGAAATCTAAGGCTTACTGTCTCAAAGATGGAATCTAGGGTTTGCGTTAAATCCTAGTAGAAGTCTAACATGTGAATTCTAAATTTATTGGATGCATTGTAGAACTATACTTGTTTGAATTACTTCTAGGGTTTGTAACATATCATAGTAGAGTATGTTATATATTTTTAAAGTAATATTGAGGCCCTAGATATAATGAGACTGATACGTTGATTGAGTTATTGTTGCGATCTAGGGTTTGTAACAAAAAATTGAGCAAGAAGTTGAATTTTAGAAGTATGTGTCTCTTGTTGATTATGAACCTAACTAAGTTTAGGTATTTGATATATAAATAATAATAATTCCACGATTATTATATAGTTAAATTCATGCTTCTATATATGTACTTGGTTGTGCTTTCTGTTTAAGTTGTGCAGGCACATAATCTTCAAGATGTTGAATATATTTGTAAGTAAAGTTGATTTGATTGATAAGCATGATAAAGGAAGTTATATGAATGATGATGATCAAGATAACTTTGATGAGAAGGGTTGAAGCCATGAAAGATTCTCTGATGTCATAAAAAGTAGTTGATCTCCCTAAGTTAAGAGGGAACCTAGATAAAGGAAAGAGTATATCTCCCAAGTTGAGAGGGAGGGAATATTATAGTCATGATGGATACCTTGAAGAAGAAATTGGATAATTCATATTGAGGGGTTGCTGAAAGAAGGAAATTAGGATCACGCTGTGGAATATGTTGCTGCATGTGAAATAGGAAAGGGAGTTGTATGGTGAAGAAATCTTCTTCCAATATTTGTTTGGAAAACATCTAAGTCCTACTGTGATAAATTGTGAAGCAACATAAGGATGCTTAAAGACCCTGAAGGTTTGTATTTACTTATGTATTTGAAATTTTGTTGCTGATTGGGGTTGTGATTGTTCAGGTAAATCTCTAGAAGTGTTTTGAAGCATGCTTGATGTTACCGATCTATTTGATCGGGAGAGATTTGATGTGTTGAGGCATTGTGTGTAATACAAATTTCCTGGGAGGGCCTCTGTTCGACCTATGTGTTGATGTCTAGTTCCCAAATGAGGGTTGGTGGCACTGGTCATAGAGCTGTAACCTTACATTACACACCTAGTTCCTTGGGTTGATGGTTAACAAGTAAGCCTGATGGTATGTAGAATGGATGAAAGCTTTAGTCCATCTTAGTCCCACCCAAATAGATTTCCCTGGTCAGGAATCTAGTTCATGGCAATGTGTGTGCCTAAATTCTTCACGGTTCATATGTTTTGAGATATTCCTTGTACTTGTATATGTATGTGTAATTATGAATACCTCCATAGTTAAGAGGGAGTGTTGAAGAATGTAATTAGGTTCGGACTTCAATAATTGTATTTGAGTCATAATGAAATGTATTTATCAAAATAAAGAAAAAGGAATTATTATTATTATTATTATGATTTATTAAAGCATGGGTTTCATGCTTGGGTCATCATTTTTTAGGTCAAAGTCCCCATTGAGGACTTATAGGTTTTTTCTTGAGTCATTAGAGTCATTTTCCATTTTATGAGACCTTTCTTGGGCTTTTGAATCATGTAAAAAGGTTTATTATTGAGTAAAATAAGTCATTTGTCACCTCCACACGAAGTCAGCCCTTTGCTGATGAAGTTGGCCTACATTAGGGTAATTTGACCCATAGAAGAGGCTATATATAGAAGTGTAGTTCGATCCATTTCCTCACTCACTCAAGAAGTTTGATACATAAGAAGGAGAAGCAGAAAATGTGAAAAGTTCTTAGAAAAGAAGGAGAATTGCAAGAGAAGGACAAGATCAAAGTTTTTGGGCTATCTCTCTCTTGTGCAAAGTTATTGGGCTATTGCTGGGTTCGAATTTATGCTTCTAGAGAGGTTGAAGTTATGTTTCTTGAGAAATTGAAGTTTTGTGGCTTGAGAGGTCGAAGTTCTATTGTGGGAGAAGTCAAAGTTCTGTTGTTGGAGAGGTCGAAGTTCTGTTGTTGGAGAAGTCCAATTTCTACTGCTGGAGAGGTCGAAGTTCTGTTGTTGTTACCAATTCAAAGTACTACTGCTACTAGGTTGAATTTCTACTGCTGCTGCTAGGTTGAAGTTTTGACGCTGCAAGGTCGAAGTTGCTGTTGGAAGGTTATCATATGAAGAGGAAGGAAGGGCTGACTTGGTGATTGGAGGAAGTATGCGTCTAAGTTAGGGAGTCTTAGATTATCTCGTGAAACTATTGAAGGGATAGTTGTTGACTGGGTTTTCCCTTAGATAGGGGTTTTTCCATGGCTGTCTGCCTACATATGGTGTCTTTGATATTTGTGTAATGATTTTGGTAATTGCTTGATGAACTAAGATAAAATAAGAACACAAAAAAGTTAATAAGAACATAATAATATCACAAGTAATTATCAACATAAAGAAAATATTTATGCCTTTTTGATTTTCCAACACCTCAATAGGTTGTGCATTGTGCATTTGAGTTATGGTTATCATGAGATTTGTATTAAAGATGAAGACGTCCACAAGAAAATATTGGAGACAAGATAGGGACACTATGAGTTTGTGGTGGTGTCATTTGGGCTCACAGATGCCCCTACCACATTTATGTGTTTGATGAACAACATTCTCAACCCATATTTGGACAATTTGTTTTAGTTTTCATGCATGACATCTTGGTTTGTTGAAAAACCATAGAATAGCATGAAGACCATTTGGAAGCGGTATTGCAATTGCTAAGAGAGCACAAGCTCTATGCCAAGATCAACAAATGTGATTTCTTCCAATGACAAGTTTCGTACTTGGGACATGTCATTTCCAGGGAAGGAGTGGCCGAGGACCTTGAGAATATTAAGGCCACAATGGAGTGTCCCACTCCTCAAAATGCCACAGAAGTTAGATATTTCATGGGGTTGGACAGATATTACCTACGATTCATTCAATATTTCTCAAAGATTGTGCATCCAATAACAACTTTACAAAATAAAGGGATAAAATTCCAATGGTCATAATAGTGCACAACTAGCTTTGAGAACCTCAAGGAATTGCTCAGTTGTGAACCTATCATGAGAATAGCTGATCCAAAAAAGGATTCATTATTTTACACAAATGCTTGTAAGGAAGGACTAGGTGCGATATTGATGCAATATGGACATGTAATTTTTTATGAATTGAGGAAAATAAATGAACATGAGAAGAACTATCACTCATTACTTGGAGTTTGTAGCAATAGTGCATCCATTAAATATGTGGAGGCACTGCGAGGAGGAGGTTTGTGTTGATGTCAGGCCATGGGGGATTGAGATAGTTATTTGATTAGACCAAGTTAAATGCAAGACATGATAGATGGTTGGATTTGTTCAATGGATTTGACTTCGAGATAAATCACATTAATGCCAAGGAGAAAAAGGTAGTAGATGCACTTATTAAAAGTCTACGAGTGGCTCATTTGGTATCCATAAGAACTTGTGAAGTTGACATCAAAGAAATGATCATAGAGGCATTGCTACATGATGAGCATTACCATCACGCGAAGGAATGATTGCAACATAAGCCGGGAGGATCACTGAGAAATAATTACATGCTCACCGACGAAAGTATGTTGAAGTTCAAGGGTAGATAATATGTTCCTTGTACGTGCAATTTTAATAATCTCATAATGGATGAGTTTCATAAAATATCTTATTCAGGTCATTCTGGTTATCATAAAATGATAAAAACCACGAAGAAAATGCATTATTTTCTGGGCATGAAGAAGGAAGTTGTTGATTACATTGTCAAGTGCCTAGAATTCCAACGAGTTAATGTGGAATGTAGACACCCAATGGGATTAGTAGAACTAATCCCAATCCCTGAGTGGAAGCGGGAAGCGATATCTATGGACTACATCACATGATTTCCAAGAAATTCCAAGAAACATGATGCCATTATGGTGGTAGTGGACAAGTTGAGTAAGGAAACTCACTTTGTAGCTGTCATGTACATCCAAAAAGTAATTGGCATAGATCATATTTTCACGACAAAGATATTTAGTTTGTGTGGCATATCCAAGAAGATAATTTGATACTGGGATGCCAAGTTCACCTACAAATTTTGGAAGGCATTGTTTGTTGGTCTTGGAGCCCAACTAGAATTTAGTATGACATACATCCTTCAAACTGATGGAAAAATTGAAAGAGAGCATAATTTTAGAGAACATGTTGAGGATGTATGTCATGCATCAACCAAAGAGGTGGGAAGAGTTACTTCTATTAGTTGAATTTACATACAACAATGGGTATGAAGAGTTACTGAAGATGATCCCTTCTGAGGCTTTGTACGATAGAAAATGTAACACTCCTATTAGTTTGGATGATCTAGTGAACAAGGTGGTTCTTAGACTTGGAATGTTGAAGGAAATGGAGAAAGAACTGCTCAATATTAGGAAAAAATTAAAGACAACTTAGGATCGACAAAAAACTTAAGCAGATCGATAGAGAATGCATAAGGAATTCCAAGTGGGAGAGGATGTATATCTCCACATTAGATCAAGGAAGAGTTCATTGAGAGTGGGGTCTTGTGCTAAGTTTGCACCCATATTTTTTTAGACAATTTCATATTTTGGAAAGAGTGGGGCCAATGGCTTATAGATTGTACTTACCACCCATAGTGAAAACACATGATGATTTTCACATTTATTTCCTTAAGAAATATGTATTGACAATAATCATATTTTGGATTGGTCTGTGATATAGGTGGAATATGAAGGAAAATTCCAACAGAATTATTGTGCATCCCAGATTAGAGGCAGACTGCGCTCCAGAATCAAGTAATAGAGAAGGTAAAGGTGTAACATAAGCACTTTGGAGCAGATGAATCCACCTAGGAAATGGTAGATCAAATGAGGGTACTCTACCCCTTTTGTTTTATAAAAGAATGTAAGAGCTGTGCATACAAAGCTCAATATTTGTAATTTTTTCCCTATTTATAGAGAAACGAGGATGGTGTATCCTTAAAGAGGCAGGGTATTTAACAACACTTTTTACTACACCTTGTAATTGTAAATATCCATTTGTACTAAATTTTTGAGACATATGAAAATTTAAGTAAAAATGAATTGATAGCTTGAAGGGAGGGAAATAGATCCAATGCTCTAAGGGGCTTGCATGGGTGATTTGAATTACTTATGGTGTGCTATAATCATGCCATCCCCACCTCAAGTACTTCCATTAACCATCAACCTGACCACAAGCTACTTGCGCTGATAGGAATTGAAGTTTTGGAGTGGGAGCACTACTACAAATTCACTCAATTTTCAACATTCTTTCATCGTTCTTCTACCCACTGTCATCACTCTCATGAAAAATACGGGTTCCAACACATGTACATGCCATGCAATCATAATTTTTGCAACCCAAGTGTTCATTGGAATTCCGACAGACACAGTTATCAGAACATGTGTCGCAAGGCCGATGCTTATGCTGAGTTTTTCTCAATAAATCTTCTATTGCAAGACTGATTCCTACGCCGAGTTTTTCCCGAAAAATTTGCCATCGTGGCGACACCCTGTGATGTTGGAACTACCGTAGCAAGACCAAAGCCGATGCTGATTTTTTCCCGAAATTTTTTCCATAGTGGAGATAACCTTCGTCGTCGCAAGACTGATGCCTAAGCCAAGTTTTTTCCGATAAATGTTCCCTAGTGGCATCATGTGTTGTCAGAACAACTTTTGCAAGGTTGACGCCTAGGACAAGTTTTTTTCGACAAATGTGCGATAGTGGTGATGCCCTCTGCCATTGGAATCACCGTCGCAAGATCGATTCCTACGTCGAGTTTTTCCCAACAAATTTTCCATAATGCTGATGTCCTGTGGTGTTAGAAACTTCATCTCAAGGTCGACCCAACTCCGAGTGTTTTTCCGATTTTTTTTTCCTATATTGGCGATGATCTGTGTCGTCAGAATATGTGTCAAAATATTGAGGCCGATGCCAATTTAAAAATAAAAAAAATTAAATCCCAAATTTTGTTTGCAAACTATTTGTCATGATATCTCAGCCAGATGTGGTCTCTTGTACTTCTATAATATCAGGTTTTACAGTCCCATGGGAGGAATGTAGCTCCATTCCTACATCATAAAATTGGTTTTCAAGTATCTCTATTTGTAGTAAATTCACTTATTTTAATACAATCATCATGCAAAAGTATAGCCAATGCATGCAACCTATTTGACAAAATGTCTAAATGAAATCAAGTGTCATGGAACTCAAGAACATTGGAGTTTTTTGGCATGGGATAGTGAAGAGGCTTTGAGATTGTTTTTTTTTCAAATTTCATAAGAGATATGAAAGCCTAACTAGGCCATATTTAGTATTGTTCTAAAAGGATGTGTTTGTGGTAGAGAGCGAGGATTTGGCAAGCAAGTCAAGAGGGAATTCATTAATTTTAGGATATGCACAAAACATTATTTCTATATGAAGGAATTATTTCATTTCTTAGCATTTACTAGGCAAGACAAATATGTCAAGGAGTTCAAGAAAGCCCACCAAAGGGATAATTACAATGCACTTGTAAATGAAATTCATCACAATAATATGTGTAGCTAAAATACGAAACTATATGGGGACCAATGACCTAGTTGTCAAGGATGTTTTGGAATGATTCTTACCACACCTAGAACTAGATGCAATGCTTTGACATAGAATAGGAGGTGTGACATTCCATGGTTAATATTCTTTAATTACAAATAAATTTGTAATTAATTAATCGGTTGAGTCAAGGGACACAAATTTCAAAGCTGAGGGGGTTACTTGCTTGGGATAGTTTAAGGTTTCCTTATAGCAGGAAATCTGAATTGGTTCATGGTAGTTGGTAGTTATGCAAAAAGGGAACTTTTTTATTTTCTTATAAGATAAAAGAATAGGAAAAAATATGTGCTTCATTGTAGCAACATACAAGGAATGAGGGACAAGAATTAAAAAAGAGAAAATGGGGAAACTACCAGCTCGTAAGGTGTGTTAGCTACCCACTGGAAAAAACTAACCAATAACGAACAAACCTGGGGGACACACAGGTAGGTGGAACCCTTTTGATAGGCTAAAAATATTTTGACAGATAAAGGTAACTTTCTGAATGTTGCGTAAGGGACATAGAGGAAAATATCATTCAATCAGTCTAGTACACATGGGAGAACGTGATCTTCACGTCTGGGGTGGCTACAAAAGGAAGAATAATGGAGGATATATTAGAGAGAGAAGGAACCTCGAAGGAAGGCAAGGAGAGGAAGATGCATCACTAGAGGAAGATACATGGTGAGAGTGTATTTTTGGAGTTCTATGTTGACCCAACAACTGATTGAAGTTGGAGAAACACAACATAGAAGAAAACACGAGTTGAGCAAGATAACTCATGGCAAATAACAAATGAGTTTCCTTGTTACACCATTGACACCTGTTTGGTCAATTTAGTGTGTCCTAAATTGCTACATTAATTATCAATCCGGAAGTCGTAAACTGATGAAGTGTGGCGCACTATATGTGCAAGATAGCCTCTTTCCTATATTTTTGTCGTTTTTCAATTTTTATTTTGTTTTGGGGGTTTTTATCTTCGTTTATCTCCTAATGTGAATGGCTATTTCTGGGTCTTTAGAAGGCAAGCATGGATATGGATTTTAGGCAATTATGTCCTCTATAATGGTTTCCAACACTTAACACTTCAGAAGATCTTAGAATGTACTAATGATGACAGTAATGCTTGAACAAGAATGAAAGATGTGCTGCTATCTAAAACAAATAAGTAATGAACTACTGATCATGAAACTATCATCTCTGCTGCTGTCTAAATACAGAAAAATGATTTAAGCTACTGCACTCAAAGAAATAAAAAATTGCAAGGAAAGTAAAACTAAAATCAAATTACATCATTCATAGTTCGATCTCTCGCCAGTTAGTCTAGCTATGGCTTTCGGAGATAATCGTCAATAACATGAGCAATCTGATATCTAATTGCAGAAAAGTAAAACTAAAATCAAATCACAACATTCATAATCTGATCCCTCACCAGTTAGTCTAGCTATGGCTTTTGGAGGTAACCATCAATGATATGAGCAATTTAATATCTAATTGCAGAAAAGTAAAACTAAAATCAAATCACACATTCATAATTCGATCCCTCACCAGTTAGTCTAGCTATGGCTTTCAGAGGTAACCATCAATGATATGAGCAATTTAATATCTAATTGCATAAAATTAAAACTAAAATCAAATCACAGATTCATAATTCGATCCCTCAACAGCTAGTCTAGCTATGGCTTTTGGAGGTAACCGTCAATGATATGAGCAATTTAATATTTAAGCTAACTAACAAAGCAAGTAAACAAAACTGAAATCAACAAAACAAAACTGGAATTAAAAACTAGGAAAAACAAAGTTAGCAGAGAATTAATCCCATGTCTTTAGTCATTGTGAAAATTATATGCAGATGCCCGGGCTGCCTACTCTATCCTGAAACATACATGCACTGATCAGTGTTATACAAAGCTGTAAAATCATGAACAGAAGTGGAATGTTAATACCATGACAATTGAAATATACACAGGTGGAATATATGCAATGGAAATAAGGGAACAATGCATGAAACTTTACAGAACAATGAAAACGAAACCTCAGCGTACAGGGGCCCTCTGCACAGCCTCGGTCAACAGGCTATCAATCCAAGATTATGTTCACGCAATCATGTAGAAACAAAGTCTTCTCATATATTTCAAAACATAGTTACAACAATAAAACTAGTGTCACGGCACAATGAACTTGAACAGCAAAATTACATTAACAAAAGACTAAAACTATGCATTATAGAAATGCGTTATTTATAACAAAGTTTACATAACTGTTTTCTTGTAGAACTGCGTGAACAGGGGACACGTAAAAGACAGCGTCCATGGATTTAGTGTACTGGTTGCCGAAAATATTAAATCTATCAACTGTGGCTATTAGATTCTCATCATGGGTCAGTCTACAGGTGGCAACAGATCCCAAAGAGTTAGGAATAGCCACGTATCCTTCAGAATCCTTCACGTGTTGGAAAACAGAGTCTGGCTGCCGTAGGACTCTTACGTTGGACCACCGTTTGACCACCGTTGACCACAGCTTCCCTTGATGAATTCGGCTGAACCAATAGGACCTGATCCATGTCTAGGTCATTTCTAACTTGCCCATGTGGCTTGTTTTGCCTGGTGACACCTGCAACATAGAGTTTAACAAAAACAGTTGCGGAAAGTTGAATCAGCTGCGGAAAGTGACTGGATTCCACAGCTAATGAGCAAAATCTAGTTCAAACAACAAACACAAAAACATAGTCAGAAAACCACTTAAATGCTCTTTTAAAATCAATATGCAATGATATTTGATAGCTTATGGAGTGCTGGTGAGGGAAAAAGTCTGGGAAAAATGTGTAGGAGAGGTGTAATTTCAAAGCTCTACATACCCCCACTGTGAAGGTGTTGCATGTCCCCATGCAACCAAAACTTTGATCACCCTCCTTCAGTTCATGTGTTCTGAGACCTCTGCCAATACATCCAGCCTTCTTTTCTTCTTTCTTGGGACCACTACCATCCTCGGCTTCCTCATTAGACACCTGAATTTAAGGTTGATGAGAGCCCTGCTCAACCTTCTGTTCTTTTTCTTTAATTTTCTATTTTTCTTCTGCCATAGCCCAAGATGCAACATGGTGTTGTCATGAATAATCTTATCTAATCTGCCCTGTTCCTTCAATGTTTCATTTTCTCTTTTGATGTGTCTATTTAAGACCTCCAGCTCAAAAACTTCCTGTTTTAGTGATTGGATTTGAGCTTCTTGAGCTGTATTAGGCTGGGCAGATGAAGTGCCTGGATCTATGGCTATTTTCTCCAAGGACTCTATATAATCATACATTTCTTGCTGGTTTGGGTCTATCTCAGGTGTGGTCTTTCTTGGGCTGACCCCAAAATCCTGTTGAGAAGGACTGATTTCAAAATCTGGCCGAGAAGGACTCATGTCAAAATCTGGTTGAGGAATAGGAGTATGGTGGGGACCACGGCTAGGAGGAATTGCTGAAGGTTGTTCCAGTGTTTCCCCTCCTAAATCAATAAAATGGGGCCCTTTAGTTTGTATTTTTCTCAACTTCCCTTTTAGTCTAGAACTTCTCCTCAAATTTTGTGGGCTAGTGTCTTCTTTCTCCCCACTCTGTTTTTCTTTTCCTTTCTTCTTTGCTGCAACTGACTGTTCCTGAAGGTAAACTAGTCTTTCAGACAGTACTTGATGGTCTTCTTCTGAGGAAGGTTCTGGGGTTTGATGGACAGCCTCAATATTTCTTTTCCCTTTTGATTTTCTTGGCTTCTTACCCTCAGTCTTTTCCTTCCTACTTTCAGACAATTTTTCTTCCCTACTAGTTTCTTCAACTATGTTAGTAGGAGTATCTTGAATTTTATCACTTGTTCTCTTTCTTCTGCTTCTCCTTGATGTGATACTTTCAGAGGTTTCTTGTGGATCTTTTCTGACCAAAAACTGCTCCCATGTGTCCTTCTTTTCTTTTAATTGTTTTTCTATCAAGATTTTCACAAGGTTGTGGTGATACAAGTGGGGTTCTACGTCCCCCAGATTCTTTTGGACTGTGGTGGACATTTTATTCAGGCTATTTAGCAAGAAATATGGCAAATTAAGAGTTTGGTTCTCTATAAAATTCATCAGCAACTGGGTGTCATACATGTACATTGACCCGAATCTTCCCTCACAGGTAATGAATTTCTGGATTATTAATAGTAAACTAGCCCATTTTTCTTGTAAAGAAGAGACAGGGATTCCTTTATTAAAGATGGTTACATCCATACTTGGATTTCGTAGGATAACCCTCCATGCTCTCTCGTCAAAGCTATTATTTTTGAACCACCGTTCTCCCTCTTGTGGAAGTTCGGTTGCAGCTACTATGGATGCCTCCATGACTGTGAATTTAAGGTCTCCAATCTCCGCTTCTATGCCGTCAAAGGACCTCGCAAAAGTCTTCGTAACTTCCTTGTTGTAGCCTTTGAATTTCTGAATAAATTGTAACCACCGGGCTTTCCTTAGCATGCTTTTCACTTGCGGATACCCTTCCATAAATTTGGGCCCTTCCGGTTCTGCTCTCAACAGAGGACCCATTCTTTCCTCCTGTCTTAAACACGTCTGCGTGGGATTGGATGAACGGAGGTGAGACGGCTGGGTTAGCGGAAAATGGACAGGATTTATGGAGAAAAACCAGTGACTGTAAATGGAAAACAGAGAACAGGTAGCGGGAGTGAGTTTATGGAATGGAGCGGAGGCTTATGTGAATAGGGTAGGAATGCAAATGCGACTTCAATAGAATAGTAGGGGAGTAAAGTGAGCCGGCAGAGTTTTAAACTGAATGTCTACGAAGTAGACGTAAACATGCTCAAGAAATGGCTGCAGAATTTGTGCGGCAGAGAAAAGCCGTGATCAAATCAACCACGTCCCATAATTACAGGTGGAGTGTCAAAGTATAGCTGAACACGAGTTAAATCCGGAGGCTTGATCATGAGGCCGTTTGAAAATAAATGCAAGGTTTGTGGAGGAATCATATAGAGGTCGTGGAACGGTTATGGAGCTATCAACGCCAATCATTGCATATAATGGAGCCGTGGTTTCAAAACTATATAAAATGTGCTCTAAATGCTATTTGAAATAAATCTTACCCATACCTTGGAATTTTTGCCACTTTTCATCCATTAACCTTTGATCAGCTGCTCCTTGTTGATGCTCTTAGGTGCCTCATATCTTCAAAATAGGTCCTTGGTCATACCTGCATTTGATTTCATGATCATTTAACTAACATCTGACTGTCAGTTTTGAAAAATAGAGTGATGGCTGCGGAAACTGCTTCTGGCTGCGGAAACTGGGTTCAGCTGCGGAAACTGACACAGCAATCATATGACTGAATGGAGATGGATAAATGATAACTGAATGAATGAAAAATGGTCATGAAAAGAAAATTTTTATTGGCGGAATGAAATGAAATGGATGAAATGGAGTGGAATGAAATGAAGTGGAGTGGAATGAAGTGGAATGAAATGAAGTGGAGTGTCACAAAACTGTGAAATGAGAGAGAGAATTTTTTTTGGAAAATATAGGGCGTCAGGAGTTCCTGATTTTCACCTTGTATTTTCTGTATAAGACTGCCAATCAGTGATTGGTTTTCAGGCTTATACATATTTTTTTTTAGAAATAGAAAAGAACAAAGGCTAGGCTGGTGGAGAAGAATGATTCTTCTTCACCAGCCTTATTGCAAAACTATCTTGAAAGATTTTGACAAATTCCTCTTTTGAGAGTGGCTTATGATAGATCTTTAATCTGTGGCCATTCACAATAAGAGGAGTTTGATTTTCATCAATGGTTTTGATTCTTTCCGCTCCATTGCTAAAGATTTTGTCAATCTCATATGGCCCAAGCCAATGAGTCTAAAATTTTCCTTTAAAATCTTTAAACTTGGAACCAAATAGCATTGCCCAATCTCTTTCTTGAAACTTTTTCTCCTTGATGTATTTGTCATGCCACTTAGCTCTTTGATATTGAACTAGATCAGTTCTTAGGATTGCCTCTTGTTTGATCTCATCTAGCTCATTCAACTGCTCCATTCTATGCTTTTGGGCTTCTGATAGATCCATTTCCAACTGAACTGCCATCTTGAAAGTTTTGACTTGGAACTCAATGGGGAGCAGGACTTCTTTCCCATAAACAATTTCATAGGGAGAATGTCCTGTTGTATTTCTCCATGTAGTTTTGTAGGTCCACAAGGCTTCAGGAAGCATTTCTGCCCAATCGCTTCTATGTAGATGAACAATTTTGGTGATGATGCCTTCAATAACTTTGTTTGTAGACTCCACTTGGCCATTTGCTTGCGGATGGTAAGGAGTATATTTTCTGTGCTTGATTTTGTATTCATCCATCAGCTTCTCCACCAGGTTGGATGTGAATTGACTTCCCTGATCTGTCGCAATTTCTCTTGGAACACCAAAGCAAGTAAAAATATCCTCATAAAGAAAACTAACAACTGAATTTTTAGTAGCAGAAAATAATGCTTTGGCTTCTACCCATTTAGTGACATAATCAGTACATACCAATATATACTTTCTTTGTTTATATGGTGGATTAATAGGTCCAATGAAATCTAAAGCCCATTTTTCAAAGGGTTCGATGAATACCTGTGGTTGCAATGGCATTTCGTTTGAAAAGGTAGGTTTCCCTACTCTTTGGCAGTTGTCACACCTTTTGACATATTGTTTTGCATATTTGAAGAGGGATGGCCAAAAATATCCTAAAGAGAGGATTTGATAGGCTATCCTTTTGTCAGAAAAGTGTCCGCCACATGGTTCATCATGACATGCTTTAAGGATATCAAGCATTTCATCTTCCCTAACACATCTTCTGATCACAAGATCTGGCCTTGTTTTAAACAATTCGTTAGAAATCCATGAATATTTTGAACTCTCCTGAATAATCTTTCTTCTTTCACTAGGAAATAAATGTGGAGGTAGTTTCCCTATAACCAAATAGCTAGCTATATCTGCATACCAAGGAGTCTTAGTAGTTACTGCAAATAAATATTCATTAGGAAACTTATCCTCTACAGGAGAATCCTCTTTGGTATTTTGAATCCTAGACAAGAAATAAAATATTGTATTTTGTTTCCCTGGTCTATCCAACACAGTAATATTGAATTCCTGTAAAAGTAGGAGCCATCTTGTAACTCTGCCATTAGTAACAGGTTTTTTCATTAGATATCTAATCGCAGAATGATCAGTATGAATAAAAGTTTCATAGCCTGTTATATAGTGTCTAAACTTATTGATTGCATGAACAACAACTAAGAACTCTTTTTCAGTTACAGTATAGTTCAACTCAGTGGGAGTCAAATTTTTATTGGTATAGTAAATGGCATAAGGAACTAAATCTTTTTGACCCAACACAGCTCCTAGAGTTGTATCTGAAGCATCTGTAGAAATATGGAAAGGGAGTTTCCAATTTGGTCCTCTCAAGATAGGCGCTTCAGATATTCTTGTTTTCAAAGTTTCAAATGCTGATTGACAATCAGGATCCCATTTGAATTCACAGTCTTTTGTAAGTAGTTTGAAGAGTGGGGATGCTATTTTAGTGAAGTTTTCTATAAATCTTCTATAGTATCCAGTAAATCCTAGAAAACTTCTAACATCTTTTTGACAATTTGGAATAGACAATTTGGAGATGACTTCAACTTTTGATCTATCAACTTTAATCCCATTCCCTGAAATATGATGTCCTAAAACAATACCTTCAGTAAACATCATAAATCATTTTTCATGTCTTAATGAAAGGTTTGTCTCTTTACATCTTATAAGGACTTTTTCCAAATTTTCTAATGCCTCTTCAAACGAATTACCATAAACTGTAAAATCATCCATATAAACCTCTACACAATCATGGATTAGATCAGAAAAGATTCCTAGTACTGCTCTTTGGAATGTTGAGGGTGCATTACATAATCCAGAAGGAAGCACTTGATAAGCAAAAGTTCTCCATGGACAGGGAAATGTGGTCTTGTCCTGATCCTCAGGTGCTACCTGAATTTGATTATAACCACTAAAACCATCCAGAAATGAAAAGTACTTTTTGCCTGCTAATGTATCTAATACTTGATCGATAAAGGGCAAAGGAAAGTGATCCTTCAAGGTTTCTTTGTTCAATTCCCTGTAATCAATTCATACCCTCCATTTACCATTATTTTTGGGTACTATAACCAAAGGAGAAACCCATCGGCTATCTGAAATTGGATAAATGAAGTTTACATTGAGTAGTTTTTGGAGCTCTTCTTTCACTATCTCCCTAAGATTTGGATTCATCATTCTCTGAGGTTGTCTGATTGGTCTACTGTTTTCCTCAATATAGATATGATGGATGCAAGTCTTAGGGTCAATACCTTTCATATCAGTATACTCCCATGCAAATGCAGTAGAATGTTTTTGCAAGATTTTGGTTAGCTCTCCTTGTTGTGATTTTTCCAAATTTTTGTTGATATTCAGTGTTTTACTTGGAAAAATCTCAATGGTAGAACTACCAAACTCTTCCATAGAGTAAAGAGACATTTGTCTTGAGGATAAATACTCAATATCAGAATTTAACTGAAATTGTGTGTGGTCAAATTTTGAAGATGTTTCAAAATTTTCTGTTCAGAATTTGACTATCTTCACTGATTTCAGAAATGGTAAAGACAGGTTGTATAGTGTCCTCATCATCGACCCATTCGTTGTCTCCTACTTCTGTAATTGCTTTTGTTGGAGGATACAGATTGAATTTCTTTATCGAACTACCATCAGAAATGTACATATCCCCAGATCTACAACTAATGAAAGCATCAGCTGTGGCTAGCCAAGTTCTTTCTAAGATGAGTGGGTTCCCTCCTAAATTACTCTTGTGAGTCAAAATCATGAAATCTACTGGATATTCCCAAGAATCTAAGGAGACTGAAATATCTTCTAATACACCATCTGGTTTGATTATTGATCTATCTGCAAGTTGCAGTAAGGTAGGTGAAAAAAGAAGATTAGGAAGTTTTAGCTGTTCTATAGTCTCTCTACTCATAATGTTGATAGCAGCCCCTAAGTCAATCAAAGTATTTGGAATTTCTATCCCATTTATATGTGTCTTGACAATTGGACTTCCTGGATCTACATATTTCTGCATGGTAATTTTTCCCATCATGATATCTGCAATTTTTCCTACCAAGTGGATTCTTCTTGTGTCTCTTGGTTTCTTTCCTGATCTTTTAAGACTCAACTCCTTTATTGTTTTTGCTAGAATAGGAATCTCTCTAATGGCTTGTAGCAAGGGAATCTTGATACAGACATTCTTTAATTCATCTAGGAAATCATAGTCAGGCAACAAGATTTTCTTTTCCACCCCTTTGTCAATTTGTAATCTTTCAGGGAAAGGAGGTGTGGATGAAGATGCAGGTTGCTCAACTACATGAGTTGTGCGGGTTGACTCTTTTTCTTTTTCTTTTTGAATGGTTGGGTTTTGAAGAGATGCTTCTTCAGAACCCTTATTGGCTTTAAGAGAATCCTCCTCAGAGGTATCTTGCTCTTGAACATCTATAGAAGGTTTTTCTAAAACTCTACCAGACTTGAGTTGTACATCATTGAGAGGAACAATCATATAGGTAGGAAATTGTTGTCCTTCTACCATGTAAGCATTTTGAGGATTTTTGTTGTTTGGACTTGGCAATGGCTGGGCTGGTAGTTGATTGGTATTTTGTTGAAATGGAAGCAAGAGTTGAGAATTTGGATTTTGTTGGGAAGGTTGTTGTTGTGAAAATGGTAATGAAAGTTGTGGGTTTTGATTTGGAATTTGTGGATTTTGTTGATTTTGAAAAGATGGAGGATATTGATAAAATTGAGCAAATCTCCCATAAGGATTTTTCATCCCTTGTGCCCATGATTGGTATGGATTTTGAGATTGGGGCCAAGGTTGTTGCCAAGAATTCCAATTTGGTGGGGGTTGAAAGTTCATAGGATTGTTAAATCCTTGATTTTGTGGCACCTGCCATGGTCTTCTTGAAACAAAACAAAGGGATTCTACTGAATTTGGATCTTCCTGAAAGATAGCTTTGAGCCCAGGAATTGAAGGATAATCCTTGTTTCATGGCTTTCTTAGCAAATCACACATGTATCTACAACTTTTGCATCCAAGGGACATTCCCTTAAAGCATGTTTCTTTCTACATTTTGGACAAAAGATGGCTAAGGCTTCGACTTCTACTTTCTGTTTGTTTTGTGTTTTAAGGGTGTTTAGTTGTTCACTAAGGCTCCCTAAAATATCAGTTTTGAATTCATCAAGCATATTGCCAATCTCTGCCCTACTTACTAATCTAGTTGCAGATTTGTTTGTTCTAATAAGAGAAGGATCTCTAGGCCCTTTTCCAGTTTTAGATTTTCCCCTTGAGAGATGGACACATAGTTCTGCTATGTCATGGAGTGGAAGTTGAGAAATATCTCCCTTCCCCATCATGTTTAAAATATCTATCCATTCATCTCTAATGGCTTTCAATAGAAGGGCTTTCAAGGTTTCCTCATCTAAATTACTCATTTTTTCTCTCTTTAAGTTGTATTGAAATCTTTCAAGTAAATCCTCCAAGTTTTCATTTTCTTTTTGCATCATCTTGAATACCTCATCATTATGATTGGTGGGCATACAATAATCCAAGTATCTATCCAAAAATGTTTGTTTCATATCATTCCAGTCCTAATAGATTGAATGACTAATCCCATGAACCATTTCAAAGTATCTCCTTTCAATGTTGAAGGAAACAATTTGAGTTTTTGAGAGTCTTCCATATAGTCACAGGTTCGGCACAAGACTTCAAACTCAAATAGAAATGTTTCAGGATCCTCACTTCGCAACCCATAAAAGTTTGGGAGGACAGATGGTGAAATATTTTTCATTGTTGTATGGGTCTCCTCATCATCTATAGGGAATCCAAATGAGTTATCTCCATCCCTATTTCCCCCATTTTTACCTCTACCTCCTCCATTGTTTCCTCCTCCTCTACCTCTACCTCTACCCCCTCCTCCAAATCCGTTTACTACTTCCTCTGTCATGATAGTTTTCTTAGAGTTCTAAGAGTCCTTTGGTTCTTCTATTAATGGTGAAAGAGGAGGAATTTCTCCCTATTCTTCTTCAGGTGATTCTACTTCTTTGATTACAATATGTTCCCCTGTAGAAGTGAAGAAAGGTTCTTCTCCTAGGTCAGATTTGATGGATAGTGTGGGAGAGTCTCCTAATTCAGCTGCTGCCCCTTGAATTCCAGGAATCCTAAGGCTGGGAGTGTGAGTTGGAGATGATGGAGGTGTATCTTGTCTATGCCTTGAAGTAGCTGGAGTTGTAAAAATCAAACTTTTGGCCCTAGCTATAAACCTTCCCCTAGAATCTCTTGCTCTATGCATGTCATTTTTTATTTTTTATTTTTATTTTTCAAGTTGGGCTAATAATTCTCTTTCTGATCTTCCAGGTCACACTAGGTGCAAGAAGAGAGCATAATCAAGAAATTATTAAACTAACAACTCTCTTTTCTGATCCTCCAGATCACACTAGGTGCAAGAGGAGAGCATACTTCAAGAAGTTATAAATTTTTCCCTTCTTTTTTTAAGAGATTGGCTACCTAGTTACACTTCCTCGGCAACAGCGCCAAAATGTTTGGTCAATTTAGTGTGTCGTAAATTGCTACATTAATTATCAATCCGAAAGTCGTAAATTGATGAAGTGTGGCGCACTATATGTGCAAGATAGCCTCTTTCCTATTTTTTTGTCGTTTTTCAATTTTTATTTTGTTTTGGGGGTTTTTATCTTCGTTTATCTCCTAATGTGAATGGCTATTTTTGGGTCTTTAGAAGGCAAGCATGGATATGGATTTTAGGCAATTATGTACTCTATAATGGTTTCCAGCACTTAACACTTCAGAAGATCTTAGAATGTACTAATGATGACAGTAATGCTTGAACAAGAATGAAGGATGTGCTGCTATCTAAAACAAATAAGTAATGAACTACTGATCACTATCATCTCTGCTACTGTCTAAATACAGAAAAATGATTTAAGCTACTACACTCAAAGAAATAAAAAATTGCAAGGAAAGTAAAACTAAAATCAAATTACATCATTCATAGTTCGATCTCTCACCAGTTAGTCTAGCTATGGCTTTCGGAGATAATCGTCAATAACATGAGCGATTTGATATCTAATTGCAGAAAAGTAAAAATAAAATCAAATCACAACATTCATAATCTGATCCCTCGCCAGTTAGTCTAGCTATGGCTTTCGGAGGTAACCATCAATGATATGAGAAATTAATATCTAATTGCAGAAAAGTAAAACTAAAATCAAATCACACATTCATAATTCGATCCCTCGCCAGTTAGTTTAGCTATAGCTTTCGGAGGTAACCATCAATGATATGAGCAATTTAATATCTAATTGCAGAAAAGTAAAACTAAAATCAAATCACACATTCATAATTCAATCCCTCGCCAGTTAGTCTAGCTATGGCTTTCGGAGGTAACCGTCAATGATATGAGCAATTTAATATTTAAGCTAACTAACAAAGCAAGAAAACAAAATTGAAATCAACGAAACAGAACTGGAATTAAAAACTAGGAAAAAAAAAGTCAGCAGAGAATTAATCCCATGTCTTTAGTCATTGTGAAAATTATATGCAGATGCCTGGGCTGCCTACTCTATCCTGAAACATACATGCACTGATCAGTGTTATACAAAGCTGTAAAATCATGAACAAAAGTGGAATGTTAATACCATGACAATTGAAATATACACAGGTGGAATATATGCAATGGAAATAAGGGAACAATGCATGAAACTTTACAGAACAATGAAAACAAAACAATGAAAATGAAACCTCAGCGTACAGGGGCCCTCTGCACAGCCTCGGTCAACAGGCTATCAATCCAAGATTATGTTCACGCAATCATGTAGAAACAAAGTCTTCTCATATATTTCAAAACACAGTTACAACAATAAAACTAGTGTCACGACACAGTGAACTTGAACAACAAAATTACATTAACAAAAGACTAAGACTATGCGTTATAGAAGCATGTTATTTATAACAAAGTTTACATAATTGTTTTCTTGTAGAACTACGTGAACAGGGGACACATAAAAGACAACGTCCATGGATTTAGCGTACTGGTTGCCGAAAATATTAAATCTATCAACTATGGCTATTAGATTCTCATCATGGGTCAGTCTACAGGTGGCAACAGACCCCAGAGAGTTAGGAACGGCCACGCATCCTTCAAAATCCTTCACGTGTTGGAAAACAGAGTCTGGCTGTCGTAGGACTCTTACATTGGACCACTATTTCACTGTCGTTGACCACAGCTTCCCTTGATGAATTCGGCTGAACCAATAGGACCTGATCCATGTCCAGGTCATTTCTAACTTTCCCATGTGGCTTTTTTTGCCTGGTGACACCTGCAACATAGAGTTTAACAAAAACAGTTGCATAAAGTTGAATCAGCTGCGGAAAGTGACTGGATTCCACAACTAATGAGAAAAATTTAGTTCAAACAGCGAACACAAAAACATAGTCAGAAAACCACTTAAATGCTCTTTTAAAATCAATATGCAATGATATCTGATAGCTTATGGAGTGTTGGTGAGGGAAAAAGTTTGGGAAAAATGTGTAGGAGAGGTGTAATTTCAAAGCTCTACAACACCTCTGAAGTTACCTATGCATAATCTAATTGTTGTGTCCTAGATTGTGGGTGGAGGTGGTTGGACCTTCGTAACCGTGGTTTCAACTGGAAAAATTGGTTTTTAATCCCTTGAGCAAATCCCTTACTCACGTTATAGAATATGGCTTAGGGATGAAAACTACAAGAGAAACCTAGCTGTAGCTTGTCTAAGGTTGGGTGGAGAGTTGTAGTCCCAGACTCAGTTGCCCAACCTATACTTCAAGATAAGTATTCAATCCATTTAACAGATGCCTAGAATTTTTGGTTATGTTTTCAAAGTCTAATATACTATTCATTAAATTTTAAGCATGTTTTACTCATATGGATAACTTGGCCTTTAGCTGTTAGTTTCTTGGTTGATGATTGAGAGTATAACAAATTTCATGTTGAGCTATAGGGTTACTAACTTGTCCTAAAGATGTGGTGTACAAATATCTCTATGGTTTTTTGATATAGCTGGCAACTGCACTAACTCCTAGCATGTATTGCTTAATGAATCACTTGAATAGATAAAAACTAGTAGTTTATAAAGGGGTACTGATGCTCTAGTTGCTGCAGTTTAATGAATTTCTCATATTATTAGGATGTAGATAATAGGATTCCTGTAGATCCCATTTGATAGGTTAATAATATGTTCTTGAATATGTGACTATTCTCCTTCATTTGCAAGAACCTCCCTTGTCTCTGGTTAATGTTACCATGAAGTACGACCTTTTTTCTTTATGGTAGAGATAAGTTGGTGTGATACCTCCTGTTAGCGCTTGAAATTTCACCTCAGGCTGAGAAAGGCAAACTCCAAGGCAACATCAAACCACTTAGCCTCGTAGCTAGCCCTACGGGGCAGGAGAGGGCTCTCTCCAGTATATCTCAGAAAAGATCTTCAAAGGGCGGAGATAACCAATAAAGAACACTGATTTTAGGCTAGTAAACTGATAAAAGGTTTGATTTGAGATTTTTAGGATTTTGGTGGAAAATCGGGGAAAGGCAATTTTGGGTGCCGGGATTGGACACAGTTTTTGCAAGGGGTTCTTTGGGGCAAGGTAGGAGACTGTATTGATGCCTTTGAAAGAGTCAGATGGGCAAGAATGACTGGTGAGGAGCTAAGGAGAGCAAGTAAACACCTTGAGTTCTCCTTAAACAGATGAAAACATTGATATTAAGCAAACTTAAAAGCAGAGCATGGCAATCATGAATTCTACTTTAACACTTCATTTGCCTAATTTGTAGAAGGAAAAGTAAGAAGACGATTCACATAAAAAATTTACAAGTACAAAGAGAAACACACCACCAATACATGTAACCACAGGAATCCCAAAAAGGACTGCAAAACCCTGGTCTTTCTTCCTTTGCCAAAATTGCAAAGATACAATGAGTAATACAATAGAAGCTTTCTCCCTCAAGAGTCCAACCTCTCCAACCATGAAAATGATTGAGAAAATACATAATATAGACCATGCCAACCCATTCCATAGCCTCTAGGGGTCGAGCTCATCCTTCTAGGAGCTGTTTCAACCAATTCTAAACTGAGCACTAAAATCTAGGCAGTCAAAACAACTTGCCTCTATAAGCTAGGAAACCAATTCATTCATTAAATTTTTGCCTATCTCATGAATGAATCTTCTAGAAGAGATAAATGAGTGTCAAAATATCATAAAATTACATCATTTACAACAAGGAGGATCAAAATCCACTCCAAAAAGTCAAATCCAGTCAAAACTACGTTTTGCTAAGCTGTAGGTGCATTTATGTGAAAATTGCCCAACGCATAGCGCCCTGATTCTGAACGCGTAGCGCACCTTTGGAGAAACTTTTGAGGCACTTCCAGGTGTCCAAATGAGGCCAAAGTGGGCTTGTTGGAAAGGTACGGATGTCTACTTTCCAACCCAAGTGGAATTTCGGAATTTGGTGTCCATTTTCCCCTCCAAAGTTGCAATGTCCCAAGACTGCTTCCTGTGTGTCAAAAAAGTGGCAGAAAGTCATTTTTTGCTTGTTTTTTGACCTTCTGGAGGCTCAAAACTTGATGAAATCTCTTGGTAATTGTTGAGCAGGTGTATTTTTGCATGAAAAATCCAAAAATGCTGAGTTTTCCTGAAATGGAGTTGCCCATCTAAAGGGTCGCACGCGGCGCGCTACGCGTTGGTGAAGAAAACCTGTTTTTAGCCCAAAAATTCACAAGTGACCAAAAATGCTCAAAATTTTTTGAAATTTGTGCTGGAGTTGAGTCATTTAGCACCATGCTCCTTCAAGGAAGCCTCAGCCAAGATGTGGAGGGGATCGGGCCCTTTTCTTCGTTTTAGTGCCTTGGCCAACCGTCTTTTGAGCACCTTCATTCTCGCCTTGCATACGTGCATTCGGGCCCAATAGTGGTTCTTCATGTTCCGGAGCAGGTCCTTATCTTTGTTGGCCTTGGCTAGCAGCCTCTCCAAATGAGCATTGACCTGGAGGAGCATAGCCTCTCGCTCAACGGGTACCAAATCACTGGGTCTCTTGCGCGCCAAGTTGCGGTCTTCATGGATACTCCGCAACTCATCAAGAGTGTGCTTATCTTCCAATTGCTTGTTGCGCTGCTCTAAGTAGGTGATTGTTCAATTTGCCATCTCCAACCTTTGTTGCAACGAGTCATTTTCAGCCCTCAGTTGCTGGATGATCTCCTTTGGCTCTAAGCTAGGAGAACTGATATCAAGGTCAACAACATCTATGCCTGGATCACCTGATGGCCCCTCATCAATTTTGGGCTACTTGCCTCTCTCTTGTACCTGTGCTACTATCGAAAACGAGGCCCCTTCCACCTGGTGTGGAGATAACACTCGCGGTGCTGATGAAGAAGGTGAGACCCCTTCCACCTGATGTGGAGAAAATACTCGCCGAGCTGATGCAAATAAGGCCCTGTGGCCTTTCTGATATGTGACCAATGGAGGGGAGCTGACATGTCTGGCCTCGGGGATATCATGCTGTTGTGAAGGTCCTCCCTCCTCATGAACAACCTCAGGAGGTGGTGGTGCTGTGAAAAAATCTCGAGAGATAAAATCCTCCCATGGGATACCCTGCTGAGCCAACTGATGCATGACCACAAGCTTGATCAAACCATAATGAAAGATGCTCCGGTGTTGCTGTGCTGGGCTCTTTCTCTGCACCAAGGGCACCATCCTCTCAATATTCCGGCACATGAAAAATGGTATGTTCATCATCCGTACCCGTGTGAAATGCATCAACAAGCGGATATGGTACGAATACAAACGTGAAAATCTGCCCTCAGAGGTGAAATAGCGAATGATGAGCCTCATCAAGGGAGCATACTCATCCCTCAAAAATCTGAAAGGAAATACACCAGTCATGTACCTCATGTACACAGGTTTAATGTAGGGCTCATACTAAAATCTATCCAATAGTTTGCGCTTGTTCCACTCTTCTCCAACATTGGGTATCCCTGTTGCTTGAGCAACAATCTCAGGTGACAATATAAAATCCACCCCTGCAAGATTTACATGCCCGTCATGCAAATGCAAAACAAACAAGCGGACCAATTCCCTATGGTGCTGAATTTGAGAAATCCTCTCGCAAAATTCATAACATGACTGATGGCGGAAACATGTGACTGCAAGTGGACAAGCCTGCAAATAGGTCAAAGAGGTGGGCTCCTCTCTCACATGGTGACCACCCTTACCACCCCTGTGAGGCCTCCTTTGTACCTCAACCTCTGGTGTTGACTCACGGTCATCACTTTGCTCATAGTCGGTTTCGGTTTCTGACATGGTTTCAAGAGCAAAGTGGCTGAAATGTACTGCTGCTTCTGCTCAAATGACCTGCTGTTTTTACTGTTGAAATGCTGCTTCAAGGGGACAAATAACACAAGGGAGATGTTAGGGAAGGGAGACTTTTAAGGGGAATTAGGGAAAATATATGAAAAAGGGAATTAAGGGAAGGAATCATGACATATACAACATGATACAATTATAATTTGCCAGGGTTTTATGGGAAGTAGGGTTTAGGGTTATGTTATTGAATTTTAGGGATAGGGGTAGGGTTTTGGGCCTTTGATATTTTTGGTATGGAGATTAGGTAAAAATGATAAGGGAGGTGGCTGGGATGTGGGGAAAAATGGGAGCGAAAGAGATGACCTTGAGAGCAGCAAAACAAAACCCTAGCTTTACTTGCACTTTGACATTTTTAAGCAAATACACATGAACTTCTCATTTCAAATTGATGGCATTAAAACACATTTCCCATGCTCATTTTTCTTTATCAAGCAAAATACTTTGATGATCAGAGGCCTACCTGCAACCTTGAAGAAATTTGGGGTCGTTTGAAGCTTGTAGGCAAATTTTTTGTGTGTTATACCCCAACGCGTAGCGCGCGGGTCCTGACGCGTAGCGCGCGCCCAACGCGTAGCGCCCGTGTCTTTTTCCCACTGTGCTGACCGCCCCGACGCGTAGCGCCTGCCCAACGCGTAGCGCGCAGGTCCTGATGCGTAGCGCGCGGGCTCTGTCCACCAACTTGCACAGTTTTCACACTAAATCGCCTTTTGCTCTTGCTTTTGGAGTCTTGGAAGCAAATAATGATAAAATGAAGGGAGGGGAGCTTTTATAAACTTGATTTGAATTAATTTCCCCTCAAACCCACTTTCTAATGTTTATAAAATGACACTTTTCAAAATTTAAATGCTGCTGACTTATGGTTTCCTTTTTGTCCTGAAATTGGTTGAAATGATGCTTTTTCTTGAAAATTTTTGCAGAGGTAGCTTCTGAAGAGTCTTGGCAAAGGAGACCAGGGCTGCATGCCAACTTCTGGAGAGTTTGAATTTTTACAAATTTTTACAAAACATGAGAAAATGACCTTGCCTTGAAAAATAGGGTTTTTGAACTCAAGGTAGAAAAAATAGCTGTACAATATGAAATCCTTTGAAGTGATGCTTAGATAGACATCCCTCTGGCCTGCTGGGCATTTATTGACCTTTAAAGACATGACCTAAAAGACAAATTGGACCTAAACCCTAGACCTAGGACCTTGACTTAAAAATAAGACCAATGACCCTGTAAAGAATTTTATTGACTGAAACAACTTGAACCAGCAGTGCCAAGAGGGGAACATAAAGACACAAGCTCCTCCATCAGGGTTATGGCATGCCTAATGGAATGCAATAAGATGACACTGATGAGACACCTACTAATGAAATGCAAAGAGCTTTGATCGCTGATGGAGGGCTACTAGACCGACTCTCACACCTCCCATGATAAATTTGATTACTCACAGGTATTTTTAGATTCAATATATGCATGATATATGGCATAGGAGTGTTGCTCTTGGACTACATATTTAATTTTTCAGTGATCCAGGGTACTAAGACTCCTCAGATTACCACTTAAACCAGGATGGTCATGCCCATGCAGACCTGGGTGACACTCTATACACAGATCAAAATTAAACTCCTATGAATACTCTATTAATCTCCTCCATGATCCTTTAAATTACATAGTTAACTGACTATTATAGTGACCGTTCCTAGACATCTGAGCATTTACATCCTAAATGATAAACATGACACCTACAATGCATACATAATCCGTCTTGTGCATGTAGGAAGAGCGCAAGAGGATAAGTTTAACCTCTAGACTATTTAGTAGAGTGCAAGGCATGATTCAACAATGGGTTTGCGTATTTACAAAGTAGTAGTCCGAGAGATAGGAACACACACACACACATATACATACATGTATGCTAATGACACCAACATAACGAGGTTAACCATCATGGAAATGCATTGTTGGACGAGAGTATACTTCAATGAGCATTGCATAAACTATGCGTGTTTGGCTAAGTAGAATCCATTTCATTTTTTTCCCTCGGACACATGGCAAGCCATGTGACGAAGAGGGATAATGGTTGAGAAAAATGGAGAGGACAAAGCCCTAGACAGAGGGGTATAACCATCAATATATATATATATATATATATATATATATATATATATATATATATATATATCACTATGGGTCGAACATACGACAAAGGTGAATAATGTCGAATTATATAGGGGCGAGAAAATTGATGGTATATGTTGTTTTCATTGGACAATGGAGATCCAATGTGACAACACCCCACCTTCTCCATACTAAACGAAGTCCTGACCCCTGATTCAATCGTGGCCATAGGTTGAGTGGCAGGAGATCAACAATTGAAAATATGACAGGGCATCCCCTCTGTGACATCATCAAGAGGAGGGTGAGGTCGTGCAAACTGTTGATGTGGCAGGGCCTGATATTGGCTGTCGATTCAGATAATGGAACCTTGCGGTGGAACCATAACTGTGGGACCTCTACTCCTCCTCCATATTAATTATACCCTGACCCCTACATGTTGTTGATTTGGCGAACATGTGTTATAGCTGTCAGATCTAGCACGTGCCCAACTATATGCACATGGTATATATATATATATATATATAAGTCTAAGACTATAATGAGTTGAGAAATAATCTTGAAGGGGTTAATCCCTATGATGATTACGAGACCCTCCCATTGGTGATATGAGCAAATATGTTACATGGACCAAGGGGAAGGTGGAATTTGGCCTGTTCTAGTGTGATGCGACATTAGAGCGATAGTGCCACATGGCACCATGAGGGATCCATGTTGGTGCCACATGGTTGATAAAGTACCATTGTAAAGTAAAGAAGGGAAAGTACCATTTTTTTTAATTTGTTTATTTTGTAAGTGAAAATATATATGTATGTATAAAAAATATTTTTCTTACTAAATAAAAAAATTAAAAATAAAAATTAAAACAAAAAAATGAATAGTAAATAGTAAAAATAATTAAAGAAAATTTACCATTATTAAACAAAACTTCAAAAAAACACACACAAATTAAAACACTTAAAATAAAAACATATTAAAACAAATAACAAGAACTACAAATTTATAAAAAATAATAATAATAATAATAATAAAAACTACAATATTGCAAATATAATGAATAGACTAATTGAAATGGAGAGCATGGAGGGTGAAGGTGATTCCCGAAATTGGCTCACTTCATACTCTCCATCTTGCCCCCCATTTTGATTTTCAAAATAACCCCTCTCCTCTTATTGTTACTCAAAGGAAACTACCCCCACTCTTTATACTCTTAATTCCCTCCCCCTCCACCCTTAACATATGCTAAGAGTGGTGAGCCACTCTTTTTAGTGAGGGGTGAGGTTCCTCGGTTGCACGACCATATCCAAACTTGTAAGCCCTTCTTCCCACCATACAAAAAAGTAACTAGTTATTCTTTCGAGCAGTGGGAGGGGGGGCACCACCACCCCTGTGACTATATATGTATATATATAATTTTAAACTTTTTTTTTTCATTTATTTTATTTTTAGTTCTTAAATTAAAATTGATATGCTTTTTCAATTTTAAATGTTTTTTTTGTCGCTCAAAACTATTCTATTATCTAATCAAAATGTTACATCTGCTATACATGAATATCATTGCTCTCCTGGCCTCACTCCAACCACATTTATTGGCTAGGACAGAAATGCAAAAACTAAGGAAGTATTCCATGCTTTACATATTAGCCTAATACAAAAAGACCCAATATCCCAGAAGACATACAAAATTAACAAACAACCAACTTTCATTGGAGATTAGTGAGGGGGAATAGGTACATGACTAACTTCCTGAGTGGGAGGTCCTAGATCACGGTGGACATGGAACTCCGTATGTGTAAGGTAGGCCTTCATCTCGTCTAGTCTAACATTGGAACGCCTCTAGTTTCTCCACAGAGAGGCTAAACCATCCATAATGTCCCATTGATTTTGCTGCAAGTTGTTGAGGAATGAGATGAATTCATTTCTATCCTCATGTCTCTGATTCCTCATCTCTTCCAATGTTATCATTATACTTCTCATCTGCACAACAAGGGAATCCAAGGATGGGGATTGGTCTACATGGCCTGATGAATGAGCCAGATCTTCCACCAGTGCTGCACCCTTAGTCCCATCCTCCTCATTAGTTTCCGCTCAACCAGCTCGGTTTGTAGGTTGACCATGAGGCCCCACGTCTCCCTTGGCCTTGCCCCTCTGCCTTAAAATATCTAAGGTGGCCGAGGAACACTAGAAATAGAATTCAAAAAAACTTCTACTAACTGTATACCCAAAGTGTTCAAAGTTCATATAAAAAGCATAACGAGCCTATTAGTTAAAAACCTAGAGCTCCCCACTTTAAAAATCAACTTGACCATACCCCTACGAAGATTCAAAAACTAACAGTCACGGAAGAGAAAACCCAATAAAACCACTACCACAAACATGGTGCTCAGTACTAATCTCCCAATGCTTAGATCACTAGGGCCAATCATGCCTAAGCTTAATTGTCTTCCACAAAGAGACGACACAATTATACCAAAGAATGTATCCACCCAAGCATTCCCCAACCTTAATTGAAACAAATAAATTTTCCGAAAAAAATATGAAACCTTAACAAACCAAATTGACCCCATGATTACTGGAATCAGGTCGATTCCCAGGCTCCACAGGTTTGTCAGACCCCACGTTACACTCAATCGACACTAACCGTAACCAATGTAGACTCCCTCCAACTCATTCTCTAGGATCCCAAACAATGTGCACGGTATCCAAGTCTGCACTCTCAGAAACGTGCCTCGCTTGATGGCTATTGTAGAATCCCAATTCATCAGTGAGACCAACATTCACAGGTTGGTGGCTTGCACACTTACTCTCACCCATACCCTGGATACACCGGTGGTGAAGAATGAATGCCCATCGTAATTTAAAACCCACACTCATCTTCTTGAGGCTTCGTCGCCTCCAACGCTAGTTGTCCTGGATGCCATTCACCAATGCTACATGCATTGCACACATGGCTCTAGTCTATCTTGGGCCCTGTAACCTGTACTCTATTCGTTCACTGCTATCAGGGTTTAAATTTTAAATCTTTATATATATATATATATATATATATATATATATTCTACTTTTTTCTAACCTTTCTCATTTTATTTTTCGATTTTTATATATATATTTTTTAACTTTGTCTTTTTATATGTTCTTTTGAACGCCGGTTCTTGATCCCTATAGTACTTCTCCAAGGAAATTGCAAATATCAAGTAATGAGTACATCAATAGTGAATAGTGACAAATTTTATTCCCCACTTTGTATGTGCTTTATCTTAATTTTGTGTCTCGAATGTCATTGTTTACCATTTTTATAAACCAACATTTGGTATTAGAGCTCCATGGTTTTGATCCATGGAAATCTTAGATGATTAGAACGATATGTGTGTTGTTGTTTGCATTTTTGTGTGGATGTTTATATCAGAAGGAGGATAATGTTACTAGTTTATTATTTGTATTGGGATATGGTTTCATATTACTTCTATTCCTTTCTACTATTGCTAAACCCAATATCACAACAAATTGAATTTAGGAAAAACCATAGATATATTCGATGTGATATCTATTTCAAGTTTGGATTTGATTGATCATGTGTTTGCAAAGAAGACCAAATCATGTTTGAAATAGATGCAATGAAGGCATATGAAATTTTTAATTGAAGTCGTTGAAATAAAACATGCAACATAATATAAGAAGGAAATCATTGAGTTGAATCTATAAGTACTTTGCTTTTTGGATACTAATATATTGGCCATAGTTGTTTTGAATAGATTTGGGGCAAGTAATGTTGTTTTTGTGATACCTGATGTATCAATAACATTATGAGAAGGCATTATGATGTTAATTCTTAGAGAGGGTTCCCAATGAGAAAAAATAAAAAATGGCACAATGGCTGTGCATTTATAATTATGTTATATAGAAACAAATAATATATGTGAGATTGACTATGTTTAAATGAAGAAATGTTTATATGCGAAATTGTTTTGCTGAAGGTTTCATCCTTGGATAGAGAATGTGCGACACTAAATGAGAACTCATGTCATTGGAGTGTGAAGATTAAGTTAGAGCTTGGTCGCTCATGTCTCTAGAATCATTGAGAATTCTAATTGATAAATTGGTGCAGTTCAAGAAATGCTAATTGCAACATTGTTGTTGGAAAGCACTACTTTGAGCTTGAATTGCCAAAAAAAAAACTTTTGCCACATCATGAATAGATGTAAAAATTCTCTATTATAGAAATATCCAAAGCATCGAAGTTAAATCATTGCCACTAAGATTTTATAGCTTAGTTGTCTTGATCATATCCTTTGTTGACATTATTGAACACATGATCACAACTTCTTTATAGACTTCATATTTTTTTTCCCAAAGTTATTATAGCTGAGTAAAGAAAAATTTGCTCTTAAATCCACACATGGATGTCAATAAGGATGGCATGATTTCCTCCTATCTTGTTTGTCTTGCTTCTAGAAGAACGTGTAGACTAAGAATCCGATCAAATAATTAAATCAAATTGGTTGCCTATAATGGTTTAAACTAGACAATGTATAATTTCAGGAATAATTTACATGCCCTTTCTCGTGGATAAATATCCATTTGTTCCCTCTTTTAAATATATATATATTTTTTTATCAGTAAAGACTAAATCTATTAAGTAAAATATAGTACAGACAGGAGAGTCAAAAAACCGTCAGACCGGAAATGATGGAATCATCAACCTCGGTCTCGGAAGAGAGATACAATCACAGAGCTGCAGGAAAGTCAAAAAACCGACAGACCGGAAATGATGGATTCATCAACCTCGGTCTCGGAAGGAAGATACATTCTCAGCTATAACAGAAGATTCGGGAGCAAATACTAACTATCTGGCTATTACCCCAGCGGGACAGTAACTACACCGCAATGCTTTTTCCCTTTCTTTTTGTTAACTTTTGTCCAGCCTTCATGGGTAGGATGGGCTAGAACAACTTGAAGACTAGAGTTCTCTATCATCGGGGACTCCTTCTCTGAATCGGAGGATGAAGTCTCATGGGGACGTTTCTGGGAGTTTGCAGAGACATGGGTGTGCTCCATATTGTCCGTGGGCGGATCCATCGGCTGAGGCGTCTGATCTGGATCTGACTCTCTTTCCTCCTTTTCCATACTTGGAGGGCTAGGCCTTCCAGCTGGCGGCGGTGGACAGGGAGCCCAACGCTTGGGCTTAGAGTGAGCGAAGAGGCCCTTTTTCATTTTTGCTGTCAGCGATGGGCAGGAGTTATGCAGGTGCCCTGTTAGGTGACAATGGCGGCATCTGAAGGCAGTGTTTTCGTACTCTATAAACTGGGTCCAGACAAAGTCCTTGATCTTGAGATTGATGTACTCTGGCAATCCCTTGCTCAAATCAAGCTCCACACAAACTCTAGCGTATGTATAGAGACCTTGCCGCTCTCTCTTGTAATCTCCCGTTAGAAAGCTACCCAAGGCATTGCCTATTTGCCTGTATACTTCTGTACGCCACAGGTGAACAGGGAGATTTGGAAGTCTGATCCAAACCGGGGCTTTGGTGATGACTGCTGAAGCTGGGTCAAAGTCTGGAAACCATGGAGTTAGGAAAAGGCCCGCTGAACCCATGAACCAAGGGCCTTCGTCTAGGGCGTTGTAGCAGTGCTCGAGGTCATCGAATAGCACTATAAAATATCCCTTTGCACAGAAGTAAACCTTGTAACGTTCAGTCCAGTTGTCCTTGATCCAGTCATGAAGATCCTGCGAGCGCGGCCAGAGCCCATTGAACCTGCAGATGATGGCCCTTTCAGCAAATTTCTGGGTGTCGTTTTCAAGATCAGGGTAGGAGATCTCAACTGAGGGGACCTCCTCCACTTTGTCAACCAGAAAAGGCTTGGGTGAAGTCTGCACTGGTGGATCTGTCTTTTCAGTCTGCTTGGCGTGGACTGCATCTTTATACGAAAACGTCTTAGCTGAGGATGGATCTCCCACAGCTCCTCCTCTCAGACGAAGGGTTAAGATAATAGATGCGTCTTTCTCAATGCCATAAAAAGAAATAGGAAAGAGATCCTCCAGATGTTTACCTTCGTAGAGAAGCCGTTGAGCTGCAGAGGGGATCCCCAGTTTGATGTCCAGTGCATGCTTAAGATTCCGCACTAGATCCGTCTGGCAAACCCATTGTAGCATAGTTTTGCCTGTAAGGAGCCTGATTTGTATCTGGAATGATGGGGAAGATTCTGAAAGCCTCTTTCCCCAACCGATCTGTGGAGAGGGTAGGCAAATGCCTTGATGGACTTTCGATTCCTGCATTTGTCTCGTGAGCAGGGGCGGCGTGCATCTGTTTGGTGCTGTCCCTTCCTTTCTGGAAGCCATGATCAGAGTAAAAGCTGAGGGATCTGCAGGAGCTTTCTTGTCCGCTGCTCCATCCAATAGAAGGGGGCTGCACAGGCATGCCGTAGAAGCAGGGGGTCGGGGCCGGGCTTTTCCTGAGCTTTCGGCTAAGAGGTTTGCAGGCCCGTTTAGATCTGCGGCAACAGTGTTCATGATGTGGTGATCATGTGTGCCTGCCTCTGAGTGAAAACCCCTTGATCTTTGCTCAGATCTCTCCAACCCCTTCGCAGCCGGAACAATCTGTGACCCAACGGCGGCATGAGGCATGGCGGCAGCAGTGCTGGGGTTCGAGCCGGTGTTCATGGCGTGGTCATGTTGCGGATCCGCAGCTGAGAGACAGCCTCTTGGTCTTTGCCCAGATCGCTCGATCCCCTTCTTGCTCAGAGCATGCCAAGAGCCGACGGCGGCCGAGTGCGTGGAAATGGCGGAGCTAGGGTTCGTCATGGGATCCGCTGTTCCGCTCTCTTTGTCTTGTTCGTCAATAATGATGTGTATGTCTCCCTCTTTTAAATATTAAATACCGCCTTTAAATTTATTGAATAAGAGCATCAATTTTCAAGGCTTTGAGTAGTTCTAAATGTGAGTTAGTAAGGCCTCATTGCCATGAAAAATCCATGGCTTAATAATAAAAATAAAAGGAAGCTACTCATAGTTTGTTTAAGTATCAAAGGTGACATCCCAAGATTTATGTGATGAGCAACCTCAAAATTAATTATATAGATATATATATATATATATATATATATATAATTTATTTATGGAATTCATCCCATTTTCACAAGGTAAGAAATGCATTATTATTTTATAATAAAAGGTGACTAGAATGTAAATAAGTAAGGGAGTAGGGAAGCTTAACAAACCATGTTTTTGAGTGGTTTGTTAGTTATAAAAATTGATTTAATAATATAGTTAGGGTGATATGGTTGTTTATATGACATACTTATAAGTCATGTCATACTTAATTTTTTGTAGTCAACGTTGTTGAGGCAAAGTTCAAGAAACTGTGGAAAATGCCACAAATTCTAATCGCACTTTGACACCTTTCTTAAAAGGTATCTTTTGATGAAACAATAGGCGTGCATGATTGGTGGTACTTGACACCCCTCAAATTGTTGCATTTGAATGATTAGGATGCCTAATTGGTAGTATCTAACCCCATAAATTATTTTGTTTGAAATGTGAGTACTAGTGAACAAAAAATTTATTAGCGAAACACAGATATAATGGGTACTAATGGAGGCAAGAGATTGTAGTGCCCTATTAAGCAATACAACTACTTGAAAATTCTCGTAACTATTCTTTTTGGGAAGTTTACAAGCAGCAAAAACACAATGACTCATTTATGGAAAAAGTGAGATAAATTATAGAACATATAAATGAGTTAGAGGATAGTGTGAAAGATAAAGATTGATGAATAGTTAATCTTCCTAAGCTTATCAATAAGAAATAACAATTAATATATTCATTCAAACAAATATTTCTTGAAAAAGTAAATTTGAGGTTAAAGTTGTTAAGTGCAATAAAAAACATCAACCAATTGAAACATATGTGTGATGATTCCTGTGACACCAATGATCTAATTCAAATTTTAATAATTCTTGTCATATTTGTGACATGTATCTGCCTCTCATACTATGAATTTCATAATGATAAACATGATGATACTTCCAAAAGTATATCCAATATGGAATATGATGTTAGTTGGATCTTTTGAAAAACACACAAGGGTTTGCTCTAAGCTCATGAAAAAATGATATTTTAAACGAAAATGACTGGAACAAAATGGGAAAAACATCCAAAATTTCATAGAGCTATGTATAAGGCCAAGAAATGAAGGCCTTGGTTATGATGGCCAAACTAGGAATAAAGACATTACATTTGTGAAAACAAAAAACTTTTACAAAATGTGAGCTATATACCAATACAAGTAGAATAATTAGCTTTAGAAACATGAACAATATCGAATCAACGTGGCAAAACATGAAATATGCAAGCTAAATGTTAGAACTTTCATATTTTAGTATTTATGGCTTACCAAACCATGATGATCACACATGTTGGCAAAGGAAAATATCAGTGCCTCACAAGCAAGAAATTGTGGATGGATGGATGTGCATGAATGCCACAATTTCACCCTTTTGTTGAAAATATTTTACAAGGTAAAATATTCCAATGTACAAAAGAAACCCCACATAAACTTACTATGGCTAGTAATGTATTAAGGTACTAGAGTTGTAAAATTTTGATTTAATCAAATCATCACTATGTTTATGGTCTACATAATCCAAAAATGAGTTAAAAACTTGGATGATGTAATGGTTAAGTCAATGAAAATCCTAGATACTAGGAAGTGGTTATAAGGGTAATGCATAGAAAACCCATGAAACTGTTAAAAGCTAAATAAAACCTTGATAAGAAGATGCTTTAGTTTAGTTGATTCACTGAAGATTAAAAAAAAAAGAATGGTGTAGCTCATGCATGATACATGAAGTTGATGACCACTAAATATGTTGATGCAAATCAAGAAGATTGAATATAATTTTGAGAGTATAAGACAACTCAAACATAATATTAAACCATGATACATGATATTTATGACCATATAATATGTATATGCAAATTAAGAAGACTGAATATGATGCAAAGTGCAAAAGGTTGAAGATGAAGACAACTCAAACATTAGATTATACAAGCATTTGTTTAGGGGGAGTATAAAAGAATAATTCATACTTGTGAATATAATTGTGTAATGCATGTGGTTGCATAAATGTAATGTAGTAGACCAAGGATAAAGTATACATATAAATAAAATATAAGGACAAGGATATAGGTTAGGGTTGAATATCTTATGAAATCTGTTAAAATATTTATGGAGATAGTTAAGGAGATGGTTGAACTGAATATTGTAAATAGGCATATTGGTATGGTTACCTAATTATATATAAATGAACCTATTAATGTACATTGGAAATACGTTAGATACACCAAAGGGAAATCAAAAGTAACATTTTTGCATGGTGTCCATGTTGAGTTTCTATGTGCTAAATCATAATTTTGTGTGTCAAATTTCTTTACTGATTGTGCCTATAAAACCAACACTAGGCTCACAACTTATATGCTAAATGGATTATCGTGGAATTGTAAGGTAATGAGCATTGGAGAATCTTGTAGGAAATTATATACAAGAAGGAGCTATCATGGGCAAGAAATTGTGGTCAGACCTTGAGCTATAGACACTCATTATTAACTCAACCATTGTGAAGGTGAAAAGGACTTTGTTTCTTAGAGAATTTAGAAGGACTAGATGATTAATAAGCCTTCCTTGAACTAGAAAGACCAAGGCTTAAGATTTGTCTTAACTTAAAATCATGTCAAAGACCTTGTGGTACTCAGGGGAGGATATTAGTAATAAGAAAGAAATAAACAAACCCATATAATCCATAAGGAAAAATTTAATATTTATTGATATGAAGAATGATGATAACAATTCTGGAAGAATTCTTTAAGGTTTTCAATATCCTTTGAGTAAAAATACCGCGCTTGATGATCATTCCAAAACTAGAAGAAAAACACAAATAATCACTTGATTAGTTAAAGACACCCTAGCCACATGTTGTCGTCGTGACAAACTCCCTCGATTTTTTTTCCTACACTCAAATTTTGGAGCCTACTGTGGATATTGCGATCGGTTGTTCCGTAGTCACTTCTTAGTTATTTGATGATGTTGAGCTCCCTTATTGGATTGGAAGTGACGAGGGTACTTTCTCACACATGCTTAGTCCACAACAAGTTCATGAGCACATTATTTTACGCACGCTTGAACAAGCATATCACGTCCATCAAGACTATGCTTGTACGATGTCCAATCCATGTCAACAGTTAGTGCACACTGACATTTTCTCACTTCTAGCTGTGTTTGTACTTCTATCGGTGAGTTTTGCAAACTATCACTTTCACACCCCTTTGTTTTCACTATTTAGTCTGTCTCTTTTGCTTGCTTTCACTCTAATTAGTGTCATTTTCATGTTATCTTTGCTCTGGCATGTGTTTCTTTCACTATCGTTCGCATATCACAAGTGTCATTCACACTTTAGCACTTGTCATCTTTTGGCATGTTAAGTGTCGCACAATGTAAATACGCTTGTTTTGGTGGTTTCAAGAGGTTCTCTTTGTGCAAATGAATTGATCTTATGATGTAAACCTCTGTTTCACTCATTTCCAAAGTTTAAAGCACCATCGCACAAGTGTCGTCACAGTCGTCACAAAGTGTATCTTTAGTGTCACACTTTTCGTAAGTTGTCAAATTGAGGGAAGTATGTTGTTAATGTGTTCCAAATGATCTATGTTGTGTCCTCAATCACTTTAAGTGTGTGATCACAGTTAATTCCTATCACTATTCACATCAGTTTCACCTAATCCCACACTTAGCCTCATCTGACCTTCTTGAACTGTGCATTGCGCAGTACCAGCCCTTAAGTTGCAACCCTGCCTCATGACATTGTGCAATGCACATTTCTTGCCTTCCAGGACCGCGCACTGCGTAGTTTCAGTTGCTCAAGCCAGAGCCTTGGCCTAAAAGTTTACGGAATTCAACCCTCCAACCTGGCCCCAAATGCGCACTACGAAGTCTTTGAGCTCAAGCACAAACCCTGATCTCTTGAAATTCACAATCACCAAGTGTTATTTTCCGCCCAAAACTATGGAGTTGACAAAAATAGTGCAAAACCCTGCAACCTAACTCATGGAGACTCAAAACTTCACAATTTTCCTACACATTCCAGCCTGAATTGTGTATTCTGAAGTATCATGGCCCAAGCCTTAGCCCTTAGCTCTTGAACTACACAATTTTGCAATCACATGGGCTCCTCGGTCTTCCAGAATTGCGTAATGGGAAAAATTAGTGTTCAATCCCTAAGCCTAGCTCCCTAAGCTCCCCAACTACGCAATCTTTTTTCTTAGTCCAAATCTAAATTGTACATTAGGCAGTATCAAGGCTCAAACCTAACCCTTGACTACTTGAGCCATGTAATTATGCAGTCACTGAGCCTCTCCCTCAACCTACCACCTGGTTCTGACTCATCCGGTGGATCATCATGCAACATCTTAAACTAGCGGTTTATTAGACTGATGTCATCTTGTCATGAGTGGATTGCAGATGCAGGAATTCTATCATGCTATGCTAAGATAATGAAGAAAGAGATAGAGAAGGAGGAAATGCTAGAAGACACATAGGGCATTGAAGATATTAGATTATCATCAGAAAAGAATACAAAGGAACACTGGATTACAACAAAAGACCAAAGATTAGGACCGCATGAAGACTCCATCTGATTCAAAACCCTTTGTAGGGTAGATATGAAGAAAAAATCATATCTCTCAGGAATATGAAGCATTGGATACACTTATTACTGAAGACAAAAATAAATAAGAAGCAAGAAGGATAGCTTAGCACTGCCACATCATCATGTAGTCCATGTCATCAGTGTCATGTCATGTTCGGTCACGAGTCATAATATGCCACATCATTATTGTGGATTACGTAATTATCTATTCAAAATGTATTGTAAAGTGGAAGCCCAAAGGACACATTTAGAATATGAAGTGTCATGTAAAGTCGAAAAGTCATAGGAAGTTAAACAATCATGGGGGTAGTAAAAGAGTCATAAGGAAGGTGAAGCATTACCTCTTGATTATATATACACCCTCATTGTATGAGAAACATAATTTTCACCTTGGCTCCTCCCGCAAGACATTAGAGAGACGTAGTAGTTCTTTTGGGGAGTAATGATTGGCTCCAACGCTCCACTATTGGAGCTAGTGGTGTTCATTGTATACATGTGTCTTGGCAATTTTACTTAATATCAAAAGCCTCATTTCCAGCATGTAATTCATGTGTGGATTATAATTATTTGTAAGAATATTATGCGGATATTTTTAATTCATTTTTTCTTTCATCTGTGCTAAAGTAGTTGAACTATTTCAGTTATTTTAGTACTTATCATATTGAGAATGTTCTATAATGGTTTCTATTGCTGTCACATCCTTGTGGACTATTATGCTGGATATCAGACATATCTTTCTTGTTGATTCGCTGTAATGACCGTCATATCTTTGTGGACTATTCTGCTCGATGTTAGACGAATCCTTCTTGGTTGCGTGTGTCTCTACTAGGGTGGTACTATTACCTCTCTCTTAGAGGTTCACCTTCTTTCATCCCTTTGCAGTAGAAGAACCTTGACATACTTACAACCGAACACTCACCAAGCACACTCACTTGCTTTTCGAAGGCGCATACACGTTCCTCTTTTTTGCTTGCAATTAGAGCCAAGGAAAATCTGTAATGGTACATGGCAACTGGGCTGATACTCTGGATGGAGATCCTATCCCAAACAATGTGAGGTCTAATTGGGACTTCATATCAGGAAGAACCCCTAGGTTGACGGATTTCCAGCACTGTAAAAAAACTAGCGGTAGGAGGGATAGATGACAAACTATTCCTATTGAGTATGTTTGGAAACGCTTATCATAAATGGCTCATCCTCAAATCATACTCTTGGGGTGTTTTTCCAACCTCTCCCCTGGTAAAATGTTAATCCTCGATGAACCTCTTTATCACTTGTTTCAATTGAAGTTTAATGGTGAGGATGGAACATCCATAATCGAGCATATTTTTAATTTTCTTAAATTTTGTGAACATTACGAAATCAATGATGAATATTTTTCTTGTGTGGATTTCTTCCTCACCCTTGAAGGTTGTGTTAATCAATGGTGTCATACCTTACCATCTTCTTCCATTCATTCTTTTCATAATTTCCTCAAGGAGGTTTCTCAAGCCTTTGATAGGTAATATTACCAAGATGTTTTTAAAAGAATTAATCATCTAAGAATGACACCTAATGAATCCTTTGAGGATTTATTTGATTGATTACTTCACCTTTGTTATGAATTTCCCGAAGAAGACATGGATTGGGATTTATTTAAGAAAAATTTTGAGCGTTTAGTTCACATCTCTCTGCACGGTGAATTTGTACCTCTTGATGTTTCTACTTCCCCAATTCTTGTAAATCATGAGGAACCTCTAATTTTAGAGGAGGAATCTACGATTCCTTTTGTTCCTTGTCCTCCCTTTTCAGTTCCGATGTGGGTGCATCCTTGCGATGATAATAAAGTTGGGAGATTTGCTAATAAAACTCCTAATCCATCTTCTCATTCTTCTTTCTCTTTTCAAGACTTAGATTTAATGGAGGAAATACCATAATGGCTCATGAATCCCATGTTGAAGACTAACTACATTCCACAAGATGATGTTACTATTCATAGCTCTAGTCTCGAATTTGATTTGGATTTCTGTTATCCTCTATCATCTACATGCCATGACTCTTTGTACCGTGATCAACTCGATCAATCGACTCCACCAACTAGTTTTTCACACACTCTTTATTTCGAGTTGTTGGTTCAAATTGCGATAAGATACAAGGCAGTCACAATACACAGGTAGAGGAGTAGGAAGGTGAAGATGCTTTCAATATTTCTTCTCCTTTTCAAAATCCTCCATGTGAATATGATGCACTTCCATTCTTGGATGATTTTCAATGTCTTAATTTTGGTAGTGAATCAAATGCAGTCAATTGTTTCAATCAATCCGTAGCCCTGGGAAAAAATATTTCCGATGATGATGACTCTATTGATGTATATGATCACGAATGCCCAAGTGTATCATATGATATTTTTGTTTCTCACAAAGAATTTACATTAGATCTAGAATATGATTCGGTCAAAGAAGGTGTCCTTATTGAAATTTCCTCGTGATCTCACTATCCCTTGTGCTTTACCGTTTACGATGCATCTACTTGCAACAAAGATACTCCATTCTCTTAAAGTTCTTCATTTGATGAGTTAACTTCTCAATTGACAACAAGTGGTGAGATTATCCATGATGAAAATGAAAACAATGGAATCATTTACTCTTCCCATCCCTCATCATCTCTTCTCTTGCATGAAGAAAAATATCCAAACCATCTTGCTCATCAAATCTCTCTGATTCATACATCTTTAGATTTGTGATTAGAGGAATCTTTCAACTTGAGTAATCTGGTTGTTGAAATTGAAAAATCTGTTCAAGTCAGTTACAAAGATGGTTGCCATTAGGTGAGTAGTGGTCTTATTGAAACTAGTGGTAGCAACTATCCTCACACCATGAACGATATGGTTCAATCTCCAGGACTCAATTTTACAATCCTTGAAAATTTCAGGACTTTTTAGGAAGTCGGGGCACTTCAACTTCTGTTGATGGTTATGTTAGGGTTTCACGACTCTGGTAAGCCCCCTGAACTGAGTCAAATTTGGTTTCTCTCGCACAATCCTTCTCTTTGCATGGTTTCACTTGATGTAAATATATTTTTGAAAGATGTTTGGTATCTCAGATGTAGTCTTTAGAGCTTTAGAGATTCGGTTTATGATCGTATTCAAGAATCTCCTTCAGTTTATCCATCTTCATGCAAATCTCTTGCATGAAAATCGGGGTTGGAATATGTATCTCTCATAGAGTCATGGAATTGCGAAGCTGATCATTTCAAAGAATATATTTGGTCAAAGGGATCATGCCTATTAGATTCATTTCTTAATAGTTAGCTCCTTGTTTTTCTTGCGAATGTTGTATTGCAAACCTTTCCCTTCATCGCACCTGAAATACTCTTGGGTGTTAATAAATGCACGAATTATCGTAAGAATCAAAATTTTCTCCATTCATAATGTCTTGACAGGTATCATGTGTTGTAGTGCTGACATTCCTTTTAAATTATTTTGATGATTACGATGCTTGTACAATTTGTCTCCAGTTATAGGAAAATGGTGTGTCACATTCAACATGTGAGGAAGTTGGTTCTATTGTTAAGAGCATTCACATAACTATTCAAATTGATTTATTTGTTTTATTACAAACTGGAAATTTGATGCTTTAATCAACCCATCTAATCATGATTATGTCTTAGATGACTGCCATTCAACTTACTATTTAGCCATCAACACATCCAATGACAATTGTTTTACACCCTTCGATCTTTATGGTTTAACATCGCATTATTCAGGTACTTGTCAAATAGTTGAGGCACTTTCGCATTAGCTGATGGTTATGTCAAGTCCTCACCATCTTGACACACTTGTTGAATATGATCAGATCTATTTATCCTCACAATATTCTCATCATAATCTCGTGCCTCTAATTGAAAATTAGTCTTTTCAAAGATTTTGGGGTTTTCAAGAGGATTCTCATGAATTTTAATATCCAATAGCTGAATGATTGGAACATTCTTACCTAGAAAGCTCTGTCGTAAATAACAAGTTTTGATCTTTCATCGCGCTTTCTAAGGAGTTTAGTGTAGACGAAGACACATCCATGAGAAGCTTCCGAGGTTTGTTGAGTGATGGTTCTCATCGAAAGGGTAAGAATGTAAACTAGTTAGATATAGTGGCTATGGCCTATCTTTCTTTTGATAGGCAAGACATTCAAATTTTTCTCCAAGTTATTCAAGTTCTTATCTTTTATGTTTCACATTAATTTATATCTGTTTAATTTTTTGTATCTTTGTGGATGTATGTCGGGAGCAACTACAGTGGCTACATTGGAAATTTCATTATATGTGGCCCTGACCTTTTAGCTGTTTAGGTTAGGAGTAGGACTAGCTGCATTCTAGTTTTCCCTCTCTTTCTCTCATCTCGCACTAATTCTCTTTAGTCTTTCTTGTCTTTTCTTACTTCTGTCTTGCGTCATGTTTGGTTTAGCCTATTTTTGCTTGTGATTTGGTTTTACTTTCTTGTTGTGTTGTTTCTTTTTTATTTTTGTTTTATTAATGGGACTTCACATGAAGGGTGTCCTATGTGGGATTGAAAGACAATGTGGAAACATATAAAATGACTTTGTGACACTGCAAAATTTGGCTAACTCTCTGCCCTTATTCCTTTTCATGGTTACATCTTTTGGTCGAGGATGTTCCCATGGAAAATACAGTCATTGCATTAGGAAAGCCTTGTGTCAAACCATGATCTCCATGTCTATTTTGGAAACCTCATCCCTACACTCGGGTTTTTATGTTTTGGTGTTTTCAGGTTGATCGAATCAAGTAGAGAAGGACAAGGGAAAAATATAAACAAGAAAACCTAAACCAGATGTCTTTATATGATTCTTTGAAGAAATAACCTCTCCTGCTCTCAAGAAGTGAAGATCCCTCTTCCTCCCATAAATAAATATGTGTCAATGCATAATCTTCTCTAAATAAATAAATAAAGGTGAAATAAGAGAAAGGCTTCTTATGCAGAGAGGTGAAGCAAGAAACTTTGGTGGGGTATTTTCTAGGCTCGCTTGCAACGAATCAATGTTGTGTGTTCTATAAGTGACTTTGTCGGGGTACTGCCCAAACCTTCTAGCAACGAAGCAACGCCAGAGATGAGAAAATATACTATGAAAATATAAAGCTCACAAACTTAATTACCCTATCCTTATTCGTAACTTTATGTGATCACTGATCTTATGTTTGTGTTTAACCAAGTAAAGGAATGAAAGGGACTAGGTTTATGCACAAGGTAAGTGGGGAAGCCATGGTAATCTGAATGATGAATCAATACTTCCTGAAGAACTAGACCTTGCATGAAATAATTGACCAAGGCAGATAAGTTGGAGTTCTTCTAGTGTTTTGGAAAGTGTTGTCACTGCGACAAACACCCTCTAAAATTTTGGCTACACTCAAATTTTGAACCCTACTTTAAATATTGCGATTTTTCATTTTGTAGTCACTTCTTACTTAGTTGATGTTATTGATATCCCTTATTGGGTGTCGAGGGTACTTTCTCACACATGCTCAATTTGCAACAAGTTCATGAGCACATTATTTTACGCAAGCTTGAACAAGCATATCATAGTCCATCAAGCCTATGCCTGTGCAATGTCCAATTTGTGTTGACAAGTAGTGCACATTGACATTTTCTTACTTCTAGATGCATTTTTACTTCTATTTCGGTGAGTTTTGCAAACTGTCGCTTTCGCGCACCTTAGTTTTTGTGAATGCCATTTCCATGTTTTCGGCTGTCACTTTTGCTTGCTTTTACTCTAATTAGTGTCATTTTCATGTCATCTTCGATCTAACATGTGTTTCTTTCATCATCGTTCGCATATCAAGTGTCGTTCGCACTTTAGCACTTGTCGTATTATGGCATATTAATTTACATAAGCTTGTTTTGGTGGTTTCAAGAGGTTCTACTTGTGTAAATGAGTCAACCTTGTAAACCTTTGTGGCACTCATTTCAAAAGTTTTAAGCACTGTCGCACAAGCGTTGTCACAGTCGTCACAAAGTGTATCTTTAGTGTCACACTTGTAGTAAGTTGTCATAAAGGTTGACGCACTGAGGGAAGTATGTTGTTAATGTGTTCCAGATGATCTATGTTGTGTTTTCACACACTCTTAGTGTGTGATCACATTCAAGTCCTATCGTTATTCACATTAGTTTCATTGATCCCACACTTGGCCAAGTTTTAGAAAATTCCCATCAACTTAGCCTCATTAGACCTTCTTGAACTACGCATTACACAGTCCCAACCCTCAAGCTGCAACCCTGCCTCTTGACACTGTGCAATGCGTAATTCATGATTTCCAGGACTGTGCACTACAAAATTTCTGTTGCTCAGATCTGAGCCTTGACCTCCAAAATTGTGCAATTCAGCCCTCTAGCCTGGCCCCAACTGCGCACTACATAGTCTCTGATCTCAAGCCCAAACCCTGAAATCCTGAACTCCGCAATCACCAAGTCTGCTCTACCTCCTAGAACTGTGTAGTTGAAAAACACAATGCAAAACCATACAACATGACTCACGAAGCCTCAAAACTGTGAAATCTGCCTTCACAATCTAGCCTGAACTGCACATTGTTTCGTCTCAAGGCTCAAGCTTTAGCCCTGAAATCTTGAACTACGCAATTGCGCAATCACCTGGTCTCCTTGGTATTCTAAAACTAAGCAATGGGAAAAACAAGTGTTCAAGCCCTCAATCTGTCTCCTTGAGCTCCCCAACTAAGCAATATTTTTTCTCAATCAAAACCTGAACTACACATTGTGCAGTCTCAAGGCTCAAGCCTGACCCTTGACTACCCGAGCTATGCAATTCTGTCGTCACTTAGCCTCTCCCTCAGCCTACCACCTGGTTCTTACTCAATCAGTGGATCATCATGTAACATCTTAGACTAGGGGTTTATCAGAATGATGTCATCTTGTCATGAGTGGATTCCAGATGCAAGAACTCTATCATGCTATGGAAAGATGATGAAGAAGGAGATGGAGAAGGAGGACATGCTAGAAGACACATATGGAGTTGAAGAGATAAGATGATCATTAGAAAAGAAGATGAAGGAACATTGGATTACAACAGAAGACCAAAGATCAATACTGCATGAAGACTCCATCTGATTCACAACCCTTTGGAGGGTAGATATGAAGAAAAAAAAATCTCTCATGAATATGAAGCATTGGATACATCTGTTATTGAAGACAGAAAGAAAGAAGCAACAAGAAGGAAAAATTGGCACTGCCACATCATCATGCAGTCCATGTCATCAATGTCATATCATGTCCAGTCACGAGTCATCATATGGCACATCATTATTGTGGATTATGTAATTATCTATTCAAAATATATTGTGAATTAGAATCCCAAAGGACACATTTAGAATATGAAGAGTTATGTAAAGTAAAAAAGTCATAGAAAGTCAAACAATCATGGGGGTAGTCAAAGAGTCACAAGGAAGCTGAAACATCACATCTTGGTTATATATACACCCTCATTGTATGAGGAATGGAATTTTCACCTTGGCTCCTCTCGCAAGACATTAGAGAGACAAACTAGTTATTTTAGGGAGTAAGGAGTGGCTCCAATGCTCGATTATTGGAGCTAGTGGTGTTCATTGTATACATGTGTCTTATAACTTTTACTTAATATTAGAAGCCTCATGCCCAACACATTTTTCATGAGTGGATTATGAATATTTGTAAGACTATTTTGTAGATGTTTGTGATTCATGTTTTCTTTCATCCGTGCTAAAGTAGTTGAACTATTTTGGTTATTTTAGTAATTATCATATCAATGAGAATGTGTTGTAATGGTTTCTATTGCTGTCAAATCCTTCTTGACTATTCTGTTGGATATCAGATAGATCTTTCTTATTGATTGGTTGTAATGACCGTCACATCTTTGTGGACCATTCTGCTAGATGTTAGACAAATATTTCTTGGTTGCGTGTGTCACTACTAGGGTGGTACTTTTACCTCTATCTTAGAGGATTACTTCTGTTCCTCCCTTCACAGTATAAGAAGCTCAACACACTTACAACCAAACACTCACCAGACACACTCACTTGCTTTTTGAAGGCGCATACACGTTCCTCCCTTTTGCTAACAGTTAGAGCCAAGGAAAATATGTAAGGGTACATGGAAATTTGGATGATACTCCATATGGAGCTCCTATCCCAAATAATGTTAGCTCTAATTGTGACTTCATATCGAGGAGACCCCCTTAGTTGACAAATTTCTAGCACCGTTAACAAATTGGCACTAGAAGGAGGTCTAGATGACAAGTTGTGCATGTTGAGTCTGTTTTGAATCTCTTATCATAAATGGCTCATCCTGAAATCATACTACCGGGGTGTTTTTACAACTTATCCCTTGGCAAATTATTAATCCATGATGAGCCTCTTTATCACTTGTCTCAATTGAAGTTTAATGGTGAGGATAGAACATCCATAATTGAGCATATTTCTAATTTTCTTAAATTTTGTGAACATTATGAAATAAATGATGCAGATTTTTCCCGTGTGGATATCTTCCTCACCCTTGAAGGTTGCGTTAATCGATGGTTTCATACCTTACCATCTTTTTCTATCCATTCATTTCATCATTTACTCAAGGAGATTTCTCAAGCCTTCGATAGGTATGACTACTGAGATTTTATTGAAAGAATCAATTAGCTAAGAATGCATTCTAATGAATCAATTGAGGATTTCTTTGATCGATTCATTCAACTTTGTTATGAATTTACTGAAGAAGACACAGATTGGGATTTTTTTAAGAAAATTTTTGAGCGTTTGGTTCAAATCTGTCTGCACGGTAAATCTGAACCTCCTGATGTTTCTATTTCCCCAATTCTTGTAAATCATAAGGCACCTCTAATTTCAGAGGAGGAAACTATGATTCCTTTTTTCCTTTTCCTCCTCGCTTTTCAGTTCTAATGTGGGTGCCTCATTGCGATGATAATAAAGTTGGGAGATCCGCTAATTAAATTCCTAATCGATCTTCTCATTCTTCTTTTGCTTTTCATGACTTAGTTTCAATGGAGGAAATCCTAGAATGGCTCATGAAGACCATGGTGAAGACTAACTTCTCCATTCCGTAAGATGATGTTACTATTCATAGCTCTAGCCTTGAATGTGATTTTGATTTCCGTTATCCTCTATAATCTACATGCCATGACTCTTTGTATTGTGACCAACCTGATCAATCGACTCCACCAGCTAGTTTTTCACACTCTCTTGATTTTCGAGTTGATGGATCAGATTGTGATCAGAGACAGAGATGTCACATTACATAGGTAGAGGAGTAGGAAGGTGAAGATTATTTCAATATTTCTTCTCTTTTTCAGTATCCTCCATGTGAAGATGATGCACTTCCATTCTTGGATGATTTTAAATATCCTAATTTCGGTAGTAAATAAAATGCAACCGATTCTTTTAATCAATATGTAGCCTTGTGAAACAAGCATTCCGATGATGATGAATATGTTATGTGATCAAGAATGCCTAGGTGTATCATCTGATCTTTTGGTTTCTCACAAAGAATTTACTTTAGATCTATATTTGATTCGGTCAAAGAAGGTGTCCTTATAAAAAATTCTTCTTCATCTCACTATCCCTTGTGCTCTACTGTTTGTGATGCATCTACTTGTGATAGAGATACTCCATGCTCTTCAAGTTCTTCATATCTTTGTTACTGATGTCGGCTCTGAAACAACAAGAATAACAGGATCACGCCCATCATCATAAGGATCTGCTCGACCATAGCCCCCCCACCCAATAAGTAAATTGAAACTTTAGTTTCCATGAACCATTCTGGGAGCTTTCTATCCACATGATGTACGCTTTCTATAGGCCAAGTAGCTAAGAAGAAATGTAAAGAACGGGAGTTGTTGAAACTAGCATATATATAACTTCTCAATTAACACAAGGTGGTGAGATTATCGATGATGCAAATGAAAAAAATCAAATGATTGAGTACTCTTCCCATCCCTCATCATCTCTTCTCTTGCACAAAGACAACTCTCTAAACCAGCTTGCTCATCAAATTTCTTTGATTCATAGATCTTCAGATTTGCGACCAGATGCATCTTTCAACTTGAGTAATTTGGTTGTTGAAGTTGAAAAATACAGTCAAGTTAGTGACAAATTTGGCTTCCATTGGGTGAGAAGTGGTCTTATTGAAACCAATGGTAGCAGCTTTCCTCACAGCATGCACGATCTAGTTAATCTCCAGGATGCGGTTTTACAATCCTTGAAAGTTCCAGGACTTGTTGGGAAGTCGAGGCACTCCAACTTCCGTTTATGGTTATGTTAGGATCTCGCGACTCTGGTAAGCCCCCCAAACTAAGTCAAATTTGGTTTCTCTCACACAATAATTATCTTTGCATGGTTTCAGTTGATGTAATTCTCTTTTTGAAAGATGTTTGGTATCTCAAATGTAATATTTCGAACTTTCAATATTTGGTTTATGACCAGATTCAAAAATCTCCTTTAGTTGATCCATCTTGATGCAAATCTCTCACATCAAACTTGGGTTTGGAATATGTATCTCTCCTAGAGTCATGGAATTACAAAGTTGATCATTTCAAAGAATATCTTTGGCGGAAGGGATCATGCCTATCAGATTCATTTCTTAATAGTTAGCTCCTGGTTTTTCTTGTGTGTGTTGTATTGGAAACCTTTCCTTTCATCGCAACTGAAATCCTCTTGAGTGATAATGAATGCATGATTTATTATGCGAATCAATTTTTTCCGTGTTCATTATGTCCTGATTGGTCTCGTGTGTTTGTGGTGCTGGAATTCCTTTTAAATTATTTCGATGATTACGATGATTGTACAATTTGTCTCTGTTTATAGGAAAATGGTGTGTCACATTCAACATGTGAGGAAGTTGGTTCTATTGTTTAGAGCATTCACATAATTGATTAAATTGATTTATCATTTTCTATTACAAACTGGGAATTTGATGCTTTAATCAACCCATCTAATCATAATTATGTTCGGATGACTGTCATTCAACTTACTATTTTTCCATTAGCACATCCAATGACAATTGTTTTACACCCTTCGATTTTTGTATTTTAACATCACATTATTCAGGTACTTGTCAAATGGTTGAGGCAGTTCCGCATTTGCTGATGGTTTTGTCTACTCCTAATTGTCTTGACATGCCTACTGAATATGATCAGATCTATTTCTCCTCACAATATTCTCATTGTAATCCCATGCCTCTAATTGAAAATTCATCTTTTCAAAGATTTCAGGTTTTTCAAGAGGATTATCATGAATTTTACGATCCAATCACTGAATGGTTGGAAAAATCTTACTTGGCAAGCTCTATCGCAAATAACAAGTTTCGATATTTCCTCGTGCTTGCTAAAGAGTTCGGTGTAGATGGATACACATCTGCAAGAAGCTTTTGAGGTTTGTTGAATGATGGTTCTCATCAAAAGGGTAAGAATGTAAACTGGTTATATATAATGTCTATGGCTTATCTTTCTACTGAGAGGAAAATCCTTCAATTTTTTGTGCAATTTATTCAAGTTCTTATCTTTTCTATTGCACATTACTTTATATCTGTTTTAATTGTTCGTATCTTTGTGGATCCAGGTCGGGAGAAGCTATGGTGACTACATTGGGAATTTCATTATATGTGACCCTGACCTACTAGCTATTTAGGTTAGGAGTAGGACTAGCTTCATTTGAGTTTTCCCTCTCTTTCACTCATCCCACACTTGTTCTCCTTAGTCTTTCTTGTCTTTTCTTACTTATGTCTTGCATCACGTTTGGTTTAGCCTATTTTTGCTTGTGCTTTGGTTTTTATTTCTTGTTGTGTCATGTCTTTTTCTTTTTGTTCTATCAATGAGACTTCACATGAAGGGTGTCCTATGTGGGCCCGAAAGACAATGTGGAAAACTAGAAAAGGACTTTGTGACACTACAACATTTGGCTAAATCTATGTCCTTTTTCCTTGTCTTGGTTACATCTTTTGGTCGAGGATGTTCCGACGGAAAATATGATCCTTGCATTAGGAAATCCTTGTGTCAAACCATGATATCCATGTTTGTTATGGAAACCTCATCCCTACACTCAGGTTTTTATTTTTCGGTGTTTTCAGGCCGATCTAGCCAAGTAGAGAAGGACAAGGGAAAAATCTGAATGAGCAAACCTTAATCAGAGGTCTCTATATGTTTCTATGAAGGAAAAACCTCTGATGATCTCAATAATTCGGGATCCCTGTTTCGCCCATAAATAAATAAGTGCCAATGTATAGTCCTCTTTAAATAAATAAATAAAAGCAAAAGAAGAGAAAGGATTCATGCACAGAGAGGTGAAGAAAGAAACTTGACTGGGGTACTATCCAGGCTCACTGGAAATGGAGCAATGCGTATGTTCCTTAAGTGACTCCATCGGGGTACTGTCCAGGCCTGTTGGCAATGGAGCAACACCAAAGATGAGAAACTATACTCTGAAAATCTAAAGCTCGTGGACTTCATTACCTTATCCTCATTCGAAACATTGTTTTATCGCTGATCTTATGTTTGTGTTTAACCGAGTAAAGGAATGAAGGGGACTAGGTTTATGCATGGGGTGAGTGGGTAAGCCATAGTAATATGAATGATGAATCAATACTTCCTGAAGAAAAAGACCCTGCAATGAAAGAATTGACTAAGGCAGAGAAGCTGGAGTTCTACCAGTGTGTCGCCAAGTGTTATCACTGCGACAAACACCCTCCAAAATTTTTCTTACACTTGAATTTAGATCCTACTTCGGATCTTGTGATCGGTCATTTCGTAGTCACTTCTTGGTTAGTTGATTTTGTTGAGCTCCCTTCTTGGATTGGAAGTGTCAAGGGTACTTGATCACACATGCTCAGTCCACAAAAAGTTCATGAACACATTTTTTTACGCAAGTTTGAACAAGCATAACATGGTCCTTAAAGACTGTGCAGTGTGATTTCCAATCCATGTCGACAGTGAGTGCGCACTACCAATTTCTCACTTCTAGATGCGTTGGTACTTCTATTTCGGTGAGTTTTTCAAATTGTCTCTTTGACACACCTTTGTTTTCGCGAGTCTCGTTTTCATGCTTTCGTCTATCTCTTTTAGTTTATTTCACTCTTATTAGTGTCGTTTTGATGTTATCTTCGCTTTAGCATGTGTTTCTTTCGATGTCATTCACATATCACATGTTGTTCATGTTAGTGTCGGTCTTGAAAGCCCTCCATCAGTGATCAAAGCTCTTTGCATTTGCATTAGTAGGTGTCTCATCAGTGTCAAAGTTTGCATCCCGTTAGGCATGCCATAACCCTGATGGAGGAGCTGGTCTATTCATACCCCTCTTAGCTTTGCTGGATCAGGTTATATCAGTTATTGAGTTTGTCAGCCTTCTCTTGTTTGGTCTTAGGGTCAAAGGTCCAAGGTCTAGGATTTTGGTCATTTGTCTTAGCAAGGTCATGTCTCTGAAAATCCTTGAGTCCCCAGCAAGCCAGAGGGAGGATGGTAACATGTTTCTTTGATATTCTCATTATGTACAGTCCATTTTTAAACTTGGATTTAAAAACTCTGTTTTTAAAGCCAAATTCATGATAATTTTTTGTAAAAAGAATAAATTTCCAAAAAGTCTTCAAAAAGGCAGCAACAACCCTGGTCCCCTTGCCACAGTCCTTCAGATGATCTACCTGCAAGAAGAAGCAAGTCAAAGCACTCAAAAGGTCAAATTCAGATAAAGGAAACCAAAAAATCAGTGTTTTAAAGAAAAGTGTCAAAATAGACTTTATAAAGTGGGTTTATGGATAAATTTTTTCAAATGAGATTATAAAAGGTCATATTCCCTCCTTTCACTCTCATTGTGCATTTCAAAGCTTGCAAGAGAGGTTGTGAGAGAGTGATAGGCGAAAGAGGCGAAATTACAGTGATTTCGGGCAGTTTGCAGGTGCGCGACCCGTTCAAGCCTGTGCGCGACCTGTTGGGCGGTGCGCGACCCGTCCAGACCCTTCCCGCAGTGTAAATTTACTACGGGCGCGACCCGTTGGGCGGTGCGCGACCCGTTGGGGAGCCTGCGCGACCCGTTCAGCTGTCTGCAATCAAACTTCACACAAAATCCTCAAACTCCCTTCAACTTTGCTCAATCGGTCGAGGTAGGCTCTTAATGCATGGTTGTTGATATTGGTGGTGAAAATAAGCTTGTATGCTATGATTCTAACCTCACATCAAGTGATTGAAAAGACTTATATGGCTGCTTGTTAATGTTTGTAAAATGATAGGGTTTTGTGACTGTTTCAAGTGATTTTGTCCCATTTGGTTCCCTCCCTTTTTCCCCTTTCATTCACAGTCATGCTTTCATCTCTGTCCCATATTATTTGTACATAAAATGTAGGCTTTTTCCCCATCCCTAAACTATAAACCCTACCCCTCTCACAAGCACACAAAACCCTAATTCCCTCTACCATACGCATGCAAAAATAGAACAAAAGGAAAAGATGCATTTGCAAATAAAGAAAAGAGTCATGTGAAAATAAATGTTGCAGTATATCTAGAGTCATGTACATAACCCCTACATACCCTTGACATCCCCTTGTACATGAAAACCTTCCTTCTATGTTAAAACAATGTACATGTACTCCTTTTAAAAAAAAAACAAAATTTGCCTTATGATACGCATGAACTCCTATAAGTAAATTTGGTGTATGGTGTCCCTATGTCCCTATTGATACATGTATGCCCCTTCCATGTTCATTATCATACATGTTCTTGTCCCATATGAGATGTTCTTTGCAAATGATTTCCCAATGTTAAAATGTGTTCCTATATGCATGACAATTTGTAAAGTTTCCCTTGAAATTCCCTGTTATTTTCATATATTCCCATTCCTTGTTAAGAAGTTCCCTCCCCTAACATTCCCCTCATGTTTTTTTCCCCTTGAAACAGCATAGAGTTCAGTATTTTTGTAGGCAGAGGCAGCAGTTCAATTTGTCCTTCAGTTTGTCCACTTGGCTCCAAAACCATGTCAGATACCGAAACTTATGAGCAAAGTGATCACCATTCATCATCTACAGAGGTTGAGGAACAGAGGAGGCCTCGTAGAGGAGGTAAGGGAGGACATCATAAGCGGGAGGAGCCTACTTCTTTGGTAGAATTACAGGCCTGTCCTTTGGCAGTGAATTGCTTCCAGTACATGTCTTGCTATCAGTTTTGTGAGAGGATCTCTCAGATTCAGCATCATAGAGAGTTGGCCCGCTTGTTTGTCTTACACCTCCATGATGGACATGTCACTCTTGCAGGGGTGAACTTCATATTGACACCTGAGGTGATCTCAGAGGCTACAGGGATACCAAATGTGGGTGAGGTGTGGCCTAAGCGCAGATTACTTGATTTTGTTCACTTTGAGCCCTATGTCCGGCCATCATTTGTGAGACTGTTGACGGGTGTTTTCCCATTCAGATTTCTCCGGAGCGAGTATGCTCCCCTCATGAGACTTATTATGCATTACTTTACCTGTGAGGGCAGATTTTCTCAGGTGTATTCCTATCACATTCGCCTTTTGATGCATTTCACCCGAGTGAGGATGATGAACCTCCCGGTCTTCTTGTTTCATAACATTCAGAGGATGGTGCCCATGTTGCAGAGGAAAACCCCGGCTCAGCAGTACAGGAGCCTTTGTCACTATGGTTTGATCCAGCTCATAGTCTCTCATCAGTTGACTCAGCAGGGCATCTCATGGGAGGAGTTCATCTCCCGTGAGTTTTTCACAGTGCCACCTCAGCCACATCAGGAGGCCATTCATGAGGAGGGTGGACCATCTCAGCAGCCTGATGCTCCCGTCACCCGACATGTCAGCTCCACTCCTTTGGTCACCTATCAGAAAGGCCCAAGGGCCTTATTTGCAGCAGCTAGGTGAGTACTATCTCCACAGCAGGTGGAAGGGGTCTCGCCTTCATCTTCAGATCAGCGAGTGTTATCTCCACATCAGGTGGAAGGGGCCTCGCTTTCTTCACCAGCACAGGTACTGCAGAGGGGCAAAGAGCCCATCATTCATGAGGATCCGGTGATTGATCTCGAGGCCAGTTCTCCTAGCCAAGAGGCAAAGGAGATTATTCAGCATCTCAGGGCCGAGAATGATGTTTTGCAGCGGAGACTTGAGGGTGCCCAATGGACCATCACTTATCTAGAGCAGCGGAACACACAGCTAGAGGAGGAGAAGGCACTTGATGAGCTTTGGAGGATTCGTAGTGACCGAGTCCTAAACCGTAGGAGGCCCGGTGATCCGTTGCCTGCTGACCGGGAGTCATTGCTCATTCAAGAGAATGCTCACTTGGAGAGGCTGTTGGCTAAGGCCAACCAAGAGAAAAAGTTGCTAAGGAACATGAAGAATCACTATTGGGCGAGGATGCATGTTTGCAAGGCAAAAATGAAAATGTTCCAAAGGAGGTTGACCGAGGCACTTAAACGGAGAAAAAGGCCAAATCCACTCCGTATCTTGGCTGAGGCATCCCTCAAGGATCATGGCACTCACTAGAATCATCTACAGCACAAATCCCAAAAATTTTGGAGAATTTTGGGTAATTTTGGTAATTTTGGGAAATTTACAGGTTTTGGCTTCTCAACGGGTCTCACCCCCGGTGAGACCCTTTGTCATCGTAGCTCTATTTTGCGAAAACTCAGCATTGCTAGATTTTTCATGCAAAGTTACACATGCCTATGGATGGATTTGAGTTTTCATGGAGTTTTGGGCCTCCAAAAGGTCAAAATACAGCCAAATTTTGACTTTCTGCCCCTTTTTTGAGCTGTAGAAGTAGTCTTGGGAGAATTGACTTTGGGCTGGGCAAATGACCTCCAAATCCAAAAATTCCAGTTGGGTTGGAAATTAGACTCAGCGACCTTTCCAATGAGCTATCCTGCATCTCATTCTGACACCGTGAAGGCCTCCAAACAGGGCTCCAAAGTGCGCGACCCGTTGAGAAAGTGTGCGCGACCCGTTGAGGAATTTGTGCCAGATTTTACCAGTTCGGCCAGAAAATCACTGTTTTCACCTAGTTTGACTTTTTGGGGTTCTAGATGATGGATTTTTATGTAACTATCATGACTCAAAGACACTTTTACTCTTCTTTAACACTTCTAGAAGTTTCTTGAATGTAAATGGTAAATATTTAATGTATGGATAGGTTTCCTAGCTTATAGAGGCAAGTTGTTATGACTGCCTATTATCTAGTGCTAAGTTTAGAAGTAGTTGAAACAGCTCCTAGGAAGGGGAGCTCGACCCCTAGAGGTGGGGAAAGAGGTTAGATCATCTATATTATGCACTCTTTTGCTCATTTTCATGGTTGGACTCTTGAGGGAGGAGCTATCATTGTATATTTTCACTTGTATCTCTGCAATTTTTGGCTAAGGAAGACCAGGGTTTTGCAGTCATCTTTGGGATTCTTGTGGACTCATGTGTTGATGGTGTGTTTTTTCATGTCATTGTAAGCTTTGTTATGTGATTCATTTCCTTTCTATACTGCTGCATATTAAACAAATGAAGTGATAAAGTTAGAATTCATGCTAGCCATGCTCTTCTTTTAAATTTGTTTAATTTCTATGTTTTCTGCTGTCTAAAGAGAATTCAAACCCATTGTTTGCTCTCTTTAGCCCTCTCATCTTTATTCTTAATCATCCCTTTTAGCTAAAGACATCAATACAGCTTCCTACCTTGCCCCAAAGACCCCCCTGCAGAAACTGTGTCCAATCCCCACACCCTAAATTGCAGTTCCTCAATTTGCCACCAAAAAACCCCAAAAACCCCCAAATCAACCTTCAAATCAGTTTACTAGCCTAATATCAGTGTTACCGTGTTGGTCATCTCATCCCACTGAAGATCCACCGAGATTGACTGGAGAGAGCCTTCTCCTGCCCCGTAGGGCTAGCTACGAGGCTGAATGGTTTGATGTAGCTTTGAGGTTTGCCTTTTCAGCCTGAGGTGAAATTTCAAGTGCTAACATACTGGCGACCATACTGGGGAGAACAAACTGATCTTTTTCTCATTGATGTGTTATTTCATAGGTCTTAGACGGAGCCTGAAGTTACGCCAGGTAGCCTTCGAAAACGCTCTTGTTTTACATCAGCGTAAGTAGATAAACGCTGCTTCAGTCAATCTCCGTGAGCTTGTGAACATAGCGCTTCTTTGACATCTTATCCCCTTGTATTTGTTAACTCTGAGCTGTGGATGATAGGTTGAGAGTTTTCACAGGCTGAATGCTTTTTCTTTCCTAGTCATTTTGAGAAAACAAGCTGGCTACAGATCCTAGACCCATTTTCAGATCTCATTCATGCCCAACTATTTTTGATTATCTTGAAGATTTAGATTTTGACGAAAGCTTTGAGTTGTCTCTATTTAAGCTAAGTCTGAAAGTGCGCTCGATTCTCTAGTTCTTGACCCTGATTTTGCAGCTGTTATTGAGTTTGAGAGACATAATAAATTGGTTGAAAATTTCATTTTAAGACATCTTCAGTCAAGTGTTCAAGCCACTACCCTTGCTGATTTTGTTGAGAGTATCTCTGATCACATTGGATCTACTATCACGGCTCACGAAGAGTCTTACCCTCCTTATGTTGCAGTTTCACCTATAATCACCTATCCTGAATCAGCAGCTGGTTCTCCTCCTTCATCTCCCACACCTCCCACTCCCCCAACTCCACAAACTACACCTCCTCTTATAATAATCCCTGCTATTACAGCTCCTCCACTTCATACACCTCCTACTCCCCCACCTAGAGCAATGGCTGCCCGGTTTGCCCCATTGGTTTTACCTACAAATCTTCATGATATGCCAGCTGATTACCATAGTAAAATTCCTATGTTTGATGGCACTCCACAAAGTATTTTTTTTTCTGGGTAAAAGTAACTTCTATTAAGCAGGAAAATATTTACATAATTTACAACCACGGAGGGGGACCAGGCCACCCTCAGACTGTGACAGCTGGGACAAACTAACAGACATTTGAGACAGCATTACAAAAAATGTCCAGATGTGCCTCTTGGACACCATTACAATTCACAAAAACAGACTCGAAAACCTTACTAACGCGGACTTTTAACACACTGCCACTATGGGCCTAGAGCTGGAACTGAGTGTGATTGAGAAATTGACCAACATAGACAAGTGCACAAAAAAAAAACAGAAACCTGGAGCAGCGCCTTCGAACAGAATTAGGAAGGGTGACTGGGCGTCGTCGGCGGTTGCCTTTGCAACGGGCTGGGCGGATCGAGCCATATGACTGACTCCTCATCCACCTGAATATGCCCCTCCAAATCCTGAAGAGCATGAACCGGTTCTGCAATCATTGATTCATCACAGATTGAATTCTCTTGATTCTGAGCCTGCTGAGGCTGGTCGACATGTTCCATGGGCGCCTGCGGACAGGGCATCCTATGCAATCTTCCTTGCATATCCCCCAGCAGAACTTCGTTGCTGTGGAGACTATCAAAAGCAGGGGAGGGCCATGAGGGGTTGATAGGAGGTGCCTCTAAAAGATACACAGTGAAATTGACCATAACATCCGTCTGAAGGAGCCCTCTGGGAATGCGTAGGCGGAAAGACTGATAGGAATCCCTCATGAGCAGAAAATCCTCCTCAGAACTGGAAGAGGAAGGGGAGATGGTGGCCATAGGAGCTAACGGAGGTGGTTCCTCCCTCTCTGTCTCATAGCGGACTCCTAAACGCCCACCACGGCAAGGCACACCCCGACGACGCATCACCGGATCCAACCTAAGCTCCCGGAGACGCTGCTCAATATGCTGGAGGTGATGTTGCAGAGCGGTGGTTTGCCCGTTGCCAACTGCAGATAACATACCTTTGACGACATTCTTTGCTGTACCAGTATATAACCAAAATTTCGCCCTCACCAAATGCTTCGTACCGAGCTTCATCATTTCAGATCTCCTCGAGACCGGAGCAGGCTCGCTCGCCATCAATGCAACCTCAACCGTGCTCTGATTACCCTTAACCTCAACTGCCTGGAGCCTTGAATGCCTTCTGATTGCCATCGCATACTTGTACCTGCTCTCTGCCTTGGCGTTGAGACAGGTATCTAGATGCGGTAGAGCCTTAATGGCTACCTGCCACTCACGCATGCTGGACACCCGCATCCGGGGGGCACTCCACAAAGTATTACAGCTGAGCAACATATCGATAAGATGACCACATTTTTTGATCTATATGAGTTAGATGAAGAAGATGTTACCATGCGGTTATTCGTGCAAACATTTTCAGGAGAAGTTAGAAAATGGTTCAGAGGGTTGACAGCCAATAGCATCACAACTTTGGAAGCACTTCAGAATCAGTTTTTAGATCGGTGGGAAATCAGAAAGGATCCACTTCAAATCAATGCCGAATACAACAACCTCAATCGTAATCCAGGTGAGTCAGTTCAAGATTACATAATCAGATTCAATACAGTTTATAATGCTATTCCCGATGATTTGAGGCCATCTAGAAAATCAGCACTTCTCAAGTTCCCGGATGGTTTTGATCGGGAGATGGCTTATTCATTGAGAGACAGAGACCCACCTACATTGGAAGAGATGCAGAAAATTGCTGTCAGCGTTGAGGCAAATTTAAATGATAAAAGAGCAAGGATGAAGGCGGAAAAGCGAGTTACAATCAAGGAGGAAGCATCCACATCAAATCAGGTTCTTGAGCAGATAAAGAAGGCACTTGAAAATATGACTATTGACAAGCTGGAGCCTCAGATTCGTAATCCCAATTTCAGAGGTCAACCGCAGCAACAATATAGAATCAAGCAGCGTGAAACAAAGGCACAAGACACGGCAGCTCAGCAGCAAATGAAACCACCGTTTCAGCAGAATTTTGTTAGTCAAGAGTCTGAAGATGAGGGTGATAATGTTGGCGAGGAAAATCATTTCTTTACCCCTGATGATATGCCTACATATATCACGGAAGAAGATGAGTTGGTGAGTAATTCTGTCTTTCCCCAAGATGAGCATTATATTTTGTCAAATGATATGATACTTGAAGAAGAATCTGAAGAATATCAAAGAGGGTACTTGAATGCATTATCAGCTCAGCAAGGACAGCAAAGGCAATTGAGAAGCCGGGCTATTCCTATAAATCCCGTGCAGAAAAAGAAAGACATTGCAGCAAAGAATGATTCGGTTACTTCAAAAGGTAAAGATATAGCCGGTCCATCATCAACTCAAACATCATCGGCAGCTAAGATAGATCAGCCATCGAATGCACCAAAGGATAAAGCTGAGAAAAGAGATAATCCGGCAAAGGAAGGTGAGAAGTTTCCAGTTTTCAGTTTGGAGAATGAAATTGCAAAGTTGAAGATACCTATTCCTTTAACGGAGGTCATGAAGAATGCCACTTACCGAGGCCAAATTTCCAAGTTGCTGAATGTTGATCCAATGCTTGACATGGTGAATGTACAAGATGATCAGCCGGAATTGATCTTTGGGCCAGCTTTGAATAGTGAGTCTCCCGAGAGTGATATTCCTCCATTTTATATCAGTTTGCATTTGCATGAGTTTGTGTTGCACAATGCCATGTTTGACTCGGGAGCTTCACATAATTTGATGCCAAAAACAATCATGGAGAAGCTGGGACTTGACATCACAAGAAAGTATCATGATTTGTATTCATTTGATTCCAGCCGGGTAAGATGTATTGGTTTGATCAAAGACTTAGTGGTGAGTCTAGATCAAATTCCAGCGAAGAATGTTTTGATGGATGTGGTGGTGGCGGATATCCCTCCACGGTTTGGCATGTTATTGTCAAGGTCATGGGGAGCCAAACCCAAAGGTACAATTTAGCTTGATTTTTCATATGCTACAATTCCTGTTTTCGGTCAAATGAGGAAGTTATATCGGGAACAAAAGATGAAATACATGATCACTAGTAAGGAAAGGCCTGTAAATCATCCTGTAAATTATGTACAGACAGATTTAGAATCTTTTGTTTTGTTTGCGGAAAGTTTCAATGAGGTAGATAGTCAGTTAGTTCAAGTAGAAGATATACCAGACATTTCAGAAAATTTCAGGGATGTTTTGAGAAAGGAAAGTGAAGAAAGGTCTGCTGTCATAAGGCCAATTGCAGAAATAAATGGGCAACAAGCAGAACATGAATCAAAATCAGACTTTCAGCACCTAGAAGATGATGAAGAGGGTCTTTGGACTATGGATTTTGATGGTGCAGTGGGCAGCGATGGTGCTGGTATAGGTGTGTGGATCTGAAGCCCATTCTCAGCCCAAGATCAAGTTCCAAGCAAGGTAAGGGTATGTTCTTATAAATTGGCTTTTGATTGTTCGAATAATGAGGCGGAATATGAAGCTCTTATTGCTGGTTTGAAAATCCTTCGGAAGTTAAAGGCAAAGAAGATAGCGGTATATGGCGACTCCGAATTAGTTATCAAGCAAGTGAAAGGTGAATTTCAGGCTAAACATCCTCGCATGAGAGCTTATAGAAATGCTGTTTTAGATATCTTGAAAAGATTTTCTGAACATACTTTGACATGTGTGCCCCGGATTCAAAATGGTGTTGCGGATGCATTGGCTAAGGCAGCGAGTAATCTGAAAATACCCATGAATTCCAGTAATAAGTTCGAGATATATGTGAAGCATCGTCCTACAGTTCCAGATAACCAAAGGTGTTGGCAAGTGTTCCAAGATGACGAAGAAATTGAAGATTTTCTGCAAATTAAGGGTAAGTTCGAGGATATCTCAATAGATATGGAAACTGAAGGAGTGAATCAGATGGATGTGTTGCAGCTCAAGGACAATCACATTCCAAAAGGATTGATTCCTTTGGAGGAATTGTTTGATCAGGATGATGTGGCCCGCAAGCCAACTTTGAGACCAACGTACGAAGGAGTTGAAGATGTGAACCTTGGGACAGCTGCAAATCCAAAGATGGTGAAACTTTCAAAGGCATTGCCGCCTAAGGTAAAGCAAGAGTATATCAGATTATTGTCTCTGTATTCTAATGTTTTTGCATGGGATTATTCAGATTTGAAAACTTATGACACAAGCATTATTCAGCATACCATTCCTATAAAGCCAAATCAAAATCCTTTCCGGCAAAAGTTGAGAAGAATTAATCCTAAATTGTTGCCATTGATTGAGAAGGAAGTCAACAGGTTGTATAAATCTGGAATCATAGTGCCAATCCGGTTTTCCGATTGGATCTCAAACTTGGTGCCCGTGAGGAAGAAAACCGGTGAGATTCGCTTGTGTATAGACTTTAGAAATATGAACAAAGTGTCATTAAAGGACAATTATCCGCTGCCCAAGATGGACCACATATTGCAGTGGGTTGTGGGGGCATCTAGGATGTCATTGCTTGATGGTTACTCCGGATATAATCAGATTTTGGTGCACGAAGATGATCGTGACAAGACAGCATTCATTACTCCATGGGGTACATTTCATTATGCTAAGATGCCGTTTGGATTGAAGAACGCGGGTGCCACATTTCAGCGGGCAATGGACATGGCCTTTGCAAATGAGAAGGATGTCTTTTTAGTGGTTTATCTTGATGATTTGACCGTGTTTTCTAAATCAGATGAAGAGCATTTGTTTCATTTGACCAAGGTGTTTGAAAAGTGCAGAAAATATGGCATCTCATTGAATCCGAAGAAGAGTCTTTTTGCTATGAGTGAAGGCAAGCTGCTAGGCCATATCATTTCTAAAGATGGCATTCGTATAGACCCTGCACGAGTGGAAGCAATTCAGCAATTGGAGCAGCCCCGTAGCAAGAAAGAAATTCAGTCCTTTAATGGTAAGTTGAATTTTCTGCGTCGTTTCATTCCCAATCTTGCTGAACATCTCAGAGAGATAACCAATATGCTCAAGAAGGACAGCGAGCTAAGATGGACCGAAGAGGTGGTGAAATCTTTTAATTTGATAAAGGTAATCTTATCTTCAACCCCAACATTGATTAGCCCAGATTATACACAGGATTTTATCTTGTTTTCATTCGCCTCTGAGCATACATTGGCAGCCGTGTTAATGCAAAAGAGAGATGGAGTTGAGAGGCCCATAGCTTTTTTCAGCCGCATCATAAGAGACAGAGCGCTGAATTATAATATCATTGATAAGCAAGCATTGGCCCTGATCAAAGCATTGAAAGATTTCCGAGTTTACATATTGAATTCTCATGTTTTAGCATATGTTCCTAATGCAGCTGTGAAGGATGTCTTAGTGCAAACGGAACGGGAAGGAAGAAGGGGTAAGTGGATTGCTGCACTCTTAGAATATGATGTTGAAATTAAGCCTACCAAGTTGATTAAAGGTCAAGGCTTAGCTAAGTTGATGGCTGAAGCAAACCTTCATGTTCTTGATATAAATTTGATTGCTGCCTTGTCCGATGAAGATGAAGAAAATTCAGTTCTACAGGTGTCCGATATCTTTGTGTCTTCTCCTTGGTATGCTGATATAGTTTATGTGCTTCAAAACTTATCTGCACCTCCTGGAATGCCTAGAAATAAAGCTAGAACATTGAAGCTAAAGGCTGCTAAATTTTGCATTATCAAATCTGCACTTTATTGGAAGGATCCCGGTGGCATCTTGCTGAACTGTTTGGTCGAAGAGGAAGCAAAAACAACAGTTGATGATTTCCATAAAGGTGACTGTGGGGGTCACTTATTTTGGAAAACCACGGCTAATAAGATTTTGAGAGCCGGTTTCTATTGGCCTTCTTTATTTTCTGATGTGTATAAAGCGGTAAAGAGCTGTCATGAGTGTCAAATTTTTCAAGGAAAACAGAAATTACAACCATTGCCTCTCAAGCCGGTGGAAATCAGTGCACCATTTCAGCAGTGGGGCTTGGATTTTATTGGCGAAATCCACCCAGCATCTTCCGGGCAGCATCGATGGATCTTGACGGCTACAGATTACTTTACAAAATGGATTGAAGCCATTCCCACCCGGCAGGCCACAGATTTGGTAATTATCTCTTTTCTTGAAAATAATATCTTGTCACGTTTTGGCTGTCCACAAAAGTTGATTACTGACAACGCAGCTGCATTCAAATCAAAGAAGTTGGTTGATTTTTGCTATAAATATAACATCAGCTTGGGGCATTCAACCGCTTATCATCCGCAAGGTAATGGGCTGGTCGAATCTTCGAACAAATCTCTAGTGAATATTATAAAGAAATTGCTGGAAATAAACAAGAAGAGCTAGCATAAGAAGTTAATAAATGCACTATGGGCTGATCGGGTAAGTCAAAAGAAGTCAATTGGTATGTCACCTTTTGAAATTGTTTACGGAGTAGATGCAGTGTTTCCTACTTCACTTAGTGTCCCAGTAGCCAAGTTGTTTCAAGAAGCTAGTGGTGAGGAGGATCCTATGCAACAACGGATCAGTCAAATGATTCATTTACAGCAGACACGAGAAGAGGTTCACCAGAATTCCCTTAAGTTGTAGGAACGCATAAAGAAAATCTATGACAAAAAGGCCAAAGCAGATGAGTTTCAGATTGATGATGTTGTATTACGGTGGGATGCCCGCAATGAAGATAAAGGGAAGCATGGAAAATTCGACAACTTATGGAAGGGTCCTTATAAAATCGCAGCATACCGTGGTCCAAATGCTTTCCTTATCAAAGAAATGAATGGTGATGAATGTCTTGGTGGGTCGGTGAATGGCTGGCTGCTCAAGACGTATCATGCTTGAGTATTTTCTGCTCTAATCACTCTCATTGTAAATACCATTTCATTTTCTTTCTGCAGCAAGTGTGAAGCTGATTTCCATCTTCAGTTTGGGGCCCGCGGTGAAGGCTATAATTCTGAAAACGGTGATCAGTTGGAGTGAGTTTTACAAGTTGTTTCATGTCAGTTCATTGTCAGTATAGAGTTAGTGAGTTAGTGTCCAAGATAGTCTTGAATTTCAGTCAATTGTCCTAGTCAAATAAAGTTGTTTTCAGGTTGGTTACATGTGAATAAGTTGACTCCATTGCCCAATGACAAAAGCACTGGTCTGCTCTCCCAGAGGTCTGAGGTTCTTGGTACCTCCAAGGAGCTACCGTCCCCATTGGAGCCAATGTTAGTGTCGGTCTTGAAAGCCCTCCATCAGTGATCAAAGCTCTTTGCATTTGCATTAGTAGGTGTCTCATCAGTGTCAAAGTTTGCATCCCGTTAGGCATGCCATAACCCTGATGGAGGAGCTGGTCTATTCATACCCCTCTTAGCTTTGCTGGATCAGGTCATATCAGTTATTGAGTTTGTCAGCCTTCTCTTGTTTGGTCTTAGGGTCAAAGGTCCAAGGTCTAGGGTTTTGGTCATTTGTCTTAGCAAGGTCATGTCTCTGAAAATCCTTGAGTCCCCAGCAAGCCAGAGGGAGGATGGTAACATGTTTCTTTGATATTCTCATTATGTACAGTTCATTTTTAAACTTGGATTTAAAAACTCTGTTTTTAAAGCCAAATTCATGATAATTTTTTGTAAAAAGAATAAATTTCCAAAAAGTCTTCAAAAAGGCAGCAACAACCTTGGTCCCCTTGCCACAGTCCTTCAGATGATCTACCTGCAAGAAGAAGCAAGTCAAAGCACTCAAAAGGTCAAATTCAGATAAAGGAAACCAAAAAATCAGTGTTTTAAAGAAAAGTGTCAAAATAGACTTTATAAAGAGGGTTTATGGATAAATTTTTTCAAATGAGATTATAAAAGGTCATATTCCCTCCTTTCACTCTCATTGTGCATTTCAAAGCTTGCAAGAGAGGTTGTGAGAGAGTGATAGGCGAAAGAGGCGAAATTACAGTGATTTCGGGCAGTTTGCAGGTGCGCGACCCGTTCAAGCCTGTGCGCGACCTGTTGGGCGGTGCGCGACCCGTCCAGACCCTTCCCGCAGTGTAAATTTACTACGGGCGCGACCCGTTGGGCGGTGTGCGACCCGTTCAGCTGTCTGCAATCAAACTTCACACAAAATCCTCAAACTCCCTTCAACTTTGCTCAATCGGTCGAGGTAGGCTCTTAATGCATGGTTGTTGATATTGGTGGTGAAAATAAGCTTGTATGCTATGATTCTAACCTCACATCAAGCGAATGAAAAGACTTATATGGCTGCTTGTTAATGTTTGTAAAATGCTAGGGTTTTGTGACTGTTTCAAGTGATTTTGTCCCATTTGGTTCCCTCCCTTTTTCCCCTTTCATTCACAGTCATGCTTTCATCTCTGTCCCATATTATTTGTACATAAAATGTAGGCTTTTTCCCCATCCCTAAACTATAAACCCTACCCCTCTCACAAGCACACAAAACCCTAATTCCCTCTACCATACGCATGCAAAAATAGAACAAAAAGAAAAGATGAATTTGCAAATAAAGAAAAGAGTCATGTGAAAATAAATGTTGTTGTATATCTAGAGTCATGTACATAACCCCTACATACCCTTGACATCCCCTTGTACATGAAAACCTTCCTTCTATGTTAAAACAATGTACATGTACTCCTTTAAAAAAAAAAAACAAAATTTGCCTTATGATACACATGAACTCCTATAAGTAAATTTGGTGTATGGTGTCCCTATGTCCCTATTGATACATGTATGCCCCTTCCATGTTCATTATCATACATGTACTTGTCCCATATGAGATGTTCTTTGCAAATGATTTCCCAATGTTAAAATGTGTTCCTATATGCATGACAATTTGTAAAGTTTCCCTTGAAATTCCCTGTTATTTTCATATATTCCCATTCCTTGTTAAGAAGTTCCCTCCCCTAACATTCCCCTCATGTTTTTTTCCCCTTGAAACAGCATAGAGTTCAGTACTTTTGCAGGCAGAGGCAGCAGTTCAATTTGTCCTTCAGTTTGTCCACTTTGCTCCAAAACCATGTCAGATACCGAAACTTATGAGCAAAGTGATCACCATTCATCATCTACAGAGGTTGAGGAACAGAGGAGGCCTCGTAGAGGAGGTAAGGGAGGACATCATAAGCGGGAGGAGCCTACTTCTTTGGCAGAATTACAGGCCTGTCCTTTGGCAGTGAATTGCTTCCAGTACATGTCTTGCTATCAGTTTTGTGAGAGGATCTCTCAGATTCAGCATCATAGAGAGTTGGCCCGCTTGTTTGTCTTACACCTCCATGATGGACATGTCACTCTTGCAGGGGTGAACTTCATATTGACACCTGAGGTGATCTCAGAGGCTACAGGGATACCAAATGTGGGTGAGGTGTGGCCTAAGCGCAGATTACTTGATTTTGTTCACTTTGAGCCCTATGTCCGACCATCATTTGTGAGACTGTTGATGGGTGTTTTCCCATTCAGATTTCTTCGGAGCGAGTATGCTCCCCTCATGAGACTTATTATGCATTACTTTACCTGTGAGGGCAGATTTTCTCAGGTGTATTCCTATCACATTCGCCTTTTGATGCATTTCACCCGAGTGAGGATGATGAACCTCCCGGTCTTCTTGTTTCATAACATTCAGAGGATGGTGCCCATGTTGCAGAGGAAAACCCCGGCTCAGCAGTACAGGAGCCTTTGTCACTATGGTTTGATCCAGCTCATAGTCTCTCATCAGTTGACTCAGCAGGGCATCTCATGGGAGGAGTTCATCTCCCGTGAGTTTTTCACAGTGCCACCTCAGCCACATCAGGAGGCCATTCATGAGGAGGGTGGACCATCTCAGCAGCCTGATGCTCCCGTCACCCGACATGTCAGCTCCACTCCTTTGGTCACCTATCAGAAAGGCCCAAGGGCCTTATTTGCAGCAGCTAGGCGAGTACTATCTCCACAGCAGGTGGAAGGGGTCTCGCCTTCATCTTCAGATCAGCGAGTGTTATCTCCACATCAGGTGGAAGGGGCCTCGCTTTCTTCACCAGCACAGGTACTGCAGAGGGGCAAAGAGCCCATCATTCATGAGGATCCGGTGATTGATCTCGAGGCCAGTTCTCCTAGCCAAGAGGCAAAGGAGATTATTCAGCATCTCAGGGCCGAGAATGATGTTTTGCAGCAGAGACTTGAGGGTGCCCAATGGACCATCACTTATCTAGAGCAGTGGAACACACAGCTAGAGGAGGAGAAGGCACTTGATGAGCTTTGGAGGATTCGTAGTGACCGAGTCCTAAACCGTAGGAGGCCCGGTGATCCATTGCCTGCTGACCGGGAGTCATTGCTCATTCAGGAGAATGCTCACTTGGAGAGGCTGTTGGCTAAGGCCAACCAAGAGAAAAAGCTGCTAAGGAACATGAAGAATCACTATTGGGCGAGGATGCATGTTTGCAAGGCAAAAATGAAAATGTTCCAAAGGAGGTTGACCGAGGCACTTAAACGGAGAAAAAGGCCAAATCCACTCCGTATCTTGGCTGAGGCATCCCTCAAGGATCATGGCACTCACTAGCATCATCTACAGCACAAATCCCAAAAATTTTGGAGAATTTTGGGTAATTTTGGTATTTTTGGGAAATTTACAGGTTTTGGCTTCTCAACGGGTCTCACCCCCGGTGAGACCCTTTGTCATCATAGCTCCATTTTGCGAAAACTCAGCATTGCTAGATTTTTCATGCAAAGTTACACATGCCTATGGATGGATTTGAGTTTTCATGGAGTTTTGGGCCTCCAAAAGGTCAAAATACAACCAAATTTTGACTTTTTGCCCCTTTTTTGAGCTGCAGAAGTAGTCTTGGGAGAATTGACTTTGGACTAGGCAAATGATTTCCAAATTCAAAAATTCTAGTTGGGTTGGAAAGTAGACTCAGAGACCTTTCCAATGAGCTATCCTGCACCTCATTCTGACACCGGGAAGGCCTCCAAACAGGGCTCCAAAGTGCGCGACCCGTTGAGAAAGTGTGCGCGACCCGTTGAGGAATTTGTGCCAGATTTTACCAGTTCGGCCAGAAAATCACTGTTTTCACCTAGTTTGACTTTTTGGGGTTCTATATGATGGATTTTTATGTAACTATCATGACTCAAAGACACTTTTACTCTTCTTTAACACTTCTAGAAGTTTCTTGAATGTAAATGGTAAATATTTAATGTATGGATAGGTTTCCTAGCTTATAGAGGCAAGTTGTTATGACTGCCTATTATCTAGTGCTAAGTTTAGAAGTAGTTGAAACAGCTCCTAGGAAGGGGAGCTCGACCCCTAGAGGTGGGGAAAGAGGTTAGATCATCTATATTATGCACTCTTTTTCTCATTTTCATGGTTGGACTCTTGAGGGAGGAGCTATCATTGTATATTTTCACTTGTATCTCTGCAATTTTTGGCTAAGGAAGACCAGGGTTTTGCAGTCATCTTTGGGATTCTTGTGGACTCATGTGTTGATGGTGTGTTTTTTCATGTCATTGTAAGCTTTGTTATGTGATTCATTTCCTTTCTATACTGCTGCATATTAAACAAATGAAGTGATAAAGTTAGAATTCATGCTAGCCATGCTCTTCTTTTAAATTTGTTTAATTTCTATGTTTTCTGTTGTCTAAAGAGAATTCAAACCCATTGTTTGCTCTCTTTAGCCCTCTCATCTTTCTTCTTAATCATCCCTTTCAGCTAAAGACATCAATACAGCTTCCTACCTTGCCCCAAAGACCCCCCTGCAGAAACTGTGTCCAATCCCCGCACCCTAAATTGCAGTTCCTCAATTTGCCACCAAAAAACCCCAAAAACCCCCAAATCAACCTTCAAATCAGTTTACTAGCCTAATATCAGTGTTACCGTGTTGGTCATCTCATCCCACTGAAGATCCACCGAGATTGACCGGAGAGAGCCTTCTCCTGCCCCGTAGGGCTAGCTACGAGGCTGAATGGTTTGATGTAGCTTTGAGGTTTGCCTTTTCAGCCTGAGGTGAAATTTCAAGTGCTAACAGTTCGCACTTTAGCACTTGTCATATTTTGGCATGTTAAGTGTCGCACAATGTACATAAGCTTGTTTTGGTGGCTTCAAGATTTTTTGCTTGTGTAAATGAGTTGATCTTAGCATGTAAATCTTTGTCACACTCATTTCTAAAGTTTTAAGCACTATCGCACAATTGTCATCACAGTTGTTGCAAAGTGTATCTTTAGCATCACACTTGTCGTAAGTTGTCATAAAGGTTGTAACACCAGGGGAAGTATATTGTTAATGTGTTACCGATGATGTATGTTGTCTCATCAAGCACTCTAAGTGTTTTATCACAGTCAAGTCCTATCACTAGTCACATCAGTTTCACTGATCCCACACTTAGCCAAATTTCAAAAAATTCCCAACAAATTTGCCTTATCTGGCCTTCCTAAACTGCACATTTTTTAGTCCCAACCTTGAAGCTAAAACCTTGCCTCTTGACACTGTGTAATGTGAAGTTCCTTCCTTTCAGGATTGCGCACTACATAGTTTTAGTTGCTTAAGACCGAGCCTTGGCCTCCAAAATTGCGCAATTTATCCCTCCATCCTAGCCCCAACTGCTCATTGCACAGTCTCTAAGCTCAAGACCAAATCGTGGGCTCTTGAACAACGCAACTATGTAATCAACAAGTATTCTCTACCTCCAAAAACTGTGCAGCTGACAGAAACAATGTAAAACCCTGCAGCGTGAGTCATGGAGCCTAAAAAATGTGTAATCTGCTTGCAAAATCTAGCCTGAACTATGCATTGCGTAGTCTCAAGGCTTAAGCCTTAGCTCTGAGATCTTAAACTTCACAATTTCACAATCACCTAGGCTCCTCAGTCTTCCAAAATTGCACAATGGGAAAAATTAGTATTCAATCCCTAATCCTAGCTCCCTGAGCTCCCCAACTGCACAATCCTTTTTCTCATTCTAAGCCTGAACTATGCATTGTGTAGTCTTAAGGCTCAAGCCTGATCCTTGACTACTTGATCCGTGAAATTGTGTTGTCACTGAGCCTCTCCCTCGACCTTCCACCTAGTTCTAGCTTAGTCATTGGATCATCATGCAACATCTTAGACTAGGGTTTTATCAAACTGATGTTGTCTTGTCATGAGTGGATTGCAGATGCATGAAATCTATCATGCTATGGAAAGATGATGAAGAAGGATATAGAGAAGGAGGACATGCTAGAAGACATATATATAGCTGAAGAGATAATATGATCATTAGACAAGAAGATGAAGGAACAATGGATTACAAGAGAAGACAAAATATTAGATCCACATGAAGCCTCCATTTGATTCACAACCCTTTGGAGGGTAGATATGAAAAACAAAGCATATCTCTCATGAAGATAAAGCATTAGACACATATCACATTGAAGGCAAAAAGAAAGAAGTGGAAAGAAGGACATCTTGGCACTGCCACATCCTCATGCAATCTATGCCATCAATGTCATGTCATGTCCAGTAATGAGTCACCATATGCCACATCATTATTGTGGATTATGTTATTATATATTCAAAATGTATTATATAGTGGAAGCCCAAATGACACATTTATAATATGAATATTCATGTAAAGTTGAAAAGTCATCGGAAGTCAAACAGTCATGGGGGTAGTCAAAGAGTCACAAGGAAGGTGAAGCACCACCTCTTGCTTATAGATACACCTTCATTGTATGAGCAACAAAATTTTCACCTTGGCTCCTCCCGCAAGACATTAGAGAGACAAACTAGTTCTTTTGGGGAGCAAGGAGTGGCTCCAACGCTCCACTATTGGAGTTAGTGGTGTTCATTTTATACACGTGTCTTGGAACTTTTACTTAATATCAAAAGCCTCATGGCCAACATGTTCTTCATGTGTGGATTATGAATATTTGTAAGACTATTCCATGGATGTTTGTAATTCATGTTTTCTTTCATCTGTGCTAAAGTAGTTGAGCTATTTATATTATTAAAGTGCTTATCATATTGAGAATGGGTTGTAATGGTTGCAATTGTTGTCACATCCTTGTGGACTATTCCACTGGATATCAGACAAATATTTTTTGTTGATTGGTTTTAATGACCATCGCATCTTTGTGAACTATTCCGCTGGATGTTAGATAGACCCTTCTTGGTTATGTGTGTCTCTACTAGGGTGGTACTATTGCCTCTCTCTTATAGGCTCACTTTGCTTCCTCCCTCCGCAGTAGAAGAACCTTGACACACTTACAATTGAACACTCACCATGCACACTCACTTTCTTTTCGAAGGCTCATACACGTTCCTCTCTTTTGCTGGCATTTAGAGCCAAGGAAAATATGTAAGGATACATGGAAACCAGGCTGATATTCCAGATGGGGTTCCTATCCAAAACGATGTGAGGTTTAATTGGACTCCATATCAGGGATAACCCCTTGGTTGATGGATTTATAACACTGTCAACACCACACAAATTAGGTGGTTAATCCAAGAAGCTTTAGAGCCAAAATGTCACTAGCCCAAAACATAAATTAAATATAATTTTCTCTATATGAGTTAAAAATGATGAGAGTTAGTAATAGTTGACTTAGTCAAATATGCATCATATTTTTGTTTTGTATTTTTATATTTTGCATATCCCACGTACCTCAATTATCAATTGTAAATTTATTGTGAGAAACTTTGTCAAAGATGATATTTCACTTACCTTTACATAAAATATTCTCCAATCTACCAATTTTGTACTAATATATACCTAATAAAATAAGTGCATAGTGTGCATAGATATGAAAACTTATTTGTTTTGACTTTTTCAAGTGTATAGTGTGTAAGGTTGCAATTTATCTCTTGCTTTTCCTTCTTGTGTGAGTGTTTCATTTATTATCATTTGCACACATATAATATATTTTGCTAATTATTGATCTGGCAATAAGGTATCATATCTTATATTGCATTATTTATAAATTATTTTTCACTATCTAAGCTTCATAGCAAATAAATTGTTCTATTTTTTATTTTTTATTTCTATAGTGTAAATATTTTCCTTGATATGTTGGGTGCTATGAACCCTAACTCCACATTATTTTGGGTTGCATCAATGCAAGGAGCCATAAAATTAATCAATACACACTATTCTAGGGATCTTTGCTTCTAAGGTTTGAACTTAAGTTGTGTGCATAATGGTGCCCCATTTAACCACTATACCACAACCCAATGGGAAATAAGTTGTACTACTATTATGTGTACGCTTTTTGGGCAAATTATTTTTCCTAACTAGACATTAACAACCTCATTAAAGATGTCCATTCTTCAATTGATCCAAATAATTGAGCTTAGTTTCCCTTGATTCACTCTCCAAATCAAATTTAAACCCAAAATTTAAGTGCCAATTAATGCTACTTTGAATCCTTTGTAATAAATTTTAAATGTTGTTTATTATACCATTAAATATTACTTTCCATTCTAGTTCACTATCTTCATGCTATTTGTAACATTCTTGTCTATAATTTTAGGAACATGCTTTCCACTTGTTTATGTACTAGTAAATGTTCATTAATATTTGTTAAGTTGTTAATCCTAATGTTAATCTTCATCAACATGTTCTCAATGCTTATTTTTGGTTTTCCATCAAAGACATCCATTATCCATGATCCTCAATGAGAAATAAGTTTCCATTGATTTGAAGGATATATGGTATGGAAATTATAGAGTGATTCATCCATTTGAATTTCTTACATGTCAAGGGTTTTTTATTAGTTATTAATTTATCAAGGGAGCCCATCTGTGGTTTGATTTGTTGATAAATCTAGAGGGCAACAAGTGTAGTTGATTTCTCTTACTTCGATAATTTCTTGTGGCGTATTTTTTACTTTACTTGATTACGTTCTTCTTTCCTTTATTATTATTAGTGTTCTCTATCATCAAACAACTACCAAATCACAAACAACAATTAGACAATAGGACAAAAGTAATAGGTGATCAACTAGGGCCAAAACCTCTCCATCTGAGAGGAAAACCCATAAGAATCCTTCTCTTCTTATAGAACTTCAATTGATGAATTCCAAGACCTATGACCCTTGACCAAGGCCCTCCAATACCAAGTCATCATTCCTTCTTGATGAGCTTTCTTTACACAACTTATGGCAAAAAACTTCGATCTTTCAAAAACTTCTCCAACAACTTCAACCCCAACAACTATCTCTGCAACTTCGACCTAGCTTCAACAAATTTGCCCTATCAGCTTCACAACTTCAACCTTGCAGCTTCACAACTTCGACCTTACAACTTCGATGAAACTTCAAAATCTCGTCTAGCTTAGAAAACTATAGAAACCCTAATGAGAGAGAGAGAGAGAGAGAGAGAGAGAGAGAGAGAGAGAGGCCCAAAAACTGCAATCTTGATCTTCTTATTCCTCTTTGTCCTTTTCCATATTCTATCTTGAGGATATCGAATTTGCTTGAGCAAATTTACAAATGAGTTCGAATTCCTTCTTATTTATAGGCTTGTGAGGGGTACAAATTGCTATTTTAAGGCCAACTTGTCCTTTCATGTAGGCCAACTTGATATTTGTGCCATGACGAGGTCTTGGAGGGTCTTTTGACTCTATTTTGACTCAATATTTTTTATTACAATATGTAACATGCCAAAATGGGTCTTCAATACACGACAATAACTCAATTGGTTTTATGGAAAACCTAGAAGCACTCAATGGTTTCTTGACCTAAAAATAATTTTTTCTTGAGCATGAAACCCATGCCTCAAGAACAAAAATAATATATTTATTTTTCTCTTTTCATTAAATACATAAAATCATGATTGCATATGCCCTTATGAAGAGAAAAAATAGCTACATATTTCAACGCTCCCTCTTAACTATTAGTTATTCATAATTCATACAAGGTACTTGGACATTCTCAATCTTAATAATTATCATAAGAAGAGTCGGATTGGTAACCCATCTGTATAACATCATATCATCCAACATTGTCACATAGCAAGGCCTTGACTAAAATATCTATCTCTCCACCAGATCAGAGCACAATGATGGCGAGACCAATTATTTATAGACACCCTCATTTTCTCTCTAGGAACATACCCCACCCGTGTTTTGTCAGAGTATGTTCCACCATGACTATTCTTATCTTGGATTCCCAATCCTAAAAGAATACTGGTCCTCTACGTCTACTCTTATCTTGGATTCCTTACCACATCCTCAAAGAGTATCGGATGCCATATGCTTACCCAATCCTCCATTCTATCTTCCCAGGTGAATACAAATAGATGTGTCTGTCTCTCCCTCTCAATTAGGGAGGATATGCCCATTCTAGTGAAATAATGTACCTATTCCTATAAAAGGAATTTACCCAAGCTCCCTCTTGACAAGGACTTTCTTCCAACAAATCTTTAGGGGGGGATAATGGGAAAACCAACTGCTTGAAGAGATCCTCCTTTCAATGTGATTAACTTATTTTTTCTTTATCAAGGAGTCTTCATATTTTTTTGGAACTTCTTCATAGGGCATCGACCATCCATCATTTTCATTCATGAACCATGTCATCCTTTCTTTCATTAGAAAGTGATCCATTAGTCCATATCTGGCCTTTCCTTCATACCTTGCTACCTTCTTCACATCATGTTTACTTTAGGATATTTCATCGTACCACATGAGTGTCAATTGTAGATGACATCTACAACTTTTCCTTTGGTAGCCCTGCATTAGCCCATCTATATATTGTTGAAAAATGGAAAATTAACATTAAATCAAAAATAACTTTGCGATGGTCTTTCATCATGACATCTCCTTGCTTAATCAACATCCTGTAAATATATTGAGACATCTCCAAAAATATGTACAATGTCAAGGGTCTCTTTATTTTTTAGAGTTTATAAGGATATTCATATATTTTCCATGGAGATATCATAGTCAAATATTCTATTCCTTGGATGTTGATTTCATTCTCCATAGTTGCATTTTTCATGATATCTTCCTTTCTTTATTCACACATTTCCTCCCAGCTTCAAATCATAATTCCTTCAATTTTGTCAACCACCTCATATTTCATATGAGGACATATTATATTGATTTCATCTAGTTAATGTGTGAACCATGCCTTCGTGCATCCTTTCACAGGAGGAGATCCTTTCTTCTAATCATGCTCTTGGGGTAGAGCACTCATTCATGATATATGTAACCATATGACATTACTCTATTTTTATCAAGTAGAAGCATACATACCTCATCTCTTTCTTTTGGTCATTTAGACTTCCTTCGACAACTTCTTTGATTGAAGGAAATTCAATCACCTTGACCCACTTCACTTATTTTGACATCATAACATCATTCCATGAATCCCATAAAAGGTGTAATTCTCTGAGAGACACTTGTTTCTTCCAGTAGGTGAAACTTCCAATGAATATTTCAATAGAGGATCTTGATCATTCTCATTCTGCAAATGCTCCTTTTTAAATGATGTATGATGAGCTCTATACTAGATGACTTTATTTAATTCCCATAAGTACTACTTATGATTCTAATGAGGTTACCAAGAGCTACATCCTTCTATAGGTGACAACCATAGACTTCTATTTCATCTATCTTTCATGCTTCTTTATGATGATGTCACAAGCTCTTGCTTTCAATTGTATGCATCTATGATGCCATCTCCTAACATGATGCATCCTATCATGCTTCTAATGATTCCTACCATGATAGTTATACTTTACAACAGAAAAATTTAAATAAAAACTTAAAAAGAACTAGGCGACGAATACTATCTATATCATAGTAGAATATTTTACTTCCTCCTTCTTGCATTTATTCTTTGTAGCTTCTTCCACTTCTTTAGTGATATGGGATTCTTCCATTCCTCTTTTGTTGTTGTCCTTCTTGAGCTTTGGACAATCTCTCTTGTAGTGACCACATTCATGACAACCATAACATTGAACCTTCGACATGTTCTTCTTCTTTTATTAGGACCAAACTTCCATTTTCTTCTAGTGATGGCAACAAATGTTTGAGCTTGCTCGCTTGATCCTACATCGATTTTTTTCCTTCAACCTAGTTTCTTTGATTTTGCACAATGAACACAATTCATTTAATGGAATAGCTTCATTTTTCCCATAGATTCTTGATTTGAAGTTTCCCCATTCCTCTGGTAGTGCATTGGGCACTATGGTTTTCATTTCCTTGTCAAACATTATTTCTCCCAACCCTTCGAGTTGGTCTCTTATTTATTACACCCTCATAAAGTATGAGGCTATTTATTCTTCTTTTGATATCTTCATCTTGTAGAGCATGAGCTTCTTCTTTCGGCGGTTCAACAATTAAACCCTTAATATGACCAACAACTTCATTTTTGTATGAGGATCAAATCTGTCCTCTTCTTCCATGCAAGAAAGTTTGATGACCCAAACAATTTGTTTCTCTCCTTGCAATATGAAGTCATTTTGACATATTCAAATATAGATGTAAAAATACTTACTTGTCAAGTGAAGATACTCCTAGATGACGAAATATTCATTTTGATGCCTTCTTGATTTTTGATGATGATGTAGATAATATAAGATGTATTCTTGGTGAAGATGTCTTTCTTCAAAAGTGATCCTTGGCTTAAAGGGATATCACATTGATTCCTTGATGATAATGACAATGCTTTTTCCTACTTTTCTTCCTTCAAGGCAACATTATTTAAACTTGTTTCACAACCTCAAATATCGACCCTTCTTCAGAATTTCAGCTTGATGTAGCAATTCTGAAATTTTAGCTTTTTCTGTAATAACCCTAGTTCACACGTGTGGCTAAAATATGTAAAATTTTTCCTCCTTTTTACTTTTCTTGACTTGACTTATTTTTCTTGTTATTTCGGTTCGCAAAGGAGACTTTTCTTGGCACAAAACTTGATCCTTGATGGTGGCTGCAATTCGATACTTGTTGTCGCAGAAGGATTTGTTAATACTTCACACGTGTGGAGAATATAGCCCAAGAAAACATACCCAAAAGTGCTTTGCTCTTCCTTCCTTGTGATAAAGATTGTAAAATGTGTGAGTTTCCCAAGAACACTTCAAGTGTGGAACCCTTATTTGGATGAGCTAGGGTTTTGAGGTCTTCTTTGATTCTCTTAATTATTTCCTTTCAATATGATGAGAGGGTTAGTCCTTCTTGATGATTGATGCTCTTGATTTTTCCAAGATGATCTCTTTTTACTTCGGCCCTAGAGTATCCTTCTTCGTGTTTCCCTTCCTTGATGTAGTCACCTTAGCTCTGATTCCATGTTGAGAAATCTAGAGGGCACCAAGTGTAGGTGATTTCTCTTACTTGATAACTGCTTGTGATGTATTTTTTAATTTACTTGATTAACTTCTTATTTCCTTTATATTAGTGTTCTCTATCATAAAACAACTACCAAACCAGAAATAAAAATGAGACAATAGGACACAAGATACAAACAATCATCCAAGGTCAAAACCTCTCCAACTGAGAGGAAAACCCACCAGAATCCTTTTATTCTTATACAACTTTAATTGATGAATTCCAAGACCTATGTACCTTGACCAAGACCCTCCAAGACCAAGTCATCATTCCTTCTTGATGAGATTTCCTTACACAGATTCTAACAATAAACTTCAACCTTTCAACAACTTTGACCCCAACAACTATTTCTGCAACTTCAACCTAGCTTCAACAACTTCGACCTAACAGTTTCACAACTTCAACCTTAAATTTACTTTAATAACTTCGACCTAGCAACTTCATAGCTTCGACCTTGCAGCTTCATAGCTTCGACCTTGCAGCTTCACAACTTCGACCTTGCAACTCACAACTTCGACCTTGCAGCTTCACAACTTTGACCTTGATGCAACTTCACAACTTCGACCTTGCATCTTCACAAATTTGACCTTGTAGCTTCACAAATTCAACCTTGCAACTTCACATCTTCAAGCTTGCATCTTCACAGCTTCGATGCAACATCAGAATTTCACCTAGCCCAGAAACTATAGAAAACCCAACAAAAGAGAGAGAGAGAAAGAGGCCTAAAAACTTTGATCTTGATCTTCTTCTTCTTCTTCATCCTTTTCCAACTTTTATCTTGAGGAGATCGAACTTGCTTGACTAAGTGTGCAAACGAGGTCGAATTCCTTCTTATTTATAGGCTTGTGAAGGGTACAAATTGCTATCTTGAGGTTGACTTGTCCCTTCATGTAGGTCAACTTGATATTTGTGCCATGACGAGGTCTTGGAGGGTCTTTTGACTCTATTTTGACTCAATAAATTTAAATTTACAATATGTAACATGCCCAAATGGGTCTTCCATACATGAAAATGACTCAATTGACTTTATGACAAACCTAGAAGCACTCAATGGGTGCTTGACCTAAAATTAATTTTTCCTTGAGTATGAAACCCATGCCTTAAGAACAAAAATAATAAATATATTTTTCTCTTTTCATTAAATACATAAAATCATGATTACATATGCCATTATGAAGACCGAACCTAGTTCCAAGTGTAGGTGATTTCTCATATTTTGACAATTACTTGTGATGTATTTTTACTTTACTTGATTAAATTCTTCTTTTCTTATTATTATTAGTGTTCTCCATCATCAAACAACTACCAAATCATAAATAACAATAGGACACAAGATATGGGTGACCAGCCAGGGCCAAAATCTCTCAACCTAAGAGGAAAACCCAAAAGAATCATGGAAAATTTTAGGGGCTAATATTCGCAAGTGGGCTAATTTTCCATGGCTTTTCCATAAAAAATATTTGATAATTTCCCGTTGTTTCTAAAGACGATTCACCCAAATTTTATAGTATAAAATTATTTTACCTTCAAAATTTCCAAAATTTTATAAAGATTATATATAAAACTATTAGAAATTTGCATGTATTTACAAAGCTATCAAGAAATATTTTATAATTTTCAATTTGGGGACTAGTAAGATTCGCCAAGGTTTCTAAACTTTAAGAAAAAATTTCATCCTTAAAATTTTCCCTGACGAGAATCCTTCTTTTCTTATAGAACTTCAGTTGACGAATTCCAAGACTTATGACCCTTGACCAAGACCCTCTAAGACCAAGTCATCCTTCCTTCTTGATGAGATTTCCTTACACAACTTCCAACAATAAACTTCGACCTTCTATCAACTTCTCCAACGACTTCGACCTAGCAGCTTCAACAACTTCGACCTAACAACTTCAACAACTTCGACCTTGATACAACTTCAACAACTTCGACGTAACATATTCAAAACTTCGATCTAGATGAAGTTTCACAACTTCGTCCTTGCAGCTTCACAACCTTGACCTTGCAGCTTTACAACTCCAACCTTGCAACTTCACAACTTCGACCTTGCAACTTCACAACTTCGATGCAACTTCAGAATTTCATCTCGCCCAGAAACTGTAGAAACCCAATGAAAGAGAGAGCGAGAGAGAGGCCCAAAAAATTTGATCTTGATGTTATTCTTCTCCTTCATCCTTTTACAACTTCTATATTGAGGAGATCGAACTTGCTTGACTGAGTGTGCAAATGAGGTCAAATTCCTTCTTATTTATAGGCTTGTGAGGGGTACGAATTTCTATTTTGAGGCCGACTTGTCCCTTCATGTAGGCTGAATTTATCTTTGTTCCATGACAAGGTATTAGAGGGTGTTGGGTCCCTATAATACTAGTGATTACCCCATTACTATTGTAGTTATACCCCTTATTTATATTGTTGTGCCCCTATTACCCCCATATTGTTATTTTTGTGCCCATAGAATCCCTCTATTGTTATTTTTGTGGCTTTATATTATTATTGTTAGGTCGGCTGGATTATATTGTGACTCCTTAGACTCCTATATATAGAAAGGAGGTTTTGTCATTTGTATCATCGAATAATTATTCATTTATGTAATGTAAAGGAGGTTGCCCCCTCGAAGAGGCTGAATTCTAAGGCATTGATCTATCTTTTCTATCTTTTCTTGAGCTGGTTTCATAACATTTGGTATCAGAGCTTTGGATTCTAGGGTTTCGCTGCTCCAAACAGGTCATCGTGGAATTTTCGCTATAACTTTTTTTCTATGACGTTTCAGAAGTCGCAAAAAAAACCCATTTGAGAAGAAATCGCGCTGAAATTTGGGTCCAAATTTCAGAGCTTTTCGCGCGATATTGGCGGAGATATGATCTGAGGAAGTTGGTCTTTTTGCAGACTCCTGAATTACATTCAAAACAGGTGACCTGGGGAAAATTGTCATAACTTTCTCTCTGGAGATTGGATTGAAATTTCATAAGAAGGTACAGAAAGAGGACGGACTGTAGTTTCTTGTATGCATGTTTCAGATCCAAAGGTCGAAACAGTGACTCGTGGCACATCGTACAAGTTCTCTCTACTGAACTAGTCTATAAGCAAGTCACTGTGGGAGATTTCACATAACTCTTTCTTGGAGAATCCAATTTGGGTCAGACTTGTGGCATTGGAAAGAGGACACAGAGGGCTACTACAGGTCACAAATTCAGAACTAGATGATTGGAAAGTACAGAGATACATCAGAGGCAATATCGAGCTCCTACAAAGTGAAAAAAGGTGTGTATATTTTCTTAAATTTTTGCTTAAGCTTGGTTTGAAAATTTATTTTGAAGGAATTCAAAGGGCATAGTAGAGAATTATTATCGGTAACTGATGCCCCGAGGAAAGAAAATGCAAACACCTAGTAAGGAACCTGAAAGCTCTAGCATGACTCATGAAGAAGAGGAAGAAATGCAACATGATATATCAAAATTACAAGACCAAGTGCAACAACTGTCCCTTGCACAAAAAGGAACAGAATCTAAGATGGATGGTTTAAAGAAAGATGTAAAAGCTAAGATGGATGGTTTAAGGAAAGGTGTAGAAGCTAAGATGGACTGTTTAAAGAAAGGCGTAGAAGCTAAGATGATTAAGACGTGGAAGCTAAGATGGATGATTTGAAGATAGATTTGAAGACAGACATGGACGAATTGAAGATAAATATTAATAAATTGCTACAAGAAATGGTCTCTAAGGGTGAAAGGGTACTAAAGGAAACTCATGATGAGAACAAAAGAAATGTTAATCATGATTCCATAGACGCTAATGTTGGATCGAAGACTCACCATATTCCAAAAATCGATATGAGGAAGTTTGATGGCAAGGATCCCGCCACATGGATATTACAGATGGAGCAATTCTTCGATCTCAATAATGTGCAAAACACACAAAAGGTACGTATGGCAACTGTATATTTGGAACCAAATCAGTTTGTATGGTATCAATGGCTTTGTTCTCGTAAACAATTTATCACTTGGGCAATTTTTACGGAAGAATTGATAGCACATTATGAGGATACAAAAAGCAACACTTTTTTTAGCCAATTGATAAGTCTCAAACAAAAGGGTTCAATAATGGAGCACATTGAGGAGTTCCAAAAATTGAACATAAGGGTAAAAGATATTCCAGAGGAGCATAGGATTGATGTGTTCATAGGGTCTTTAAAGGATAATATCCAACATGATGTTCGCCTTTGGGAACCTGATTCATTAGAGAAGGCATTCAGGTTAGCAAGAAAAATGGAAAGCAAAATTATGGCAACTAGGAAGCATACCACTCACAACTATAAAGACGGAAGTGTTGTTGCCCCTAGTCTTCCACAACCTACAAGGTTGACACCACAACAATTGGAAGAAAAAAGAGCAAAAGGGCTTTGTTACAATTGTGATAGCAAATACACAAAAGGTCATAAGTGTGCTGAGAAGAAATTATTCTACATAGATTGTGAAGAGGAAGAAGAAAAGGAGCAAGAAAGGTCAAAAGAAGAGGATATACTCCAGGAACAAAGCCTAGATGAAGAACAAATAAATCCGACCATATCTTGTAATGCATTGGCGGGAATTACCACTCCTCAAACCATCAAGATAGAAGGACAAATCAAGAAGAAAAAGGTAATAGTGTTGATTGATTCAGGAAGCACCCACAATTTTATTCATTGTAGGGTAGCAAAAGAATTGAATTGCTTCCTATATCCAGCACCAGAGTGTCAAGTGATGATTGCAAATGGAGGAACAATAAATTGCTCTGGAAAGTGCCATAATATCAAGCTATCCATGGGAGAATATGTATTGACTAGCCCAATGCTTTCCATTCCAATGGGAGGTGCTGATGTTGTACTAGGAGTCCAATGGCTACAATCCTTGGGTACAATAGCTTTTAATTTTCAAGAACTTTTCATCAAATTTTCTACGGAAGGAAAGGAAGTTGAATTAAGGGGTATTGCAGGGAAACCAGGAAAGATAATCAGCTCTAATGGCATGACAAAGCTTCTAAAAAAGGAGCAAAGAGGTGTAATTGCACAATTATGTTCGCTAGATGTTTCCACATTGGAATCATCTATTTCTCCAGATCTCCAAAAAGTCCTGGACAATCATTCCAAGGTATTTGAGACTCCCAAAGGTCTCCCACCTATGCGTGATCATGATCATGCTATTCATCTGATTCCAGGAAGTGTTCCTCCAAACATCAGGCCGTACAGATATCCCTATGTCCAAAAAAGTGAAATTGAACGTATGGTTGCAGAAATGCTAGAGGCTGGTATAATTCAACCGAGTCAAAGTTCTTTCTCAGCTCCAGTAGTATTGGTGCACAAGAAGGATGGATCATGGCGCATGTGTCCGGATTATAGGGAGCTCAACAAGCTCACTATTAAAGATAAGTTCCCCATTCCTGTCATTGATGAATTACTGGATGAATTGCATGGATCAATTTACTTCACCAAGTTGGATCTTCGTTCAGGATATCATCAAATCAGAATGAAGATTGAAGACATTCCGAAAACGGCATTTAGAACTCATGAGGGTCATTATGAATTTTTGGTCATGCCTTTTGGCCTTACCAATGCACCTTCAACATTTCAAGGTTTGATGAATTCAATTTTCAAACCATTCCTTAGAAAATTTGTGTTAGTATTTTTTGATGATATACTAATCTACAGCAAGTCTTGGAAGGATCATGTTGACAGGGTGCTACAACTATTGGAGGAGAAACAATTATATGCAAAAAGATCCAAATGTTTCTTTGGAGTCCAGGAGGTGGAATATTTGGGTCATATTGTATCTCATGAAGGAGTTAAGGTAGACCCTAGCAAAATTAAAGCCATTAAGGAATGGAAAATCCCCACATCCATAAAGCATCTGCGAGGATTTCTTGGGTTGACAGGGTATTATCGCAAGTTTGTTAAGAATTATGGGAGAATAGCAGCACCTCTAACAACATTATTGAAGAAAGATTCATTTTCATGGACTCCGGAAGCAACAAAGGCCTTTGAACATCTTAAAGAGGCAATGTGCCAAGCACCGGTCTTAGCTACACCGGACTTCACAAAAACCTTTATTGTGGAATGTGATGCTTCAGGAAATGGAATTGGTGCTGTTCTAATGCAAGATGAAAGACCCATTGCTTTTGAAAGTCGTCCAATCAAGGGAAAGTTTTTAAGCAAAGCTATTTATGAGAAGGAAATGTTGGCAATACTCCATGCACTTAAGAAATGGCGACCCTACCTAATGGGAAGACACTTCAAGGTAAAAACGGATCATGATAGCCTTAAATACTTTTTAGAACAAAGATTATCCTCTGAAGAGCAACAAAAGTGGGTCACAAAGATGTTGGGTTATGACTTTGAAATCATCTACAAAAAAGGGAAGCAAAATGTGGTGGCAGATGCACTCTCAAGAAAGGATGAGGATGTGGAAGCATTGTTGTGTGCCATTTCTATTATCCAACCAGATTGGATAAACGAAGCAAGGGAGGAATGGAAGAATGACGAAGAAGTGTGGGCACTTATTCGAAAGCTACAACAAGATTCCAGTACTTCTGATACATTTAGCTGGCAAAATGATTCGTTATGGTACAAAGATCGCTTATACCTCTGTAAGAATTCCCAGCTAAAACAAAAGATTCTTATGGAATTGCACACTTCTCCCTTAGGAGGGCACTCAGGATTTTTAAAAACTTACCACAGGGTTAAGAAGGAATTTTTTTGGGATGGCCTTAAATCAGATATTCAAAAGTTTGTGGCGGAATGTTTGGTTTGCCAACAAAATAAAGTTGAAACAATTAAGACACCGGGTCTATTACAACCTTTATCCATTCCAAGCCAACGTTGGGAGGAGGTTTCAATGGATTTTATCACAGGTTTACCCAAGTCTGAGGGAAAGAGTGTCATCATGGTGGTAGTTGACAGACTTACCAAGTATGCACACTTTTGTGCATTATCACATCCATTTAAAGCCAGTACAGTTTCTACTGCATTTATGGAAACAGTTCAAAAGCTACATGGAAACCCAAAGATTATTGTAAGTGACAGAGATCCCATTTTCACTGGAAATTTTTGGACAGAATTATTTTCTTGTCTTGGTACTCAGTTAGCTCATAGCTCATCTTATCATCCTCAATCTGATGGGCAAACTGAGATAGTAAACAAATGTTTGGAAGGATATCTTCGTTGCTTTGTATCTGATAAACAGACACAATGGGTCAAATGGTTGCCTCTGGCTGAATGGTGGTATAACACTTCCTTCCATACAGCAACAAAAATGACCCCATTTATGGCACTTTATGGGTATCAACCACCATCCATCACATCATATTTAAGAGAAAATTCTAAGGTTCAGGCAGTGGAACATCACATCGAACATCAACAACAAGTCCTCCAACTCTTAAAGGATAACCTCGTGTTGGCACAAAATAGAATGAAACAACAGGCAGATCAACATCGCAGTGAAAGAAGTTTTGATGTAGGTGATTGGGTATTCCTACGGCTACAACCATATAAGCAAATGTCCCTAAAGCAAGCTAAGAAGGATAATAAATTATCACCAAAGTATTATGGTCCGTACAAGGTGTTGCAAAAGATTGGTACTATGGCATACAAATTGGAGCTTCCTGCAGCTTCTCGATTGCACCCAGTTTTCCATGTTTCATGTTTAAAGAAGGTTATAGGTGACAAGCTCCCAATTCAAACAATATTGCCAGAACTTGACGAGGAAGGAAAAATTATATTGGAACCGGAAGCAGTCACAGAAACAAGAACTCGACAGCTACGAAATCGATCAATTTCAGAGTATCTTATCAAGTGGAAGAACTTATCCGCTGAAGATTCCACATGGGAGGATGAGAATTTTATGCAGAAGTATCCAGAACTACTCAAGCGTTGAGGACAACACTTTTTTGAAGGAGAGGGGCATGTTGGGTCCCTATAATACTAGTGATTACCCCATTACTATTGTAGTTATACCCCTTATTTATATTGTTGTGCCCCTATTACCCCCATATTGTTATTTTTGTGCCCATAGAATCCCTCTATTGTTATTTTTGTGGCTTTATATTATTATTGTTAGGTCGGCTGGATTATATTGTGACTCCTTAGACTCCTATATATAGAAAGGAGGTTTTGTCATTTGTATCATCCAAGAATTGTTCATTTATGTAATGTAAAGGAGGTTGCCCCCTCGAAGAGGCTGAATTCTAAGGCGTTGATCTATCTTTTCTATCTTTTCTTGAGCTGGTTTCATAACAGAGGGTCATTTGACTTAATAAAATTTTCTTTACAATATGTAACAAGCCCAAATGGGTCTTCAATACATGACAATGACTCAATCGACTTTATGACAAAGCTAGAAGCACTCAACGGGTGCTTGACCTAAAACTAAATTTCCCTTGAGCATGAAACCCATGCCTCAAGAATAAAAATAACAAATTTATTTCTCTTTTCATTAAATACATAAAATTATGATTACATATGCCATTATGAAGACCGAACCTAGTTACACATTTGTAACATTCTTGTCTATAATTTTAGGAACATGCTTTCCACTTGTTTATGTACTAGTAAATGTTCATTCATATTTATTAAGTTGTTAATCCTAATGTTAATCCTCATCAACATGTCTCTCAACTATTATGTTTGGTTTTCCATCAAAGACATCCATTATCCATGGTCTTGAATGAGAAATGGGTTTCCATTGATTTGAAGGATATATGGTATGGAAATTATAGAGTGCTTCATCCATTTACTTTATTACATGTCAAGGATTTTTTCTTAGTTAAAAGTTTATCAAGGGAGCCAATCCATGGCTTGATTGACCAATAGTGGCTCTCTAATGGTTTCCATCTTTTCTATTATCACTTAGAAATTGTGAAGCACATTTTTTGGGAATCTTAGCTTTCCAAACATTACTGGAGATATTTAGAGGGTTAATTTTTAGTTTTACCTTAGGGCAAGGTTCATTGATGTGTTGCATCATTTGGAAATTTACTTTCTTTAGTTCGTGTTGTCTTCTGTGGGATATGGAAATGCTTCTGGATTTCAACATTATTCATTCTATGGAAGATTAGATATAAGTAGATTTTTGAAAATGAGGTTAACTAACTTTTTCTTTTTGTACTACATGGAGGGCTGAGGTACACCATCAACCCTTCACTAAGGGCACCCTCTTATTCAAAGATGCCCAAACTCCAAATACCATATCTTATTTTGATTTTATCTTAAATTTAGTAGAATTGAGGGGTTATGATGACCATTGTTTATTCCCTTCAACTCTTTGGTTTACTATTTGTAAATATAAGATGAATTTTGCAAAAAAAATGTCAATTCACAATTCTGTACAATATAGAAGAACCTCCTTAGTGGTAAAACATTTCATAGTGTATATCTATAAAATGATTGATTCTTTCACTGGACAAATATTCTAAACCTGCAATATATGTCACATGTGGTTAATGCATAGATTCATAAATTTTATCTCTACTTATTTTTTCAGCGAAACTATTAATTTTCTCAAATCAAATAACTTTGAATAGGCCTGTGGTTCATATTATAAGCCATTCTCCACATAAATCTCAATTTTATCATGGTAGATGGAATTTGCTTCAACAATTGGATATCAAAATAATGGTGGCATAAAAAAACATAATAAAAGATAAGTTTGAAAAGGGTTTTGGTTTTGGTGCCTAGGGTAAACTATGTTAAAATTGTTGATTTTTTGTAGTAATGAAAGGTAATCCTGAATGGATAAAGAGGTATCCAAGTTAGCCTAAGAAAATTAAAATTAAAATTTATTTTTGGAGCATCAAGTCAGCCCAAGGAAGTGTCCCTTGGGTTGTCACACCCTTTCTACAAGTATAAATATATGACATGATGCCTCATTTGTTTAACTAATGAAGAGTAAGTTTGATCTGATTTTTTGAGGTCTATTTCTCTCTCATGTATAGCCACACATGTGGAGAAGGATGCTTTTGACTGTCTTTGACCAAGTTGTTTGGCCAGTCATTGAATATCTGTTTGATTGAGTGTTGATTATTACGTTTGACCAAATTTTTGAGGCTACACATGTAGGTTTGACCGTAGGTTGTGCATGCGGATTTGACCACAAATCAAAACTTTACCAAGCTGATTTGACCATATATTTTGATAGTTTGACTAGCCTTGACTTCTGGTCATTTTGGGAAATTTGACCAGTGTTGACTTGCTTGAGTTTGACTAAGTTTGATTGGTATTCCGACTTGTATATTTCACACAGATTTTTAGACAAATTGCTGATTTGTAAACCTTGCTGAAGAATAATTTCTCCTAAAGAAAAGTTGTTGGGTTTTCTCCCAAGGTTAGGTTTCCAAGGGAAAAAATAATGTCTCTATTGTGCATGGCTATATTTTTATGATCCTTACTATTTTTGCTACATTTACTATTGATATTTTCTGAAGTGTAATTGCTTAATGATATCAATGGTATAAGAATACTATGTGAAAATCATTAAGGAGTAGTTATCTGGCATAATTTTTTTATCTACTATACATCTTATAGAAAATTAAATAGAAAATGGTTGTTATTGATGTCAAAGGGTGTCCAAATGAAAGAGAAAGTTACATCGTCAAATGAAATATTTCGTGACCTTTCCAATGATATATGGAATGCCTTCTAACTCCTCACAGTTGATGAGAAATGATTTTTTGAATATTCATTATACATTTTTCCAATTGCTGAAGTTGGCCTAGCTAGTGGACAAGTAACCTCTACCCTATACCCCAAATTCACTATAAACAGGCGTGAGAAGGAACATTTCTATCCACCACTCAAGCAAGTTTGGTTCTATTTTAACAAGCAGGAGGAGCAGATTTGAGGTTCATACCTCATGGACCATTATGTGAAATAAATTTGAGTTGGAGAAGTCTTTTGTGAAGCATTTTTTGAGTTGTGGAGGGTTTTTTGGCATACTTATTGAACGTTTTTTTGTCTGTATTGGTTATGGTTTAAAAGAGGGCGAGTTCTGTTTCAAAAGAGGCCAAATTCAACCCTATTGATAGGTCGAATTCTGTTGAAGCCGAGGTCTATTCTAAGAGGCAAAATCTATTATGTTGAGAGGCTAAGGTTTTTCCTATAGACTGAGTTCTGAAGGATGCCAAGCCATAACCGAGTACTATGTGCTATTTTAGAGGTGACTGAGCCCTAATTCATCAAGGATACCTAAATATAAGTGACAATAGATTGGTCAAGGTTAGGTAGAAGCTTCTGGATTAAAGCTTGCAAATTTGTAAGTTGGTACTTACAAAGGATTGGTGTCATCTTCTTAACAGGTTGGAGCTTGCAAATTTTTAAATTGGTGCTTACATAGGATTGGTGTCCTCACAAGTAATTGCAATAAATTCAATACTTTTTGAAAAGCATTCAAGTTTTAAGTTTGAATTTTCATTTTAATCTTAGTGTTTATGCGTTGTGTTGATGATGGATTAAGTGATAAGGTTTTATTTTTAAGACTACTAGAGTGAAAATAATTTAAACCTAAGTGATATATATTCACCTGCTCCTCAGTATCATTGTGTATTTCGAAAAATTGGTATCAAAGAAGGTTTCTTCAAGAACAATCTAACAACTAGAAGAAGATCTTACAGGGGCCATGGCTAGTCAAGAATGTGTTAGGTCCCTATAATAATAGTGTAGTACCCTTATTTTTTTTCCAAATGTAGCCCCCATATTGTTATTGTTGTGCCCCATAGAAGCCCACTATTTTTATTGTTATGCACTTACGTTATTATTGTTGTGTAGGCTTTGATTATACTGTGACCGTTTAGACTCCTATATATAGAAATGAGATATTGTCATTTGTATCATGCAATAATTATTCATTTATGTGATGTAAAGTAGGTTCCACCTCGAAGAGGCTATTTCTCAAGTTGTTTATCTATATTTTCTTCTATATTGTGAGATGGTTGCATAACATTTGGTATCATAGATTTGGATTCTAGGGTTTCACTTCTTCAAACATGTCATCTTAGATTTTTCACTATAAATTTTTTTCTACAATGATTTAGAAGCTAAAGTTGGAACCACGTGGATCCAAAATATTGGATAACTTTGTGTACGCATTTCATATCCTGGTTCACTATATTTGTAGAGATATGATATGAGGAATTTAGGGTTTTGTAGGCTCTATAATTCCATCTCAAACAAGTGACCAAGGGAAAATTGTCATAAATTTCTCTCCGAGAATCAGATTTTAATTTCATAACAAGTTACTAAAAGTGCACGGAATGTAATTTTTTTTGTATCATTTTAAGGTCCGAAGGTCAAATCAATGACATGTGGCACTCCGTACAAGTTCACTTCACTAAACCTATCCATAATCAGGTCATTGTGGGATATTGGGCATAACTTTATCTTGAAGAATCCAATTTTAGTCCGACTTGTGGCGTTGGAAAGACAACGAAGAGGGAGAGAACAAGAAAGAATTTTAGATCTAAGAGAGAAGCAATTACTGATATACAACAATATCAATATCTAGCTGCAAAAAAAATGAAAACAATGTGTATATATATTTTTGAATTTGCATAATTTTTGTTTGAAGAATTAGTTTGAAGTGATTCAAAGGGCATAGAGAAGCATAGATATAATTATTTATTTCCAATATGCCTTTAAACAAAAAAATGGAAACACCTAGTAAGCAACCAGAAAGCTATAATATGATGCATGAAGAAGAGGAAGAAATGCAACATGATATATCAAAGTTATAGGACCAAATGCAACAAATTTCACTCTCCTAAAGAGCAACCAAAAATGAACTGGGAGTGATGAATGTTAAGATGGATTGTTTAAAATGGGATATGGAAGGTTTAAAAGTAGACATGGAAGGTTTAAAAGTAGACATGGAAGGTTTGAAGGAAGGTTTCACAAAGTTGCAAGCTTCCTAGTGGTGACAAGGTAATCCATGAAAATCATGATGAGGACAAAAAGAATATGAATTATGATTTTAGAGACTCCAATGTTGAGTTTAAGACCCACCACATTCCAAATATAGATATGAGGAAGTTTGATGGAAAAGATATGGTAACATGGATACTACAAATGGAGCAATATTTTGATCTCCATGATGTACAACATAAACAAAAGGTACTCATTGCATCATTATATTTAGAACCCAATCTGTTTGTATGGTATTGATGGATTTGTTCTAGTAAACCACTTGTCACTTGGTAGATTTTTATGGAGGAAATGATAACACATTATGAGGATACAAAGTGCAACACCTTCTTTAGCCAATTGATAAATCTCCAACAAAAGGGTTCAATGGTGAAGCACATTGAGGACTTACAAAAATTGAATATCAGGGTAACTGATATTCTAGAAGAGCACATGATTGATGTATTCATAGGGAATTTAAAGGATAACATCCAACATGAGGTTCACCTTTAGGAACCTGATTCATTGGAGAAGGAATTTGGCAAGAAAAGTTGAAAGAAAAATTATGGCAACAAGGAAGTCTACCAAACAACTATGAAGTGTTTTTGCTCCTAGCGTTCCACAACCTACAATGTTGACACAAAAACAATTTGAAGAAAAAAGAGAAAAATGGCTTAAATGTTACAATTGTGATAGAAAATACACTAAAGGTCATAAGTGTGCTGAGAGTAAATTATTTTACATAGATTGTGAAGAGGAGGAAGAAAAGGAACAAGAAACATAAAAAGAGTAGAATATACACTAAGAACCAACCCCTAAAAAAGAAGAAATGAATCCGACCATATATTGTAATGCACTGACATGAATCACCACTCCTAAAACTCTTAATATAGAAGGATATATCAAGAAGAAAAATGTAATAATGTTGATTGATTTGGGTAGTACCCATAATTGTATTCATTGTAAGATAGCCAAGGAATTGAATTGCTTCCTTTATCCAACACCAAAGTGTCAAGTGATCGTTGAAAATGGAGGAACTATAAATTTCTCTGGAAAGTGCCATAATATAAAGCTAACCATGGGGGAATATTAATTGAATAGTCGAATTCTTTCCATTCCAATGGGTGGTGTTGATGTTGTACTAGGAGTCCAATGGATACAATCTTTTGGGATGATAGCTTTTAATTTTCAAGAAGTTTTCTTGAATTTTTTTGGGAAGGAAAGGAAGTTGAATTAAGAGGTATCACATGGAAACCAAGAAAGATAATAAGCTCTAATGGCATGAAAAAGATTCTAAAGAAAGAAAAATGGGGCATAATTGCACAATTATGCTCATTAGAGATTCAAACATTGAAATCATCTATTTCTCTAGATCTCCAAAAAGTATTGGACAATCATTAGTATTTGAGACTCCTAAATACCTCCCACCTATTCGTGATCATGATCATGCTATTCATTTGATCCTAGGAAGTGTTCCTCCAAACATCAGGCCTTACGTATATCCCTATGCCCAAAAGAGTGAAATTGAACATATGGTTGTACAAATGTTAAAGGACGATATAATTCAACCTAGTCAAAATTATTTCTCTACTCCGGTAGTATTGGTGTACAAGAAGGATGAATCATGCCAAATGTGTCTAGATTATAGGAAGATAAAAAATCTCACTATTAAATATGAATTTCCCATTCCTGTCATTGACGAATTGTTGGATGAATTACATGGAGCAATTTATTTTACCAAGTTGGACCTTCATTTAGGATATCGTCAAATTAGAATGAAGATTGGAGACGTTCCGAAAACAACATTCAAAAATCATGAGGGTCATTATGAATTTTTGGTCATGCCTTTTGGCCTTACTAATGCACCTTCCACATTTCAAAGTTTTATGAATTCCATTTTCAAACCATTCCTTAGAAAGTTTGTGTTAGTATTTTTTGATGATATACCTAATCTACAACAATCCTTGGAAGGAGATTGATCAACATGTTGATAGGGTTCTCAAACTATTGGAGGAGAAACAATTATATGAAAAAACCTCAAAATATTTCTTTGGAGTACATGAGGTGGAATATTGGGGTCATATTGTATCTCATGAGGGTGTTAAGGTAGACCCTAACAAAATTAAATCCATTAAGGAATGGAAAATCCCCACAACCATAAATCATCTTCGAGGATTTCTCAGGTTGACAGGATAGTATCACAAGTTTTCCAAGAATTATGAGAGAATAGCAACACCTCTAACAACATTACTGAAGACAAATGCATTTTCTTAGACTCCAGAAGAAACTAAGGCCTTCGAACATATTCAAGAGGAAACGTGCCAAGCACCGGTCTTAGCTATGCCAGAGTTCACAAAAATCTTTATTGTCGAATGTGATGCCTCAGGAAATGAAATTGGTATTATTTTAATACAAGAAGGAAGACCCATTACTTTTGAAAGTCGTCGAATGAAATGAAAGTATTTACAAAAACCTATTTATGAGAAGGAAATGTTGGAAATACTACATGCACTAAAGCAATGACGAACTTACCTAATGGGAAGACACTTCAAGGTAAAAACCAATCATGTTAATCTTAAATAGTTTTTGGAACAAATATTATCTTCAAAATATTAGCAAAAATGGGTCACAAAGATGTTGGGTTATGACTTTGAAATCATCTAATAAAATGGAAGCAAAATGTTGTTGCAGATGCGCTCTCAAGAAATGATGAGGATGTGGAAGATTTTATTTGTGTCATTTCTGTTATCCAATCCGATTGGATAACCAAAGCAAGGGATGAATGGAAGAATGACGAAGAGGTGTCGACACTTATTCAAAAGTTGCAACAAGACCCCAACATTTCTGATACATTTATATGTAAATATGATTCATTATGGTACACAGATCGCTTATGCCTTTGTAAGAATTTCCAACTCAAACAAAATATTATTTTGGAATTGCATACCTCCCCCTTAGGAGGGCACTCAATATTTTAAAAAACTTATCACAGGATCAAGAAGGATTTTTTGTGATGGCCTTAAATATGATACTCTAAAGTTTGTGGCAGAATGTTTGGTTTTCCAACAAAATAAAGTTGAGACAATTAAGACCCCTGGTCTATTACAACCTTTAGCCATTCCAATTTAACGTTGGGAGGAGGTATCAATGGATTTTATCACATGTTTACCCAAGTCTGAAGGAAAGAGTGTCATCATGGTGGTAGTTGATAGACTTACGAAGTATGCACACTTTTGTGCATTATATCATTCTTTTAAAACCAATACAGTTGCGACTCCATTTATGGAAACAATTCAAAATATACATGGAAACCCAAATATTATCGTAAGTGACAGAGATCACATTTTCACTGGAAAATTTTGGACGAAATTATTTTCTTGTCTTGGTACTCAATTAACTCATAGCTCATCTTATTATCCTGAATTTGATGGGAAAACTGAGATAGTGAAAAAATGATTGGAAGGATATAATTTTTGCTTTGTATTTGATAAGCAAACACAATGGGTCAAGTGGTTACCTTTGGCTAAATGGTGGTATAACAATTCCTTCTATACTGTAGCAAAAATGATCCCATTTATGGAGCTTTATGGATATCACCCACCATCCATCATGTAATCTTTAAGAGAAAATTCTAAGGTTCAAGCCTAGAAGATCACATCAAGCATCAACAACAAGTTCTCCAACTCTTAAAGGATAACCTCACTTTGATGCAAAACCGAATGAAACAATAAGAAAATCACATCGCAGTGAAATAAGTTTTGACATAGGGGACTAGATATTTTTACGGCTACAACAATACAAACAAATGTCCCTCGAGCAAGCTAAGAAGGATAATAAATTATCACCCAAGTACTATGGTCCTTACAAGGTGTTGTAGAATATTGGTACTATGGAATACAAATTGGAGTTGCCCACATCTTCTCAAGTACACCCAGTTTTCCATGTTTCATGCTTAAAGAAGGTTGTCAGTTACAAGTTCCTAGTTCAAACAATTTTACCAGAACTTGAAAAAGAAGGAAAAATCATATTGGATCCTGAAGATGTCACTGAAACAAGAACTTGACAACTATAAAATTGATAATTTTCATAGTATCTCATTAAGTGGAATAACTTACCCACTGAAGATTCCACATGGGAGGATGATAATTTTATACAGAAGCATCGATAACTACTCAAGCATTGAGGACAACACCTTTTTTGAAGGAGAGGGGCAAGTTAGGTCCATATAATAATAGTTTAGTCCCCTTATTTTTATTGTTAATGTATCCCCCATATTGTTATTGTTGTGCCCCATTGAGTCCCACTATTGTTATTGTTGTGCCCTTACATTATTATTGTTATGTAAGCTCTAATTATATTGTGATCCCTTAGATTCCCATATATATAAAGGAGGCCTTGCCATTTGTATCATCTAAGAATTATTCATTTATGTGATGTAAAGGAGGTTTCCCCCTTGAAGAGGTTATTTCTCAAGTCGTTGATCTATCTTTTCTTCTATTTTGTGAGCTGGTTTCATAACGGAATGCTCAATCAAAATTCCTTTGTTTGATGGAATGCATTTTTCCTTTTAGAAGATAAGAATGAAAAATCACATGATGTATTTTGGTGCTGAAGGTTGGTAGTATATTTTAGATGGATATAAGGTTCCATATTCTCCTCCAACTGCTCAAGATGGGGAAAGTCTTATGTCTCTGTTGATGGTGCTGGATGCTGCCAACATGTAAGTTGATATCCTGGATGTGAGATCCCAATTGGACCTCACACTATTTGGTGTATGAGTCCCATCCAGATGTATGGTCCGACCACCATTGGGAAGGTTTCAAATATGTTCCTTGGTTACAAAACATACACAAGAGATCACAACACCCAGGGAAAATTTTAAGAGGCTCCCTAAATTTATATGTATAATAAATGGGTGAATCTCCATGATACATAGGAAAAATTGAAGGCGATTTTATTAATAATATAATATGTATATATAATTTTTTTTGCGAATCTCTCACGAGACTATATTATCTTGTAAAATCATGGTGAATCACTAGTACAAAATGGAGAATCACTAAGAAATCCAAGGGTTGTTGCAATCACTCTTTAGAAAATATATACAATAATCCTCTATAAAAGGAATAAGTCACAACCATATTCAAATCCTAACAATTTGGTGTGGTTGAGAGTAAAAATTCTCTCAAGCCGCCTAGATATCAAAAACATTACAAATGAAAAAGAAAATAATAATAATAATAATATAATATCCAAGTGGAAACCTCATTAATGCACTTGGGATAGACCTTTGGCTAAAAACCACCATGGAGGCAACCTTAAGTCTACAATAAAGGAATTCCTCCTCATGAAAACCCTATTAGGATAAATGGGGTAAGGCACTAGTGAAAACCAAAAATGGCAACAATAGCTTGACAGGAAAAATGAAAAAACAAAGGAAAAAAAGGAGGAAAAAAAAACTTTTGGTTCATAAGTGTTTTCAAGTAGACATGCACTAAATATGACTAGCAATAGGTTAATGAAGATCTCAAACTAGATTGAGAAACAAAGAATTCCAAGATACCTACACCAATAAAACAATTGGAAGGATTAATGTATTTATACAAAAATCATCACAACAAATACACATTGTACATCCTATTGCAAGTTCTATTTGCAAGAATCATCATCTTCATACTCCATGTCTTATCCTCCATTTCACACTTTCTCTATATACTCCATTTCATAATCTTCTTTATTATTGATGCACCATACTAATTGTAGCAAGCACCATTTCCAAGTCCCATTAGCATTTTTCATATTCACCATATTTCTTGTAAAACGATTGTATGTTTCCATTACAAATCAAAGTGCTCTTACTATTGTCATGGAAAATCATACAGTGCAATTGTTTCCATTGTTGAAGGTTATACATCACAAAAATCATCATGGATGAAAACCTTCTTCAACTATATTCAACATACACAACCCCATGTGGTTTGCTAAGAACAACATTGATACCACCAACTCCTCCCAACACACCATCACCACTCATCTCTGTGATTGGATGTCAGATGGGAGTTCACAAACGCCTACATAAAAGGGATGGAATGAAGGGAAATAATGTCCATCATCTCAAACAAAGGTACTCAAATATGGTTATGGAAACACATGACTGTAATTATGGCCCTATTCATGAACCTCACCCATGACTCAAGCATTACAAAATAATTTTATTTTCTTCTTTACATCAATTACATAAAATCATGATTACACATGTCCTTATGAAGACCTAGTTACATATTTCAACAACATCCATATTGTCTATAGCATGTACCATGAATAACTAGAGCCATTTATAATTTATTAGTTTTTATTAATGAAATTGTTATTCAAAGCATGACCCATTCAACCACCAATGGTTGTTTTTGGATAACATTATTACTTGTAATGTTTTTTTTAATCCCACTAGACCAACAATCTTCAAATATATATTTTCGGTTACTTCCTAACTTGTTATTAAATGAATTATAAGTTAAATTTCAGCCCATCCTATAATCTGATCTTAACCATTATCACTACTTACCATACAAGGTTGGGAGTGCCAACACTGTTTCACACTTTTAACAATTGCAACAATGGGAATATACACTCGACATTCTGTGATACACTAACAATGATTGCCATAGTGTTTCTACATTCAAGACACCATATTTGGGTTCAGTTACAGCCTATTAAATAATCTACACAATCATTTTTATTATTTACCATGATGTTTGGTGCAAACCAAACACTAGTTTCTTCATCTAATATCATCCACAATGCCTCCACGAACCTATTTTTGGTCTAAAGCTAGATGTTGGATCTAATGCCTCTGCAAACCTATTTTTGGTCTAATACTTTGCACAGATCCCTTAGCCTTAATGGCTCTCTATACCCCCTCGTGGATAAAATATGCAACCTTAATAAAGTCATCCTCAAGAAGCCCATGGGTGGTTAATGTAGGAGTCCCTATGTGAATGCCACCAGGAACCATAACACTTTTATCACTTGAAAATGTAAGGTCTGAAATGAAGCTATATCATCACATGGAGCAAGGAAAATCAATGAATCCCTTACATCTAAATATAGAAAGAAAAAATTCATGTAACCTGGTAAAGAATTCTTGTTGAGTGTGATATAAGCAACATCCAAAACGTTCTCTACTCTTGCAGTTGCACCATCAATTCCCTTTCCAAGACCATTAATATATACCATGTTGCATTCAACCAACTAAATCCAATAGAAATCAATATACAAGTAGGTTGTTTACTCCATCATATGAATAGAGGATCCTTACCAAGGGCCTCAAACCAACTAGAACTAGGTGATTGTCACTATGACCAGACACCAAATTATAACAGAGCATTGTGCAAAGTCATAGATTCAAAATTCATGTTAATTATCAAGATGTACGGCATGGGTACATATCTTTCAAAGATAAATATTTATTCATTACATGATATATTAGAACATTAGAAGTTACAATTATGTGGGTAATATATTATATCATATGTCATTGTACATGGAGCAGTTAGAAATTAGTCTACTGCCATAGGCTGAAATGGAGTACAACCCTATTACAAGGCCTATCGTACCAATTGTGACATCTATTTTAATCAGAGTAATATACATTGGCTTGTAGCAATCTTCTTCTGGAAAGAAACTAAAAGAGATTTATTACGCTTTGAATTTCAAATGCTTGTTAAAGGATCAAGTGGTGGTTGCAATGAACAACTCAAACTGGGTGATCTTAGAACAAAATAATTTAGTATTTCCAAGACAAAATAACATTATTGATGTATCTCTGAATTCCATGAAAACAAAACAATTTGATGTATTGAAATGATGTCTGACATTTGTAAACTAGTGAACATCTTACTAGCCCTGATGTAGGGCTTCAACTAGTGAATGGAGATCAAATGTGGACCCATGCAACAACATTCATAAAATTATCATAGAATAACATTGGAGGATATCTACTAACAACAAAATTCTCTTTCCCCTTATCACAAATAACAATGTATGAAAGTTTTAGTTTTACAGCTTCCTCTTCAATGGTTAACCTTTCTTCTTTGGTCAACCAAGAAGATAGATGCAAAGCTACAATCTCTTCCTTGTCACCTAGGGCATTATTTCTGAGATGCATGTCACCTTTTAAACATTTGTACTTGTCAAAGGAATCAAAGCCAATGCCCTTGCTCTCTTCTGCAAAGCTGAGTAAGATATTCCTAATAGCTTCATGCGAAATAGGCTGAGCTACCTTGAGAAATTCATGCATTGTTGAATCTGGAATATTTACTTTTCCTAAATCAGTTTCATTAGGCCACCTCTTCCATGAAAATCAAAGCCTCCAAGCTTCAATAACTAGTAAGCATCATCTAATTCATGAAATCCTATTTCATATGATATACCAGAGTAATAAAATAGCCAAGACAAATGACTGAAAGGTAGAGACATAATACATTCAAACCAAATAGTAAAGTTGCTCCGATGATGAAATAATCATAAATGCAACTACTTATAGGATAAGGGGTTTTAAATTTGATTAAATCGAATTTAAACTACAAAGGCATAAGAAAATGCAGCGACCATTCTCAAAGCTCGCTCCTAAATAAATAATCAGAACAATCAAACATCTACACATCAAAGACCTTACCAGCTTCTTTTCCATCACTTCTATATACTTTGATTACATGAAGGCCAATTGCTTTAAGCTGTCTGAAAACTGAAATGAGGTTCTGATAAAGGGCACAATATATGAATGAAGACGACAAAATCAACATTACATTGATGTACCTGGACAAAAATGCTTGTGAATGGTTCCTATGGTGGGAATCTAAATGTTAGGAAGGATTAGTGAGAGATTGGGACACCTTCAAGAAAAAAATTCAAATGATTTCAAGATATAGAAGAAGACAAACTTTTCACCAAGCTTACTCACTTGCAACAAACTTGGATAGTGGATGAATTTTTTAATGAGCGCCATGTATTAGCCACCTACATATATGACATATTTGATGAGTTCCTTCTACAAATTTCCATTACTAGGTTAAAAATGAGCATACAAAATAAAGTTCAAGTACTAGATATCAAATACGTTCAATTAGTTTGTCAAAAACCAATCTCATTGAAGAAAAACAAATGTTTCATAAACAAACTCCTTTATTTCCAACTGGAAATATCAAGTTTGAAGAATATTCCTCCTCACCAAAGTATCTCACCATCAAAATGAAAATAAGGATAAGTGTAAATGTTCTAGATGCAATGATCCTAATTGGACTCTTGTACCTAAGTATAAGAATAAAAAATTCTACCTATATGAAAAAAATAAAAAGAATAAAAAAATTATAGTGATAGTGATGAAGAAGTTGGAGATGCATCTTCTAACGTAGAAACTAACTTTGATGAATTCGGCATCTAGAAATTTGACAATACTCCAAGACTCTATGTGACCGCAATGACATGCATTTGTCAACCCAAAACTCCTCAATTTTATAGCTACACGAAGAAAAATAAAATGGAAGTTCTTATAGATAGCAACAATTGACATTACTTTATAGATACAAGGATATTGAAGTAATTAAACATATTTGTTTACCCTGCCTCTTAATTTTAAGTCTCAATTCTTAGGAATAAGACTACTTCATGTGACAAAAACTTCCATAAGGTAGAATTATCTATTAATGACAACAAATTAAAGTCTTCTATGTATGTTATGCCAATTGTAAGTGTAGACATTGTCTTAGGAGCCCAATAATTAGCCACACTTGGTATAGTTGGGTCAAATTTATAATAACAATTTAGAAGACTTTTTATAAATGGAAGAAAGTACAAGTTTCAAGGAATCAACTATCCCCCTCCCCAAATAATGTCATCCAATGGAATGGAATATATGATTAAGAAAGGATCCCAAAGACTATTTTTTACACTAGTATTTAATGGAATATGCTGCTAATGAAAATCAAAATCGTGACCCAAAGTAACTAGATATAATACTTCAATATGATTAAGAAGGGATCCCAAGCCTATTTTTTACACTAGTATTCAATGGTTGATACTGCTAATGAAAATCAAAATGGAAACCCAAAGAAATAAGATATAATCCTTGGAAAATATGATTAAGAAGGGAACCCAAGCTTATTTTTTACACTAGTATTCAATGGATGATATTGCTAATGAAAATCAAAATGGAAACCCAAAGAAAATAGATATAACTTTTTTCAATAACCTCTTCATGGTATTCCTCCACCACATTTTAGAGATTACATCATAGAACTAATATCTGGTTATGCCCCTATAGAAAAAAATATTATACAAGAGTAAAAAATAATTTATACCAGAGTAAGAAAATAGCCAAGACAAATGACTGAAAGGTAGAGACATAATACATTCAAACCAAACAGTAAAGTTTCTTTGATGATGCAGTAATCATAGCTGCAACTACTTATAGGAGAAGGGGTTTTAACTTTGATTAAATCGAATTTAAACTACAAAGACATAAGAAAATGCAGTGACCATTCTCAAAGCTCGCTCCTAAATAAATAATCAGAACAGTCAAAACATCTGCACATCAAAGACCTTACCAGCTTCTTTTCCATCACTTCTATATACTTCGATTCCATGAAGGCTAACTGCTTTAAGCTTTCTGACAACTGAAATGGTGTTTTGATAAAGGGAACAATATATGAATGAAGCTATATCATCACATGGAGCAAGGAAAATCAATGAATCCCTTACATCTCGTTGTAGCGGCTACAACCACCCTCCAAAATTTTGCCTTAGCTTGTTTTGGAGCCTCCCTACCAACCTTTCACAACACTTTGTCTGTCAAGTACTCAAGCTTCAGTGTTTTCCTCGCAGAAAGGTAGCCTGTCAATCACATTTGGTCCATTCCCCTCACAGGCTGTTCACCCGAACTTGGTCCAGCTACAGGCTGAGCAGCTTCCCTTTGAAAATTTCGCATTTCTGGAGGGTAACCATCCTTCCCTCCAGAAATTGCGCAATCCTCTTTGGCAGCCTGCTGGGCTCCAGGATTGCGTAATCCTGCCAGCCAACACTCCTAATAGGATTTGCGCAAATTTCCCTAGCAAGGCTGCTCAGCCCAGGATTTGCGCAAATCTAGGCAGGAGTCAGATGCCTCCTAGGCAGTCAGCCTAGCTCCCAGCCAGGAATGCACATTTTTTCCCAACCAGTTGAGCAACTGCATGGATGAACAGTCCGGTTGACCAGTTCCATCCGGGACCAAGGAGACTTGACTTGCATGCATGCATGAATTTCTCTTCCCAGAATAGCAAGAGACAACATGCAAAAGGCATCCCTTGATTCAGGGAGCTATTTTTAGCAGCTGGGGGTTACATGCAATTTTTTTTTAGAAGTTTCCCTCCAAGTGTCGCTTTTTCCTATATTTGTGGCATGCGCGTCATGAGACAAAAATGATTTATTCCATGCATCAAGGCTCATTCGTTCACATTGATCTTGGAGCTCTGACATCCCACAACACATCCAGGTCTCTTTGACACATCCGGATCAACTATTCACGGGTAAGTGGCCTCAATGTATCTTTTTCAACATTTCTGTCGCTTTTTGTGTATTCACTTGTGTGAGTGATGTTTGCTTGATTTCTTTGAATTCTTTCTATCGTTTACATGTGTAATAGATTGTCCTAGCTCTGTTTAAGTTTTTGTTGCTATCTCACTACTATCATATGCATGAAACTGTTTTGCACGGACGTTCGCCCAACCTGCGAACTGCCTCACCCACATGCATGTTGATCTGTTTGTTGAATATTTCACTCATGTTTTGCATGCACTGTCAATCACTTATAATATCACTTAGTGTTGCCATGTATTTACTGTTTTATTTGCTTTCAGTTTCCTGTTGGCGAGTCAGGCCAACCTTAGCCCGGGCTCTGCCTTCACCAAGGCTACATTTCGCAATCTGGGAAAGGAAGGCTCACCTTCCTCTCCAGGAATGCACATTCCTGCCTAGCACTAGCCTCTAGGATTGTTTTGCACATTTCTGGAGGATAGTGACTGCTTGGCCCAAGAAATTGCGCAAATCTGTCCATGGGCCAGCAGTCCTTCCCAGTTAGAATTGCGCATTGCGCAATCCCAATAGCTAGTTGCCTGATTGGATTGTGTATTTTGCAGATCGAGCAGCCAATCCTGCCTCCCAGACAACCTAGACTGCCTTTTGCAAAGTTCTGGCAGCCAGTCACCCAACCACCCAGTAAAATTTGTGCAATCTTTCTCATCAGTGTCACAGGTATGTGTTGTGTCCTTCCCTAGATTTGCTTTGTTTCCACTGATATATTTCTTGCCATGCATGTTGTTTGTTCCCAGATCTTTCAGGTGTTCATCTGTCCCAATGGCTTCTAAGAGAACAGGATCACAGGACACTGATGGAGTTATAGTTGGAGCAACAGTTGAGCAGGTGTCCTCTAGTCTACCGATCTATGAAGATACGAAGATGTATCTAGACAAGGACATCAAACTAAAGTGGCAAGAGGTTAATGAAACATTCGCAGGCACTTTTGGGGAAGACCTCAAAGACCATCAGGTGTACGTGAACATTCACAAGTCCAGCTTGTACCGGATTTCATGCAGATACCCCACATTCCCATGCGCATACATGATTCACTGGATCGTCTCTCACACTGACCCCGAGACAATGACCTTGAGTAGTGTTAGTGGGACGAAGCTTGAAACCTTCTAGGCATGAGATTATGATAAGATGTATCAAATGTCAGAGCTAGTGACTGTCATGAGTCCTCCATTCAGCTTTCCTAGCAACAGAGGTAACTCTAGAGACATTTTGAAGGATTGGGTAAAGGAGCTATCTCGTTTCAGGATGACACCCAACCAAATCTACAAGAAAATATATTGAGGAAGGCGTACCAATACTTGGTCATAATCGCATGTCGACTGAGTGGCCAAGCGATAACTGAAACCTTTCCTTAGAGTTGGGTGATCGCATTGGACCAACTGGGTAGAGAAGGAAGACCATGCAACTGGTCCGGCATACTGGCTCATCAGCTAAAGGAACAAGTCACGAAGGCTCGATAGTCACCTGAGGGTATGCATGTAGAGATTTACATGTCCGCCTACATCCTAGATTCAGTCTATGCCCGACATGAGTTCCCGGGCTTGGAGTGGGCATGGTCACTAGCGGAGACTATTGTGAACACATATTTCAAGTTGTTGTCCGAATGCAACTTCAGGGGAGTAATCATACGGCTATCCGACCATTTTTTCACCCTAGTATATAGGATGATATTCAAACAGGATCCACCCTACATGTCAAAGGAAGCAATGGAGGCATTGTTAGGCATTGCAGATTGGTATGCCTCACCGTCTAACACTTTCATCTGAATGTTCAGTGCGGAGAAGCCTCCGCATGTTCTACCAAAGTTTTCCTTGGACATACTTATCATGTAGGAAGTAGTGTATCACATCTCAGTAGGATTGACAGCTAGACTACAATGGAAGAAGAAGGCACCTTGGCCCACTCTTCCATTGCGGATTGGGTTATATGAGATCCAGAGTATCAAGCAAGTGGATGTTGAAGCAGAACAGATGAAGAAGTACCCGTTCAACCTCCAAAGCTTCAACTCATATGACCCACATTGCATTGTGAAGGATCACTGCATGAGATTTCAGTTCAACTGGATCCATGGGGCATTTCATTGGGTCGAGGAAGACTCATGGAGGTATTTCTACGATTCCTCCAGACCCAATGAATAGGTTGGATTTTCCATAGAGTAGTTAGCAAAGAGGCATGAAGCAGCATCACATAGAGCACCAACAGTAGCAGTAGTAGCAGCAACAGTAGAGGCAGCAGAGCCAAGCATACCTGTGTGTGACAAAAGGAAAAGGAAGATTGTCAACCACATGGAGGAGGAGCAAAGCTGCAAGTTTCAAGCAGATCCACTTGAGAATAAGAAACTATGGATATTTAGGCAAAGGGGTGGCAACGCGACAAGCGAATTACGCGAAGGCAGAGGGATAAGAAGAGAATGGAAGAAGCAGAGAAGGAGTTGCATGAGTTGAGGGGGAAACTCTGGATGTAACAAGAGCTATGCCAACAAGAGAAGGAAGCGCAGCAGCAGCAGATACAGTGGGGGGAACATCATGTGTAGACAGATGAAGCAACACCCATACAAGTAGTTGATTCATCTGAATAACTGGCATCAGTCCAACAGGGTGAACCATTGTAGGGGAAAGACTTTGTTCATAAGATAGAATAGGCGCTTGAACAATTGGATGCAGACATGGAGTAGTAGGAGTTGCAACGGGACACCGACCTCATGCCTCATCACAAAGAGATCGACTCACCCGCTTAAATGCATCCAGATGATGAGAAAGTCTCAAATGACCAAGGAGGCACTGAGATCCTTGGTGGTCATCCAAAAGCAGAGATGCAAAAAATCTCCTTTGACGAATCTCATCACAGAGTTGTGCAGTCTCACAGAGTACCAACTCCAGAGGACCAAACATCTCCTACGCAAGTTGAAGAACAAGTGATCGTGACTGATGTGCACAAGATCCAATTTTTTTTGCCGAAGCAACTAGAGTGTATGCCGGAGCCACTAGGTCAAGTGTTTGTTTCCTCATAGCTGAGAATGAGCGAATGGCAAAGGAACTACAGGTATCCAAGCAAGGAGGAGACTTGGTGACAATGTTCGCATGAGCTGAACTAAAGAAGGCAATACTAGATGAAGTAGTGTCCCTTGACACAGTTATGCGAGCATTGTACTCCAAGTTTAGTACCGTGCAACAAGAAGTTGTCCATCTCCATGGATGGCAGCAACAATGTGTGAGAAGACAATGCATCTTGAAGAACATACATGCCGTTGTTGATAACATGCAAGCATGGATGATGAAGTACAAGAGAGCCCCACTCCACTTGCCAAAGATGATGAGGGTTAATGCGGTCGAGGTGCAAGCATGTATCCGGAGTCAGATCCAGAACTATGAAGACCTAGCGCAACTCATCACTAGCATACATGCTTCCTATGAACGAGTATTCAAGAGCATGGATTTTGTGGTGCACACACATGTGATCCCATCACTTGGGACTATTACCCAAGCGAAGACAAAGAAGCAGGTCCGACAGGAGCTTGAGTTGTACTTCGAAGAGTCTATGTGCACTGCCACTAGCCCAAAGTTTCCTATCAGTGTAAACATCATGCACAAGTATGTTGTTGGTCCGGCCACATTGAAGACAATGATGCACATGCTTTCAAACGAATTGGACAAAGGAGCTCGAGCAGTGTACCCGAATGCTGTGAAGGCAAGGTTTAGGTTTCAGACAAATGTCACAGCGGAACACATAGACACTATCAAGGACTACCAATCTTGGCATCAATATGTTACTATTTATCAACATGAGGATGTCAAGCATTTGGACTTCTATAGTTGTCTAAGTCAGAATGATGTCTAGTTTGGCTTGTTCAAGCCATTGTTCACATGGGTACATGTGCATTGTAATGTTGAGTCATGTCAAGTGTAAGTGAAGTCTCAATAGTGGATGTAACAGTCATAGAGTAGGTGAAGAGTCATGAGGGAAGTTGAATGGTCATAAAGGGGAATGTCAAGGGTCACCCCACCCTTTGCTATAAACAGTCCCTCATAACTCATTGTATATGATTTTGGTCAACCAAGCTTCTATTAAGACTATCTTAAAGAAAGCTTGGATAGTATTGTAAGACGCCTTGGCTTCTCCATTGCATGAAGCTAGTTCATCTCTTTGGAGGAGTAGGCAGATGTGGCTATAAAATTTCACTGATGGGGCTAATAGTTTTACATGGATGTATTGTATGATTGGAACTTACACTTCTTTATATAATAAGATACAACACATTTTCATGCATACGTTGTTATTGTAGTTGGACTATTCCAGTTGCCTTAATGATATATGTTGTTTAACTTACGTATTTGTGTATGAATTGATTCGTATGCAATCATATGAATCTTGTTGCAAATGTGTTGTTGGTTTAACCATCACTTTGGATTGTCAACTCTTCTACTTTCCAGCTTGTGATGCATCTTCGCTCATGTGTTCCCTTCCTGGCTGAGTACTGATATAGGTTTTCAAGGGGCGCACTCATCTCACCCCCTTTGTGTTAGAACCTTTCATGCATCTTCGCTGACTCACTGCAACAGTCACACCCTTGTTAGTGACAGAGTTATCTTACTTTCCTTTGTGTGACATCGTGGTTAAGGCATTACCTTACGACCCACTGTTGGGACTCCTACACCAAACGGTCTAAGGTCTAATTGGGACTTCTTATCGGGGAGATCCCTTTGACATGTTGGTGGGTCCTATTAGTGTCAGTCTTTCCAGCCTTCCTACAGTGATCAAATATGCTCTTACAAAGTGGTCTCAGAGTGTCAAGGTCAAATTTTGTCATTTCAGTGAGTTTTCAAGCAAAATTTGGTCACTAGGCATTAGGTCTAGCGTTTGCCCAAATGTCAGTCTATGTCATCATTCAGCTGAGCCTATCATCATTCAGAGGGTTTTCATTATCATGTCAGTGTCTAATGAGTCATTTTACACCTTATTCATGCTTCAGTTGTGCCTAGGCAAGCTCATTTCCCTCTCCTAGGGTTTTGAAGGCAATTTCTCTTGGATGGTTAAATCACCGGCAAAACTTGTTTCCTGATGTTCATACACCTTCCCCTATCCTTAAAGTACCTTATCAAACACTTCCCAACACTCAGATCCCCCAAATTCCTCATTTTTGCACAAACCCTAGTTTCTAGCTACAACCTGGCAATTTTCTAGGTTTGGCCTGTGTTTTGCCCTTTTGGACCCCTTCCCCTCACTCAATCTCTGAGATTCCACTTTCCCCTACTTCCTAACATCCCTCCCTACTTCCAAAAATTTCCCCAAGAATTTAGAAGCCCCCTATCCCCTTCATTTCGCTCCATTTCGACAAAATCCCTTGTTCCACACATCGGGACAAGTTTCACTCAAATGATGTTTTAGAGAAATATAAGATGAATTTTGGAGAACTGAGAGCGGTTTTTGTCCAAAACATGCCAAGGAAGAAAAACCTCCTTCACGTTTTACACAGGTGTCATGGTTTGAGAGAAATGTCAAGAATTCCGTTGCCTCATGAGAATCAAAGACACCTCTGAAGTGACCTTGGGAAAATCAAGTTTTCTCCTAGCTGGGTTGGCCAAATGATTTTCTTGATGGGTAAAATGATAACTAGACACAAAGAGATTTCCAATTAGCTATCATGAGATCAATTTGGGGTTAAGGAAGGCATTCAAAAGTTTACTGCAACAGAACTCTTCTTTCAGGCAGCCTCATTTGGCACTTTTTGACCAGTCTTGGGAGATTTGATTTTTGACAGGTCAAATCAACTCCAAATCCACAAATTCTAGTTGGGTTGGAAATTATACTCGCAGACCTTTCCAACAAGCTATCCTGCACCCAATTCTGACACCGGGAAGGCCTTCAAACAGAGCTCCCAATGTGCGCGACCCATTGAGGAAACTTTGCCAGATTTCACTGTAACAGCTCGGAAAAGCACAGTTTGACTTGGTTTGACTTTCTGAGTTTAATTATGGTCCTCCTTGATGTAATTATGACACTTTTTAGACACTTTTACCCTTTTGTAACTCTTCTAGAAGATTCATTCATGTAAAGGGTGAAAATTGAATGTATGAACTGGTTTCCAAGTTTATAGAGGCAAGTTGTTTTGACTGCCTATTTTGTAGTGCTTAGTTTAGAAGTGGTTGAAACAGCTCCTAGGATAGTGAGCTCGACCCATGGAGGCAGGGAAAGAGGTTAGATCATCTATATTATGTACTTTCTTGCTCATTTTCATGGTTGGACTCTTGAGGGAGAAGCTATCATTGTATTATTCACTTGTATCTCTGCAATTTTTGGCTAAGGAAGACCAGGGTTTTGCAATCATCTTTGGGATTCTTGTGGACTCATGTGTTGATGGTGTGTTCTTCATGTTCTTGTAAGCTTTGTTATGTGATTCATTTCCTTTCTTTACTGCTTCACATTAAACAAATGAAGTGTTAAAGTATGAATTCATGCTAGCCATGCTCTGCTTTTAAATTTGTTTAATTTCAATGTTTTCTTCTGTCTAAAGAGAATTCAAAGTTATTGTTTGCTCTCTTTAGCTCCTCATCTTTCATTCCTCACCATTCATATCAGTTAAAGGCATCAATACAGGCTCCTATCTCGCCCCAAAGACCCCCCTGCAGAAACTGTGTCAAATCCCCGCACCCAAAATTGCAATTCCTCAAATTGCCACCAAAAACCCAAAAAACCCCAAATCCACCTTTTTAATCAGTTTACTAGCCTAATATCAGTGTTACCTAGTTGGTCATATCATCCCATTGAAGATCTACCGAGATTGACCGAAGAGAGCCTTCTCCTGCCCCGTAGGGCTAGCTACGAGGCTGAATGGTTAGATGTAGCCTTGAGGTTTACCTTTCTCAGCCTGAGGTGAAATTTCAAGCGCTAACATACTGGCGACCATACTGGGGAGAACATCTAAACCTTTGCTCATTGACGTGTTATTTCATAAGTCTTAGACGGAGCCTGAAGTTATGCCAGGAAGCCTTCGAAAACGCTCTTGTTTTACGTCAGCGCAAGTAGATAAACGTTGCTTCAGTCTATCTCCGTGAGCTTGTGAATACAGCACTTCACTTGCATTTTACCCCAGTACATGTATCAAGTTCAAATCTAATTGTTGATGGTGAACAACGATCAGGCACTTGAAAGGCTGAAATCATTCACTTGGCGACTCTAAATCAGTTTTGAGATCAGATCCAAAGACTCCACTGGAGGATGATTCCGACCAGCAAAAACATGAAAGGACAACATGGACATATCAGGTATTCAAGTTGGAATTTCATCCAAGACATTTTGTTCTTTGTCATAAATTATTTCTTCTCTTTTCCCAAGAATGTTAAGAAGGCTTTGCAAAGTATACTATGTTTGAGAAGAGATCCTCGGCCTGCAGTTGATTCTTTCCCTTTGAAGATTTTGAATACCAAAGATTTGCATACCTTTGAGCTTGATCAAGACCTTTCTTCTAAATCTTGTGATGACCATCTTCAAATTGATGAACCTCAAGTGACCAAAACTAATTCTATACCTGCTGTACATACCCCTATACCTTGTAAAATTCCAGATCGGTATAAACCTCTTGTTTTACCTTCTGTTCTTCATGCTTTCCCCAAAAATTATGATCTATACTTGCCGAGGTTTGATGGTGAATGTAAGACTGTCAACGCTGAGCAACATGTCCAGAATTTTGAGAATTTTCTAGATCTTTTTGAAGTTGATGATGAAGATGTTAGTATGAGGCTTTTTGCTCTTTCTTTGCAAGCTGAAGTTAAGAGTTGGTTCAAAGCCCTGCCTGATGCGAGTATCTCAGATTTCCAGCAGTTTGTCAAAGTCTTTCTCGATAGGTGGATGATCGGGCAGAACCTTCTCTTGATTGTAGAAGAGTATAACCAGCTGAAAAGATTGCCAGGGGAGACAGTACAACCGTTTTCATCGAGATTTAACCATGTTTATTATTCGATGCCAGTTGATATAAGACCTTCTCCTAGATCTGCTCTCTTGCACTACCCAGGTGCCTTTGATCCGGAGATGGAGTTTCAGCTGAGAGAGAAAGATATTGCAACACTTCATGAAATGCAAAACAGTGCAGTAAATGTAGAGGCGCATCTGCTGATCCGACGGGCAAAGTTGAAGAAAGAAGAGATGAAAAGCATAGATCCGGAAAAATCAACATCTTTAGAGGTAAAGCTTGACATTTTGGTAAGTGCAGTAGAAAAGATGATGGACAAGATCAATACAAGAAATGTTTATGATGTTCAAGCCCATGGCTCGCTGATTGAAGAAGAACAAGTTGCTGATCCAAAGCATTTTGTTTCTCATCCTAGTTGTCATAGATTTGATAATGATTGTTTCGTAGATCATCTTGGAGAAGAGAGACCTGTTAATATGACATGCATGCTTGATGATGTGTTTTATAGTGTTGATTTGCCTCATTTTGATGAGTATGATGATGATTATGTTCTCCAAACAAAAGCTAATCTTACAGACAAATCAACAGCTAGTTTGTGGGAGGAAAAATTTCATTTTCAGCAGCTTGAATACAATGTTCAGCCATCACATATCAGCTATGACATTGACGAGGAAAGTGTAGCAAAGTTTGAAGTAAGTGAAGGATCTTTGCCTTTTTGTTTTGATTCATGTCAGTTCATCAGAGACAACTTCCATGCAATCAGAAATCAGTTTTCAACAAGTCTTGATCTAGACCATCTTGAGGGCAATGAAAATTTTGTTCAAGACTTCTCATATTCAGATTTGCAACCTTCGAAAGCCATTGATTGTCAAGATGCAGCTGAAGACTTGGAAGTGCACACACATGATTTAATGATTCAAGGTGACTCTGTACCATTTTGTTTTGAATCAATTCAGTTTTTGAAGGGTAGATTGCATAGTAAATCATTTAATGTTGAGGATGAGACAGATAACAAAATTCTTGAGCAGCCTGTAGCATCAGATTTGCAGCCACCAAATGAAATTGAAGGGCAGATTATAGATGAAGGTGTGGCAGCCGAAATACCTGATTTGATGATGCAGGAAGATTCTATACCCTTTTGTTTCGAAGCATTTCAGTTTATAAGGCAGAATTCTCGTAAAATCTCTCAAGAACAAGATGAGCAGCATGTAGGCAATCATGTAATCACAATGGAACCAATAGAAATGGGATTGCAACAGTCTTTTCAAGTTTTTCATGATCCAATAGCTGATGTTTTGGATGAGGTTTGCAGTCAAAGTCTTTCTCCATTGTCTACATGTGAGCTTGAAACGTGTATTGATACAAATTTGATTCGGTAGCCGGTTTCTTTCTCATTTTCAACAGAGGTCTCGTCACAAGGCTCAGATCAAAGTTTGCATTCATGGTATGAGGAAAAGAGAAGTAATCCATTCGATGAGCTAAGTTCCAGTGTGCTTGAATTTCAAGATCCTTATGCAATGTTTTTGGAGGTGGATAAAGAAGCCATATCATTCAATGGATCTATTTCTAAGTTGTCATGGGAGTTGCCTTTCAGTAGTTCTCTCTTGTTATTCATAAGCGAGAACTTGTGGAGAATTCGAACAGCAGATCCGATACTTACTTGGTTGCATTGGTTGTTTCATTTCACTTGATCAGGTGATGAATGAAACTGTTAGAGTAGGTTTTGATGAATAAGCTCCACTTTGAGCATCATGTTCAGTTGTCAGTTGTGTTTAAGTATTGAGTCAGTTTTTAGTTGAGTAAGAGTCAATTTGTGTCATTTGAGTCATCAGTTTTCAGTCTTTTTGTTAAGTCAGTTTGTGTCGGTTTTTAGTCATGCATTTTGGACTCCATAGCCCAATGATTGAAAGGCACTGGTCTGCTCTCCCAGAGGTCTAAGGTTCTTGGCACCTCCAAGGAGCTACCATCCCCATTGGAGCCAATGTTAGTGTCAGTCTTTCCAGCCTTCCTACAGTGATCAAATATGCTCTTACAAAGTGGTCTCAGAGTGTCAAGGTCAAATTTTGTCATTTCAGTGAGTTTTCAAGCAAAATTTGGTCACTAGGCATTAGGTCTAGGGTTTGCCAAAATGTCGGTCTATGTCATCATTCAGCTGAGCCTATCATCATTCAGAGGGTTTTCATTATCATGTCAGTTTCTAATGAGTCATTTTACACCTTATTCATGCTTCAGTTGTGCCTAGGCAAGCTCATTTCCCTCTCCTAGGGTTTTGAAGGCAATTTCTCTTGGATGGTTAAATCACTGGCAAAACTTGTTTCCTGATGTTCATACACCTTCCCCTATCCTTAAATTACCTTATCAAACACTTCCCAACACTCAGATCCCCCAAATTCCTCATTTTTGCACAAACCCTAGTTTCTAGCTACAACCTGGCAATTTTCTAGGTTTGGCCTGTGTTTTGCCCTTTTGGACCCCTTCCCCTCACTCAATCTCTGAGATTCCACTTTTCCCTGCTTCCTAACATCCCTCCCTACTTCCAAAAATTTCCCCAAGAATTTAGAAGCCCCCTATCCCCTTCATTTCGCTCCATTTCGACAAAATCCCTTGTTCCACACATCGGGACAAGTTTCACTCAAATGATGTTTTAGAGCAATAGAAGATGGATTTTGAAAAACTGAGAGATTTTTTTGTCCAAAACATGCCAAGGAAGAAAAACCTCCTTCACGTTTTACACAGGTGTCATGGTTTGAGAGAAATGTCAAGAATTCCGTTGCCTCAGGAGAATCAAAGACACCTCTGAAGTGACCTTGGGAAAATCAAGTTTTCTCCTAGCTGGGTTGGCCAAATGATTTTATTGATGGGTAAAATGATAACTAGACACAAATATATTTCCAATGAGCTATCATGAGATCAATTTGGGGTTAAGGAAGTCATTCAAAAGTTGACTGCAACAGAACTCTTCTTTCAGGCAGCCTCATTTGGCACTTTTTGACCAGTCTTGGGAGATTTGATTTTTGACAGGTCAAATCAACTCCAAATCCACAAATTCTAGTTGGGTTGGAAAGTAGACTCGCAGACCTTTCCAAAAAGCTATCCTGCACCCAATTCTAACACCGGGAAGGCCTCCAAACAGAGCTCCCAATGTGCGCGACCCGTTGAGGAAACTTTGCCAGATTTCACTGTAACAGCTCGGAAAAGCACAGTTTGACTTGGTTTGACTTTCTGAGGTTAATGATGGTCCTCCTTGATGTAATTATGACACTTTTTAGACACTTTTACCCTTTTGTAACTCTTCTAGAAGATTCATTCATGTAAAGGGTGAAAATTGAATGTATGAACTGGTTTCCAAGTTTATAGAGGCAAGTTGTTTTGACTGCCTATTTTGTAGTGCTTAGTTTAGAAGTGGTTGAAACAGCTCCTAGGATAGTGAGCTCGACCCATGGAGGCAGGGAAAGAGGTTAGATCATCTATATTATGTACTTTCTTGCTCATTTTCATGGTTGGACTCTTGAGGGAGAAGCTATCATTGTATTATTCACTTGTATCTCTACAATTTTTGGCTAAGGAAGACCAGGGTTTTGCAGTCATCTTTGGGATTCTTGTGGACTCATGTGTTGATGGTGTGTTCTTCATGTTCTTGTAAGCTTTTTTATGTGATTCATTTCCTTTCTTTACTGCTGCACATTAAACAAATGAAGTGTTAAAGTATGAATTCATGCTAGCCATGCTCTGCTTTTAAATTTGTTTAATTTCAATGTTTTCTTGTGTCTAAAGAGAATTCAAAGTGATTGTTTGCTCTCTTTAGCTCCTCATATTTCATTCCTCACCATTCATTTCAGTTAAAGGCATCAATACAGGCTCCTATATCGCCCCAAAGACCCCCCTGCAGAAACTATGTCAAATCCCCGCACCCAAAATTGCAATTCCTCAAATTTCCACCAAAAACCCAAAAAACCCCAAATCCACCTTTTTAATCAGTTTACTAGCCTAATATCAGTGTTACCTAGTTGGTCATCTCATCCCATTGAAGATCTACCGAGATTGACCGGAGAGAGCCTTCTCCTGCCCCGTAGGGCTAGCTACGAGGCTGAATGGTTTGATGTAGCCTTGAGGTTTACCTTTCTCAGCCTGAGGTGAAATTTCAAGCGCTAACAGGTCCAACACTGTCAACATTTCTGGTGCTAGAAAGGGGGCCTGATGACGCTGTGTCCTGTCATCCAGTTTTGAAAATTTTCGCATGTTTCATGGAGTCTTGCACTCTTCTTCCACCACGGTGTTTTTCAAATCGTGAAGATGTCTCCATCATGGGGAAGCTTTTCAATATCTTGTCCACTCATATGTATGATGGTGAAGGCGAAGTGGCCTAGCCTGAGAACTTACATAACTTTCTTTCCATGATTCATGAGGAAGATGAATTTTCTGATGAACAAGCCAGTTTGCTGCTTGCATACACACTTCACGAATTGCCATTTTGTTGGTTGCTCAGCCTACTGGCTGACACCATGCACTCACTTGAGCACTTATGTGATCTTATTGAAGACATGTCCTATCATTTTTATCCAGACCATCTTGATCGGAAACTGTTACAGCAACAGAGGGCTCCACATCAATCAGTTATTGATTTTTGGCAGTGCTTCCATGACTTGCAGTTTCAAGCTCCGAGGATCCAAATTAAATTTTCTTATCTTTGGGACCAATTCGAGTATTGCCTTAAGAAATCTACCTATCCCAAGAGAAAGCTTGAAATCAAGCCTCGCTCAACATTCTTCATTGATGGAGCTGCGCAATCTCATGTGGATGCAGACACCATCTCAACTAACCATCCACCTCCCCCTCATTCAACAACTCCACCACTGCCAAGTGATGCTGAAGAGCATACTCACACACTTGTTCACCTTTCACACTCTCCAAACATCACTTCACTCAATTTTCGTGTAGAGTTGGTTGTGATTCCTTTGAGTTCTCATATGCATTCTTGTTTACGATCTCCGTCTTCGCACTCGGGTGTTCCTCCGAATGATGTTGTCTTGTGTTCATCCATTATGGACTCTTCACTTGTTGTGAACGAGGAACAACCCATTGACGAAGTTGGTGTTGCACAACCAGCATGTGCTGTCATTCAAGAAGAGTATGAGTGGGAACTTGAGCATCAACACTCGGTGAAGGATGACTCCCTTCCATTTGATCCCCCTCTGTTCTTTCCTAACCTCTTTGGTGAACTTTCCATCCATGATTTTGCATGTGTGTCTTCATCCACGAATGCACCCATTTTTGATCACTCGCAGGACTCACCAGATGTTGGTCCCTAATTCAACAATGGAGAGGATAAGTTATTCTGTTATGAAACCAGCTCACAAAAAAATAGAAAAGAGAGATCCACGCCTTAGAATTCAGCCTCTTCGAGGGGGCAACCTCCTTTACATTACATAAATGAGCAATTCTTGGATTATTCAAATGACAAAACCTCCTTTCTATATATATGAGTCTAATGAGTCACAATATAACCCAACCGACCTAACAATAATAATATCAAGCCACAAAAATAACAATAAAGGGATTCTATGGGGCACAGTAATAACAATATGGGGACAATAGGGGCACAACAATATTAATAAGGGATACAACTACAAAAGTAATGGGGTAATCACTAGTATTATAGGGACCCAACATGCCCCTTTCCTTCAAAAAAGTGTTGTCCTCAACGCTTCAGTAGTTCTGGATGCTTCTGTATAAAATTCTCATCCTCCCATGTGGAATCTTCAGCGGATAAGTTCTTCCACTTGATAAGATACTATGAAATTGATCGATTTCGTAACTGTCGAGTTCTTGTTTCTGTGACTGCTTCTGGTTCCAATATAATTTTTCCTTCCTCATCAAGTTCTGGAAATATTGTTTGAACTAGGAGCTTGTTGCCTATAACCTTCTTTAAACATGAAACATGGAAAACTGGGTGCAATCGAGAAGCTGCAGGAAGCTCCAATTTGTATGCCATAGTACCAATCTTTTGCAACACCTTGTATGGACCATAATACTTTGGTGATAATTTATTATCCTTCTTAGCTTGCTTGAGGGACATTTTCTTATATGGTTGTAGCCGTAGGAATACCCAATCACTGACATCAAAACTTCTTTCACTGCGATGTTGATCTGCCTATTGTTTCATTCTATTATGTGCCAACACAAGGTTATCCTTTAAGAGTTGGAGGACATGTTGTTGTGTTCGATCTGATGTTCCACTGCTTGAACCTTAGAATTTCCTCTTAAATATGATGTGATGGATGGTGGTTGATATCCATAAAGTGCCATAAATAGGGTCAATTTTGTTGCTGTATGGAAGGAAGTGTTATACCACCATTGAGCCAGAGGCAACCATTTGACCCATTGTGTCTATTTATTAGATACAAAGCAATGAAGATATCCTTCCAAACATTTGTTTACTATCTTAGTTTTCCCATCAGATTGAGGATGATAAGATGAGCTATGAGCTGAGTACCAAGACAAGAAAATAATTCTGTCCAAAAATTTCCAGTGAAAATGGGATCTCTGTCACTTACAATAATCTTTGGGTTTCCATGTAGCTTTTGAATTGTTTCAATAAATGCAGTAGAAATTGTACTGGCTTTACATGGATGTGATAATGCACAAAAGTGTGCATACTTGGTAAGTCTGTCAACTACCACCATGATGACACTCTTTCCCTCAGACTTGGGTAAACCTGTGATAAAATCCATTGAAACCTCCTCCCAACGTTGGCTTGGAATGGATAACGGTTGTAATAGACCCGGTGTCTTAATTGTTTCAACTTTATTTTGTTGGCAAACCAAACATTCCACCACAAAATTTTGAATATATGATTTAATGCCCTCCCAAAAGAACTCCTTCTTAACCCTGTGGTAAGTTTTCAAAAATCCTGAGTGCCCTCCTAAGGGAGAAGTGTGCAATTCCATAAGAATCTTTTGTTTTAGCTGGGAATTCTTACAAAGGTATAAGCGATCTTTGTACCATAACGAATCATTTTGCCATCTAAATGTATCAGACGTATTGGAGTCTTGTTGTAACTTTCGAATTAGTGCCCACACTTCTTCATCATTCTTCCATTCCTCCCTTGCTTCGTTTATCCAATCTGGTTGGATAATAGAAATTGCACACAATAATGCTTCCACATCCTCATCCTTTCTTGAGAGTGCATCTGCCACCACATTTTGCTTCCATTTTTTGTAGATGATTTCAAAGTCATAACCCAACATCTTTGTGACCCACTTTTGTTGCTCTTCAGAGGATAATCTTTGTTCTAAAAAGTATTTAAGGCTATCATGATCCGTTTTTACCTTGAAGTGTCTTCCCATTAGGTAGGGTCGCCATTTCTTAAGTGCATGGAGTATTGCCAACATTTTCTTCTCATAAATAGCTTTGTGTAAAAACTTTCCCTTGATTGGACGACTTTCGAAAGTAATGGGTTTTTCATCTTGCATTAAAACAACACCAATTCCATTTCCTGAAGCATCACATTCCACAATAAAGGTTTTTGTGAAGTCTGGTGTAGCTAAGACCAGTGCTTTGCACATTGCCTCTTTAAGATGCTCAAAGGCCTTTGTTGCTTCTGGAGTCCATGAAAATGCATCTTTCTTCAATAATGTTGTTAGAGGTGCTACTATTCTCCCATAATTCTTAACAAACTTGCGATAATACCCTATCAACCCGAGAAATCCTCACACATGCTTTATGGATGTGGGGATTTTCCATTCCTTAATGGCTTTAATTTTTCTAAGGTCCACCTTAACTCCTTCATGAGATACAATATGACCCAGATATTCCACCTCTTGTACTCCAAAGAAACATTTAGATCTTTTTGCATGTAATTGTTTCTCCTCCAATAGTTGTAGCACCCTGTCAACATGTTCAACATGATCCTTCCAAGACTTGTTGTAGATTAGTATATCATCAAAAAATACTAACACAAAATTTCTAAGGAATGGTTTGAAAATGAAAATCATCAAACCTTGAAATGTTGAAGGTGCATTGGTAAGGCCAAAAGGCATGACCAAAAATTCATAATGACCCTCATGAGTTCTAAATGTTGTTTTTGGAATGTCTTCAGTCTTCATTCTGATTTTATGATATCCTGAATGAAGATCCAACTTGGTGAAATAAATTGATCCATGCAATTCATCCAGTAATTCATCAATGACAGGAATGGGAAACTTATCTTTAATAGTGAGCTTGTTGAGCTCCCTATAATCCGAACACATGCGCCATGATCCATCCTTCTTGTGCACCAATACTACTGGAGCGGGGAAATAACTTTGACTCGGTTGAATTGTACTAACCTCTAGCATTTCTGCAACCATACGTTCAATTTCACTCTTTTGGGCATAGGGATATCTGTACGGCCTGATGTTTGGAGGAACACTTCTTGGAATCAGATGAATAACATGATCATGATCACGAATAGGTGGGAGACCTTTGGGAGTCTCAAATACCTTGGAATGATTGTCCAAGACTTTTTGGAGATTTGGAGAAATAGATGATTTCAATGTGGAAACATCTAGTGAACATAATTGTGCAATTACACCTCTTTGTTCCTTTTTTAGAAGCTTTGTCATACCGTTAGAGCTTATTATCTTTCTCGGTTTCCCTACAATACCCCTTAATTCAACTTCCTTTCCTTCCATAGAAAATTTCATGAAAAGTTCTTGAAAATTAAAAGCTATTGTACCCAAGGATTGTAGCCATTGGACTCCTAGTACAACATCAACACCTCCAGTTGGAATGGAAAGCATTGGGCTAGTCAATACATATTCTCCCATGGATAGCTTGATATTATGGCACTTTCCAGAGCAATTTATTGTTCCTCCATTTGCAACCATCACTTGACACTCTGGTGTTGGATATAAGAAGCAATTCAATTCTTTTTCTACCTTACAATGAATAAAATTGTGGGTACTTCCTGAATCAATCAACACTATTACCTTTTTCTTCTTGATTTGTCCTTCTATCTTGATGGTTTGAGGAGTGGTAATTCCCGCCAATGCATTACAAGATATGGTCGGATTCATTTCTTCTTTATCTAGGCTTTGTTCCTGGAGTATATCCTCTTCTTTTGACCTTTCTTGCTCATTTTCTTCTTCCTCTTCACAATCTATGTAGAATAATTTCTTCTCAGCACACTTACGACCTTTAGTGTATTTGCTATCACAACTGTAACAAAGCCCTTTTTCTCTTTTTTCTTCCAATTGTTGTGGTGTCAACCTTATAGGTTGTGGAAGACCAGGGGCAACAACACTTCTGTCTTTATAGTTGTGAGTGGTATGCTTCCTGGTTGCCATAATTTTGCTTTCCATTTTTCTTGCTAACCTGAATGCCTTCTCTAATGAATCAGGTTCCCAAAGGCGAACATCATGTTGGATATTATCCTTTAAAGTCCCTATAAACACATCAATCCTATGCTCCTCTGGAATATTTTTTACCCTTATGTTCAATTTTTGGAACTCCTAAATGTGCTCCATTATTGAACCCTTTTGTTTCAGACTTATCAATTGGCTAAAAAAAATGTTTCTTTTTGTATCCTCATAATGTGCTGTCAATTTTTCCGTAAAAATTGCCCAAGTGATAATTTGTTTACGAGATCAAAACCATTGATACCATACACACTGATTTGGTTCCAAATATAAAGTTGCAATACGTACCTTTTGTGTGTTTTGCACATTATTGAGATTGAAAAATTGCTCCATTTGTAATATCCATGTTGCGGGATCCTTGCCATCAAAATTCCTCATATCGATTTTTGGAATATGGTGGGTCTTCGATCCAACATTATAGCCTATGGAATCATGATTAACATTTCTTTTGTTCTCATCATGAGTTTCCTTTACTACCCTTTCACCATTAGTGACCATTTCTTGTAGCAACTTATTCATATTTATCTTCAATTCTTCCATCTTATCATCCATGCCATCAATTTTAGCGTCCATGCCATTCATCTTAGCTTCCATGCCATCCATCTTAGCTTCTACGCCTTCCTTTAAATAATCCATCTTAGCTTACACACCTTTCTTTAAACCATCCATGTTAGCTTCTACATCTTTCCTTAAACCATCCATCTTAGGTTCTGTTGCTTTTTGTGCAAGTGACACTTGTTGCACTTTGTCTCGTAATTTTGATATATCATGTTGCATTTCTCCCTCTTCTTCATAATTCATGCTAGAGCTTTCAAGTTGCTTACTAGGTGGTTGCATTTTCTTTCCTCGGGGCATCAATTATTGATTCAAACTAATTTTTCAAACCAAGCTTATGCAAAAATTTAAAAAAAACTACACACCTTTTTTCACTTTGTGGAAGCTTGATATTGAATCTGGTGTATCTCTGCAATTTCGGATCATCCAGTTCTAAAATAGCATCTTGTAGTATCCCTCTGTGTCCTCTTTCCAATGCCACCAGTCTGATCCAAGTTGGATTCTCCAAGGAAGAGTTATGCACAATCTCCCAAGATGACCTAATTATAGACTAGTTCAGTAGAGCGAACTTGTATGACGTGCCACGAGTCACTGTTTCGACCTTTGGATCTGAAAAAGATATACAAGAAACTACAATCTGTCATCTTTCTATACCTTCTTACGAAATTTCAATCCGATGCTTAGAGAGAAATTTATGACGATTTTCCCCAGGTCACCTGTTGGGAATGTAATTTAGGAGTCTGCAAAAAAGACCAACTTCCTCAGATCATATCTCTGCAAATATAGCACGAAAACCTCTTAAATTCGGACCCAAGATTCAGCGCGATGTCTTCTCAATTTGGTTTTTATTTTTAGCTTTTGAAATGTCGCAGAAAAAAAGTTATAGCAAAAATGCCACGATGACCTGTTTGGAGCAGCGAAACCCTAGAATCCAAAGCTCTGATACCAAATGTTATGAAACCAGCTCACAAAAAAATAGAAAAGAGAGATCCACGCCTTAGAATTCAGCCTCTTCGAGGGGGAAACCTCCTTTACATTACATAAATGAGCATTTCTTGGATTATTCAAATGACAAAACCTCCTTTCTATATATAGGAGTCTAAGGAGTCACAATATAACCCAGCCAACATAACAATAATAATATAAAGCCACAAAAATAACAATAGAGGGATTCTATGGGGCACAACAATAACAATATGGGGACAATAGGGGCACAACAATATTAATAAGGGATATAACTACAATAGTAATGGGGTAATCACTAGTATTAAAGGGACCCAACATATTCGTTGAAAATCCACTTGATCCTTCATCTGTCTTTTCCAGAGATACAGAGGATGAGTTTGTTTTTTTTCATCTACGCCTCTTTTGATTCATCTAATCATGAGGATGTAGAAGAATTCATTTATTTTTCTGATCGTGGCGGTCATGATCCATTTACTTCCATTTTTGATCATGGTCATGACTCTATTGTAGTTGATCTTTCGAAGCCACCAGTTTATGATGATCTACCTGATGATGAAGTTGATACACCCAAGAATATTGAGGCACTTCAGCCCAAGCTGATGGTTATGATAGGCCCTCACCCTCTTGGGGTTAGTCTCACTTTTGATCATGAAACTGTTCAATAACCCAAGGATCCTCATCACTTGTCTGTATGCATTAAAGATCCATCTCTCACACAGATCACACTTCCTCCACTCGAACTGCACGATCCCATTGCTAATGCATTGGAGGAGTATTACATTGCAAGCACTTGTTCGCGACACAAGTTATCTTTGTTTCTTTCGTTTGCTTGCATGTCACAGTCAAGAGTGTGCTTATGCTCCAAAGTCGAACATAGTGCTACACATCACCATGATAAGTCCACAGACTATTCGCCATGCGCTTGTACTCACTTATGTCCTGTGGGAACTTTGAAACACGAAGTGTGGCTATCTTCATTGTTATATCTTTCTTGTTTGCTGGTTCACACAACTGGCTTGCTCGCGGACCAAGCCTTCACCAACATGGGTGTACCAATGCGCTAGTGGCTACATTGAAGTATCACTTCACGTGATCAGATCCATGCACTGCTAGTGTAGGAGTAGGAGTAGTGTTTTCTTTCAGTTGTTTGCTTGCATTCTTATTTGCTTATGTGATTTGTTTTCTTGTTTGATTGCTTGCTTGTTTGCTTTGCTTTCACTTTTTCTTCTGCTCTTGCTTTTCTTTGTTGTTTGTTAGTCACTTGTTTCATTCGTAGGTTAGTTTTGCATGAAACCATGTATGAATCTTGAAGCGAGTTGGGTAAAGTACAAGAGGGATTGTACAACTATCACCACTTGGTTATCTATCATCTTGCTTATGTATGATGAGCTTGTTACTTTTAGTCCATGATAAGTTGAAGGAAAATACGTAGTATTCGAAGTGAACCTTCATGATAACACAACACTTGCATGCTAACTGGTGTCACCTTCTCTAGTCGGTTGTTTTTGGGTTAACCCTTGTCATCTCAGTCAAGTAGAGTAAGGTAAAGGGGAAAACCTTAACAGGCACGTCAGAGATACAATAAACTATTTATCTATTGGAACAACCTCTTCTGCTCTCAATAAGTCGGGATCCCTCTTTTGCCTCTGAAATGAATAAGTGCTATGCACAGTAAAAATAAAAAAAATGAAAAGTAAAAAATTCAAAATGAAAAATGAATAAGGCGAAAGAAGAGAAAGGCTTCCTACGTAGGGAGGTGATGCAAGTAACTTTGCTGGGGTACTGACCTGGCTCGCTGGCAGCGGAGCCATGCTTGTGTTCCTATGTGACTCCACCAAGGTACTGTCCAGGCCTGCTGGTAGTGGAGAAACACTAGAGATGATCCTAAGACTTTGACTATACTGCTTATGCACTTATATACCCCTCTACCGCAATCGAAATAACTGTGTTGCCTTGGATTGGAATGTGTGTCAATCAAACAAGGGTTGGCAGATGCTACATCTTACAATCAAGCCAGTGTGAAGCCAAGACGGGCTGAGAGTTGAACAATACTTTTGGAGGTGTTAGACTTGTTATTCATGAACAATGTCCATTCAGAGAGTTGGAGTTCTAATAGTGTGTCGCCAAGTGTTGTAGCAGCTACAACTACCCTCCAAAATTTCACCTTAGCCTGTTTTGGAGCCTCCTTGCCAACCTTCCATAGCACTTTGTCTTGCTTCGTCAAGTACTCAAGCTTCAGTGTTTTCCTCGCACAAAGGTAGCCCATCGATCACAGTCAGTCCATTCCCCTCACAGGCTGTGCACCCGACCTTGGTCTAGCTGCAGGCTGAGAAACTTCCCTTTGAAAATTGCACTTTAACCATCCTCCCCTCCAGAAATTACGCAATCCTCTCTGGTAGCCTGCTGGGCTCCAGGATTGCGCAATCCTGCCAGAAAACACTCCCAGCAGGATTTGCACAATTTTCCCCAGCAGGGCTGCTCAGCCTAAGATTTGTGCAAATATAAGCAACAGTGAGATGCTCTACCTAGAAATTGTGCAATCTTCCTGGGTAGTCATCTCAACTCCTAGCCAGGAATGCACATTTTTTCCCAAGCAGTTGAGCAACTGCATGCATGAACAATCCAGTTGACTAGTTCCATCCAGGACCAAGGAGACTTGAATTGCATGCATGCATGACTTTCTCTTCCCAGAATAGTAAGAGATAGCACGCAAAAGGCATCCCTTGATTTAGCGAGCTATTTTTAGCAGCCATGGGTTACATGCAAAGTTGTTTTAGATGTTTCCCTCCAAGTGTCGCTTTTTCCTATATTTGTGGCATGTGCATCATGAGACCAAATTTATTTATTTGACAAATCAGGGCTCATTCATTCACATTGATCTTGTAGCTCTTATATCCCACATCACATCCAAGACTGTTCGACACATCCGGCTCAGTTATTCATGGGAAAGTGGCCTCAACTGTCTTTTTCAGCATTTCTGTCGCATTTTGTGTATTCACTTGTGTGAGTGCTGTTTGTTTGATTTCTTTGAATGCTCATTGTTTTTTACATGTGTACTAGCTTGTCCTAGTTCTGTTTCAATTTTCGTTGCTATCGCATGCATGAAATTGTTTTGCACAGACATTCACCCAACTGACAAACTGCCTCACCCACATGCATGTTGATCTGTTTGCTGAATCTTTCATTCATGTTTTTCATGCATTGTCAATCACTTCTGTTATCACTTAGTGTTGCCATGCATTCACTATTTTATTTGCTTTTAGTTTCCCGTCGGCGATTCGGGCTAACCTTGGCCCAGGCTCTGCCTTCACTAAGGCTACATTGCGCAATCTGGGGAAGGAAGGTTCACCTTCCTCTCCAGGAATGCACATTCCTGCCCAACATTAGCCTCCAAGACTATTTTGTGCATTTATAGAGGATAGTGGTTGCTTGGCCCAAGAAATTTCGCAAATCTGTCACTGGGCCAACAGTCCTTCCCAGCTGGAATTGCACATTGTGCAATCCCAATAGCCAACTGCCTGACTGGAATGCACATTTCACAGATCCAACAGCCAGTCTTGCCTCCCAGATAGCCCAGACTTCCTTTTGCGTAGTTCTGGCAGCCAGTCACCCATCCTCCCAGTAAAATTTACGCAATCTTGCTCATTAGTGTCCCAGGTATGTGTTGTGTCCTTCCCTGGATTTGCTTTGTTTCCACTGACATATTTCTTGCCATGCATGCTGCTTGTTCCCATATCTTTCAGGTGTTCATCTATCTCAATGGCTTCTAAGAGAACATGATCACAGGACACTAATGGAGTTACAGCTGGAGCAGCAGTTGAGCAGGTGTCCTCTAGTCTGCCGATCTATGAAGATACGAAGTTGTATCTAGACAAGGACATCAAATTGAAGTGGCAAGAGGTTAATGAAACATTCATAAACACTTTTGAGGAAGACCTCGAAGACCGTCAGGTGTACGTGAACATTCACAAGTCCTGCTTGTACTAGATTGCATGCAGATACTCAGCGTTCCCATGCGCGGACATGATTCACTGGATCGTCTCTCACACTGACCCCAAGATGGTGACTTTGAGCAATGTCAGTGGGCCGAAGCTTGCAACTTTCTAGGCATGAGATTATGATGAGATGTATCAGATGTTAGAGCCCGTGACTATCATGAGTCCTCCATTCAGCTTGCTTAGCATCAGAGCTAACTCTAGAGACATTATGAAGGATTGGTTAAGGAGCCAGCGTGTTTCGGGATGACACTCAACCAGATCTACAAGATAAAGATATTGAGGAAGGCGTACCAATACTTGCTCATATTCGCATGTCGACTGAGTGGCCAAGCGAGCAATGAAACCTTTCCTCAGAGTTGGGTGATTGCATTAGACCAACTAGCTAGAGAAGGAAGACCATGGAACTCGCCCAACATATTGGCTCATCAGTTTAAGGAACAAGTAATGAAGGCTCGACAATCACCGGAGGGTATGCATGCAGAGATTTACATGCCCGCTACATCGTAGATGCATTCTATGCCTGACATGAGTTCTCGGGCTTCGAGTGGGCATGGTCACTAGCGGAGACTATTGTGAACACATATTTCAAGTTGTTGTCCGAATGTAGCTTTAGGGGAGTAATCATACGACTGTCCGACCATTTTGTCACCCTAGTATACAGGATGATATTCGAACAATATCTACCCTGTATGTCAAAGGAAGCAATGGAGGCATTTTTTGGAAATAATACTGAGAGGGGGGTGAATCAGTATTATCAGATCAAGAAATTTTTCTTTTTCATAATTAGATTTATATACGCTACTTCAGAGAGGGGAACCAGTGTGTACACGCAAATGTCTTAAGGCAACCAACATTTATGCAATAAACTTATGATTCAGTTAATTCATCATATGTTGATGTTTAATCAGTGCATCAGTACTTCATCAATCATTAAATAGTAACCATGTGTAGTATAAACATAATAAACCATTACACATAAGCAACGAACACCAAGATTTAAGGTGGAAACCCAATGTGGGTGAAAACCACCTGCTGATGTCGTCTCTGTCTTCTTTTAATAATAAGAAAATATATTTACAATCTTGTAATAGTGTAGACTCATATCAGTACATAGGCTTCTACCTGCAGAAGGTTACAACCTTCTCTCGTTCTCCAGCTTCTACTAGAAGGGATCTACAGCCCCCTAGCTCTTATACTAGCCAATATGTTTACTAGTATGTAGGTGCCAGTCTACAGAAAACTCCACTCTTCCACCAGGGACCACATTTCATGAATGTTCAGGCTGGATTCTCCTAGCACATATCAAGACATATGAAGACCTTGAATCATCAATAACCCATCAGAAATTTAGAAACTCAAACTTCATAAACGATATGTAGTTAATATGAAATAATCAGATCAATATCATCATAACACTGTGTTGAACCCAGAAACCTGTATCAACATTCAAAACCAACTGAAACCTCAAAAATTCATGTGTCAGACTGTACATGCTACTTCAATGAAGAAAACCTACATGTATATGTTACTTCCTTCAACCCAACCTGCTTATACCTCTAAAGATTCTGAATCATAAAATATCTGAATCACAAACTGTACCAACTAGTAGTGTGCTAAACATCTACTGTCAACTTACAGAACTTTACATTGGTAGGCAACATAAAACACTTCTTCTCACTTATACAATCAATCAAATATCAACCTCCTTATGCATTCAGATTTACATTCAGATCTAAGAAGACTTCATTGACAGACAACAGTAAAATAACAACAGCAATTAATCAACAATACTGATCTAATAGATCAGTCATCTCTAAACATCAAGCCTTTCTTTTGTATACGCTACTTGAAAGAACATAACTTGTGTGTATATGCTATTTTGTCGAGACAAACCTGCGTATAGATCTGCAAATATTGACTTAGAACTTTGCTGCAATTCCAGACTTTAGACAAATCCAGATCATGATAGATAATGAATAAAACAGATGCAATACGTCAAATCTAGCCTCAACCAATATCAGATCATTCAAGAATAAGTCATTTCAGGTCTCATGATCCTGATCCAATATTGAACTCAAGGTGCACATAAATATTTCAGATCTAGTCCTAAACATAACCTTGCAACATAAAATATACTTCAGATAGAAGTATTCCTTAGAATCTTATTCACTTTCACATCTGGCCTTATGATCCTCTCTTCTTTATATAGTTTTTGGCCTTTCTCAATACCATGGACTGAATCCACTTAGGACCAATACCTTGGATCAAATACCACGGACTGAATACCTCAGACTAAATACCTAGGGTCAATATCATGGTCCAAATATACCTTGGACCAAATACCTCGGACCAAAACCATGGTTTTCAACATGTACGCACTTTGCCTTCTGTGGGAGTGCGTGTGTACATTATACGCTATTTCTGTTCTGAGTACCTGCGTGTATACGCTTCTTGGACTAAGTGAACCTGCGTGTATCTCTTAAACTGCTCTTACATCATCTTCTTCCTTCAACTTCTTTATTCTGATCAATAGACCTTAGTTCCATCTTCCTGATCCTCTGTACCACTGCCCTATTGCCTCTGAATATTCTTGTTAGCCTCTTATCAAAACTGAGTTGACTTGTAGATTTGCCATCAAGGACAATACTTGTATCATAATGCCAACAATCTCCCCCTTTGGACTTGATGGCAACCATGATGGTGTTGACTACTGCAAGCTGTAAAGACTGTTAGAGATACCATACAACACCAAAATACCAAAATACTCTCCCCCTTTGACATCAAGGGAAAATGGCAGATCACTCTACTCTCCTCCTTTGAATGATGCTATCCATACTCCCCCGAGTACATGTCGAGTCTGCAGAGAGATGATTCAATATAATAACATGACACTATAACTCAACAAAGTGAATATGACCTCCCTATGACCACGAACACATACATACATCAATCACCCAACCAAGTGGGGATACACCATATTTGACTCATCTGCCCAACCAAGTGGGGATACACCATATTTGACTCATCTGCCCAACCAAGTGGGGATATACCAAAGTTTATACATGACAGAAATACAACAATTATTACATCATCCATCCCAAGGATATTGGGGAAATAAATTACATCATATGACCAATAGAACTCATTGAAATATAGACCATGACAGAAGAAGTTATATCACACTAATGACTGATGCAACTAAGAAATAGCTGAGTTCAGCAACCATAATGCCAACAATGTGGAATGTGAACGCTCCCCCTGAACCTGTGCTACCACTGTTTTGTTTGTTTGTTTGTTTTTTAGAAAAACATATACGCGCTTTCAACCAAGGCAACCTGTGTGTACCCGCGCATATACTTCATGAAACCAGCGTGTAGTAAACTTCCTCTGAAAAACTGGATTTAACAGTAGGATGATGCAGCAACAACTCCCAGCTTTTGTCTGAGATATTCAAATGTTTCTCTGGGCAATGGTTTAGTGAATATATCATCAACCTATTCTTTGGAGGGGACGTACTCCAATTTGACCTTTTGTTCAAGCACTTGTTATCGTAGAAAATGGTACTTGATGGGTATGTGCTTGGTCTCAGAGTGCATAACTGGATTCTTTGAAACATTGATGGCACTTGTATTATCACATAGAATGGAGATGGGTGGAGTACATGTGATCTGAATGTCTTGCAAAGTTTGCATCATCCAAAGTAGATGTGTGCAACAAGATGCAACAACCACATATTCTGCTTCAGCGGTAGATAAAGCAATTGAACTTTGTTTCTCGCTGAACCAAGACACTAACTTGGAACCCATATAGAATGCACCACCACTAGTGCTTTTTCTATCATCAACACTTCCTACCCAATTTGCATCTGTATATGCATGAAGAGTAAGATATACATCTCTAGGATACCATAGTCTAAATTCCTGAGTTCCTTGAAGATATTTGAAAATTATTTTGACTACTTGAAGGTGTGATTCCTTTGGACTTTCTTGGAATCTTCCAACTATTCCTACTGCATGCATGATGTTAGGTCAGGTACCTATTAGATAAAGCAGACTGCCAATCATGGATCTGTAATTTGGTTGATGTATTGCTGTTGATTCATCATTTGAGCTAAGATTGCATCCTGATATCATTGGAGTACATACAGGTTTAGAATCTTCCATTCCATACTTTTTCAAGATCTGCTTGAGATATATGGTTTGTGAAAGAAAAATACCATCTTTAGTTCGCTGAACTTGTAGACAAAGAAAATAGGTAAGTTCACCAAGCAAGGACATTTCAAATTCTTGTTGAATTACTGAAGGAAAATTCTGACTCATGGATTCTTCATTGCTACCAAAAATGATATCATCAACATAAACAATAATAATTAGCAATTTATCATTTTCAATCTTTGTATATAAATTGCTATCTGCGGAACCTTTTGTAAAACCTTGTTGGTGTAGATATTTGTCAAGGTGGTATTTCTTCTAAATCTCCATTAAGGAAGGCTCATTTTACATCCATTTGGTATACTTTGAATTTCTGAAAACTGGAAAGAGCAAGAAACATTCTTATGGCTTCAAGTTTGGCAATAGGTGCAAAAGTTTCTTCAAAATCTATACCTTCTTGTTGAGCATACCCTTTACAAACAAGTTTGGCCTTGTTTCTAATGACTTCTCCATTTTCATTCAGCTTGTTCTTGAATATCCATTTAGTTCCTATAATATTTTTATCATGAGGTCTAGGAACTAATTCTCAAGTGTCATTCTTTTCAATTTTCTCAAGTTCTTCATCCATGGCCTTGATCCAACATTCATCTTTGCATGCTTCATTTACATTTTGAGGTTCGGTGGAGGATAGTAATGCTAGATAGCTTGAGGTCCCTGTAATAGTTCTTCTTGTCTATACACCAGCCTCCCTTTCTCCTAAAATTTGAGTTTCTGGATGATTTTTCTGAACATACCTAGATGGAGTCTTTTCTTCTACCATTATATCTTCTTCTGGTGCTTCATTGGTTTCTTCTTCAATATAATTTTGATTTGATGTGGGAAAGTAATCCCCATCTTCCTCATTGTCATAATCTTCTGTTGATTTTATCTGTTTTGGATTTCTGCATGCTTCATCAACTACAACATCAATGCTTTCAAAAATTTTCCCAAGTCTTTTATTATAACATTTATATCCTTTACTTTTGGAAGAATAACCAAGAAGAATCCCTTCTATCTGCTCTCGGTTCAAACTTACCAATTTTTTCATTAGTCCTTTTGATAAAACATTTGCTTCCAAGAACTTTAAAGTATTTTACAGTAGGAGTCTTACCATACCAAAGTTCATGTGGAGTTTGAGTGCTATTTACCTGAACATTTTCTTTGTTAAGAATCATGGCAGCAAATGCAGCTTCACCTAGAAGGTTGCAGGAGTTCTAGATTCATCTAGCATGGCTCGAGCCATTTGTTGAATTGTTATGTTCATCCTTTCTAATACAACATTTTGCTGACATGTTCTTACAATGGAGAATTCCCTTTCTATTCCATGTTGTTCACAAAAGTCAAAGAATTCATCCGATATAAATTTCCCTCCTTGATCAGATCTGAGGCATTTGATTTTTTGATCTGATTCATTTTCAACCAATGCTTTGAAGGCTTGGAACATTTCAAATGCTTCATCTTTATGATTTAGAAGATGTATCCAACACATTCTGGAAAAATCATCAATGAACAAAATAAAGTATTCTTCTCCATGAGGTGACTTTTTCCTTGTTGGTCCACATAAATTAGTATGGATAAGTTCAAGAGGCTTCCTAGCTGACCCTTATTTTTCCATGAAGTGAACTTTGGTTTGCTTACCAATTTGACATGGTTTGCATATTGTATTTTTTTGGATGCTGATATCTGGAAGATCAAGAACAACCTTGAGTCTGCATGCTTTTCTTATTTGACAAAAGCTTAGATGTCCCAATCTTCTATGCCACAGCCAGTTTTCATCATTTTTGCTTAGATAGCACTGTTGTTGTCCTCCTTTGAGTATGTTTAGGTTGTTTGGAGTTCATGTACCTTTGATCACGGTCTCTCCTGTATCAAGCTCATGAACAACACATCTGTTTGATCGAAACACCACTTCATTTCCTTGATCACACATTTGACTGACAGTCAACATGTTGTGCTTTAAACCATCTACATACATAACATTTCTAGCTTTAACCTTTTCTTTCAAGAAAAAAGAACCTTTACCTTTTATGAAAACTGGAGTGTCATTTCCAAATGAGACATTCTTTTCCTTTTCTAAGGCATTATATGAGTGAAGTTTCTCTTTGTCACCTGTCATATGTTTGGAGCATCCATTATCGATGTACCACTGATTTTCTTGTCCTTCTACATACAAGGCTATACTACATCTTTCTGGTTGAGATTCTTTCCTTCTCCATATCTTTGGATTTAATGGCGTTTTCTCCTTTTGAGGTGTTTGCCGAAATTTGCTCCTGCATTCAGATTCTTCATGACGAAAGTTGTTACAATTTGAGAATTCTATTTCATTTTCAAGAGGAGAAAAGTTATTATAGGAACTTCTCTTGATCCTTGTTACATTCCTTTGATTTTGTGCTTCTCTAATCATGATGGTTTTGTAAGAAATGCATTGAGAAACTTTGTGCCCAAAATTATGACATGAAAAACATTGCCCATTAAATATGTTTCTGCGACTATCGAATCTATTTACCTATTGATTATAGTTTCTATTGATATTAATCTTTGGAGCAAATTGAGTATGATTTGCCTGAGGTTGGTTGTGGCTTCTATTGATATTCATCCTTGGAGAAAATTGAGTATGATTTACCTGGTGATTAGCTTTATGCCTTTGCTGACGATTTTCATATTGTTCACTGGTCTTTGCTGCATCAAGATAGCTTTTGGTGGAGGCTGACGACTTCTGTGATTGAGATGCTTCTTCAGTATATCCAAGACCTAAATTTATCAGAGGAGAACGTTGAAATTTGATAATTTCATTTAAAGTTTCTGATATTTTAGCAAATCTAAGATTGAGAGATTTTGTTTTCTCAAGATCTTTTCTTAGACCCACAATTTCACATTCTAGTTTTTCATTGTGTTTTTCTTTTTCAGCAAGTTGGTATGTCAAGGTATCTATGATCGTATTCTTTTCTTCTAAACAGATTTCGAGTTTAGAGATTTCTTCATGAAATTTTTCCTCTTCTAAAGCATCCCAAAAATCATCATTGTCATAAGCCATGAGAAGTCTATAATCTTCACAATTAGATAAACCATCACTATCCTCTTCTAAACTATCCCAAAAATCATCGCTATCATAAGGCATGAGAAGTTTGTAATCTTGACCAATTTCATTTTCATCACTATTAGATAAACCATCGCTATCTTCATGAGTATAGCAACTCCTTTTATTCACAACTTGTTTCCTATTCCCTTTTGCATATTCCTTTTCATTTTCATATTTATCTTTATGAGGACATCTGGCAACATAATGACCGACTCTACCACAAGAAAATCATTTGAAAGGTAGCTTACCTCTGAACCTTCCAGAACCCCATTGAAGCTTTTTGACAAAATTTGCCTCATCTTCTTCTGAAATGTGTCCTGATTCATTGTGTTATTCCTTTTCTTTTCCTTTTGTTGAAGCTTTAAATGCGGCTTCTCTCATATCTGATGGACCTCCTTTTCTCATCTCAAAAGCAGTTAGGATTCCGTGAAGCTGTGTCATAGTGATATTCTGCAGATCCTATTTTTCTTCTATGGCAGACACTTTTGATTCAAATTTAGCAGACAAGGATCTCAAAATTTTCTCAACTAAGGTAACTTCCTTTATTTCTTCACCTAGATTCTTCATACAATTAACAACCTCATCTATACGTAAGAAGTAACTAGCTATATTCTCATCACTATGCATCTTAAGAGTTTCATACTGAATTCTGAGAGTTTGAAGCTTAGCACATTTTACCTGAGAGTCTCCTTCGTAGCTCTGAATGATTTTGTCCCATATCTCTTTCGCTGATTTGAGTTGCATGACTTTGAAAAACTCTAATTGTGACAAACTTCCCAATAAAGTATTAAAAACTTTGGCATTGGTTTCATATTTCTTTTTACCTGCCGTGTTTGTAGGAATTGTTGTTGGAAATTTTTATCCTCCTTCCACAATTTCCCAGACGTCTGTTCCAAGAGATTTTAGATAGGTTGTGGTTCTTATTTTCAAATAAACAAAGTTTCTCCCATCGAAGATTGGCGGTCTGATGGATCCCATGCTTTCATGATTATTCATGTTGATGGATCTTCCTTCAAGCGATCAAGCTTCTTCTGAAGAACTTGGCTCTGATACCAATTGTTGGAAATAATACTGAGAAGGGGGGTGAATCCGTATTATTAGATCAAGAATTTTTCTTTTTCATAATCAGATTTATATACGCTACTTCAGAGAGGGGAACTAGCATGTACACAAAATTGTCTTTAAGGCAACAAACGTTTATGCAGTAAACTTATGATTCAGTTAATTCATCATATGTTGATCTTTAATCAGTGCATCAATACTTCATCAATCATTAAATATTAACCATGTGCAATATAAACATAATAAACCATTACACATAAGCAACACATATGAACACCAAGATTTAAGGTGGAAATCCAATGTGGGTGAAAACCACCCGCTGTTGTCATCTTTGTGTTCTTTTAATAATAACAAAATCTGTTTACAATCTTGTACTGGTGCAGACTCATACCAGTACGTAGGATTCTACCTGCAGAAGTTTACAATCTTCTCTCGTTCTCTAGCTTCTACTGGAAGGGAGCTACAACCCCCTAGCTCTTGTACTAGCCAATATGTTTACTAGTACGTAGGTGCCAGCCTACATAAAACTCCACTCTTCCACCAGGGACCATGTTTCATGAATTTTCAGACTGGATGCTCCTAGCACATATCAAGACATATTAAGACCTTGACTCAACAATAACCCATCAGAAATTTAGAAACTCAAACTTCATTAACCAACATGCAGTTAATCTAAAACAATCAGATCACTATCATCAGAACACTGTACTGAACCCAGAAACTTGTATCAACATTCAGAACCAACTGAAACCTCAAAAATTCATGTGTTGGACTGTATACGCTACTTCAATGAAGAAAACCTGCGTGTATACGCTACTTCCTTTAGCCAAACCTGCGTATACCTCTAAAGATTCTGAATCATAAAATATCTGAATCACAAACTGTACCAACTAGTAGTGTTACAGAACTTTACACAGGCAAGCAACAGAAAACACTTCTTCTCGCTTATACAATCAATCAAATATCAACCTCCTTATGCATTTAGATTTACATTTAGATCTAAGAAGACATCATTGACAAACAACAGTAAAATAGCAGCAACAATAAATCAGAAATACTGATTTGATAGATCAGTCAACTCTGAACATCAAGCCTTTCTTTTGTATATGCTACTTGAAAGAGCATAACCTGCATGTATACGCTCTTTTGCCGAGACGAACCTGCGTACAGATCTGCAGATATTGACTCAGAACTTTGTTGCAATTCCAGACTTCAGACAAACCCAGATCATGATAGATAACGAATAAAATAGATGCAAAACATCAGATCTAGCCTCAACCAATGTCAGATCATTCAAGGATAAGTCATTTCAGGTCTCATGATCCTGATCCAATATTGAACTCAAGGTGCACATAAATATTTCAGATCTAGTCCCAAATGTAACCCTGCAACATAAAATATACTTCAGATAGAAGTATTCCTTAGAATCTTTTTCACTTGCACATCTGGCCTTATGATCCTCTCTTCTTTATATAGTTTTTGGGCTTTCTCAATACCATGGACCGAATCCATTTAGGACCAATACCTTGGATCAAATACCACGGACCAAATGCCTCGGACTAAATACCTAGGGTCAATATCATAGTCCAAAGATACCTTGGACCAAATACCTCAAACCAAAACCATGGTTTTCAACATGTATGCGCTTTGCCTTCTGTGGGAGTGCGTGTGTACATTATACACTATTTCTTTTATGAGTACCTACATGTATACGTTGCTTGGACTAAGTGAACCTATGTGTATCTCTTAAACTACTCTGACATCATATTCTTCCTTCAACTTCTTTATTCTTATCAATAAACCTTAGTTCCATCTTCCTGATCCTCTGTACCAATGCCCTATTGCCTCTGAATATTCCTGTTAGCCTCTTATCAAAACTGAGTTGACCAGTAGAGTTTCCATCAAGGACAATACTTGTATCATAATGCCAACAACGTTGTTAGGCATTGCAGATTGGTATACCTCACTATTCGACACTTCCATCCGAATGTTCAGTGCGGAGAAGCCTCCACATGTTTTGCCAAATTTTTCCTTAGACGTACTTGTCATGTAGGAAGTAGTGTATCACATCTCAGCATGATTGACAACTAGACTGCAGCGGAAGAAGAAGGCACCTTGGCCCACTCTTCCATTGTGGATTGGGTTGTATGAGATCCAGAGTATCAAACAAGTGAATTTTGAAGCAGAACATACGGAGAAGTACCCGTTCGACCTCCGAAGCTTCAACCCGTATGACCCACATTGCATTGTGAAGGATCACTAAATGAGAATTCAGTTCAACTGTATCCATGGGGCATTTCATTGGGCGGAGGAAGAATCATGGAGGTATTTCTACAATTCCTCTGGACCCAATGAACAGGTTGTCTTTGCCGTAGAGTGGTTAGTAAAGCAGCATGAAGCAACATCACAGAGAGCACCAACAGTAGCAGTAGCAGTAGAGGCAACCGAGCCAAGCATACATGTGCGCGACAAAAGGAAGAGGAAGATTGTCGACCGCATGGAGGAGGAGAAAAGCTGCAAGTTTCGATCAGATGCACTTTTAGAACAAAAAGTTATGGCTATTCAGGCAAAGAGGCAGCAACGTGACAAGCGAATCGCGTGAAGGTAGAGGGATAAGAAGAGAATGAAAGAAGCAGAGAAGGAGTTGCATGAGCTGAGGGAGAAACTCCTGAAAGAACAACAGGGGGTGCATCATGTGCAGATGAATGAAGCAGTGCCCGTACAAGTAGTTGATTCATCTGAAAAGTTAGCATCAAGCAAACATGGTGAACCATCAGAGGGGAAAGAATTTGCTCATGAGATAGAACAGACACTTGAACAGTTGAATGCAAACATGGAGCAACAAGAGTTGGAATAGGACACCGAGCTCATGCCTCACCACAAAGAGGTCGACTCACTCGCTTCAATGCATCTAGATGATGAGAAAGTCTGAAATGACCAAGGAGGCATTGAGATCCTTGGTGGTCATCCGGAAGCAGATATGCACACCATCTCCTTTGAAGAATCTCATCACAAAGTTGTGCAGTCTCACAGAGTACTGACTCTGGAGGACTAAAAATCTCCTACGCAAGTTGAAGAACAAGTGATCATCACTGATGTGCACAAGCATCCAATTTCTTTGGCCGATGCAACTAGAGTGTATGCCAAATCCACTAGCTCAAGTGTTCATTTCCTCATAGCTGATAATGAGTGAATGGCGAAGGAACTACAGGTGGCCAAGCAAGGAGGAGACTTGGTGACAATGACCACACTGTTGGAAATAATACTGAGAGGGGGGGGGTGAATCAGTATTATCACATCAATAAAACTTTTTCATTTCCATATTCAGATTCATATATGCTACTTCCACAACTTCTTATGATTTAGTTAGTTGATCCTTAATGAGTGCATTAGAACATTATCAACCATATTAACAGTAAACAGGTGTAGTAAAATAGAACAAATCATCACACATAAGCCACACACATGAACACCATGATATAAGGTGGAAACCCAATGTGGGAGAAAACCACCTGCTGCAAGTCATCTCAATCTTCTTCTTAATAAGAAAATCCTTTTACAATATTTCTGTACTGGTGCAGTCTTATACCAGTACGCAGGCTTCTACCTGCAGAGAGCTACAACCCCCATAGTTCTTGTACTAGCCGATCCATTTACTAGTACGCAGGCTGCTACCTGCTACAATGCTCCAAAGTTTTCAACTGCTACTGGAAGGGAGCTACCACCCCCGTAGCTCTTGTACTAGCTAAGATACTAGTACGTAGGCACCGGCCTACAATCTTCTCTCCTTCGGGTACCACGTTTCATACATTTTCAGACTGGATACACCTGAAGCACAACACATAATCTGAAAGGCCACGTTTCATCCAATTTTCATACTGGACCCATAAATATCATTGAAGCACATAATCAATCAATCTTCTGAATCACCCAATCACCAGATCAATACATATACCAGGATAATATGAGTGTTAGCAACCCGATCTAGTCCATTAGATCCATTACTAGATCTCATCCATCAACACAATCAATCAAACTGAATATGTAGAATACTAACACCATTAAACAGTCATCAGAACACATCAACAACCTGAACTACCTGTAACTTTAAACATGATAGCTCAAATGGTATATGCTACTACAATGAACCAAACCTGCGTACATACGTGCTTTCACCAAAGCCAACTCACGTACAGATCTATAAATATTCAATCATGACTTGCAGCGATTTCAAACTTAAGTTATACCCAGTTCAGATCATTACAAGCATCAGTATACAGATCTAGAATAAGCATAATCAACTATATAGAGATAGTTCATTTCAAACCATTTGATCCCGATCTATCCTTAGATCTTGTTCTCCATCAACCGGTGAGATCCCTCTTTAGCTCAGATCCAGATCTGCACCATAACCCAATCACAGTATTCCAGATCTAGATATTCAATAATTCAGATGATGCTTTGCCAAATGATCTCCTTCCTCTTTTATAGCCTTAGTCCTTTCACAATACCACGGTCCAAAACCATAATAACACAATACCACGGACCCAATACTTGGGATCAACAATTTTGGATGCAATACCACGGACCAAAACCATAGGATCAAAAACTGTCGGAATAATACCATGAACCAACCATGAAAGTGCGTGAGATCAACACTTTTGGATGCAATACCACGGACCAAAACCATAGGATCAAAAACTGTCGGACTAATACCATGAACCAACCATGAAAGTGCGTGAACTTTTCTCTTGCATGAAGGGAACTTTTCTCTGCATGAAAGTGCGTGAACATTTCTCTACATGAAATAAACTCTTCTCTGCATAAAAGTGCGTGAACTTTTCTCTACATGAAATAAACTTTTCTCTGCATAAAAGTGCGTGAACTTTTCTCTACATGAAATAAACTTTTCTCTGCATAAAAGTGCGTGAACTTTTCTCTACATGGAATAAACTTTTCTCTGCATAAAAGTGCGTGAACTTTTCTCTACATGGAATAAACTTTGTTGCACTATAATTTATCAAATAAATTTGCTGCACTATAATTTATCATTTGTGTGATTTTCCATCAAGGACAACACTTGTCTCATAATGCCAACAATCTCCCCCTTTGGACTTGATGGCAAAGCTAACTTGTCATACTGAGAACTGTCATCTGATTCCTTTGAGTTTTCTGGCATCCCATGCATTCTATCACATCTGATATCTTTCGTAGATTCATCTAGATATATATAAGTGAGTTGATCTTCTACGAGTTGGTGCCATCAAGTACAACACATGCATCATAATGCCAACAATCTCCCCCTTTGGACTTGATGGCAACAATACCAAATCACTCTCCCCCTTTGACATCAAGGGCAAAGGGCGGACCAAGATATTCTCTTCCTTTGCTGTCCATACTCCCCCTGAGTACCTGTTGAAATCTCTAAATGAGCTCCCCCTTTGTATATGCCATGGTGCACCAATCTGTCCATGCTGAAATCTCTGCTCTGCTGAAATATGTTGTTCATGCTCCCCCTGACTGTAAGCAAGGTCTGCAAAAAGATGTTCTACAAGAAGAACATGACTCTATACATCATAAATGACCTTCCTATCACCAAAGACTCATACATACATCTATCTCCCATCACAATGGTGATATACCAAAAGTTTACATATGATAACATAAGAGAATAACATCATTCATCCCAGGCATAGTGGGGAAACCAACATAGGCCGTTACATGACCTGAAGATATCTCATCAAATGACTACAATAAATAGAGACACACTATTACATCATGAGTCTTGATATGACCTTTACATCGAATGATATACATGACATTTATAACAAAGACCAAACACCTAAATAAGATCATGATAAACATCAGCAACAACACTGTATGATCTGCTCCATAGCATCTGTCAACAACAACTAGACCAGCAACTTGTATTAGTGCATGAATCATCAAGGTATGTCCGTATCAACTCATCCTTTTGAACAGAATTCTGTATATACAGAATCATTCACATTCTATCATATGTGAGAAACACCATAGCCATCCAGATCTGCATGAACCAAGTATCATCAATTGGGAATATCTGCATCAATCAACATATGAAACAACCTATCATCATATAGGTAAGAACTCATCATCATCATGTCTCCAACAATGTAACTTTGAATAATCATCCATGTAACAATCCTCATCCATATATGTGCTAAGAACAATAGGAATCCTGCATCATAACTGTAGTATATGATCTTTATGCATATGACGACAATAGCATATGAGTGACTCATCATCATGTAAAGAAGATGTGAATTATGTACTTCTCCTTATCCTTATGAAGATCACCATGTAAGCACCATTAGAGAATCAACCACAAATCTGATCTAAATATAAACTATGTAACCCCAAGAATCATCTGAACAACTCATAACCATATCATAGCAAGATGAATCATTTATCCATATAAGCATCATCACCAAGGACTATTAACCATAATGCCAACAATGCATTAAGAGCATATGCTCCCCCTAAACCTGTGCCATCTGTCAGATCTGATCATGCATATTAATAAGAAGTATCAAGACATCAGCAATATCAAGTTAGAACCAAAATACTTCTAACCATCATATCCACACATCATTAGCAAAATGCAACCATTATCAGTTAGAGCAAAACTGATCCTTTTCTTGAATCTGTCCCTACTGCCTTTCTTCAAACAATCATATACGCCACTGTGCAGTAACAAATTCACGTATATATGCAACTTCCCTTTATCAAGCTTGCGTAGGAGATTGAAGTTTTACACTTCCGGATCCCTCTGTTATGTCTGTATAATGTGTTGTGCCGCCACTTTCTGACTGAACTTCCTTTTTCTTCCATATCTTCAAGTGTGATGATGTTTTCTCCTTTTGGTGTGATGTCCGTGCTTTGTTCCTGCATTCCTTTGCTATATGTCCAAGCTTGTTACATGCATAACATCTTACATGTTTCATATTCCTTTTGTAGCAATCAGCAGCTTTGTGACCAAACATATTGCAAGCAAAGCAATATCCATTAAAGTACCTTGACTGAGATGATCTGTTTGTTTGATGATCTTGAACCCTTCTTCTTCTACATCTGGCTTTCATCTCTCTTATCTCCTTGTTGATCATTTTAGATTTCTCTTTAGAGTTCCTTGCCTCACCTTGTGAACTAGATTCACCTTCAACAGATTCATGAAAGCCAAGACCAGTTTTGATAGCAGGAGATCTTTGACTATTAAGAATATCGTCCAAGACTTTAGTACTATCTTGAAAACGTAAGAGCTTATCCTTTTCTTCTAATTTACTTTTCAAGATATTTACCTCAACCTGAAGTTGTTCTTCTTTTTCTAGATATTGCTTCTTCATGTCTTCTTCAACTTTCCTTTCTTCTTCCAACTGATGCTTTAGCTTGAGAATCTCCTTTTCTTGTTCTTCATTCAGATCCTGTTGCATTTGACGAATTCTGAAGGCACATTCTAGCTGATAACTTCGTTTCCCTGTTTTTCAATATCTTGGACTAGATCTTTATTCAACTTCTTTGATTCTTCAAGATCTTCCTTTAGAGAGTGGATCGTGGCTTCAAGACTTTCATAGTAACTGGATCTATCTCTGAGTTTCTTGATGGTTGTGTTCTTTTCATTGACTTCATTTCTTAGAGATGTTGCTTCAACCTGCAACTTTTGATATTTCTCCTTGAATAACTCTTGTTGAGCCTTTTGTCTAGTAACAGCTTCTTTGAGGGCACCACTCTTTATGTTCAGAAGTCTTTCTTGTTCACTAATTTTGTTTGTCAGCCTGTTAAATTCTGCTTCTATTTGATATCCTTCTTCCTCACCCATAAGAGCACATTCATTTGTTTCGTTATCACTTCCATCTTTTCCAAATGGATAGATAGCTGGAACATCAGAGGATAGCAAATTCATACCTGATAGTTCATCTTCATTCTGAAATGATTCTGAATCTGAATCTGAATCTGAAGAGCTTCTTATACCTAATCCCCAATCGATTCTCCCACTGTCATAGTTCTTCTGAGATGTCTTCTTCTTCTTATGAGCTTTCTTCTTAAGCTTCTTTCCCATTGTTCCACGGATCTCCTTCAAGCGATCAAGCTTCTACCAAAGGACCGGCTCTGATACCAATTGTTGGAAATAATACTGAGAGGGGGGGGGGGTGAATCAGTATTATCACATCAATACAACTTTTTCATTTCCATATTCAGATTCATATATGCTACTTCCACAACTTCTTATGATTCAATTAGTTGATCCTTAATGAGTGCATTAGAACATTATCAACCATATTAACAGTAAACAAATGCAGTAAAATAGAACAAATCATCACACATAAGCCACACACATGAACACCATGATATAAGGTGGAAACCCAATGTGGGAGAAAACCACCTGCTGCAAGTCATCTCAATATTCTTCTTAATAAGAAAATCCTTTTACAATATTTCTGTACTGGTGCAGTCTTATACCAGTACACAGGCTTCTACCTGCAGAGAGCTACAACCCCCATAGTTCTTGTACTAGCCGATCCATTTACTAGTACGCAGGCTGCTACCTGCTACAATGCTCCAAAGTTTTCAACTACTACTGGAAGGGAGCTACCACCCCCGTAGCTCTTGTACTAGCTAAGATACTAGTACGTAGGCGCCGGCCTACAATCTTCTCTCCTTCGGGTACCACGTTTCATACATTTTCAGACTGGATACACCTGAAGCACAACACATAATCTGAAAGGCCACGTTTCATCCAATTTTCATACTGGACCCATAAATATCATTGAAGCACATAATCAATCAATCTTCTGAATCACCCAATCACCAGATCAATACATATACCAAGATAATATGAGTGTTAGCAACCCGATCTAGTCCATTAGATCCATTACTAGATCTCATCCATCAACACAATCAATCAAACTGAATATGTAGAATACTAACACCATTAAACAGTCATCAGAACACATCAACAACCTGAACCACCTGTAACTTTAAACATCATAGCTCAAATGGTATATGCTACTACAATGAACCATACCTGCGTACATACGTGCTTTCACCAAAGCCAACCTGCGTACAGATCTATAAATATTCAATCATGACTTGCAGCGATTTCAAACTTAAGTTATACCCAGTTCAGATCATTACAAGCGTCAGTATACAGATCTAGAATAAGCATAATCAACTATATAGAGATAGTTCATTTCAAACCATTTGATCCCGATCTATCCTTAGATCTTGTTCTCCATCAACCGGTGAGATCCCTCTTTAGCTCAGATCCAGATCTTCACCATAACCCAATCACAATATTCCAGATCTAGATATTCAATAATTCAGATGATGCTTTGCCAAATGATCTCCTTCCTCTTTTATAGCCTTAGTCCTTTCACAATACCACGGTCCAAAACCATAATAACACAATACCACGGACCCAATACTTGGGATCAACAATTTTGGATGCAATACCACGGACCAAAACCATAGGATCAAAAACTATCGAAATAATACCATGAACCAACGATGAAAGTGCGTGAGATCAACACTTTTGGATGCAATACCATGGACCTAAACCATAGGATCAAAAACTGTCAGACTAATACCATGAACCAACCATGAAAGTGCGTGAACTTTTCTCTTGCATGAAGGGAACTTTTCTCTGCATGAAAGTGCGTGAACATTTCTCTACATGAAATAAACTCTTCTCTGCATAAAAGTGTGTGAACTTTTCTCTACATGAAATAAACTTTTCTCTGCATAAAAGTGCGTGAACTTTTCTCTACATGAAATAAACTTTTCTCTGCATAAAAGTGCGTGAACTTTTCTCTACATGGAATAAAATTTTCTCTGCATAAAAGTGTGTGAACTTTTCTCTACATGGAATAAATTTTGTTGCACTATAATTTATCAAATAAATTTGCTGCACTATAATTTATCATTTGTGTGATTTGCCATCGAGGACAACACTTGTCTCATAATGCCAACACACACGAGCTGAACTTAAGAAGGAAATACTAGATGAAGTATTGTCACTTGACACAGTTATGCGAGCATTGTACTCCAAGTTTGGTACCGTGCACCAAGCAGTTGTCCATCTCCATGGATGGCAACAACGATGTGTGAGAACAGCACGCATCTTGAAGAACATACATGTTGCTGTTGATAACATGCAAGCATGGACGATGAAGTACAAGGGAGCCCTGCTTCACTTGCCAAAAATGATGAGGGCCAATGTGCTCGAGCTGTAAGCACATATCTAGAGTCAGATATGGAACTATGAAGACCTACCGCAACTCATCACTAGCATATAGGCTTCCAATGCACGAGTATTCAAGAGCATGGATGTTGCAGTGCACAAACATGCGATCCCATCCCTTGGGACTCTCACCCAGGTGAAGACAAAGAAGCAGGTCTGACAGGAGCTTGACTCGTACTTCGACGCGTTGATGCACACCGCCACCAGCCTAAAATTTCCTATCAGTGCAGACATCATGCGCAGGCATGTTGCTGATCAGGTCACATTGAAGAAAATGATGCCCATGATTTCAGACGAGTTGGATAGAGGAGCCCGAGCAGTGTACCCAAATGCTATGGAGGCAAGGTTTAGGTTTCAAACAAATTTCATAGCGGAACACACAGACACTATCAAGGACTACCAATCTTGGCATCAATATGTTACTGTTGATCATCATGAGGATGTTGAGCAGTTGGACTTCTATAGTTGTCTAAGTCAGAATGATGTCTAATTTGGCTTGTTCAAGCCATTGTTCACATGGGTACATGTCATTGTAATGTTGAGTCATGTCAAGTGTAAGTCAAGTCTCAGTAGTGGGTGTAACAGTCATAGAGTAGGTGAAGAGTCATGAGGGTAGGTGAATGGTCACAAAGGGGAATGTCAAAGGCCACCCCACCCTTTCCTATAAATAATCTCTCATAACTCATTGTATAGGCTTTTTGTTAGCCAAGCTTCTATTAAGACTATCTTCAATAAAGCTTGGAAAATATTGTGACATGCCTTAGCTTCTCCACTGCACGGAGCTAGTTCACTCTTTGGAGGTTCAGGCGAATGTGGCTGTAACGTTTCACTGATAGGGCTAGCAGGTTTACATGGATGTATTATATGCTTGGAACTTACACTTCTTTATATAATAAGAGCCAACACATTTTCATGCATATGTTGTTATTGGAGTTGGATTGTTTCAGTTACCTTAATGATATATGTTGTTTAACTTACGTATTCGTGTATGAACTGATTCGTATGAAATTATAAGAATCTTGTTGCAAATGTGTTGTTGGTTTAACCATCACTTTGGATTGTCGACTATTCTAATTTCCAACGTGTGATGCATCTTTGCTTGTGTGTTCCCTTCCCAACTGAGTACTGATACAGGTTGTCAAGGGGCGCACTCATCTCACCCCCTTTGTGTTAGAACCTTTCATGCATCTTCCCTAACTCACTGCAGCGGTCACACCCTTTCTACTGACAGAGTTATCTTACTTGCCTCTGTGCGACATCGCATTCAAGGCATTACCTTACAATCCACTACTGGGACTCCTACACCAAATGGTCTGAGGTCTAATAGGGACTTCATACTGGGGAGATCCCCTTGACATGTTGGTGGGTCCAGCACCGTCAACACATCTAAATATAGAAAGAAAAATTCATGTAACTGGGTAAATAATTCTTGTTGAGTGTGATATAAGCAACATCCAAAACGTTCTCTACTCTTGCAATTGCGCCATCAATTCCCTTTCCAAGACCATTAATGTATACCATGTTGCATTTAACCAATTAAATCCAAAAGAAATCAATATACAAGTAGGTTGTTTACTCCATCATATGAATAGAGGATCCTTACAGAGGGCCTCAAACCAACTAGAACTAGGTGATTGTCACTATGACCAGACACCAAATTGTAACAGAGCATTGTGCAAAGTCATAGATTCAAAATTCATGTTAATTATCAAGTTGTATGACATGGGTCCATATCTTTCAAAGATAAATATTTATTCATTACATGATCTATTAGAATATTAGAAGTTATAGTTATGTGGGTAATATATTATATCATATGTCATTATACATGGAGCAGTTAGAAATCAGTCCACTGCCATATACTGAAATGGAGTACAACCCTAATACAAGGCCTATGGTACCAATTACAACATCTATTTTAATCAAAGTAATATTCATTGGCTTGTAGCAATCTTCTTCTCGAAAGCAACTAAAAGAGATTTATTATGCTTTGAATTTAAAATGCTTGTTAAAGGATCAAGTGGTGGCTGCAATGAACAACTCAAACTCGGTGATATTAGAACAAAATAATTTAGCATTTTCAAGGCAAAATAACATTACTAGTGTATCTTTGAATTCCATGAAAACAAAACAATTTGATGTATTGAAATGATGTCTGACATTTGTAAACTAGTGAGCATCTTACTAGCCTTGATGTAGGGCTTCAACTAGTGAATGGAGATCAAATGTGGACCCATGCAACAACATTCATAAAATTATCATAGAATAGCATTGGAGGGTATCTACTAACAACAAAATTATCTTTCCCCTTATTGCAAATAATAGTGTATGAAAGTTTTAGTTTTACGGCTTCCTCTTCAACGGTTAACCTTTCTTCTTTGGTCAACCAAGAAGATGCAAAGCTACAATCTCTTCCTTGTTACCCAGGGAATTATTTTTGAGATTCATGTCACATTTTAAACATTTGTACTTGTCAAAGGAATAAAATTCAATGCCCTTTCTCTCTTATGCAAAGCTGAGTAAGGTATTCCTAATAGCTTCATGGGAAATAGGCTGAGCTACCTTGAGAAATTCATGCATTGCTAAATCTGGAATATTTAATTTTCCTAAATCAGTTTCATCAAGCCACCTCTTCCATGAAAATCAGAGCCTCTAAGCTTCAATAACTGGTAAGCATCATCTAATTCATGAAATCCTATTTCATACGATATACCAGAGTAAGAAAATAGCCAAGACAAATGATTGAAAGGTAGAGACATAATACATTCAAACCAAACAATAAAGTTGTTATGATGATGCAGTAATCATAGCTGCAACTACTTATAGGAGAAGGGGTTTTAACTTTGATTAAATTGAATTCTAATGTTCATCCTTGGCCCATTTATTATCCATAAGGAATTCCTTAAGCTAAAGGTATTTGGCCACATTACGTTTTTCTGTGGAAATATTCTCAACATTGACACGAATATACTCCAAAATTTCTGGCTTTATATGGAAAAAACCAATGAACAGTGGGACAGTGATAGCTTACTGCAAGATATGCCCAAACACCCCTTATTGAATCTTCTTCCTTCCATCCTAAGCTTCTATTACTGCTGCAAGATTTTTAAATAACTATTATGGGTGCAGAATCCTTTTGCCTTCGACTATAGTCCTGGTAAAGAGTTTTCTTGAGCAAAAAATAGTTTTTCTTTACTATTTTGGACAGAGCATCTATTATACTCTCAGACCATTGCATAGAAGAGGCCATTCTTCATGCAATTTCTTGATATGTACTTGTAATAATGAAATTTCCATGATTTATTGCAAGAATGTTTGTTGTGAACAGATAATAGAAATGGTACTTCTCATCAAACTTTTTCAGTTGATATTTGAATCTACATATTTGGTCTTTTCCAGAGCATGTGCTATATTACACTGAGTAACCTCCAATTTCTTTGCAACCAAGGATGCTACCAGAATCCCATCACTATAATTTCCAATAATTAGGTCTGGCTTATTTTACAGTTTTGCAATTATATCCTTTGATGAATCTTCTGCAAACTTTTCAAGATAAGGCCAAACATCAAAATGAGAAACCTAGTGTCGCAGAATTCCTTTTTCTATTCAAAATGGTACTCTAAATATAAGTGAATGAGTTCACATATTTCTTGTCCCCTTTCATTGTTACAACCTCTGTCCACAATCACTAATGCTTCAAAAATGGAGCTTCGTTACACTTGCACAAGGTCAAGGGCATATTGGATCTGATGTATCGATCTTCTATTGCAGTTGTACCATGTTGGACAACTTCTTTATGTTCTTAATATAAGGCTCGAACCAACCCCATAATGTCTTAGGATCTGTAACATAATGCACGTATAGGAAACCAATACATATTATGTATGGAGAATCCTCATTCTTGAGAAGCCGATATATTTTCTTTCATTGTCATATATTTTTTGCATCTAAATGCCATATCAGAGTTGAATTATTACAAACTTTCGTATATTGAATAAATGGGTGATATGAATCAACACAAGTAATGATGAGTAATGAGATGGTCACATGCCTGAGTAATAGAGAATGGATATCAACATGAAGGAGTAGATATTTCAAGGGACAAGGAGGATGAATATAGATCACTTTCAATTTACTTAGGCAAGATCTCAATTTATAAACATTAAGGGATCATAGATCTTGCTTGAGACACTTTTACTATTCAGCAACTTGAGAAAGTGTTTGGAGCAATCAAGGCAAGTTCAATTTTAGGTTCAATTTGTTTTCTTCTCCGAATCTTTTTAGGTTTCCTAGGTAAATTGTGTGCTTTGATTTTTTTAGGAATTGATTTCATGCCACTTCTACAGTCTCGTGCTATATGACCAAAGTTGTGACATTGATAATATTCTACATTGAACCTGAATGGTGGAGCAACTAAATTGTAATAGCCATTGAGGATTATGTCTTGTCTACTAGAAATCTTACATCTAGGGTTTTGATGATAACCATTCCAATCATCCTTGCAGTATGCTTTACAATATTTAGCTTTATGACCAAAACTAGTGCAAGAATAACAATAACCAGAGAAAATTCTTATGCACCTGGATGAGGAGCATTCTCTTAACTATTTTTTGAAGTTGTTCTTCTTGGTGAAGTGCTTCTTCCAAACTCACCTGTCTTGCTTTGACTGGGACTAGAGCTCAGAAGGATATGGCTCTCAAATTTTACCTTGACTTTACTTTTAGGTGATTTGAGGTTTTCATCATTTTTTCATGAAGTCGCATCTATATAGCCATGACCTGGTTTTTCAAATGTTGACCTTTGGTAATTGAGAATGTTATCTAATACTTGAGAACTTTTCAAGTTCTTATTGAGCTTTTCAACTTCATTCCTCAAGGAAGCAATCTCTTCTTTAAACCTCTCACAATATTCTCCTTTTTTATCAGTTGGATTTTCATTACTTATTCTCCTCTCTTTTATTTTTTAGGGAGTTGACTTCTTCTTCATGTATCCTTTCATGTTGATGAAATTTTGCTTCTATCTTGATAAAATCCTTTGATCTATCTTCTACTAGGAGCCTTAAGAGAATGAATTCTTCCTTGTATGGCCAATAAAACTAGATATATTCCAAAAGAGGTGTGAACATATGCTCTTAAGATAAGCTAAAATTCTCCAAGGTAAGACCAAAAGTCAGTTGTAAAAATAGCCCAAAGTTTGTTCAAGAAGGGTACTAATTTCAACTCCAACAAGACCAAATCTCACAGGGCGAGGTCTGCTACTATAGGGACAAGACTTTGTTGTTATAGGGCCAAGACCTGCAGCTCCATAGGTCGTATATTAACTCCCACAGGGCTGAGGCCTATAGCTCCCTCAAATCCGAGACTACTTTTGTGTAAGCCCAAGGTTAGCACAACGAACTAGGGTTGTAATGTGCTCTAAAGGGACAAAGTTTTTCTCTTAGTTGTTGGGAAAAATATGCTCCAGAAGACTGAGTTTGATCAATATAACACCATGAAAACCATAGAAAATAACTAAAAAAATCCACTAAAGAAACTCACCTTATTCTCCTTGATCTGCTCTAGAAATTCTTAATACTCTACACAGATCTGAAAATTCTCACTTGGATCACTGAGTTCTTGAATTGATCTCTTGAAATGGAAGAGGTATGCTTCTTATATATACGTGATCAGCTGAAAAAACATGTATTTAGAGGGGAGCCAACTTGTAGGTTGGCTTTTCATGCAAAAAATTAAGCATGACTTAGAGAAATAAATGTAAATGGCAGGATTATTGTAGATTGTGAATGAGAATATTGTGAAAAGGGTATTTTAGATGGTTATGAACCATTGTTAATTACAGAATAAATGAGAATATAGGAAACCTCCAAATATGTGTATATTTTTGTGATATCTGTTGTAGCATTTTTTGGTTTTGATAAGGTAGAATAAAATAGTAAAAAAAAAATGAAAAAATGTTAAGTTAGGATATGGACATAACAATATTAAAAAAATGTCTTTGAAAATATCTTGATGATGATGTCCATATCAAAGAAAATGTTAGTTTAGATGTCCTAAAAAATCAAGACAAAAATAAAATGTTTGGTTAGAAAGAAAATAAAACAAATAAACTCTGAAAGTGAGCAAGTCTAAATGCCACTACTATTTTTTCACAAAATAATGGTTGTCTGCACCTTGTCATAAATGCCACAACCCATGATAGTCAAATAGTTTAATCTTGACTGCTTCATGCTTTAAATTTGATGTTATAATTAGAGAATAAAGATCTGGCCAAACTGTTTAATCTTGGCAGATCAGTAGTTAGATAGAGAATAGTACGGTGCTCATCAGTTTAATCTGAGCCCTTGGAGGTTATAAGGTTAGAATTAGATAGTTTGATTTTTAAATAAACAGAAAGGAAAAGGGTTTGCTAGCTTACATACACCCATTAAGTGAAGAAAAAATGATAGGATAAGCAAAGGGTAAGTAGAAGAAAGGTCGCAGAAGTATGATAATTCATTGGAAAAAATGTACATTTATCATGTTTTACCATATGTTTCTATTTCCATGATGCAATTACACAAAGAAAATGAAGGTCTACAAGATAAATTAATTAACTTCCCTCATCCCTATTCATCCCTATATTTACTAATTTCCCCTCCCCACCTTCATACAGTTCATATTCATTCATTTTCCATAAAAACCCGTTTTCCTAAGGTTAAAATCCTTTTTGCTTAGGAAAAGTGAAAACCCCATGTTAAATTCCCTTTTACCCAAAAAACCCACAAAAAGATGTTTAGCCTAAGTATTGATGTATATATGAAAAGAAAATAACTCATGAAAAGGCATAATACTTAGTGTATTTCCCCTTTCTGCTCATGTTTCATATTAACGCTAACTTATAGTATTAAACCCCTAAAATTTCCCTTTCCCGTATATTATTAACTCCCTTTATTAAATAACCCAAAACCATTAGTTTTATTATAAAACTATGTATTTAATAAAACATTGCATCGACGGATCACGAGCTTTTCAACATGCATGTACACCCTCCGCCATTTCCATATGCGATGCATGATAGACCCGGACCCAATGCATATATATTTCATATTTCATTTCCATTTCGCATCCGCCTCCATCGCAAGTCCTGGCTAAAGCATTACCCTCCACCACTGCGATCTCTGATATGCGACAGGAACCCGAACCCGATCGCAGTATTATCTATAATTTATTCCATATCGCGTCCGGCCCTTATCACATTCCTTTGCCATGGGCCTTCCTTCGCTAAACCCCGATTGCGATATGAAATGAACCCGGACCCGACGTAATTTATCTGCCCGAGTTAATATTATTTCAAGTCCACCATACCTTGTTTTGCAAAGGATTCCTTTGTTAAAATGTTTTTATGGTTTAAACGAAGAAATAACTTAAACCTACATTTAACTGCTAATCTCAGTTTTAACGCATAATAAAGCCATTTCCGCCATAATTAATTGTTGGGACCCTCCACGCTGCTTTGTTTCTCAACCACCTTTGATAAAATCCATTCAAATCTAATGACCTTCAGCAATTTCGGGTTGGCTCTCTATCCGAGCATTACCTCCCCTTGCTACGTGTCAGGCCAGATTGTATCGGGTGATCCCTCCCAAAACCACCCGAGCCTCAAAAGTGGTGTGATGAAAACCAAAACCACCTCCCGCATAACGACAAAATCACCACTGTTCCCTTTGCACCATATTTCAAAAAGGAAAATGTCTTTCCGTTTAAACCAAAAAATCACCATTTTCCTTTGTTTCGTCTGTTTTCACAATAAACCCTCCATAAGCCTCTGTGACCAATAAAGCCATTGTTTTACCTTCCGATACGCTCTGGACTCCTTCCAATATCCTTTCAAGCTCAATAAAGCCATTGATGTCCTCCTTTGTCACCTATGTTTTCTTAACAATTTCTGTGTTTTGCAGGGAAAAAATTTTGTTCCAGGCTTACAAAGAAAAAAATCTTGCATACAGTTTGAAGACAAATATGAAGATATTACTGTTGAAAACACAGTAAAAACCTGAAATACACAGTAAAGGTAAAAGGAACACAGTAAAGGTTACTCAGCAGGGTCAAAGGATATTCACAAAGTTTAAAGAGTATCAGATGAAAGATCAAATGAAGAAATCAACCAGCGTAAAGGATACAAACAATCAAGTAGCTTAAAGGGAAAAATATCAAACAACAAAGCCAGAACAACCTGAATAAAAGGGACAACAAGAAGCAATTCAATAGTTGCACCTATCTTCTTGCACGAAGATCTTTCCTTTCCTAGAAAAAATTTTAGTCAGTTTTAGGATATTTTCTTAGTTTCATTATTGTATAAATAACTCTCTTCTCGAGTTGTTAAGGGTTTGAAGTTCAAGATTCATTGTTCATTGCTTGTTAAGTTGTGACTATTCACTCTACTTTGAACTTGGTTGCACCTTTGAAGGAGCTTTTGTAGACACTTGATGTACTCGGTCTTTCTGGAACCTTAATACAAAGCAGGGGATTCTGAATTTGGTTTTACACAGTTTGTGTTATCCTGTAAGTTTTTCCTGTTATCAATCATTATGTTTTTCTTCATATGCTTATAACTTATAGAGATATCTAGGTAGGAATAATTGTGTCTCAATTTATTCCTATAAGCTCCTGAAGTGATCATCTATTAAGAGAATGGATTAATGAATTGTTTGTTTAGCTAATCCCCTCTAATCAATAAATCATTAACCTATTTTGTAAGCTTAAGTATATTGCCTTGAATCTTTGGAACTTAGTTTAGAAGGTTTTCATACTTATGATTGTTCTATTTTACAGTCTGGAAACTGTGATAATCATATTATTTTCTATCTTCTTCTCACCACTCTTTTGATCTATATCACTGTGTAAAGTTTTATAGAAGCCGTTTGCTAAGATATTAATAATATCCAAAGGATTGAGTATTTCAATTCTAAATCTGTCTTCATTCATTGGTCTTCCAAAACTAAAACCAAAAACCCCAAAACAATTATTTTAGATGCTCTAGCATTAGTAGCTGACCTACTACTATCTCAGAGGTACAACATCAGACTGGTGCCGTTGCCGGGGATTCAAATTCTTTGTAAGTTTCCCTTGGGACAATGATATTGATTCATTCTTTTTCTTTAAGGTGATTAAAGGATTTGGAAAGGTTAAAATCATTCACCTAGACGACTCCACACTCCCAAGATGGCACCTTTTAAACATATCAGATCTCGTTCAAAACCTGACATAGTTAGTCCTCTGTCAGATCCTGAAAGAATTATGAGAAAAGCCAGTTCTAAAAGGGGACACCAACCATCTTCTTCTTCCTCTTCAGTCCTACAGTCTGAAGAATTAGAATCATTTGACCCCTATAGTAATATCCCATCTGATCCTGATTACTCCCATTTATCACCTAGGGTTGCTGAAATTCTAGATAAAGGAGTTGATTTTAAGTCAGCCTACCTTATTCATTCATTAGAATCTCATCCAATACCCACACTACCACCAGGATCACCTAAAACTGAATCTGATTTGGGTGTTAATCTACCAGAATATAAACCCACAAATTTCATATCCCCTACCACCTATCATTTCCTTCCATTTTTGATTGACCTAAAGCTTCTTCTTCTAAACAATCTGAGGAGACCTTCTCTATATATTGCAATCCTCTCTTTGAAACTAAAGAAGGTATTCCTTTACAGGTACCAAAGCTAGTTTTTAAGACTCCTTTGAAGTCTTTCAGGAGATCTCCTCCTTCACCTCTAACTAGTTCATCAACCCCTAAATCACCATCTTCTTCCTCTACTTCTTATTCATCCTCTACATCCACACAAACACCACATACTCCACCTGGACAACCTCATATACCTCAAGCACCTCATACACCACCTGTTGTCATGGATTTTCGACCTATTGTACAGGCTAGATATGCTTCTTTAGTCTTACCTAATAACCTTGATGCATTCCCAACTGGATACTTAAAATACCTTCCCAAGTACAATGGAGAAACTGGTCCCTCAAGCTTTCCTAGACTTTGCAGACAACATGAATATTGAACAAGAAAACGTTTATATGAGATTGTTTGTACAATCACTTGAAGGAAATGTGAGGATTGGGTTAGGTAGTTACCAGCAGCTTCCATTAGAAATTGGGAAGAGATTACAACCATATTTAAAAATCAATGGGGTGTGAAAAAGGATCCTCTTTATTTCCTCATAGAATTTGAAGAGCTTAAAAGGAACTTCGGTGAACCAGTATTAGATTTTATCAAAAGATTCAATAAACTCTATCACAAAATGCCTACTAATTGTAAGCCCCCTGTAGTAGCAGCTAAGTCTAGATTTTCTAAAGCTTTTGATGATGACTTTGTTGTTATGCTACGAGAGAGAACTTCAAGAACTCTTGAAGATATGCAAAAAAAACGCTATAGAAGTAGAAGCAAATAGGGCAGCCTCAACTTCTTTAAAACGTAAGGAAGAAAAGGCCAAAAGAAAACTCAAATCTGCTCAAGAAGCCTCTAGTTCCTCTAAGACTAAATCAGAAGACTCAAAAATAGATGAAATAACATCCCTTCTTAGAAACCTATAAAATAGGATTTCAAAGATTGAGACCCAATCTAGGACAATACAACAAACAGTTACTAGACCTTAAAGCCAAATCAAGGTCAATATAAAAGAAATCCACCATTACAAATTCTTCGGAGACCTAGCAATGATCAACAGGTTCATACTCCTCTACTGATAGATGATCAACAACCTGATGATAATACTATGACAATTACTGAAGATATTAATAGTATGGATTCTTCTTCCAATCAAACAACCATCATTCCTCTCTCACAACAAAATCATGTTCAAGAAGATCAGGAAGCTTCACAAGTTTCTAAATATCACGCTTTCTCTGAATTTTTAATTGCAGAGTTAAACAAGAGGTATGATCTTAGGTCTAGACCTGGTCCTGGGAGACCTCCAAAGGAAACTCCAATAATTGAACCACGTACCAAAAATGCTGAAGCTCAAACAACTCTTATTCAGCCCTTATATCAGTCAATTGATACTACCCAAACTGGTAAAAACATTTTGACTACATTTAATGTTGAAAAATAATTAGAGAGGGTTAAGATCCCAATTCAACTGTAAGAACTTTCTAAAAACCCTGGTTACAAAGGCCAAGTCACAAAATGGATACAAAATACCTCTGTTGATGCTGAAGGTGATGTCATAAGTCTACAAGATGAAAAACCAACAGTAGTTTTTGGCCCTATTTCAGACATGATAGATGAGATAGTGCCTCCTTTCTATGTAACTCTTAAAACAAATTATTCCATGTTGTATAATTGTATGCTTGATTCAGGAGCATCACACAACCTTATGCCAAAATCTATCATGGACCATTTGAAACTCAACATAACTAAATCCTACCATGACCTGTACACCTTTGATTCTAAAAGGGTGCCCTGTTTGAGATTGATCAAGGATCTAGTGGTTACCCTTGCCCAAATTCCAGTGAAAAGTGTAGTACTTAATATTGTTGTCACGGATATCCCTCCCAAGTTTGGAATGCTCCTTTCTAGGTCTCGCTGTGCCAAATTAGGGGGGAAATCTACATATGGATATGTCATATGCTACTATTCCTGTTTATGGAGGAGAGAAATTAAGATTGTATAGAGAGGTAAGATTTGCACATACTTTTTGTAATACTGACCAGCCAAGGAACCATCCAATTTATGCAATAGATCAAGACTTCGGTTGTTTTCAACTCACTTCAAACCAACATAAAAATCAAGTCAAAATTGAAGAGGTAGTTGAAAGTCCTGAACCAAACCAAACTGAGACTGTTCTTTGATGGCTCTTTCACGAAAGATGGGACAAGAGCTGGAGTAGTTTTAATTTCACCTGAAAAATAAAATATAACCCAATCATGTAAATTGCACTTCGAAGTTACAAATAACGTGGTTGAATATGAAGCTTTCCTTTTAGGATTGCAATTAGCCAAAAGCTTAAGAGTTCAAAACTTAAGTGTTTTTACTGATTCATAACTTATTGTTAAGCAAGTAAGAAATGTTTGCCAGACCAAGCACCCTGGACTTAGGTCCTACCGAAATGAAATATGGGATTCAGTTGAAAACTTATTTGACGCTTTTAATTTGATTCATATTCCCAGAGATCAGAATATTCATGCAGATGCCTTAGCTGTCTCTGCTAGCTTTTTTAAAATTCCTGATCATACTGATGTACTCTATCAGATACAAGTCAAATATAGTCCATATATCCAAAATAATCTGAAACATTGGCAAATATTCGAAGATGATGAACATTTGAAATCATTTCTGCAGGTAATAGATGATTTTTCTTTTCTACAAATTGATGAAGATAGAACTGAAATAAATGAAAATGCAGATGGGAATGATACTTCAAATTTTAAAACCCAAATTGCTAATCATGACATTGTTCAATTATCTAATAATTTTATTCCAAAAGGACTCATTCCTTTAGAAAAATTGTTTGATCAAAATGACTGCCTCCGAAACCCTCAGTCCATTTCTTTAGAAGATGACCTAGAAGAGATTAACATTGGAACTGATGAAGATATCAAAAACATTAGAATATGTGCATCTCTAGACCCTGAGATCAAAGCTCAATATCTTAAGTTACTGCAAAATTATAAGGATGTTTTTGCTTGGACTTATGCTGATCTAAAGACCTATGGTACTTCATTAATACATCATAAGATTCCTTTGAAGCCAGAAGCAAAACCTTATCAACAGAAACTTAGAAGGATAAATCCAACCCTTCTACCAATGGTAGAAAGGAAGATTAAGAAAATGCCAGATGCTCAGATCATCCTCCCTCTTATATATTCTAATTGGGTTGCAAATCTAGTCCCTGTTAGAAAGAAAAATGGAGAAATAAGACTTTGTGTGGATTTTAGAAATTTGAGCAAGGCATCGTTAAAAGATAATTATCCTTGCCCAAAATGGATCAGTTACCTCAAATGGTTTCAGGAGCACAAAGACTTTCTATGTTTGATGGTTTTTCAGGTTACAATCAGGTGAATATTGATACAACAGACAAAGAGAAGACAACCTTTACTACACCCTAGGGTACATTCATGTACGCTAGGATGCCATTTGGCTTAACCAATGCTGGAGAAACATTTCAGAGAGCTATGGACATAACTTTTATGGGTCAGGTAAAGAAATTTATGGTTATTTATCTTGATGACATAATAGTTTTTTCTAAATCTGATCAGAAACATCTAAAGTAGTTGATGAAGGTTTTTGACAGGTGTAGAAAATTTGGAATATCATTGAACCCTAAGAAGTCCTTGTTTGCTGTCAAAGAAGGAAAACTGTTGGGCCATATAATTTCAAAGGAGGGAGTAGTAATTGACCCCAAACGAGTATTTTCCATTGAAACATTGACCTTACCTAGAAACAAGAAGGAGATTCAAGCTTTTCTAGGCAAGATTAATTTTCTGAGGAGGTTTATTCCAAATTATGCAGAGATTGTGAAAGATATAACTGACATGCTCCGAAAGGACCACGAAGTCAAATACACTGCCTCTTCTAGGCATGAATTTGAACAAATAAAAAGGGCTATCTCTGAAGCTCCCACCTTAGCCAGCCCTGATTATACTAAGCCATTTAGAATTTTCTCTTTCACCTCTGAAACAACCCTTGCAACTGTTCTATTACAGAAAAATGAAGATTCCCATGATCAACCCATAGCCTTTTTCAACAAGGTTATGAGTGATATTGAGCTTGAGTATGACATCATTGAGAAGTAAGCCTATGCCCTCATTCAAGCCCTGAAATCATTTAGAATGTATGTCTTACATTCACCTATTACTGCTTATGTCCCTAATAGTGCTGTGAAAATTGTCCTAACCCAACCAGACACTGATGGGAAAAGAGGTAGATGGATCACTCAAATTTTGGAGTTTGATCTAACTATCAAGACTACCAAGCTAGTAAAAGGTCAAGGATTAGCCAAGCTTCTAGCTGAATCCAACTGCAAAGTACTTGGAATCAATTCTATTTTAGAAATACAAGGGAAGAATACACAAGAACCTTCTGTCCTTGCAGAAGGGGAGAATCCACAAGAACCTTCCCTTCATCCTAAAGGGGATAATCCACAAGAACCTCTACCTTATGAGCAGATTAGTCCTATACACATTGATGAAAAATTCTTGTTGTCGAACTGGTATCAAGATATTGTAAATTTCTTGATCCATTTTGAGTGTCTAGCATCATTCTCCAAAACCCATTGTAAACCCTTAAGTTAAAATCAGTCAAGTACTGCATTATAAATGCAAATTTATACTGGAAAGATCTACTGAATATTTTGTTATTATGTTTAACAGAATCAGAAACTGAAGGAATCATTGATTAGTTTCATGCAGAATTTTTTTAGGGACATTATGCTTGGAGAGCAACATCATACAAGATTCTGAGGGGAGGATTTTATTGGGCCAAATTGTTCTTACAAGTAGGGGCAAAATTCAGAAGTTGTGTTCCTTGTCAAATGTTTCCTGGTAAACAAAAATTAGCAGCTCTTCCACTCGATCCATTAATAATTTCAGCACCTTTTTCTCAATGGGGATTAGATTTTGTTGGAGAAATTCACCCCACTTCAAGTAATCAACATAGATGGATCCTCACTGCAACATACTACTTTACTAAATGGGTGGAAGCAATTCCAGTCAGAAATGCTACTAATTTAGTAGTAATTAAGTTTATTGAGGAGAATATCTTATCTAGATTTGGTTGTCCAACTCAAATTGTCATTGATAATGCAACAATTTTTTCTAGTGTTAAAAATGATTGACTTTTGCCAAAAATATCATATTTTGTTACATCATTAAACTCCATACTACCCTCAAGGTAATGGCCTTGCAGAGTCATCAAATTAAAGTCTGGTAAAGGTAATCAAAAAGACTCTAGCTGATCATAAGAAGAGCTGGGATTCACATTTGATTTATGCAGCATGGGCAAACATAATTAATCCAAAAATATCAACTGGAAAATCTCCATTTCAATAAGTCTATGGAAAATATGATCTTCCCTACCAATTTGGCCTTCCCTGTTTTAAAATTCCTGCAGGATTCTACAGATGAACTTGATGATTTTTCAAGAAGAATAAATCAGATTATTGAACTCAATGAAAATAGAGATGAAGTTCAATACAAATTGAATAAATATTAGAATAAGATGAAGGCCCTGTTTGACAGAAGAGTTAGGGAAAGGGACTTCAAGGAAGCTGATTTAGTTCTAAGATGGGATGCCAGGAGAGAAGAGAAAGGAAAGCATGGCAAATTTGACAATCTATGATTTGGACCTTTAGCAATTACTTAAGTGAAGGGTAACAACACATTTGTGCTGCAGAATCTTGAGGGGCTATATTCTACTTATCCTGAAAATGGAAGGTTTATCAAACATTACATTCAGTACTAAGAAGTTGAAATAGTTTTCATTGTAAATACTTCGGTTTTCTTTTACCTTTCAAGATGTCAGAGTGATTTTTCTTACAGCAAGGATTCCATAGCTCGAGGAGAAGGCACATGGATCTGCAGGTTCTCTGCATTCTACAGGAGAAAGCAATCCCTAATTGGAGCCAATGTTGTAGCATTTTTTTGTTTTGATAAGGTAGAATAAAATAGTAAAAAAGTAAAAAATATTTTGAAAACATGTTAAGTTAGGATATTGACATAACAATATTAAAAAAATGTTTTTGAAAATATCTTGACGGTGATGTCCATATCAAATAAAATGTTAGGTTAGATGTCCTAAAAAATCAAGACAGAAAGAAAATGTTAGGTTAGAAAGAAAAGAAAACAAATAAGCTATGAAAGTGAGCAAGTCTAAATGCCACTACTATTTTTTCACAAAATAATGGTTGTGTGCAGCTTGTCATAAATGCCACAACCCATGATAGTCAAATAGTTTAATATTTACTTCTTCATGATTTAAATTTGATGTTATATTTAGAGAATAAAGATCTGGCCAAACTATTTAATCTTGGCAGATCAGTAGTTAGGTAGAGAATAGTAAGGTGCTCATCAGTTTAATCTGAGCCCTTGGAGGTTATAAGGTTAGAATTAGATAGTTTGCTTTTTAAATAAACAGAAAGGAAAAGGGTTTGCTAGCTTAAATTCACCCATTAAGTGAAGAAAAAATGATATGATAAGAAAAGGGTAAGTAGAAGAAAGGTTGCAGAAGTATGATAATTCATTGGACAAAATGTACATTTATCATGTTTTACCATATGTTTCTATGTCTAGGATGCAATTACACAAAGTAAATGAAGGTCTACAAGATAAATTAATTAACTTTCCTCATCCCTATTCAGCCCTATATTTACTAATTTCCCCTTCCCACCTTCATACAGTTCATATTCATTCATTTTCCATAAAAACCCCTTTTCCTAAGGTTAAAGTCCTTTTTGCCTAGGAAAAGTGAAAACCCCATGTTAAATCCCCTTTTACCCAAAAAACCCACAAAAAGATGTTTAGCCTAAGTATTGATGTATATATGAAAATCAAATAACTCATGAAAAGGCATAATACTTAGTGTATTTCCCCTTTCCTCTCATGTTTCACATTAACGCTAACTTATAGTATTAAACCCCTAAAATTTCCCTTTCCCGTATATTATTAACTCCCTTTATTAAATAACCCAAAACCATTAGTTTTATTATAAAACTATGTATCTAATAAAACATCACATCAGCGGATCGTGAGCTTTTCAACATGCATGTACACCCTCCGCCATTGCGATATGCGATGCGCGATAGACCTGGACCCGACGCATATATATTTCATATTTCATTGCCATTTCGCATCTGCCTCCTTCGCAAGTCCTGGCTAAAGCATTACCCTCCACCATTACGATCTCTGATATGCGATGGGAACCTGGACCCGGTTGCAGTATTATCTATAATTTATTTCCATATCGCGTATGGCCCTTATCGCATTCCTTTATGATGGGCCTTCCTTCGCTAAACCCTGATTGCGATATGCGATGAACCTGGACCCGACGTCATTTATCTGCCCGAGTTCATATTATTTCAAGTCTGCCATACCTTGTTTTGCAAAGGATTCCTTTGTTAAAATGTTTTTATGATTTAAACAAAGAAATAACCTAAACCTCCATTTAACCGCTAATCTCAGTTTTAACCCATAATAAAGCCATTTCCGCCATAATTAATCGTTGGGCCCTCCGCGTTGCTCTTTTGCTCCACCACGTTCGATCAAATCCATTCAAATCTATTGACCCTCAGTAATTTTGGGTTGGCTCTCTGTCCGAGCATTACCCGCCCGAAAAGCAGTATTCCACTGACCTCCCCTTGCTACGTGTCAGGCTCAGATTGTATCGAGTGATCCCTCCCAAAACCGCCTGCGCCTCAAAGCGGTGCGATGAAAACCAAAACCACCTCCTGCATAACGACAAAATTATCACTGTTCCCTATGCGCCATATTTCAAAAAGTAAATTGTTTTTCTGTTTAAACCAAAAAATCACCATTTTCCTTTGTTTCACCTGTTTTCACAGTAAACCCTCCATAAGCCTCTATGACCAATAAAGCCATTGTTTAACCTTTCAATACGCTCTGGACTCCTTTCAATATCCTTTCAAGCTCAATAAAGCCATTGATGTCCTCCTCTGTCACCTATGTTTTCTTAACAATTTTTGTGTTTTGCAGGGAAAAACTTTTGTTCCAGGCTTACAAAGAAAAAAGCCTACATACAGTTTGAAGACAAATACGAAGATCTTACTGTTGAAAACACAGTAAAAACCTGAAATGCATAGTAAAGGTAAAAGGAACACAGTAAAGGTTACTCAATATGGTCAAAGGATATTCACAAAGTTTAAAGAGTATCAGATGAAAGATCAAATGAAGAAATCAACCAGCGTAAAGGATACAAACAATCAAACAACTTAAAGGGAAAAATATCAAACAACAAAGCCAACACAACCTGAATAAAAGGGACAGCAAGAAGCAGTTCAATAGCTGCCCCTATCTTCTTGCATGAAGATCTTTCCTTTCCTAGAATAAATCTTAATTAGTTTTAGGATATTTTCTTAGTTTCATTATTGTATAAATAACTCTCTTCTTGAGTTGTTAAGGGTTCAAAGTTTAAGATTCATTGTTCATTGCTTGTTAAGTTGTGACTGTTCATTCTACTTTGAACCTGGTTGCACCTTTGAAGGAAGCTTTTGTAGACACTTGATGTACTCAGTTTTTCTGGAACCTTAATACAAAGCAGAGGATTCTGAATTTGGTTTTACACAGTTTGTGTTATCCTATAAGTTTTTCCAGTTATCAATCATTATGTTTTTCTTCATATGCTTATGACTTATAGAGATATCTAGGTAGGAATAATTATTCCTATAAGCTCCTGAAGTGATCATATATTAAGAGAATAGATTAATCAGCTATCTGTTTAGCTAATCCCCTCTAATCAATAAATCATCAACATATTTTGTAAGCTTAAGTATATTGCCTTGAATCTTTGGAACGTAGTTTAGAAGGTTTTCATACTTATGATTGTTCTGTTTTACAGTCTCGAAACTGTGATAATCATATTATTTTCTGTCTTCTTCTCACCACTATTTTGATCTATATCACTGTGTAAAGTTTTATAGCAGCCCTTTGCTGAGATATTAATATTATCCAAAGGATTGAGTATTTCAATTCTAAATTTGTCTTCATTCACTAGTCTTCCAAAATGAAAACTAAAAACCCCAAAACAATTATATTAGATGCTCTGGCATTGGTAGCTGACCTACTACTATCTCAGAGGTACAAAAATATCAATCTCTTCCCTCTAAACACATAAATGTAAGTCATAGAAAGCAATCTTTGAAGATAATTAAAATATCAAGACATATTTTAGTGCTTGAAATTCTTCCCATCTTGTGACATTGCTTGCAAGCATTTATGCCATCCTAAACAAGAAAGAGGTTTCCTTGTAACCATAGTGATATCATCTTTATCACAGTATACAATATTCATAATTCAGACATTGGATACTTTGACATCAATGAAAAACATTGTCCAACACATGACTGAGATAATGATTATGTTGGTAAAGTATAGTGTGGAGTTGTTGCATTGTTGGGGGAAGCATATTGTTGTCTTCATAGGATTTTCTTTTGTGTGAATATGCTATGGTAGAGAACATGAGGCCTTGGAAAAGGAAAACCTTGCTAGCAATACTTACTGATATAAGGAAGTTTAATGAGGTAGTTCAGCCATGCAATAGAAAGTTGCTACAAAAATGGTAGTTTTTCTGTTTGATCCTAATGAAGAAATGGATGATTGACATGTCTTAGTTTCTCATAGGAACCAATTTTTCTCCTAATAATTACAACCAACTACACCATGGAATTTACAAATAAATACCTCTAGTTGTTAAGGTGATAAGCTTGTGGTTTCAAGTTGTTTGTTAATAGTAAGAGGAGGGCCTCTCTCAACATTATTTTAAGGATCTACTTGTTCACCTTTCTCTTAGCCGATCATAATGGTACATGATCAACTGATCATTTCTCTCCTTCAAGCTGTGAGGAGATTAGTAAAGAGGATCAAATTAAGTGATGTTATGGCCATACCATTGTATCCGTTGACGCTTCGAGCGAAGAGACTTGGCAACACCAAGAACATCGAGTGCCCTCCAAGCATTGGTCATCCAAGAAAATGTAGTCCTTGTGGTTTGTAGAGAGTCTTCTTGCTCTAACATCAGGCTTTTCAAACCAACTCTACACAAGATCATTACAAATGTAAAAAATCAGCAAGACACAAATTTGGTAGTAAATATGACCAAAATAAGAACTAGTTCAAACAATTTTCACAATCTTGCTTTTGAAACCAACATTCTAATCTCCTTAGCATTATGATCAACTGTCATTGTTCTTCTTAGGTCAACGAACTCAGCTCCGCCTTGGCATCAAAAGTGTAATTGCATATAAGGAATGCCAGTCTCATGCCAATAGGTCTCCTACGATGAATGTGCAGGAACCTAGTACATAGATCATTTTTCTCTTCGCTTAGCTACCCAGGGCTTATTTCCCTTTCCAAATATCAATAATTATTTTCCAAGAAAATATAAAATAAGAATAATATTTTACTATATTGTAAAAGGTGAAGATGCTGAAATCATGCCACAAAGTGAAAGGAAAGCAAATATCTTTCCTCAAACCACAAAATATATAAAAAAAACAATAATAATTATAAAAATAAAACTAGATCTATCGATCTATGCATGAAAAGAGTGAAGGGACTAAAAAAATCGGACCAAAACAAACCAAAAATTTCAAACTTCAAAAAATCCTCTAAACAGGTGGCAAACAAACCACTAAAATTTTCTAAGATATCAGAGCTAGACATCAACACAATTTCATGTACTTGAATAAGCCCATTGTTGCTTAGCGTTATACTTCTTAAATTAGTTATTTATCATTTAATACTAGGACATTATCTATGTGAAAAGAAATAGGTCCCAACTTCATCAAATCCGACTTCATTTCCAGTCAAATATCAAATCCAAAGGACACTAACTCTAGGATGGTGCTAAAGTTAAAGACACAAAATAACAAAAAATAAAGATATGAGATAAAATAGACCTACAAGATTGTATTGGTCAAGTGTGACAGGGACACCAATAACTGAGACTAGATCGATTTATAGAGTGTGGTAGTTACTAGTGTGTGTCTATTGTGCGATTAGTGGTATGGTGGAGAGACCTACCAAGAAGGGACGTTGGTCTCAGGAAAGTATAGTAGGGAGATCCATAGAGCATTTATGTAAAAGGAAGATGAGAAGTGTTGTCTTCAAGTTGGGTTATGTTATGGTAGAATTTTGTTGGTGATAAGAGGTAACAAAACACTTACATCAATAGGTAAAAAGTAAATTCAGGGCATGAGTTGGACTGACTCATGTTATCTCATCCCTTAATGTTCCTAAGGACATGTGGGGACCAAAACAACTTAGTACCTGAAAGACTTGAAAGCATAGCTGACAAATGATTGACAATACTATACAAAAGAATGCTGGTCTCATGTTAATAGGTCTCCTATGATGAATGCGCATAAACCTAGTACATAAACCATTTTTCTCTTCGCTTAGCTACCCATGGCTCATTTCCCTTTCCAAATATCAATAATTATTTTCCAAGAAAATATAAAATAAGCATAGTAGTCTACAAAGTCATGCCACAAAGTGAAAGGAAATAAAAACAACTTTCTTCAAACCACAAAATATAAAAGAAAACAATAATAATTATAAAACTAGATCTATGAATCTAAGCATGAAGTAAGAACTAAAATAATTTAAGGGACTAACATAATATTTGACCAAAACAAAACTCAAAACTCAATAAAATGCCCCAAACACAAGCAACATATAAACCATTAAAATTTTCCAAGATATCAGAGTTAGACATCAAGGTAGTTTCATGTACTTGAATGAGCCCATTGATGCTTTGCATTAGTCTTGTTAAATTAGTTATTTATCATTTAATAATAGTTAGACACTATCTATGTGAAAAGAAATAGGTCCCAACCTCATCAAATCCAACTTTATTTCCTGTCACAGATAAGAAACAAACAATGTAATGATTAAATATGAAACATCAATCTTAAAATAACATGCATCAAAGAAATGTCGTTGTAATGTTACAATGAAAAATACAAATATAGAACCTATTTTTACCTGAATTTGACATATAGTAATCTTGCATGATCAATGGAACATGTATACCAAAATAAGAGTCCTAGGGTATTTCAATTTCCCAATTCTCATCTTGGTCCTCATTTTCTAAATTGTGAACATGATCTTCTCTAAATGAATTGTCATTATAAGCCTCCAAAACATTATGTTCTATATCAAGTTCATTAGAGAAATTTGTTATATTTTTTTCTTCCCCTTCTATCACAATCTGATCGCCAAAGAATTAACACTATTTCATATGGAAAATTGTCAATGTCATACTTTGTTACATATAATGTTAAACATGTATCCACATGTTTATCAAGCTTGTTCCTCAACTTCGACTTCAAGAATGATAATGCACTAAACATTCTCTCATCCTCCACTGATCCCAAAATCATGGTTTGACACAAATCTGCTAATTTGAAATATTCTGATATGTTTTCTTGTAGGTATTGGCTAGCACTTAAAGTAGTCCATAATCTTGTTACATGTTTATCAAGCTTGTTCCTCAACTTTGACTTCAAGAATGATAATGCACTAAACATTCTCTCATCCTCCACTGATCCCAAAATCATGGTTTGACACAAATCTGCTAATTTGAAATATTCTGATATGTTTTCTTGTAGGTATTGGCTAGCACTTAAAGTAGTCCATAATCTTGTTATAGCACCATTTTCATTAGGATTCTCCAAAAAGGATATTGCTTCCACATTGTTTCAGCAAAGCGTCCACCTTGTTGATACGATTTTGATGAATCTAAAATACCTTTAATCTGTTCTCCATGTATCGAGACTTTCTTGCAAAAATGGTCTACTAAACATTTTAATATTTTTTGAAAATCGGATTTTAAAGTTCTTGGACATTGACAATTGTTCCAATGTTGAGGGTATACCTCACACATGGCCTCCAAAAATTCATGTCGAGGAAATCGTTCTCTTATCTCTAATGATAGTGATCTTTCAATTTCTATCAAATTTAATCTCACTGAAATCACAATATTATCAAATTGGTCTCTTGACACAGGGAAATATTTGGTGATTCGTCCCGTCTTACTGATATAATGAAAGGGAACCATATAGCCACGCATTACGATAGATAGTATCCCTTTTTCATCAAATGTCAATTTTATTTATTTATTTTATTTTATTTTTTTCAGTATTTTCTATATTGATGATCTTATTCCAAATTTTAAACTCCAGACCAATAAAAGAGTCTCGCATCATACACAGATTATCCAATGCAAGACGTGCTGATTTTCTTGCATTTATGTATTCTACAATATACATTGGGCAATTCTAAGACATTTTCAAGAGGAAATTCATTTCATATAGCATAGGAAGAATTCCAGCCAATGTTAATAATGCCTCTATATTAGTTAGTTGAAAAAGAAGATCTTGAGCTTTGTCTACATTTTAGCGATTTTGATACATCAACCTTGCCAAAGATTTTAACTCACTAAATAATCTTTGAGCTGGTCCATTTAATGAGATCCATCTTGTATCAACATCTTTCAGTTATTTTTTTCCATTTGTAACACCATCTGCAAATTGTTGAAACTCTAAATATCGTTTAGGACTACAAGAAAAGTATGCATGAGTCTCACGTACAAGATCTTCAACTTTTGAAACTGATGGAAACTTGCTTACTATTTTAAATCCAAGATTCATCCTATGAGCCATACAATGAATATTAAGCATAAATGGTGAAGTTGATAGTTGTAGCCTAACACAAAGGCCATTCCTTTGTCTTTGCATTATCGATGCTCCATCTGCTCCAACACATAACAACTTTTTTGCAATCATTAAATGATCCATACCTTTCATTCAAACTATTAAGAGCAAGTTCATAAATATTTTCAACTGTAGAAGTCTCTCTCATCTTTTTAATCCCAAGTAGATAGGAATGCCTAATATGGTCATTAACCATTAGTCGTAACCTCATCCAAAGACAATGCCAAAAACCTAGCATTTGCAATCTTCTCTTTCAAATCATCCTTTTCTATTTGGGCTAGATATCTTGCCCATTCCCAACTGTTGGTTACAGACCAATGAGAAGATGAAAAGTTTGACACTTGATGAAAAGATAGAAATTTCATGTGATCTAGATAATCTGTCATAGGATGACCTTTAGATAAGATGTGAAATACAATGCTCAATTGTATCATCTTGGATAGAAAACTTCTTTCCATCGTATTTTCAAATAGAGATATGATGGTTCCTCCACTTGCCTCAAGTTTCCTCTTACTTATAAAATATTTTTTATATGCTTCTACATATTCGATATGTCGACATTCCTTATAAGATTTCCATCTAACAATAGATTTCTCTTTACCATTTAAAAATTTCTTTTCATACACCTTTTCTGCATGCTTTTGTACTGTATCTAGCTTCATTTGAAATTTCTCTACCTTTCGAGTTTTCCAACTACACACATTACATCTAATTTGTCGGAAAACCTCGTTCACATTTGTAGGAGGTATTTCTTAAATAAATGGAAAACTTGAGTCCAATTTTCTTGGAATTGTCTCCCTATGGTCCACTGACCTTTTTTCCTTTTTCGTGAATGGATTGTGTCACCTTCCAAGGACAATCTTTAACATTTTCATCACCAATTTTTGTTGAAACTGCATTTATCTCACCCTGATCACTTGAGGAACCTATTATTTCATCCATCATATGGACATCAAATGCATTTCCACAAGATTTAACCTTTCTCTCAGTAACAGATTGTTCAAAGGAGCTTGAATCACGAAGAGAATGTGTATTTTTGGATGGAGTCTTTTGAAAGTATGATAATACATCCATTTGCCTTGATGGTTTCTTCCCACGATTATCTTTTGACATCTCACTGAATATTCCACTAGTAAAATTTCAAATCGATCTACAAAACTGCATCAACAGTTTCTAAGAGTTGAGATATGGTTCATATAAATTCACTTGTTCATAGAAAATAGAATTGTACTTTGCAAAAGAATTGTTGAGTCAACATTGAAAGAACATATATCATAAATTGAATTTTGAGGAAAAATGGAATTTCACAAAAATGATTTAATAACGATAATGGGAAACTATTAACTTTTAAGACATAAAATATAATAATTCATTTGTAAGAACTTTGAAACAACATCATCCTTGCAGGTCTATCTTAGTCCTTTTTGTTTACTAGTTTGGCTTGGGTCGATATCCATGCTAGATATCTATGAATGGGCTTTGAATCATTCCCATTCCATGCAGTGATTTTTTTGGACAAATTCTATTAGAAAGATTAGTGACTCTTTGAATTTTGTGCAGAAAATAGAATATTAATCCTCATGGATTTGAATGTAGGTATGATCTAGCATGAAACCAATTGTTAAATGAGTAAATTTCATATGGATTTGTTGTAGAATTCCATTCTTGTTTTACATATTTGTAGCCATCTATCATGCTAAGAAGTGGGTGAATCAATGAAATTTGCATGTGTTAAATAAGAATTCTATGTAAGCATTTGTAATTCTGTTAAAATTAGAAACTAGTGCCAAACTCCATGTGGGTCATCTTATTTATGATAGCTGATATTTTTCTTGGATTCTTCTCTCCGAGAGGTGTAGGATTGATCTAAAGATCATCTGATTCCGACATGTAAAAATGAAGATATGAATTTATTTGTATTATTGACAAATTGTCAAGGTCGACCAACAAGCAAAACATGCATTTTAACCCCTAGCTCATCCTAAACGTTGCATATAAAAAGAAGAGACCATCAAGTCATTAGATCATCATCTCATCTCATGATCTCTCTCTCTCCACTTGATTGGGTATGTCTTCTCAAAAGGAGAACATGGTGGAAAGAAATATCTCAAGCCCTAGCCGCAATAAGAAGAAGCCCTAGCCACAACAAATAAGAAACCCTAGCCGCAGCAAAGAGGAAGCCCTAGCCGCAACAAAGAGGGAGCTCTAATGTGGTGAAAACGTGGAGGACAACGTGGGAATTTCAGTTTTCTGTAGGTGAAAACGTGGTGAAAATAGGTTGTTCTAGGGCATGAATTAAGGACTGTTTGCAAGACAAGGAAGCCACAATCATAAGGAGAAGTAGTGCATTGAAGAAGTCTGCCCTTAAGGCTTAGAACAAATCAATGAAGGGTTGGATATGTATGTTGTTGGGTGCTAGAAGGTGTAGACAACTAAGCCGAGTTCTTGTAGGCTAAAATGTTGTTGCGTTGATGGTGTTTAGACACTACTTTGGGGATGTTTGCTATAGGCCCTAGCACCATAGAAAGGGCTGCGAAGGGTAGTCAAGGGTGTGCCACAACATCAGAGCAAAGGGAGGAGTTACTCAAGGATATGTCGCAGCTCTCTTAGGGACTGTTTGAAGATTGTCAAGGGAGTTTAGGGCTGCTGCAAGTGCCCTAACCAAAACAACAATCAACTACGGAATGTAAACAAAATTATGAGCAATGTTTTGGGTTGACTGAGCTTACTGTTGAAAGTTGAAGTTGATTGGGATTAATCGAGCTACTGAGTGGAAGAATTCTGTCCTGTTTGACCATCATTGAATTTTCTGGTCAGGGCCTTACTGCTGCTGTTATAAATTATCAGATCTGTAAATTTTGTACTATCTCTCTCTGCTGAACTATTGAAGAATATATGAAGAATTGATCAAGGGTTTCCCCACATTGGATTTTGTCCCTGGTTGGTGCCACATCTTGTGTCCTCTTGTCTTGGATTGTCTTCTACTGTTTATGTTTATGTTCTATCTGCTTGTCTTCTACTGGATATTGGTATTGGGCTAGTTAAGAAATTGAAGTAAATTTCTCTTAAGCATAGAACATACCAAAAATTAACAAATTCCATCTGTAGTTTGCATTAGAATTTTAATGAATGTTGTTAAACAACTGCAAAATTGTTCATAATTGGGAATCCTGACTAGGTCTGGATCTTGAGGAAATTCTTGAGATAAGGTGAAGTGGATATCTAGTTACCACTGTGGGAGCAAGGTTGGGTGCACCATTTTGGAGTACAAAGTTGAAAAGCTCATCTCCCAAGAGTACAAAATAAAATCTAGATTTTAGACATATAATAGCCATAAGAAAAACCTTAATTATTGTAGTTGCTAATTTCAGAACAATGCAACATCAAACATATCAATCACCGACTCACAAGTATGAAGTTGATGTAAATCAATATGCATGAAAAAGTTACTGTATTGCTTGCACATTTCATATTAAGGTTAGGGTAATTGATTTTACATCCTTTCAAAGAAGCAGGTGGAAGGATATGAACTAGTAGTTTGGATGGAGGCCACCCCACATCTTGCTGTCATATTTTCCTGAGCCCCTCAAACCTCCAAATCTGATAAGGAGAAGTTAGAGTGAAGCCTATATCATGATTATATATGGTTGGTACTCATCAATAGATTGTGAACTATATTATAATATCAACTTCACATTCTAGGATGTCTAGATTTCAAAAATTGATTTGAGGTACAAGTCATTACCTAGTTCCATATCTCATATTTTTTAAAGCCAATTTTATCTGTTAGAAATTTTTTTTGGAGGTTTTCTATGTGCAATTATGTTTCACAGCAGTCAGAGGATGGTCAGATAAGGGACAACAGAACATGTTTCAGGGGATTCCCGGAGAGACCCTCACAATTTAAGGTGGCAGTGCAAGGGATGGAAAAGTCTGGGACACAGGGGACCCCTTCAGACCCCCTTTGCTGAATATAGAAACAATATTGGAAACATTAAAATAATCTTAAAAAATGAAAATGTGTTGAGTGTAGGCCTTTCTCCTTTGGATTCTCAATTGTTGATGATAGTATCTCTTTGCACCACTATCAAGGTGTGATTGGTTTCATGTTGCACCATTAATAAGGTGTTATCAATTTCTTACTACATCGGTTGTAGCATGTGACTACCCCTAGATCCTTTTAGAGTCAACCATTTTTGAGGATATCAATATTGTGTGTTGGATACTCCACATCATGAACTTGGAAACTTGTATTAGACTTAAATTCCACTAAGTTGTAGGTGTATAGAGACATGCCCTAGCCTCCTCTATCAATCTATATAAGGAAGGCATACCAAGGGAGAAAGGAGGAAAATTTTAAGATAAACTTATGTTTGGAATCCCGAGGGAGAAATGAGGAAAATTTTATGATAAACTTATGTTTGCTACAATTGAAAGAAGCTCTTCTACACTAGCCTTCATCGATCAAAGTGTTCATGCTTGTGTGAGAGTCAAGGAGGAGTTGGAGCAAGGGATTAAGAGGAACCTTCAACTAGGAACTCAAGGTAAAAGCTTGGTGGTTGTAATGTTTCTCATTTATGAATATAGATCTATATTATTTCCCCCTCCATTATCATTTGTGCTTAGTATTGTATGCAATTCATTGGTAGATTAGGTTAGATCTAGGGGTATTTGACATTCCTCTTGCTTAAGAAGGTTTCAGGTTGGTCTTGTTGTCTTATTATGTGTAGGAAGTAGGTGCTAGTAGTTGGAGTTGAATCTCTAGAGCTACATCAACTAGGATTATACATGGAAAACCATCAGGTGAAAGGTATGGGCCATGTTCTTGTTTATCATAGCTTATGTTAGGATCAATTAGAATATATCTAGATGAGATCCATATTATAATTTATCCCATAGTCTATCTTGGACCAACAACAAATTTAAGGGTGCACTCACCTATTCACAGGGGAGATTTCTCCATAATAGAATCTATGACTCTATTGAGGAAGGATCTAGTGATTCTTACTTAGGTTTGGAAATTACTTTGTCCCTTTCAATTTCTGTGAGTGTGTTGTAGTGTTTTTGTTTTTTATTTACTATCTTGGTGGTTATATTCGTAATATGTTTAAGATATAGCTCATATTTAAGAAAAAATCTCACTTTTAGAGCATGCTTTCACCCTCTTTTTAAGAGATATAGTCTATCTTGGATCAACCACAAATTTAAGGATGCACTCACCTATTCACAAGGGGGATTTCTCCATAATAGAATCTATGACTCTATTGAGGAAGGATCTAGTGATTCTTACTTAGATTTGGAAATTACCTTGTCCCTTTCAATTTCTGTGAGTCTGTTGTAGTGTTTTTGTTTTTTATTTACTATATTGGTGGTTATATTCCTAATATGTCTTAGAAATAGCTCAAATTTAAGAACAAATCTCATTTTTAGAGCATGATTTCACCCTCTTTTTAAGAGATATAGTCTATCTAGGATCAACAACAAATTTAAGGGTGCACTCACATATTCACAGGGGGGCATTTCTCCATAATAGAATCTATGACTCTATTGAGGAAGGATCTAGTGTTTCTTACTTAGATTTGGAAATTACCTTGTCCCTTTCAATTTCTATGAGTGTGTTGTAGTGTTTTTGTTTTTTATTTACTATCTTGGTGGTTATATTCCTAATATGTCTTAGATATAGCTCAAATTTAAGAAAAAATCTCACTTTTAGAGCATGATTTCACCCTCTTTTTAAGAGATATAGTCTATCTTGGATCAACAACAAATTTAAGGGTGCACTCACCTATTCACAGGGGGAATTTATCCATAATAGAATCTATGACTCTATTGAGAAAGGATCTACCGATTCTTACTTAGATTTGGAAATTACCTTGTCCCTTTCAATTTCTATGAGTGTGATGTAGTGTTTTTGTATTTTATTTACTATCTTAGTGGTTATATTCGTAATATATCTTAGATATAGCTCAAATTTAAGAAAAAATCTCACTTTTAGGGCATGATTTCACCCTCTTTTTAAGAGATATAGCCTATCTTGGATTAACAACAAATTTAAGGGTGCACTCACCTATTCACAGGGGGAATTTCTCCATAATAGAATCTATGACTCTATTGAGGAAGGATATAGTGATTCTTACTTAGATTTGGAAATTACCTTGTCCCTTTCAATTTCTGTGAGTGTGTTGTAGTGTTTTTGTTTTTTATTTACTATCTTGGTGGTTATATTCGTAATATGTCTCAGATATAGCTCAAATTTAAGAAAAAATATCACTTTTAGAGCATGATTTCACCCTCTTTTTAAGAGATAGGGTGATCAGTAACCAATTGATGCACTATCAAGGTGTGATTGTAACTTTCTAGTTGCATGTTGATGATCCTACAAGGAATGAACACATTTAATAGGTGGAATTTTGGGTATTTTTGCATCTTTTCTCTTCATATTTGTTCTTGGATTTCATTTGGGAGATTGTCTATGATTTATAGATTATGATTTGACACCTAGATAAGCCTCTCATTTGTTATTTTGGTGTTTTAAGTGAATATGAGGTTTTCATTCTTTGAGTGTATTTTTGTGATTCGAGCTTGTTTGAGCTTGGTACCTAGTGAATAATGACCTAGGTAGTACCTATGGAAAGTGTCTTTAGATCTAGTTGTGAGTTATAGGGCCTTTCCTTTTGTTTCATACTCTAAATTGAAATTATTGCATTACACTACTATATCTTTTGTGAAGTTTTGGGTATTTTCCTCGATTATAAACATTAAAGTGTGCTTGTGAATATCTCTACCAATATCATAGAACTCTAAAACTTCAATTTCCTGGTTTGTTTTGCATTTTTCTTTTCTTTACTAGACTAAATAACATTTCTGTTTCATAAGGAAAAAGAGCCAAAATCATTTGAGATATATCAGAATCACTATACATGAGTCAGTACCACTGAATACACAGTTCTGAAATAATGATTGCAGGGTAGTATAATGCACATCAAGGTTGAGAGTCGATGTTCTTAGTGTTGCCTAGGATTTGACTTTGAGCAAGATTTGTCAAAATTTTGTATAGCTGATTTAAAGTGTTGATAACTCATATGGCAAGATGCATGTGGAAAAAGATGAAAGATGGAAGACTTGCTGATCAGAAGTTCAAAGGCTTGCTTGATAGCTTAAGCAAAGCTACCAAGGTTTTCAAAGTATTTTCCATATGTCTACATCTGTATAGAATATTAAAGCAATTTCTTTGATATTCTGGGAAGTCAGAATCTGTTACTATTAGTATGATTATGTATGATAGTCAGGGTACATCTTGATGATGTATGGGATTCAGTTTTCCAGGAGTACAATACATTCACTTGAAATATTTAACCTTCAATAAAATCTACTATTGAGATTTAAAATCTGTTGAGTACCCAATATATCTCAAGTTCTATATTTGATGATAGGTTAATCTGATTTGAGCAGACCTGCTTGGATAAATGATGTGTGCTAGGATTTTTTGAAGACCTAGGTTATATAACTGGGTTTCTGAACTAACAGTATGGAAAATGGTAAAATCACATCTATATTTCTTAAGGTCCACCTTTATCTATAAATCAAAAGACTAATTTTTTTTTCTCAAAGTAATAAGCTTATATTTTATGAAGCCATTTCAATTAGTTATTTAGTAAGCAAAGAAGAGTGACAACTAACCACAACACACCAGCCCAGATGATCGATCCCACCTAACGCAATATCGTGTTGCTATTGGTGAAGCCTATGCCTTTGCGACTACAGTAGATCGATTGACAAATCATAGCTAATAACTATTAGTGTTGCAACGAAGACTCAGAAATGAGTCACAACCTACATGAATGGTAATAGCCCCACTGTTGGTGAAGTCTATGCCTCTGTGACTAATGACACTGCCTATGCCTCTGCAACTACATCAATAGTCAATTGTAATGCGTCATGAATTGATTGCAATGAGTCACCCACTGAGCCTCTGCCTTTGCGACTACATTAACGGTCAACTGCAACGAGTCACCAACTGAGGATTCAGGAATGGAGATTCACAAACTTAGGAATGAGTCGTGATTATAAAATTTATACAACCGTTTACTTGCAATTCATTCACATGTTTTCCACCTAGATCTGCTGCTGAGGCTATTGGTTTTCCACGCGCTGGAAATGGTTCGAATGTTGGCTTTTATTCTGATGCTATTCAAGGTTAGACTCGGTCTCCGATTGGATATGGCTAGGGAGATGAAACTATATAAGGAACAGGAAGGGATGTGGGCTCTGCCTTCGCTGGCTCTATCCTACCAACTATAAAATTTATACCCTGGCGCTATGGGCTCTGCCTTCGCTGGCTCCTTCCTACTAACTATAAAATTTATACCTTGGCTGGTGCCCTTCCGTGTGTGTGTCCTTCTAGCTCGGCCAATCAGTTGTTGCTCAGGTTGCGTTTAATTATATTAGAACAAACATAGCCTAGTGAGTTGAGTTTCTTGGAGTCCCTACCAACATTTACACGACCGAAGACCTTGCAAACAATTCCTAGTGCTTCCCTTACTTGTTGTCTTCCAAAACTACAACAACATGAATGGAATGGGATTCCATGAGAAAGAAATACAACCAGATATAGTAGGAGTTGGTTTGATGGTTGCGACTTACCTTGCAATGAGTCACCAATTCAGAAATGGAGGATTTTGATTCACAAAATTTATACCCTGGCGTTGCTTGCAATGAGTCACCAATTCAAAAATGGAGGATTCACAAACTGAGGAATCCGAATGTTCATTTTCCCTAGTCGTAACTATCAAATTTATACAAGCGTTCACCCTTGCCATCGATTTGAAAACCAAGAAATCAAGGAGCCGTTCACCGAATCACCCTTGCCCTCCATTTGAAAACCAAGAAATCAGGGCGATTGGGACCAAATCCAACCTCCCAAACCACCTCCCAAACCAGAAAAACTAGAAAATGGGCGATTGCAAATGAATTTAACCTTACAAAGCAGAAAATCGGGTGATTGCAACAATGCAAGCGAATATAACCTCCCAAACTAGGCGAATCAGGCCAAATCAGGGTTTGCATGGTTTATCCGCCCCTTTTTTTTGGGCTAAAATGAAAAAAATAATTATTTTTTAAATAAATGTTGGGCTAACTATATAAAATGGGTGTTTTATAAAAATTTCGCCCCTCTAAAATGTAAAACCCCTTAAATTTCACCCTTGGGCTAAAATTCGCCCCTAAAATTTACCATGCAACTGGTTATAATAAATTGAAGTCTGTTTGAAAAACATTCAAGTTTCAAGTTTGAATTTTCATTTTAATCTCAATGTTCATGCATTGTGTTGATGATTGATTATGTGATGAGGTTTTATCTTTAAGACTAAGAAAGTGAAAATAATTTAAAACTAAGTGATACTGATTCACTCCCCTATCAATATCACTACATATTTCCAACAATTATATTCTTTAGTGGGCATGCCAAGTCAACAACAGGACACAAATCCATTACAACAATGAACTTGTTGAAAGCTCAACATGTTACTTATGAGAATAGAACCTAGGTGGAGAGGATAACAATCCTCTCAAGCACCTAGGGTAGACCCATTAACTGAAGAAGACATTTTTATTGCATTGTTACAACAATACATTAGTTAAAGGCTCTACATGTAACTTGTGGGAATAGTTCCTTCACTTGGAGGATAACACTCTAAGCACTCACACTAGACCCAATTCATTAAAGAAGACATTTTTACGTGAAGTAATTAAAAACTTCAATAATACGCTCCATTTATGTTTTCATTTTTTGTTACGAGGCTCTTAATTGGTTGGTCAAGCGGGGGTGGGATTATTCCACTCCCTAGAATTCAATTCCTCACAAGAATTGACAAAGTTTAGGCCCTAAAAAAATATAGGGGTTTTTCATCTACATGTATAACGAAAGATAAATTTCTTAACCCACGCACTGATGGCTTTCCACTTTAGTGTCTTTGGGTGGCACTAATAAGTAAAACATGGAGAAATTAAGAATTAATTCCTTATATTTCCATTTTTTTGGTAGACGAAATTGAGTATAACCAACGTATATCCCTCTAACTTCAAATCTACCAAGCACTGAGATCGATCAAATCTCTCAAAATGAAAACCTCTTTCTAAGCACAAAAATTTATGGCATGTTTGGACCTTGAAAGATTTTATTCCCCTCAACTTTTGGTAGATCTGGAGTTAAATGAATCTATATTGGTTTTGTTTCATCTATGTCTTCTTTCTCTCACTCATGCCTTCATTGAAGATAACATTAGGCCATCTACCTACTTCCATTTGCTCAATTCTTTTTAGATATCTTATGAGCCGCACCATAGCAATTGCTTCAATAGGAGTTGCTCTTGTTTCACTCAACATTATCTCATAAGGTACTAATTTTTATTATTATTTTAAACTTGCTCATGATCAAGCGTTTTTGGATTTTCTTAATTTATTTCCATTTTGAGACGGGGGTGCTGCTAGCCCAAAATTCACACCCATATAACATCACTAGACAAGCTAGGAGTCCAAAAAACACTTTAATCATTTTCCAATCCCATAGCTCTATCTCTGTACATCTGTTTTGAAGAGCATATAATGCTTTCCACCCTCCTAAAATTTCCTTCTTTCTGCAGTCCTCCCAATTAATCTTGTTGTTGAAATCAATCCCGAGGTACTTGTACTCATTTACTTCTTCAAGAATGTTGCCTTCAAAGAAGAACGTGCGTTGGCTCTGCTTCCTTTTATTAGAGAAAATAATTATTTTGGTCTTTCTAGTATTGACTTGCATCCCCACTACTCTACAAAAATGCTCAAGGGCATATAGGTGCATTTTCAATCCATGGTCTGATTTAGAAATCAATACAAGATCATCAACATATAAAAGAAGCTTTATTACAAACTCCCCCAACCGAACAACATCTCCACCTTGCAGATTTAGCCACTCTCCCAATTTATCAATACATAAACCAAAAAAAGTAGGGGATAGAGGGAAACCTTGCTTGAATCCAATGTCACTTCTAAAGCTTTCTAAAATATATGTTGAGGTTCTAATTTTGACTTTCACCTATTCATAAAATCTATGGACAGTGGCTCTATAATGCAAAGGAATTTCAAGTTCTTCCATTCTATGCGACAACTTATCTGTAGGGACTGTGTCAAATGCCTTTTTGAAGTCAACAAAACAACATAATACTTTTCTTTGTCCTCCCAAACCTTTTCAACAATGTGTCTCAACGTGATACCATGATCCACTGTAGAATGCTTCGGCCTAAAACCTGCGTGTCCTTTTGCCCTCTTTTATTTTACTTCTGCCCGCTTACTGATTCTATTTTCTACCATGCTGCCGAAAAGATTTGCAACAAAGGATTGATCATAATGGTTCTATAGTTGGAAGGATTATTAATGTATCCACTTTTAAAAAGGGGTATTGCTAGGGTAGTTGTCAAATCTCTTGGGAATCCTTGTTGGATGATGTTGTTGCATATTTCCATGATGTGCAGTGCAAGAGTGTTCAATCCACATTTTAGATACTCTGCTTGAAGTTCAACCAAGTCCTTTGCCTTTCCTGTTTTCAACTTCTTAATTCCAATCTCCACCTCTTATAACTTGAATAGCTTTGTAGTTGTGTTGATCCTCGAGGGAGGCTCCGCCTTTGATTCTTTCTCATAGAGTTGTCTTGCATATTCAAACCATTGATTGGCTGTAATATTATTTTCGATTTGCTTCTTCCTTGGTTGAAGTTCCTGCTAGAAAAGCTTTGGGTTATTCTTGCTTAGATATATTAACTCTTCTCACCTTGTTTGCATGAACTCATCTTTTTTCCTTTTTAATATCTGCTTATATAAATTTACATTCATCTTCTCCTTGCTTGCCTTTTTCAAGGTTCTCCTTGCCATTTTGCATTCCTCATCAAACCAAACATTTACATGAAAACAATTTGATTCTCATTTCCTATTTTTTGCTCTTTTGCACTTCTCAAGTGCACTTTGAATTATATTTGTTAACTCATGACTGTTGAAGCTTTTGAAACCAATTTTCTCCTTCTGAATTAATCTCTCTAACATTGTCTTGAAGATAGTACAATTTTCTTGTGTTAGAATAATTTTTCCCCTTGATAGTGATTGCCGAGAGCATTGGGTTTTCCTCCTATGCTACCTTTCTTCTAACCATGATAACTTTATATAAATTGGGTTATGGTTTGATTTTAAGTCCCAAATATGCTCTCTAATCTTAACTTCATGTATCTTTTCTATCAAACTTTGTGAACACATCACATAGTCAACGACACTTGCCCCATTGTATGTGTTGCAAGTGAAGTTCCCAAACCTTTTCCATCTATCTAAGCCATTGCAAATAATTAAGTTGAAAGCCCCACACAACGTAAGCAACTCCTCTCCAAAATTATTGCTAACTTTGTCATCTTCTGAACACCTCACCCATTGGGTATTCTCCTCTTCAGTGAGCCAAATAGGATTGTGATCCTCTTTGCAACAAAGAATACTAGCTTGATGATTTGTTGTTCTAGCATTGAAATCTCCGACTAAAAAGACTTCTCCCTGCTCAGAGTATGCAACAATATCTTGCTTTAAAGCTGCATTAAGATCCTCACTGTCTAGCCCCTTATTTTTGTAAGTTTTTGAGACTTGAAGGGCAAAAAACATGTTACAATTCTCATGTGATTCTCATTTTCTGATATTTTGAACCATAGATATTGTTTACTTGCATTTTATTTAATTAACTGATTGTGATGACCTTTTTTTTCTTTCACTAAAACTAGTATTCCGCCACACCCTTTTCCATTTTATGCTACCTTGTTCCAAATTGCGAACTTTAAATAACCGTCAAACACAGGAGTTTTGCAATCATCATGTTCATGACTTTCCATGAGACAAATTATGTCTCTACCTTCCGCAATAGGCCCTAACCTAGGTCCCCTCCTCCAAGGGTAATCTCTACAATTCCAACAAACTAAACTTAGGTAGACCTATGTAGGATTTGAATTCTTCGCAGTTTGGCACATAAGACTCAAATTTGAGTCTTCACCCCTTTTCATCCAAGCTGATCTTGTTGTTTTCCTCTCTATTATCGAATTCCTTGTTTTTTCTTTACTACTAGCTTGCTTCCCTGTTTTCCCCAGAGGCCCAAACACTGCGATAACTGCTTTACCATTGTACAACCATGCCATTTTCCCTTCATTTCTTGCTGCTCTAATTTTCTCCACTTTTTCATTTCTCTCCTCTTGTTGTTCGCTGGTTAAATCTTCATCTAGGAAGAAGTGTGAGACTTTCAAGAGTTTCTTTTTGCCCAAGCACTAGTGTTTGTCTTGCACGCTTTCCATGGTGACTTTTATGGGTCAAGGTCTCTCTTCACATATCTTCCCCACCCTCCTTTCTTCGCAAATTTTCCCTTTCCAATGTAGTTTCTCTTTCATAAAGTCTCTTATCAAATTGATAATACTTTCATTCTTCCCATGAATCTCTTATTCCCCTGATAATAAACTTTGTTTCCTTGTCCTTTCTTTCTTTGTGTTCTCTTCCCTATGCTCTACGAGCACTTTCATCTTCTTCTTCCTCTATCCTCATGTAACCATTAAGGTCTTCAACTCTAGCTTTGATTTCTTTTGGATCGTCTTTCCTATTGTTATTTTTTGGCTTCTCTTTCAAAACGTATGTTTGATGAGATAATTGTGTATCTACTTGAGTTGATTTAGAAATTATCACATCCTTGTTTGTTGCTATTGATTTTTTCATGGTTTTCCACGCTATCTTCATGCTTCACCATTCTTGTTTTCCTGTCTCTATAGTCTCTTGGCCTTCATCAGTTCTTAGACATAGAAATCCAATGACCAAGGAAGAGGTATAGATGTGGCACTGTAAATAGTTGATTCTTCTTTATTTTTGTTTTTCTTATTTATTTTCTCTCTGGAACAATTTTCTTCTTCTTTGTTCCCATTTAAGATGAGCAAACCTATGCCTTAAAATGCTCCAATATTGCTTTGCATTTACCCAAATCCACTTTCTTGTTTTATATGTTGAAATAATTTTAACTTGACCGAAATAATTTGTTTCCACAAAACCTAAAAGTTCCTTACTTTTTTAACATTTACTATTGATTTGCTTTCCCTTTTAAAACTCGTCTCCGATATTGCTTTGCATTTACCCAAATCCACTTTTCTATTTTATGTGTTGAAATAATTTTAACTTGACCAAATGATTTGTTTCCATAAAACCTAAAATTTCCTTTTTTAATATTTACTATTGATTTACTTTCCATTTTAAAACTCCTCCAAACAATCCATTTTAAAACTCCTCCAAACAATCACCGATGACTCTTTTAACGTACGAATCTTTCAAGGCGCGAGGACTCTAAGAAACCACGAGAGCACCACGTACGAATCTAAGAAACCACGAGAACACCACAATCAAATGCAACCCTCGAAAAAAGGACCAGGATTGGCAAGGATCCAGATTTTATATATATATGATAAACGATCAATAAACATACAACGAGTGGCATTCCCCACTTTGGGACCAGCAAGATATCCAAGCGGCCCATTCCTTATCACGGACTGTATGGGACAACTTGCATTTTTACAGGTAGTGGTTTTCCAATCTACTTCTCTATGGTTTATTTATTTATTTTTGGTTGTTTGCCCATAGCAGACCTCTGGATGCGCTCTTTACCCCGTCACTAACGAGAATACATTCCCACGTCTTCAAGTTCCATATCTTCTACACTGCTGTTGAAACTTATCCTTGCAGGAATCAAAATTCATGCAACATTTAGGTCAAATAAAAAGCTAAATGTTTTCTGAATACTCCTATCCCACAGAATCCAGATTCAAACCAGTGATTTAGGCAATCTTATATCCCATTCCCACGGTGGTATCATGGGAAATCCAGACTAGTAGATAACAAGATATTCAGAGACAAGACAGAGACAAGAGACCTCTGCAGAAACATTTTAAAATGTGCTATCAATACGATAAATGAAAAAGAAAGGAAATATTGTGCCATATTTCATACAAATGGAAAGGAAAATATCATCGTCATGGCAAATAAATTTCAAGTCACCAAATCAAGGAGAAACAACAGAGATCCAAAAAGCAGAAGTTAAAACTCACCCGATCAGATTTACCCAAATCCAAACAATGACACAATGGATTAGGCACTTACTAAAAGGGAATTCAAATTACCAATTACTAAGATATTCCTGGAGCGCGGTGAATACACAAATAACATGGCAAAATCTTTAGCTTGTTAAATGGATTCAATCTGTAAATAATTACTTCAAACAGAGTAGTAATACTGACCATTGAGGGTTTAAGAACGTAAACCGCAGAAACAAACTTCAAGGTCAACAAAGCAATGAAAATTAAGAACATCAATATTCAGTATGAAAATGGCAGTAAAACCATTGAAAGGAGCCTTGTCCGCAGAAAATTCAATCTCATAAAGTAGAGATAAGTAAGAGGAACCTTAACTTATGGTCCCTGCAGAATTATGGCTCCAAGGTAATTGAGCACTATTTATCTTCAGTTATATCCCCTTTTGGTTTTTGATAGATCAGATCGATGGTCCCGTCGCAAGACAATTAGACAACTGGAATATACAAAACTCAAATTGAGACTCACATTTCTCACAGTAAGTTTTAGATGAGTAGGTAGTATACGACTGAACTAAGCTGAATACATGGATCAAGAGATTGAAGCAAGGATCAACCTTGCAATATTAAATATAACTGTAAACTCCTTTCATTCATAGGCATCTTAATAAAAACATGAAAATGTAGAGGTAGTAGGAGCTAAAGATGGATACATTGACAAATAAACACATTGAGACAAAATGTTCTGGCATATCACAACACAACAATGACTCAATGATGCAGGGATCATTTCGTTAAGTCTCAGTTTCATTAATCTATTTTTACAGCTTCGTGTGATGTGTAACTCTGTTAGTTAGTCATCAAATTGAAATTTTGCTCATGTCAAGAAAATTATGTTAAATCTGAATGAAGAAATTATGTTAGATCTAGATTTAAAATAGATCTATACTAATTTATCCTATTGAAATGGGAAACTACCTAATCTAACATCTAGGTACTAGTTAAAACTCTCACAACTGGCTAAATGCTAATTGATGAGGAACCTACTGATAATAACACAATCATAAGGGGATCCGTTGATAAAATCACTCACCTACTTACCATTGTATCGATGGTTCAACTGTCATAATCTATCACAATGATCTCATATCCATGATTGATATGCCAATCATGTTGACCTAGTATAGCTCTAACATTGGATTTAAACTTATTGTAACATTTGCCTTAGTTTTAGTTGATTCCCTATTTAAGAACTTCAAGATTTAACTTGCACTCTACTGAATACTGTGATTCATAACGAAAGTTGTAAATTGTAACCTATAATTTTGTGCAACTGTCTACCATCATCATGTACTTGTGGATATTCTTACTCCGAGCGTCGATCATCGATTTTGTAGCAACCACCATATCAATTGGAAACCAACATTCCATTCATTCCATTGCCATAATCCCCACTTTCATTTCCTCGTTTATTTCTCGATCATTCTAAATCGAAGTAAGAAGCTCTCTGGTTCTCATACACACATGTATATTTTTTATTTTTCGAGTTTCAAGTTCTACCAGAAAACCATTTCCGGTAAAAGTTCTCTCCATTCTTTGAGTTTTGAGTTTGAATAATGGGTTGCTTTCAAAAGGGTTCTTTAAAGATAGAAAAGTGAGCTCTAATAGTCTCCTGAAAGATGGAGAGCGAATATGTAGATTTTTTCTACCTTGTTAAACTATAAGTTTTAATCTTGTACAACAATTATCTGCAAATGAATTCTCAAAACATAAAATAGATTTTTTCTACCTGGTTAAACTATAAGTTTTAATCTTGTACACCAATTACTTGCAAATGAATTCTCAAAACATAAAATATACAATGGCGAGAACATAAAACAAATACACAGAGATTTTCCCTTGGATCCCAAAGTTGAAACTACCAGATTGATTTTTCATTATGTTCCTTTCAATGTTACAATACATATATATACATGCCGAAGCATTCATAAACCCCAATCCATTAACCCTGGATTAGAACATAACCATAGTTTCCTTGACCGGATCTATAAAATACATTGGGCAAAAAACCATCATGCCTAAACCATGTGCAAAACCCATGCATAAAACCATGGGTAGGTCTACCCACCATCTTTGGGTCCGCCCCCTATCTTTGGGTCCGCATTTTTTTCTTTCTTTTTCGAGGCAGCCTGTGCAGGGGGCTAGTACTCCCATGTAAACCCTCCGATAAGGGAGGCTGCTTCCACCGTTAAGACCCCCCTACTACGCCTAGTGAAACGAACAGGGGGATCTATCACCCCCTCTATGACCCTCCCTCATGTGCGACTAGTCGTGGAAAGAATATAGCACACACCCAACATAAACAAGGTGAGGAATGGGTCCATTGGTGTGATTAAGATGAAGTATGAGTTTAACCAACTAAAATAAATTGATGAGCGAGAAATAGTGGATACAAGGAGTGAAATTGTTGTCAGAAATGACTCAATGTCAGGGGCATTGGACTTTCTTCAAAACAAATTAAACGTGGGATCAATGTTATAAGTGAAAACCAATTTGATATACGTTACAACATAATTCATGACCTTAATGAAGACAATTCTTGGAACAATGCGTGAAACAGTTCGGTTATGGCTTCAATTTTCCAACATATCTAACTAATTTGAGTCAAACGATGATATAAATAAGTTCAAGATTATATCCACAAATTCTATTTCCATATCTATTATTTATGCTTCAAACAAGAATTCAACACATGTATTATGAAAGTATTCCAATGAGAACATATCATGCCATTGATGAGCATTAACCATAAATGGTCCATAGGTCCTAAAGGTTGAACCTGGGCTCTAATACCAAGTGTAGGGACCTTCCCTATGAAACCATTTTTTTTTAGGAAGTACAATTCAAACTCAAGACAAATGCAACAAATTCTAGATATAGTAACCAACTCATATTTAACTAAATACCAAGTGATTCGATTTAAGATATGACATTAAAAAGTGAGCAATTAGGCAACCAATTGTTAACTGCATCCTTTATGAAGTCACATGTTACTTAAACATACATCAACATTGAAAACACATGAAGTTGGGATACATCGCCAATAACCATAAATTGCAATTCAACTATTGTACCATTCACTTCTATAATCTGGTCATGATAGATACATTGATAATCATATAATAGACTATGCATGCACAAGGTACTGTCCACCAAGGAGAGAAGTTTTGATTCTCAGCTTTGCTACTATTTGTGCTCCCTTTCTTCCATCTACGTCCATGCATGAAGGAAAATTCATCATGACCAAACATTGGTGACTCACCAATTGACCTCCCAACCTACTCCTTGGGTACTCTTCTTCCCCACGGACCCCTGATCTACAATGGGGCTGTAAGTAGAGGAAGAATTATTAGCTGATAGAGGCGAACACTCCTAGCTCAAGAGCTCCCTCTCTAATCAACTCCACCTAACCAAATTCACTATAGCCTTCATAGTCACAAATAATAGCATTATCTCATCCATCCAACAAAAGAGAAAAAAATACTCCTTTCACCCATAGCTTGCTCCTTTTATAGGAGACTTCATAGGTGACACTTGACACTTCATGAAAAAATACTATTTTTATTAATTTAAAGATTGATTATTCACCCACCCATGTGTCACCCTCTGACAAAGGCTCTCCTAATTTTTTTTACTAAATTCTTATTCAAAAATAATATTTTTCCTCACCCAACATGACTCCCTATTTCTTCTCCTAGTTGTCTCTTGATCCCCCTTTTCTACTCCTTAATTTGAGTTCATTATTGAAGTTAATTGACAAGTCTCAGATTCCCTCCCACAACTACATCCTAGTTTACTCAAAGTGACTCTTAGATGGACATCCTTGTGTTGGATCTTGCCACATGGAGGTTCTCTAAATTTTCTCTAATTTGATTTATTAATTTTATTTTCATTCTCCACCCTATGAGGCTAGACTATTCTAGGATTAATGTTCCTAATTAAATATATGCCCATTTCCCAAGCTTTGTTTATTAAAACCTTATATATGTTGGAGTTACTTTATATGCACATTCTCTACCTAAGATTTCCCAAATGTGGGAAGGGTATATTTTTTAATTGGTCCGGTCTTTTATTTCTTCCTATTCTCCCTTTACCCCATGGTTTACTCTTGGTTTAGTTTACTTGGTTCTAAAATCCTACTTACTTCATGTGTGAATTAGAATGATTACCTTATCTTAGTTATATTTCAATGGTTTCTTTTTTATGCCAAGGGTGCCAATTCGGTCATGCCTTTTAAGAACTTTAATTTGAAGTTCCAAGGGTGCCAAGTCGTGTGTGCCCTTCAAGAAATTCCCTTTGAAGTTCCAAGGGTGCCACACCAATCAGTTTCTTCTTGATGCCAAGGGTTCCAAGTCAGTTGTGCCCTTCAAGAAATTCCCTTTGAAGTTCCAAGGGTGCCATGCTGCTTTCCCTTCAAACATTCAGTGACTATGAGGGGAAGAACTAGGTGTGACGACAAAGACCACTATCCTCTCCTATGTCACCCTCTATACTTACACTGATGGTGTTGGGGATCGAAAAATCTGTCTCGATGTGCACCCCCTAGTAAAATCCTCATGAGCGACCCAATCGGAGGTCTATCTCCACGACATCATGATCTTCAAGGCAAAGGTATCCCAACCCTTCCAACCCAAGTCACGATGGGAGTGCTAGTGGGTGGAATTAGGGATGCTTTCCTATGCCTTCCATAAGGTTCCAGCTATCTGTATAGCCCCATCATCTATGTGTGAGTCATTCAGTGAAGCAACTAATCCGTGTCTGCAACCAACTATCATGTCATTAGAAATCATAGTGGAATTTAAATTGAGCTTTATATGTTTGAGACCATAATATGAAATTCAAATTAAACCAAAGGTCACCAACTCATCTAGGTAGTTCCCCACCACACTCAATAATCTGGGTAGTCTCTTGCCACACTCAATAATCATCAATACTATTTGTTCACAATGATAGTGAACAATATACTCATGCATGCTAAATCATACCCATGATGTAATAATTGACATCTTGTTAAGTATGAGCAAGAACTAATGTAAACAAACAACATAATGAACCCATCACATGATTAGACAAAATCATAAAACAAATACCTCACAACTATTATTAATCATAACATCAAAATCGAAAATGATTATTATCACATCCATAAATAGTAAAATCCAAAGATCCAGATCCTTGACTCGAGGTCCTCAAAGAATAATGTGTGAGCCATAAGACTATATCAAGGATAATGTCATATCAGGATCAGTCAAGTAGAGTGGGGTACTGCATGTGAGACCCTAGGATTGGCTGATTTGTTAGGTGCCATGTGGACTCAACCACGACCATTTTGGTGCCAAAAACAACGTGGAACTAGTTGAGTGAGGTGGGTGTGTTTTGTGGGCACCACGTGGGTGCCACATGGCAAGCCTATGTGGAAATATTTAAGTAGCAAAACTTCAAATGGGCATAACTTTCAATCCATAGGTCAGATTGAGATAAAGTTTATATCATCAAAAAACTCTCAACAAGTTGAACATGATGATTCTATCCAATGTTAATTCCACTAAATTTGGGAAAAGGAGAAATTTTGTAATCTTGTTCCATGATGAAACAATGCAGGTTGGGTTAATTGAATTTAACACATCCCACTAGGTTTGGGAAGTCGGAGGGGGTGGGAGGGAGAATTACATGCATAAAAGGCTATGACACTTGAGCTTTGAAAATTTGATAAAAATAAGAAGAACACAAGCAATGAGAGATATGCCCAAAATCTTGAAACCAACAAGCGTCATTTGCAAATCTTTACAACATGGGAAACATACAAGAGTGAGTTTCAAATCAAGGGAGTGCTTGACATCAAGACCACTAGAGTTTGTTCACACAGATTTATGTAGACCACTAAGAACATTGACCCTACAAGATGAAAGGTACTTTATGTTGTTTATTGATGATTATACTATAATGATATCGGTTGCAATTCTGAAAACAAAATAAGAAGCACTAGATAATTTCAAGTCATTCAAGGCCTTAGTTGAAAATGAAAGCGATCTTAGAATCAAATGTTTAAGATCAAACAAAGGAGTTGAATTTACCTCAACTGAATTTTGTGAGAAATATCAAATCAAGAGACAACTTCCAGTCACAAGAACTCCACAACATAATAGAGACGTAGAAAGAAATAATAAATCAATGCAAGAAACAATGAGAACAATGTTGCTAGAAGCCAAATTACTAGATAAGTTTTGAAAGAAGTAGTTTCTATAGCAGTTTACATCATTAATAAAGCACTACTTTGAGTTAGCAGTGACAAGACACCATATGAATTATGAAAGGGTAGGCCAACTTCAGTTAAGTATTTAAATTTTTTTATAAGCAAATGTTACATGAAGATAAATGGTGATAAATTGGGAAAATATGATTTTAGAGTAGATGAGGGCAACTTCCTTGGATACTCAATAAGAAGTAAAGCTTACAAATGCTACAAAAAAAGATTGCGCAAAGATGTGGAAAGTACTGATGTTAGAATAGATGAAGCATGGCCGAAGAAAGAATAAAAACAAACAAATAAGAATTTAGAAGATACCATCTATGTGGACCAAGAAGAGATCTGTACAAAAGAAGAACAATCTCCATCTGGGACAACTTTTAAGTTTGTGCAAAAACATAATCCAAAGAACCAAATTATTGGGGATGTTGATGCAAGTATACAAACTCGAAGAAGAATGACCAATTCACTAGGAAAAGTCAATATTTCCTTGCTATCCAAATTAGAGCTAAAGGATCTTGCACAAGCCAATAAGGACCAACATTGGGTGACTACTATGGAAGAATAATTGAATCAAAGTGAGAAAAATGGAACCTAGGAACTTGAACCATGATTGAAAGACAAAAATGTGATTGAGACTAAGTGGGTATTCAAAAACAAACTAAACAAAGATGGACAAATTATTAGAACTAATGCAAGACTTGTGTGAAGGGCTATGCACAAATTGAAGGAATTGATTTCAAAGAAACCTTTGCTCTGGTTGCTAGATTAGAAGCAATAAGAATGTTTTTGGAATTTTCTTTTACTAAAGGCTTCAAATCTTATCAGATGGATGTTCAATCAAACTTTCTAAATGGATATTCAAAGGAAGAAGTGTACATCAAACAACCATAGGGTTTTGAATTATCCAAAAATAAAGATTATGCATGCAACTGAAAAAAGTTCTTTATGGGTTAAAACAAGCTCCAAGAGCTTGATATGCTAGGTGTACCACTATCTTCAACAACAAGGTTTCAAAAGAGGGGTTGTTGACAACAATCTCTACATCAATATGGAACCTAGTAGTTACACTTGTATATATGGATGATCCCATTTTTGGAAGCGATAATGATGATATGAGTCATGGATTTGCTTAGGAATTTTCAAAGGAATTTGATATGTCAATTATTGGAGAATAATCCTTCTTCCTCATACAACAAGTTTCTCAAACCAACAAAGGAATATTCATTTCCCAAACCAAATACCTTAAGGACATGGTCAAGCGGTTTGGAATGGAATAATGTGCACTAGTTAGCACCTCAATATTTGTCAGATACAAGTTAAATAAGGATGATGAATCTCCTGAGGTCAATTCAAATATTTATAGGTCTATGATTGGGAATCTACTATACTTGAAAACTTCAAGACTAGATCTTATGAAAATAACAGGAATGGTTGCAAGATTTCAATTAGCACCAAAGGAAGCACATATGCAAGCAATGAAGAGGATATTTTGATACTTGAATGACACACTTGATTTTGATCTTTGATATCCTAAGAATACATATTTCACATTAACAACATATACAAATGTTGATTGGGCACGTAACATTGATGACAAAAAAAGCACTAGTGGGAGTGCATTTTTCTTAGGAGATTATCTTATTTCTTTTTCAAGCATAAAGTAATCATCAATTTCTCTTTATAAAGTTGAAGTCGAATACATAATAGCAACATATTGTTGTACTCAAATTCTCTAGATGAAACAAAATTTGCAGGACATTAAAGTGGGATGTGATCAACCAATTGTCATTTTCTGTGACAACATTAGTGTAGTCAATATCTCAAGAAATCATATCATGCACTAAAAAACAAAGCACATTTTAATTAAGTCTTTGAGCAGAATGTCAAGATGAAATATATTAGCACCAAAGAACATATTGCTTACATCTTTATCGAACCTCTACCCAAAGAAACCTTTGAATATATCAAGCAGAAGTTGGGAGTGATATCTCCTTTATCTTAGTAAAGAAAGAAAAAAATCAAGGGGAACATGCTTTACTATTGATGTCAAAGGGGGATAAAATAAAGATAGGGGGAGCAACTATCATAATAATCATATATGAACGTATTGTGCTCAATAACAAAGGGGGAGATTTTTGAAAATGGTTGTTATTGATGTCAAAGTTTGTCTAAATGAAAGAGAAAGTTATATATTCAAATAACATCTTTCGAGACATTTCCAACGATATATGACATGCCTTCTAACTCACAATTGAGGAGAAATTATTTTTTGAATATTCATTATACATTCTATTAGTTGCACAAATCGACCAAGTTAGTGAATAAGTTGGCCTAGCCAATGGACAAGTTGACCCTACCCTAAACCCCAAATGCATTGTAAATAGGCTTGAGGAGAATTTCTAACCATTGTTCAAGAAATTTTGGTTCCAATTTGGTAAGGAGGAGTAGATCTGAGTTTCAAACGTCATGGAATCGTTATGTGAAGTAAATTCGAGTTGGAGAAGTATTTTGTGAAGTGTTTTCTAAGTTGTGGAAGGTTTTTTGGAATGCTTTTTGAAGGTTTTTCCATCTCTTTGGCTTCTAGTTTAAAGTAGGTATTTTTATGGTGTGAAGGAGGCTAAGTTTTGTTTAAAAAAAGGTTGAGTTTAGTGCTATTGAATGGCCAAGGCTTATTTTAGAGGCTGAACTCTGATAAAGCCAAGGCATGTTCTAAGAGGCTAAAATATGTTTTGTTTAGAGACTGAGGTATGTTCTACAAGCTAAGTTTTGAAGAGGCCAAGCCTTAGTCAAGTTTTGTGTGCTGGTTTAGAGGAGACTAAGCCCTAATTCATTAAGGCTGCTTAAACAAAAGTGACAACATATTTGTCAGGGTTAAGTACAAGTTACGAGATTGAAGCTTGCAAATTTGTAAGTTGGTGCTTACAAAAGATTGGTGTCCTCATCTTCTTGATAGGTTGGAGCCTGCAATTTTTGTAAGTTGGTTTTTACAGAGGATTGGTGTCCTCAAAAGTGGTTGTAATAAATTGAAGATTTTGAAAAAAATTCAAGTTTCAAGTTTGAATTTTCATTTTAATCTCAATTTTTATGCATTGTGTTGATAATTGATTATGTGACGAGGTTTTATTTTTAACATGAATAAAGTGAAAATAATTAAAAACTAAGTGATAATTATTCACCCCCCCTCAATATCACTGTGTATTTCAAGATTCTTTAGTGGAAAAAGCCAGAAGTCAACAATATGACTCAAAGTGTTACAACAATGAACTTGTGAAGAGCTCAACATGTCATTTGTGAGAATAGAACCTAGACGGGGATGATACCACTCCTCTCAAGTACTTAGGTAAGACCCATTAATTCAAGAAGACATTTTTATTTCAATTTTACAACAATACACTTGTTAAAGGCTCTACATGTAACTTGTGGGAATACTTCCTTTATTTGGAGGATAACACTCTCAAGCACTCGGTTTAAACCTAATTCATTAAAGAATACATTTTTGTGTGAAGCAATTAAACATTTCAATAATATATTCCATTTATGTTTCCATTTTGTGTCATAAGGCACTTAATTGGTGGTTGGTCAAGTGGGGTTGGGGATATTCCACCCCCTAGAGTTCAATTCCTCTCAAGAATTGACATACTTTAGGCCCTAAAAAATGTGAGGGATTGTCATCTATAGTTTATGACAGTAAATAAATTCTTAACCAAGTGCTGATGGCTTTCCACTTCAATGTTTTTGGGTGGCACTAATAAGTAAAACATGAAGCACTTCAAAATTAATTCCCTATATTTCCATTTTTTTGGTAGAAAAATTGAATATAACCAGCATAGATCCATCTAATTTTGGATCTACCAAGCACTGAGAGGGAGGTACCAAGCACTCTACAACCCAATGTGGGGGAGATGCTGTAATGTATCATTACATTTAAAAATAATAAAATAATATTTAAATTAACAGATAAAAAATAGTAATAACAAAAAAAACAATGTCGACATAAATAAAATACTTCAATTTCCACCGTAATTTTATGTCAACTTTATATAGAGAAAAATAAAGTAATTTAAATTAAAAAAATATTATATTTTCACTTTATAGTGACGCGGAGATGTCTAAGAGTTGATATATAAGAGATAAAAAGTATTAATAACAATCAAAATTTTAATGTGGGTTATAAATCAAATATTTCAATATGCATGTTAAATAAAATATCTTAACAAAAAGTGGAAGAATTCTTATTTCATCAATAAAATAAGAATTATTCCACTTTTTGATGAAATAAGAATTCTTCCACTTTTTGTTAAGATATTTTATTTAACATGAATATTGAAATATTTGATTTATAACCCACATTAAATTTTTGATTGTTATTAAGGGAGAGATGGAGAGAGAGAGGGAGAGAGAGAGAGATTTCTTATAGTTAAAAGATTTTATTAGTGTGTTACTCAAAACTAGCCTAGATTCGTCTAACACTAGATCTACCAAGAGCTAAGAGTAATCAAATCTCTCAAGGTTCAAGCCTTTCGTCAAGTTTTGCACTCAAAAAGAGGTTTACATATTGAGAGATTTGATTCCTCTTGGTAGATCCAAAGTTAGATAGATCTATGCTTGCTAAAATATGGTGTGAAGGAGGTTGAGTTCAGACCTGTTAAGAGGCCAAAGTTTGTTCTAGAGGCGAAATTATGTTGAAGCCAAGGTATGTTCTAAGAGGTTGGAATTTTTTTTGTTGAGAGGCCGAGGTAAGTTCTACTAGTCAATTTCTGAAAGAGGCCAAGCCCTAGCCGAGTTTTGTGTCTTGGTTTAGAGGAGGCTAAGCCCTAATTCATTAAGACCGCTTAAACACAAGTGACAACAAATTTGTCAAGGTTAAGTACAATTTTCCAGATTGAGGCCTGCAAATTTGTAAGTTGGCGCTTACAAAGAATTGGTGTCCTCATCTTTTTGATAGGTTGGAGCCTGCGTTTTTTGTAAATTGGTGTTTACAGAGGACTAGTGTCCTCACAAGTGGTTGTAATAAATTGAAGATTGTTTGAAAAACATTCAAGTTTCAATTTGAATTTTCATTTTAGTCTTTATGTTTATGCATTGCGTTGATGATTGACTATGTGATGAAGTTTTATTTTAAGACTGATAAAGTGAAAATAATTTAAACCTAAGTGATAATGATTCACCCCCCCCCCCCCCCCCCCCCCCCCCCTTCAATATCATCATGTATTTCCAACAATTAGATTTTTTAGTGGGCAAGGCCAAGTCAACAATAGGACTCAAAGCCATTACAACAATGAACTTGTGAAGAACTCAACATGTCACTTGTGAGAATAGAACCTAGATGGGGAGGATAACACTCTTGTCAAACACTCAGGCTTGACCTATTAACTGAAGAAGACTTTTTTTATTGCATTGTCACAACAATACACTTGTTAAAGGTTCTACATGTAACTTGTGGGAATAGTTCATTCTAAGGATAACACTCTAAAGTAATTAGGCTAGACCCAATTAATTAAAGAAGACATTTTTCTGTGAAGTAATTAAACATTTCAATAATATAGTCCATTTATGTTTCCATTTTGTGTCACAAGGCACTGAATTGATGGCTGGTCAAGTGGGTGTGCAGATATTCCACCCACTAGAGTTCAATTCCTCTCAAAAATTGACATACTTCAAGCCTTAAAAAATGTGAGGGCTTTTCATCTATAGGTTATCAACATATAAATTTCATAATCCTAGTATTTGATGGCTTTCCATTTAGCGTTTTTAGGTGGCACTAATAAATACAACAAGAAGCACTTGAGAATTAATTCCCTATATTTCTATTTTTTTTGGTAGACAAAATTGAGTATAACTAGCATAGATCCATTTAACTCTGGATCTACTAGAAAAAGTATATATGAAAGTATTGCAATCAATAACAAAGGGGGAGCTTTTTGAAAATGGTTGTTATTGGTGTCAAAGGTTGTCTAAATGAAAGAGAAAGTTATATAGTCAAATAACATCTTTCGAGACATTTCCAACTATATATGGCATGCCTTCTAACTGCTCACAATTGAGGAGAAATGATTTTTTGAATATTCATTATACATTTTGCCAGTTGCACAAGTTGACCAAGTTAGTGAATAAGTCGGCCTAGCCAATGGACAAGTTGAACCTACCCTAAACCCCAAATTCATTGTAAATAGGCATGAGGAGAATTTATAACCATTGCTCAAGCAAGTCTGGTTCCGATTTGGTAAGGAGGAGTAGATCTGAGGTTCATACTATTGATTTATGGTAGAATCGGATGTGCTCTAAGCCTCAAAATGTGCAGGGAGGCTAGGACACATGTATTCCAGAATACCCAGAAACCGTTTTGAGAAATTCCACCCAGAGACAATTTTATTAAAATAATTAATTATTTTTAATGGATGCCTAAGTCTAAGATTAGGAAATTAAAATAATTAAAGGGTATTACTTAAACTGGGTGTGAAACTTCTAGAAGAAGACGAGGATCAAGTCAAAATGATATGAGCCATTGATTAGAATCTAATCTGGGTTGTTGTTTATTCAACGAGGATATTATAAGAATGACTTCAATGGGCATTTGGAATAGAAACCAAGAATATACTCAGCTGCCCAAGTAGATCGATTTTCTCACTGGCTGAAGTTCAGCAAGAGGAAATCAAATCAGAGGGTGAGTTGCGGGTGAGAGAGAGAGAGTGTGTATCAACAATAATCGAGAGTGCAAGAAACAACAGGAAGAGGAAGCGCAGAAGAGGGACACAGATCGCCCATGTAGAGGCAATGACGTAGGGACAACACAGTCACTACGTAGAGGGTGACGTAGTGTGGCTAGTGTGAGGGCAGCAGGTCCTCTTAGGTGTCAAAAATTCACTACGGAGTGAGGAAATTTGTTTGTAAACTTTCTCTCAGTGATTCTTCTTCTATTCTGCTATACGTAAATTGTACATAAGATTTTGCTAAAGAATAATAAAAGAAACCCTCATCTGCTATGTTTAAACCACATTAGGTTTTTCCGGGGACAATTGTCCAAAAATAACTGTGTGAATGTGCTATTGTTGTGCTAGTATTTTCCTTACATTTATTTTCCGTAGTAATTAATTTGTGAAGACTGAAGTGTATGTATTTCGATATTTTCCGTAAGATAACTGCAAATAATTTGTTTCAGTAAATTAACAAATAGAAGAAATATTATCAGTTACTGCAGTAGGATTTGGAATTTCCAGATTTTCACACATATGTCATGAATCATTATGTGAAGTAATACTTTTGTGAAGTATTTTCTAAGTTGTGGAAGGTTTTTTGGCATGCTTTTTGAAGTTTTTTCCATATGTTTTGGTTCTAGTTTAAAGGAGGCCTTGTTCTGGTGTGAAGGAGGCTGAGTTTTGTTTAAAAAAAGGTTGAGTTTAGCGCTATTGAAAGGCCAATGTTGGGTCCCTATAATACTAGTAATTACCCCATTACTATTGTAGTTATACCCCTTATTTATATTGTTGTGCCCCCATTGCCCCCATATTGTTATTGATGTGCCCATAGAATCCCTCTATTGTTATTTTTGTGGCTTTATATTATTATTGTTAGGTCGGCTGGATTATATTGTGACTCCATAGACTCCTATATATAAAAAGGAGGTTTTGTCATTTGAATCATCCAAGAATTGTTCATTTATGTAATGTAAAGGAGGTTGCCCCCTCGAAGAGGCTGAATTCTAAGGCGTTGATCTATCTTTTCTATCTTTTCTTGAGCTGGTTTCATAACATTTGGTATCAGAGCTTTGGATTCTAGGGTTTCGCTGCTCCAAACAGGTCATCGTGGCATTTTCGCTATAACTTTTTTTCTGTGACGTTTCAGAAGTCACAAAAAAAACCCATTTGAGAAGAAATCGCGCTGAACCTTGGGTCCGAATTTCAGATCTTTTCACATGATATTTTCGGAGATATGATCTCAGGAAGTTGGTCTTTTTGCAGACTCCTGAATTACACTCAAAACAGGTGACCTAGGGAAAATCGTCATAACTTTCTTTCTGAGCATCGGATTGAAATTTCGTAAGAAGGTACAGAAAGAGGACGAACTGTAGTTTTCTTTTATATATTTTTTAGAGTCAAAGGTTGAAATAGTGACACGTGGCACTTCATACAAGTTCGCTCTACTGAACTAGTCTATAATCAGGTCACTGCGGGAGATTGTGCATAACTCTTTCTTGGAGAATCCAATTTGGATCAGACTAGTGGCATTGGAAAGAGGACATAGAAGGCTACTACAGGTCACAATTTCAGAACTGGATGATTCGAAATTACAGAGATACATCAGATTTAATATCAGGCTTCTACAAAGTAAAAAAAGGTGTGTAGTTTTTATTTTTATTTTTGCATAAGCTTGGTTTGAAGGAATTCAAAGGGCATAGTAAAGCATTATTATCGGTAACTGATGCCTCGAGGAAAGAAAATGCAAACACCTAGTAAGGAACCTGAAAGCTCTAGCATGACTCATGAAGAAGAGGAAGAAATGCTACATGATATATCAAAATTACAAGAACAAGTGCAACAAATGTCACGCTCACAAAAGCTAACAGATGCTAAGATAAATGGCGTGGAATCTAAGATAAAGGGCATGGAAGCTAAGATGGATGATCTGAAGACAGATTTGAGGACAGATTTGAAGACAACCATGGCAGATTTGAAGACAGATTCGACAGATTTTCTACAAGAAATACTTACTAATGGTGAAAAGGTTGTAAAGGAAACTCATGATGTGAACAAAAGAAATGTTAATCATGATTCCATAGACTCTAATGTTGGATCGAAGACCCACCATATTCCAAAAATCGATATGAGGAAGTTTGATGGCAAGGATCCCGCCACATGGATATTACAGATGGAGCAGTTCTTCGATCTCAATAATGTGCAAAACACACAAAAGGTACGTATGGCAACTTTATATTTGGAACCAAATCAGTTTGTATGGTATCAATGGCTTTGCTCTCGTAAACAATTTATCACTTGGGCAATTTTTACGGAAGAATTGATAGCACATTATGAGGATACAAAAAGCAACACTTTTTTAGCCAATTGATAAGTCTCAAACAAAAGGGTTCAATAATGGAGCACATTGAGGAGTTCCAAAAATTGAACATAAGGGTAAAAGATATTCCAGAGGAGCATAGGATTGATGTGTTCATAGGGTCTTTAAAGGATAATATCCAACATGATGTTCGCCTTTGGGAACCTGATTCATTAGAGAAGGCATTCAGGTTAGCAAGAAAAATGGAAAGCAAAATTATGGCAACCAGGAAGCATACCACTCACAACTATAAAGACGGAAGTGTTGTTGCCCCTAGTCTTCCACAACCTATAAGGTTGACACCACAACAATTGGAAGAAAAAAGAGCAAAAGGGCTTTGTTACAGTTGTGATAGCAAATACACTAAAGGTCATAAGTGTGCTGAGAAGAAATTATTCTACATAGATTGTGAAGAGGAAGAAGAAAAGGAGCAAGAAAGGTCAAAAGAAGAGGATATACTCCAGGAACAAAGCCTAGATGAAGAACAAATAAATCCGACCATATCTTGTAATGCATTGGCGGGAATTACCACTCCTCAAACCATCAAGATAGAAGGACAAATCAAGAAGAAAAAGGTAATAGTGTTGATTGATTCAGGAAGCACCCACAATTTTATTCATTGTAGGGTAGCAAAAGAATTGAATTGCTTCCTATATCCAGCACCAGAGTGTCAAGTGATGATTGCAAATGGAGGAACAATAAATTGCTCTGGAAAGTGCCATAATATCAAGCTATCCATGGGAGAATATGTATTGACTAGCCCAATGCTTTCCATTCCAATGGGAGGTGCTGATGTTGTACTAGGAGTCCAATGGCTACAATCCTTGGGTACAATAGCTTTTAATTTTCAAGAACTTTTCATCAAATTTTCTGTGGAAGGAAAGGAAGTTGAATTAAGGGGTATTGCAGGGAAACCAGGAAAGATAATCAGCTCTAATGGTATGACAAAGCTTCTAAAAAAGGAGCAAAGAGGTGTAATTGCACAATTATGTTCGCTAGATGTTTCCACATTGGAATCATCTATTTCTCCAGATCTCCAAAAAGTCCTGGACAATCATTCCAAGGTATTTGAGACTCCCAAAGGTCTCCCACCTATGCGTGATCATGATCATGCTATTCATCTGATTCCAGGAAGTGTTCCTCCAAACATCAGGCCGTACAGATATCCCTATGTCCAAAAAAGTGAAATTGAACGTATGGTTGCAGAAATGCTAGAGGCTGGTATAATTCAACCGAGTCAAAGTTCTTTCTCTGCTCCAGTAGTATTGGTGCACAAGAAGGATGGATCATGGCGCATGTGTCCGGATTATAGGGAGCTCAACAAGCTCACTATTAAAGATAAGTTCCCCATTCCTGTCATTGATGAATTACTGGATGAATTGCATGGATCAATTTACTTCACCAAGTTGGATCTTCGTTCAGGATATCATCAAATCAGAATGAAGATTGAAGACATTCCGAAAACGGCATTTAGAACTCATGAGGGTCATTATGAATTTTTGGTCATGCCTTTTGGCCTTACCAATGCACCTTCAACATTTCAAGGTTTGATGAATTCAATTTTCAAACCATTCCTTAGAAAATTTGTGTTAGTATTTTTTGATGATATACTAATCTACAGCAAGTCTTGGAAGGATCATGTTGAACATGTTGACAGGGTGCTACAACTATTGGAGGAGAAACAATTATATGCAAAAAGATCCAAATGTTTCTTTGGAGTCCAGGAGGTGGAATATTTGGGTCATATTGTATCTCATGAAGGAGTTAAGGTAGACCCTAGCAAAATTAAAGCCATTAAGGAATGGAAAATCCCCACATCCATAAAGCATCTGCGAGGATTTCTTGGGTTGACAGGGTATTATCGCAAGTTTGTTAAGAATTATGGGAGAATAGCAGCACCTCTAACAACATTATTGAAGAAAGATGCATTTTCATGGACTCCGGAAGCAACAAAGGCCTTTGAACATCTTAAAGAGGCAATGTGCCAAGCACCGGTCTTAGCTACACCGGACTTCACAAAAACCTTTATTGTGGAATGTGATGCTTCAGGAAATGGAATTGGTGCTGTTCTAATGCAAGATGAAAGACCCATTGCTTTTGAAAGTCGTCCAATCAAGGGAAAGTTTTTAAGCAAAGCTATTTATGAGAAGGAAATGTTGGCAATACTCCATGCACTTAAGAAATGGCGACCCTACCTAATGGGAAGACACTTCAAGGTAAAAACGGATCATGATAGCCTTAAATACTTTTTAGAACAAAGATTATCCTCTGAAGAGCAACAAAAGTGGGTCACAAAGATGTTGGGTTATGACTTTGAAATCATCTACAAAAAAGGGAAGCAAAATGTGGTGGCAGATGCACTCTCAAGAAAGGATGAGGATGTGGAAGCATTGTTGTGCGCTATTTCTATTATCCAACCAGATTGGATAAATGAAGCAAGGGAGGAATGGAAGAATGACGAAGAAGTGTGGGCACTTATTCGAAAGCTACAACAAGATTCCAGTACGTCTGATACATTTAGCTGGAAAAATGATTCGTTATGGTACAAAGATCGCTTATACCTCTGTAAGAATTCCCAGCTAAAACAAAAGATTCTTATGGAATTGCACACTTCTCCCTTAGGAGGGCACTCAGGATTTTTAAAAACTTACCACAGGGTTAAGAAGGAATTTTTTTGGGATGGCCTTAAATCAGATATTCAAAAGTTTGTGGCAGAATGTTTGGTTTGCCAACAAAATAAAGTTGAAACAATTAAGACACCGGGTCTATTACAACCTTTATCCATTCCAAGCCAACGTTGGGAGGAGGTTTCAATGGATTTTATCACAGGTTTACCCAAGTCTGAGGGAAAGAGTGTCATCATGGTGGTAGTTGACAGACTTACCAAGTATGCACACTTTTGTGCATTATCACATCCATTTAAAGCCAGTACAGTTTCTACTGCATTTATGGAAACAATTCAAAAGCTACATGGAAACCCAAAGATTATTGTAAGTGACAGAGATCCCATTTTCACTGGAAATTTTTGGACAGAATTATTTTCTTGTCTTGGTACTCAGTTAGCTCATAGCTCATCTTATCATCCTCAATCTGATGGGCAAACTGAGATAGTAAACAAATGTTTGGAAGGATATCTTCGTTGCTTTGTATCTGATAAACAGACACAATGGGTCAAATGGTTGCCTCTGGCTGAATGGTGGTATAACACTTCCTTCCATACAGCAACAAAAATGACCCCATTTATGGCACTTTATGGGTATCAACCACCATCCATCACATCATATTTAAGAGAAAATTCTAAGGTTCAGGCAGTGGAACATCACATCGAACATCAACAACAAGTCCTCCAACTCTTAAAGGATAACCTCGTGTTGGCACAGAATAGAATGAAACAACAGGCAGATCAACATCGCAGTGAAAGAAGTTTTGATGTAGGTGATTGGGTATTCCTACGGCTACAACCATATAAGCAAATGTCCCTCAAGCAAGCTAAGAAGGATAATAAATTATCACCAAAGTATTATGGTCCGTACAAGGTGTTGCAAAAGATTGGTACTATGGCATACAAATTGGAGCTTCCTGCAGCTTCTCGATTGCACCCAGTTTTCCATGTTTCATGTTTAAAGAAGGTTATAGGCGACAAGCTCCCAGTTCAAACAATATTGCCAGAACTTGACGAGGAAGGAAAAATTATATTGGAACCGGAAGCAGTCACAGAAACAAGAACTCGACAGCTACGAAATCGATCAATTTCAGAGTATCTTATCAAGTGGAAGAACTTATCCGCTGAAGATTCCACATGGGAGGATGAGAATTTTATGCAGAAGTATCCAGAACTACTCAAGCGTTGAGGACAACACTTTTTTGAAGGAGAGGGGCATGTTGGGTCCCTATAATACTAGTGATTACCCCATTACTATTGTAGTTATACCCCTTATTTATATTGTTGTGCCCCCATTGCCCCCATATTGTTATTGATGTGCCCATAGAATCCCTCTATTGTTATTTTTGTGGCTTTATATTATTATTGTTAGGTCGGCTGGATTATATTGTGACTCCATAGACTCCTATATATAGAAAGGAGGTTTTGTCATTTGAATCATCCAAGAATTGTTCATTTATGTAATGTAAAGGAGGTTGCCCCCTCGAAGAGGCTGAATTCTAAGGCGTTGATCTATCTTTTCTATCTTTTCTTGAGCTGGTTTCATAACAGCCAAGGTTTATTTTAGAGGCTGAACTTTGTTAAAGCCAAATCATATTCTAACATGCTGAAATCTATTTTGTTTAGAGACTAAGGTAAGTTCTACAATCTGAGTTTTGAAGGAGGCCAAGCCTTAGCTAAGTTTTGTGTGCTGGTTTTGAGGAGACTAAGCCCTAATTCATTAAGGCTGCCTAAACAAAAGTGACAACATATTTTTCAAGGTTAAGTACAAGTTACTAGATTGAAGCCTGCAAATTTGTAAGTTGGTGCTTACAAAATATTGGTGTCCTCATCTTCTTGATAGGTTGGAGCCTGCGATTTTTGTAAGTTGGTGTTTACGGAGGATTGGTGTCCTCACAAGTGGTTGTAATAAATTAAAGACTTTGAAAAACATTAAAGTTTAAAGTTTGAATTTTCATTTTAATGTCAATGTTTATGCATGGTGTTGATGATTGATTATGTGATGAGGTTTTGTTTTTAAGACTAATGTTATGCAACGAGCTCATAAAGTAGAAGAAAGATAGATCAACGACTTCAAAATAAACCTCTTAGAGGGGGAAACCTCCTTTACATTACACAAATGAAAAATTCTTGGATGATACAAGTGAAAAAACCTCCTTTCTATATATAGGAGTCTAAGGGGTCACAATATAATCAAAGCGACATAACAATAATAATATAAGGGCACAAAAATAACAATAGTGGGCTTCTATGGGGCACACTAATTACAATATGGGAACAACAGGGACACTACAATAATAATAAGGGCTACAACGACAATAGTAATGGGTGAATCACTAGTATTATAGGGACCTAACATGCACCTCTCCTTCAAAAAGTGTAGTTCTGGATGCTTCTATATAAAATTCTCATCCTCCCATGTGGAATATTTAGCGGGTGAGTTCTTCCACTTGATGAGATACTCTTAAATTGATCGATTTCGTAGCTGTCGAGTTCTTGTTTCTGTGACTGCTTTAGGTTCCAATATAATTTTTCCTTCCTTGTCAAGTTCTAGCAATATTGTCTGAACCGAAAGCTTGTCACCTATAACCTTCTTTAAGCATGAAACATGGAAAACTAAGTGCACTTGGGAAGCTGCGGGAAGCTCCAATTTGTATTCCATAGTACCAATCTTTTGCAACACTTTATATAGAACATAATACTTTGGTGATAATTTATTATCCTTATTAGCTTGCTTGAGGGACATTTGTTTATATGGTTGTAGCCGTAGAAATACCCATTCACCTACATCAAAAATTCTTTCGCTGCGATGTTGATCTGCTTGTTGTTTCATTCTGTTCTGCGCCAAAGTGAGGCTATCATTCAAGAGTTGGAGAACTTGTTGTTGATGCTTGATGTGATCTTCCATTGCTTGAACCTTAGAATTTCCTCTTAAATATGATGTGATGGACGGTGGATGATATCCATAAAGTGCCATAAATGGGGTCATTTTTGCTGCAATATGGAAGGAAGTATTATAACACCATTCAACCAGAGGCAACCATTTGACCCATTGTGTTTGTTTATCAGATACAAAGCAACGAAGATATCCTTCCAAACATTTGTTTACTATCTTAGTTTGCCCATCAGATTGAGGATGGTAAGATGAGCTATGAGCTAACTGAGTACCCAGACAAGAAAATAATTTTTTCCAAAAATTTCCAGTGGAAATGGGATCTCTGTCGCTTACAATAATCTTTGGGTTTCCATGTATCTTTTGAATTGTTTCCATAAATGCAGTAACAACTGTACTAGCTTTAAATGGATGAGATAATGCACAAAAGTGTGGATACTTGGTAAGTTTGTCAACTACCACCATGATGACACTATTTCCTTCGGAATTGGGTAAACCTGTGATAAAATCCATTGAAACCTCCTCCCAACGTTGAGTTGGAATCGATAAAGGTTGTAATACACTTGGGGTCTTAATTGTTTCAACTTTATTTTGTTGGTAAACCAAACATTCCGTCACCAACTTTTGAATATTAGATTTAAGGCCATCCCAAAAAAATTCCTTCTTAACCCTATGGTAAGTTTTTAAAAATCTTGAGTACCCTCCTAAGGGAGAGGTGTGCAATTCCATAAGAATCTTTTGTTTGAGTTGGGAATTCTTACAGAGGTATAAGCGATCTTTGTACCATAACGAATCATTTTTCCAGCTAAATGTATCATATGTACTGGGATCTTGTTGTAAATTTTGAATGAGTGCCCACACTTCTTCGTCATTCTTCCATTCATCACTTACTCCGTTTATCCAATTTGGTTGGATAATAGAAATGGCACAAAGAAATGCTTCCACATCCTCATCCTTTTGATGAGCCTCATCATTGGGTAATTACATGCGCGTTAATTGGCCTTAATTGACCCCCTAGCTTAGTCAAACCAACTATTCTCACAACTTATTGCATACTTTTGATTATATTTTGTTTATGAGATGAGTTAGAGTTGGATATTTTGCTTTGTGGTCTAATTTGCATATAATGCAGGCATAAAGGATAAAATAAAAGAACTATGGCAAAGACCTTGGTCAAAACTTGAATGGGACAAGTGAGAGCAATTATAAGAGGTAAATCCTCCTCATTTACTAGCCCTCCATTCGAATATTACTCCATCAGCTCAGAGTGCAAACAACCATCACTTTGAAGACTAGAAGATAGCCGAGGAAGTGAACGGGACATAAACTAGTTTATCTTGAGTGGAGAGCCAAGCCTCCCTAATGGGAAAGAAGTCGTTAGATACTCCAGATGTATAAATAGAGAGGCTTAGGACCTCAGTAGGATTCAGACTTTCATTGTAAAACTCTACTTTATTTCTGAGTTGCAAGAGACTTGTGACAGTTTGTTCTGTAATCCATGGTTTTCATAATGAGAATGAGTTTTGTTTAAGCCAGCTCTGAGTTAACTCTAAGGGCTGAAGATCTTGGGTTAGGGCCCGACCCCAGTAGCCAAAGCTCCTCTTTACTGTACGTGTATGCTAACATAGATCTCTGTTATGTTTATTTGATTAAGTAATTTCATGGTTTTCTGTTCCTTTGCTTAAGTAGCCTTATGGTTTTCATTGTTTATTTGTTTAAGTAGTTGCACTTTCATTACAACAATATAGCGTAGATTATTCACGGTTTTCCTGTTCATCTGCTTCAGTAGCTGCATTTGTTGTAGTTTACTTCCATTTATGCCTTCTTTCAATTCACAAGTTAGTTAGAGGAAAACGATCACTATCAGGCTGTGCGCAGGTGTCTCAGCCTCATCTCCTCCCTTTGGGAACATGACTTGAGGAAGGGACCCTTCAGCAGCCCCAAAAACATAGGTTTTTGGTTCTCGCATGAGCTAGAGAGTTTACTGTTTGATGCAGTTATTTGTTCACCTGCATTGGTTTTCTCTATCGTTTTTGTTTAAAACTGCCTTTAGCACGTTCCTCATGCATCGCTTCCTCGCCATCCAATCACCAAAAAACCTTCACAATCACTGCCCATTTCATTATTTTCTCCAACTGCTGCCTCACGTGGAGTCCACCACTTGCTTTATGAGATTTAATCTCCACTGTCGATTTGTCTCTTGATCCGACGACTATCGTGTCACTCGATCAATTTATGTGCTTTAAACCCACACTATCGATCCGCCTCACCTAATCTAACGGCTATCACTTCACCCAATCGCCAACTAGCTTGGTCGATCTCCACCGTTGATCAGCCCTGCCTGATCTAACGAATATTGCGCAATCTCGCGCCTATTAGTGCAAAAACTTTATCTACCTGAAATCACGTGAGAAAAGTGGTTATCTCGCGCAGATTAGTGTACAAACTTTATTTGCTCGAAATCACACGAGAAAAGTGGTTTTCTCATGCCACGTGTCGCACAGTAAGGCTAATTGCATGAAATTTCAGAATTCCGCTTACTACCTTGAGGGCATGTAAGAAACTACTTATTGCTTTAGAAACCCACTCCATCATTTCTGCACGTTTCTTTTTCTCGCGATATGATCTCTGTCGTCCATCTCTTGACTTCACTCGTGCGATAAGATCTCAGCCGTTCATCACCCCTGTTAATCTTTTCCATCCATCTCTTGACTTAATCTCCACAATTAGATCTCAACCATTCATCTCTTGTTAACCTCGTTCGTCCGTCCACTCACCTAATCCCTCGTAATACGGTCTCTGTCGTTCATCCTGTTCATTAACCCTGTTCATCCATTTATTTGCTTAAGCCCCATGATAAGATTTCCATCATCTATCTTCTGTTCGTTGATCAATCCAATGATCCCTATGCGCTAGTGCATCCTTACGTCCTCCTTTCATTGATTTCGACCTCCAATTTCTCTTATGCTTAAAAACAAATTTATCTTAGTTTCCTTTGCTTACAACTTAGTCTAGTTTTGATGCTCTTTACCTCTGCAACTTAGATAGCAGCATTATATTAGTGTTAATTTAGCAATTCTGCTTAGCATAGCTGTTTGGATGGTTAGTTAGGTTATGGTATGGTTTATCATTTCGTGTTGTTTTCTTCAATACTACAGTAGAAGTAGCTCTCCCTTAGGATAGATTTGCTCTTCTTCCATCAAAGAGTTAATTTTATTCTGACCTTATAGAAGTCTGGCTTGGAACCCCTGGGGTCTCTTTGTAGATGAGGAGTGACAACAGGCAGCACCTTCACTTTTACTTGTGCATATAGCATTGTCACCTCCAAGTTTGTACGAACTCTGGGTTGATAAGTAAAGCTGGTAGCCCTGGGAGTTGCAACATTCTTGTTGCAATACCTAGGCTCATCACTTTTTGGTGCCGTTGCCGGGGAGGTTTCTAAGTAGAATGTGATTACTGCTTTCTTATATTTCTAGTCTCCCACTTTATTTTCTTCTACTTCTAGTCTTCAATTTTCCTCCATTAGTTTATTTCTGCAAAAGTAATCTAGCTTCCTTTTTTTCATTTTTCATTATTTGCTTTCCTTTCCATTCTGTAAGTACTTTCTATCTTTAAAAAAAAAGAAATCTTACAAAAACCAACCCAAAAACATTTACTTTCATGCCTCGTAGGAATAGGGACAATTCAGCGAAATTCTTGTCAAATACCCCCACTGCATCCAACAGTCAACCTTCTCTCTTCTTTAGTGACGATGAATTGGAAGACCCTTTAGGTGAGAAACCTTACCTATTTGAGAAACCTACAGAGGAAGAAGAAGAGGAAGAACCCATTCCTACTGAACCAATGGATGAAAACCAAAATGACAGAGGGAATAGAGAGAGAATTGAGGGTGCCTTCCCCATCAGGGAAACCAATGGGGACACTAAGATGAAGAATATAAGCCCCTCTGCTCTACCTCATTTCCATGGCCTAACCACAGAGGACCCTAACACTTTCCTATTTGAGTTTGCTATTATATGCCGAACCTATGACTATACAGATGATGAGAAAAAGTTAAAACTGTTTCCATCTACCTTCAAGGATGCAACATTGTGCTGGTTCATGGGTTTACCTGTAGATAGCATCACAACTTGGGCTCAGATGCAGCAAACATTCAAAAACAAATATATGGAATACTGTAGGTCAAAGGATACTAAAGAAGAGATTTTTAGGATGACCATAGGCCAGGATGAATCCTTAGAAGACTATGAAGAAAGATTCCAGCTCAATTACAAAAGGGCCAAGTGCACACTTGACCTTGAGTCACTAAAGTTGGTCTTGCTTAGAGGAGTAAGGGAAGATCTTCTGGATACCTTACATATGATAGCAGGAGGATATGTCTACGAATTACCCTATGAGGATGTTAAGACTGTCTTTATAAACCATTCTAGGGCAACCAGGAAAAAGGGTAGGGGTAGTCAACCTATGGCTAGTACATCATCCTCCAACTTATCCATCAAGGGTGAAATTGGAAATATGCTGGAAGATTTTAAAAGTGATATGTTGCAAACCCTTGCCTTGAAATTGGACACCATGAACATCAAAAGGAAGCAAGAGGAAGCAGAGAGAGCCCTGGCCATATTTTGTCCTAGATGCACCAGGAGGCATCCTAGGAATGAATGTCCACTGAAATGTATTAAGATTTGCTCAGTCTGTGAAGAAAACCACTCCACGGACAAGTGCCCTTCTTTACCTGGACTCAAAGTTGTATATCAAGGAGCTAAAGGGGTCACTGAGCAGCTTTGATACATCAACCAAAGGAGGCCTCCTAGGCCTAGACCATACCAGCAGGGTATGCAAGGGTCATCCCATGCATATTACAACCCCAACCAAACCACAACTATACCTTCTTGGGGACCCCCTGCTCATCATTCCTGGTCTACACCCCCTCCTTGGTCCTATGCATCTCAGTATATTTCCCAGCCAGCCATCCAGTCATTTCAACCTTATGTTCAGCCACAACATCAGTGGAATACCCCACCCCAGGGGTGGAGGCCACAATTCAACAATGTTCTAGCCCTATTTCCTCCACTACCTACCCAACCACAACTCCTACACTTTGCTCCACCCAAACAACCCCAGATGCCTTCCCAGCCAAATCCGAACCCAAACAATAGGCTGGCTCAACAAGCATACAGTGGAGAGACATCATACCTAGCTTATGCTATAGAAATCCAAGAGATCAACCTAAGATCTGGGAGGATTCTCGCAGACAACCAACCTCCCTCTCCACATAGGGAGGTTGAGGAAGAAAGAGAGGAAAACAACCTTAAAGTAAATCCACCCTTTCCTGAGAGATTAGCCCAACCACTCCAGCCTACCCCAGAAGAAACTGAACTTCTGGGAGAATTGAAAAATCTATGTGTAAAATTCCCCCTTCTGCAGGAAATCAAAGATGTTCCCATTTACAATAAGTTGATTAAGGAGAAGTGCTTCAAGCATTCAGGAAGAAGGAAAAGAAATGCCCCTACCATTAATGTCATTAGGCAGTTGTCTGATTTAATGCTGGGGTAGGTAATATGTCCAAAATATTTGGACATCAATGGCACCATTGTCCCACACACTCTGATTGACCTTGGGGCTGCCATTAATCTGATGACTAAGGACACCATGCTCAAGCTCAACCTCCAAGGGTCATTGAGGAAGACCACAACAGTTCTGAAATTTTCAGACCATTCCATAGTCACCCACGAGAGTATGTGATGGTCTCCATTAACTCATGGGAGTACCCTGCAGATTTCCTAGTTCTCCAGCCTAAGGCTAAGCTTACTGATTACCCTCTCATCCTTGGAGGCCATGGTTGGCCACAACTGATGCTTACATTAGCTGCAGAGCTGGGAATATGACCATCAAGAATGGTCATATGTCCAAACAATTAGTCCTATACCCTCCTACTCAACCTTCCATAAAGCATGATTTACCTTTATGGTTGGAGGAGGAGGAAGAATATGAGGTTTATTCTGCCCAACTTTATGCTTTGGAAGCAACCATAGGAGGAGGATAGTAAGATGAAGATGACTTAATTGAAAAACTACTCCAAAGTCCAACTCCTAGTTCATTACCATTAGAAGAAGAAGTAAGGGAAACCCAGAACAATCATCCAATTGACTTATGCTTGGCCAGTTCCAACCCACTCTGTGTCAAAACCATAGAATTTGGCCCAGAGAAAACTTTGAAAATTAATCCATCTCTTTTTTCTTTAGAAGAGGAAAAGCTATGCAACATGTTGAGAGAGAACCTAGAATCCTTCGCTTGGAGTTATAAGGAAATGAAGGGAGTACACCCCTCAGTGTGTACTCACCACATATACATCAAAGAAGGTTGCAAGCCAGTTAGGAAACCACAAAGGAGGATGAATCCAGCTCTTAAAGACATAGTCAAAGAAGAACTGCAAAAAATGCTAGATGCAAGATTCATTTACCCTATCTCAGACAGTGAGTGGGTCTCTCCTTTAGTGTTAGTTCCCAATAAAAAATGGTAAGTGGAGGATTTGTGTTGATTATAGGGAGTTGAACAAAGCCACAAAGAAGGATCATTTCCCCCTACCCTTCATTGGCCAAGTGTTAGATGACCTGGCAGGGAAGAAGTTTTTTTCATTCCTAGATGGATTAAATGGGTACAACCAAATCCAAATCTACCTAGAAGACCAAGATAAGACCACATTCACCTGTCCTTGGGGTACTTTTGCCTATAGGGTCCTTCCTTTTGGCCTATGCAATGCTCCTGCTACTTTCCAGAGAGCAGTATTGAGTATTTTTTGTTGAATTAGTACATGATGGTGTGGAAATCTATATGGATGAATTTACACCTTATGGCTGTGATTTTCAAGAAGCCCTGACTAACCTAGACAAAGTATTGCACAAATGCATTGAAATGAACCTATCTCTCAATCCAGAAAAATGTTAATTCTTAATGAATGAAGGGACTGTGCTAGGTCATTTAATATCTCAGCAAGGACTGCAGGTGGACCCAAACAAAATAGCAATCATTCAAAGGGTCCCACCTCCACAAAAGTAGAGAGGTGTCAGGAGTTTCTTAGGGTTAGTTGGATACTACCAAAGGTTCATAAAGGACTTCAGAAAGTTGGCCTCTCCTTTGTTTGGGTTGTTGGCCAAAGATTCTAAGTTTATATGGTCAAAGAGTTGCCAAGAGGCCTTAGACATTCTAAAGGGTAAGTTAACCACTGCACCAATCCTTAGAGGCCCAAACTGGGCCCTCCCTTTTCATATTCATGCTGATGCCTCACACAAAGCCATAAGAGAAGCCTTAGGTCAAGAAGAGGAGAAATTTCCCTATGCCTTCTATTTTACCAGTAAGAACTTGTCAATGGCTGAGCTAAACTATACTGTGACCGAAAAGGAACTCCTGGTTGTTGTGAATTCATTAAACAAATTTAGGCATTACATTACATATTATTAAACATTTATGCATACTGATCATACTGCAATCAAATATTTAATGAACAAACTAGATGTGAATGCTAGAATTATAAGATAGTTGCTTTTATTATAGTAGTTTGACCTAACTATTGTTGATAACCCTAGTAAAGAAAATGTTGTTGTTGACTTTCTATCTAGGATGAATCTGCCTGCAGGTGAAGAAGGAATGGTGGATGACTAGTTATTAGATGAGAATTTGTTTGATATTTCAGTTCTCTCCCCATGGTTTGCTGATATAGCAAATTATTTGGTATCAACAAAATTCCCACCAAACTTGCCCTCCAAAGAAAAGAGAAAGATATTCCGGAAAAACGCCCCCTTCGGTTGGATTGGGGGCAATTTGTTCAAACTTGGCCCAAATCAAATCTTGAGAAGGGGTGTAAGGGAAGAGGATGTCTTTGACATACTTCTGACCTGTCATGATGGGCCTTATGGAGGTCACTTTGCAGCAAAGAGGACAACATTAAAAGTGTTGCAAGTAGGCTATTATTGGCCTACTCTTCATTAGGATGTGAAAAAGTACATTAGTCAGTGTGATCGGTGCCAGAGGATGGGAAAGCCTACTCCAAGAGATGAAATGCCCCTACAACCTCAAGTGACTTTTGAGCCATTTGACAAGTGGGGCATGGACTTCATTGGGCCTATCAACCCTCCTTCAAATCAAAAAAATCACATCATTGTGTGCACTGATTATTTGAATAAGTGGGTTGAAACCAAGGCAATTAAGGCAGCAACAGAAGAGAAGGTGGCTGAGTTCCTAAGGGAGAATGTATTCTACAAATTTGGGTACCCTAGAGAGCTAGTAACAGACCAAGGCAACCATTTTACCTCCAGCATGATTGAAGAACTGCTCAGTTGTCACAAAATCAAGCATAGGACCTCCACTCCTTATCATCCACAAGCTAATGGGCAATTTTAGGTGACCAATAGAGCATTGGAGAACATCTTAACCAAGGTAGTGAGCAGCAGCAGGAAGGATTGGGCAGAGAGACTAGTTGAGGCCACCTGGGCCTATAATACAACATGGAAGACCACCACTGTATTTACACCCTATGAGCTGATCTATGGGAAAAAGGCTTTGCTGCCCATTGAGTTTGAATATAACACATTGAGGATGGCAGCCCAACTAGATTTGGATCTCAGTCATGCACAGAAAGAAAGATTTCTCCATTTGAATGGCTTGGACGAATTCAGAATGTAGGCCCTCCTACATACAGAGATAGTTCAGCTTCAGAGGAAGATTTGGAATGACAAACATATCAAGAAGAAGCAATTTCAAGAGGGAGACTGGGCATTGTTATATGATTCTAGGTATAAAGACTTCAAGGGCAAGCTAAGGACAACATGGCTCGGACCTTATGTGGTGGAAAGATGCCATGACAATGGTTCAGTGCAAATCAGAACTATTGATGAAGAAGTCATTCCATTGCTAGTTAATGGACACCAATTGAAAATGTACAAGAGGTCTTTATCAAAACAAGAGTTCATTTACAATATCAATAAGGCAGTGATGATGGTGGTGCAAGTTCTAGCTCCTCCCTCATTAGGTCACTAAAAAAGGAAAAAAGAATAAGGATTCAGGTGAAAACCTCCATGAGGCGCCTAAGTCCCATCTTTGGGTTGAAAACCTTCCTTGAGGTGCCCAGGGCAGATATCTAGGGTGAAAACCTCTCTGAGGCAGCCTAGGTGTTTAATATATATATATATATATATATATATATATATATATATATATATATATATATATAATAATAAAAGAAAAAACATAATTTTTATTTGCAGGTGGGTGAGAAAGACAATCAAGGAGCAAAGAGAAGATCCAAAGGGAACCCTGCCTCACATATATTCATCTCCTCCACTCCTTACCATGCATCCCTCCATCAATTCCATTGTTTTTCACTTCATTGCTTCAATTCAGGTGAAGATTGTGTTTTCTACAAAATCACCTCAACCATTACCATCATCCCTGCATCCACATACACTCCTACTCCCTCTGTCCATTCATTACAACATCCTCACAGCACCATCCAGCAACATGATCAAGAAATTCTAAGGGAGACACCAAACATTGCCAAGTGGTAATCCAGGAGCTCCACAGCAACAACAACATCAGATCTCTAGTAACAGACACCTCCAAAATCCAAGAAACCATCAATAGACAACAAAGGAGGAAGAAGAATGGCCATGCAACAAATAGACAACGCAACACCTTTGATCTTTGACAACTGCAGCATGGCATCAAGACCACATGTAAGTATCCCACTCGCTCACTCATATGCATCATTTGATCAAAAGTTGTAAAGGTTAAGAGGTAGTTGGTTTATAAGTGAAAAGGTGGCAAAAAAGAAATTCTTTAATAAGTCAAAAGAGAATGCAAGAATCCATAGATACAGTATTGTTATGGAAACCATTTGAGAATGCTTGAAGAATTAAGACTTGGGGTAGAAACACCAGTTCACCAAAGACTCAACATACCCTATTTCTTGATGCAATCACTCATAGACTCCAGCAGCAAAGTAAAGGAAGGGAATTCCCGACGGTTGGCTCACCATGGTTTGATTAGAATCCTCATTAAGGATGCCACCTCCAAAACCTCAGGATCCCTATAACATGGTCAGTCTTCAGAGACTTACCAGTAGAGGATGACATCAAAACCCTCACCTATGATGTTAGTCCTTCTTTCAGTAAGGAGGAGGAAAAACAAGAAGAAGAAGATACAGAGCTAGATGGGGATGAGATGGATGAAGAAGAGACTAATACAGAGGAACATGATGAAACAAGACACAAGGAGGATTATTCTTAAATAGAGGAAGAAACTGATGGAGATGAGAAAGAACAATAAGAGGAAGAAGGCATTAAAACAGAGGTGAAAGAATAGAAAGAGGCCATCCAATGTAGGATGCCAGCTAAATCCTATGCTATTTACCTCAGAGAACAATGGCTACAATTTCAGATTAAAACACAAGCACAAATGGGCACCATGCCATTTCAGGACTGCAGGCAATTTATTGCTCTTTGTGATCAAAGTGCACTAGAGGATAGGGCCAAAATGGCTGAGTTTTACTTGCACCACATGACCCTCATAGACATGAATATTTTGGATCCTAATGCAGAGTTAGGAGATATACAATTAATGGCTTTGGCATCATCGATGAACCATGAGAAGTCAAGGGCTGCAGAGATGAAAAAAATATTGGCTAGAGAGCAAAATGAACCATTTTTTCATCAGAGCTGAACAATCAAATGCCATTGCCCTAATCAGCACCCATAATCTAATTGCAAATGATCCTCAGCTGGCAACTAGATATATTGCTGCCCAAGAGCAATAAATTTCACATTTTGAGGATATGTTTAGGCTACTAAGAGATGATAATATACATGCCTACTAAAGGAGATGGAAAACATTGCCACACAGCTTGAAGATCAGAGAATATCACTCCCCTCAAAGGTTGAGAGAGGCACTCAACAGGACACCTATGTATAAGAAATCAATGCAAAGGTTGAAGGTCAATTAGATAAGCCTAAAACTTAGTCCATCACTACTCCTAGGGATGCTAGAAGGGAGAAAAGAAGAAGAGGAAAAGAGGCAATGGGAAGAAGTAGAAAGGAAAGCAGGCTTCTATAAACAAGAAGAAGATACCGCAACAGAAGCATGGGATGTTAGAGAGGCTACTAGAGCCATGCAAAAAATGGGAATTGACTAAGTTGCTCAAAGGATGAGCAACACTTTCAGTAGGGGGGTGATGATGACCCTCATCATTAGGTAATTACATGGGCCTTAATTGGCCTTAATTCACCTCCTAGCTTAGTCAAACCAACTATTCTCACAACTTATTTCATACTTTTGATTATAGTTTGTTTATGAGATGAGTTAGAGTTGGATATTTTTCTTTGTGGTCTGATGTGCATATAATGCAGGCATAAAGGATAAAAGCAAGGAACTATGGCAAAGACCTTGGTAAAAACTCGAATGCGATGAGGGAGATTAATTATAGGAGGTAAATCCTCCTCATTTACTACCCCTCCATTCGAATATTCCTCCATCAGCTCGGAGTGCAAACAACCATCAATTTGAAGACTAGAAGACAATCGAGCAAGTGAAAGGGACATAAACCAATTTATCTTGACTGGAGAGCCAAGCCTCCCTAATGGGAAGGAAGTCATTAGAGACTCTAGATGTATAAATAGAGAGGCTTAGGACCTCAGTAGGATTCAGACTTTCATTGTAAAACTCTACTTTATTTCTGAGCTGCAAGAGACTTGTGACAATTTTTTATGTAATCCATGGTTTCATAATGAGGACGAGTTCTATTTAAGCCAGCTCTGAGTTAACTCCGAGGGCTGAAGCTCTATGGTTAGGGCCTAACCCAAGCATCGAAAGCTCCTCTTTACTGTACATGTATGCTAGCATAGAGCTCCGTTCTATTTATTTGCTTAAGTAGTTTCATGGTTTTCTGTTCATTTTCTTAAGTAGCCTTATGGTTTTCACTGTTTATTTTCTTAAGTAGTTGCACTTTCATTACAACAATATAGCGTAGATTATTCATGGTTTTCCTGTTCATTTGCTTTAGTAGCTGCATTTGTTGTAGTTTACTTCCATTTATGCCTTCTTTCATTTCACAGGTTAGTTAGAGGAAAAAGATCACTATCAGGTTGTGCGCAGGTGTCTCGGCCTCATCTCCTCCCTCTGGGACCATGACTTGAGGAAGGGACCCTTCAGCAGCCCCAAAAACACAGGTTTCTAGTTCTCGCATGAGATAGGGAGTTGGTTGTTTGATGCAGTTATTTTTTCATCCACATTGGTTTTCTCTGTCGTTTTCTTTTAAAACAGCCTTCAACATGTTCCTCATGCATCACTTCCTCATTGTCCGATCACCAACAAACCTTCACAAACACCGTTCAATTCATTATTTTCTCCAACTGCTGCCTCACGTGGAGTCCACCACTTGCTTTATGAGCTTTAATCTCCACCATCGATCTGTCTCTTGATCCGACGGCTATCGCGTCACCCACTCACTTTATGCGCTTTAAACCCCCACCGTCAATCTGCCTCGCCTGGTCCATTGGCTATCACTTCACCCGATCGCCAACTAGCTTGGCCGATCTCCACCATTGATCAACCCCATCTGATCCAACGGCTATCACGCAATCTCACAAGGATTAGTGCACGAATGTTATCCGCCCAAGAGCAGTGGTTTTCTCGTGCTATGTGTCACGCAGTGAGGATAATTGCGTGAAATTTTAGAATTCCGCTTACTGCCTTGAGGGCACGCGAGAAACTACTTGCTGCTTTAGAAACCCGCTCCATCATTTCCGGATGTTTCTTTTTCCCATGATATGATCTCCGCCCTCTATCTCTTGAATTCACCCACATGATAAGATCTCAGCCATTCATCGCTCCTGTTAACCTCGTCCGTCCATCTCTTGAATTAATCTCCGCGATTAGATCTTGGCCATTCATCTCCTGTTAACCTCGTTCGTCCATCCACTCACCTAATCCCTCACGATACGATCTCCGTCGCTCATCCTATTCATTAACCCCGTTCATCCATTTATTCGCTTAAGCCCTGCAATAATATCTCCACCATCCATCTTTTGTTCGTTGATCGATTGAACGGTCCCTATGCGCTACTACATCCTTATGTCCTCCTTTCATTGATTTCAACCTCTGATTGCTCTTTTGCTTGAAAGTCGATTTAGCTTAGTTTCCTTTGCTTACACCTTAGTCTGGTTTTGATGCTCTTTACCTCTTCAACTTAGATAGAAACATTAGATTAGTGTTAATTTATCAATTCTGCTTAGCATAACTATTTGGATGGTTAGTTAGGTTATTATATGGTTTAGCATTTCATGTTGTTTTGTTCAATACTGCAGTAGAAGTAGCTCTCCCTTAGGATAGATTTTCTCTTCTTCCATCAAAGAGTTAAGCTTCTTCTGACCCTATAGAAGTTTGGCTTGGAACCCCTGGGGTCTCTTGCCAGATAAGTAGCGACAATAGGAAGTACCTTCACTTTTACTTGTGCATATAGCACTGTCACATCCAATTTTGTACACACCCTAAGTTGATAAGTAAAGCTGGTAGCCCTGGGAGTTGTATCATTCTTGTTGCAATACCTAGGCTCATCACCTTTCTTGAGAGTGCATCTGCAACAACATTTTGCTTCCATTTTTTGTAGATGATTTCAAAGTCATAACCTGTTGGCATTATGATGCATGTGTTGTACTTGATGGCAACCCACTCGTAGAAGAACAACTCACTTATATATAACTAGATGAATCTACAGAAGAGATATAAGATGTGACAGAATACATGGGATGCAGGACAACTCAAAGGAATCAAATGACAGTTCTCAGTACGACAAGTTAGCTTTGCCATCAAGTCCAAAGGGGGATATTTTTGGCATTATGATACAAGTGTTGTCCTTGATGGCAACTCACACAGATGACAGATCATAGTGCAGCAGGTCAGTAGCAAAGAGTTGATGATCAGACTACAAAGAATGAAGAAAGAATAGTATATACACAGGTTCACTATATACCAAGTCGCGTACATATGCAGGTTATACGCAGGTTCACTATGTACCAAGTCGCGTATATACGCAGGTTCACTATATACCAAGTAGGGTATACACGCAGGTTATACACGCAGGTTCACTATATACAAAGGTGCGTATACACGCGGGATTGCTGATCAAAAGTTGCGTATGCGTATGCACACACTTTCATGCACGGAAAAGTGTGTACATGTGGGAAGATTATTTTTGGGTCCGTGGTATTTATACCTATGGTTTTGGTCCTTGGTATTGCATCCGACGTGTTGAACTGAGGTATTGGGTCCCTAGTATTGGTTCTCAATGGTTTTGGACCATGGTATTGAGTAAGGCCTAAGACTATAAAAGGAGAAGAAGATCATTAGACAAATGTATTGAGAAAGTCTTGAATATCTGATGAAGTATGAGATCCAGTATGTAGGGTATGGGTTCATGATGCATTGCTTGATCTAAGCTAAGGAGGAATCTCAACGGTTGATGGAGAACAAGATCTAAGAATAGATCGGGATCTAATGGCTTGGAATGAATCATCTCTATACGGTTTGATCTTGTTTAGTCTAGATCTGTATACTGAGGCATGTAACGTTCTATAAATGTTATGATATGGGTATAACTCAAGTTTGGAATAGCTGCAAATCATGAATGAATATTTACAGATGTATACGCTGGTTGACTATGATAAAAGAGCGTACATACGCAAGTTAGATACATCTAAGTAGCATATACCATATGAGCTATGATGTTTGAAGTTACAGGTGTTTCTGGTTGTTGATGAGTTCTGATGACTGTTTACTGGTGTCAGTATTCTGCATATTCAGATTGGTTGATTATGTTTAGCTTCAGTATTGATGGATGAGATCTATAATGGATCAGGATCAGAATGGCTTATCTTTATGTGATTTGATGAACTAGATCTAGTTGCTAACATACATATTATCTTTGTATATGTAATGATCTGGGTATGTCTGAAGTCAGGAAGTGGAGCAAAGTTATAAGTAAGTAATTAATGACATATATGCTGGTTCGCCTTGGTGAAGTTGCGTATACACGCTGGTTCGGCACTTCCAAGTAGCGTATGCACTCTGATGCATGATTTTTGATGATACAGTTGGTTCTAAATATTGTTGCAGAGTTCAGTGTTCTGCTCTGTGTTTTGGTGACTGCATTTTGTTGACAGGGTTTCAGTGATTCAGTATTGGGTGATTCAGAGATTGATGATGCTAGTGTTGATTGATTGTGTGCTTCAATGATATTGATGGGTCCAGTATGAAAATTAGATGAAAAGTGGCCTTCAGATTATGATGTTGTGGTCCATGAGTATCCAGTCTGAAAATTTATGAAACGAGGTACCTGGAGGAAGAAAGAGAAGGTTGTAGCCTTCTGTAGGTTGGCACCTACGTACTAGTACATCAGCTAGTACAAGAGCTAAGGGGGTGATAGCTCCCTTCCAGTAGCAGCTGGAAAACGAGTAAAGGTTGGAGCATTTCAGTAGGCCGGCACCTACGTACTAGTAAATGGATCGGCTAGTACAAGAGCTAAGGGGGTTGTAGCTCCCTTCCAGGAGAGTCTGGAGAACGAGAGAAGGTTGTAGCCTTCTGCAGGTAGAAGCCTGCGTACTATTATAAGATTGCACCAATACAGAACCATTGTAAAAGAAGTTTCTTATTAAAAAGAAGATTGAGACAACTTGCAGTAGGTGGTTTTCACCCACATTGGGTTTCCACCTTATATCATGGTGTTCATGTGTGCTTCTTGTGTGTGATGATCTATTCTATTTTACTGCTCCTGTTTACTGTTCATATGGTTAATAATGTTCTGATGCACTCATTAAGGATCAACTAACTGAATCATAATTTTACTGGATATACGCTTGTTGCATTACACACAGTTGCGTATACACACAGTTTTCCTTAACTGAAGTAGCGCATATCAATCTTAATATGGAAATGAAAAAGTTATATTGATTTAATAATACTGATTCACCCCCCCCCCCTCTCAGTATTATTTCCAACAATTGGTATCAAAGCAGGTCCTTTGGTAGAAGCTTGATCACTTGAAGGAGATCCGTAGATCAATGGGAAAGAAGCTTAAGAAGAAAGCGCCTAAGAAGAAGAAGACATCTCAGAAGAGCTATGACAGTGGGAGAATCGATTGGGGAATATGTGGAAGAAGCACCTCAGATTCAGAATCACTTCAGAATGAAGATGAACAAGCAAAAGAACTAGCAGGTATGAATTTGTTATACTCTGGTGATACATTTATCCATCCATTTGAAGATGATGAAAGTGATAGCGAAACAACTGAATTTTCTCTTATGGGTGAGCAAGAAAGATATTAAATAGAGGTAGAATTTAAAACGCTTACAGACAAAATTAGAGATCAACAAGATCTATTGAACAAAAGGGAATGTGCCTTCAAAGAAGAAGCTACCAAACTAAAAGATCAACTAGAGGAAGGAAACAAGGTAAGGAAGTTATTCAAGGACAAGGAAGATCAATGTCAAAAGTTGCAGGATGAAGTAACATCATTAAGAAATGAAGTCAATGAAAGGAGCACAACAATCAAGAAACTCAGAGATAGATCCAGTTACTTTGAAAGTCTTGAAGCTACGATCCTCTCACTAAAAGAAGATCTTGAAGAATCAAATAAGTAGAATAAAGAACTACTCCAAGCTCTTGAAAAACAAGAAAACGAAGTTCTTGAACTATGACATCAATTGGAAGAAGGAAGAAAAGCTGAAGAAAACATGAAGAAGCAGTATCATGAAAAGGAGGAGGAACATCAGGTTGAGTTAAATATTCTTAAAGATAACTTAGAAGAAAAGGATAAGCTCTTACGATTTCAAGATAGTACTAAGATCTTGGATGATATTCTTAGTAGTCAAAGGTCTCCTGCTATCAAAACTGGCCTTGGTTTTTATGAATCTATTGAAGATGAATCTAGCTCACAAGGAGAGGCAAGGAACTCTAATGTAAAATCTAAAATAATCAACAAGGAGATGAGAGGACAACCCCATCAACAGCCAAGGAAAGAAATTCTTCAAAGAAAATCTTTTACTCCTCCGATGAATAATGTTGAATGTTATGTATGTCATAATCTTGGACATGTTGCAGCTAGATGCAGAAGAAGAATGGTTCAAGACCATCACACAGAAAGATCATCACGTTCCAGGTACTTTAAGGGATATTGTTTTTCTTGCAATATGTTTGGTCATAGAGCTGTTGATTGCTACAGAAGGAATATGAAATATATAAGATGTTATGCATGTAACAAGCTAGGACATATAGCAAAGGAATGCAGGAACAAAGTACAGACACCATACCAAAAGGAGAAAACATCATCACACTTGAAGATATGGAAGAAGAAGGAAGTACAGTCAGAAAGATGTGGCACAACACAATGTACAAACATAATAGACTCAGAGGGAGCTAAAAGTGTAAAACTTCGGTGTCCTAAATCTCATATGCAAGTTTCATAAAAGGAAGTCGTGTATATACATGAGTTAGTTACTGCACAATCGCGTATATTTTAGTTTGAGGAAAAGCAGTAGGGACAGGCTCAGGAAAAAGGGTCTGATATGATTCAGTACATTATTTGCTCTATTTGATAATGGTTACAATCTGTTGATGATGTGTCTTGACACTTGTAAGATGTTTAAAAGTCTTTTGATCCTAAATTAATGTTTATGATGCCTTGATACTTCTTGCTGATATATGCATGATCAGATCTGACAGTAAGCAAGATGGCACAGGTTCAGGAGGAGCATATGCTTTTAATTTTGCATTGTTGGCATTATGGTTAGTAGTCCTTGGTGATGATGCTTATATGGCTAAATGATATATCTTGCTATGATATGGTTATGAGTTTTCCATGAAAAAATCTCATATGATTCTTGGGGTTACATAGTTGATGTTCATATCAGATTTGTGGTTGATTCTCTGATGATGCATATATGGTGCTTACATGGTGATCTTCATAAGGATAAGGAGAAGTACAAAGTACTTGGTGATGAGTCACTCATATGCTGCTGTCATCATATGCATAAAGATCATATAATACAGTTATGATGCAGGATTCCTATAGTTCTTGGTGCTCACATGGATGAGAATTGTTGCTGTTGATGATATCAAGAAGTCTTGACAAATGATCTTGAGCTCAAGATACATAGTGCTGGATACATGAATGCTTACTCTAATTTTCATTGTTGGAGACATGATGATGATGAGTTCTTATGATGATAGGTTGATACTTACATATGATGATTGATGATACTTGGATCATGCAGATCTTGATGAGACGGCTATGGTTTTTTTCACATATGATATAATGTGAATGATTTTGTATGGTATATGCAGAATTCTGTTCAAAAGTATGAGTTGATATCTATATGCAGACATACCTTGTTATAGGTTGATGACTTATACACTAATGGACATATACAGGTTGCTGATCTAGATGCTGTTGACAGATGCTTATGGAGCATATCATACATTGTGTCTGATAGTTGTTGATGACTATCATGGTCTTATTTAGATGTTTGGTCTCTATTATAAATGTCATGTAAAGGTCATATCAAGACTCATGATGTAATCGTTTGTCTCTATCTATTGTAGTAATTTGATGAATCCCTTTTGGTCATATGATGTAATTTTTACCCCCACCATGCATGGGAAAAATGATGTAATATTTCAGTCAATATTGGTATATCCCCACTTGGTTGGGAGATGGATGTATGTATGAGTCTTTGGTGATAGGAAGATCATTTATGATAGAGCGATGTTCTTCTTGTAGAACATCTTTTTGCAGACCTTGTTTACAGTCAGGGGGAGCATGAACAACACACTTTAGCAGAGCAGAGATTTCAGCATGTACTCAGAGGGAGCATGGACAGATTGGTACACCTTGGCATATACAAAGGGGCAGCTCATTCAGAGATTTTAGCAGGTACTCAGGGGGAGTATGGACAACAGAATGTTTATCAAGGAAAGAGAATATCTTGGTCTGCCCTTTGCCCTTGATGTCAAAAGGGGAGAGTGATTTGGTGTTGTTGCCATCAAGTCCAAAGGGGGAGATTGTTGGCATTATGATGCATGTGTTGTACTTGATGGAAACCCACTCGTAGAAGAACAACTCACTTATATATAACTAGATGAATCTACAGAAGAGATATCAGATGTGACAAAATACATGGGATGCAGGACAGCTCAAAGGAATCAAATGACAGTTCTCAGTACGACAAGTTAGCTTTGCCATCAAGTCCAAAGGGGGAGATTGTTGGCATTATGATACAAGTGTTGTCCTTGATGGCAACTCACACAGATGACAGATCATAGTGCAACAGGTTAGTAGCAAAGAGTTGATGATCAGACTATAAAGAATGAAGAAAGAAGAGTATATACGCAGGTTCACTATATACCAAGTCGCGTACATATGCAGGTTATACGCAGGTTCACTATGTACCAAGTCACGTATATACGCAGGTTCGCTATATACCAAGTAGGGTATACACGCAGGTTCACTATATACAAAGGCGTATATACACGCGAGATTGTTGATCAAAAGTCGCGTATGCGTATGCACGCACTTTCATGCACAGAAAAGCGTGTGCATGTGGGAAAGATTATTTTTGGGTCTGTGGTATTTAGACCTATGGTTTTGGTCCTTGGTATTGCGTACGAAGTGTTGAACCTGTTAGCGCTTGAAATTTCACCCTAGGCTGAGAAAGGCAAACTCCAAGGCAACATCAAACCACTTAGCCTCGTAGCTAGCCCTACGGGGTAGGAGAGGGCTCTCTCTGGTATATCTCGGCAAAGATCTTCAAAGGGTGGAGATAACCAATAAAGAACACTGATTTTAGACTAGTAAACTGATAAAAGGTTTGATTTGAGTTTTTTAGGATTTTGGTGGAAAATCGGGAAAAGGCAATTTTGGGTGCGGGGATTGGACACAGTTTTTGCAGGGGGTTCTTTGGGGAAAGGTAGGAGACTGTACTGATGCCTTTGAACTAAGTGAATGGATAGGAATGACCGGTGAAGAGCTAAAGAGAGCAAGAAACCTTCAAGAGTTCTCTTTAGACAGATGAAAACATAAATATTAAGCAAACTTAAAAGCAGAGCATGGCAATCATGAATTCTACTTTAACACTTCATCTGCCTAATTTGCAGAAGGAAAAGTAAGAAGATGATTCACATAACAAACTTACAAGTACAAAGAGAAACACACCATCAATACATGTAACCACAGGAATCCCAAAAATGACTGCAAAACCCTGGTCTTTCTTCCTTTGCCAAAATTGCAGAGATACAATGAGTAATACAATAGAAGCTTTCTCCCTCAAGAGTCCAACCATGAAAATGACCAAGAAAGTACATAATATAGGCAATCTAACATCTTTCCTTGCCTCTAGGGGTCGAGCTCACTATCCTAGGAGCTGTTTCAACCAATTCTAAACTGAGCACTAAAAACTAGGCAATCAAAACAACTTGCCTCTATAAGCTAGGAAACCAATTCATTCATTAAATTTTTGCCTATTTCATGAATGAATCTTCTAGAAGAGATAAATAAGTGTCAAAGTATCATAAAATTACATCATTTACATCAAGGAGGATCAAAATCCACTCCAAAAAGTCAAACCTAGTCAAAACTGCGTTTTGCTGAGCTGTAGGTGCATTTCTGTGAAAATTGCCCAACGCGTAGCGCCCTGATTCTGAACGCGTAGCGCGCCTTTGGAGCAACTTTTGAGGCACTTCCAGGTGTCCAAATGAGGCAAAAGTGGGCTTGTTGGAAAGTTCTGGATGTCTACTTTCCAACCCAAGTGGAAAGGTCTGAATTTGGTGGTCATTTACCCCTCCAAAATTTTAATCTCCCAAGACTGCTTCCTGTGTGTCAAAAAAGTGGCAGAAAGTCATTTTTTGCTTGTTTTTTGACCTTCTGGAGGCTCAAAACTTGATGAAATCTCTTGGTAATTGCTGAGCAGGTGTATTTTTGCATGAAAAATCCAAAAATGCTAAGTTTTCCTGAAATGGAGTTGCCCATCTAAAGGGTCGCGCGCGGCGCGCTACGCGTTGGTGAAGAAAACCTGTTTTTAGCCCAAAAAATTCACAAGTGACCAAAAATACTTAAAATTTTCTGAAATTTGTGCTAGAGTTGAGTCATTAAGCATCATGCTCCTTCAAGGAAGCCTCAGCCAAGATGTGGAGGGGATCGGGCCTTTTTCTTCATTTTAGTGCTTTGGCCAACCGTCCTTGGAGCACCTTCATTCTCGCCTTGCATACGTGCATTCGGGCCCAATAGTGGTTCTTCATGTTCCAGAGCAGGTCCTTATCTTTGTTGGCCTTGGCCAGCAGCCTCTCCAAATGAGCATTGACCCGGAGAAGCATAGCCTCTCGCTCAACGGGTACCAAATCACCGGGTCTCTTACGAGCCAAGTTGCGGTCTTCATGGATCCTCCGCAACTCATCAAGAGTGTGTTCATCTTCTAGTTGCTTGTTGCGCTGCTCTAAGTAGGTGATTGTCCAATTTTCCATTTCCAACCTTTGCTGCAACGAGTCATTTTCAGCCCTTAGTTGCTGGATGATCTCCTTTGGCTCTAGGCTAGGAGAACTAATATCGAGGTCAACAACATCTATGCCTGGATCACCTGATGGCCCCTCATCAATTTTGGGCTGCTTGCCTCTCTCCTGTACCTGTGCTGTTGTCAAAAACGAGGCCCCTTCCACCTGGTGTGGAGATAACACTCGCGGTGCTGATGAAGAAGGCGAGACCCCTTCCACCTGATGTGGAGAAAATACTCGCCGAGCTGATGCAAATAAGGCCCTGTGGCCTTTTTGATATGTGACCAATGGAGGGGAGCTGACATGTCTGGCCTCGGGGATATCATGCTGCTGTGAAGGTCCTCCCTCCTCATGAACAACCTCAGGGGGTGGTGGTGCTAGCGCTGTGAAAAAATCTCGAGAGATAAAATCCTCCCACGGGATACCCTGCTGAGCCAACTAATGCATGACCACAAGCTTGATCAAACCATAATGAAAGATGCTCCGGTGTTGTTGTGCTGGGCTCTTTCTCTACACCAAGGGCACCATCCTCTCAATATTCTGGCACATGAAAAATGGTATGTTCATCATCCGTACCCGTGTGAAATGCATCAACAAGCGGATATGGTACGAATACAAACGTGAAAATCTGCCCTCACAGGTGAAATAGCGAATGATGAGCCTCATCAAGGGAGCATACTCATCCCTCAAAAATCTGAAAGGAAATACACCAGTCATGTACCTCATGTACACAGGTTTAATGTAGGGCTCATACTGAAATCTGTCCAATAGTTTGCGCTTGTTCCACTCTTCTCCAACATTGGGTATCCCTGTTGCTTGAGCAACAATCTCAGGTGACAATATAAAATCCACCCCTGCAAGATTTACATGCCCGTCATGCAAATGCAAAACAAACAAGCGGACCAATTCCCTATGGTGCTGAATTTGAGAAATCCTCTCGCAAAATTCATAACATGATTGATGGCGGAAACATGTGACTGCAAGTGGACAAGCCTGCAAATAGGTCAAAGAGGTGGGCTCCTCTCTCACATGGTGACCACCCTTACCACCCCTGTGAGGCCTCCTTTGTACCTCAACCTCTGGTGTTGACTCACGGTCATCACTTTGCTCATAGTCGGTTTCGGTTTCTGACATGGTTTCAAGAGCAAAATGGCTGAAATGTACTGCTGCTTCTGCTCAAATGACCTGTTGTTTTCACTGCTGAAATGCTGCTTCAAGGGGACAAATAACACAAGGGAGATGTTAAGGAAGGGAGACGTTTAAGGGGAATTAGGGAAAATATATGAAAAAGGGAATTAAGAGAAGGAATCATGACATATACAACATCATACAATTATAATTTGCAAGGGTTTTATGAGAAGTAGGGTTTAGGGTTATGTTATTAAATTTTAGGGATAGGGGTAAGGTTTTGGGCCTTTGATATTTTTGGTAGGGAGATTAGTTAAAAATGATAAGGGAGGTGGTTGGGATGTAGGAAAAAAAATGGGAGTGAAAGGGATGACCTTGAGAGCAGCAAAACAAAACCCTAGCTTTACTTGCACTTTGACATTTTTAAGCAAATACACATGAACTTCTTATTTCAAATTGATGGCATTAAAACACATTTCCCATCCTCATTTGTCTTTATCAAGCAAAATACTTTGATGATCAGAGGCCTACCTACAACCTTGAAGAAATTTGGGGTCTTTTGAAGCTTGTAGGCAAATTTTTTGTGTGTTAAACCCCAACGCGTAGCGCGCGGGTCCTGACGCGTAGCGCGCGCCCAACGCGTAGCACCCGTGTCTTTTTCCCACTGCGCTGACCGCCCCGACGTGTAGCGCCTGCCAAACGCGTAGCACGCAGGTCCTGATGCGTAGCGCGTAGGCTCTGTCCACCAACTTGCACAATTTTCACACTAAATCGCCTTTTGCTCTTGCTTTTGGAATCTTGGAGGCAAATAATGATAAAATGAAGGGAGGGGGGATTTTATAAACTTGATTTGAATTAATTTCCCCTCAAACCCACTTTCTAATGTTTATAAAATGACACTTTTCAAAATTTAAATGCTGCTGACTTATGGTTTCCTTTTTGTCCTGAAATTGGTTGAAATGATGCTTTTTCTTGAAAATTTTTGCAGGGATAGCTTCTGAGGAGCCTTGGCAAAGGGGACCAGGGCTGCATGCCAACTTCTGGAGAGTTTGAATTTTTACAAATTTTTACAAAACATGAGAAAATGACGTTGCCTTCAAAAACAGGGTTTTTGAACTCAAGGTAGAAAAAATAGTTGTACATGAAGTGGAGCTTTGATAGACATCCCTCTAGCCTGCTGGGCATTTATTGACTTTAAAGAGATGACCTCAAAAGACAAAATTGGACCTAAACCCTAGACCTAGGACCTTGACTTCAAAACAAGACCAATGACCCTGTAAAGAATTTTATTGACTGAAACAACTTGAGCCAGCAGTGCCAAGAGGGGAACATAAAGACACAAGCTCCTCCATCAGGGTTATGGCATGCCTAATGGAATGCAATAAGATGACACTGATGAGACACCTACTAATGAAATGCAAAGAGTTTTGATCGCTGATGGAGGGCTACTAGACCGACTCTAACAGAACCGAGGTATTGGGTCCCTAGTATTGGTTCTCAATGGTTTTGGACCATGGTATTGAGTAAGGCCTAAGACTATAAAAGGAGAAGAAGACCATTAGGCAAATGTATTGAGAAAGTCTTGAATATCTGATGAAGTATGAGATCCAGTATGCAGGTTATGGGTTCATGATGCATTGCTTGATCTAAGCTAAGGAGGAATCTCAACGGTTGATGGAGAACAAGATCTAAGGATAGATCAGGATCTAATGGCTTGGAATGAATCATCTCTATATGGTTTGATCTTGTTTAGTCTAGATCTGTATACTGACGCATGTAATGTTCTATAAATGTTATGATCTGGGTATAACTCAAGTTTGGAATAGCTGCAAATCATGAATGAATATTTACAGATGTATACGCTGGTTGACTATGATAAAAGAGCGTACATACACAGGTTAGATACATCTAAGTAGCGTATACCATATGAGCTATGATGTTTGAAGTTACAGGTGTTTCTGGTTGTTGATGAGTTCTGATGACTGTTTACTGGTGTTAGTATTCTGCATATTCAGATTGGTTGATTATGTTTAGCTTCAGTATTGATGGATGAGATCTATAATGGATCAGGATCAGAATGACTTATCTTTATGTGATCTGATGAACTAGATCTGGTTGCTAACATACATATTATCTTTGTATATGTTATGATTGGGGTATGTCTGAAGTCAGGAAGTGGAGTGAAGCTATAAGTAAGTATTTAATGACATATATGCTGGTTCACCTTGGTGAAGTTGCGTATACACGCTGGTTCGACACTTCCAAGTAGCGTATGCACTTTGATGCATGATTTTTGATGATACAGTTGGTTCTGAATATTGTTGCAGAGTTCAGTGTTCTGCTCTGTGTTCTGGTGACTGCATTTTGTTGACAGGGTTTCAGTGATTCAGTATTGGGTGATTCAGAGATTGATGATGCTAGTGTTGATTGATTGTGTGCTTCAATGATATTGATGGGTCCAGTATGAAAATTAGATGAAAAGTGGCCTTCAGATTATGATGTTGTGGTCCATGAGTATCCAATCTGAAAATTTATACCTGGAGGAAGAAAGAGAAGGTTGTAGCCTTCTGTAGGTTGGCACCTATGTACTAGTACATCAGCTAGTACAAGAGCTAAGGGGGTGATAGCTCCCTTCCAGTAGCAGCTAGAAAACGAGTAAAGGTTGGAGCATTTCAGTAGGCTGGCACCTACGTACTAGTAAATGGATCGGCTAGTACAAGAGCTAAGGGGGTTGTAGCTCCCTTCCAGGAGAGTCTGGAGAACGAGAGAAGGTTGTAGCCTTCTGCAGGTAGAAGCCTGCGTACTGGTATAAGACTGCACCAGTACAAAACCATTGTAAAAGAAGTTTCTTATTAAAAAGAAGATTGAGACGACTTGCAGTAGGTGGTTTTCACCCACATTGGGTTTCCACCTTACATCATGGTGTTCATGTGTGCTTCTTGTGTGTGATGATCTATTCTATTTTACTGCTCCTGTTTATTGTTCATATGGTTAATAATGTTCTGATGCACTCATTAAGGATCAACTAACTGAATCATAAGTTTACTGGATATACGCTTGTTGCATTACACACAGTTGCGTATACACGCAGTTTTCCTTAACTGAAGTAGCGTATATGAATCTTAATATGGAAATGAAAAAGTTATATTGATTTAATAATACTGATTCACCCCCCCCCCCCCCCCCCCCAGTATTATTTCCAACATAACCCAACATCTTTGTGACCCATTTTTGCTTCTCTTCTGAAGATAATCTTTGTTCTAAAAAGTATTTAGGACTATCATGATCCGTTTTTACCTTGAAGTGTCTTCCCATTAGGTAGGGTAACCATTTCTTAAGTGCATGTAGTATTGCCAACATTTCCTTCTCATAAATAGCTTTGTGTAAATACTTTCCTTTGATTGGACGACTTTCGAAAGCAATGGGTCTTTATTTTTGCATTAAAACAACACCAATGCCATTTGACGAGGCATCACATTCCATAATAAAGGTTTTTGTGAAGTCCGGCATAGTAAAGACCGATGCTTGGCACATTGCCTCTTTAAGATGTTCAAAGGACTTCGTTGCTTCTAGAGTCCATGAAAATGCATCTTTCTTCAATAATGTTGTTAGAGGTGCTGCTATTCTCCCACAATTCTTAACAAACTTGAGATAATACCATGTCAACCCAAGAAATCCTCGCAGATGCTTTATGGATGTGGGGATTTTCCATCCTTAATGGATTCAATTTTTCTAGGGTCTACCTTAACACCTTCATGAGATGCAATATGACCTAGATATTCCATCTCTTTTACTCCAAAGAAACATTTGGAGCTTTTTTCATATAATTGTTTCTCCTCCAATAGTTTGAGCACCCTGTCAACATGTTGAACACGATCCTTCCAAGACTTGTTGTAGATTAGTATATCATCAAAAAATACTAACACAAATTTTCTAAGGGTTTGAAAATGGAATTCTTCAAACCTTGAAATGTAGAAGGTGCGTTGGTAAGGCCAAAAGGCATGACCAAAAATTCATAATGACCCTCATGAGTTCTAAATGTTGTTTTCGGAATGTCTTCAGTCTTCATTCTGATTTGATGATATCTTGAACCAAGATCCAACTTGGTGAAGTAAATTGATCCGTGCAATTCATCCAATAATTCATCTATGACATGAATGGGAAATTTATCTTTAATAGTGAGCTTGTTGAGCCACGAGGGCATCACTGACAAACCAATATTATATCACGTGCATTCATATTGGGGCATTAAAAATGGAAAATTCAAGAAATAATATATTGGGGTTATAATGAGGGCCTAAAGGGTTTTAATATACCATACAACAATATATATATCATGAGGTATTTTTTATACAATTTTTTGGCCAAGCGGAGGGAAAAATATCGTGCTACATCACAGGGGCAGAGGGAAAGAGTTGGAAATGATTCATTTTGGGGTTGAAGTGGAGTCGAAACACTCTGAAACCACTCTGTAACCCTAGGAAAAATATCGGGCTACACGCACTCGGCTCACACTTGGCTACACGTAGGGGTGGAGGGAAAGAGTTGGAAATGATTCATTTTGGAGTCGAGGTGGAGTGGAACCACTCTGCAACCCTAGGAAAAATGTCAGGCTACACGCACTCGGGCGGAGGGAAAGAGTTGGAAATGATGAATTTTGGAGTCGAGGTGGATTTGAGCCTATCTGCAACCACTCTGCAATCCTAAGCTTTTTTGCTTTTGAACCCTAAGAGGAGCTGTGTTTCTGAGTTTGAACCAGACAGGACCACTCCTCAAATCCTCGCCCTGCCTCTTGCTTGTTCAAACCCATGTCCAACTACCCTACTTCTCTATAATGAACACATCAACTGTGTCATAGTAGCGGGATTCTCCAACTGCAGTGAGCACATGAGCGAGACCTACCAACAGATACCCAGTAAGCAGGCAGGAGCACTTGGATGGAAGGATACTACTAAGAAAAGAAGGCAAGGCAAGCTTTTGTCACTGTCAATCGATCCAAAAAATCAAGATGAGGTGGGGATGATCAATGAAATGGATACTTAGGTACAGAAAGAGATACAGAAGGAGATGTGTCACCATACCAGGTGGGTAGTGAGATTCTTCGAGTTTAGTTTTGTCTGACTACCTTTCTACCTTTCCAGCTTGAGTGAGACCTAGTGCTTTCATTTGAATCTCTGAGTATATTTTCTTGCTTATACAACCAAGCTACCTTATTTTCACCCACCTAGCTACTCTCTCGTTCTCATTCCGAAGGGAGTCCATAACCTAAAATTAATGTGTTCTGTCTAGCTACGGTAACCTTCAGGATCAAGGATTTAAAAAATGACGGGTTCTACAAACACCCAACACGAACAGAAGAAGAGGTGAGGAGTCGGCTTGTGGAGTGAAAAAAGCAGTATTAGCATTTGATTCAGAGGATTTGGCGTGTGGATTGCGACAGGCGGTATTAGCAGTTGATTAAGAGGAGTCGGCTTATGGAGTGAAACAGCCGATATTAGTAGTTGATTCAGAGGAGTCAGCGAATCTCTTAATATACAGGTACATCCTTAAATAATTCTCTTGGCTTCTTCACAAACATGCTGACAATTTCGACTTCTTTTAATAAAAATTGATAACTTGTGACTTCAGAATTTTAGCTTCTTCAATTTGGATTTTGACTTTGCAAAACATTCTCAGAACTTTCTTCATGTAGCTTGAACTTAAAAAATTTGGTAACCTTTGACAGTGGTCTCAAAATAGGACTGATGCCCAACATAGACCTTCAACTAATGCATAGGACTGGATTTTTTTGGAGATTATCCTTCTAGGGCTTGTGCACAGAACCATACACAAATTTCAAACTATAGACAAAGGGTTTTACTCCTTTATAGGATTGATATAGTTGCCAATAGGAGGGCCTTAAGTGCCTTTCAAAACTAGAACAATCCATTCTTAATAATTTCACTGATCAGTAATGTACATACTGTTGACACTACGAATTTTCGCTATGCCAACAAAGGGAACCAACCAGATTGCAGACCCCAATTAGATCTGCTTTTGTTTTGGGTGGCTAGTTCCAACAGGTTTTAAAGGATCCCGTAAACTTTTATGGGTGTTGAAAGATTGCTTCCCAGAAGAAGAATTCAATTAAATCAACAAAAGAAGTAGCTAACCTATATGCACCATGCTCTACCTATATTGACTCTACCTACTTGTGTTAATCTTAACTACTCTAACCTATACTGGAGGAACCTAATTAAAAGAGATTAAACATCATATATGGATTCCAAGTCCTAATGAATCGATTACTAGGTTCATCGATGAAAAAGGTTGTATTTAAGCTTAATTGCAGTCTAACCATTCGTAAAGGAATACACATTCTTTTTCCTACAAATCAAACTTGCAATTGATGTTTAATATGGTTTCGAATAGGAGTCTGCTCATGAATTAACCATGATAATGAATTATATTCGGATAACCAAGACTAGTCATAAACTATCTGTCATTACTGTGCACAAAACAAAACATATATCCTCATGCCAGTGACAATACTCTCATTCTTAACATAAAAACTGAAACTGCGAAAGGCTTCTTCTTGACTGAAACAGTCTTCTTTATTAGCATAATAAAATCGACCCCTCTTCTACCAAAAAAAAGTCCCTTACCCATATCCAGAGGTAATACTTATGCAGCAAGACAACTGACCCTCGGTCTTCCATGACTTTCCACCTTCCTGTTCTTTTCAATATACAAACATAGAACGGTCAATGAAACCACTGACACATCGAGGCCACATTTGCTAGAGTGTTTTATTTCTCGGAGGAAATGAATGGATGCCGATGGAAAGAAGAATGACTGCAAGCCATCTCTTCACACCTGTATCGATTGAATGTTATTCCCTATTATTTCCTGAAGGCAAATGAAGACACTGCGCTGATCATCAAACATCTGGCATGATTTAAGGTGTATCTAGAGGTGACAACAACTTGATGGATCTGCGTTGTCAGGAGTACCTCCACTTAACATAGAGTGTGCCTCCATTATGCACTATGGTGGTTCCATATCCATTTCTTGCGGAGTATGTCTTTGCAATATCGACATCGGTGGTGCAGAGGTGTCATCTAGAGTCCCTAGAGCAACATAAGAACTCTTATACCAACATCTGTTCTACTTCCTCTCTTCTTAGAATTTTAGGACATCCTACCCCATTCTATCCCAAAGCCACGACACATGGCAACGAAAATCCAGCTGGTAGAGGTATCATGTGGACTAGGCATGTTGTTCCTATGATGATCATTCAAAGGCTGCATTACTTTCTCGAATTTTATTACCACCTCACGATCCCTTTGCATCTTTTGTTGCAGCCCTTCATGATGCTTATGCATCAGCTCGCCGACCTTGCTTTTCTTCTCTTGGTCCTTGCTTGCATGAATGATCAACATTAGCTATGATTATGAGAGATATGATAGAAACGCCTAAAACAAACCTTACCTTCATAAAAACTTTCATAAAGAGACAGACTCTGCAACTGGGGGTTATATGAGTCCTTCCGACTCTAAATCTCAAGAGGGCGTGATGATTTTTTTGGGACTAATGATTAAAAACGGATTGCAACCATAATTAATAAACCATTGAACCGTTCAACTTTGAGGACATAATTCCATCTGACAACTACGGTTATCATTCGAAGAGACGAAAGATCAAACTTCTCAAGGGACCCATTCAAATTTTCCCCGAGAGAAAGTTTTAATAGGGTGGTGGTTGTGGCCACAAAAAACTCTAAAAGTGTTGTTCCCTGGAGGGAACAACGAAAACTCAAAAAAAAAGACTCAAAAAAGTGTTGTTCCCTAGAGGGAACAACAAAAACACTCCAAAAAGGTGTTGTTCCCTTTAGGGAACGACAGATGTTCCATGGAGGGAACAAAAAAAACACTAGAAAAAAATGTTGTTCCCTTTAGGGAACAATAGTATTTACTCTGTAAAACAAATTGACGAAAAAAAATAACAAAATAAAATTTATTTGTCACGTGCGAGAGAGTAGTGGTCGACCATACTAACCAGCAGTGTTTTAATCACAACTCCTTTGTTTTTGGTTCGATTCGAGTGATTCAAAAGCCAAATGAGAGCTAATTCAAAGTTATATCACCAATAGAAACATGTTCTAAAAATTCGATGATATGATATATCAATTTTACTTAGAACAACCTGCATAACATAGTCATTTTCGATTTCCCCACTTAGAACAACAATGGATATTTTAAGCATAGCTTTTTCATTTGATGACAGATTCGGATGATTCAAATTGAAAATGAAAGTAGATTCATTTATTTATCTCCAATAGAAACAGGTTTTGAAAACAAAAATAATTGATAGGGTGGTGGTTGTGGCCACAACACATACCAAAGTCTGTGTGGATGTTCATAAATTTAGTGATTTGGAAGATTCAGACCTGGGGGCACCTTTTTGTTTTTTTCTCCAATGTGAAGAGGTGTGGCTTCTATTATACTGCTAGATAATTCCTTTGACTCTTCACAAATATGGTCCTTACGCCTTTGATCTAATAAAGAAGGTTTGTAGTCTTGATTGTAGAGATAAGAGGACTCTGTTGATTTCTGCTTTTCATTGTTCAAGACTTTGGGAAATTGGTGTACAAAACATAAATACTTGTGTTCCTCTAGAGCAACAAATTCATCATTGAGGAATTCATAACTTGTGTAATGTTGATACTCATTATTAGAAATGCCAATGTTTGGTGCAAAATCCTTATTGCTATCATATTTGGAGCAAAGTCTCTCATCCTCGGAGGGATATTCTATCCTCAATTCTTGTGACAAGTATAGGGAGGTTATTCCAACACTTTTATAACATGACATAGTCTCAAAACCCTCATGACAGATGCTTGTGAAGGGCTCAGAAGTGGCTCAGAATCAAACTTCCCCTTTTCTTCATGATCACTAGACATCGATGGTCCATGCAAGTAGTGTATAGGACTTGCCTCTACCCAAACCAAAATATATGGTTTGATGATTGATCCATACTGATGAGAGGATCATTATGAGTGTCTAGGCTTATGTTTTTATTATTATGATTATCATGTACATAAGCCATAAGAGAATTGAGTGTTCTTGTTTTTATTTGTGAGCATAAATCCCACGCCAAATTCATCTCAAAAATGCTACTACATTCTTCTTCTGTATCTGCAACACTATTTCCTATGGGGCAACCAAAGAAAACATCACCAACCTGATGCCAATCCTCACTAGAAAGAGTGACACATGTATCATTTGAAGGTGGTGTAATAATGCCATCACATTTTTTATGTTGGTACTCATATATGTGTTAAGCAATCACTTTAGATGCTAAAATGACCCTCCTTCCTATCATTGCTACCGCAAGGTTGTTCGTGTTACAAATATCTAGTGTTTTCATATTCAAATTTTGAGCATAATCCCTCTTCCATAGATGCTACACTTTCATCTCCAACAATGTTATCATTTCCTTCAAAAATACCAAGGAGACCTTCCTCTTGTAGGGTTGTCAACAACTCTTGATATGTACCATCAAATTTTTGAACCTTGGGTGGCAATGCTTGAGGAATATTTCAACTAGAGATTTGAGAGAATGTATGATGTTTGGGCTACAACAATGCTTCAGCTAGCCACCATGCCCTTGTCCTAAAGAAAGCATAAATAACCTTATCATGGAATCTTCATGTCTTTCCATCAATTCTCATATATGCTTCATAAATTCTAGGACATGTGGGGCAGTAGAAAAAGAGTTCCCCTCAAATTGTGGAAGCTCCTTGCTATAGCTAGGAAGACAAGTTTTTTGTGTGAAAACCTATTATTCTATGATACACGGAAATAAAATATGCCCAGAAACTTAAGATGTGTATAAACTCATCACATGAAACTCCTATTCTATAATCTCTCATACTTCCATGAAAATTTCATTACAAAGGTGAAATATTTATAGTGTAACCTACAACTACCTTGAGCAATGTATAAGATATTCCTTTAATAAATTGTGGATGGAAACTTCAACCATAATTGCACCTAGAGAAGTGAGGTGATCTTACATCCCAGTTGGAAATCCCATAGAGAAGGAAACCACCTTTATCACTTTGAAATGAGATCTTCTAAATCGTCAATATAAAGTTGAAAGAGTATGGGACCTGGGTGACAATGGACATATTTTCTTTGACATGTATGGTTCTATGTATTCCATTTGTTTCTCTGCCTTGCTACTAAATAGTTTAGTATGTATGATTTATATATGCTAATTTTATTGGTTTTTGTGGGATGGTAGTGGCACACCAACTTGGGTTTTGCTCATAGACACCAGAAAAGGGAGAATGTAAAGATAAGAAAGAGAAAATCACAGTTGCTAGAGAATTTACACAACATAGGTCAAAGGAGATAACATTGTCCCAATAGTTGAAACAACAACACTCAACATCCAAGAGAAATATGCTCACCCAGAGAGAGAGAGAGTAGTAGCCATTTTGTTGAACACCAACATTATGAACCCTGGGATAGAGGAACATCACAATGGGTTTCTTTTGATTTTCCTGTAAAATTTTGTTCGAGTTTCAGTTCTAGTCACAATCATCATTTTCAGCAACAGTTGCATCATCCTGCTCTACCATCGTCTAGGTCTAGGATTTTGACCCTAATTAGGTCTATTTTTTCTTAGAGGAATATACCAGGCTCTCTTTATGATTCACCTTCATCCTCCTCTATCTCAAGGGAAGTTATTGCATCTAATCAATCTGTTGTTGGTGACTGTGTTGGGAGCTCTATGGGATCTCTTTGCATGAGCCATTGTCATTAGCACTTTCGAGGGAAGGTATTGTAGCAAACTTCACTGCCGAATAGAAAGACATTAGATTTTGATTCTTCCACCTATTTTATTTTCTTAGTTATTTGAAAACTCTTTGGTTGGAATTTACTCTTCATATCACTTTTCCTCTCATTGCCTAAAATCTCAACAATTTTATCCCAGGGAAGCCTCCCTTGAGCAAGAGAGAGGCAGCTTAAAGTGTAAAGGAGATAGGGTTAGGTGATAGTGGTGTCTCTCTTAGTTACATGAAAGATTTTCTTGACCTTTAGGACTTTATGACAAACAATGAGGGTTTATGTGATAAAAAGATCTAATGAAAGTGTTTCAACAATGCAATTTTGGGGCGATCTATTTTATTTTTAGATAATTGTATCATTGTAAACAATTCTGCCTCGCTGAGCACTTTTAACGTATGTAGGGTGATTGGTTTAGCACCCATTCATTATTCATTAATTTCAAACCCTAAGTATATGATGTCAAATGAGGGCTCTTTTCAACCCTTGATAGCTCTCTCCAAGCCTTTACTTCTAAGATAAGTCTATATCCTTGCTAGAATTATGGTACTTGTAATGACTACTAGAAATAATTTGCTGGAATTTTAATAAATCCTCTCTCATGGCTCTTTAAATATTTCTCTGATACTTTATATTTATAGGCAGTCTGATCAATTATAGGTCTTTAATCCTCGCTTTCGTTGCGCCACTCTGATTCCTTCAATAGGTCAGAGTTAACCTCTAATTCCTCATGCTCTGTTTCTAGCTGTACGGTGAAATTCGTAGCACAATTATTATATTTAGTTCAAGATTTAGACTTGAATTATGTTTAAAATATTACTGTGACATCAACTTTAAATACTTTGACATGTCATATACTTATACTTATTCCTGGAGTATATTTAACTATTGGATACTATCTACTTACATGTTTCAGCTCTGTTTTTTCACTCTCACAAACCTTAAAAGAAAAGGGTTTGAAACTTGATATTTAAACATTATGGAAAATTTACATTATTCATCTGCAAGGAATATGAAAAGTGATAAATGAACTTGAATAGTCTTTGCGAATCCCAAAGGCCTCTTAAAAAAACAAAACTCAAAAACTAAAAGTCACATAATATTATATTATATTTGAATCTCTGTATCTGGTTAAGACTTATCCTTCCATTTATGCCTACCTGACACTTTTCTTATCCAACATAATCTCAAGGACTGTGAAAATTAAACATTTTGTAGAGTCCAAGAATAGAGCAGCAACTGAATGTCTTTAATATAAAATTTTAGGCACATTTATCTCATACACCTTCACTTTTGAACTTTGAAAATGGTGGAGGCTCTCTCATAGGTTTTTGAGTTTCCAGACTATTCGATTGAAGAGATGTTGACATGTGTACTAGCAGAATATATTTGAAAACTGGGCACCCTCTACGAGGAATGGAACAAAATTCCATGGTTGATCGCAGGTGATGTGGACAATAATCGGGATTATTGGGCATACTCCACCCACTCAGGAAAATGGCAGAGCACCCGTCTATCCCTTCCCTTCATGAAATTTTATCAAGAAGATGCAAAGTAAATGTCAGCCACTCCAAATATAGTTTTAAATTTTGGAGAAGGCATTTATATTAGCAAGTGCAGATTCTGAAATATTTGAGAACTTTCAATTACACCATAAAAATTTCAAAAATTCTCTTTTTCAAATTTGGATTTTGAAATATTTTAGAAATCCAAAGTATATCATCAAATTTTCAAAAATTCTTTTTTCTTGATACAAATTCTGAAATATGTCGAAAATGTTCAGTACACCATAGGAGTTAAACTTCCTCCAAATAGTTCTCTGAACATCATGGCTGGCTAAGACTTGGTTTCCATAGGAGCTACAATAATGCTACAATAATTTTCCCCATAAGAGCTGTCCAAAGTGGAATTTGGCCCTAGTTGTCAATTTTAACAGGTATTTACATGGTTGAAACAATTTCAAGATGCACAAATGTTTGGCCTATCTAACTTAATAATGGGCATTTTTAGAAAAGCATTTGAAATTCTGGTTACAAATCATGTTAAGATTATGAATTAAAAATAGTTGTACAATGTTTTTCCGAGTTCTGGTGCAACAATAAATCAACTCTCAAATTTGTTTTAGTAATATGTCTTATTTCTGGTTTCAGTTCCATTTGAGGAATCCACCGATAGTACATTTTGAATCAAAGTGTTTCATCCAAATAGTAACATTTTTTCATGTTTTTTGGAGCTTTGAATTGAAATTTCATACTTTGCTTCCTTGCTCTTTTTTTTTTATAATAACCAATATGCTTGTGGAATTTTACTTACTTTTTCATTTATTTATGTGCAAAAACAAATGGATATGTTTTATAAAATTGCTACCGATGAAGAAAATTCTATCATTGGCGTGGTCAAGTGTCCAGAAGGTTGTACATTTGCTGAAATACGTGATGAAATTGTGGATGATGAAATCGTTGGATACCCTTTTGATTTTATCTAGGATGGAACAGGTTTAAATCCAAAGCAAGAGAAAAAATGGAAAGTTTGTACAACACTTGTAGGCATCAAGAGGAAACTAGGCACATTTGATGTGGAAGAACAATGTTCAAATGTAGTGAAAACAATACCAATATTTGAAAACATTGAAGTGAATGTGGAGGGACCTATGCATAAACAACCAAGAGTTGAAAATATGTCTTTGTCAATGGAACAAGCCATATTTGTTGATCCTAGTGTATTGGCATCTTGGGAAAAAAAGTTAAAAGTTTAATGGAAGAGTTTGTCAATGAGAAAATTACTCTCAAAGTATATTCAGAAAAGGGAGAATCTAAAATAAAGATCCATTGTGAAATTTGTGGCATTGATTATGGAACAAGCGATGTATCCTTGGTAGCACAAACAACACACAACTTCAAAAACCGTCATATGAAAATAGGGGCCCATCAACAATGCCTATCAATGCCAAGTGGTAGTGAAATTACTTCATGTAAGGAAGTACAACAGATAGTGATGGTTGGATATCAATTTCATATTGATCAAGCAATTAAACTTCTAGATGATTTCAACAAGACACAAGAGACTAATTTGTTCAAGGTGGTGAAAGCAACATTTGTAGACTATAAGGACGTGAAAAAAGTGAGAGTGGAATGTACACAATGCAATAAATGGTTTTGTTTAGTGTCGACAAGTGGTAATATTGCCAGTTCTCTAAATGAACACATGAAATCAAAGAATCACACCGCTACTACTACAAATGAGGGTTCACATGAGGAGATTGGGTTGAGGAGTGGCATAGTTGGGAGACCCAAAAATCCTACCTATGATAAGTCCCAACAAAGTTTGACTAGGTTCTTGGTCCCATTATCACCATCAATATTACATAGGGGTTCTACAAGTGCAGATCCTTCTACTTAAAGTATGTTAATTAACAACTTAGACTAAACTTGAATATGAATTTGTATATTATTTTATTTATCTTACTTCAAATGTATTTGCTTGTTGTCATCTTATTACAACTCAATTATCCCCCTTGTTACTACAATGTTGGGGGTATTGGCATCCTTATATTGATAGAAATGGGGAGAGATTGGAAACAAAGGTCCTAATGGATGATCAAAGGGGTGGAAAATTATGGGCCATGGAGAAGCATACCAAGATCATGTTATGTTATGAGGGTATTGAGTGTTGTATTGATGGTACATATAGGCATATTCATTGCCAGAGGGCTTCTGAAACATGGATCCCATTTGATTCATTAACATGCAAATTTTGTAAGTTGGTTCCAGAATGTGATGAATTCAGGATGCGATTATATCGTGAATAAATGTGCACCAATAAAAGAAGTGAACGAGATACAGGAAAAGGTAGAAGACATGACTATTTGACTCACAATGAATTGAAGAATGCTGCAAGGGTTACAAATGCTAACCATAGATCAACAATGTGATCTCTTTGGTGGGAGAGGACAAAGGTTGCTACACTCTCTATTAGAATGAGATCCCTAAAGGCAAGGTTGTTTGAATCAACGGAAAGGAAGGATGTCTTTAGGTTTTGCAAGGATGTGTGTGAGGCACATAAGTAAGGAAAATCACAAGGTAAGGATGTAGTTTGGGAATTTTTCAAGGATATTTTTCATAACTTGATGCATGCAAAAGTAGGGAGAAGGTATAGTACATCTACAAAATCCCTTTATGAGATGATCAAGTTATGGGGAGGGCCTAGATTACATAGATTTATTAGCTTGAATCTAGATGGTCCTTCAATATCTACGACTTTAAGGCAAGTTAGAAAGTCATTAGCATATATCCCAGGGGAGCACGAGCATATTTTTGACGCGGTCAGAAAATTTTATGCTTATTATAAAGCCAAGCATGGTATAGATGGCCCAATTCCTGTGTTGCTCGTTGAAGATGAAACAGTTGTGAAAAACATGTTAGGTGGGTAGCAAAAAGTCATACACTGGTGGGGTTTTGTGGTACAAAAGAAGAACATCAATGCCAATCACATTTCTTAGTGAGAGTTGGTGACGGAGTTGTAGGCTATGAGATTATAACAGATTCTTTTAAGAACAATGTTATTGGCCATTACGCACGTGGTATTATTGCAAACCCTTTACATGAAAGGCTTCCTCATTTGGTTGTGGTTGTTCATCCAACATGCAATAGGTTCAATGCAATTTTTTTTATCAATAACGGGAAAAGGTAGAATCTATGTGGAAGAAACACATGGAAAATAATTTGGGACCTATTGTTGGTCATTCCTTGGATGGGGATAGCAGAAGAAGACAACTTATGTTGAAGGATTATTCTTCAACATCAGGTCTTCGATATCAAATTCCTTGGGAAGGGTGGAGGCTAACCGGGTTGTACAATGGTTGCAATGTAACAGGATTGCATGACCAAGATTACATCCACAATGGCAAAAATCTAGTGAATCCTTTGTTTAGTGGTCGACGAGAATTGGTTTTAGGAAATGATTACATAAGTTTTGGTCATGTTAGAATGGTTTATCACACTTTTAAAGTGGATGATCACAAGCTTAAGGGTGAAGATATAGAGAGGATGGATTGACAAAATTGGGGATCCGCACAACGCATTGCTTCAAGGCATGTTCAGAGGTGTTTGAAAGGGTTGAGAAGTACACCAAGTGGAAAGTTAGAGAGAACACTAGCTACAAAGACTTATCTAATGATTGTTGCTAACTACATTGACATCTTTATTTATCATAGTTTGAGCCTTTGGGAAAGGGTGCGAAATGCTTCACGAGTTCATCATTTCTTCACATTATGGTTATGTTGGGTACAGAAACAATTTCATACTAATGTAACATAAATTTCATCAGCAGAGAAGCATATCAAGATGTGAAAAGTTCTTGCCATTTCGCAGTTTTGTTGATGAGATTGTTTCGAGATCATTACTCTAACTTTCCATGTGTTTTGCACTTAACTGGGTCAGTTGTATGTGAGAACTTCTTTAGTAAATTTGGTAGGATGGTTGGAGTGGAGAGGGCCTATGATTTCACTGACTTGCTTCACGCTGTTGGAACCTTTAATAGAGTTGCTGAAGATGAATCAAATCCCCAAGGGCTTCATTTTAATAAATCTCATAAGAAGCAAGAAAGAATTTGGAATAGATTGCACCAAGAAACAATACAAAACATTGATATTATGTTGCAATATGATTCAATATCCATAGACGCTAAAATTGTAGAAGCCCTTAAGATTGGATTGAAGGATGCACAAGACATTTTATCAACTCTTGGAATGCAACCAGAAAATTACACTCAATCTTCTTGGTGGGTTAAACCATGGACAAAGGAACAAAATTATCCAACAGTCCAAATTGTGGATGAAGTAGTTGATGCTTCTACATGGAGTTGTTCCAACTCTATATTCCAATCTTCATCATCATTGGTATAGAATGAAAGTGAATTGCAAATAATGGAAAGTGAGTGGCGGCACGAGTTGGATGAAATTTTAGATTCCATTGATGAAAATGGAAGCAAAATGATAAAGCTAGTCATGGATCTTGATGGTAAGGATATGTTTAAAGCATGTTTGGTTAGTCAGTTGAATGGAAATCTGACATTATCAAAAGATAGGTTGACAAAAGTGAGAAATGGGGTCTACTTTAGGCGAGATGGGAAGGCTCCACAAAAGGGTGTTTCAATTGGCTTTGGAATTGGATCAGATTGTGGGGTGTTGTTTGAAAGCAACTCAATTCCCCCCACTGAACGTACTGCAAGAAAAGGTGTTCCTCGAAGTACAAAACAAGGTGTTTCTTGTGGAACGTGGTACATTGGAAGGGTTCAAAGAATAAAGAAGAAAGATGGTAATAGGGTGTTTGATTACCATAATGACATTGACCTTTTGGATAGATTGGAAGGCATCGAGCTTCAATTATGTTGGTATAGTAGAATAAAGGGGCAACACATGTATAAGTATGATTTGACAGATCATGCATTTGTACAACTTGAATCTGTTATAGCAATCACAAACTTATCATACAATGCTAGGAATGATACATACAAATTAGAAGAATGTGATTACAAAGTTTTCAGATTTTGTGAAAAATCTGAACAAGGTAGATTTTCAAAACATTCTACTTTCTCTTTCCTTATGTATTTCCATATGTTGGATCATTTATAAATAATTATTGGTTGTATTTTTGTTGATTTGTTCGTATGAATTTGATGTTAATTTTGTACTTTTTAGTTTTAGGTCTAGTGAATAGCTCAAATGGTGAATGTTCGAGATGTGGTTCGGGATAACTCAACCTTTTTTTGCTACCTGCTTTTTGGTGTAAGTTTCTTTCACTAGTCATTCATCCTTTTGTAGTTGTGTTTCATTCAAACGTTAATTTGGTCCCTTTGAAGTTGGTCCATTTAATCATGAAAAGCAAGAAGAGGTGGTTCCCTTTTCATGAATATGTTTTGTGGATGAGTATGTGGTTCTTCTCACTAGTGTTAACATTTTCCTTGAATTTTTAGATTAATGGTTCGCTTTCTAGAAAGGATATCAAGGATCTGATGGCACGAGCTTCAGTAATGATGGTTTTTGCTCACTCAAGTCAACAAATTTACACCATAGCAATGTCTAGCACATGAAGTGCATTTTATTTTGAATGTTTATGTGGTAGTTGGCTTTCCTATTTTTTAAATTGGACATATAAATCAGAGTCTGTAGTTCAAATGTGCCATCAAAGTCTTTTTGGAAGTATTTATGTTTTGGCCATCCACATGGGGTCTACAACAGTTAAATTGCATTTGGTTATTATTGTCAATTGAGTCCTCAATCATATTTTGGGCATTTCCTTTCAGTGCTTTCACTAAACGACATTAACATTAATTACTATCTGTAAAGGCTTTTGGACATGTGATGGTAGTTTGTTTTTAAATTATTTGCAACTTTATTGAGATATGTGCTTCTGGTAGATTGTTTGGGTGATGGCACTTTGCTTTCTTATTTTTTCCTACATTGATATACATGTGTTTGATGGGCCTTGCAATGTGTGTGTATGATCCAAGGGCTATTTTAAGGTGAATGGTATATGATTTTTTGCAACTTTTGGATTGACAAGAATTTGATAGGGTGAATGGTATGCAAATTTTAATTTATTTTATTTTTCCAAAGAAAGAATGCATATGTTTCTATTTCATGGTTTGGAAAAGTAAAATACATAGCAAAGTGCTTATAGCATGACATATCACATCCAAAAAGGAAAATAAGGCCACTTGGTGACCACTTTTCACAAACTTTCATACAAAATATACCTATGATCTCTCTCGGGAACATAACTAGAAGAAAAAAATATGCATTGTTGAGTGAGGCAGGTTGTCAATGGGAGGTGATGTAGAGCTAGTTCCCAGTTTTCTGTTACTTATTGGTCTCTCCATTATCCCAGAATCTCCAAGATGGCTGGTAATATTTTAGAATTCTTGAATTTATGTTTAAGGTCAGGATCACGCTCAGTTATGGCTTCCTTATCAGTTTTGGAGGGGTTTGATTGTTCAATAGTTACTGAATGCTTTGTGTTTTTATTTTCAGCAAACCAAAATTGGAATTGAAAATAGGGCGGCGAAGCCCAATAGGCCCATGGCTAGCAAAGGTATTTTACAATATGATACTATCCAAAAGGATTGGAATCTAACCCTTGGACGGTAACCCATTCTTCTTGTATGTGTTCAACCACTTATAAATTTATCTTATTTATGGGTACGATGTGATTATGTTACAAGAGATACATTTTGCTTATGTTATAAACAAAACATATTTATATGGGTTTATTTTGCAGGCTCTATACAAACATTCATGCTTTGAAGCCCAAATTGAAGAGTAAAGTGGAAATTTCAAAGTATATTGCTTTAAATGAAGACCAAAGAAATACCCTCGTGACCTCTCCTACTCCACTTCTACCATTCCAAACAAATATGAGAATAATATTCAAGATCCAAGCATAAATGTCACTTCAATAAAAGCTATAGGAGTTGCTGCATCAACATTTCACAAGAAGAAGGATCTAGCTTCTACCATAGTGCACATTGATAAGAAAAAGCTAGATTCAATTTAGGAGGGCATGGTAGATTCTGAATTGTATGATATGTACTTTTCAACTATCACAGATGAATATTCTAACACCAGGCTTTGTAATGTGTCTTAATAGTGGTATTAGGTTTTTCACAATAGTCATAGGTTTTCTCTAGTGCTTTTACAAAGGTTTTTCTGACCAGTGCTTAACAAGTTGACTTGGCTCTAAGTCTATGGAGTTGCGTCATAGATTCAATTTATTCTAGCATGATTATATGCAGGTGTTTGTTGTAGCATGGTTTCTTTTGGACTATATAGGCCATCTACAACCTCTTTGTTGATGCATTTCTAGTTCAAAGATGGATTGCAATCAGTGTTATTTTGGTTATATGCACCTTTACTTGTTATATATATGAGAAACTTTGCATATTTGTGTATAAAAGTTTAGATTCATATTGATGTACATGAATATTACATTTTTTTTGAAAAAAATTAATATTTATGTAATTTTTGGTTCACAGGTCTTTTGGTTTGGTTTTTCTCCGATTATCAGTTTTGGGGTCAACTAGTTTGATGACTGGTCCAATTCTGATAACATTGGTTCATTGTCCATTGGTCATTTTCAATTTTAACTTTTGAGTCTTGATTTTTGATACTAATGACCTTAGACCAAGTCTTTGACTCATCACCTTTTACTATTTCTGAGTTTGAGTAATTTCAATTTACTAGTCTAATATTTAGACTTTAGTATCTACTATTGAATCATTTATGATGTGTGAATCAATATATTTCGTTATTGAATTTAAATTTGAATCATGTTTATAACACACACACATATCCTGACATCCCCCTATCCCCTTGAATCTTGGAAACTAGGTGGAACATTAGTTGTAATTGCTTGATATTTGTTCACTGAATGAATGCTACCTCTTGGGTATGACTCTATAGTATTGATTTTAGTGTCATGGTTGAGTGTATTGGTTGATGGGAGATGTTGTTGATGATGCCACTTTGAGTTTAGAGACCCAACCTTTATGACAAGCTTCATATGTGGAATCCTGAGTTTTATAAGAAGGCTAAATAATTAGTCTTCATAGAACATCTGAAAATGAAATCTAAAATGTTCACCAATGCACTCATGTTAAAATTGGCAACCAGGGAAAAACTTCATGTGGGTCATCTTATTCATGCCTGATAATATTTTTATTAGATTCCTCTCGTCGAGAGGTGTAGGATTGATATATAGATCATCCGATTCCGATAAGTATTCATGGAGATATGAATTTATTTTGATTATGGAATTATTATCAAGCCGACCTACAACTCATGTAGGCTCAGAAGCTCGACAGTCGCATCTATTCAAACACCAACGTTGTGTATAAATATAAGAGGACTTTTCCTCATTTTCACACACACTTCTCATCACATCTCTCTCTCTCTACTGCGCAGAAATGTGTTGCATATCTAACCCAAGAATATTATAGATCTGATATAAAAGTATAAGATAATGCAAAGAAACCCAGAAATAATATGAAATGATTCTCTATTGATATCAAACCCTTATGGTAGGGCAACACCATACATTCACTCCTTAAGGAAGGAGAACACTCCACAAGCCATATGCCTGTTCATACAAGAATAATTCTCTTCATCTTCATATCTCTCCATGTGGAGTCTCTAGCCTCTATATAGGCCTCATACATACAATACCATGCATCATTACCATGGTTCCCTCATACCATCAACTAATACCATGGGCCCATTACATTATTATTAACTACTTGTGGTCCCTTACATGACATGGGTTAACCACCTTATTTATTACTATGGCCCATCCCATTATTACATTATTACCTTGGGTACCTCCCTTGGTACCCCATATTATCCCCCCTAGGTATATAACATTTACCTTGGGTACCTCCCTTGGTACCCCATATTATCCCCCCTAGGTATATAACAAAATGAGTCTCTTCTCTCCTGCGTAGAAATGGGTCTCTCTCTCACACATGTGAAGCCGGAAACTGCTGAAACTAAAGCTGCAACTGCAGAAGTAAAGATTGACTTGCATGGCCTAAAATATCTCCTCATCTGAACTGCGCTGTAGGTTCATCTGAACCTCCTCTGAAAGCCACAACTTTTGGTGGTGGAATGAAGTCAATCCGACGAACGGTTTGCAAGATATCGACTGCCCTAGTTTGAAGCCGGAAACCGCTGAAACTGAAGCTGCAACTGCAGAAGTAAAGAATGACCTGCGTGACCTAGAAGATCTCCTCTTTGGAACTGCACTGTAGGTTCATCTGAACCTCCTCTGGAAGCCACAAATTTTGGTGGTGGAATGAAGTCAATCCGATGGTCGGTTTGTGAGATATCGTCTGCCCTAGTTTGATAATGAAGCCGCTAATGTTGATGCTGTTGATCTAGGGTTTGTACTGCTGATATGAATCAGATTTATTGTACTATTTCTCTCTGTTGAATTATTGACGATAAAATAAGATTTGATCAAAGGGTTTCCCCACACATTGTGGGGTTTGTCCTTGGCTAGCCGCCACATCTTGTGTCTCTTGTCTTGGCTTGTTTTCTGTCGATCGTTTAATGTTCTATCTGCACTTTACTTTATGTACATGTGATTGCTAATTTGTGGAATATAATAAGAAAAAGAAGTAAACTGTTATAAGCATAGAACATACCATAACTTAACATGGTATCAAAGTTGAGGTGAAGACAAAGCCTGAGCAAGAGCAAGAGCAATCATAGAAGAGAAGATTGGCAAGGTTATCCTAAAAGAACTATGGGGTCCTCAACACTCTTTCTTGCCAAAGAGAAGCTCCGTGAGAAAGATGACTATCACGCATGGAAGATATCTATCAATCTAACCCTAGAAGATCCAGGAGTATGTAAGAGGCAATATTGTTGAGCCTCCATCAAATGCATCCGCTTCTACATGGAACAAATGGAAAATCAAAGAAGTCAAAATAGAAGATCATCCGAGACTCTATCGACAAGCACTTGGTGTCCTACATCTCTGAACTGGACACCTCCAAGGAAATCTACGATAGATTGGGAAATGGCCCTCACGACTCTTGGAGGATTACCATCCAAATGGTACGTGTTCAGGACTACTCTTCTGAATGATAATGTAATTCCTGGTTTCGAGGAATTAATGGCTAGATGCATTCAAGAAGAAACAAGGGAAGAAGAGCAAGAAATGCCCATGCCTAAAGGTCCTCCTACTGCCTTTTCTTCTCATGCTAAGAAAAGAAATAATTCCAGGACTAAATCAAAAGTAAAGGCTGGACCTAAGGGTGGAAGAAAAGGATGATGTTGCATCTGCTATAAACCTGGTCACTATGCTAGGGAGTGCCCTGATAGAAAGGACTCACACTGGGACGATGATCGAAATCCCTCTGATGGCAATCAAAGGAATGACAAATTTAACAACAAAGGTAAGAGGAGAGCTGGGAATCAAGGAAGAGGACAAGCATTCAAGAAGGCTAGAAATTCCAGGATGTATTAAATGCACCTGACCTCAAAAAGAACCTAGCGTCCATCTCGGCAATGGAAGACAAAGGCTACAAGGTAACCTTCAGCAATGGCAAGGTATGTATATGGAAAAATAATGTTAAAGATGATTTTACTCTTGGGTTTAGTATTGATTCATTATATCAGGTCGATGGAAGTCCGCTAGGTGTCATGTCTTGTGACACAACTCTTCAGTCCGAACTTTGGCATCGGAGGTTTGCCCACCTTCATTACAAAGCTCTACCCGATGTAAGACAAATGGTGTCAGGGATGCTCGAATTCTAAGTAGAGAAAAAAGGTGTATGTCTAGGATGTGCCGAAGGAAAGCTCAAAAGGGGACCATTCCCCTCAAGCCAAAGCAAGACCTTCGATATATTACAATTGGTTCACTCAGGCATACCTGAGGTTGGCATTAAGAGGGAGACTACTACACCACATACTCCTAAGCAGAATGGTGTGGTGGGGAGGAAGAACCGCACGATTATGGAAGCTGTCTGGGCCATGCTACATGATCAAAGACTTCCGAAGTTTCTATGGGCTGAAACTACAAACACCGCTGTATATGCCCTCATCAAGCATTGGGTTCCAAGACTCCTGAAGAAAAGTTCATTGGTAAGAAACCTGATGTTTCTCATTTTAGAATTTTTGGAAGCCCTGTATATTTTCATGTGCCGAAAGAGAAAAGAAATAAATTGGGTGCATCTGGAAAGAAGGGAATTTTCATGGGCTATGGTGAAAATACTAAGGGCTATAGAATCTATGTAGCCGGTCAAAGGTAAGTCATAATTAGTCATGATGTCACCTTTGATGAAGATATGGCTCTTAGCAAGGTGAACAATCTTCAGACTTTGAGGAGCTCTCAAGAAGATGACACCAGGGAATCGAAAGAAAAGGATGATGAATCAATGATTGATGTAGAAGAACCCATGGATCTGATTGATCCTCCTCCACATAAGCCTTCCTCTTCTAGGAAGAGGCCTTCATGGCTTAGGGGGCTACTTGATGATGCTGAAGGACATGCTGCACCCTGAGGAACCTTCCGTGAAAGTAAGAACCCTAACAGGTATTAGGGATACCTGACCATCATGAGCACAATCATACAAAATGAGCCTTCATCATTCCTAGATGTCGTCAAGCATCAAGTATGGAAGGATGCTATGACCAAAGAATATGAGTCTATCATGAAGAATGATGTCTGGGAAGTAGTTCCTAGACCCCAGGACAAGACAGTTGTTACTTCCAAATGGCTTTACAAGATAAAGCATGTAGCAGATGGAAGTACGGAAAAGTATAAAGATCGTTTTGTTGCTCGTGGTTTCTCCCAGAAGGAAGGTATAAACTATGATGTGATATTTGCACCTGTTGCCAGATATACGACCATCCGCTCAATCATAGCCCTTGCTGCTTCACAAGGATGGAACCTACATCAGATGGATGTCAAGACTGCGTCCTTACACGGCTCGATCAAAGAAGAGGTCTACGTGGAGCAACCTGAAGGATTTGAGATTTATGATTGAAAATCTCATGTATGCAGGTTGAAGAAGGCACTCTATGGGTTGAAGCAAGCACCCTGAGCATGGTATGAGAGGATCGATAGCTACTTGATGAAGCTGGGATTCACCAGGAGTGAAGTTGATCCTAACCTTTACTTTAAGGTTGAAGATGAGAAGCCTCTCATACTGGTGCTGTATGTGGATGACCTCTTTCTAACAAGTGCAAACCATCTCATTCACAAATGTAAGAGGGAGTTGGCTTCTAAATTTGAAATGAAGGACCAAGGACTTGAAGTGTGGCAGAAGCCAAGGGAAATTTTCCTATCTTAAGGAAAATATGTGGTAAAGATATTGGAAAGATTTGGTATGATGGACTGCAAGCTTGTGACTATCTCGAGGATCTTAACTTTTAGAAGTTATATGGTAGTGATGTCAGACCAGATTTGGGAAATGTCTCCAAGTTTCAAAAACTCATTCACGTTGATGTTCTTGGTGAACCTCCATCCGAACATATGTTTTGCAGTTAGCATTGTGAGCTCATATTTGGTTGAGCCTCACTGGATTGATGCCAAGAATCTTCTGAGATATCTTCATGGTACAATCGGTTAAGATACACTGCCGGAGATGTAAGACTATTTGGATATACTGACGCTGACTAGGAAGGCAGTGTGGTGGACCGTAAGAGCACTTCCAGGTGTTGTTTCACCTTGGGATCTGCTTCGATATCCTGGATGAGCAGGAAGCAGAAGTCAGTGGCTTTGAGCATCGCCGAAGCAGAATATATTGCTGCTAGCATGACCTCGTGTGAGGCAGTCTGGTTGTGAAAGCTCTTCATTGAGATATTTGGATTTACATTGGATACCACTATGATTCTCTGTAACAACCAGAGGTGGGATTCGATTATTGAGGAATCCAGTATTCGTCAATTGCTCCAGCAGATAGACATCATCTGGGATATGGTAAGTTGATGAGCAAGGAGGCTCCATCGCATTAAGATGATGTACAGGTTGATACACCTTGTCAAAGCCCCGAGGAAAGATCTAATCTGTGATTTTCCCAAATGACTTGGAGTCGGCAAGAAACCCTTGTACAAGGGTCCTGCATGTTGCATACATTGAGCTTTGGGAGCTTTAAGGGCTTGCGGTTATTATTGGAGCAACATACGACTACAGGGTGACTCACCCTCCCTTGGTGGTGCGCACTGGAACAAGATGATTCGCTCTCTTGTGGGACAAGATGATTCGCTCTCTTGTGGAATAGGATGATTCGCTCTCCTGTGTAGCAGGATGATTAGTTCTCCTGTGAAGCCTGGATTGATGTGTTCTCCATGGCGATTGTAGTAGGATTGATGTGTTCTCCTGTGAGGACAGGATTGATTAGTTCTCCTATCGAGGCATCCTACCCATGCAGTCTGGGACTCATGGGAAGTACCTCTCATCTGATCAATGAGCAGGGAAATGAAGTTAGGGACCATAGTAGTACCGATGGATGCATCGTTGTATCTACCATACTCCCTATGCTAGGATGACCTCCATTGATCTGGGATCAATGATACTGGTCTGGGACCAGTGGTAGGAGTTGTACCATACTATGACGCTGACTTTGGGTCGGTTGAGACTGGTCTGGGACCAGTGGTACATACTCCGAGACTAACTTCATGTCAGTGCAGTACTGGTCTGGGACCAGTGAGAGTGGTACATACTATGACGCTGACTTCAGGTCGGTTGAGACTGGTCTGGGACCAGTGGTACACTCTCTGAGACTACGATACTGGTCTGGGACCAGTGGTAGGAGTGGTACTTACTATGAAGCTAACTTCGGGTCAGCTGAGACTGGTCTGGGACCAGTGGTACGCACTCTGAGACTGACTTTGAGTCAGTGGAGGATGATACTGGTCTAGGACCAGTGGAGTTGTACTCACTATGACGCTGAATTTGGGTTGGTTGAGACTGGTCTAGGACCAGTGGTACATACTCTGAGACTGACTTTGAGTCAGTATGATACATCCTCGATCATTTCTTCTTTTTCATAATTTGGAAAAAAGTAGAGCAGAACAGTACAATGCAAGAGCAGAGAAGAACAGAGAAAAACAATACCGATCAGTATAGGGCAGAACAAGACAAAGTAGAATAGGTAGAATAGAGCAGAGTAGGGCAAGGGTCAGGCTGTATAGGGCAATGCATTTGATTGGTGAATAGTAACGACTGATAGACAGATTGCAGATGAAGTTCTCCCTGGTTGAGAGGGAGTGTTAAAATTGGCAACCAGGGAAACACTTCATGTGGGTCATCTTATTCATGGCTGATAATATTTTTATTAGAATCCTCTTGTCGAGAGGTGTAGGATTGATATAAAGATCATCCAATTCCGATAAGTATTCATGGAGATATGAATTTATTTTGATTATGGAATTATTATCAAGCCGACCTACAACTCATGTAGGCTCAGAAGCCCAACAGTCGCATCTATTCAAACACCATCGTTGTGTATAAATATAAGAGGACTTTTCCTCATTTTCACACACACTTCTCATCACATCTCTCTCTCTCTACTACGCAGAAATGAGTCTCTTCTCTCCTGCACAGAAATGGGTCTCTCTCTCACACATGTGAAGCTGGAAACTGCTGAAACTGAAGCTGCAACTGTAGAAGGAAAGATTGACTTGCGTGGCCTAGAAGATCTCCTCATCTAAAATATGTTGTAGGTTCATCTAAACCTCCTCTGAAAGCCACAACTTTTGGTGGTGGAATGAAGTCAATCCGACGAACGGTTTGCAAGATATCGACTGCCCTAGTTTGAAGCCGGAAACTGCTGAAACTAAAGCTGCAACTGCAGAAGTAAAGAATGACCTGCGTGGCCTAGAAGATCTCCTCTTTGGAACTGCATTGTAGGTTCATCTGAACCTCCTCTGGAAGCTGCAACTTTTGGTGGTGGAATGAAGTCAATTCGACGGTCGGTTTGTGAGATATCATCTGCCCTAGTTTGATAATGAAGCCACTAATGCTGATGCTACTGATCTAGGGTTTGTACTGCTGATATGAATCAGATTTATTGTACTATTTCTCTCTGCTGAATTATTGAAGATAAAAGAAGATTTGATCAAAGGGTTTCCCCACACATTGTGGGGTTTGTCCCTAGCTAGCCGCCACATCTTGTGTCTCTTGTCTTGGCTTGTTTTCTGTCGATCGTTTAATGTTCTATCTGCACTTTACTTTATGTACATGTGATTGCTAATCTGTGGAATATAATAAGAAAAAGAAGTAAATTGTTATAAGCACAGAAAATACCATAACTTAACAACTCATGTTCCTGTAAGTTTGGTCTAGGGGTCAACTCTGACTCTTGAGCATTGCAGGAGTGTTACATTACTCCTTAAGCTCACCGAAGAATTCTATCAATCTTCCTCAGACTACATTCTTGAGTTAAGCATAGATCTGGGCAAAAGAGCTATGTCAATGTATTGTGGATTAGCTGGAATAGTGAAATCTTTGATCTCTACCTTATGGAATCCTCATACCCTATCTAATGAGAATATTGAAGGTTTTTGTTCTACTTTGGAGTCTTGGAGTGTAGAATTTAGATATGACCATTTATATGCTTAAGGGAAAACTCCTCAATGTTTATACTTGCTTGGATGAGGAATTATTATTATGAATTATCTTCAGTAAAATAGACCTTGGAAATCTGAAATTGACATCCATAGGCCATATTTGGGTTAGCTTGAAAATATGAAATCAACGTGCCTAATTAAGATTGGTAGTATATATATGTGTGTATTTATGTATTCAAATTGGGATGAAAATCCAAGTCCAATCCTTTTTGGGACAACATGTATGTTCACCTCTCATGTATATATAGGTATTTTTCTCTAACAAAATACAGACACATGCAGCCTAGAAAACTGTAGTTGATGGGCCATGAGTTGGAGTGCAGGTTGGTCATGGAAGATTGGATGTGTCCTCATCCAAGGCTTGCAAGCATAATTATGTATGTATCCTTAAGCTAAGGGAGAGCATCCCATTACAACGATAATGTAATGGGTGTTAGCACCAAGAACTTCATGGATGAAATGACAAATTTGTACACAGGCTTGAGGGCTTGTAAGTATTTCTTTGGTCTTACTGTGGTCTTGCTACAGGTTGGCTACGCATGTACTTACATAGCTAAATAGGCCATCATATCATGGAACTTCTCACTCAAAAAGGAATAAGAGTCACACCAGACCTCTTTCTCCTCATCAGAGTATCTAATAGAGACTATTCTGTGATGGTTTCAGAGGCTTTTCATGGGCTTTTCTTTTGGTAAAAATTGGGCATCACCGTGGCATCACCCAGACCTGGAAATGAATTTGCATTGTGGGAGTCTACTTCCAATGCTCTTATGCCTGAAGAAAGTGTTAGCCATCTAAGCCAGCGGATTAAAAAACTAGATACAAGCTATAATGGTGAAGATTGTCTCTTGCCTCAGAAAAGTACTCATGGCGAAGTTATCACTTGCCTAGGTATAGTTTTGCATATGCATAAATTATGTAGTTAGATTCTATTCCTAGAGGTTTCAGTTCAGAATTAGCAACATTAAGAGATGCATTGTGACCTGATAAGTAGCTGCAGTAGCATGGGAAGCTAAGCAGCCACTGGTTATTGAAGAAATTCAAGTAGATCCACCACAGGCTATGGAAGTCCGTATCAAAATCACCCACACATCCCTCTGTCATACTGACATTACATTCTGGAATGGCGGGGTAATCAGTAACGTGGTTTCAAGCTTGTTATGCTATATATTTTCCATGAAGGTTGTGGAGCTTGTTATGCTTGTTATTGGTACTCATTGCTGGCCATAACTGTTTTACTTCAAATGGCTTATGTATGTCTATAGGATGAAAACATGCAAACTTTTTCTCACATACTTGGACACAAGGGTGCTGGGTAAACCTTTGTTAGTTACAGTTAATATGAGTCTGATTATATGTTTTTCGAACAAATTACGAAATAAGAGCATACAATTTATGATTTCATGATAATAGAGAGTGTGGGAAAAGGCGTGACAGATATTAAGGTTGGAGACCATGTAATTCCCTTGTTCACAAGAGAGTGTGGAGATTGTGTGTTTTGTAAATCTAAGAAGACTAATCTGTGTGATAAATTGAAAATCAATCTCACAAGAAAAGTGATGAGAAACGATGGAAAGACGTGTTTCTCAACTAAGGGATTGCCCATTTACCATTTCATGTCCACTTCTACATTTAGCGAATACACAGTTGTTGACTATGCTTGCATTGCCAAAATCAATCCAGAGGCTCCACTAGGCAAAGCATGCTTGTTTGGTTGTGGAATAGCCACTGGTATATTTACTGTGACTTTTTTTATGCATCTAAGCCTCAATATTAGAGCTACAATATTCAACTTACAATTAGAATGAGCAATATCTCTTTTGATTATTCAGGTGTTGGAGCTATTTTCAACACAGCTAACATCCAAGGTGGATCAACTGTGGCCATTTTTGGCCTCGGTACCGTTGGCCTTGCTATTAGTAATATCGTCCTGACACTAGTTCAATTTTATGTGATATTCTCTACCAACGCTTTCAGATTTCATGATATTCTCTAAAGTGTACTCATGATGTTTTCATGGGAACTCTGTAGGTCGCAGTGGGTGCAAGAATGAGAGGTGCCTCCAAGATAATTGGTATTGACACAAATTCAAGAAAGTTCATCAAAGGTAAAATGGATTCTCCTATGAAGATCAAACAACCATACACTTTCTGATTCCTAATTATGTAGAACCAACTAAACTAAATATCATCATAATTGAGACCAGGGAATTAAGTAGAAACTCACCAATTAACTTCATTTCCAATGCAGTGAAAGCCTTGGGCGTGACTGAATGCATTAGTCCAAAAGACCATGAAAAGCCCATTCAAGAGGTAAGTTAAATGCTTTTTTTCTTAATAAAATGTTCACTTATTTATCTCTGGTTCACGATAAGGAGAAAGTTATATTTATGTCAGGTAATAGCAGAGAAGACACAAGGAGGTGTGGATTATAGCTTTGAATGCATTGGAAATACATGTGTTTTGTATCAGTCTTTCTTGGCTACTCGGGAGGTAAAACAACTAGTCTTTTTCACTTTTTTAATAGTGATTTAGATTGATGGAGAATCATTATCAGCTGCAACTATTACATTAGGAACAATTATTCCATAAATATCATTAACATATAGTTAAAATAAATACCAGTAATGGAAAGTTACAAAAAATTGAAACTTTAATTTTATATAATTAGAAAAGAAATTGTTAACCAAACCATTCGAATAAAATCTCTTAGAATCTGTCTCAATTCTATATAATTGAAAAATAAATGTTTTCCCAAACCACTCTCACTAATTTGAAAACCCTTCTCTTTACCAAGTCATCTCATTCAAAGTTTCATCATCCTTGTTTTTATTGACATCCTAGATTACCTGCTCAAAAACCCCTGAGATTATATCTATGTTTTCTTGTTCTAGAGTCACAACTTTCAACACCTTGAATTTTAGGCTAGGCATCCCAGCTTTAAGATATTTAAGAACCCGTCTCAATCCCTCATCTCCCACTTCTGCATCATAATTTTTCTATGTCAGTATCTGAGTCTTCAGTAGCTTTAGGTGATACTGAAAAGGAAGCATCTGTAGATTGTCCATTCCTCTACAAGTAGACGTGAAGTAGACCACCTGCTCCTTGTATTTTTTATCACTGTATTTTGTTACAAAAATTTCAAACAAAGGAACTCCTGGAGCTCCTGCAACCAGATGCCTTGCATTATAACCCTTGGCAAAAAATCTCTTATGTTGAGAATAATATGGACGGTTTTGCCATATGGATCATTTGCACCCTCTGCCAAACCAACCCACCATCCAATGTCATGTTTAATCATTCATTGTAAACCTAGATTACAATGATCATGTGGTGGCATGAATATAGGATCTGAAGTGCATGAATAGTTCCCTGAAACGGAATTAGCCCAATTTGAAGAAGTGGAATATTTCTCAATAATGTGTAATGCCTGGATTTAGCCTCCTATTTCCTCTAAATACGGATGAAGTCTTCCTTTCACCATAAAATTTCTTCGCAACACCTTGAATCTGGTTCAGAAGCCTAGAATTGTGGAAACAACAGAGCCCACCGAATGCAAGAGTTTGATTGGGTTGCAGTTAACAGGATAAACTAAACCATGAGAGGTAGAAAGAAGCGGTGGTTTCTTTGATGATCTATGTTGTGATTTGGAGTGTGGCCGAGAACTAGTAGATTTGGGAGATAATTGGAGATTTGCAAACCATCATAATAATAATCCTGTATAAAATATTGAGAGCAACTGTAACCTTAAACACCAATTTTTTTCCCATATAAATATTTTTTAACAAAAATCCATCTGTGATAATAGGTCTGAGGTAAGGTTTGAGGGCCACAGGTGCAACATTGCATGGAAGACTGTTTGAAGGCCAAGAGGCCTATTGTAGGGCCTTCTCTTTAAGTTGCAGGTGCACAGAGACTAGCATAGGTGGAGAAAAGGGTGTTAACCCTTGAACAAAGTTTGGAGCTCTTGTTGTACCAAAATCGTGGGCTGTAGGGTGCCTTGTGTAGGTTTCCAAAGACTAAAACAATGAGTGGGAAGGCTATAGGGGTCTATTTTACAGCTACAATGAAATTAAATTAGAGTTGTCAGAATCTATTAGCTCAGAATTATGTTTTCAACTTCTGCTTGAATTAGAGGCAACTAAGTTGGACTAAATCTTGCGTTTTATAGGCAACTAAGCTAGACTAGAGTTGATCAAAACCTTTTTAGCGTGGAATTTTGTTTCAAAATTCTGTTTGTATTAGATACAATAAATTTTGATCAAATGCTGCATATTTCTGTTGTCTCAGAGTAAGTTCAGAGGTTCGAAAGAAAATTGTGTGCCTTCTCTTCAAATGATTCTGCCATATCTATTTATTACAAGTTATTGTGACATATTGGTAAAATGATCATTATTCTGATAAATAATTTGTGTTTTTAGAATCGATCGCTGCTGCGGAATTATCTTTGGAGATGTCAATAGTTTAACAATTTCATGGAGCAAAATTAGGGACAACTAGTTTAGCTTTGAAGATTCTATAATATATGTCATGGAAGGTGATGTGAGTCCTACTCGTCCTACCGAACTTGAGCTTCCAAGGTAATAAGCAGATTCTTGCACTTGTGCTTTTAGAAGTCCTCAAACCTCGTTGGCCTTTTATAACCTCTAGTCTGCAAGTTTTCTATAGAAGCTTTGGGATATTTGTAATCACGATTGTATATAGAAAAAATGGTTGTTCTCTATTCTAATCTTGACACTGAGAAGACAATATTAAGTGTAGTGCTATACAATAATATTAACTGAAGTGTTTATATAAACAATGGGCTTAATCCCTTGGGAAAGAATAGTGAAAGGATCATTTTCAATTTTTGGCAAAGATTTTCTCCTATCATTTCCTCCTTGGACATTTAAGCCCGTCTTGTGAGCACCTCTATTCATGTAATCGTTATATAAAATCTTGGAAGTCTGATCCCATGCTTCTCAACTGGTTTTCAAATTTGAAAGTCCCATATCATGCTTTTCAACTGATTTTGGAATTATAGATGTTTTCTCTAGCAGAATTGTCTACATGGATGTTCTTTGGCGGGTCTTTTTTGTAAATTTGATCTTGCATAGGTTGCTTCGTTATAAGGTGATAAGGATCTTGGTTCTTGGTGTTCAAGACACTACTTTAATATTGTTTAGCTTAAGTTTTCAAGTGATTCTCTGATTATAGAAATTCCATGTTAGGTCCCTTTAATACTAGTGATTACCCCATTACTATTGTAGTTGTATCCCTTATTAATATTGTTGTGCCTCTATTGTGCCCATATTGTTATTACTGTGCCCCATAGAATCCCTCTATTGTTATTTTTGTGGCTTTATATTATTATTCTTAGGTCGGCTGGGTTATATTGTGACTCCTTAGACTCCTATATATGGAAAGGAGGTTTTGTCATTTGAATCATCCAAGAATTGTTCATTTATGTAATGTAAAGGAGGTTTCCCCCTCAAAGAGGCTGAATTATAAGACGTTGATCTATCTTTTCTATCTTTTTGTGAGCTTGTTTCATAACATTTGGTATCAGCGCTTTGGATTCTAGGGTTTCACTGCTCCAAACAGGTCATCGTGGAATTTTTGATATAACTTTTTTTTCTGCGACGTTTCAGAAGCCTAAAAAAAACCCATTTGAGATGAAATCGCACTGAACCTCGGATCCAAATTTCAAATCTTTTCGCACTATATTTGCGGAGATATGATCTAAGGAAGTTGGTCTTTTTGCAGACTCCTGAATTACATTCCAAACAGGTGACCTAGGGAAAATCGTCATAACTTTCTCTCTGAGCATCAGATTGAAATTTCGTAAGAAGCTACAGAAAGAGGACGGACTGAAGTTTATTGTATATATTTTTCAGAGCCAAAGGTTGAAACAGTGACTCGTGGCATGTCGTACAAGTTCACTCTCCTGAACTAGTCTATAATCAGGTAACTGTGGGAGATTTGGCATAAATCTTCCCTGGAGAATCCAATTTGGATTAGACTAGTGGCATTGGAAAGAGGACACAGGGGGATACTGCAGGTCGCAATTTCAGAACTGGATGATCCGAAATTACAGAGATAGATCAGATTCAATATCAAGCACCTACAAAGTGGAAAAGGGTGTGTAGTTTTTTTTTAAATTTTTGCATAAGCTTGGTTTGAAAAATTAGTTTGAAGGAATTCAAAGGGCATAGTAAATCATTATTATCGGTAATTGATGCCCCAAGGAAAGAAAATGCAAACACCTAGTAAGAAACCTGAAAGTTCTAGCATGACTTATGAAGAAGAGGAGGAAATGAAACATGATATATCAAAATTATGAGACCAAGTGCAACAAGTGTCACTTGCACAAAAAGTAATAGAATCTAAGATGGATGGTTTAAAGAAAGATGTAGAAGCTAAGATGGATGGTTTAAAGAAAGGTGTAGAAGCTAAGATCGATTTTTTAAAGAAAGGCGTAGAAGCTAAGATGAATGACGTGGAAGCTAATTTGAAGACAGGCATGGAAGATTTGAAGACATGCATGGAAGATTTGAAAACAGATTTGAAGACAGATTTGACAAAGTTTCTACAAGAAATGCTTACTAATGGTGAAAGGGTAGTAAAGGACACTCATGATGAGAACAAAAGAAATGTTAATCATGATTTCATAGACTCTAATTTTGGACCGAAGACCCACCATATTCCAAAAATCGATATGAGGAAGTTTGATGGCAAGGATCCTGCAACATGGATATTACAAATGGAGCAATTTTTCGATCTCAATAATGTGAAAAACACACAAAAGGCACGTATTGCAACTTTATATTTGGAACCAAATCAGTTTGTATGGTATCAATGGCTTTGCTCTCGTAAACAAATTATCACTTGGGCAATTTTTACGAAAGAATTGACAGCACATTATGAGGATACAAAAAGCAACACTTTTTTTAGCCAATTGATAAGTCTCAAACAAAAGGTTTCAATAATGGAGCACATTGAGGAGTTCCAAAAATTGAACATAAGGGTAAAAAATATTCCAAAGGAGCCTAGGATTGATGTGTTCATAGGAACTTTAAAGGATAATATCCAACATGATGTTCGCATTTGGGAACCTGATTCATTAGAGAAGGCATTCAGGATAGCAAGAAAAATGGAAAGCAAAATTATGGCAACCAGGAAGCATACCACTCACAACTATAAAGATGAAAGTGTTGTTGCCCCTAGTTTTCCACCACCTATAAGGTTGACACTGTTAGTGTCAGTCTTTCTAGCCTTCCTCCAGTGATCAAATATGCTCTTACAAAGTGGTCTCAGAGTGTCAAGGTCAAATTTTGTCATTTCAAAGAGTTTTCAAGCAAAATTTGGTCACTAGGCATTAGGTCTAGGGTTTGCCCAAATGTCAGTCTATGTCATCATTCAGCTGAGTTTATCATCATTCAGAGGGTTTTCATTGTCATGTCAGTGTCTAATGAGTCATTTCACACCTTGTTCATGCTTCATGTTGCGCCCAGGCAAGGTCATTTCCCTCTCCTAGGGTTTTGAAGGCAATTTCTCTTGGATGGTCAAATCACCGGCAAAACTTGTTTCCTGATGTTCATACACCTTCCCCTATCCTTAAAGTACCTTATCAAACACTTCCCATCCCTTAGATCCGCCAAATTCCTCATTTTTGCACAAACCCTAGTTTCTAGCTACAACCTGGCAATTTTCTAGGTTTGGCCTGTGTTTTGTCCTTTTCGACCCCTTCCCCTCACTCAATCTCTGAGATTCCACTTTCCCCTGCTTCCTAACATCCCTCCCTACTTCCAAAAATTTCCCCAAGAATTTAGAAGCCCTCTATCCCCTTCATTTCGCTCCATTTCGACAAAATCCCTTGTTTCACACATCGGGACAAGTTGCACTCAAAAGCTGTTTCTGAGCAATCAAAGATGAATTTTGCAAAACTGAGAGAGGTTTTTGTCCACAACATGCCAAGGAAGAAAAACCTCTTTCACTTTTTACACAGGTGTCATGGTTTGAGAGAAATGTCAAAAATACCGGCGAGAACGAAGGTGCTCCAAGGACGATTGGCCAAAGCACAAAAACGAAGGAAAACGCCCGATCCACTCCAAACTTTGGCCAAAGCCTCTTTGAATGAGCATGGTACTTGATTGGGGACTCCCAGCCCAAATTTCAAGAAATTTGGAGAAAATTTTGTCATTTGTGAATTTTTTGTGCAATTTACAGGTTTTGGCCATTGGAATGGTCTCACCCCGGGTGAGACCATTTTGGAGGACTGCTCGGAATTTTGAAAACTTGGCATTTTTGGAAAGGGCATGCAAAGAGAAAAATTACCAATACTTGGGAGAAGCCTGATTTTGAGATTTGAGCCTCCAAAAGCTCAAAATACATCAAAAAAATGACTTTCTGCCCACTTTTTGAGTTGCAGAAAGTGACCTTGGGAGAAATGGTTTTTGAGGGGGCAAAACAACTCCAAATTCAGAAATTCCACTTGGGATGGAAAGTAGACAGACCAAGTTTTCCAATGAGCCATCTTGCACCTGATTTGGATCAGTGGAACCCACTCAAAAGTAGCTGCAAAGGGGCGCGACCATTTGAACAGGGGGCGTGACCATTCGAGCCAGCTTTACCAGAATTGACCTTTTTTGTCAAAAAAACACTGTTTTGACTATGGTTGACCATTTTTACTTGTAGATGATGGATAAATTTAATATTTTCATGGCACTTTGATAGATTTTATCTCTCTTTACCCTTCTAGAAGCTTCCATGATGTAAAAAGTGAAAAATTAATGCATGGATGAGTTAGCTAAGTAATAGAGGCAAGTTGTTTGGCTGCCTATTTTCTAGTTCTTAGTTTAGAATTAGTTCAAACTGCTCCTAGGAAGCTGAGCTCGACCCCTAGAGGTGGGGAAAGGAGTTAGATGGTCTAGATGGTCTATATTATGCTCTCTCCTTCTCATTTTCATGGTTGGACTCTTGTGGGAGAAGCATTATTGTATATTGTACATCTATTACTGCAATTTAAGGAAAAGGAAGGCCAGGGTTTTGCAGACATCATTGTGGATTCTTGTGGATTGTTGTGTTGATGGTGTGTTCTCTACATGTTATTGTAAGTGTGTTTATGTGTTCCATCTCTTTCTTTGCTACTAACTGAACAGATGAAGTGATAAAGTTTGAATTCATGCATGCCATGCTCAGCTTTTAATTTTGTTCAATATCTATGTTTTCCACTGTCTAAAGAGGATTCAAAGTTGTTGTTTGCCCTCTTTAGCTCCTCCTCTATCATTCCTGATCCTCCATCTCAGATTAAGGCATCAACACTCACTCCTACCTTGCCCCAAAGATCCCCCTGCAAAAACTGAGCCCAATCCCCGCACCCTGAATTGCACTCCCTCCAAATTGCCACCAAAAACCCCAAAAATCTTTAAATCAACCTCCCTTATCAATTTACTAGCCTAAAATCTTTATCCCTAATTGGTAAGCTTATCATATTGAAAGATCTATCGAATCTGACCCGAGAGAGCCTTCTCATACCTCGTAGGGCTAGCTACGAGGTGAAATGGTTTGATGTAGCCTTGAGAGTTTGTCTATCTCAGCCTAGGTTAATTCCAAGCGCTAACATAGTGGCGACCATACTGGGGAGAACAAACTTGTTTGTGTTGATGTGTTTGTTTCATAAGTCTTAGACGGAGCCTGAAGTTACGCCAGAAGCCTTCGAAAACGCTCTTGTTTTACATCAGCGTTAGTAGATAAACGCTGCTTCAATCAATCTCCGTGAGCTTGTGAACGTAACACTTCATTTGCATTTTACCCCAGTACATGTATCAAGTTCAGATCTGATTGTTGATAGTGAACAACGATTGGACACTTGAAAGGCTGAAACATTCACTTGGCGACTCCTTTCACTGAAGAATCCAGCAACCTATGCTTCATGGTGACTTCACTGCAGGAAGATCAGTAGCTGTGAGATTTTCATGATGGACCTAATCGCAAGAAGATATGCTCCCTTGAGCCGAGATCACATCCCAGGTTTTCCAAATAAAATTCCAAAGGTAGATTGGTCAAGGAATTTGCCTACATTTAAAGATGATGGTAAGAAGGATGCTGCTCTTCATCTAGTTAGATTTCATATGCATATTCGCAAATTCAAGATCGATTTTCCTGAGGATTGCTTGATGAAGATATTCTTGGCCACTCTAGAAGGTAAAGCCCAATCATGGTATGAGAGTTTGCCGTCTGCTTCAATTTATTGTTTAAGGGATTTTCATACCATGTTCTTTGAAAGATATAAGGACTCTTATCCATCATTGAATTTAGTTCAAGACTGTTGCAAGCATGCTTATAGTTTTATTGAAAACCTTGAGAAGTTTTATGAAGATGATAATTTCATGGATGAAGAGATCATGGAAGCTCTGTATAAAAAGCCGTTTCAGCAACACATAGAAATCTTAGAGGATACTTGTCAAGATCAGCAGCTTGAAGACGGTCATATGGCTGAAAATGAGGAAAGAGAAAAGCTTGTTTCAGATCTGCCCACAGAAGACAGCAGCATGCAACCCATCAAGGAGAGTTTTGTTGTTGAGATCATAGATAGAGTTTTGGATTCAGATGTTCATGAACAACAAGGTGAGATCTTTGTGCAAGTAAGTGATGAATCTCCTTTCAATAACTCAGTAATAAATGATAGTTTGAATGCCTTGTCATATGAAGATAATTATTGTTTAAGCAGAAGAAAACAAAAGGCATTGTCTCCTTTGTCTGAAGAGGAGATAGATCAGCTCTTGAAAGGTCCTGTTACAGCCCAAGCTACAGCAGATTTGCAATGCACACCTAGTCAGGAAAGTGTTGGCGAAACTTCTTCCTCTGTTGAAGAAGATGATTGTCTTGTAGATCAGCAAATAGATAATGTTTTCCTTCACAAAGATGATAATCCGGCTGTCATATCATTTGAAGATGACCTACCATATTGTCAGACTACCGAAGATCATAGCATTCAGGATTCCATTTCAGATTCTTCCTCATATGTCTCATGTTTTGAAATGTTGTTTCAAGAGGAGATTTGCTCACCTACTTGTTCAGAATTTTTTGAAGCCCATGAGCATACTTTTATCGAAACACATGATGAAGGAAGATCAGAGTTTGAAGCAAAGGACACCTTGATCTTTCAGCAGGAGGTGGCAGTGGCAAATCTTCATGTTTTTCACGATCCTCTAGCAAGTTTGTTGCAGCCAGCAGTGATAGTGTTTATTGCAGTGTTCAGTGATGAAGGAGATCATGGTCAGCTATGTTTTTGGATGCCCAGTTACCAGTATCTATTGTTGATCATGAGATCTGATTGGGAGAATCAGTCAAGAAGGCATCTGCTTGATTGGTTGCATTGGCATTTTGATATAGTTTGATGTATATTGTCTTGTAAGAAACACAGGTGGTTGTCATCATGATTTCAAATCTTGATGGACTGCTGCCCTTCAAAAAGCTTTGTAAGTCTTGTTTTATCAGTCATGAATCATTTGTGTTTGGTCTGTTGAGTGAGTTTTGTCAAGTTATTTCAGTTTGCCATCGAGTCAGTTTGAGTCAAGCTTCAGTTAAGTTTCAGTCAGTTTTCAGTCAAGTTTTCATTCAATAAATGAGTCAAAGTCTTGTGTCGTTTGCCGAAATAATGACTCCATCGCCCAATGGTTGCAAGCACTGGTCTGCTCTCCCAGAGGTCTGAGGTTCTTGGCACCTCCAAGGAGCTACCATCCCCATTGGAGCCAATGTTAGTGTCAGTCTTTCCAGCCTTCCTCCAGTGATCAAATATGCTCTTACAAAGTGGTCTCAGAGTGTCAAGGTCAAATTTTGTCATTTCAAAGAGTTTTCAAGCAAAATTTGGTCACTAGGCATTAGGTCTAGGGTTTGCCCAAATGTCAGTCTATGTCATCATTCAGCTGAGTTTATCATCATTCAGAGGGTTTTCATTGTCATGTCAGTGTCTAATGAGTCATTTCACACCTTGTTCATGCTTCATGTTGCGCCCAGGCAAGGTCATTTCCCTCTCCTAGGGTTTTGAAGGCAATTTCTCTTGGATGGTCAAATCACCGGCAAAAATTGTTTCCTGATGTTCATACACCTTCCCCTATCCTTAAAGTACTTTATCAAACACTTCCATCCCTTAGATCCGCCAAATTCCTCATTTTTGCACAAACCCTAGTTTCTAGCTACAACCTGGCAATTTTCTAGGTTTGGCCTGTGTTTTGTCCTTTTCGACCCCTTCCCCTCACTCAATCTCTAAGATTCCACTTTCCCCTGCTTCCTAACATCCCTCCCTACTTCCAAAAATTTCCCCAAGAATTTAGAAGCCCTCTATCCCCTTCATTTCGCTCCATTTCGACAAAATCCCTTGTTTCACACATCGGGACAAGTTGCACTCAAAAGCTGTTTCTGAGCAATCAAAGATGAATTTTGCAAAACTGAGAGAGGTTTTTGTCCACAACATGTCAAGGAAGAAAAACCTCTTTCACTTTTTACACAGGTGTCATGGTTTGAGAGAAATGTCAAAAATACCGGCGAGAATGAAGGTGCTCCAAGGACGGTTGGCCAAAGCACAAAAACGAAGGAAAACGCCCGATCCACTCCAAACTTTGGCCAAAGCCTCTTTGAATGAGCATGGTACTTGATTGGGGACTCCCAGCCCAAATTTCAAGAAATTTGGAGAAAATTTTGTCATTTGTGAATTTTTTGTGCAATTTACAGGTTTTGGCCATTGGAATGGTCTCACCCCGGGTGAGACCATTTTGGAGGACTGCTCGGAATTTTGAAAACTTGGCATTTTTGGAAAGGGAATGCAAAGATAAAAATTACCAATACTTGGGAGAAGCCTGATTTTGAGATTTGAGCCTCCAAAAGCTCAAAATACATCAAAAAAATGACTTTCTGCCCACTTTTTGAGTTGCAGAAAGTGACCTTGGGAGAAATGGTTTTTGAGGGGGCAAAACAACTCCAAATTCAGAAATTCCACTTGGGATGGAAAGTAGACAGACCAAGCTTTCCAATGAGCCATCTTGCACCTGATTTGGATCAGTGGAACCCACTCAAAAGTAGCTGCAAAGGGGCGCGACCATTTGAACAGGGGGCGCGACCATTCGAGCCAGCTTTACCAGAATTGACCTTTTTTGTCAAAAAAACACTGTTTTGACTATGGTTGACCATTTTTACTTGTAGATGATGGATAAATGTAATATTTTCATGGCACTTTGATAGATTTTATCTCTCTTTACCCTTCTAGAAGTTTCCATGATGTAAAAAGTGAAAAATTAATGCATGGATGAGTTAGCAAAGTAATAGAGGCAAGTTGTTTGGCTGCCTATTTTCTAGTTCTTAGTTTAGAATTAGTTCAAACTGCTCCTAGGAAGCTGAGCTCGACCCCTAGAGGTGGGGAAAGGAGTTAGATGGTCTAGATGGTCTATATTATGCTCTCTCCTTCTCATTTTCATGGTTGGACTCTTGTGGGAGAAGCATTATTGTATATTGTACATCTATTACTGCAATTTAAGGAAAAGGAAGGCCAGGGTTTTGCAGACATCATTGTGGATTGTTGTGGATTGTTGTGTTGATGGTGTGTTCTCTACATGTTATTGTAAGTGTGTTTATGTGTTCCATCTCTTTCTTTGCTGCTAACTGAACAGATGAAGTGATAAAGTTTGAATTCATGCATGCCATGCTCAGCTTTTAATTTTGTTCAATATCTATGTTTTCCACTGTCTAAAGAGGATTCAAAGTTGTTGTTTGCCCTCTTTAGCTCCTCCTCTATCATTCCTGATCCTCCATCTCAGATTAAGGCATCAACACTCACTCCTACCTTGCCCCAAAGATCCCCCTGCAAAAACTGAGCCCAATCCCCGCACCCTGAATTGCACTCCCTCCAAATTGCCACCAAAAACCCCAAAAATCTTTAAATCAACCTCCCTTATCAATTTACTAGCCTAAAATCTTTATCCCTAATTGGTCAGCTTATCATATTGAAAGATCTACCGAATCTGACCCGAGAGAGCCTTCTCATACCTCGTAGGGCTAGCTACGAGGTGAAATGGTTTGATGTAGCCTTGAGAGTTTGTCTATCTCAGCCTAGGTGAATTCCAAGCGCTAACAGACACCACAACAATTGGAAGAAAAAAGATCAAAAGGGCTTTGTTATAGTTGTGATAGCAAATACAATAAAGGTCATAAGTGTGTTGAGAAAAAAATAATCTACATAGATTGTGAAGAGGAAGAAGAAAAGGAGCAAGAAAGGTTGAAAGAAGAGGATATACTCTAGGAAATAAGCCTAGATAAAGAAGAAATGAATCTGACCATATCTTGTAATGCATTGGCTGGAATTACCACTCCTCAAACCATCAAGATAGAAGGACAAATCAAGAAGAAAAAGGTAATAGTGTTGATTGATTTAGGAAGTACCCACAATTTTATTCATTGTAAGATAGAAAAAGAATTGAATTGCTTCCTATATCCAGCACCAGAGTGTCAAGTGATGATTACAAATGGAGAAACAATAAATTGCTTTGGAAAGTGCCATAATATCAAGCTATCCATGGGAGAATATGTATTGACTAGCCCAATGCTTTCCATTCCAATGGGAGGTGCTGATGTTGTACTAGGAGTCCAATGGCTACAATCCTTGGGTACAATAGCTTTTAATTTTCAAGAAATTTTCATGAAATTTTCTACGGAAGGAAAGGAAGTTGAATTAAGGGGTATTGCAGGGAAACCGGGAAAGATAATCAGCTCTAACGGTATGACAAAGCTTCTAAAAAAGGAACAAAGAGGTGTAATTGCACAATTATGTTTGCTAGATGTTTCCACATTGGAATCATCTATTTCTCCAGATCTCCAAAAAGTCTTGGACAATCATTCCAAGGTATTTGAGACTCCCAAAGGTCTCCCACCTATTCGTGATCATGATCATGCTATTCATCTGATTCCAGGAAGTGTTCCTCCAAACATCAGGCCGTACAGATATCCCTATGCCCAAAAGAGTGAAATTGAACGTATGGTTGCAGAAATGCTAGAGGCTGGTATAATTCAACCTAGTCAAAGTTCTTTCTCTACTCCAGTAGTATTGGTGCACAAGAAGGATGGATCATGGCGCATGTGTCCAGATTATAGGGAGCTCAACAAGCTCACTATTAAAGATAAGTTTCCCATTTTGTCATTGATGAATTACTGGATGAATTGCATGGATCAATTTACTTCACCAAGTTGGATCTTCGTTTAGGATATCATCAAATCAGAATGAAGACTGAAGACATTTCAAAAATAGCATTTAGAACTCATGAGGGTCATTATGAATTTTTGGTCATGCCTTTTGGCCTTACCAATGCACCTTCTACATTTCAAGGTTTGATGAATTCCATTTTCAAACCCTTCCTTAGAAAATTTGTGTTAGTATTTTTTGATGATATACTAATCTACAACAAGTCTTGGAAGGATCATGTTGAACATGTTGACAGGGTGCTACAACTATTGGAGGAGAAACAATTATATGCAAAAAGATCCAAATGTTTCTTTGGAGTACAAGAGGTGGAATATCTGGGTCATATTGTATCTCATGAAGGAGTTAAGGTAGACCCTAGCAAAATTAAAGCCATTAAATAATGGAAAATCCCCACATCCATAAAGCATCTGCGAGGATTTCTCGGGTTGACAGGGTATTATCGCAAGTTTGTTAAGAATTATGGGAGAATAGCAACACCTCTAACAACATTATTGAAGAAAGATGCATTTTCATGGACTCTAGAAGCAACAATACCTTCGAACATCTTAAAGAGGCAATGTGCCAAGCACCGGTCTTAGCTACACCGGACTTCACAAAAACCTTTATTGTGGAATGTGATGCTTCAGGAAATGGAATTGGTGCTGTTTTAATGCAAGATGAAAGACCCATTGCTTTTGAAAGTCATCCAATCAAGGGAAAGTTTTTACACAAAGCTATTTATGAGAAGGAAATGTTGGCAATACTACATGCACTTAAGAAATGGTGACCCTACCTAATTGGAAGACACTTCAAGGTAAAAACGGATCATGATAGCCTTAAATACTTTTTAGAACAAAGATTATCCTCTGAAGAGCAACAAAAGTGGGTCACAAAGATGTTAGGTTATGACTTTGAAATCATCTACAAAAAAGGGAAGCAAAATGTGGTGGCAGATGCACTCTCAAGAAAGGATGAGGATGTGGAAGCATTGTTGTGCACCATTTCTATTATCCAACCAAATTGGATAAACGAAGGAAGGGAGGAATGGAAGAATGATGAAGAAGTGTGGGCACTTATTCGAAAGTTACAACAAGATTCCAGTACATCTGATACATTTAGCTAGCAAAATGATTCGTTATGGTACAAAGATCACTTATACCTCTGTAAGAATTCCCAACTCAAACAAAAGATTCTTATGGAATTGCACACTTCTGCCTTAGGAGGGCACTCAGGATTTTTAAAAACTTACCATAAGGTTAAGAAGGAATTTTTTTGGGATGGCCTTAAATCAGATATTCAAAAGTTTGTGGCAGAATGTTTGGTTTGCCAACAAAATAAAGTTGAAACAATTAAGACCCCGGGTCTATTACAACCTTTATCCATTCCAAGCCAAAGTTGGGAGGAGGTTTCAATGGATTTTATCACAAGTTTACCCAAGTCTGAGGGAAAGAGTGTCATCATGGTGGTAGTTGATAGACTTACCAAGTATGCACACTTTTGTGCATTATCACATCCATTTAAAGCCAATACAGTTTCTACTGCATTTATGGAAACAATTCAAAAGCTACATGGAAACCCAAAGATTATTGTAAGTGATAGAGATCCCATTTTCACTGGAAATTTTTGGACAAAATTATTTTCTTCTCTTGGTACTCAGTTAGCTCATAGCTCATCTTATCATCCTCAATCTGATGGGCAAACTGAGATAGTAAACAAATGTTTGGAAGGATATCTTTGTTGCTTTGTATCTGATAAACTGACACAATGGGTCAAATGGTTGCCTCTGGCTGAATGGTGGTATAACACTTCCTTCCATACAACAACAAAAATGACCCCATTTATGGCACTTTATGGATATCAGCCACCATCCATCACATCATATTTAAGAGAAAATTCTAAGGTTCAAGCAGTGGAACATCACATCGAACATCAACAACAAGTCCTCCAACTCTTAAAGGATAACCTCATGTTGGCACAGAATCGAATGAACCAACAGGTCAGATCAACATCGCAGCGAAAGAAGTTTTGATGTAGGTGATTGGGTATTCCTACGGCTACAACCATATAAACAAATGTCCCTCAAGCAAGCTAAGAAGGATAATAAATTATCACCAAAGTATTATGGTCCGTACAAGGTGTTGCAAAAGATTGGTACTATGGCATACAAATTGGAGCTTCCTGCAGCTTCTCGAGTGCACCCAGATTTCCATGTTTCATGTTTAAAGAAGGTTATAGGCGACAAGCTCCTAGTTCAAACAATATTGCCAGAACTTGATGAGGAAGGAAGAATTATATTGGAATCCGAAGCAGTCACAGAAACAAGAACTCGATAGCTACGAAATCGATCAATTTCGAAGTATCTCATCAAGTGGAAGAACTTATCCGCTGAAAATTCCACATGGGAGGATGAGAATTTTATACAAAAGCATCCAGAACTACTCAAGTGTTGAGGACAACACTTTTTTGAAGGAGAGGGGCATGTTAGGTCCCTATAATACTAGTGATTACCCCATTACTATTGTAGTTGTATCCCTTATTAATATTGTTGTGCCCCTATTGTGCCCATATTGTTATTACTGTGCCCCATAGAATCCCTCTATTGTTATTTTTGTGGCTTTATATTATTATTGTTAGGTCAGCTGGGTTATATTGTGACTCCTTAGACTCCTATATATAGAAAGGAGGTTTTGTCATTTGAATCATCCAAGAATTGTTCATTTATGTAATGTAAAGGAGGTTTCCCCTTGAAGAGGCTGAATTCTAAGGCGTTGATCTATCTTTTCTATCTTTTTGTGAGCTGGTTTCATAACATTCCAAGGTCATTCCTATTTCAAGGAAGTGATATTAGTTCTTAATATTGTTTATAGGGTTGTTTCTATTTCCTATATGATGTTAGTTCCAATGTAATCGCTCATTATTTAAAGTAGACCTTAAGGAGAAATCCATTATATCTAGCTTGAGTGGGCCTAATGGTTAAGAGCATGTGTTTCCTCCTAAGAGGTCATAGGTTCAAAACCAGAGAGGGTAGAGTATGTATGCCTTCATTGACATAGCGGTCAAATCACTGTGTGGAGGTGGGTCCCTTGTGGCACAAGTAAGGGGGTCTCATACACCAATGTCGTGTCTAGCTTGGTTGTGAACTTAAAATTGGATAATCAAAATATCCTCTAGAAATTTTAGAATTGTATTTCAAAGGTATGAGAGTGCAAGGAAGCCTTGTCTTTAGTGAGGTGCGTGATAAGGTAATGCTTGCCTTCAACATGTAAAAAATATTGTAAGCATTTGGAGGTTTAATTTGGAATACATCATTGTTTTGAGCTAGCCAAATGGAGCGGATCACCTCTACAACCAAAATATTGTCTTATGTTCTAGTTGTAGTCCATTCATTTAATGCCTATGTGTTATCTCCAATCCATTGTTGCATTTTACATAGTCTATGAGTGATAGCCCATATCTCATTGGTGAGATGACAGTGAATCAAAAGGTGATTTCATGCTTTCGTGTTATTCCCTTAAGAGCACATGTGTTGGGACTTGTCCATCCTCTTCTTCTAAGCATGTCTAGGTTGGGATTGCACCCTTGATTTGAGATTTGGGGCCCCAACCTTGGTTGTAGATAGTTTTCTTGCATCTAGAGGGTCTAGACTTGTGCTTGAACACCTTATTTGGTACAAACCTATTCATGAAGATTCATCAATTGGTTTTTCATCATCATATAGATCAATTTATATGTTATTTTATATACATGCACATAATCAATCTTCCTAAAACACGGTTGATCTTTGTGTGTCTTAGACCATTAAATGCCACAAATCATAGTTAGATGTGCTTGAGTGTGGGTTAAGTAATTGCATTGTGGGAGAACTAATATGCATTTACAATGTATATCAAAAGAAGAAAGGTGCATTGTAGAATGCATGTGGGGTCATAAGAGAGGCATCATGTCACTATACAAAGGATATAAAAATAAAAGGGTATAAAAAATGTGAACAAAAAAATGGATACATACAATATTTAGTGAAAATAGGGGTTTTTTAAATTGGGAAGGTGTATTGGATTTATATTGGTATGGGGTTAAATAATGTGATTTTTAGATGTATTTTCCAATATGTAGTCAAATTAAGGGTATTGTTTAGTATGCCACGAATGCATGTGCTATGTCAGAGGTTTAGTGAGTGAAGCCCCCGTGTGTTGAGCTCCCTATAATCCGGACACATGCACCATGATCCATCCTTCTTGTGCACAAATACTACTAGAGCAGAGAAAGAACTTTGACTAGGTTGAATTATACCAGCCTCTAGAATTTCTGCAACCATACGTTCAATTTCACTCTTTTGGGAATAGGGATATCTGTAAGGCCTGATGTTTGGAGGAACACTTCCTGGAATCAAATCAATAGCATGATCATGATCACAAATAGGTGGGAGGCCTTTGGGAGTCTCAAATACCTTAAAATGATTGTCCAAGACTTTTTGGAGATTTGGAGAAATAGATGATTTCGATGTGGGAACCTCTAGCGAACATAATTGTGCAATTACACCTCATTGTTCTTTCTTTAGAAGCTTTCTCATGCCGTTAGAGCTGATTATCTTTCCTGATTTCCCTACGATACCCCTTAATTCAACTTCCTCTCCTTCCGTAAATCTTTTCAAGAAAAGTTCTTGAAAATTAAAAGTTATAATACCCAAAGATTGTAGCCATTGTACTCCTAATACAACATCAGCACCACCCATTGGAATGGAAAGCATTGGCTATTCAATACATATTCTCCCATGGATAGCTTGATATTATGGCATTTTCCAGAGCAATTTATGGTTCCTCCATTTGCAACCATAACTTGACACTCTGGTGCTAGATATAGGAAGCAATTCAATTCTTTGGCTATATTACAATGAATGAAATTATGGGTACTCCCCGAATCAATCAACACTATTAAATTTTTCTTCTTGATATGTCCTTCTATCTTAAGAGTTTGAGGAGTGGTAATTCTAGCCAATGCTTACAATATATGGCCAGATTCATTTCTTCTTTATCTAGGGTTTATTCTTGGTGTATATCCTCTTCTTTTGATGTTTTTTGTTTATTTTCTTCCTCCTCTTCACAATCTATGTAAAATAATTTCTCCCCAGCACACTTATGACCTTTAGTGTATTTGCTATCACAATTGTAACAAAGCCCTTTTGCTCTTATTTCTTCCAATTGTTGTGGTGTCAACCTTGTAGGTTGTGGAAGGCTAGGAACAACAACACTTCCATCTTTATAGTTGTGAGCGGTAGGCTTCCTTGTTGTCATAATTTTGCTTTCAATTTTTCTTGCCAACCTGAATGCCTTCTCCAATGAATCAGGTTCCTAAAGGCAAACCTCATGTTGGATGTTATCCTTTAAAGTCCCTATGAACACATTTTTTTTTTTTTTTTTTTCTTTCGCTAAGACTAACCTACGCACCCACGGGGATTTGAACCAGTGACCTATCGCAAGGAGTGCCTTAACAACGCACCCATTCACCGTCAATCCAAAGCCCCGTGGGCTAAGTCCCTATGAACACATTAATCCTATGCTCCTTTGGAATATATTTTACTCTTATATTCAATTTTTGGAAGTCCTCAATGTGCTCCATCATTGAACCCTTTTGTTTGAGATTTATTAATTGGCTAAAAAATGTGTTGCTTTTTGTATCCTCATAATATGCTATTATTTCTTCCGTAAAAATTATGCAAGTGACAATTTGTTTACGAGAGAAAAGCCATCAATACCATACAAAATGATTTGGTTGCAAATATAAATTTGCAATGCATACCTTTTGTGTCTTTTTCACATTATGGAGATTGAAATATTGCTCCATCTGTAGTATCCATGTTACGGGATCCTTGCCATCAAACTTCCTCATATCGATATTTGGAACATGGTGGGTCTTCAATCCAACGTTAGATTCTATGAAATCATGATTAAAGTTTCTTTTGTTCTCATCATGAGTTTCCTTTAATACCCTTTCGCCATTAGTAAGCATTTCTTGTAGCAACTTTGTCAAATCTATCTTCAAATATTCCATGTTGCCTTTAAGATTTGCTTCTATATCATCCATCTTAGCTTCCATGCCATCCATCTTAGCTTCCACACCATTTATCTTAGCTTCTACACCATTCATATTAGCTTCCATGCCATTCATCTTACCTTCCATTCCTTTCTTTAATCCATTCATCTTAACTTCTGTTACTCTTTGTTAGAGTGAAAATTGTTGCACTTGGTCTCGTAATTTTGGTATATCATGTTGCATTTCTTCCTCTTATTCATGAGTCATGGTAGATATTTTAGGTTGCTTAATAGGTGTTTCCATTTTCTTTCTTTGGGTCATCAATTAATGATAATTATGCCTCTCTATGCCCTTTGAATCACTTCAAACTAATTTTTCAAACCAAACTAATGCAAATTTAAAAAATAAACTACACACCATTTTTTTCTTTGTAGGAGATTGATATTGAATATGTCGTATCTATGAAATTTCATATCACAAAGGACTAAAATTGTGACTTGTGGTAGACCTCTGTGTCCTCTTTCCAACGCCACCTGTATGATCAAAATTGGATTCTCCAAGAAAGAGTTATGCCCAATCTCCCAAGATGACCTGATTATATACTTTTTTAGTAGAGCGAACTTGTACAAAGTGCCATGTGTCATTGTTTCGACCTTCGGATGTGAAGACGATACAAAGAAAACTATAGTCCGTGCTCTTTCTGTAACTTCTTAAGAAATTTCAATCTAATTCTAAGAGAGAATGTTATGAAGATTTTACCAAGGTCACCTATTTGGGATGTAATTCGGGAGCCTGCAAAAACCCTAACTTTCTTGGATCATATCTCCGAAAATATAATGAGAAAATATATAAAATTTAGACCCAAGGTTCATCAAGATTCCAGCTCAAATGGGTTTTAATTTCAGTCTCTGAAACATCGTAGAAAAAAGTTATAGTGAAAATGCCACAATGACCTATTTGGAGCAGCGAAACCCTAAAATCCCATCCTGTGATACAAAATGTTATGCAACCAGCTCATAAAATAGAAGAAAAGATAGATCAATGACTTCAAAATCGGCCTCTTAGAGGGGGAAACTTCCTTTACATTAAACAAATGAATAATTCTTGGATGATACAAATGAAAAAACCTCCTTTCTATATATAGGAGTCTAAGGGGTGACAATATAATCAAAGCCGACATAACAATAATAATATAAGGGCACAACAATAATAATAGTGGGCTTCTATGAGGAACACTAATAGCAATATGGAAAAAATAGGGAGCACAACAATAATAATAAGGGCTACAATGACAATAGTAATGGGGGAATCACTAGTATTATAGGGACCTAACAACTAATAAAGTGAAAATAATTAAAAGCTAAGTGATAATGATTCATCCCCTGTCAATATCACTATGTATTTCCAGATTCTCTAGTGGACAAATCCAAGTCAACAGTAGGACTCGAAGCCATTACAACAATGAACTTGTGAAGAGCTCTCAACATGTCACTTGTGAGAAAAGAACCTAGGCGGGGAGGATACCACTCCTCTCAAGCACCCAGATAAGACCCATTAATTGAGGAAGACATTTTTATTGCACTGTTACAAAAATGCACTTACTAAAGGCTCTACATGTAACTTGTGGGAATAATTCCTTCATTTGGTAGATAACACTCTCAAGCACTTGGGTTAAACCCAATTCATTAAAGAATACATTTTTGTGTGAAGCAATTAAACATTTCAATAATATAGCCCATTTATGTTTCCATTTTGTGTCACGAGGCGCTTAATTGGTGGTTGGTCAAGTGGGGTTGGGGATATTCCACCCCCTAGAGTTCAATTCCTCTCAAGAATTGACATACTTTAGGCCCTAAAAAATGTGAGGGCTTGCCATCTATAATTGATGACAACAAATAAATTCTTAACCAAGTGTTGATGGCTTTCTACTTCAGTGTGTTTGGCTGGCACTAATAAGTAAAACATGAAGCACTTCAAAATAATCCCCTATATTTCCATTTTTTTTGTTAGAAAATATTGAATATAACCAACATAGATCCATCTAATTTTGGATCTACCAAGCACCGAGAGGGAGGTACCAAGTGCACTACAACCCAATATGGGGGAGATGTTGTCATGTATCGTTACATTTAAAAATAATAAAATAATACTACATTAATAGATAAAAAATAGGAATAACGAAAAAATAAATGTTGACATAAGTAAAATACTTCAATTTCGACCATAATTTTATGTCAATTTTATATAGAGAAAAATAAAGAAATTCAAAGTAAAAACATTCTTATATTTTCACTTTATATTGTTGAGGAGATGTGTAAGAGTAGATATATAATAGCTAAAAAATATTAATAACAATCAAAAGTTTAATGTGGGTTATAAATCAAATATTTCAATATGCATGTTAAATAAAATATCTTAACAAAACGTGTAAGAATTCTTATTTCATCAATAAGTGTCTTCTAATCAAAATTATGGGAGAATATATATATATATATATATATATATATATATAGAGAGAGAGAGAGAGAGAGAGAGAGAGAGAGAGAGATTTCTTATAGTTAAAACATTTTATTTTATTAGTGTGTTACTCAAAACTAGCATAGATTCGTCTAACACCGGATCTACCAAGAGCCAAGAGTAATAAAATGTCTCAAGGTTCAAGCCTTTCGTCAAATTTTGCACTCAAAAAAAGGTTTACATATTGAGAGATTTGATTCCTATTGGCACTTGGTAGATCCAGAGTTAGATAGATCTATGCTTGCTAAACTCTAGTGTGAAGGAGGCTAAGTTCAGTCTGTTAAGAGGCCAAGGTTTGTTCTAGAGGCCAAATTATGTTGAAGCCAAGGTATGTTCTAAGAGGTTGGATTTTTTGTTGTTGTTGAGAGGGTGAGGTAAGTTCTACAAGTCAATTTCTGAAAGAGGCCAAGTCCTAGCCGAGTATTGTGTGTTGGTTTAGAGGAGGCTAAGCCGTAATTCATTAAGACCGCTTATACATAAGTGACAACAAATTTGTCAAGGTTAAATACAATTTTCCAGATTGAGGCCTGCAAATTTGTAAGCTGGTGCTTACAGAGAATTTGTGTCCTCATCCTTTTGATAGGCTAGAGCTTGCAATTTTTGTAAATTGGTGTTTATGGAGGACTAGTGTCGTCACAAGTGGTTGTAATAAATTGAAGATTGTTTGAAAAACATTCAAGTTTCAATTTTGAATTTTCATTTTAATCTTAGTGTTTATGCATTGTTTTGATGATTGATTATGTGATGAAGTTTTATTTTTAAGATTAATAAAGTGAAAATAATTTAAACCTAAGTGATAATGATTCACCTCCCCCTCGCCTTTCAATATCATCATGTATTTCCAACAATTAGATTTTTTAGTGGACAAGGTCAAGTCAACAATAACACTCAAAGCCATTACAACAATGAACTTGTGAAGAACTCAACATGTCACTTGTGAGAATAGAACCTAGATGGGGAGGATAACACTCCTGTCAAACACTCAGGCTAGACCAATTAACTAAAGAAGACACTTTTTAATGGATTGTTACAACAATACACTTGTTAAAGGCTCTACATGTAACTTGTGGGAATAGTTCATTTTGAGGATAACACTCTAAAGTAATTAGGCTAGACCCAATTAATTATGGAAGACATTTTTCTATGAAGTAATTAAATAGTTCAATAATATAGTCCATTTATGTTTCCATTTTGTGTCACGAGGTGCCTAATTGATGGCTGGTCAAGTGGGTGTGCGAATATTCCACCCACTAAAGTTCAGTTCCTCTCAAGAATTGACATACTTCAAGCCCTAAAAAATGTGAGGGCTTTTCATCTATAGGTTATGACAACAGATAAATTTCTTAATCCTAGTATTTGATGGCTTTCCATTTAGTGTTTTTAGGTGGCACTAATAAATACAAGAAGAAGCGCTTAAGAATTAATTCCCTATATTTCTAATTTTTTTTGGTAGACAAAATTGAGTATAACTAGCATAGATCCATTTAATTTAGGATCTACCAGAAAAAGCATATACGAAAGTATTGCAATCAATAACAAAGGGGGAGATTTTTGAAAATGGTTGTTATTGATGTCAAAGGTTATCTAAATGAAAGAGAAAGTTATATAGTAAAATAACATCTTTCGAGACATTTCCAATGATATATGACATGCCTTCTAACTCTCACAATTGAGGAGAAATGTTTTTTTGAATATTCATTATACATTTTGGTAGTTGCACAAGTTGACCAAGTTAGTGAATAAGTCAGCCTAGCCAATGGACAAGTTGACCCTACCCTAAACCCCAAATGCATTGTAAATAGGCATGAGGAGAGTTTCTAACCATTGCTCAAGCAAGTTTGGTTCCGATTTGGTAAGAAGGAGTAGATTTGAGGTTCATACTGTTGATTCATGGTAGCATCAGATGTGCTCTAAGCCTCAAAATTTGTTGGGAGGCTAGGACACATGTATTCAAGAATACCCAAAAACCGTTTTGAGAAATTCAACTCAGAGGCAGTTTTATTAAAATAATTAATTATTTTTAATGGATGTCTAAGTATAAACTTAGGAAATTAAAATAATTAAAGGGTATTAATTAAACTGGGTGTGAAACTTCTAGAAGAAGACGAGGATCAAGTCAAAATGAACTGAGGCATTGATAAGAAGCTAATCTGGCCCTTTGATTATTCAACGAGGAGATCATAAGGACTTTGATGGGCATTTGGAACACACACCAGGAAGATACCTAGTTGCTTAAGTAGATTGATTTTCTCACTGGTTGAAGTTCGGCAAGAGAAAATCGAATCAGAGGGTGAGTTGCAAGTGAGAGAGAGAGGGTGTCAACAATAATTGAGAGTGCAGGAAAAAACAGGAAGAGGTAGTGCAAAAGAGGGATGCATATCACCCACACGGAAGTAGTGACGCAGGGATAACAATCACTACACAGACGGTGACGTAGTGTGGCTAGCGCGAGGGCAACAAGTCCTCTCAGGTGTCAGAAATTCACTACGAAGTGGAGGAATTTGTTTGTAAAATTTCTCTAAGTTATTCTTCTTCTATCCTGCTATCCATAGATTGTAAATGATATTTTGTTGAAGAATAATAAAGGAGACCCTCATCTGCTACACCGATTTTCCCACAATGGGTTTTTCTAGGGACAATTGTCCAAAAATAACTGTATTAATGTGTTATTGTTGTGCTAGTATTTTCCTTACATTTATTTTCAGCAGTAATTAATTTTTGAAGGCTGCAGTGTATGTATTTCAATATTTTTCGTAAGGCAACTACAAATAATTTGTTTCAGTAAATTAAGAAATAGAAGAAATATTATCACTTGTTGCAGTAGGATTTAGAATTTCCATATTTTCATACATATGTCATGAATCGTTATGTGAAGTAAAGCCGAGTTGGAGAAGTCTTTTGTGAAGTATTTGCTAAGCTGTGGAAGGTTTTTTGGCATCCTTTTTGAAGGTTTTTCCATCTATTTTGGTTCTAGTTTAAAGGAGGCCTTGTTCTGGTGTGAAGGAGGCCGAGTTTTTTTTTTAAAAAGGTCAAGTTCAGTGCTATTGAAAGGCCAAGGTTTATTTTAGAGGCCGAACTCTGTTAAAGCTATGACATGTTCTAAGAGACTAAAATATGTTTTGTTCAAAGACTAAGGTATGTTCTACAAGTTGAGTTTCGAAGGAGGCCAAGCCTTAGCCAAGTTTTGTGTGTTGGTTTAGAGGAGACTAAGTCCTAATTCATTTAGGTTGCCTAAACAAAAGTGAAAACATATTTGTAAAGGTTAAGTACAAGTAACTAGATTGAAGCCTGCAAATTTGTAAGTTGGTGCTTACAAAATATTGGTGTCCTCATCTTCTTGATAGGTTGGAGCTTGCAATTTTTGTAAGTTGGTGTTTACTGTGAAAATTTCTAACACGAAATTCTACTGCAGTAATTGATTTATTTCTTCTACTTATTTTCTACAATAACTTATTTAAAAAACCCTTCAGTAAACATTAAAATAATTATATTGCAGTTATCACATAATAGCATAGAGAAAATAACAATGATATACAAGCACAAGAATCAATCACATCAACACAATTATTTTGGACAATTGTCCCTGGAAAAACCCAATGTGGGAAAACTGGTGCAACAGATGAGGGTTTATTTATTAATCTTCAACAACAACCTCTTTACAAGGAAAGATTCTACAAAATACTGAGACACTTCTGAGAGAAAACACCCGAGACAATTTTTATCCTCCTCCTGGAGAAGTTCTAACACCCTGGAGACCCTCTATCCTTCTCTGCTTCTTTCTTGTGTGACTTCTGCGTTAGCCTGCGTGAGAAATGCATCTCCAGCTGCACTGTCTCACTGATATTCCCTCTGTGTTGTCTCTCAGATGATCTGCATCACCTATTCCTCAGTCTCTGACTGATGTTGATACCCTCATTTTCCTTCATCCTGCTACTCTCCCTTTGAAATCGAACTTCTTCTCCTTGAGAATTGATTTCCCTCAGGTTACTGAGTATTTTCCCCGCATGTCTCCAAATGAATCTCAAGTCTTCTCTTATACTTTTCCTGTTGATGAATCAATGACCGAGATTAAGTCTCTAATCAATGGATAAGATTAAAACAGACTTGATCCTTGTCTCTTAGAAGCTTCTCACCCATATGTTTATTAATACCCATTAATATTTTTAGTTTCCTAAATTTAGACTTAGGAACCCATTACAAATATTAATTATTTTAATGACTCCTCATTCGGTTGGAATCTCCAAAAAAATTTTGGGTCTTGGATATCTCATGTGTTCTATCCCCTCCATAAAATTTCGGAGCTAGAGCACATCTGATGCTACCCAAAGTCAACACTCCCTCTTAGTGAGGAACGCGCTCTAGCAATGCTTCCCAATAGAAGCACCACATTGATCCATGACATCGGTCCTCTGTGCTATTGATGCTTGACCTGCTGCCCCTCATCTACTATGATGCTGCAACCTGTACTGCTACCCATGAAACTGCAACTGTCATTGCTACATCTGTACTGCAACTCCCTCTGAATATGATGCATCATGTTGCCCATAGCACTGCCACTCCTAAATGTTGCACTGCAACTCCATATACTATCCACTTCTGCTACTGAAATGTATTCTTCACCATTGCCATCTTCTCTCTTAAATAAACAAACTTTGTTCTTCCTAGAGCCTTGGTGAGAATGTCTGCCACCTATTCTCCTGTTGGGGTGTACCTCAAGTGTACTACCCCTCATTCGACACAATATTTGATAAAGTGACACTTGATATCAATGTGCTTTGACTGATCATGAAAGACTGGATTCTTAGAGAGCTTGATGCAACTCTGATGATCACACAAAATATTGGTCACGTCCATCTTTCTCTTGAATAGATTCACAAGAAATTTCCTAAGCCATATGGCTTCACACAAAGCTATGCTAACTGCCATATATTCAGCTTCAGCTGAGCTCAGAGCCACGAATTTCTGTTTCCTACTACAACATGAAGTCATTCCCAATCCAATGTTGAAATAGTAACCAATGGTACTTTTCCGATCTACTGAACTTCTAGCCCAGTTTGCGTTAGTGAATCCAATTAGCCTGATGTCATTTCCTTGGGTGTACATTAGTCCATGCTCGACTGTTCCTCGTATATATTTGAGAACATGCTTGGTTGCTGCCCAATGTGCCCTCTTTGGTTCCACCATGAGCTGACGGAGGGTGTTGATAGTGTAACAAATGTCTGGCCTGGTATTGACCAGATACATCAGGGACCCTATGAGCTACTTGTACAAGGTGGGATCGACTTCTTTATCATCAGATGCATCGATATTCTTCCAATTGGTGATCATTAGAGTAGCCATAGGTCTACGGTCCTACATTCTAAACCTTTTCAAAATATCTGTAGTGTTGATCTAGATTTTCATTGATGTTAATATGGAAATATTATGGATACTAAATAATTATTTGAAGCCACGCAGAGCATATCCGTGAAACAACAGGAGCAAGAATCTAAAGAGGAGAAGTCATCGAGAAGCAAAGAGGAACACATTGTTGATTTGGTGTAGCATCGGATGTGATCTAGCCACAAAAAGTGGTGGAGAGGCTAAAGCACATGAGATCTCCAATACCCAGAAATGGTTTGGGTAGAATCTAACTAGTTTGGGAGATATTAAAATAACTAATATTTTTAATGGAGTCCCTAAGTCTAAACTCAAGGAAAATAAAATATTAATGTGAATTAATATAAAATCGAGTTAGAATGGTCCAAAAGTCATGGATCAATCTAGATCTAATCTTAGCCGTTGATTAGGGACTTAATCTCGATCATTGAAATGTCAATGAGAAAAGTATAAGAGGAGGCTTGAGGGTCGCTTGGAGAAAACACCAAGAGAGATCAAGAATTCAATTTTCTGGGGCAGGGCTTGCTTAGGAAATTGAAGGAGTGATTTGAGTTGCAGCTGAGGGGCAGTGAATACAGAAGCAAAGAGGTAGAGAGGGTACCAGGAGCATTAGCACAGAGGCCGGGAGAGGGTTGATGCAGAGCTAGCTAGAGGCCACACAGAGGCAGCCAAAGGCCACACAGAGGTAGCCAGGAGTTGTGCAGTGCCGGAAAGAGCTAGCGTGGGGGACGCATAGGCTCCAGAGGCTGATGCTGGGATAGTTGGGTTGACGCTGGGCTAGAGAGGCTGACGTAGACCCTAGAGGCTGACGCCAGGAAATTTCGTGGGGTAAATTAGGCCTGATATCTGTCTCCGACTGAGAGGTACTACTGATGAGGGCATTCTCTGTTGGGTGAGACATTTCTCGCACCCAGATTGTATTCTGAAACTACTTAATAATAAAACCCTTTGATAGCCACACCGATTTTCCCGCATTGGGTTTTTCCGGGGACATTAGTCCAAAAATAACGGTGTCACTTGTATGCTTGCTTTTCCTTCAGTTTATGATCTGTATGTGTTGAGACTGTACTTGTATTTATTTTCAGTATTTACATGGTAAATAACTTGTTAATTAACATAACAAATAGGAAGAAATAAATCAGAAAGTACAGGAAGGATTTTTAACAATTAAACTTAGAAATTCCAACACACATTGGCGGAGGAGCATAAACATTGTTATCGGAGGAGCTAATCCAATCTAAGAAACAAACTGTGGAAACCTTTTAACAAAATTCCACAACACATTAGAGTTAACATATCAACAGTGTATTATATCGGCGACTTTATTACAATATCACATTGAAAACATGCGATTACAATACCATTCCGGACCTGCTACATCATTGTATTACAACTCAATAGAATAACACATCCATCGCAAAATCGCAAACTATAAAGTTTATTATGTATCACCGCCCCAAATCCGCCGATTTTGATATTTGTATTGCGGACCTGCCAAACCATTACAATACTCCTTAAAGAAATATCACATCCGTCGCATTAGAAGTTTCATATCACAAGTCTTAAAGGGTTATCCAGCGTAAAACCCCGATTGTGATATTACTGCAGAACCAAAATAAGTTATGGTAATAACCCTATACAATATCGCATCTGTCACATAATCGCAAGTCCTTTTAAAGCTATTGTCACATTAAATCCCCGATTGCGATATAAGGTTCGGACCTAATCGCTCCATTATAACACACCCTAAAGAAACATTGCACCCATAGTATCAGAACCTTCATATCACAAGACTTAAAGGGATGTAATGTTAAAATGCTGATTGCGATATAATATGCGGAACTAACAACTGCATTAGAATACACCTTTATGTAATATCGCATCTGCCTCATCGGGAGTCATATTGCAAGTCTTAAAGATTGACATGGCCAAATCGCCGATTGTGATAAAGGATGTGGAATCGATAGATTTATTAATGATTGTTTAATATTATATCGCATCCGCTTTGTCGGCAATAAGACAATCGACTATGTTATGAGCATGCTTGTAAGAGACCTCCAAAATTTGCGATTGTGGGATTTCGGAAAATTGCGATTGCAATTAATAACGTGCCACGTGGGACCTCCATGTGGGTCTTGGATGAATATTAAAAAGGGTCTCTCTGATATATTGTAGTAAGAAACCTCTGAAAGTTGCGATTGCAATTACCAGTGACGTGGCATGTGGGGACCGCCAGACTTCTATTATAATATGGTTATAGCCTCTCTGGTTTCTCTGATAATAAACATGTCGGCCTCCCTCCAATAAACGTGTCTTTCAGTTATTGGTGAAAATCATATAAAAACGAGTTAAAATGCTTCACTTATATGCATCGATCTGGGTATCGGGCACAGAGAAGAATTAAAAAAATAAGTTCACAACTCGTGAACTTGAAAAGATAGAGGAAGCCAAAGGTTGAGAAGCTGAATGTCTAGCAGAAGACGAAGGTGCAGTAGACGCTGAAGGCCAAGAAAATAAGGAAGCATAAGATAGAGCATGAGGACAATATTTTGACCTGATTCATCTTGGAAGGTTCAGACCCGAAGTGAAGCCATAACACAGACATCAACCGTTGCAAAGACTACAAGGACAGGTTTTGGTAAAGAAGTCCTTGGAAGCAGTGTAATACAATCAAACATTTATTGACAGAGTAAATCTATAGGGTCGAAGCCCTTGTGGTTGGTGCCTCAGAATTGGAAGGCTTGGTGTCCTTGGAGTTGGTGCTCCTAAATTCGAGGTTGGTGCCTTGGTAAGATAGGGTTGGAGCTCTATAGGTTGGAGCCTAATCAAAGTCCAAGTTGGTGCTTGGTATTTATCAGATATTTTATCAATCTTTTTATATGTTTAATAAAATCATTTCTTTGATTAAAATTTTAAAGAATCTAAACTGGTAATAATAACAATTGAAAAGAAATACTGATTCACCCCCCTCTCAATATTTCCAACAATTAGTATCAGAGCCAGCTTCTTTAGAATCAACCTAACAGCCGGAAGAAGGATTCTTAGTTACAATGAAGAATTAAGAAATGACAGGAAGGCTTCCCTTGTTCGATGGTACTAATTTTTGTTTTTGGAAAAAGATAATGTCTTACTACTTAATGTCCCTTGGACATGATGTTTGGAACGCTTTTCTGAATGGGTACAATTCCCCTCCCACTCTTCCTACTGATCAAGATGAAAGGAACGTGTACATTGCCAATGCTAAAGCTCTAAATTCCATTACTAGTGGAATTATTGATTCTGAGTTCACGAAAGTCTTGAATTATGACTCAGCCAAAGGAGTATGGGAGAAGCTGGTTAGCTTATATGATGGGGACTCCAAGGTTAAGAAGGAAAAAATTCAAACTCATAGGAGGCAATTCGAAAGTCTGAAAATGGATGATGACGAAGATATTGCATCATACTTCCTCCAAGTAGCTGAAGTAGTCAACTCTCTTAAAGGCTTGGGAGAAAATATTGAAGAAAGCACTGTTGTTAAAAAGGTCTTAAGATCTCTCCCAGACAAATTTGACTCCAAAGTAAGTGCTATAGAAGAAATGAAAGAAATAGACACTCTCAAAATGGATGAACTTCATGGAATCCTCACTACCTATGAGATGAGAAAAGGAATCCCAAGTTCCAAAGATGTAGCATTCAAGGCCTCAAAATCAATAAAGGGAAAAGGATGGAATACCAGCAGTGATGACTTCGATGTTGAATCCAAACTGGCACAATTTGTACAAAGACTAAATAAAGGATCCAAGCTAAAAGGTAAGCATCCCATTATTTGTTTCAATTGTGGAAGAATAGGTCATATGCTACAAAATGTCCTCATAAGCATGGCAGTGATAATGAGGAAGGAAGGATATACAAAAAGAAAGGATTTACTAAGAATAATTTCCTCTCTAAATAAGATGAATCTGATGAGGATGAATATGTGGTCATCAAGAAGAAATGATTCAAAGATATCTTCCATCACAAAGAAAGTAATGATGAATCAGATGAAGAGAATGACTATGTTGAAAGAAAAGAAGTACTATTTATGGCATTCACTAAAGATGATGAACCAAGACAGGAAAATTAAGAAGATACAAATGTACCATTGAAGAAAATGAGGAGTTACGAAAGAAGGTTATCTCTCTTAAAACGGACAAAGAGGAAGCTAAAATAAGGGAGGACATTATATGTGAAAGACATGAAGCTAAAATAGTATCTCTCAAAAGGAAATGGAACAAATCAAAAGAATTTGGAAAAGTTCTCAAACACTTGATCACATTCTCAAAACTCATAAATCTCAAAGTGACAAGTCTGGGATCGGTTTTTCATCAAGTGCTAAGGATAATATAAGAAGTTATGCTGAAATACTTTGCAGCAATCCAAAAGAAGAAAAATCATCTCATCAAAGGCCCGACTCAAATCCAAAGAATGAAGAAAGAGCAACTCCAAGAAATAAGGTTTATTCAAATCATGGCTATTATAATAGGTACCAAACTATCTTTCTTGGACATTGTTATTATTGTAAAAATTTTGGGCATCAAGCTAAACATCGCATGGCTCGTAAGAATGAAGCACCCAGATTGAAGGATCAGACAAACAAGCCATGTAGTCTCAAAGGGCAAGGAAAAATCAAGACCTTCAACTTGTTTGATCCTTTGGCCAAATTTTATCCAATTTTCTCATTATGTAATGATAATGGACATAGTGAACAAAAATTGCCCCCTCAAAAGTAGAGAAGAAAAAGATGGAAATCCCAATATGGATAAATGTGGTCTAGCTTTATGTGCTCACAGTGAGGAAAATCTTTGGTTTGTGGATAGTGGGTGCTCCAGACATATGACAGGTGACAAAAGGAAGTTTGTCTCATTAAACAAAAAGGAAGGAAATGTATCCTTTGGGAGTGGGTCTGCAAAAATTGCTGGAAAAGAAATCATTACCCTTATTAATGGAAAAGGAAAGGATCAAAATGCTTTGATGGTAGATGGGCTCAAACCCAATCTCTTGAGTGTTAGCCAAATCTGTGATCAAGGACATAATGTTGTCTTCAACACTAAAAATTGTGAAATAAGGAACTCTTCCTCAAGAGAACTTGTAGAGAAAGAAGTTAGAACATCAGATAACGTCTACATTCTGAACAAAATTCAGGAAGATAAATGTTATCTAAGTCAAACAGGTGAAAGCTAGTTGTGGCATAAATAATTGGGGCATACAAGTTTTTATAACTTGATCAATATAAAAAAATCAATGCAGTAAGGGACATTCCAAATATGTCCAAACCAGATCAAGATGTATGTGGCCCATGTCGACATGGAAAGCAAACTAGAACCAGCCACAACACTAAGGAGTTCTCCACATCAAAACCTCTAGAGATCATTCCTGCAGATTTATGTGGGCCAATTAGAACTCCAACACCCCAAGGAGAAAGGTATTTTTCTTATTTGTTGATGACTATAATTGAATGATGTGGGTATATTTCATAAAATATAAATCTGAAGCATTTGAATGTTTTAAGAATATTAAATCTCTTGCAGAAAATGAAAAGGATTCCAAAATTAAATGTCTTAGAACGAATAGAGGAGGAGAATTCACATCAAAATAATTTGATGAATTCTGTAAAGAACATGGAATTGAAAGAGATATCTCCGCTACTAGAACACCTAAGAAAAATCGGGTAGTTGAAAGGAGAAACCAAACTGTTCAAGAAACGAACAGAATTATGTTACTAGCAGCTGACTTGCAGCCAAAATTTTGGAAGGAAGAAGTCAGGAAAACAATTTATACTTTGAATCGAACTCAACTAAGACAAAATAATGAGAAGACTCCTTATGAATTATGGAAAGGAAGACCTGCTTCAGTGAAACAATTCAGGATTTTTGGAAGCAAATGCTTCATAAAGATCAATGATGACTCACCAGGAAAATTTGATTCTCGGGTTGACGAAGGAATATTTCTTGGGTATTCTACCAGAAGCAAAGATTACAAGTGCTACAATAATCGATTACAGAAAATATTGGAAAGTATTGATGTGGAGATTAATGAAGGGCTTCCAGAAAAGAAAATTGAAGATCATGAAGTTGACCCCTTTATTGAAGAAAGTGAAGAAGAACCTGAAAAGGAAGAAAAAGATCAAGAAAAACAAAAATAAAAGGAATCATCTCAAACTCCTTCAAAAGTGAAATTCCTCCAAAAACATCACCCAGAAGAGCATATTATTGGCAATGTAGATGAAGGAATACAAACACGAAGAAGGATGACAAGTACAACAAAGAGAAATGATGTTGCTCTCCTCTCTATGATAGAACTAGAAACTTTTACTCAAGAAAGTAAGGATCCTCATTGGGTGGAAGCCATGGAAGAAGAAATGTCTCAAATCAAGAAAAATGAGACATGGGAGCTGGTACCTCGTCCAAAGGATAGAAAAGTGGGTGTTCAATAACAAAATGAATGAAGATGGAAAAATCATCAGAGTAAGGTAAGACTTGTCTGTAAAGGTTATTAAAAAATTGAAGGAATCGATTTTGAAGAAACCTTTGCACCGGTAGCTCGTATGGAAGCTATAAGGATGTTCTTGGCATTTTCATGCTCAAAAGGATTCAAAGTCTATCAAATGGACGTAAAATCAACATTTCTGAATGGGGAACTCAAGGAAGAAGTCTACATGGAGCAACCATAAGGTTTTGATCTAGTATAAGGAAAAGATTTTGTACGTAAGTTGAAAAAGGCATTACATGATTTGAAACAAGCTCCTAGAGTGTGGTACGCAAGATTGGATCACTATCTAAAACAAAAAAACTTCAAAAAGGGGGTGGTAGGAAGTAATCTCTACATGAAGATGGATGAGAATAAATTACTAACCACCCTTGTATATGTTGATGATCTAATTTTTCTAGCAATGATGATGAAATAAGCCATGAGTTTGCTCAAAATATGTCAAAATAATTCAAAATGTCAATGATTGGTGAGCTATCCTACTTACTTGGACTACAAGTATCGTAAACCACAACAAGTATGTTTATCTCTCAAACAAAATATCTCAAAGACATGCTAAAAAGATATGGAATGGAAGAATGTTCACCTATGAGCACACCGATGACCACAAACTGCAAATTAAGAAAAGATGATGAATCCCCCCCGGTAGATACAACTCTTTATAGGTCAATAATTGGAGCTCTCTTATACTTAATTGCTACAAGGCCCGATGTTATGCAAGCAATGGGAATGGTGGGAAGATTTCAATCAACTCCTAAGCAATCCCACATGTTGGCTGTGAAAAGAATTCTTAGATACTTGAAAGGAACTCCTGACTTTGGTCTTTGGTATCCCAAAAGAAAAAATACTACAGTGACAACTTATACCGATGCTGATTGGGCTGGAAGCATGGATGATAAAAAAAGCACCAGTGGAAATGCATTTTTTATGGGAGAATGCCTCGTAGCTTGGCTCTGTTAGCGCTTGAAATTTCACCTCAGGCTGAGAAAGGTAAACCTCAAGGCAACATCAAACCATTTAGCCTCGTAGCTAGCCCTACGGGACAGGAGAAGGCTCTCTCCGGTCTATCTCGGTGAGATCTTCAATAAATGAGATGACCAATAGGGTAACACTGATTTTAGGCTAGTAAACTGATCAGAAGGATTGATTTGGGGTTTTTTGGTGGCAAATTGAGGATAGGGCAATTTTGGGTGCGGGGATTGGACACAGTTTCTGCAGGGGGTTCTTTGGGGCGAGGTAGGAGACAGTATTGATGCCTTTGCTTTGAGGTGGATGATCAGGAATGAAAGGTGAAGAGCTAAAGAGAGCAAACAATAACTTTGAATTCTCTTTAGACAGTAGAAAACATTGAAATTAAACAAACTTAAAAGCAGAGCATGGCAGGCATGAATTCTTACTTTAACACTTCATTTGTTTAATGTGCAGAAGTAAAAGAAAGGAAATGAGTCACATAACAAGCTTACAAGTACATTGAGAAACACACCATCAACACATGAGTCCACAAGAATCCCAAAGAGGACTGCAAAACCCTGGTCTTCCTTAGCCAAAAATTGCAGAGATACAGTGAATAATACAATGATAGCTTATCCCTCAAGAGTCCAACCATGAAAATGAGCAAGAAAGTACATAATATAGATGATCTAACCTCTTTCCCTGCCTCCATGGGTCGAGCTCACTATCCTAGGAGCTGTTTCAACCACTTCTAAACTAAGCACTACAAATTAGGCAGTCAAAACAACTTGCCTCTATAAACTTGGAAACCAATTCATTCACTTAATATTTACCCTTTTCATGAATGAATGTTCTAGAAGTGTTACATAAGAGTAAAAGTGTCTAAAAAGTACAATAATTACATCAAAGAGAATCACATTTCATCCCAAAAAGTCAAACTGAGTCAAATCTGCGTTTTCTGGGCTGTACAGTGCATTTCTGGACAAAACTGCCTGACAGGTCGCGCGCCCCTGCCTGACGGGTCGCGCGCCTTTGGAGCCATGTTTGGGGCACTTTCAGGTGTCCAAATTGGGCAAGAGTAGGCTTGTTGGAAAGGTCTGTGAGTCTACTTTCCAACCCAACTGGAATTTTTGAATTTGGAGTTCATTTGCCCTGTCAAAAATCAAATCTCCCAAGACTACTTTCTGCAGTTCAAAAAAGTGGCAGAAAGTCATTTTTTGCTAGTTTTTTGACTTTCTGGAGGCCCAAAACTTCACCAAATCTCAAGTCCATCCATGAGCATGTGTAACTTTGCATGACAAATCTGGAAATGCTGAGTTTTTGTCAAATGGAGTTGCCATGATGAAGGGTCGCGCGGGGGGTGAGACCCGTTAATGGAGAAAACCTGCAATTGGCATAAAAAATTCACAAATGACAAAATTTTCTCCAAATTTCTTGAAATTTGGGCTGGGAGTCCTCAATCAAGTACCATGCTCAGTCAAAGAGGCTTTGGCCAAAATTTGGAGTGAATCGGGCGTTTTCCTTCGTTTTTGTGCTTTGGCCAACTGTCCTTGGAGCACCTTCGTTCTCGCCGGTATTTTTGACATTTCTTTAAAACCATGACACCTGTGCAAAAAGTGAAGGAGGTTTTTCTTCCTTGGCATGTTGTGGACAAAAACCTCTCTTAGTTTTCCAAAATTCATCTTCTATTGCTCTGAAACATCATTTGAGTGCGACTTGTCCCGATGTGTGAAACAAGGAATTTTGTCGAAATGGAGCGAAATGAAGGGGATAGGGGGCTTCTAAATTCTTGGGGAAATTTTTGGGAGTGGGGAGAGATGTTAGGAAGCAGGGGAAAGTGGAATCTCAGAGATTGAGTGAGGGGAAGGGGTCGAAAAGGGAAAAACACAGGCCCAACCTAGAAAATTGCCAGGTTGTAGCTAGAAACTAGGGTTTGTGCAAAAATGAGGAATTTGGCGGATCTAAGGGATGGGAAGTGTTTGATAAGGTACTTTAAGGATAGGGGAAGGTGTATGAACATCAGGAAACAAGTTTTGCCGGTGATTTGACCATCCAAGAGAAATTGTCTTCAAAACCCTAGGAGAGGGAAATGACCTTGCCTAGGCACAACTGAAGCATGAATAAGGTGTAACATGACCCAATGGAACCTAATATGATGATAGAAACCCTCTGAATGATGATAGGCTCAGCTGAATGATGACATGGACTGACATTTGGACAACTTTGAAAAGTGTGAAAGCAAACCCTAGACCTAATGCCTAGTGACCAAATTTTGCTTGAAGACTCACTGAAATGACAAAATTTGACCTTGACACTTCAAAATCACTTTGTAAGAGCATATTTGATCACTGGAGGAAGGCTGGAAAGACTGACACTAACAATACCTATGGATTTTTTCATTAAAGAGAAATACTAATGCTAATTTATGCTGGTTGAAGTGGTTGGACCAATGGATCATCCTTTGATTGCTCTTCGGAAGACATTTCTAGGGATTTCTTGAAAGCTCTGTCCTCCATGAGATTTACATCCCGTCGAATTATGATCTTCCTATTCCCCGGAAGATAGACTCTATATGCCTTAGCATTCTCGCTATATCCCATGATATATCCTTTCTCCGCAGTCTGATCCAATTTCTTCCTCTTTTCTTCAGGTATATGACAATATGCCACACTCCCAAATATCCTGAAATGACTCACTACGAGCTTCTTACCGGTGAAGACACTCTCCAGAGTAATCTTACCTAATGCCCTATGAGGAATCCTGTTCTGGACATAAACAACCGTGTTGCATGCTTCTTCCCATAGAAACTTGGGCATATCCTGATCATACAACATTTCCCTGGCTGATTCAACAATAATCACATTCTTCCTTTCTACTACTCCTTTCTGCTCCGGATTATAGGGAGCTGTCCACTCTCTTTTGATGCCTTCCCTTGCGCAAAGATTAGTGAAGTCCTTGTCGATGTATTCCCCACCATTATTTGAGCGTAATATATTTATCCTCTTTCCTTTCAGATTCTCAACTAGAGTTTTGAACTCTTTGAACCGACTAAAAAACTCATCCTTGGTTTTTAGAAAGAAGATCCAAGTCTTTCTGGAATCGTCATCAATGAAGGTGAAAACGTATTCGAAACCACTAAGAGATTTTGTGGACATGGGTCCACAGATATCTGAGTGTATCAATCCTATAACACTCTTAGCCCTATTGTTACTTCTGGAAAATGTCACTTTGGCGTACTTGCCTAGTGTGCACCCTCTGCATACATCATCTCGTTTGGTACTCAACTCTGGAACTCCTGTTACAATTCTTTCGAGAATTCTTAGAGCCCCATGGTGTAAGTGTTCCCTCCTGTGCCATAGTTCAGTGAAATCTTTTTCCCCACTGCTGCCTATCAGTGCCATAGGAGATTCTAGCTTTAATTTATATAGCCTCTTACTTCTGACTCCTATCAAGACCTTCATTTTCCAACTCGGGTGTTTGACATATACTTTCTCCTTAATGAAGAAAACGTCATAGCCCTTGTTTTGAAGATGAGATAAAGAGAGTAAGTTCATCCCCAATCCTGGCACATGCAACACATTGGTTGCTTGAAGCCGATCCCTTGCTTCTGTTTGAAAGACTACAATACCTCTTCCTACAGGGGTACATTTTGACTTATTTTCCATGGTGATTTCCAAGTTCATCATTTCTTCCTGATAGTTCGAAAAACATTCTTGTATTCCTGTCATATGCTAGGAAGCTCCACTATCTATATACCAAACCTCAGAGGAGGCAGAACTCGCTAGGTAGGCGACTTCTTCTTTGAGTCTGGAAGCTAACATAGAATAATCATGATCCATGTTCTTCGTGCTCTCTTCTTTCTCTAGAGATCCGCGTTAGTCCCTCTGAGTTGATGCCTCGACATCATGCTCCTGACTCATAGAAGATTCTTTAATCCTGTTGCCCAATCTCTGCTCGATACCATGTGAAAATTTATAACACGAAATTCTACTGCAGTAACTGATTTATTTCTCCTACTTATTTTCCACAATAAGTTATTTACAAAACCCTTAAGTAAACATTAAAATAAATTCTACTGCAGTTATCACATAATAGCATAGATAACAGTGATATACAAACACAAGAATCAATCACATCAACATAGTTATTTTTGGAAAATTGTCTCTGGAAAACCCAATGTGGGAAAACTGGTGCAACAAATGAGGGTTTATTGTTAATCTTTAGCAACAATCTCTTTAGAAGGAAAGATTCTACAAAATACTGAGACACTTCTAAGAGAAAACACCTGAGAAAATTTTTCTCCTCCTCTTGGAGAAGTTTTGACACCCTGGAGACCCTCTATCCTTCTTTGCGTCTCTCCTGTGTGACTTCTACGTCAGCCTGCGTGAGAACTGTGTCTCCAACTATGCTGTCTCTCAGATGCTCTGTGTCACCTCTTCCTCAGTCTCTGACTGATGCTGATACCCTCCTCTTCCTTCGCCTTGCTTCTCTCCCTCTGAAATCGAACTTCCTCTCCTTAAGAATCAATTTCCCTCAGGTTACTGAGTATTTTCCCGATGTGTCTCCAAATGACTCTCAAGTCTTCTCTTATACTTTTCCTATTGATGAATCAATGGTTGAGATTAAGTCTCTAATCAACGACTAAGATTAAAACAGACTTGATCCTCGTCTCTTAGAAGCTTCTCACACGTATCTTTATTAATACCCATTAATATTTTTATTTTCCTAAGTTTAGACTTAGGAACCCATTAAAAATATTAATTATTTTAATAGCCCCTCATCCGAGTGTAATTCTCCAAACGATTTCTGGGTCTTGGAAATCTCATGTGTTCTAACCCCCCCACAAAATTTCGGAGCTAGAGCAAATCCGATGCTACCCAAAATCAACATTTACAGAGGATTGGTGTCCTCACAAGTGGTTGTAATAAATTGAAGACTTTGAAAAAAATTCAAGTTTCAAGTTTGAATTTTCATTTTAATCTCAATGTTTATGCATTGTGTTAATGATTGATTATGTGATGAGGTTTTATTTTTAAGACTAATAAAGTGAAAATAATTAAGAACTAAGTGATAATGATTCACCCCCCCTCAATATCACTGTATATTTCCAGATTCTTTAGTGGAGAAAGCCAAGTCAACAATAGGACTCAAAGCCGTTACAACAATGAACTTGTGAAGAGCTCAACATGTCACTTGTGAGAATAGAACCTAGGTGGGGAGGATAACACTCCTCTGAAGCACTCAGGTAAGACCCATAAATTGAAGATGACATTTTTATTGCATTATTACAACAATACACTTGTTAAAGGCTCTACATGTAACTTGTGGGAATAATTCCTTCATTTGGAGGATAACACTCTCAAGCACTCGGGTTAAACCTAATTCACCAAAGAATACATTTTTGTGTGAAGTAATTAAAAATTTCAATAATATAGTCCATTTATGTTTCCATTTTGTGTCACGAGGCGCTTAATTGGTGGTGGGTCAAGTGGGGTTGGGGATATTCCACCCCCTAGAGTTCAATTCCTCTCAAGAGTTGACATACTTTAGGCCCTAAACAATATGAGGGCTTGTCATCTATAGTTTATGACAACAATAAATTCTTAACCAAGTGCTGATGGCTTTCCACTTCAGTGTTTTTGGGGGGCACTAATAAGTAAAACATGAAGCACTTCAAAATTAATTCCCTATATTTCCATTTTTTTGGTAGAAAAAATTGAATATGACCAGAATAGATCCATCTAATTTTGGATCTACCAAGCACCGAAAGGGAGCTACCAAGCACTCTACAACCCACTATGGGGGAGATGTTGTCATGTACTGTTACATTTAAAAATAATAAAATAATACTTACATTAACAGATAAAAAATAGTGATAACAAAAAAAACAATGTCGACATAAATAAAATACTTCAATTTCCATCGTAATTTTTTGTCAACTTTGTATAGAGAAAAATAAAGTAATTTAAATTAAAAAAATTCTTATATTTTCACTTTATATTGCTAAGGAGATGTGTAAGAGTTGATATATAATAGTTAAAAAATATTAATAACAATCAAAAGTTTAATGTGGGTTATAAATCAAATATTTCAATATGCATGTTAAATAAAATATCTTAACAAAAAATGGAAGAATTCTTATTTCATCAATATGTGTCTTCTAATCGAAAGTATAGGAGTGTATATATATATATATATATATATATATAGAGAGAGAGAGAGAGAGAGAGAGAGATTTCTTATAGTTAAAACATTTTATTAGCGTGTTACACAAAACTAGCATAGATTCGTCTAACACTGGATCTACCAAGAGCCAAGAGTAATCAAATCTCTCAAGGTTCAAGCCTTTCATCAAGTTTTGCACTCAAAAAGAGGTTTACATCTTAAGAGATTTGATTACTCTTGGCACTTGGTAGATCTAGAGTTAGATAGATCTATGCTTGCTAAAATCTGGTGTGAAGGAGGCTGAGTTCAACCCTGTTAAGAGGCCAAAGTCTATTATAGAGGCCAAATTATGTTGAAGCCAAGGCATGTTCTAAGAAGTTGGAATTTGTTTTGTTGAGAGGCCGAGGTAAGTTCTACAAGTCAATTTCTGAAAGAGGCCAAGACCTAGCCAAGTTCGATGTGTTGGTTTAGAGGAGGCTAAGCCCTAATTCATTAAGGCCGCTTAAACAAAAGTTGACAACAAATTTGTCAAGTTTAAGTACAATTTTCCAATTTGGCGCCTACAAATTTGTAAGTTGGTGCTTATAGAGAATTGGTGTCCTCATCTTTTTGAAAGGTTGAAGCCTGCATTTTTTGTAAATTGGTGTTTATAGAGGATAAGTGTCCTCAGAAGTGGTTGTAATAAATTGAAAATTGTTTGAAAAACATTTAAGTTTCAATTTTGAATTTTCATTTTAATCTTAGTGTTTATGCATTGTGTTGATGCTTGATTATGTGATGAAGTTTTATTTTTAAGACTAAAAAGGTGAAAATAATTTAAACCTAAGTAATAATGATTCACCTTCCCACACACCCTCCCCGTCCACCCGCCTCAATATCATTGTGGATTTCCAACAATTAGATTTTTTGGTGGACAAGCCCAAGTCAACAATAGGACTCAAAGCCATTACAACAATGAACTTGTGAAGAACTCAACATGTCAATTGTGAGAATAGAACCTAGATGGGCTAGACTGATTAACTAAAGAAGACATTTTTTATTGCATTGTTACAACAATACACTTGTTAAAGGCTCTACATGTAACTTGTGGGAATAGTTCATTTTGAGGATATCACTCTAAAGTAATTAGGCTAGACCCAATTCATTAAAGAAGACAATTTTCTGTGAAGTAATTAAACATTTCAATTATATAGTCCATTTATGTTTCCATTTTGTGTCATGAGGCACTTAATTGATGGCTGGTCAAGTGGGTGTGCGGATATTCCACCCACTAGAGTTTAATTCCTCTCAAGAATTGACATACTTCAAGCCCTAAAAAACGTGAGGGCTTTTCATCTATAGGTTATGAAAATAGATAAATTTCTTAATCCTAGTATTTGATGACTTTCCATTTAGTGTTTTTAGGTGGCACTAATAAATACAAGAAGCGCTTAAGAATTAATTCCCTATATTTCTATTTTGTTTGGTAGACAAAATTGAGTATAACTAGCATAGATCCATTTAAATCTAGATCTACCAAGTGCTAAGAGGGATCAAATCTATCAAGATGCAAACCTTTTTCTAAGTGCAGAACTTGACGAAAGATTTGGACCTTGAGAGATTTGATTTCTCTCGGCTCTTGGTAGATCCAGAATTAGATGAATCTATGCCACTTTTGAGCAACACATTAATAAAATGTTTTAACTATAGTATTTTTATTTTATTTTCACACATAGATAGAATTACTTTTGTTATTAATATATATATTTTTTGTGTATACATACATTTAATTACTTTTATTATTTATATTTTTTAGAACATATCAAATCCATATTAAACATTGAAATAATTACAAATATCTCTAAGAATTCTTTCGCTCTTCGTTAAAATCTTTCACTTGACATGCCTATTGAAATATTCGATGTATAACCCACATTAAACTTTTGTTTATTATTAATATTTTTAAAATATTATATATCAACTCCATATTAAAAATGAAATAAATTACACATTTCCCCAACAATAGAAAGTAATAATATAATAATTTTTTTTAAATTTAAATTACTTCAATTTTCTCTGTATAAAATTAATATAAAATTATGTTATTTAATATGAAAATCAAAATATTTTATTTATGGATAACATTAATATATCTTTTTGTTGCAGATACAGTTTTGTTTTAAATATTACATATAAATTGAATATAAAATGAATTACACATCATGTTGAAAAACTTACATATTTCTCATACTAAAAAGCACATTAAATCCTTTTTAGTTTCAATTATTTTATCTCTATATAAAGTTGATGTAAAATTAAAGTGGAAACTGGAAAAAAATTATTTGTGGTAAACATTATTTTTGTTTGTTATTATTATAATTTGTTAATATAAATATTATTTATTATTTTTAAATGCAAGGTAACATAATAACATCTTAACAATACGAGATAGAATTATTAAATTGTGTGTTGTGATCAAAATAATTATTTAGTTAATATAATTTAATCCTAATTCAGGTAAAGCACTTAGCTAGCAAATGACAATCTAAGTTTGTATTTGTTTAATTTTTTAATTTTGAATAATGGCAAAAAAAAAGACAACTTTAGGCGAAATGAATTCTGCAAGGAAAGAAAGAAAGAAATTATTTTAATGTCCATGAAGCTAAAGATAGCTTATAGGACAGATTGCTTCTTCATCTGCTTGGTGTATTCGGCCTTTTTTTGTGAAGCTTCAAAATAAATGTTGTTAATGACCAAAAATAGAATTAGAGGTCTAACTGAAAAAGGTGATCACACCAACATATGTTGATATCATCTAAAGTTTATAACTTAGACACAGCACCAACATATGTTGATATCATCTAAAGTTTATAACTTAGACACAGCACCAGCGCATAACAAAATCAATCTAGTTAACAAACAATTGACATCAAAATAGGGACTTATGATCACATTTCATCATGCTGAAAACTCAAAGATGTACAAAGAACTGAATTGAATTCGATAGCTGCAAGGCATTTACAAGAGGCCGCGTCTTACTTAACAGCGTTAGCTTATTGATACAAGAGCTCTGCTCAACTCCTATTATTGGAGGCTACTATTGTGGTAGAATTCAGTTCACTGCCCCAACAGGGAGCCATGAATTGATCACTGAATCACTTATCAGAGGCAAATACTCCTCTAAAGAAGATTATTACAATGAACATATGTGACAAAGGGTGCTAACAGTTGACGTCCAATAAATGTCACATGAATACCTTGGTCGTGGTGCGTACTTGTATGGCCATACAGATAGAATTGTTCCAAACGTTCGTCTTCATTGCTAAACAACTTGCATTGAATTGATCAGATGAGACGTGCTTGAAGTGCATGCCACAGAAATCCTATACATCTCACTTCCGTGCACAATAGTAAAGTTCCATGTAGTCCAGCGCCGGTCTATTCCAGGACCAGTCCTGATCCATTACTTGCTTGCACAACGAATAAAACCAGTCTCGATTCTCGTACCAGGCAGACAGCGCCCTGAAAATTACGATAGCATTTTAGTAACAGATCCTGTATAAGTCAGTCAAAGCTAGAACTTGCATGGTGTAGAATAAAGACAAGGGAAATGCTTTGTATATTTTTCTTTTTGGCCTATCTAAGATGTAAAAAGTATACTTTGAAAGCCGGTTGGTCATTTTTGATGGTTAAAATGTGAAAGTGGAGTACATAGAGCTTTATTTGCTATCAATAATGAAACACGATCTTCTAGACGATCACAGTGAATATCATCTAAATGGGCCTTTATTCCCTAAATCTCAAGTTTATTACTACTATAGTAGATGCCCTAAATTAAAATAGATCATCACATTAATATTTTGATAAAAAAGTGGCCCGATTTCAGATAACAATACTCTCCTTTGCAAATTCTATATAATCCTCCATTATATCTAGTTTGTTTTCTTACACTAGGTTCACCAGTTTTAGTTGGGTTTTGCGATAGAAGTTTTTGAAGATCTTTAGTTTTGTCGTTGCAGTCTTGTGTTGAGTTCTTGTGTATCTTCACTCCTCATAAGTTGTTTTTCAGATTCTGATATTGCAACGCTCTCTTAAGATCAAGAAAAGCTGAGTTGCTTCCTAATTTTTGTTTTTTCTCTATTATTAAGTTTTTCATCACATTACATTTGGGACATCAGCTTACAACACAATGAGTACAACAGTGCATTCAACATACCTGCCTGTATTTTTTGTGCCAAGCTCAAAAAAACACCACAGCTACATCCAGTGTAAATTCTTTAGTCCGTAATTGGAGCAGAAACTTAAAAATGATCAAGATTTTTATACTTTCACATTGTGTTGGCATCTTGAGACATCTTGCCTGCTATTGAGCAATTTTCTCAACTAAACAGAACAAGATAAGCAACTTGACATTATAAGGCTAGCATGTATGTAAGCATACCGAAGTGCTAAGCTAGTGTGATGTTCAAGCCCAATATTGTCTACATGGTGGATGAATTGGGCTGACAAATAATTTTAGTTAGTTATCCTAACCTTCCATTGAGACCCTACATAGATGGTTTGGAGTCTGGACCATATCGCCATTTTGCCCATAGCACATAGGGAAATTGCTTACACAGGTGACAACACTACATTGTTATATAACAAGAAATGCAACATCACCTTAGTACCCTTGAGCCTTCCCCACGTAACGGTGAGAAATATGCTTTGTGCACACGGGCACAACTCCTTCCATTCCTAGTGGAATTCATCATTACCTCGACATTGGCACATGGGTATCGAAATCAATAATAGGAGATACAGCTTACTCATGGGCCAAATCCACCATAGAAAAATAATCATACATGGAACCATGTATGTACCATGTTCACAAACTACAGGTCCCATTATAATCACACAATGTCACAAAATTTTGGCATCATGATTAAACACATGGGCAAGGACATATTAATATACCGACAAATATTCTCAAGGCCATGTCAAATAATAATCCCCAAAAATTACCAGAAGCAACTGCTGGTCCAACTTTGCTAATATTATGATTTCGATCTTCTTATCAAAATGCTCTCATATGCAAATCGCTACACCTTGTTGTTTTGAGTCTACGACAATTTTCTGTTTTCTTAAAAGAATAGCATGACAAAGGAAAAATAGTTGTGGCATTAACATGCAATACATGCTTACTCAAAGAACTAAATGTCATGCGACTACTAACTTGTTCATTGCCTATGTAGTGAATAGCCTTGCATCTTTAGGGAATAATGCTATACAGTTATCTTGCAAACCTTCCAGTGAAGGCACCCTCTAAATACAATGTCTTCATTAATCCTCCATTAAACATAACTCAATCATTGGCACACGATGACTATCTTTAGTACCTTGATGCTCATTACAATTACAATGATAACAATTGACAACTATGATTTTGACATTATGACATGCCTCCCCTGACAACTAGAATTTCACATTAGCCCTCATCTGAGTTTAAATGAAATATGTAACAAAACCAAACAATCATTCGTGGGAAACCATGATAACTGTAACAGGTCTGTATCAATTTCGACCAGTTAGATTTTTATAACATGCATGGACCCCATTATGATAAAAATATGTCCCTAGGGTCCCTTTCGTTCCAAGTCAATAATCACACTAGAGACTTCAGTATTATGGCACATGATGATATAAATTACAAGGAAGACGTAAATCTGTACGTCTAAACATGATATTAACAATAAATGCACAGAATCATCATTATGTCAACAGCCATAAATTCAAAATCTAGAAACAGTAATAAACCAAAAAATTATAATCAAGAATAATCATACCAAACCCTCAAAAGACGCTAAATTTTATTGGAATGCAGTAACTGATACAATTTTCTTCTATCGATCTAGGTCACTACTTTACGTTAGCTCGGTGTTGTCGAAATGGTGGGTTGGATGAGTTACATTACTGAACTATATTAGACAACAAAATAAGTTCTCCAGATATGAGTCGTTGAAAATTTCCATCGTATAAAGTTGGGTGATATGCAGGAGGGACTTGCACTAAACAAAGAGTTACCTGCATTGTTGTAGGAAAAACACCAAAGTCAGGGTTGCATTATCCCTTGAATTTGTTGTGTTGTACCTTTCAAGCAAGGTTCCTTCATAATGCCTAATAAATACCCAAAAATCAAGCTGCTGCAACTTTAAATGGGCTTCTCTAATGAAAATTTTAATATTTTGCAATCATTCTAACTTAAATGCTAAATGAGATCACCACCTAATACTCAGGCCACCAATGACTCCAATGATGGACGGGTTAAGGCAGTTCATAAGACCAATCAGAGTAACAAGTTTGCAGATGTAAAAAATGCTCAGTCCAGCAAGCCGTGACTTGAAATTGACACTCCTAGCCAGATAAGGCGAGAATGCTGGTATGGATAATATAGATATCAATGCTACCCTTTCCCAATGTCAGGGGGCTTACTGGCCTTGCAGAAATATCATGGTCCAAAATTAGAACCATGCTTTAGAATCTGAAATCTTGTGTGTAATTAGAACCGTGCTTTGGAATCCTGAAATCTTGTGTGTAAAAGAACTGAAAATTTTGGGCTTTTGTTAAAAAATTGGCTTCAGCCTCTTTGCAATTGACAATCCTTCATTTACAATAAGGATAAAGAGGAAATCCTAGTTGCACAAGAACCGCAAAACTTGTTTCCTATGTTACAGTGTTTCTGTGAGCTAGGAAATGGGATGGTTACGAAACATCCACTATTGGTTGAGAAGAACCACAAAACTCGTTTCCTATGTTACAATGTTTCTGTGAGCTAAGAAATGGGATAGTTACGAAACATCCACTATTGGTTGAGAATGACGCTGGGAAAATTGAAACATTTGGGAATTTCACATAATGAAAATATGAATGAATGAATGAGATTTCAATGTCCACGAGACTGAAAATAGCTTATGGGACCACCAGCCTCCATGCTTTTCGCCTTTTGCAATTCAATCATTTTCTTATTCAAATTGACGATGAGCTCGCCCATCCTTCTAAGAGTCCCTTCACTGAAAAGACAAAGTCAAGAAACTGTTGCTAACATATTGCCATAACAGTCCCTGTCATGTCCACATTTTTATTTTCCTCTATAGTACAGCTAGGGTGGATTTCTAGGGCATGAGATGACTAGGTCATGGGGAGCTTTTATGGGATCTGATGGCATTCGCTTGGCATATTCCATCATCCGCACAATTTGCCTTTCATTGCATCACATTCCGACAACTTTAAAAAATTAGCATTATTATGGGGCTTAACTTAATTAATTATGCTCGAGGTGGTTGATGGAACACCTCATTGTAATAGCTCATTGGAATCGGAACGAGAAGATCTACAGGATGGGATGCTGAGAAGAGACTTCCAGTGGTCAGAGAGAGTATGGCGGCCAATTTACCATTTTCCTACATTAAAAATATATTTTAATTGAGGGAAATGTGCTCAATGATTAAAATAATAATAAAATAGGAGCTTCTAGAGGGGTTCATCAAATCTATAAAAAGAGGAGGATGAGGCCATTAGAGAACATCTTGTACTTGATATTTCTTCTTGTATGAGAGGTTAAGAACTCGATTCTCTACTTCATTGGTAGCTCCAAGACGGAACCCCTCGGGTGATTTAGTGAGATTGGGCGAGTACCCATCTCCCCTGGGTGAATTCATCCAGAATTCATTGGAGAGCTCAACAGTGACATTTTAGTTTAGTTTTGGAGGGTCAATACAGTATTGGAGTAGATTCTTAAGGCCAGTGTCCCATCTTAGCTATTTTATTGTATCAACATGTAAACCCTAGTTTCTACTATAATAAAAGCTGAGATTATTTCTGCTTATCATATTATTGAATTGCATAAAATCAATTTGTTATAAATTACATGGAAATCTTTTGCTAATTGAATGGTAATTTTATGGAGAAATTTTGGTGGAGTTCGATTTTTGCAAAACTAGCCAAATATCCTGTTTGGGATATTAAAGTGGTATCAGAGCTGGTGTTTCTGTCAGCCTGAGGGTTCAAAGGTCTATTTTGGAAGGTGCCAACGTCATCATTCTGTTACAAAAAAATTTGTTTTGGGCACTAACTATTCTACAAATTCTTGATGAGTTTGTTGACAACTTAATAATCATTCAACAAATCAGAGAGCCAAATTATAAGGGCGGTCGATCAAAGCATAACAAACTTTGGTGGGGCCGTAGCATATATCAGATAAAATTATATGAGCCAATGTTTAATTAAAAGTGTCTTGAGAATTATTGAGTTTAATGCAGACCAATTTATCAGTAGAGGTCGTAAATATTATGAAGAGCCAAACTTTATTATTTGGTGAAGCTGATTATTATCTCTAAGGGGCCAAAGTTCATATTCCAAGTAGAAATATGTTGATAGCAATTTCGTGAGATGCGTGGGTGATTTTTTGCAACGCAAACATCAAGAAAATTGTATAGGGGATGGGATTATCTTATGGCCGGTTTAATTTTGAGCCCATCCAAACTGCAAGGGCCGAGGATTTATTTCGTTTAAAAACCAAAAGTTTGGCAAGGGGCTGAATCATTTCAAAGGAGGCAAGTGCCATTTTATGCAACACAAAGCCGAGTAAGGGATTCAAACTCAAAGCCGCAACTGATTTTGTGAAAGACCGAGAGCTCGAATATTTTGGGCACAATCAATATTGTTAATAGGGCGAATCACATCTCCTGAACAATCAAGTAATTGGAAGACATCAACATCGAGATTGCTAGACGCATTCAACATACCTGGACCAAGAACACCATTGAAAGGGGGTGACCGAGGAGCACATATGGTTGGTAGACCAAGCGATGCCCAAACAAAATTGTTGCCAGAACTGCCTAATCGTCCAAGCCGATGTCGCTGACTCACTTGGTCATTGAAAATTATTTGAATTTTTTGTATCATTGTGAGCACCGCCGAATTCTAGCTGGACTTGTAAAGAAAAAAAATTCCAATCGTGGAGCCAAGATCAAATTGATTGGCCGAATATTCCAAATTGAAGTAGTATGTGAAGAGACCCAACTCCTGTGTCAATTTTGGGGTCAATTTTGTGATAAAGCAATGCAATGCAACTCTACGAGCATGGAACTTACCTAAGACCCGTTAGCATGGAAAGATGCCAGCTGTCAAGCAGTTTTTACAATTGGAATGTGGCATTACTGATCGACACACTTGTAGCAGCTTAAACAGAGAAGAATTGTATCATCTCTCATCCCTGTCAAAAGGGAAAATCGAACCATAGAAGGCTACAACAGTATCCTTAGAGATTTGCATTCAAAGGAGAGTCATTGGTTAAAATGTCTCAAAACTTAATTTTTCTTTGGAACCATATTTCGTATCCCTGTAATTGACGTACGAGGCTAGTCAATATACCAGTAGATGGTGTGCATTTCCTTGTCATGGTTAGCGAGTCTGTGCACTTTAGACTAATGAGTCTACGCCTGTGAAAATATCCTATGCCATGTAATAAGGGTATGTGAAGTCTGAAGTTACATAGTGCGCAGGGCTCGATACCTCAAACTTGATTAGGTATGAGAGAGAATTACAAAAGGTGTTATGAGTCCACTAGCTCATGTGATTACTGAGTGCTTTGGCATAGCAATACGTTATGTATCGATTTGTTGATGAGTGAGGAGCGTTGGTAACAAAAGCTGAGCACCAGGAACGAAGTGTCCAGATTGTCTATGAAAAAGTTGAAGGTTGAGAATTGCTGACAACATTTTACTGAGAGTACCATCTTCAATTTTGAAGCGGTCCCCATGTGTTAAAAAGGCTGACATAAACTTTATTGCATTGAAGACAAAGAGAGTTGATAAAGGGAGGTAGACGCTAGTCAAACAGAGTTTGGAATTAATTTATGGATTTGCTCGCTGGGAGTTGATGTTTCCCACCAAGTAAATTATAAAGCACATATATACTTGTTGGAGTGATTACCAGGTTCATTCATTCTTATTTGCTCTCTATACATTCAGATTTCAAGAAAGAAAGGGTTGTCTATGTTAAAACTATTTCCAGTTTGTTATCAGTTGTTTACTCATTTAGGGGTTTGATGTAAGTGGCATACATAAATTTTGAAGTCTGTTAGTCAAGGCATGTATTACACAGCTTGATGTACTTATCATTATTAAACTAAAACATTGATCAAACCTTTATAAAATCCCTTAATAAACCAGTAGTAGCAAACAACAGATCCTTCTCAAAGGGGATCTATGCCATTCTTCAGAGAGAACAACCAAAAGAAGTGTAGAAGTGATCCAGGTGGATATTGGTGGCCACTTTCCTATTCCACTTGGACCCCCACCACTGTTTCTTTTAGTTTTTCAGTTTCCTTAATTGTAGTACAATTTACTATTTTTGGCAATTTTTCATGTCATGAACTTCCAGAGCCGTTTTGAGGCCCTAAATGACATTTTTTTCGAAAACAAGCAAATTTGAGTCGAAAGTTGTAGTCCTCGAATAGATCTTTCTAACGAGGTATTGTGCGCGTCAAATGGAGATCGTATGCCACTGTTACGACCCCAGGAAATTGATGTATCAATTTACCCAAATAGGGCCCATAGTTTTGGCGCTTCATCTCTAGGGTTAGGTTTTTGGATGTTTAGGGTTTTCCATTGTTTCTCAATAACAAATAGGCCTTTGAGCCTCATTGTAACACAGTTCAGAGACATGTCGCTGCCACATCTCTTCTTAGAGATAAGCTACCATCGTCCGAGCTAGTTTATTTCCATTTCTATATGTAAGTATATTTCAATTATTTGATATTAATGAAATGAAGTTTTATTTCTGCTGCATCTCTGTGTATATGTGTATTTTTGTATTTTGTTGCGTTTCAGCATAAGTCTGAATCAATGGTATCAGAGCGGTTTTCTCTTTATCTATTTTTCTTTCATGTCCCCAACGAGGTCAAGATATAAGGAGTTAGGGCTCGAATTGGTTCAACCTTTGCAAGACCAGCCTTGCAAACCCTGATAGCTTCCCATGGCGGAAGAAAAGAAAGATGAGGGGGCAGGAGATCCTTTCAAAATATTGCTCGAGGAATCCCTCGAGCGACAGAGGAATGCGATGATGGATAACTTTTTCCAGATCCTTCAGTGGCTACCCACGAGGGACACATCTTCATCCAACAGCGACTCCTTTTAAGGTACAAGTTAACTTTGATATTGCCATATTTGAGGGCTAGATAGATGCAGATGCGGTAGATAGATGGTTAAATCTATTGGAAGGATAATTTTTAGTTCATGACTTTTCCAATTGGGAAAAGATTACTTTTGCACTTCTCAAAACCGCCCCACACGTCAAGCATTGGTGGGAAATCTACAGTGAACAAAAGGAAAAGAGGGAATCCTCACTGTTTTCAGTTGCACCCACTTGGAATTATTTCCAAGACGCCATCAAGGAACAATATTACCCTGTTAGGAGATATGAAGATAAATACATAAAGTGGACCACGCTGCGGTAGGGAAGGGACCAAGATGTGCCGGAGTTCACAAATGTTTTCCATACTCTTCGCACGAAGCTAGGTATCAAGGATTTTGAGCGGCATTTGGTACTCAAGTACCATGACTATCTACACAAGTACATCCAGGATGAGATGGAGTTCTTGGACATCTCCTCGCTTGGCACCGCCTATCAATACGCTGTTAAGATTGAGCAAAAATTTAAACAGAAGAAGCGAGACTTTGGATCTGTGAATCCGAAGCAAGGGAAAGGCGCCCCCAAGCTGCAGAACAAAGGACAAAGCCAAGGCGAGGCAACCTAGGACAACCCGCCGACGCTGTAAGCAAAGAAGAACACCACAAAGATAAAGGACATAGGAAAATAGTGTGAGTTCCATAAGAGCCCCACACACAACACAAGTGGGTGCCGAGCCAAGCAGTGACTGGCAATGTTGCATGAAGTGGGGACATTTTTTGGAAGCGGGGACGCGGAAGCGTTGTTTTCCAAAAATCTAGGAAGCAAAGCGTCTACTATATATATATATATATATATATATATAGATATAGATATATTTTTTTTGCATTTATATTAAAAAAACATCCAAAATACCAAATTAGTTGTAGAAGACATGAAAACATGCATATTTTTACATAAATCAAGATAGATATGGCATCCATTGTACATCAATGATTAATTATTCCAGCATCAACCATCTACAATCTAGATTTCTCTTCTCTTATCTAGCCTTTGCCTAATTCAATTCCATAGGGATTTTAGTCAACATTGCCTAATTTTGATCGAATAGCTTAATCCAAGCCTTATAATATGGTAGAGAAATCTTAACATGCTTGATCAATGATTTTGACTTGAGTGAAGGGTACATAATTGCTAAGGCCATGACAAAGGAGTTCAACAATCAATAACACCAACACTGGGGTACATATAGGGCTTGTTGCTCTTGATTAAATGCCAATCACATGCCCTCATACATGATATAATCCAATGAAATGCCACAATCCCATTGATCCTGAAAACTGTTAAGTTCGCTGAATTTTGAATGGGATATGAAATTCTATTTTTTCCATATGAAGTCTGATGAGGTTGGAACCACTCTCAAACATCCTGAGTCATTTCATGGTAATGTTAAAAATTTAAGTAAAAGGATGGAAATGAAAGATAAAGGAGAATGTCACTTTTACTTTAAGAATTTAACATTACCATTAGGGAGCATCTAGGAAGCGTCTAGGGAGCATCAAGGGGCATCTTGGGAGTATTCAGAAAGTGTAGTTCCTCACAGAACAGTTCGATATTTTCAAAAACAAAAAAGCCCCGCAGAACCGTCCACCATCTCTCGGATCTGCTCGCGATCCGTAGTGGATACACGCCCAAATCTCCACAGATCTGCACTCGATCCTTTCCGGATCTGCAAATCGGGAAATAAGAACCACGGATCGGGAAGTAGGTGCCGCGGATTGGGCCCCCACGAATCCAATTTTGCAGGAACCGCCAAAAAAAGAAGGAACCGCGGATTTGATTTTCCGATCCGCGGTTCCGCCGAAGGATTGGTGGCGGATCCGTACGGGACGCGGATCTGCCTTTAGATCCTTGGGGGGGGACGGTTCTTGCAACACTGGTCACTGGTGGCTGAGCTGAAGGCTTCTGAATCAGATGCATGTTCTGACTCTGAGTCAGAAATCAACAAGGGGAATGATAAAGGGAAGTAGATTATCGATGCGGAGCCTAGTGCCATCGTTGCCACCAAGATCCAGAAGGATGAGCCTGGAGATCTAGAGGAGGGGGAGCGACTCTTCCACTCAGAGATGTGGGTGAAGGGTTCTCCGCTGCAGTTCATTGTCGACAATGGAAGCGAAAAGAACCTCATTTCAGCAGAGGTAGTGAAGCAGTTGGGCCTACTAACCACACCACACCCGCAGCCGTACACCATTGGGTGGCTTCACCAAGGGCGAGATCTCCGTGTCAGCCAACAATGTCGCCTTCCCTCCAGCATCAAACCCTTCATAGATGAGGTAATTTGTGATGTTTCTCCTCTTGAAGTTTGTGATGTATTATTAGGCCAACCATACTTGTGGAAGCGACATGCTGTGTATGAGTCTAGGCCTCGCACTGTTATTATTACTTTGGGTGATAAGTTGTACAAGATACCAGAGGTAGCACCGCATATCGCCATTTCTTTGATCACTGTGAAGCAATGCAGTAAGATCATTTCCCAAATCAGGAAATTTGTTTTCTTTATGATTCGCCCTTAGGGTAAGAAGAAGATTGTGGCCACGGGCACTAGATAGGGCTCCTCCGCATGGCAGCAGCAGATGGACAAGGTTGTGGAGGAGTACAGGGACATCTTCACCTCACTCACAGGGGTACCTCTACACTGTCAGGTCAAACACTCCATCGATCTAACCCTGGGTGCGCTGCTACCCAATGGATTGATCAATCAACAATCTGTTCTAGAGAACGGTGAAATCAAGAGGCAGATTCAGGAGATCTTGCAAAAAGGGCACATCAGGCCAAGTTCATCACCCTGTGGGAGCTCGATCGTGTTGGTACAGAAGAAGGACGAGACCTGGAGACTTTGTATTGATTATCACATGCTGAACAAGATCATTGTTCGGAACAGGTATCCAATCCCACGGATTGATGACCTTTTGGACCAGCGTAAGGGGGGAAAATATTTCAGCAAGTTTGACTTGAAGTCTGGTTATCACCAGGTATCGATCGAACTCTCTGATGTATGGAAGATTGCCTTCAAATCCAAGGGGGGCCATTTCGAAGGCTGGTCATGCCTTTTGGCTTGACGAATGCCCCCACAACCTTCATGAGGTCGATGGACGACATCTTGCGACCCTTCACCAACTCATTCGTGGTGGTGTATTTGGATGGCATTATGATCTTCAGCCAGAGTTGGGAAGAGCACCTCCACCATATTTGACAGGTCCTCGAGACTCTGCGGCAACGCAAGTTGTCTGCCAATTTGGAGAAATGCACCTTTGGTATGACCCAGGTTCAATATCTGGGGTACATCATTGATGAGTGGGGTGTGCATATGGATCTAGCCAAGATACAAGTCATTCGGGATTGGCCAATCCCAACCACTCTAACTGAGATCTGTAGCTTTCTGGGTCTTTCCAACTTCTATTGCAGGTTCGTGTTGGGGTTCTCTTATATCACTTGGCCCTTGAGTCAAGTCACCAAGGGAGGAGCAAAAGCAAAGTTCTTTTGGTCCAAATCCCAATAGAAGGCATTTTCTGAGTTGAAGCATCACCTTTGCTCTACATTAGTACTCACATTACTGGACCTGCAACAACCATTTGAGATTGAGACAGATGCCTCCGACTATGCTATTGGTGCAGTGCTTATTCAGTTGGGGCATCTAGTGGCATATCACAATGAGACACTTCAGACATAGTCCTAAAGTATCCCACCTATGACAAAGAGATGTATTCCACTGTGCAGGCCTGCCGACAATGGAAGCATTACATTATGGGGAAGGAAACTGTCATCCACACAGACCACCGACCCAATGTTGCACGAAGCGGGAGCGAAGCGGAAGCGGAAGCGGAAGCGGGAGCGCGGAAGCGTCATTTTCCAAAAATCTAGGAAGCGAAGCGTCCGCGGAAGCGTCTGCTATATATATATATATATTTTATATATTTTTTTGCATTTATACTCAAAACAAACATCCCAAATACCAAATTAATTGTAGAAGACATGAAAACATGCATATTTTTGCATAAATCAAGATAGATATGGCATCCATGATTCCATTGTAGTTACTAGTATGTACAACAATCATCTATATTCTAGCTATTACAAACATACATCAAATTTTTAAGCATATTATAATACATAAAACATTTAAGCATATTATAAAACATAAAACATAGAGCATATTATGATTTATCTAGCAAGTGAGCAACTGTCAACATTTGTCATGTCCAAAATTCAAATAATAATGCTTACAAAATATGTCACTTGGTCACCGCCAAGCCAAAAAGGTTCAAAATTCAAATTCACAAGTCTACAAGTCTAATGAGTAATCTATGACAAAAAGTAGTAGATTGTGAATATATCTACTAATCTCTCCTCCTTCCACCACGAATAGAACGTGGTGGCGGGCCTCCACGTGGTGGCAATGAAGAAGATGGTGCCTGTGTAAGTCGTGGCACTGAAACTGATGAAGAAGAACCCCCTGCTGTTGGTGTTGAACCATGGAACCTAGGAACCAAGGGACCAGATGGGGGTGGGGGTGGTGGCATATCAACACGGTCATCATCATCCTAGAATCGCTCAAAAAATTCATGCAAAAAAAAAAAAACTAGTTAACAAAAAAATTAAAAACATGAATTAGAGATATGCTTTATAAGGGAAAATTGGAAAATTCATACCACAATGGACATACCTGGATAAGAGCATCCTCTAATTGCTCTAGTCGCAACACTCCATCCTCCAAATTGGGCTCCTCTGGATTCTTGTCCCAAATCAACAAGTCTTTATTAGACTTTGCATCTTCACAGTAATGGGACAACAATCGCAAGTTGTAATGAACATAAACCAAGCTCTCTGCCCGGTCTAAATTCAACCTGTTCCTTTTAACACTGTGGATGAAAGAATAAGAGCTCCAACACCTCTCTGCAGAAGAAGTGTTTACCACCTGTGATAGCACCCGCAATGCCAAACTCTGTAGAAGTGGAGTACCCCCTCCATGCATGTTCCACCACTCAAGAGCAGAAAAAGTCTCTCGATCTTTAATCGCATGCATGCTCCCAAATGGACCAGTGTTGAGCGTATAGTTGCTCACCTGTCTCCGTACCAATGCAGCCTCCTCCTCATCAGGGATTAATTTACTCAATGCAGCCATATATTTTTCGTGAACCTCTCTATCTTGGTGTGGTTTTTTCCTGCTTCCCCCCCCAGGTGCTGGTGTTGAAAGCCGTGATGGATGATAGTATTTAGGTGTCAAAACATATGCTAATGCATGCAATGGAATATTTAGCATTTCCCATCGGTTTTGCACCTCTACACGAATATAATTGTACAAGGTGGTATCTCTAGGCTCAACAATGTCTTTAATCTGCCCCAACATGCTATCCATTTGCTCATACACCTCCCCAATTACTGGTCGATCTGAATCTGCAAACTTGATCATGTAATAAATTGGTTTGGTGAATTGCAAAACATATTTAACCTGTGACCAAAAGTAACTGTCAAGAACAGTGTCCTTGACTGCATTAGCACCATCTGTGTCAGTGTTAATTTCATCCCATGTTTCAGCACACACCAGATTAGTTAAAGCTTGTCTCACCCTCACTAGCCGCCTAAAGGTGAGGTAATAACTAGCAAATCTTGTCTTTGCAATTTTAAGCAATTGCAACTTGGAGTAAGTGCCATAGAAGTAGTTTACCCTTGTATGCCCTGTGATGAATTTAATGAGCTGCTTCCCTTTCCTGTAAACCTCAGCAATCCACCCACAATCTTTGTGTTTCACAATATCATGCATCAAAAGGTTCAATGTGTGAACCAGGCACCCAGACCAAAAGATGTGTGGATGAGTACGCTCAATAATTTTTCCTGCTGCCTTACAATTTGCTGCATTATCTGTGATCACTTGAACCACATTATTCGGACCAACATCTTTGATTGATTTCAATAGGAGATATGCAATGTTTTGTGCAGATGCAGTGATGGAGGAGGAGTCATGACATGCAATAAATACTGCACCACTAGAAGAAACACCAAGAACATTTATCAAATGTTGGTTTCTAATATTTGTCCACCCATCTGATACAATGGATACCCCAGAATCTACCCACTCATTTGTAAAACGTGTCAAAGCTCTTTGAGCCTTAGCTTTTTCTCTTTCTAATAACACTGTTCTAGCTTTCTCATAGTTGGGGGCCTTGTATCCTTTTGGGGCTTCATTGATGGCCTTTACCATTTCATGCCAATAGGGAGAGCGAAGCACATTGAATGGTACACCGCAAGCACAAAGAAAACGGACTATCTTTCCATCCACATCATCCCTCCCAGCAACATTAAGGAAATCCCCTATTGTTCTTCTACCTCCAGAGCTTGCAGAAGTACCATGAGGAGATGGGCAACTACCAAATTTAGAGGTTGCACTTGATTCAGAATGAGTTTTTTGTTTCTTGTTTTTTTGTTGTGCAGCCATCTCTATTTGGATGTATTTTCTTCTTTCTTCAGTTGAAATGTTTGGGCAAATTTGTACCCCCACAGAACCCTTTTTTTCATCACTGTCCAGCACCCCACAAAGATGCCTCCTCAGACGGGTATATGAACCACAATATGGTTTTCCTCCATGACAACCATGAGGGCACACAAATTTGTAAGATCCACCACCCTTTCCCCCATCAAGTTTGGTCACATAGTTCCACAAGGGTGTTGATGTAGCTTTCCCATCTTGTGTTTCAGGGTCCCCTTCAAGTTCATCCCCTTCCTCTTCAAACCCTTCCTCCTCATCATACATTGGGTCACTACTATTAGGACCATCACCAATGTCCTCTTCTGTTTCTTCCCTTCTATTCCTCACCCTTGCCATCATTAAAACCAAGAGTGGAATGATACATAGAAGCCAAAAGAACACCATCTTGGAATATGGATATAGGTGGTGGACAACCTGTAAATAAAGGAGCAAGTAGAAACAATGGGAAAGAGTAGGAGAGGGAGGAGAAAAATACAAAAAAATTGTCACAAAAAATAAGGGAGTTTGGGGTTTGAACTTACCTCTTTAGCTCTTGTAGATGAAGTCCTCCAAACTCTTGCTCCAAGCTCCTCCTCCTTCTCCTTGCTCTTCCTTCTTCACTCCTCCAAGCTCTCCTCTCTTCTCCTCTCTTTTCCTCTCTTCTCTTCTCCTCTCCTCTCTTCTCTTCTCCAACTCTCATAAACTCAAAGTGAGAAAATGAGGAATGAATGGGGGCTTTATTCTTTTCATTCCTCACATTAACCTCACTCTAACCTCACCCTAACCCACCCCCTCAATGCTAACTTAAGTTAACTTTAAAAAAAAATTAAAAAAAATGATGTATTTTTCCCTTGGCCGCGCGGTTTTGGAGGAAGCGCTCCGAAGCGCTGCGTGAAGCGTACGCTTCCGGGCCCGAAGCGTGGCGCTTCGGAGGCCCGAAGCGCCATCCGAAGCGCGCTTCGGGGCCCACGCTTCCTAAAAACCAGGAAGCGCTTTAAAAATGCTGAATCGCGCTTCGGAATTTTCGGAATCGCGCTTCCGGGGGCGCTTCCTGAATGCTTCCGTACGGAGCGCGCTTCCGGCCTAGGATCTGGGGGGGGGGGGGGCTTCCTGCAACACTGCACCGACCCCTGTAGTTCATACAAACACAAGGGAAGTTGCAGAACGATCGCCATCAGAAATGGTCCACATATTTGCAACAATTCCATTTGAACATTAAGTTCAACAAGAGTAGCACCAACAATGTTGCAGACTGCCTTAGCCAATCGCCAGTCATGGCATTGACCACTGTGCTCGACTCTTGTGGGCACGAGACTGTGGGGTGGCCGCATCTTGACAAGAGTGATCTAGAATTCAACAACACATACCAGATACTCCTGGAAGGCAAGCAAGTTCCAAATTTTCACCTCCAGGATGCATTGTTTGGCCACTTGGGACACCTATGTGTTCCTTCAAGCGAGCGTGCTAAGATGGGACACCTTGTAGTTGTATATCACTGTTTGAGACAAATCTCAAACCATAATCAATTGTACCATGCAAATATCTCAATACATGCTTTGCTGCAATCCAATGATCATGTCTCCATTCCAGTTGAAATTGGCTTAGAGTTTTTACTGCAAAGCAAATGTTTGGCCTAGTACTAACCAAATACATCAGTGAACCAATCAACTTTCGGTACATAGTTGGATCTACCAAATCTGACTCAGAGTTTCAATTTTCTCAGATTTGTCACTACGGGAGTTGCCATCAATTTGCAGTCCATCATCCCAAACTTCTGCAAGATCTTGATAATATATTTTCCTTGACCAAGGAAGATTTCACCAGGCTTCTGCCAAACTTCTAGTCCCAAATAGTTGTGCATCAAACCAAGATCCTTCATATCGAATTCAAAGGCCAACTCCCTCTTACATCGAATAATGACATACTCCACACTTGTCAGAAATAAGTCATCAACATACAATAATAGAATCAGAGATTCATTCTTCTCAACCTTGATATATACGTTTAAATCAACATCACTTTTGGAGAAACTAGGTCTTTCCATGCAATTGTCAATTCGATAGTACCAAGCTCTAAGTGTTTGCTTAAGTCCATACAAGGCTTTCTTCAATCTACAAACATGAGACTCTCTTCCATGAACCTCAAAACCTTGAGGTTGTTCTATGTACACTTCTTCCTTAGTCAGACCATTGAGGAAAACAATTTTTACATCCATCTAAATTAAATTCCAACCCATAGAAAAAGAAATAGAAATAATATATCTAATGGTAGTGTACCTGGAAACTGGAGCAAAAGTCTCATCATAGTCCTCTCCTTCTTTCTGGGAGAACCCTCTAGCCACAAATCTCGCCTTGTATTTGTCAATACTTCTATCCACTGCGTGCTTGATCTTGTATACCCATTTAGAGGTTCTCAGTGACTTCCCTTCAGGTCATGGCAGAATTCCCCATACACAATTCTTCATAATTGATTGGTATTCTTCCAACATCGCATCCTTCCAAACTTGCTAGCTAGTTGCTTCAAAGGTGGAAAGTTCAGAATCAATGAGATTACTCATCAATGTTGCATAACTAGAATACCTCTGATCCGAATTGGATCCATAAAAGACTGTCAAAGAACCATGACTGTATCAGGTTGGGACAAACTTCTAAGAATTCAAAATAGTGATCAAAAACACCCTGAACCAGTAGCAATGGCAGCCAGCGTGGAACGACGAGGACCTTGGTCAAAGCGCGATGACCGAGACCCATGGAGACTGCGCGGGAGGCCGAATTAGCCCTTGGGAGGCCCAGATCGGGAAATGGAGGTGATTTTTGATGGGCGAAAAGGGCCGAAATGGAGAAGTCCTGAGCACTCGGACGCGTGGGGTGCCGGAGAACTGCGGGCAAAAGCGAAAAGCGCTAAAGGACAAAGGCGAGACCCGCGCTCTAGAAAACCGACAGTATTGATCGGGGCGTCCTCAAACGGTAAGCAGTTTTGGAGAAATTGAAGCGGTCCCACTCAACGATCAACGCGTGGCAAGCGAAGGTGAGAGAAAATTGCTGTTGATTGTGCGCTAAAGGTCAAGCAAGTCAACCACATGAAACGTGCGTATGGTGTCGGATCTGGAGGCCCCAGATCGAACGACTGAGATCACGCCTGATGGGGGAAGTGGAATCGATGAAGGAATGAGTCGCAATTTAGAAGGATTTGAAGTCCGTTTTGACCGCCACGGTGGAGGAAGACTTCATCCACGATGTAATTGAAGAGTTCAATCGACAAAGCAGGCTGGTGCGAGTTATAGGAGGACATGTGACCATTCTGTGCGAGCTAATGATGACGCCAAATAGGGAACTCCAAGCGCAGCTGTAGAAGGTGATTTGATGCAGGCGGAAGAGGAACCGAGCATACATGGGAACGAATGGCTTCAAAGCCATGAACAAAAACAGAACACAGAGTTAGAGGGAGAGAGAGAGAATCCTGAGAGGAGGACGAGAGAGAGAGACCAGAATCCCGAGAGGAGGATGGAACACACAGAGAAGAAGACAGTGAATCAAACACAGAAGAAGACAGAGGGTTGAGCTGACCAAAGGCAGCATCGAGCACCAGAGAGCTTGAGAGATTCAAGCCATCCCCGAGAGGATCTGTCCGGACTGAGCACCACATTGGGCTCTTTCCATTGTAGACCAGAAGGTCACAGAGTTGGTAGGCAAACAGAGTCTGTGCACTCCAGTGGCTTGGGAAATCCAAGAACCACCCTGCCAAGCAAACCTGTTTCAGGAGACTCACATTGAGTCCCAACATTGTAATTCTCTGCTTAAGACACAATAAAATAAGGCCACCACTGAGAGTTGGACCGGAGATGTAGCCCTGAAGAATAGGGTGAACTCCTTATTAACTTCTTGTGTTTGTGTCTGCTTACTGTATTTCTCTGTTGTCTTTCCATTTAAATGTTTGTGTATTGGCAATTTGATCGATTCGTTGCTTAAATAACACAGAACACACACCAACACATGAGTCTATAATACCTTTATTCAATAAATCTTTAACTAAGGTCACTCATAGGGTGATTATCAGATCAAATGGTATCGGAGCTCTAGGCTGTAAGGTTAGACAAACTTGTGTTGGTTTAGCTGTTGAATGCTCACTAGATCAAAGCTCAAATTAGGAGAAGGAGAGTTGGTGGAAACTAATCCTAAAATTGGGAGAGTCTATCCTCGTAAGACAATGTCAGAGGAAGGTTCTGTGGGGCCAAACCCTCAATTCATAGAAAGTTTCCTAGCTATAAAGTCTATGGTAGAAGAAATGTATAGGGATTTTAGAAAGCATAAGGTTGAAGACTCCTCAGGTTCTAAACAAGATAAAGAAGAAGATGAGTCTCACTTCCATGACCACTCCAAAGGAAAAGGGAAAGAGGAAAGCTTTCTCACACCTCCTAATAGCCCTGTGCATAATAAGAAAGCATCTTTGATCAAGTTAGATGTTAAATTTGATTTACCTATATATGATGAAGAGCTAAATGCTGAAAAATTGGACAACTGGATTAGACAAATTGATGTGTGTTGCAAGGTACAAAACATAGACTCTGACAAGAGCAAGATTCAGCTGGCAAGCTTACGCCTAGGAGGCATTGCCTTGGTTTGGTGGGAAGGCAGAACCCAAGCTGATATGAAAAGACATGGTAAGACCATCTCTGTCTGGAGTGAATTTTTTGCTGCAATCAAAAAGCAGTGCTATCCATTGGCCTACATGCAACAAGCCATGATGAGTTGGCAAACTTTTTCGCAGTTGAAAGGGAAAAGTGTGCAAGGGTATACTCAAGAATTTAGAAAGAGAGCATTGATGTTGGGTATCTCATTAGACTCACCAAAAACTCTCTTTAAGTACATTGGTGGTCTACACAGCTACATGAGGCATACCATCCTCATGTTTAATCCCACTAGTATAGATGAGGTATTGTACAAGCTACTCATCTAGAAGCTAGAGGAAAGAATGGAAATCCAGAAGTTGGGGGACCATCCCAACCCACTATAAGCAAGAGCAAGGAGAAAAGAACACAGAAGTGGAAAGCAACGAAGGCTAACATTGTACAAAAAAGCAAAGCTTCATGCACTCACTGTAAAAAGGATGGGCATGATGATGAGCATTGTTGGATTCTGCATCCAGAGCTGAGACCTAAGAAGTTCGAGGGCAAGAAGAAGAAGATTGTTGTAGCTATTCAGAAAGATTTGGGGTCAGACTCAGAAGATGAAACAACTATAGCAGCCACATGTATAAAAGGTTGTCTGCTTTAGAGAATGCTGAAATCAAGAAGCAGGTGCAGGAGTTGCTCGAGAAAGCGTTCATCAGGCCTAGCACATCACCATGTGGGTCACTAATTGTTTTGGTGTGAAAGAAAGATGGCTCGTGGAGAATGTGCATTGACTACCGAGCACTTAATAAGATAACAATAAAAAATCGTTATCCCCTTCCTCGTATAGATGATCTTTTAGATCAATTGAAGGAAGCTGTTTATTTCACCAAGCTGGATTTTCACAGTGGATACCATCAGGTCAGGGTTGCGGAGCAAGATGCATGGAAGACTGCTTTCAAAACAAAGCAGGGATTGTATGAATGGTTGGTTATGCCTTTTGGCTTAACTAATGCTCCTGCTACTTTCATGAGATTAATGAATGATGTACTCAGACCTTTTCTTGATGATTTTGTTATTGTGTATCTGGATGACATTCTGATTTTTAGTAAAACATGGGAAGAACATTTAAAGCATGTTAAGCAGACATTAGATGTTTTGAAAAGAGAAAAACTTTATGTTAAACTCTCAAAATGTGAATTTGGCAAAACATCTCTAAACTACTTGGGTCATATAGTAGGGGGAGGTGAATTGAAAATAGATCCCTCTAAAGTGGTAGTCATTGTGAACTGGCCTAAACCCAGGTCTGCTATAGAAGTGAGAAGCTTCTTAGGAGCAGCAAAATATTGGAGGAAGTTCGTTTCTAAATTTTCTTCAATTGCATCTCCCTTACATGCTTTAACAGGATTGAATAAGGTGTTTCAGTGGGGAGGAAAACATCAGAAGGCCTTCGACACCTTGAAAGAAAAGATTAGTACAACACCTGTACTAGCACTGCCAGATTTGCAAAGACTTTTAACCCTGCAGTAGTTAACTATCCTATGTATGATAAAGAATTGTATGCATTAGTTCAGAGTGTGAAAAAGTGGAAACATTACTTAATGGGCAAAGAGACAGTAATACATATTGATCATCAACCACTTCAATAACTACACTCCCAAACTAAGTTACAGCGATCAAGATGTTACAAATGGATGGGTTTTCTACAACAGTTTCATTTAGTTATCAGATATAAAAAGGGCATACATAACAAGGTTGCAGACATGCTATCTAGACCCATTATAAATGCATCCACCATACTTAAGCATAATTCTGTACTACATGAAAGCTACATTGAACAATATGCTCAAGATATGGACTTTAAAGATGTATATGCAACTTTGAGTCAAGGCAAAAGAGTAGAAGAATTGGATTATCATGTGAAGGACCGACTCTTATATCATTGTGGGAAACTTTGCATTCCACAAACTGAGAGAGTAAAGATAATTAGGGAAGCACACACTTCTCTAATGTCAGGTCACTTTGGGGTAAGTAAATAGTTGCACAGTTGCAAAGATTCTGCTATTGGCCGAAAATGAATGAGACAGTTTCTAGATATGTAAGAGGGTGTGCTATGTGTGCTAAAAGCAAGCCCAACAACATAAAACTAGGCTTGTACACTCCATTGCCAGTTCCTTCTCACCCTTGGGAAAGTGTTTCCATGGATTTTGTTGGAGAACTGCCTAAATCTAGGAAAGGTCATGATTATCTATATGTTGTTGTGGATAGGTTCAACGCAATGTGTATTTTGATACCTTGTAGTAAACAGAGTACAGCTGAACAGACTGCAAAATTATTCTTTGAACATGTATGGGTTCATTTTGGATTACCCACTTCCATTGTATCTGATCGAGACACCCGATTTGTGGGGAAGCTTTGGTCGAGTTTGTGGGAATTGATGGACACCAAATTGAAGAAAAGCACAACTTTTCATCCACAAACAGATGGCCAAACAGAAGTAGTAAACATGACAGTGATCCAGTTACTGAGAGGTTATTGCAGCAAACATCCTTACCTTTGGGATGAACACTTGTGTTATGTGCAGCATGCTTACAACAGAGCAAAGAATTCTTCTACACAAAGATCTCCTTTGGAGACCTGTTTTGGTTTCACACCAAGGTCTCCTTTGGATTTTGTCTTTGGTAAAGATACCATGGTTGATGGACACAGTGATGTGGACAAGGCAACTAGGTTCATTGAACAGATCCAGGAGATCCACCAAGAAGTACAGGAATAGCTGGAAAAGAGCCAAGACAAGTACAAGGCTAGGCATGACAAGCATCGGATGGAGCATAGTTTTCAAGTTGGAGACCAAGTCTAGCTGTATATCAGCAAGGACAGGATGCAAGGTGAAGGTAAAAAGCTAAAGCCTATTAGGTATGGACTCTTTAGGATACTTGAGAAGATTGGTGAAAATGCTTTTCGCCTTGATCTACCAGCTTACATGCACATCTACTTAGTCGTAAATGCAGATTGCTTGAGATTGTTTGAACCTTCAATGATTGAGGACCCTGAAGAGCAGAGTCAATTGCCTTCTATTGATGACCTGCTACTTGAATATCTTAATGAGTTGCAGGAAGACACAGTGCTGGACAGGAAGGTGAGGACAATGTGCAGGGGAGATGTGGAGTACCTCAGAATTGGGCTCAAAGGTTCAAAGCCAAGCAGTGCAAAGTGGATTGAGATTGGACAAGTGAGAAAGCAATACCCTCACTTAGTTGATGCTTGAAAACCAACTTTTGGTGGTCCAAAAGCTTTTTCAGTGGGAAGGTCGTGATCCGAATTGGATCCATAAAAGACTGTCAAAGAACCATGACTGTATCAGGTCGGGACAAACTTCTAAGAATTCAAAACAGCGATCAAAAACACCCTAAACCAGTGGCAATGGCAGCCAGCGTGGAAAGACGAGGACCTCGGTCAAAGCGCGCTGACCGAGGCCCATGGAGACTGTGCGGGAGGCCGAATTAGACCCTGGGAGGCCTGGATCAAGAAATGGAGGTGATTTTTGATGGGCGAAAAGGGCCGAAATGGAGAAGCCAAGAGCACTTGGACGCGTGGGGAGTCGGAGAACCGCGGGCGAAAAGCGAAAGGTGCTAAAGGACAAAGGCGGGACCCGCGCTCTGGAAAACCAACAGTATTGATTGGGGCGTCCTCAAACGGTAAGCAGCTTTGGAGAAATTGGAGCGATCCCACTCAACGATCAATGCATGGCAAGCGAAGGTGAGAGAAAACCGCCGTTGATCGCACGTTAAAGGTCGAGCAAGTCAACCGCGAGAAATGTGCGTATGGTGTCAGATCTGGAGGCCCCAGATCGGATGGCTGAGATCGCGCCTGATGGGGGAAGTGGAATCGACGAAGGAATGAGCTGCAATTTAGAAGGATTTGAAGTCCGTTTTGACCACCATGGTGGAGGAAGACTTCATCCACGATGTAACTGAAGAGTTCAACCAACGAAGCAAGCTGGTGCGAGTTACAGGAGGATATGTGGCCACTCCCTGTGAGCTGATGATGACGCTGAACAGGAACTCCAAGCACAGCTGCAGAAGGTGATTTGACAGAGGCGGAAGAGGAACCGAACATTCATGGGAACGAATGGCTTCAAAGCCATGAACAAAAACAGAACACAAAGTCAGAGGGAGAGAGAGAGAATCCCGAGAGGAGGATGAGAGACAGAGAGACCAGAATCCCGAGAGGAGGATGGAACACACAGAGAAGAAGACAGTGAAGCAGAAGCAGAAGAAGACAGAGGGCCGAGTTGACCAAAGGCAGCATCGAGCTCCAGAGAGCTTGAGAGATTCAAGCCATCCCCGAGAGGATCTGTTCGGACTGAGCACCACATTGGGCTCTTTCCATTGTAGACCAAAAGGTCACAGAGTTGGTAGGCAAACAGAGTCTGTGCACTCCAGTGGCTTGGGAAATCCAAGAACCACCCTGCCAAGCAAACCTGTTTTAGGAGACTCACATTGAGTCCCTGCATTGTAATTCTCTGCTTAAGGCACAATAAAATAAGGCCACCACTGAGAGCTGGACAGGAGATGTAGCCCTGGAGAATAGGGTGAACTCCTTATTAACTTCTTGTGTTTGTGTCTGCTTACTGTATTTCTCTGTTGTCTTTCCATTTAAATGTCTGTATATTGGCAATCTGATCGATCTGTTGTTTAAATAACACAGAACACACACCAACACATGAGTCTGTAATACCTTTATTCAATAAATCTTTAACTGAGGTCACTCATAGGGTGATTATCAGATCAACCTCTTTGGTCTCTTGCTTTTGCTAAAGGTGCCACGTGGTGCTGCATGTCCTTGCAAAGTGGATCTAAGCCAAGATGGCCTTATCTTGATCTTAGGAAAAACAATTGGGTCCATTAGATTACTAGGCCCTTCTGGCTCTTCTTGATGATCTATGGGATTATCTAAAGAATGAGATGGACCTCAATCTTATTCCTTGGGAGCTTCATGTCCTTTGTCATCATTACAGTGCATGAACTTTTCTAGATTTCCAATAGGAAACATTCTCATCAAAGGTCACGTCCTTGCTAATTTCAATCTATCATTGTCCTGGAACATGGATTCTATAGGCCTTTGATGACTCACTATATCCAACGAATATTCCTTTCTTTCCTGAAGGCTCTAACTTCTTTCTCTTATCTTTAGGTACATGGATATAAATTGGACAACCAAATATTCTCAAATGTACAACTTGTGGTTTCTGTCCAGTGAACGCTTCTTCAGGAGTCTTGTCTTCCAAAATTCGATGAGGACTTCTATTTTGAATATAGACAACTATCATAGATGCTTCACTCCATAGAAACATAGGCAAGTCTTGATTGTGCATCATTGCCTTAACAGATTCTTCGATGGTTCTGTTCTTTCTTTCAACAACTCCATTTTGTTGTGGATTGTAAGGGACTATCAACTCCCTCTTAATCCCAGCTTCTTTACAAAAGAAAATGAGCTCCTTAGAAGTATATTCTCCTCCATTATCAGATTTCGGGATCTTGATTTTCTTTCCTTTCAAGTTTTCCGCTTCAACCTTAAATTCCCGAAACTTGTTGAAGACTTCATCCTTGGTCTTCATGAAATAAATCCATGTCTTGCAAAAGAAGTCATCAACAAAGGTTACATAGTAGAAGGAGATTCCAAGAGATTTCACTAGCATTGGACCACATACATCAGAATGAACTAGATCCAAAATTTCTTTGGACCTACTTTCGTTGCTTGGAAAGGGCTTCTTGACATTCTTTCCAAGTGCACATCCTTTACAAACTTCTTCATGTTCTACCTGCAAATTTGGAACACTTGAAACCATTTGGTTTAAAGCAGGCAAAGCTCTATAGTGAAGGTATGCATATCTTCTATTCCAAAGTTCACATGGATTGATGTCATTATGTACTATTGCTTGAGTAGGTTGTTTCAAAAGTCTATACAACCTTCCTTCAGGAATTCCAATTACTCTAACAAAATCTATACTAGAGTCGTTGGGCCTGTTGCCACACAATCTACCAGGGGTCCTAGGAGGGGAACCTAAGGGACAACTACCAGACCAAATGACAACAATGGGACAAAGACCCACTGTCACCTCAGTCAGTGTCCCCTGCTCTTTATAGACTTTCACCAATGGGAGGAGTCCCAGTATAAAGGAAACCATGAGGATGATAGGATCAATGAAAAGGTACAAAGTGATTTCCAAAGGCCATTCAAAGGAGACACACAAGTAATGGCTTGATTGCTTCGATAGCAAGATAATGTCTCTCCAAGAAAGGCTTAAGAGGAGGCCTAGACCGAGGTGAAAGGGATACTCAATAGAGGAAATACACCTAAGTCAATGCTTACTACGGAATGGGAAAGACCTCTCTTAAGGTTATGTAAGATAAAAATCATGCGAGGGTTTTGGGACCACAAGAGAGACCTAAGGGGATCCATTAGAGAAATTTTGAGGTATAAAATGGGCCTCCTAAGGAATATTATAAAATAATAAAATAAGATTATATTACATCATCAAATTTTAGAGGGAAAGAAACTACTTTTTCAACTTATCTCCCTACAGTTTTCCTAGGACACTGGGTTGCATAATGGCCCAACTCCCCACAGTTGAAGCACTTAATCTTGGAGAGGTCCTTTTTCTTCCTCTTCCCTTGCTGCCCCGCAGATGCTAGAGTCACATCCTCTTCCTCCTCTTTCTTGACCCAGACTCCTTTGCTACTACTTCCCACCTTGGTCAACTGTCTAATCTCTTCTTGGCGAAGAGCTGCCCACAGTTCTTCCCAATCTGGAAGATTCTCTCTGCCCAAAATGCTTTGGAAAAATGTCTCCCACTCCTCGGAGACTGCGTTCAGGGCGGTCCTCACCATTAACTCCTGATCTGGCATGGCCCCTATGGAAGTCAGTTGGTCCCGAATCTCCTTCAACCTGCTGAGGAAGTGATTTATCTGCTCCCCCTTCTGCATCTGATATGACTGCAACTGATTCTCCAGTAGCATCTTTCTTTGCACGGAAGTGCCCTGATACAATGTTGTCAAGGTGTCCCACATTTTCTTTTTCGTATTCTTCTCGGCAATATGCTGAACCACATGATCCTTGACCCCATCAAGGATTATGCATTTCGCCTTGGCCATCACATCCTCATACCTTTCATTATCAACTGGGTTGACTGGGATAGCCACGGTTCTCAGGTCGAAGGCTTTGATGCGATGTCTATCTAGAAAAGACAAGATTCTGGCCTTCTAGATGACAAAGTTGGACACCCCATCCAGCCTGTCCTGATCCCTCAATCCATTCATGGCCATCTCTGCTCCTCTTTTCGACTCCTCTGAGTCTCTACTTGCCTTCTGGAAGTTCTCTGCTAGACTCTGAGTTTTGAATTCCCTCTTGGAAATCCTCCTGCCAATCGTCGAATTGCACCTCTCTGATCTCCTTTGCTCCTACGACTCCCTACTACCTTGGTTTTGTCTTGTTAGGTACTGTTCTGTCTCAACAGCAGCAACACCCCACCAGCTTCATGCTTCACAGTCTGCCCACAACTTCATATGCCCCAGTAACTGAAGAACTGAGCCTCTAGGCTCTGCACAATCCCGACAGTCGCTAAATTGCTCCACTAGCCAACTGCATCACTCCTGCTTGACTGAGCAAGATGACGTGGCTCTTTGTGAGCCTCTCACTACTTCTGCACTGGCCCCTTCTCTGGCTCGAACTGATGATGCAGGCCTTCTGCGTCAACCCTTCTCTGTTGCTTTCTGCTTAGGAACAACTTCTGTCACTCGGGACAACTGTTTCTGCTACAAATTCTCCGATTCAGCTGATGCCTTCAGCTCTCCTGTGATCTGCAATGCTCCGATACCATGTTGAAATTCCCTAGTATTACCCGTTAGAAAATTTCCTGTATTCTCTGGTTTATTTCACCTACTTGTTTTAATTACTAACAAGTTATTTAATCATATAAATATTGAAATAAACACAATACAGTCTCAACCATCTACAGATCAATCGCTAAATGAAATAGACAAACACACAAGGGACACCGTTATTTTTGGACAATCGTCCCCGGAAAAACTCAATGCAGGAAAACCGGTGCAGCAATTCCGAGGGTTTTATTATTAAGCAGCTTTTCTTGAGTACACTGGCTGCCAAACTAGCTCACCCGACAAAGAAAATAATATGGCAGTAATACCTCTCTTCGGAAGCAGATATTCTGAAAGTCTGCTCCACGAAACCCTCTCCAACACCTCTTTGAAGCACTGCGTCAACCCGAAACCATTCGCGTCAGCCCTCTGAGGCTCTGCGCAGCCTCTCTGGCCCTCTGCGTCACTTCTGCAGCCTCTGCGTTACTCACACAAGCCCTTCTGGCCTCTGCGAAGTCACTGCTGGCCTCTGCGTGGCTTCCTCTGGCTCTTCGTCTGCCTCTTTGCCTCTGCGCTAGTCTTCCGACACTATTTCTGCTTCTTTGCCTTGTACTCACTACCCCTCGCTGCAAATCTAATCATTGGTTCGATTTCTCTTAGCAAACACCACTCTAGAAAATCGAACTGACTAACCACTCTGATGTATCTCCAATTGACCCTCAAGCCTCCTCTTATACTTTTTTTGTTGAGTCTTAAACGGCCGAGATTACATCTCTAATCAATGACTAAGATTAGATTTGGCTTGATCCATGTCATTTAGAACCTTCTAACCCAGTTTTATATTAATACCCATTAATATTTTTATTTTCCTAAGTTTAAACTTAGGAACCCATTAAAAATATTAACTATTTTAATATCTCCTTCACAAGGTAGAATTTCCTCAAACCATTTCTGGGTCTTGGAGTTCAAATGTGCTTTAGCCTCTCCACCAATTTTCATGGCTAGAGCACATCCGATGCTACCCCAAATCAACAATATTTGGATTTCCAGTATATATCCACATTCCTAAGGATAAAAGGAAGAAGTTGGATCGAGCAAGCAAGAAGGGAATATTTGTGGGATATAATAATTCATCCAAAGCTTACAGAATCTACATCAAGGAAGGACATCATATAGAGGTAAGCTGAGATGTAATCTTTGATGAAAATATTGCATTCAAAAGGTCAAAAGACATTTCATTCGATTCCGATGAAGAAGATCTTCCTATATTTGAGGAAGAAGTCAACAAAGAAGAAGAAAATGCTCATCAAGAAGATGAAGGTCCAAGCGAACCTGTCACTATCCCTGAAAAGAGGAAGAGACCTAATTGGTTGACCTCCACACTTCAAGAAGCTGAAGGACATCAGGCAAGTGGAAAATTTAGAGAAAGCAAGAAACCCAAAAGGTACTCTGGGTATGCAGCCTACATGTCAAAATTGATAGAAGATGAGCCATCCACGTTTGAAGAAGCTTCCAAGCACCCTGAGTGGAAGTCTGCCATGAATGAGGAATACCAATCTATAATGAAGAATGGGGTTTGGGAAATTGTTCCTAGACCGGAAAACAAATTTGTGGTAACTTCGAAATGGATTTACAAGATTAAGCATGCTGTGAATGGGACCATAGACAAATACAAAGCCAGAATTGTGGCTAGGGGTTTTTCACAAGAAGAAGGAATTGACTATGAAGAAACCTTTGTTCCTACAACAAGATATACAACCATTTGGTCACTGATTTCTCTAGCTGCATCCATGAAGTCGAGAGTTCATCAAATGGATGTAAAGACTGCATTCTTGAATGGCACCATAGATGAATAAGTCTATATTAAGCAACCTTTGGGATTCGAAGTCGAAGGTAAAGAAGGATATGTTTGAAGGTTGAAAAAGGCTCTATATGGCCTCAAGCAAGCACCTAGAGCATGGTACGCCAGGATGGATGCTTATCTGCAAAGACTGGGCTTTACCAAAAGTTTGGCTGATTCCAACCTCTACATCAATGTGGTAAAAGATGAACTTGTATCATCTTACTATATGCAGATGATCTTTTATTAACTAGTGTAGAAGAACATATTCAGGAATGTAAGAAACAACTGACTACAGAGTTCGATATGAATGATCTAGGATCCATGCATTATTATCTGGGACTAGAAGTATGGCAAGAACCCAATGAGATTTATTTGGGTCAAGGGAAGTATGTAATTGATTCTCAAAAGGTTTGATATGATGGAGTGCAAGCCTATGATGACTCCGATGATCATGAACTTGAGACTGTTGAGAAACTCTGAATCCAGTCTAGTGGATCCCACAAGGTACAGACAATTAATTGGATCCCTGATGTATCTAGTAAATACTCGACCAGATATATGTTTTGCAGTGAATGTTCTCAGTGAGTTCTAGATGGAGCCTCGTCATGATCATTGGGTGGCAACCAAGCACATACTGAGATACTTGTGTGGAACCATACATCATTGCCTAAAATATGAGAAAGGAAAAGATGTACTTCTGATAGGATTTACTGATTTCGATTGGGGAGGCAACGAGAAGGATGGAAGAAGCACAACCGGAGGATGCTTCAGTCTAGGATCCTCAATGGTCTCTTGGATGAGAAGGAAGCAAGAGACAGTTGCCTTAAGCAGTGCTGAAGCCGAGTATGTGGCAGCATGTGAAGTCAGCCGTGAAGCAGTCTAGTTAAGGAAATTGTTATCTGACTTATTTGCAAGATCATTGGCCCCTACAACTATTCATTGTGATAATACCAGCTGTATAAGATTGTATGAGGACCCAGTGTTTCATGGGAAGACAAAGCACATAAATAACAAGTATCATTATATTCGGAAGCTGGTGCAGGATGGAGTGCTGAAGTTGGAGTATGTTCCCACAGATGAGCAGACTGCTGACATATTAATGAAATTGCTTCCAAACAAGAAGCTTGTGTACTTTCGAGACAAGCTTGGTCTGGTTGATATGTCGTCCCTATTTGAGCGGGAAATATAGACGCTACATTTTTCAATTTTTGTCTTCCGAGAATGAATAAGAAATGGAGGATTGAGTTATCATCTGGCATTCAACATTCTTTGAGGATGTGGTAGGGCATCCAAGACAAGAGTGGGCAAGAGGACCGATATTCTTGAGGGTTGGGAACCCAAGATGAGAATAGTCCTAGTAGGGCATACTCGGAGAACACCCGGGTGGGTATGACCCTAAGAGAGACAATGACGAGTGTGTCTATAAGTCATTGGTCTCGCCAACATTGTGCTCTGATCTATTTGAGAGATAGAGCAATTAGTCAAGGCCTTGCTATATGGAAACAATGTTGGTTAAAATGATGCTAGAACATATGGATAACTAATCCGACTCTTTGCTTATGAGAACTCTTGTATTGAGAATGTCCATGTACCATGTATACCTCCCTAGTTAAGAGGGAGTGTTGAAAATAGTGTAACTAGGTTCGGTCTTCATTATGTCAAATATTGTAATGATGTATTTTTGTATCAAAGAATTATTTTTGCTCCAATTGAGAGCCCTAGACAAGTCATGTAAAATGAAGACAGTCATGTATTATTATTCATGTAAATGTAATGAATGTAAGTCCTTCTAGATCATCAATGAAATACTCCAACGTGTACCCACAAAATTATTGCAAGGAAATCGCTCAAAGAAAATTATGGAAGCCTTCTAGACTCACGTCGGCCTAATTATTTGATTAAAAGAACATGTCGGCCTAATCTAGGCTCATGTCGGCTCAATAGATGAAAGGGTAAGCCTATATATAGGCTACGTTTGGCTCCTCCTCAAAACGCATTCACTCACACTCACTCACGAAGAGGAGCAACAATAACAAGGTCGAAGGAAGGAAGGGTAGCCACAACAAGTGAGGAGGTTTGTTCCCTCATGCGAAGATACCATCAAGTCTGCTCTCCCTCACGACATTCTGATCTGGACTAGGGCTTCACGTTTCATAGCTATATGGTTGGGTTGAAGGGTTGTTCTAGCCGCAGATGCAAGGAGAAGATTATTGTTGAAAGGATCGAAGGTATCGTAGGGCTAGAAGAGCCCTAACTCTATTCTCATATATGACTTCGCTCTGAAATCAAAGGGTTTTGCTCTCGTTGTTTTGGAAAATCACTATTGTTGCATCACGAAGCCCTATAATCAAGCCCTAATCATCGTCCTAACAAAGTATGGAGGATCTTCATGAAATGCAAGGGTAGAAAGAGGCTGGAAGAGCCTATCCGAGATTGTTGGTGCAGACTGTCATGCTCATTCACTGCAGAAATGTACAGTATGTTTGGGTACACGTTTGGAGGTATTGTCATTTGATGTTGAAGGCATTTCTGAGTCAATGTTTGGGTCATGTAACTTCTCAATAAAGATTCTATAAGAAAGAGTTCAAAGGGTTTTTCCTCTCAGAATTTAGGAGAGGTTTTTGCCCTGGCTTGGTGCCAATATCTTGTGTACTTGTGTATTTTGATCTTCTTGTTTTTGGTAACTGTTTGAAGATAATAATAGATAAGAAGCAAAATCTAAAGAAGTAATATCTCAAGCAGCTATCATAATTAAGAGAAATTGAATAATTAAGATTGCCCTTAATTTCTCAACAGGAACATCTTGTTGGGATCACAGAATCAAGCATGAGGACAAGTATTTGAAAAGACCAACCCACTCTTGATACATTCTTAAAGGAGCTCCCATTTGTTCTTTGAGCCGTTATAGTCTTATTTACAAAGTGGTTTTGCATGGGTTTTGGCACATAGATTGTATGCAAGCCAAACACTTCTAATCTTTTAAAAAACATTGTACTTCATCTCTTTCATTTGCTATCTAAGAGATTGAAGATGGCTAAGCAAATACGAGAGTTTACTTGCACTCTTTAACTCGGCCTTTTGCAAATTATAATTATACATATACAATTTATCTTGTTGATTTTTTCACTGATACTTAACTTATTTTGCAACCATTGTTGGGATTGTTTGCTAACTCTTGTGTGGCAGATTTTGAAGAGCAACCTCCTGCAACATCTAACAAGTGTTTGCAGGACCTTTGGCAAGTGTTGGGGGTTCGATTTCCAAGGATGCTAGGAGCCCCTTTGAGGCTTATTTTGGCCAAGGTCGAGTTCACTAGAGGGCTGCCCATTTTCTTCTCTAAGCCATGGGCATTTGGAGGAAACTTTCACCTTGTTTCCCTTGCATAAGTTTTGTGAAATATTGTCATTACTTTGTCAAGAAAGGAGGTCTAGTGTCCAAGTTTCAAGCAATTATTGTGAAGACTCTCCTTGAAGTTTAGTTGAGGACTTTGAAGGGCCCTCCTCTCATTGTAATATTAATAAAAAAATCTAATTTGCTTGTGGGAGCTTGGGATTTCTCCCATGGTATCATATCTCCCCATTTAGACGGAGGATTCTCCTGGGTGGATTGACATTTGCATGGTTTAAACTTTCACACTTCATTCACTTACATGCATGCTTTAATTGGAAATTAACACAACCTCACTATCACATTTCATTTTTAAGTTAAATTTGTTACAATTTCATCTGAGCTTTTCATTTTCTATCTCATTGTTGCTTGGAGCTACAAGTTTACACTTTACTTTGGGCAATTCATCTTTTACATGCAAGCATTTTATATTCTTAAAAAATTTTGATTCGTTACCATTTACCTTGGTAGATTTTTTCATAAACACTTGAATACATGCTTCATTTTTATCCTACATTGTTATCTTGATTGTTGGAGCAATTTATTGTCATTAACTATTTGAAACAAATTTTACTTTCAAGCAAATTACTTGTATCATTCTAATTCATTGATGAGACACATGCAACACTTGTAGGCTAATTTTATTCCTCCAATTGAGGTTATAATTGCAACTTATGTTGAACACTATTTCATTTTCAAACATTGCAAATCAATCTTTCTTTTGGGGAAAAAACTTACGTGCATTTCATCTAGGCATTTTAGTATAGGAAGACCTTAAGTATCATTAAAATTTTACCTCCAACATAAGTTGGTTGAAGTAGACATCTTAGAGACCCTCTACTCCTCTATTGACTCCTCATTGTGAGATCCATATCTTTAGGTGAGAGTGAGGTCTGAGGATTGAAGAGTTATTTTGTAATATTGTTGTAGAGATAATTAAAAAAATTAACCAAGAGCACTTTCCATTACATTTACTTTACTTGTCTCTTGATGGTTTGAGTTTTCATATGCAAACTCTATTCCAAAAGCAAGTATTGTAATCCTTTCAAATGGGTGCTTTCTTTTCATGCTTCAAGTCTAATTGCATAATGATGTCTTGGTTTAACACTTCTTTTCTTTTACATTTCCAAGTTAGTTACTAATTTTTGGGTTTTGGCAAGATATGTTTCACATGTTTTGATTCATAAAATTGATTATCTCAAAAGCATTTTGTATGTTACATATCTTGTGCTAACAATTTTTGTTTACATTTTAGGGTTACTTTGCTTTCTCCTTTGACAACATTGCATTTTACTTTTAGCAAATATATCTTTAAATTGTTGAGAAAATTCCTTATAAGGCACTGGTTTTATGGTTTTTGTCATATTAATGATTGGCATTGTGATGTCAAGTTTTTCACTTCATATTTGCTCATAAATCCTTAAAAGTAATCCATTTTCACTATAACACTCCCCTAGAAACTCACGTCTTTTAACTTAACTTTTCATTAAGGACCACCCCCTTAGCTAACCTAAGAGATAGCTCACAACCCCTTCTCTAAGTTCCCTGCCAACAACCACAACTTGTGGGGTTGAAGGCTTTTCTCACTAACTTGTAGGTAGGTGTAGGTGACAAGTGATAACAGGATGCATCAAGGCATCATAGAAGCATTGAAAGCAAAAGCCCGAACATCATGATAGATAAGCATGAAAGACAGTTAGAATCTATGGAAGTCAAGGATATAGCTCTTGGGAATCTCATTGAAAACACAAGTGGTAAGGTCATCTAGTACAAGGTTCATTGTACATTTGTCAAATGGAAACATCTGTTGATGGGGATACTTTAGATCCTCAGGATATTCTGATGGAATCTTCATTGAAAGGCTCACTGATCACGAGGTGAAGCAAGTGTTTCATCAAGAATTCCAAACTTGTGGAATTCATGAGATGATGGTATGATGACATAAAAGTGAAGTGGTTCAAGGGATTGAAACTCTTTCAATCAAGGAAGCTGCTGCATGAAGTGTGCATGACTTAAAGGAAAAATGAGGTATGTGTGCTTACTTTTGATATTGTGGAAGTCATGTCATATGGTTGCATATATCATGCTCTATCCTAAGAGCATGATCAAAAGAAAGGATCTCCTCCCTCAAAGGGATGCAGGAATGCATGGGTCACACATTCACTAGATGAAATCAACATAATATGTCCTTATATGTAGTATGAGGTGGTTGACTACAATTGAGGAACTCTGATTGGAAGCTCCTAGGAATGAAATGTGTGAAGAAAGGAAGGAAGAGATCGTGGTATATGCAACCATGGTAAAGGTAATCAACATCCGATAAACCAAGAAGATTCGATTAGGATATCTCCATGGAAGATATGAAGACTCTGATAGAGTTTGAAAAAGAAAGAGACATTCGACAAAATATATCTTTGGGAGATGTGTCGATATGTATGCAGGATGTTGATGCAAACTAGAAGATGTCATGATGAAAGACCATCACAAAGGTAATGTTGATTTTAATGTTCATTCCTTTATTTTTGAACAAATATCTAGATGGGTTTATGCAGGGCTGTCGAGGGAAGATCTATGGATGTCTTCCACCACCGATGCACATGTAGTAGGATGAAAGATCCTTAAGTAAACATGGCATGAAGGAAGGTCGGATATGGACTAATGGATCACTTTCCGATGATGACATGGGTGACTCATGGATGAAAGTGATGGATGGTTGGTGCCCTTGTAGAAGTCACAAACATGAAGACTCCTAGATAACGAAAAGAAGTTCATGACATCGTGAAGAGGAGTCCTTCAAACAACTGTTTGTCCCATCATCTCCACCTGAGAAGCTGTTGTAGGTCCCTAATTAAGAGGGAGCTTGGAAACAATTTCTTACTTGGAAGAAACTTGGAAATTCCGAAGCAAAGAGGGAGCTTATGTACATTCCTAAGTCACATGACTGTTGATCTAAAGATGATCTAAGGTTGTCATTGATGTCCAACCAAGCAGCACCAGGGGCTACCCTGATCTTGCAAGGGAATTGTGACTTGAAAACTTACTCTATTTTGAGTCAATGATCTTCTAGCTGGATTCTACTCGTCGAGATGTTTCCATTGATATATGGCACGCCAAGTAATTCTTCACAGTTTGAGAGATATTCATGTTTGAAGTTAGTAACCCCAGTTAGTGGGCTAAAACCCTATGGGGTTGTGGCATGGCACTCATAATTGGTTTTGGTCATTGAATAGTCAATAATTAATAATTTTTTAAGCTCCTAAAATCCCTCCAACATTCTCTATAGAAGCCCCTCTCAACTCTATAAAAAGAAATCTCATATATCCTCCAAATGAAGTGATCGTGGCATTTTCGCTATAACTTCATTTCTGCGAAGTCTTAGATTCTGAAATGAAAACCCATTTGATTCACAATCCTGATGAATGTCGTGACCGAATTTCAGATCTTGGTTCGCTATATTTTCGGAGATATGATCTGTGGAAGTTAGGGTTTTTGCAGGCTCCCGAATTTCATCTCAAAGAAGTGACCTTGGGAAAATTGTCATAACTCTCTCTGGGAAGAGAATTGGAATTCTGTAAAAAGTGGCGGATAGTGCACAGATTGTAGTTTTCTTATCAATTTCAGAGCTGAAGGAGGAAACAGTGACATGTGGCACGCCGTACATGTTCGCTCTACTGAACTAGTCCATAATTAGGTCATTGTGAGAGATTAGGCATAACTTTGTCTTGAAGAGTCCAAATCGGGTCAGACTTGTGGCATTGGAAAGAAGACTCAGAGGGATACTACAGGACCGAAGATCACATATTGGGGACCTGAAATCACAGAGATACATCAGATTAAATATCGTGCTCCTAGAAGGTGAGAAAAACTAGATCAATTTTTGTCAAGGGGTGCAAAGGACTAGACTTTCTAGGGCAGCAAAGAGCAAGGTGCAACAAAATGATGCAGCAGAGGTAAGCTACAGGTAAGTATCTTCTGTATATGCATGTTCATCTCTTAATTACATTAGGTTCATTGTATTCTAATTTGTTATTTTTGTTTAGCACTAACATATGCTCTACAGGATGAGATAAGTTTTGCTATTATCATGTCATGGGTATTTCCTTGAAGAATTATTGCAGGTATTATATATTCATCAAGACAAGACTCAAAGCATAATCTAATGTTCAGAAGAGTGAGAAAGGGTTCATTGTATTCTAATTTGTTGTTTTTGTTTAGCACTAACATATGCTTTGCAGGATGAGGTAAGTTTTGCTATTATCATGTCATGGGTATTTCCTTGAAGAATTTTTGCAGGTATTATATATTCATCAAGACAAGACTCAATGCATAATCTAATGTTCTGAAGAGTGAGAAAGGGTAGCATGACAAGAGCAGCAATCAAGGTGCATAACAACAACAAGAAGTTCACTACATGAAGTCTTCAAGTGGGAAGCACTGCATACAATCATTGTAAAAGTATCATTGTACAAAGTCATTGTAAAAGCATCTTTGTAAAAGTTGTACAAGTGTCTATCTGCCAAGAGTTGAAGAGGCAGTTTTGGGAGGTCTAGGATCATCATTAGGTGGTTGTGTCATAGTTGGGGTTATGGTCTAGTGTGTCTTCTTCTTCTACATCATTCTATATCATTGTAAAGTGGACCATTTTCCCTGGTACGGGAGTCCATTCTTCTTTTATTTTTCTATAGGGTGGTAGGGTGGTGCTAGGCTAGTGCATGAAGTCACCAACAGGTTCAAGCCTGTGAAAAATTTAGGGTGGTAGGGTGGTGCTAGGGTGAGTTGTAGCTCATTGGGTGTTGGGGCATCCGTTCAGTTGACTACTGAAGAATCTCGGGCGTTGGAGCGTCCATCCAGTGGGAGCTGGAGAAGAATGCTTTTCTAGAATTCTAGGAAGTTGTTGCTTTCATTTCAGTTGGGGTTGAAGATTAAAGAATTTATTAGAAAAGCGTTCAGTGGTTTTTGACCCGGAGGGGGTTTTCCACCTAAAATCTTTGTGCCTCCTGGGTTCTTTTATTTACTGTTATTACTGCATAAACGTTAATAATAATTGAAGATTAACTAATGCTTTGAAAAGATTTAAAAGTGCTAATTGCTAAGGAATATTGATTCACCCCCTCCCAAGTATTTTCCAACAATTGGTATCAGAGCTTGGTTCCTTCAGTAACAGCTTAACCGCTGGAAGTCAGTTTTCAGAGCATAGAGATGGGAAAGTCAAAGAAGCGGGTTACAAGGATTTCAAAGGAAGGTACAGGTACAACAAAATCTCAAGAAAGTGAGTATTGTGTACCAACCCCTGATTTTGATGCAGATAATTACTGGATATGGGAATCCAGGATGGAAGTATCTTTGCAGGCACATGGAGTATGGGAATCAATTGTTTCTGGAGACACATCTATCGATGAAGCTAAAAGGTACAATTCAAAGGCCATGAATGTAATTTTGAATGTTTTGCCAAATTCTGTGAAAACAAAAGTTGGTCAATGTTCAACAGCTAAAGCTCTTTGGGAAAAGCTTCATAATCTCTATTCAACAAAGAAATCAAGTCAAGATGTTATTGAAAACTCGGATCCTTTTGAGTATGATGAAGAAGGGTTGACCATAGAAGAATTTTCTAAGGAGGCAATCAAGCTTATAAAAGAGCTCAAGGCTGAGAAGATATATTCCAATACTCTTGAAGAACAAGTTCAAGGTCTCAAAATTGAAGTTGAAGAACACAAATGTATTGAAGAGTCACTTCAAAAGAAGTTGGAAGAAATCAATAATACAGCGACACGAGACCTCAAGAGAGAAGTCCAACAGAAGCAACAAGAACTCGACACAACATTTGCTGAGATTAGCAAGATCACACAATAGATGCAGGAAGTAGAAATTGAAAAGAAGGAATTTGATCAAAGATACATATCTGTTGTTGATCAAAAGCAAAAGGAATTAGAAACATCTTCAATAGAAATAAGCAGGCTCAGGATTGAAAATGAGAAGCAGAAGGAATAGATACAGGTTCTCGATAGAGAAGTAGAGAAGACCACTCTTCTCAAGCTACAGGTTGAGGAGGCAAAAAAAAAAGAAGGAAGATCTTGAAAATATGGATTCAAGAAGATTTTGCTCAAAAGCAAGAAGAACTTGATGCAACTCGTGATGAGATCAACAAACTCAAGGGACTGCAAAAAGAATATTTACAATATAAGATAGATGAAGAAGCGAAAATGAAGGCAATTAAAGATGGTAAAGCTCTAGTTGATAAAGGTACAAGCTCCACAGCTTCGCAGGATGATTCTAAGAAGGAAGTTGATCAAAGTGAAAAACCAAAGAAGAATGTTGCAACTCCAACGAACAAGACCAAAGCAATCAAGAACAAAGGGCCACAAGAAATTACAACACCGTCTCAAAAGAAGATTGAAATTGCTTTTTATGTGCTTACTATGGACATATGGCTAGGGATTGTGAAGTTTTTGACAGGTACAATCATTATCCGCAAAACCCTAGAAGCAAGTTTGCAGGATCATGAGACAGGTTCCACGATGACTTCGTCAGAAGAGAATACGTGCTAGATGGGCCAAATATTGTTTCAAACGCCATAACTATGGCCATAGCGCTCGTGGTTGTAGATATCAGATGGAATCACCTATGGACAACATTGAATGCTTCAAGTGTCATAACTATGGGAACATGGCTCGAGATTGCAGGAATAAGAAGGTCTGGAAAAGGAAACAGGTACATGAAGACAAAGCAGATAACAAGGTTTCAGCAGTTATGCTTTCAGGATTTGTAAAAGCAAAAGGTCATGAGGAATTAGTAGTTGTTTCAGTGAATGACTCAAGTCAAGATGGTCCGTTAGGTGACTCACTATTTTGAACAATCTGGCTTGTTGATTCCTTAATGTTTGTACAAGAGGAGTCTATGCAACAGTATATGGCACAAGTCTACGATTGACAGGAAGGTAGTTTGAACAAGATGGTAGTTTCATTAAAGGTTCAGGGGGAGCAAAACAGTTGAAGGATTACAGGTTACCAGGAACAAGACAAGATTAGTCTGCAAAGGATATGCACAAGTGGAAGGAATTGATTTCAACGAAACATTTGCACTAGTTGCCAGAATGGAAGCCATCCGGATGTTTCTCGCCTATGCATGTTCAAGAAAAATAAAAGTCTACCAAATGGATGTTAAGTCAGCATTTATGAATGGAGAATTAGAAGAAGAAGTTTACATCGAACAACCTAAAGGTTTTCTACTATCAAAAAAAGAAGACTATGTTTGCAGGTTAAAGAAGGCTCTGTATGGTCTCAAGCAGGCTCCCAGAGCATGGTATGCTCGTCTTGACAAATATCTACGTCAACAAGGGTTCAAGAAAGGTACTGCTGATAGCAATCTTTACGTACAAATAGATAAAGATAATTTAACAATCGTTGAGGTATATGTGGATGATATAATCTTTGGTAGCAATGATGATCGACTAAGTAAGAACTTTGCTACAAAGATGCAAAGTGAGTTCGAGATGTCTTTACTTGGTGAGTTGACATACTTCTTAGGGCTTCAAATATCTCAGCAAGAGAAAGGAATATTTATATGTCAAGCCAAGTACATCAAGGAAATGCTCAAGAAATTCAAAATGGAAGATTGCAAACTCGTCCTTACTCCGATGGTAACAAGTTGCAAATTGAGCATAGACGACACATCTAAGGATGTGGATCAGAGGTTGTACAGATCTATGATTGGTAGTCTTCTATATGTAACAGCCTCCCAACCAGATGTTATGCAAGCAGTTGGACAAGTAGCAAGATTCCAAGAAGCACCAAAAGAATCACATATTATTGCCGTCAAAAGAATTCTTCGATATCTAAAGGGCACAACAGAATATGGCTTGTGGTATCCCAAGGGCAATAATCTCATTATTCAAGCCTTTACAAATGCAGATTGGGTAGGAAGAGTTGATGATCGTAAGAGTACTAGTGGAGCAACATTCTATCTAGGTGGTTGTCTCGTATCATGGTTGAGCAAAAAGCAAACCTCAATCTCGTTATCCACAACAAAAGTAGAATATATCGTGGCAACAACTTGTTGTACTCAAGTTCTCTGGATGAAGAAAACTTTTCAAGATCTTCAAGTCAAGTTTGATGAGCCTATTCCCATATTTTACGATAACACTAGCGCCATCAGTATCTCCAAGAATCCTGTGATGCATTCCAAAACGAAGCACATTCTGATTAAATATCATTTCGTTAGAGAGCAGGTCGCCGAAAACAATATCAAGCTTGAATATGTTGGTACAAAAGAAAAAATCATTGATATCTTCACTAAACCTTTACCTCGTGAAGCATTTGAATATCTTCGATAAAAGCTTGGGATTCTCCCAAGTTCTCATTAGATTTTACTTATTCAGAAAATAAAGGGGGAGTGGAAGTGTGTACAGGTCCACAGGATGGTTGTGTGTCAGGGGGAGTTACCCTTTGCCATTGATGTGTAGGGGGAGAGAAGGCAGTAGGAAGAGGTGCCCGGATCGCAGGGGAAGTACTTGTGTTGCCATCAATGCCAAAGGGGAAGATTCTTGATCTAAAGATGATCTGAGGTTGTCATTAATGTCCACCCAAGCAGCACCAAGGGCTACCCTGATCTTGCAAGAGAATTGTGACTTGACAACTTACTCTATTTTGAGTCAAGGATCTTCTAGCTAGATTCTACTCGTCGAGATGTTTCCATTGATATATGGCATGCCAAGTAATTCTTCACGGTTTGAGAGATATTCATGTTTGAAGTTAGTAACCCCAGTTAGTGGGCTAAAACCCTATGGGGTTGTGGCATGGCACTCATAATTGGTTTTGGTTATTAAATAGTCAATAATTAATAATTTTTTAAGCTCCTAAAATCCATCCAACGTTCTCTATAAAAGCCCCTCTCAACTCTATAAAAAGAAATCTCACATATCCTCCAAATGAAGTGATCGTGGCATTTTCGCTATAACTTCATTTCTGCGAAGTCTTACATTCTGAAATGAAAACCCATTTGATTCACAATCTTGATGAACGCGTGACTGAATTTCAGATCTTGGTTCACTATATTTTTGGAGATATTATATGTGGAAGTTAGGGTTTTTGCGATTTCATCTCAAAGAAGTGACCTCGGGAAAATCGTCATAACTCTCTCTCTGAGAAGAGGATTGGAATTCTGTAAAAAGTGGCGGATAGTGCACGGACTATAGTCTTTTGTGTATCAATTTCAGAGCCGAAGGAGGAAACAATGACACGTGGCATGCTGCACAAGTTCTCTCTACTGAACTAGTCCATAATTAGGTCATTGTGAGAGATTGGGCATAACTTTGTCTTGAAGAGTCCAAATATCACATATTGGGGATCTGAAATCACAGAGATACATCAGATTAAATATCGTGCTCCTAGAAGGCGAGAAAATCTAGATCAAGTGCTGTCAAGGGGTGCAAAGGACCAGACTTTCTAGGGTAGCAAAGAGCAAGGTGCAGCAAAATGATGTAGCAGAGGTAAGCTACAGTAAGTATCTTCTGTATATGCATGTTCATCTCTTAATTACATTAGGTTCATTGTATTCTAATTTGTTGTTTTTGTTTAGCACTAACATATGCTTTGCAAGATGAGGTAAGTTTTGCTATTATCATGTCATGGGTATTTCCTTGAACAATTTTTGCAGGTATTATATATTCATCAAGACAAGATTCAATGCATAATCTAATGTTCTGAAGAGTGAGAAAGGGTAGCATGACAAGAGCAGCAATCAAGGTGCATAACAGCAGCAAGAAGTTCACTACATGAAGTCTTCAAGTGGGAAGCACTGCATACAATCATTGTAAAAGTATCATTGTACAAAGTCATTGTAAAAGCATCTTTGTAAAAGTTGTACAAGTGTTTATCTGCCAAGAGTTGAAGAGGCAGTGTTGGGAGGTCTAGGATCATCATTAGGTGGTTGTGTCATAGTTGGGGTTATGGTCTAGTGTGTTTTCTTCTTCTACATCATTCTATATCATTGTAAAGTGGACCATTTTCCCTGGTACGAGAGTCCATTCTTCTTTTATTCTTCTATAGGGTGGTAGGGTGGTGCTAGGTTGGTGCATGAAGTCACCAACAGGTTCAAGCCTGTGAAAACTTCAGGGTGGTAGGGTGGTGCTAGGGTGAGTTGTAGCTCATTGGGTGTTGGGGCATCCGTTCAGTTGACTATTGAAGAATCTCGGGCGTTGGAGTGTCCATCTAGTGGGAGTTGGAGAAGAATGCTTTTCTAGAATTCTAGGAAGTTGTTGCTTTCATTTCAGTTGGGGTTGAAGATTAAAGAATTTATTAGAAAAACGTTCGGTGGTTTTTGACCCAGAGGGGGTTTTCCACCTAAAATCTTTGTGCCTCCTGGGTTTTTTTATTTACTGTTATTACTGCATAAACGTTAATAATAATTGAAGATTAACTAATGCTCTGAAAAGATTTAAAAGTGCTAATTGCTAAGGAATACTGATTCACCCCCCCTCTCAGTGTTTTCCAACAATAACACGAGGACACGAGACACGGAGGACACATAAATACGAGTATTCGACATGAGACAGAATGACTCCGGAAACAGGACACGAGGGACACGTTTTATATATATATATTAAAAAAATAATGAAATATAGTACTTGATCTGTATAGATATCAATCATGATGATATCTATTTAGTATTTAGTATGTACTATTTACTATTTAGTAATTTATTAGTTCATTAATTTATTACATCAATGATGTTCACAGTGCTATGTTCATCGTTCAGGTTATACTTTTTGTTATTAACTTCAAACAAGTTTGATCATGTTCAAACTTCACATAAGGTAGTTTATGAACTATAAATTTACATGTGTTTAAACTGCATTGTTGACCAGAGCGTTAATCGACCTTTCCCTCCCTTTAGACCTCGAAGGTGTATGGAGCAATGAGCACATGACGGGGAGATGGTATTTTTATTTCAACACACGATCTATACGTGGTCACTTGTGTATAATTAAGTTACGTTTTGTAGGCTATAACACAACTTATAGGAAATTCAAGTGCTCCAAACTCTCAGCAAAGCATGCGAACGCTAGTCTCTTGCACTTCCAAGTCCAAGTCGATGTGAAGTTGTGGGCATTGCGCTCGAATCTGATGGAATTCCTCACACTGCACAACAAATTTGATTTCGGCGGCACACGAAGAAAAACATTTTCGACGCGTTTTGAGTTCGACATGTGAAATACGGGACACGAGACCCTGAGGGACGTGTCCTGTGACTTAGGTACATTCCTTCCATACGAATGAATACATTCCTTTATTGGGATAGATATGTCCTCCCTAATTAAGAGTGAGAGATAGACACATCATTTTTATCTTCACTTGGGAAGACAAAATGGAGGATTGGGTAAACATCTAGCATTCGATGCTCTTTGAGGATAAATTAGGGCATCCAAGATAAGAGTAGTCATTGAGGACCGATATTCTTTGAGGACCGAGAATCCAAGATAAGAATAATCCTTGTGGAACACACCCTAAGAACCCGGGTGGGGTATGTTCTGAGAGAGACAATGATGAGGGTGTCTATACATCATTGGTCTTGCTAGCATTATGCTCAGATCTCGTTGAGAGATAGAGATGTTAGTCAAGGCCTTGCTATGTGACAATGCTAGTTGATATGATGCTTAACAGATGGGTTACCAATCCGACTCTTCTTATGAGAAATTCTTCATATTGAGAATAACCAAGTACCATTATGAATACCTCCCTAGTTAAGAGGGAGTGTTGAAAAGTGTAACTAGGTTCAGTCTTCATAATGACGTGTAATTGTGATTTTATGTAATTGATGGAAAGAAGAAAAATAAAATTATTATTGTAATGCTTGTCTCATGGGTTTCATGAGCAAGGAATTTTATTTTAGTGATGGCTCCCATTGAAAGCCTTTAGGATTTGTCATCTAGTCATAAAAGTCAATTTGAGTCTATGTCATGTATGAAGGACCCTTCTTGGGCATATTACATTTTGTATGAGTCATAAAAAGTATAAGAAGGCCCTCCAAGACCAAGACAAAGTCACCTCCTTCAAGTCGGCTTCAAAAGAATAATAGAATCTCTCAAATAGACACGTCGGCTCATCTCCAAGTCATGTCGGCTTATTACAGGCTCCAACAACTATAAATAGGGCAGTTCAGATTTCAGTTAGAGACAGAATTTCAGAGCAGATTTCGGTGGTCATCAAGTCTGCAATTTGGTCAAGGTTTAAGGCAGAAAAAGGAGTGCGAAGATCTCATAAGAAGTCTCTCTATCTAAGCGAAGGAGGAAAACAAAAGGAAGATCTGTTTGGGACTATTTTAAGGACTGATCTCCACTCACACGTGCAAGGAAAAGGGTTACTGCTGCAGAAAAAGGGCCGAAGATCTTCTTGCTGTGATAAAGGCCTAATCAAGAAGCCGAGTTGAAGAAGAAAGCCTTCCAGTCCAAGCGAAGGAGATAAAAAGGTTAGATCACCATATGTGCTACAACTAGGGCCGAAATAAAGTGCAGGTCAGAAGCAGAAGGAAGCCAGAAGCAGAAGGAAGCCGAGATTGAAGGGTAGTCGAAAAGAAGGAAGAAGCAGAGGTTTGACTAGAAAGAATTGACTTGGGCACAAAGAGCAGTGGAAGGGAACTTGTGTCTTGGTCTTGGAGAGGTAAATGGGTCAAGGGTCTTCATCATGGTATTCGTCAATTGGAATATCTATAAGAAGAAGAATTTGTTCGGGTTTTCCTCTCAAAGAGTGAGAGGGTTGGCCCTGGCTGAGAGCCTATGTTCTTTGTCTCTTTATGGTTTATGCATTGGTCGCTGTTTGATGAAGAAGAACACTAATAACCTAAGCAAAAAAAGATCCTTATCTAAAGAAGTAAAAAGCACTCACAAACAGTTACTAATACAAGAGAAATCACTTAATCTCTATGCCCTAGATTTCTCAACATTTTTCACATCGAAAATGCAATGAGTTATGCTTGCATTTTAGGTTTGTTCAAGGCATTGTGTTTTCGTGGGAGAGCCCTCTCATAAACAGGCTTATAAACCTGTGAACTCAAAATCTCTGTGGATGGCGTATTTTTTTGACTCCCTCCTTAAATGCTTTTTCTTTGATTGTGTTGTTAATTTTGGCTTCTAGCATACGAGCTTAAAGGGCCTGATTCATTGGCATGACACGTGGGATGCAAACAGAGATGTTTGGTACCCCTAGAGAGACCTAACATGATCTAACATGGTTATATGCCTGCAACAACATTTTACAGTAAGCTTGACAAAGAATTATTTTAGAATTCGAAAAACACTGCCAGAAAAAGCACAGAACATAAACAGCTTAAGTTACTACCTATTTAGTGCATAATCAAGGCCAGCAGCATCTGGCACTTCAAAACTGAACCCATTTGGCTGAAGCCCTTGTGCTTCAGCTCGGCCTCTATCGTTGTCTACATCAAACACTGTATCATTGAGTCCTGCGACCATTCAAAGTCCTTGGTCAGTCATTTAAGTATTAGACATATACTTCAAAGTTTCATATTTTAAAGGCTGTGTATTTTAGATCTTCTTATGATAAACTTGTTCAAAGTATTGAATTTCCAGCATAAATTATTACATTTTTTAAATGTCTAGAGATTATGCATTCATTAAACTGCAGAAAAACCATATCTTCCTCTAATACATCAGCTACAACTTTTCAGAGCACCTCACATTAGAAATTAACTTTGATAATCTATTGTGTAACATTAGCAATCATTAAACACTTCATACAGAAATGATGTAGAAATATGACGAAAACAAAATAAAATGCATGGCAACATAAGATGGAACAACAGAAAGACAAAAAAATTCTCCTTAGAAAAGTGAGAAAGAAAGTTCAGAACGAAAAGCTAGAAAATTAAACATGAATAGAGTGATAGATGGTAATTGTAGCATCCATACATATATTGTGTACAAAAAGGAAAGATAGTTACAATTTATTCGTCAGTCAAAGATGTTGGAGAACAACAAACTGACCCTAAAGAACATAACATTTTGCACAAACAAAAATAGGTTTTACATGCAGGTGTGACATTCTTTTCACAGCAGACTTGTGCCATTTTTTAGCAGACCAGAGCAATGTCACTTTCGAGAAAATGTGGGCAATGTTGAAAGGTTGCAGATATCACAAAAAGGAGAGCAACCTTTACGAAGGACACTGATATTGTGATAGCAGTGTTGGATGGCCCTCATAGCATTTAAGGTGCCTGGAATTGCACAACATTTTATTGTAAAATGTTATCAGTTTGAGATGTGATATGCACCTCTCACGGACCCAATAGGATTCAATTCATTTTCTTAGTTGAATAATCTGTAGTTTGAAAATTGTTGTGAAGTGCGGTCAGGTAAGAAACATGATATTCAACATTTGAAAAATTTTCAATGCAATTATTTATGCATGTTCCTCAAGAAAAGAGGAACAAAATGGACAACACAGGCAGGGTGTGCATCTTTACTGGCTATAGCATGCCTGTCGAAAGTTTATAAGTTATGGCATTGTTACCCACCAAAAAGAGGGTAACCCCTGGCAGAAATTTTTTTCTCCTCTTTGGACAGCCAACCAGCTAGCAGCCCTATTTGATCAGCACATAACATGATGCCAAGCTCCTCCATTACTTGCTCTGATAAGATTCTCTTTCCCATTGGCATTCATTTTTGAAGGGAGGTGGGTCATCCATCGACAAGTACTTTAAGCATTTTGTAATCATGTTCTTTCACTTAATGTTTTGGGCATACTAACATGGATCAAGGGGAAAACTGGATGATTGACCGATCTTGATTGTATTCTTGTTCCCTCAATTCACTTGGGAGGTTAGTCTTTGACTCTAGTCCAATGGAACTTCATCTGAGGCCTTAGGGTATTAGGAAGGGCATTACTTGGGAGGCTCTGATTGAAGTAGCATTCCCGAGATATTACATACTTATCACTTTCCATCTCTTCCCATTATTTCATCTCCATTCTTTGGGCTGGTGGTCATTGGTCATGGTAGCCCTAGGATCAAGCATTGGCATCAAAACATGGTGTGCTAGCCCTCCTAAACCATCTCAAGTGGTCTTCATCATCATCTGGGCTCTCAAACAAGGCAACATCCATCAAACAAGTTCAAGGCTAGCTTGGGGGTGTCCTAGGTCAGTCTGGGCAGATCATCAATCAAGCCAATGCCTTGGCTTCTTGTCACGACATTTCAACATCTTGAGGTGTAGCAAGAGGCATACAACCATGTAGAGGCTTCTCAAAGCCCAATGCTCATCTAATGAGGGGCAACATTGGCATTTGCAGTGTCACATGTACTCTCAAAGCTGGGCTAAACATCCTCTTTATTGTGTTGGAGAAGTATCAAACCATCCCTCAAGGGATCTCTGCTGGGTGCCGTGAACCACTTGAAAGATAGTCTCAAGATCAAGTGAGATCAAGATTGTAAGGGACAAAAACCATTAAAGTATCATAGTGGACCATATTCAATGTTAGGGGCACAAAAATACTTCACACAAACCTTGCCTTCAAATGTCTTTCTAGCTCATGATTTGTAAGCAAGTTACCACACTTGTGTTAGGGATGATTATACAATTAGCCCTATTAGGTGCTTCTAACCCCTAAGTTGAAGGACATTTCATAGGTAGACACATCAATCCATAGATGCATGTGATTATTGTGGTCATGGAATGGGAGGGACTTCAAGGAAGGTGGCCATAGCCATGGTACCAGCTAAAGAAAGCCCAATATTTTATTTCTAATGATGAGAAGAGGGAGCATGGACGCATGCATTACCCCTTTCCTCAGTTTTCTTTTTCCACCCCTCTAGTGTGCCTTTTACTTTAATGGTTTGTCCTTTTTTCTTGCATAGCTTAGGTAACCTAGCTTGCTTTTTGCTTTTCTAATATCTCTTCAAGATGTAGCATTTTTTTCTCATTGGAGTTGGGGCATTCATAAGTTTATTTATTTAGATAGAGGATGAAATGCGTAGGAACCGGGTGATGGTTAGTGAGGATGTAGATTTCATACTAGGCTTTCACCCACATGCTTATATATGTCTCAGCCATCTTTTGTGTTTTTCATTTTCTTTCTTTTGTTGCTTCATATGCTTTTATCTTTCTTTCAGTTGCATCAACCTCTTAGGGCAGTTTATGGGCCTTAACTTAGAGATATGGATATAGGATGCTAGTCCCAATGACCAATGAAAATCAACCTAAATAATGGAATTGAATATAAGAAAAAATAGAAAATGATAACTATGCATTACCTCGGGCTTCCTATATCAATCAATGCCTCCTATTAGTGTCCCTCCTAATAGTGGAAGAAAAGGACCTCAAGTGAGGTCACACTAGACTAGGGGTAAAGAGTAGTCAATCATCCAACTTGGTTTGTGATCCACATTAGTATACTGCAAACATTAAATGAAAGCACATGATTAAATAAATGGTTAATGTACATTTTGATAGTGTTACCTGCTCATATCCACATGGTAGGGAACGAAGGCCCCATTGCCCAATGGAAGAGGCAGTGATCAATTTTTTTGAAAATTAGAAGTCCAGCAATGCATTTCTCCCCTTTCTTCCCACTTCTAATTTATCCTCTCAAACTTTGTACCCTTGCAGGGGAATTGTAATAAATGAAAGCTAGCATGATGAACTTATGTAACAAAATTAGGCAATTTGGGACCCAGTTACTAAGTGAGTCCACTCTAGAGTGTTTTTTTTTCACTTGACTAATTATTTTCGCGTTTCAATGATAAATAGCTAGTCAAGTTTTTTCACTTATATACATCCAAAGTTGGAGTGCGACTTAATAACTAAGCCTTGGGTTGGTCCTAATGTCTAGGGTCAGTGTATATTACCATGCTAGGTCATACCCAAAGTCTTACGGAATTTGACTAGTATTTCTAGGATTTTTTAAATATTAAAAATTCCCGTAGGACGTGACTTTGAATTAATTTCCTATGTAATGATGAAAATAACTGGCACTAGGAGATGTTGATGGCATGTGTGTGCTTGAAATTCATGCTTAGAGCACCAACATTATCCTAAGACCCACTTTGGGGGTCAAAAAATGATTATTCCCCCATGAAAACCAACCTTTACTCATAAAAGTGACAAAAAGACAAGAAAACTAAAAAATTAATAAGTGGGGAACATATTAAAGATGTTTTCCAAGTCATTGAGACAAGTCAAGTGATGTTGCATTAAAGTAAGAGTCAAAGGCTGACTTAGAGGTCACATAAGAAGGCCAAGATTGATTGCCATGTGGAAGGGCGAATTGCACATTACTACAGCCAATTTGGGGGACCAAATTCCATAAAAAGTGGGCTAAAGTTTATTTAAGAGAGGGTTAAGTTCTGCGTTGGCAGTGTTTCTTGAGTTGAATAGCCAGCAAAGAGGGGGTTAACTCCCAATCCACATAGCTTCCCACACAAGAAGATCATGTACAACATCTACACGAAGCACATTGGCAGCCTTAGAGCCACACATAGACTTGTTAGAAGGATACACACAACAAGAGATAGACAACTGTTTGGGCACATGTTTATGGTGGAAAATTGGTGGAAATGAACCATGAGTTGAGTGGGAGCTGTCACCCCCAACTCCCCTTTACTATACACCTGTTCCACAGCAAGGAATACACAACAGAGGAGGACTGATATGCTGGCTAGAAAAGAGGATATTGATTGCCACCTACAGCCACTCCATGGCCACTTGGAAACTCAGCCTCTCCTTGGGATTCTCACCACATTTTCCACTTGTTGGATTACTTTTCATTGGGATTTCCTCCCTCACTTGTATAAATAATGCTCTTGAGCTCTCATTCTCCCATGGTTGGAAGCTTGGAGCTTGGATATACTATGCTAAAATTTGTATTCATTCATTGATAATAAAGCAGGACTTTGGAGGTCTACCGGTATTGTGTTTTGTTGTTTTTCCTTGACATTTGAGGTAACATTTTATGTTTATTCCAATGAATTTTTACTTGCTTACAATTATTTTGTGTCTTGGCCTAAAGGGCCATTGTTGTCCAATGGAGGAAAACTACAAGTGTTTGTAGATTTTCATGGGTTTTCTTATATCCTAGTCTTGGTTGGACTTGTATGTTCTTGGTTGACAATATGTCAATTCTTGCCATCATATGAGCAAGCTCCCTTTGATGCTAATCTTTGTATTGCAAGGCTGTGATGCAGGTTACCAAGAGTCTTGGAGTTGGCGACGTTTTTAGCAAAACTAGCCACCTCCAAGCTAATCAAGGAACACATAGCTCAAGTTTACTAGGGACTATCCTATTTAAATTTGGGTAGCTATGGGACAAATTCCCCCATAGAAGCCCTAAGACCCCAAGAGGAAAGGCCATCTCGCCCCAAAAGAAAATTCACATTTGCTAAAGAAATATTATTATTATTATTAATGTGTGGGCTTTCCTCCTTAATATGACAACCTTACTTGGGCACACCATCATATAGAAGAATTCATATTGAGCAAAGGAAATATTAAGTGTGAATTTAATTCAAGAAATGAAATTATTATTTGACAAGTCGGCCTAATGGCACAAGTCGGCTTGTAATATCCCCAATTTTGTGAGCATGGGAGTCACTAAGGAATTTTGCCCAATTTCAGTAATATTGATTAAAAAGGGGGAAAACATTATTGGAGAAAGGTGGCTAGTATTATTTTATTGGAGAATAGCGGAAAATTATTATTTTATTAAATGGCGGCAAAAGTAACTTAGTGGAAAATGGCCCCCACTAATAAAATAATATTAAAAAAGGAGTCTAGAGGCATGAAGAGAAATTATAAAAGGAGGATGGACTCATTTTGTGGATTATCTTTTGGCTATTACACTTCATATTTCATCTTCTCTTGGAGTTGTTTAGCACAAGGGCCAGAGTGTTGTTTAGCACTAGGAATTCCAAGCGGAATTCCACCCTCATTTCGGAGAACTTCGAGTGTCTCCCTAGTGAAGAAATTTGGGGAGCTCAATTCAAAGCTTCCATTGGACATCATTGCAGGAGTTTATTTAGTAGTGTGTTTTTCTTTGGTGCAAAGGTATTTTGTGGAGCACATTGTGGGAGCAAGCGTGGGTTAGAGGCTTCGAGATTTTGCAGGGAATTTTCTTATTGTTAGATCGGAGTTTGGATAGTGATTTGCCGAGCTATATTGGAGGCTATTACTTGGGTCGATTTTTCTATCTTTTGGCAAAGGACGCAAAAGCTAATGACCAAATGTTGCACAAGGGTTTAGAGAAGTGGAATCGAGAGAAAAAATGGTTGGAGATAGGAGGTATTTCTCAGTAGAGAATTTAGCCAGAGCTCGGAGAAATTTCCCATGGTAGATTTGGGCATAGTTCAGCAATATCAAAACTGTGGGGCACTTTTTGGCTAGATTGGACAATTCACACTTGTTCGGGGTCACTGTGGTTAGGTGGATTCAACCCAAACCCTTTCTGGGTTTATCGAGAGGAGTCTTTGGCTAATTTTGTAGAATTTTTCGGGCGATATTTGGGCCCAAAATCCTCATTCTTATAGCAAGGCGTATTGCTTACTAGCTGGTAAATTTGCATCACTTTGCGGGTTTAGTTTTGGCTTGGAGTTAGGCCAAACCCTTTCTGGGTATTTTTGGGTATGAGTAGAGCTCGTGGCTGCAATTTCAGGGTGATATGGGCATTCTTTAGAAGAAAATCTTCAGTTCCATTCTAGAAGCAACAATAGTAATTTCCTAGGAAGTGTGAGGGCTAGTATTTCCTCCAGATCAAAGTTGTCTCACTTGGGTTTTGCATGGCTTACTATTTAATTTTAGGCAACAATGGTATGTTCTATGCTTTAGAGCAATTTTACTTCAATTTCTTTATTAGCCCAGTATCGATATTCAGATTAGCAATCACATCAAAATGATAGTAAAATGTGGATAGAACATAAACATAAACAATAGAAGACAAGCCAAGACAAAAGGACACAAGATGTGGCTCCAGGCAGGGACAAACCCCAATGTGGGGAAACCCTTGATCATATCTTCTTTTAGTCTTCAATACTTTAGTAGAGAGAGAGTATAATTTACAAATCTGATAATTTATAACATCACAGAAAGAGCACTAACCAGAAAAGTCAACGCTGGTCAACAAGGAAAATTTGACCCTCAGCAAATCGATCAACTTCAGTCAACTTCGGTCTCCAAACAACCCTCAAAACAGTGAAATTCAGCCTAGTCAAAGTTTAGTCAAACAACCCACCTATGGTTAGCCCTAGCTGCAGTCAATGCTGGTCAACAATCAACATTTAGCCTCGATTTCTGTGCCCAAAAATGCTGCCTGCCCTAACAGAGATAGCCCTTACAAAAACATAGTCAAAGGAGGTCAACACATGATGGTCAATGCTTGGTCAAACTGTCCAGAAATTCGATCTCCTGAAATATCGGCCTCCTGAAATTTCGGACGTGTGGAGAGAGGAAGGCCCAGTAATCCATACCCAATCAATGAAGAGAGAGAGAGAGAGAGGTGTGAAGATGAGTGTGTCCAAATGAGGCTAAGTCACCTTCTATTTATATGCAACGTTGAGGATGAATAGACGTGACTGTTGGGCTTCTAAGCCTACATAAGTTTTCTGGCCAACCTTGACAATTTAACCATAATCAAAATAAATTCATAACTTCATTTGTACATGTCAGAATCCTACACCTCTTGGAGAGAGGAATCCAAGCAAAATATCAGCTGTCATAAATAAGATGACCCATGTGGAGTTTGGCCCTAGTTGCCAATTTTAACACTCCCTCTCAACTAGGGAGAATTCCATCTACTAATCCATCTGCCAATCTATACTATCTCTGCCATCAATGCACTGCTCCGCTCTATTGAACTATGAACAAGAAGAAGTGATCGAGAATGTATCATAACATTCTCTACTGACTCGAAGTCAGTACCAATCAAAGGAGAGTGTATCATACCACTCTTATTGACCCGAACTCTGTTCCAATTGATCCCAAATCAATATCGGTCATCCTAGCATAGGTCGTACAATAGTACACGATGCATCCATCGGTAGTACTATGGTCCCTATCCTCATTTCCCTACTCATTGGCCAGATGAGAGATACTTCCCATGAGTCCCAGACTGCATGGGTAGGATATCTCAGCAGGAGAAGGATGAATCACTCATCCTGCCTACATGTCGCCAAGGGGTATCGCAAGGGAAGGCTGAACCACTCACCCTGTACACAACAAACCACTAGGGGAAGGCTGAACCACTCAACCTACGGTTGCTCATCGCTCCAAGAAGTACCCCAAGCCCCCCGAAGCTCCTAGAGCTCAATGTCCATCTCATACAGGACCCTCATAAGAGGGTCTCTCCACAACTCCAAGTCATTCTTGGAAGGCCAAGAACTTGACCTTCCCCAGGGGCTTTGTCAGAATATCGGCGACCTACTCATCAGTGTGAAAATTTCTAAACATAAATTCTATTACTACAGTGACTGATTTATTTCACCTACTTATTATTCCCAATAAGTTATTTATGAAATCACTTCAGTAAACATTAAAATAAATTCTATTGTAGACATCACATCATTATACAAAAATAAATATATGCACAAGAATCAATCACATCAACACAGTTATTTTTGGACAATTGTCCCCGAAAAAACCCAATGCGGGAAAACTGGTGCAGCAGAGGAGGGTTTTATTAATCTTCAGCAACAATTGCTTTTACAAGAAAAATTACATAGACACTGGGAGAAAACACCTGAGACTTTTTCTCCGAGACTTTTTGACACCTTGGAGAGCTTCCTTTCTCTACTGCGTCATTCTGCATGGCTCTGCGCAGCTCTGGTCCCTCTCTGCGTCATCCCTGCGTCTCCCTCTGCGTTGTCTCTCAGAGTCCTTGTGTCACTTCTTCTGAGCTCCTTGACTGCTGCTAATCCCCCCTCTTCCTCCACCCTGCAACTCTCCCTTTGAAATCGATCTCCTTCTCTTTGAGAATCAATTTTCCTTGAGATACTGAGTATCTGTTGGTGTGTCTCCAAATGACCCTTAAGTCTCTCTTATACTTTTTTTGTTGAAGAATCAACAACTGAGATTAAATCTCTAATCAATGGCTAAGATTAGAACAGACTTGATCCTTGTCTCTTAGAAGCTTCTCATCCTTATCTTTATTAATACCCATTAATATTTTTATTTTCCTAAGTTTAGACTTAAGAATCCATTAAAAATATTAACTACTTTAATAACTCCTCATCCGGATGGAATTTCTCAAAACAATTTCTGGGTCTTGGAGATCTCATGTGCCTTAGCCTCTCCACCAATTTTCATGGCTGGAGCACATCCGATGCTACTGCAAATCAACAATCAGTCCCAATGTGATGGAGCCTTATTGCTCCTCGTTGTACCATATCCCAAATAAAGTGGTACCTGATATCTATATGCTTGGAGCGATCATGAAACACAAGATTCTCTAATAATCGGATCCCACTCTGGTTGTCGCAGAGGATCACAGTGGTATCCAATACATGTCCAAACAACGCACTGAAGAGCTTCCTTAAGCAGACAACTTCATAGGAGGCCATACTAGCAACTATGTATTTAGCCTCGACAGTGCTCAAGGCAACCGATTTTTGCTTCCTACTCATCCAGGATATCAAAGCAAAACCCAAAGAAAAACAACATCCAGAAGTGCTCTTGCGATCCACCACACTGCCAGTCCAATCAACATCAAAATAACCATGCAGCCTCACATCTCCGGCAGTGTATCTCAGTCCATGAGTGATTGTACCTTGAAGATATCTCAGAAGATTCTTGGCACCAATCCAATGTATATGATGAGGCTCAACCATATATTGGCTCAATGTGTTAGCTGCAAAACATATGTCCGGACGGGAGTTCACCAAGAACATTAGTGCTCCTATGAGTTGACGATACTCAGAGGCATTTCCCAATTCAAGTCCAGCAACACTACCACATAACTTCTTAAAGTTAAGTTCCATCGGAGTAGTCACAGGCTTGCAGTCCACCATCCCAAATCTTTCCAATATCTTCACAACATATTTTCCTTGAGAGAAAAAAATTTCACCTGGATTTTGCCAGATCTCCAACCCTAGGAAATAGTGTATCAGTCCTAGGTTCTTCATCTCAAATTCAGAAGCCAACTCCCTCTTACATTTGTGAATGAGAGGGTCTACACCTTTCAAAAAGAGGTCGTCCACATAAAGTACCAGAATGAAAGGTTTATCATTTTCAATCTTAATGTAAAGGTTCGGATCGACTTCACTTCTAGTGAATCCCAGCTTCATCAGATAGCTATCGATCCTCTCATACCAAGCACGAGGTGCTTGCTTCAATCCATAAAGAGCTTTCTTCAACCAACATACATGAGATTCCCAATCATGAACCTCAAACCCCTCGGGTTGTTCCACATAGGCTTCCTCTTTGATTGAACCATGCAAGAAAGCGGTCTTGACATCCATTTGATGTAGGTTCCATCCTTGCGAGGCAGCAAGGGCTATGATCAAGCGGATGGTGGTGTATCGAGCAACAGGTACAAATACCTCATCGTAATCTACACCTTCCTTTTAAGAGAAGCCTCGAGCAACAAAGAGAGTCATGAACCTTTTTGTACTTCCATCAGCTCCATGCTTGATTTTGTAGAGCCACTTAGAGGTGATAACCGATTTGTTCTGGGGTCTAGGGATCACATCCTAGACATCATTCTTCATAATTGACTCGTATTCTTCATTAATAGCATCCTTCCATACTTGATGCTTCATGACTTCTTCGATTGATGAAGGCTCATTTTGAATGATAGTGCTCATGGCGGTCAAATATCCTTGATACATGTTCGACTTCTTGCTTTCACGGAAAGTCCCCCTTGGTGCAATGTGTGTCTCGACATCTTCGGGAGTCTCCCTAAGCCATGAGGATCTCCTTTTGGAGGAGGAGAGCTCATGAGGAGGAGGATCAATAGGATCCATAGGTTCATCAACATCATGCATCATTTCATCTTCTTTTGCACCTTGATTTCTACTGTCAGTTTCATTGTCCTTCCTTAGGATAGGAAGGTTGTTGATCTTCCTGAGTGCCATATCTTCGTCAAAGGTGACATTATGACTTATCTCAACTTCCTTTTGACCAGCCACATAAACTCTATATCCCTTCGAATTTTTCCCAGATGCACCCAATTTACTTCTTTTTTCTTTCGACACATGAAAATATACGGGACTTCCAAAAATTCTAAAATGAGAGACATCGGGTTTCTTACTAGTGAACACATAGTTTCTTGGCATTTTCCTCTTCTTGGTCCCTTTTATGGTTATTATGGTGTTGGAGAGTAGGAAACGGAGGGGCCAAACTGAAGAGGGGGATGAAGAAGCTGGAGAAAGTCGAATTGATGAAAACCCCGGTGAGGAGCTGGAGGAGGGTGAACATGACCCTCAAAAAACTAAACAAGACCAAACCCCATTGTGGAAATATGTTAACAGGGCTGAAACAGGGAGAGGGGGTAGAACCACTAAAATTCATTGCCCCCATTGCAACAATGATTACACAAGTTCATACACCCGTGCTAGAAGACACCTCTGCGGGAAAAGGCCATGGGATGGAGACAAACAAATAGGAATCAAAACTTGTCCAGCGGTGTCAGCAGTGGATAGAGCCAAATACATAAGGGAAGAGGAGGAAGCGCAATACAAATCAAAAAAATCAAGGGGTTTCTTTGAACCAAGCTCACAATCACAAAGAACTCCTTCAGCATCCTCCCAAGGCAGTGGATATGGAGGCACAAGGTCATCAGCTTTAAGGCATAGAACCATATCAGATTTCCTTGATGAGGGGTGTAGGAATGATGTGGATTCAAAGGTTTACAGGTTTCTCTATGCATGTGGGATACCATTCAATGGTCTTCGCTCACCTTATTGGCACGAAATGGTTTCTGCCATAAATGATGCCCCTAAAGGATACAAGAGCCCTGGGTATGACAAGGCAAGAATCGTTGGCCTTGATCATGAAAAAGCAAAAATATCACATTCTTTGAATAGAATGACAAGTTCTTGGACTGACCATGGGGTGTCCATTGTATCTGATGGATGGACAAATGTAAAAGGCAAGCCATTGATAAGTGTTCTTGCTGCGTCTGTTAGTGGTCCCATCTTTCTAACTGCACATGATTACTCAGACAAGTTCAGGACCGCCATCAACATTGCAGAAGCATTACTTGAAACAATTGACCGTATTGGGCCATACAATGGCATCCAAGTCATCACTGATAATGCTCCTAATTGTAAGGCAACGGGAGCAATTATTGAGGATAAATACCCCAACATATTTTGGTCTGCATGTTTGGTTCACACATTGAACCTTCTGATGCATGATGTTGTCAAAAACAAAAATGCACAATACCAATGGATTGGTGATTTGTACAAGAAAGGCAAACAAATGATAAAATTTATTACAAATCATAGCAATACCCATGGCCTTTTCCGCAGTCACTCGAGATTGGAGTTGTTGAAGATTGCAAAGACCAGATTTGATAGCTATTACCTCACCTTCAGGCGCCTTTTGAAGGTAAAAGAGTCATTGGCTAGCATGGTATCAAGTCCACATTGGCAGGTATTAAAGGAAAGGGCTACAAATGCAGCTGACAGGCGAGGTTTTGAACTGGTGGAGGAGGCCGCTCTTGATGGTCAGTTTTGGACAAGTGTGAGGCAAGTATTGGATTTCACCAAGCCCATTTATCACATGATTCGGTTTGCAGATACAGACAAACCAGTGATTGGCGAGGTGTATGAGTAGATGGATACCATGTTGGGGGAAATAAAAGATATTGTTCATAACAGAGATCCCGACTTGTACAATCTAATTCACGATTGTGTGTGTGAATGGTGGAATAGACTTATCTTCCACTACAGCCAAAATACTACTCTACATCTTGGTTGGGCCAACCTGCACCAAGGGGTGGGATTAGGACCAAACCCCATTTAGATGCAGAGGTAACTAGAGGATATTTGGAAGCATTAGAAAAGTTGGTACCTGACAGGGAGGAGTGTGCAACTGTGCGCCTTGAAATAGGCAAATACTTCAGTGGCACTGGTTTGTATGGTAACTTCCATGCAATGGACGACAGAGATAGATTTGATACTCTCACATGGTGGGAAACATATGGCGGCCAGGGACTTTTGCCAAAATTGGCAGAAAAGGTTCTTTCACAGGTCGTAAATACTTCTTCTGTAGAGAGGTGTTGGAGCACCTACAGCTACATACATAATGTGAAAAGAAATAGACTCAATGAAAACCGAGCAGAAAGCTTGGTTTATGTGCACTACAACTTGAAGTTGTTGAGTCATTACTGTGATCGGGCTTATGAGGATCCCACATATAAAATTTGGGAGAATCACCCAGAGGATGACAATTTGGAGGATGGCATTGTACATCTTGAAGAACTGGAAGAGGAACTTGTAAGGGATGAAGATGAAGCAGCTGTAGCAGCCATGCCACCTCCATCTCCACCATCCAGTAGCAGTGCTCGAGGTCCGAGTCTTGTTCCTTTGCTGTCGCCACCTCCATCTACACCCTCACGTGGAGGTTCTAGTTCTGGTCGTTGGTCTGTGCGGGAGACTCCTAGAAGACCACCACGACTTGCTTATACTCCTGGAGACTCTCGTGGCAAGGGCCACATGTAGATTTACAGTTTACTTGTCTTTTTTAGTTTCTATTAGACTTTAGTTTTCATAACTGTTGAGTTTTGAGTCCTTGACTCTTGACTCTTGACTCTTTCATATCATAATGATATTTTTTGTAAACAATATATCACTGTGACAATGAAAATTTGAAGTTTGAAGTTGGACCTTGGCAATTATAACTCATTGGTAATGATTGTGAATTATGAATATGATGCTTCGCGAAAGACTAAAGTTGTTTCATTTCATTTCATTATTCATGTTTCATTTTATAAATTTATAACATTTCATATCATGTTAACAGTTAGAAGTTAGGACTTAGAAATATCTAAGATATTATTTCTTGTAATGGTTAAACTTAGCTTACAAGTACAACTTTGGTGATCAATGACGATAAATGTTATTGAATTTTCAATTTTGAAAGCTTAAAGTTGAAACTTTAAGATTGAATTTGATGCATCATGATTCACGAGACTCAATATGTTGCAGTTGTAATATGTATTTTACTAACTTGTGGACATGGTTGATGAACTTGATGACGATTATAATTTCTAGATGATTGATGTGATATGGTTCAATGATCAATCTATGTTTTTTATGTCTAATTCATCATTCTACATGTTTTTGTTGACATATATGTATCAAAAATTAAAAAATATAATATATATATATTTAAAAAATCGCTCCCGGATTCTCTCCCAAACCAGGAGCTTCTGAAAATGGTCGCTCCCGTTCCCACTCCCAAGAAACATTGAGTGAACATTTCTTCGGGAGTCTTGGACTCCGTTGCTTGATGAGGGCATCGGTTTTGAACATACACGACGGTATTTGCAGATTCAGCCCATAGGTCTTTAATTCGAAATCCCTGATAATCTTCTTTGCTTTGACTTCATCCCTACTGTACTTGGTCTTCGTAGCAGTCGGTGCATTCAAAGGAGGTTCAGGGATTTTACCCTGCACATAGTCCATCACTTCTTTTTCTTCCAAGGTCAAATCAAGAGACATCTTCCATCCATGATAGTCAGATTTATCATGGAGCTTGTCTTCAGCCGAGAAGTAGGATGAGGAACCCATTGAACCTTTTGTCTTTGTCCAACTATCTTTGGTGATTGCTCTTTCACTCTTGCTTGGGCTTTGTCTTCACCTTAGGTCTGGTACCATGTTAATTCTAGGCAACAATGGCATGTTCTATGCTTTAGAGCAATTTTACTTCAATTTCTCTATTAACCCAATATCAATATTTAGATTAGCAATCACATCAACATGATAGTAAAATGCAGATAGAACATAAACATAAACAGTAGAAGACAAGCCAAGACAAGAGGACACAAGATGTGGCACCAGCCAGGGACAAACCCCAATGTAGGGAAACCCTTGATAAAATCTTCTTTTAGTCTTCAATAGTTCAGCAGAGAGAGATAGTATAATTTACAAATTTGATAATTTATAACAGCAACAAAAGAGACTTAACCAGAAAAGTCAACGCTGATCAACAGGGCAGATTTGACCCTCAGCAAATCAGTCAACTTTGGCCTCCAAATAGCAGGATAAAACAACCCTCAAAACAGTCAAATTCAAGCCAATCAAAGTCTCATCAAATAGCCCACCTGCGGTCAACCCTAGCTGCAGTCAACAGTCAACATTTAGCCTCAATTTCTGTGCCCAAAAATGTGGCCTGCCCTAACAAAGATAAACCTCACAAAAACGCAGTCAAAGGAGGTCAACGCATGTTGGTCAATGCTTGGTCAAACTGTCTAGAAATTCGGTCTCTTGAAATTTCAGCCTCCTGAAATTACACTCTCCTAAAATTTTGGCCTCCTGAAATTTTGCTCTCTTGAAATTTTGGCCCCCTGAAATTTCGGCTTCCTGAAATTTTGGACGTGTAGAGAGAGAGGCCCAGTAGTCCGTACCCAATCAATGAGGAGAGAGAGAGAGGAGTGTGAAGATGAGTGTGTCCAAATGAGGCTAAGTCACCTTTTATTTATATGCAACGTTGAGGATGAAAAGACGTGACTGTTGGGCTTCTGAGCCTACATAAGTTTGCTGGCCGACCTTGACAATTTGACCATAATCAAAATATATTCATAATTTCATTTGTACATGTTAGAATCGGATGATCTTTAGATCAATCCTACACGTCTCGGAGAGAGGAATCCAAGAAAAATATTAGCTATCATAAATAAGATGACCCATGTGGAGTTTGGCCCTAGTTGCCAATTTTAACACTTACAGTAGCAAGCCCAGGTTCCATTTTCCTTATTGTACTCATCATTCTCGAGATTAATAACATGGCTTAGTTATTCTGTTTATTTTCTATGGTGTTTTGATTTGGGTGCTTGGATTTTGATTTTAATTGTTGTTCCTAGTTCATATTTTTGGTATTCACTGTTATTTTCCAATTAGGAATATTACAATGGTATCAGAGCCATGATCTTGGCCAAGCTGTGGGCCTTAAACCAAGTGATGACAATGCCAAAATAAAAATCTAAGAAATCATGGGATTTACATAAAGATTAAAATCAAAGAACATGGCAGTAACCTTGAATGAGGTGATTAGGATGCAACAAATGATGATTGATGTGGGGGAGTAGCTGATTCACACGACAATTGGGAATAAAGACCATTCTCAATTATACAACAAATCCACTATGCCCAAATATATGAATAATGCATCAAGATCGCAAGACATGATTGCAAGTGATGTGGAGTTACTGGCCGCAAATTGGAGGGCATACCAATCATTGGGACATGGCATTCAGGCGTCCCTCTTTTTTTGGGAGTTTTGTGAACTAAGAGATGTGCACAAATCAATGGGAATTTAGTGGAATTATGCAGGGATGATGAGGAGGATCAAGAAAGAAAATGAAAAGGCAGTTGAAGGGGCCATGGTTGGCAAGGAGACAGTTGAGCATACACTCGTTGATGAGATGCCGACAGTTGATGAGGTACCCAGTGTTGTGACCGAGTTTTTAGGTGACAACAGTGCACCACAGGTTGATGAGGTGTCGAGAGACATCTCCACCGTTGATGAGGAGTCGATAGGTACAGAGGCATCCAGGTCTATGACAGAGCTTCAGGATGACAACCACCTACAACTGACTAGTGAGCATGTCTTGCATGTCGGGTTGTCTATGGAGGAACAGTTGGAGGCTCATGTTGAGCCCATGATGGAGGAGGACGAGCAGTCATCTTTTGGGCCAGCCACCGATTTAGAGTAGACAGATGCACAGACTATCAGCAGAGTTGCAGTACTTCCAAACAATGGCTCTCTTTGGGCTCATATAGATGGGGCTTGCAACATTGCTAGGCTACCTTTGCACAACGGAGAGAGAGATGCAGAGTCACCTCAACAGATTTTATGTGTCGACTAGGATGGTGAGATGAGGCGACATGAGCTGTGCAGGGTGCAACACTCGTAGGATGAAGGGCATGTTCTATATGCAGGAGTTCGTGCATTCGCTCCCTCTCTTGGGGTTGGATGGCGAGAGTGTAAGAACTGAGAACTATTTTAATATAAGAATTGTGAACTATTTTAATAACTTTTCCTTATGAACAGAATAAGAAAAGAATAGATGCAGAGACAGTAAAGTTTTTGATATTACAAATCATGATCCTGTAATAAAATTTCCTAAATTTTACAAATTTAATTAACAGAACAGAATCAATGAAAGTCCTTACCTATAGTCTTACGGTCGATGAAGCCTCTACTGCTCCTGCTTCAGTTACCAAAAGACTGAAACCACCCAGCCAAACTGAGTAGAACCTTGCTACTCAGTCCAGTAAACTTCTCAAGCGAAGCCCACTGTTTCCCCCATGCCCAGAAACCTCAGAACAAGTTAGGTCTTCCTGATCATAAACTTCCTGATCATCCACAGACTCTGTGTATCAATTTTTCTCCTCCTCCTTTCCCCCTTTGCCTCCAACCGTCGCTTCCTTCTTATAAATTTCCATTACCGACATCCTCCATCATCGTGTCTTAATTATTATACGTGTCGATTTTTTATAAATCAAATCTGATTTGATTTTATCTGCATATCTTAATTTTGAATTAAAGTTTATTTATTAATTTTAATTTATTTAATTTTTAATTTAATTAATTTAATTTAATTCCATAAATATTACTTTATTATAAGTGGGTCATTACATACATCCCTCCTTCCGAAAACTTTGTCTCGAAGTTAGGGTTTATAAAATATATTAATGATTATTATGAGTATATAGGTCTTTATAGTACAAGTTGAATTTGTTTTCTTTATTATTTTTAATATTTTACAACTATAATATCCATGTTCTGTCTCAGTTGATTTTCAGCTATTTTATAATCATCCTATCCTTCCTAATCTCTTCCACTCCCATCCTATCCGTCCTCTACCGGAGTATGTCATGGCATCAGTTATACTGACCTAACCATTCATAAACTCCAAGGATGATAGCATCGGCTATACCGACCTGATCCTTAGTAGGCATCCGACAGTCATCATCACACGTCTAGGGGAGCGTGACTCGCACAGTCCTCCCATGACTCCAGGATTCGGAGGATAAACAGTGGGCAACACCTCCACCCCTCCTAGTAGAATCAGGGTTAACACCCTATCATGGAATCTCTTTGAGCCTTAATTGTTCTGAGGTTTCTGTCATCACGTGGTCATTTTGGTAACGGATATTATCTGCAATCATAAACACTTGTCCATGCATTTATAAAATGTGCATTAACATATTCAAAAACAAATAGCTTATGTATAATTTACACATGTCAACTACAGTATAACATACTTTGCCATATTCTATTCATGTCATTGACTTTCATATTCAAAAGTAATTATTCTTTGATTTCTATCTCATCAATCATATTGATACGCATAAATAAAACAGAATTATCATATCTTAATTCCCATCAGAAGCAAAATCACTTAAATATTTTAAACTTTACTATGACAACTATAATTTAGTAAAATCAATATCATATTCCGTCTTGGTATCCATGTACCAACGGAATTTAAACAGATATTATGTCATAAAAATTTACGTTTATATATGATCATTCAAAATGGTTCTGAACCTCTGATTTACAGTAAAGTAAATATATACAAAACATAGTTTAAAGTTCTTCAAAATTGACACAGATTAGGGTATCTTTGACATATGTTCTCCGTATCTTCCCAAGTAGCTGATCCAGGGCTATACTTGTCCCACTGGACCTTAACTTGGTCTACTAGACAATTTCTGAGTTGTCGAACTCTACGTTCCAGTATACGTAATGGTTCGACCGATATTATTCCTTCGTCCGAAACCTGCAGTTCCTTCCATTGAAGGTTATCAGATTGATCAACTATATAGTGTCTTAATACAAATACATGAAATACATTATGAATTTTATGCAAGTGAGGTGGCAGTCCAAGACGATAGGCGACAGGTCCAACTCTTTCCCTGACTTTAAATGGTCCAATAAATCGAGGTGACAACTTTGTCGCTTTTCCGAATCGAATAGAACTGTTATTTGGTCTGATACGGATGAAAACTTGATCCCCTATTTCATACTTCCTATCAGTTCTGTGAGCATTAGCATAACTCTTTTGTCTATCTTGTGCTTATCTTAATCGTTGCCTAATTTGTCTTACCTGCTCTTCCATTTCTTGGATTAATCCTATTATCACTCGATCTTCTAACCTGTCCCAACTTAACGGTGTTTTGCAAGGTCTGCCGTATAATACTTCAAATGGAGGCATTCCAATCGAACTGTGGTAACTGTTATTGTATGCGAATTCGACTAAGGATAAGTACTTTTCCCAGTGTGATTGCTGATCCATAACATACATTCTCAACATATCTTCAAGTACTTGATTTACCCTTTCTGTTTGCCCATCGGTTTCAGGGTGATAAGCTGTGCTCAAATTTAGTTGAGTTCCTAAGGCTGACTGCAAGCAAATCCAGAATCTTTAAGTGAATCGTGAATCTCTATCGGATATAATCTTCTTAGGTACTCCATGAAATTTGATAATTTCATTTATGAATACTCGAACTACGTCAGCAACTTCGTAAGTATCTCTTACAAGAATGAAATGTGCGCTTTTCGTTAATTTATCCACTATTACCAGAATGGCATTGTGTCTTTGAGAAGTAAGAGGTAGTCCAGTGATGAAATCCATAGAAATGATCTCCCATTTGGTCATAAGAATGTCGTGGGGTTGTAACAGACCCGCTGGATGACAATGATCTGCTTTTACTTGTTGACATTCCAAACATTTTGCAACAAATTGAATGATATCACGTTTCATGCCCGACCAAAAAAAGAGTTTCTTGGTATCTGCATACATTTTCTTTACCCCAGGATGTACACAATACATTGCTCTGTGGGCTTCTTTAAGGATAGTGTCTCGAAGATCCTTATTATCAGGAATATACATCCTTCCATGGAATCATAAGATTCCATCATCTTCTAGTTCATATCCTTCAAATTTAGATTCTTTTGGCCTAGATCTTACCTTTAAATACTAGCTATCTTTTATGAGATATTCTAGTACTTGTTGCCTTAAGTCTACTTTGATAGGTATGAGAGAGAATATCCGAGGTCTTCTGTTTAAAGCATCTACTACTACATTTTCCTTTCCTTTCATATATGATATCCCAAAGTCATATTCACTCCATCGTCTTTGTCTAGCATTTAAGTCTCTTTGAGTGAACAAATATTGTAGACTTTGATGGTCACTTTTAAGTGTAAAACTTCGTCCCACAAAATAATGTCTCTAGATCTTTAGAGCATAGAGTTCTTCATGAGGTTTTAACTTTCTGGAGGCATATGCTATTACTCCTCTATCCTGCATCAATACTGCACCTAGCCCTTGTTTGGATGCATCAGTACATACCGTAAAATCTTTGTCCATATCAGGGACTCTTAAGATTGGTGCACTAGTCAATAGTCTTTTGAGTTCAGAGAATGCTTTATTACATTCCTCCGTCCATTCATACTTAACACCTTTACGCTGAAGGGTTGTAATTGGCTTTGCAATTTTGGAGAATCCCTCCACAAATCTTCGGTAGTAACCGGCTAAACCCATAAAGCTTCGTACTTCATGTGCATTTTTTGGTATTGGCCATTCCATGATTGCTTTTACCTTCTCAGGGTCTACTGAAATCTCTTCACCTAATATGATATGACCTAAGCAATGAATCTTATCCTAAAAGAACGAACATTTGGATAATTTTCCATATAACTGATGTTTTCTAGGGCAGGAAAACACTATCCGGAAATGATCTTCATGCTCTCTCTCATTCTTGGAATAGATGAGTATATCATTTAAAAAGACTTGTACAAATTGATCAAGATATTTGCGAAAAACACTGTTCATAAGATTCATGAATACTGCTAGTGCATTTGTTAATCCAAATGGTACCACAGTAAATTCATAATGTCCAAAACGTGTCCGGAACGCAGTCTTAGAAATATCGCTTTCAAAAATCCTTAGTTGATGATAGCCTGATCGAAGATCAATTTTTGAAAAAACAGCAGCTCCTTTCATTTGATCGAAAAGATCATCAATTCGAGGCATAGGATATCGATTCTTTATTGTAGCTCGGTTCAAGTCTCGATAATCTATGCATAATCTTAAGGATCCATCTTTCTTTTTGACAAAAATTACAGGAGCACCCCAAAGTGATATACTGGGTCGAATATGTCTTATATCCAATAGTTCTTTCAATTGAATTTGTAATTCTTGAAGTTATGGAGCTGACATTCTATAAGGTGTTTTAGAGATTGGTTGAGTACCAGGTTTCAATTCAATAGTGAGATCTAGTTCTCTTATAGGGGGTAATCCTGGTAGTTCCTTTGGAAATACATCCGGAAATTCGGCTAACACAGGATATTGTTCTAAGGATGGTCCTTTTTCTTTACTTACTTCTTGAATTACATATGCCTGACAACCTTTTTTTAAGCAACGCTTCATTTTCATTGTTGATATGTAGTGTAAAGATACTTTTCTCTTGATTCCTTGAATTTGAATCGCTTCTCCTTCATCATTTATACCTAGAATTCTTTTCCCATAACAGTTTACCCAAGCTTAATGAGTTTTTAGCCAATCCATACCTATGACAAGATCATAAGTTCCTAAGGCTGTGAAATAAACTCTCAATTTAGTCGAACAGACCCCTAGGTCAATTTTGCATTGGTCCACACTTAAGTCTACGGATTGGAGGTCTCTTGAGGCCATTTCTACTTGTCTGAAATCATTTTGTCTGCGAGCTGCCAACCCACATTTGTTTAATGCATATGACGAAATAAAATTATCTGTGGCACCAGTATCAAATAAGATATTCAGTTTTATACCATTAATAATACCTGAAGATTCCACTAAAGTGGATTGATGTGCTGCTTGATCGTTGTTGACTAGCGCATGAATTCTATGATTGCCTTGGTTATTTGATATTGGTTCCTTTCCAGTCCTATGCACTATACTTGATGAAGCTTCTGGACAATCACATTGAAAATGTGGTCCTCCACATCCCCAACATATAACCTGTGTTGGTCCTCTTGAATCAGGACGTGAATTTCTAGATAAAGAGCTTCGTCCTCTCATGTTGCTTCCTCTCGAATTTCTTCCTCTATTAGCAGTGCCACGAGATCTCCATGGACTAGTGTTTGATGATTCAGCGGCTATAGAATTAACTGCCATGGGAGTTCTTGTTCCTACATTTCTTGAGGCAAATCTATTATCGTAAGGTGGTTTTGAGTTACCTCCCCTGAAGAAATTTCGGGGAGTCTTTCCTGGAAATCCTGATTGTACAAGTTCTGCTGGCCCTACATCCTTTTTGCTTCCTAGATGTTCTTCTGCATAATGGCCACATTCTACCGCCTCAGCTACTGATGAGGGTTTCCACATGCTCACCAAGGCCCTGATGCGAGGATTTAACCCAAATATGAAGTGTTTAGCCTGACATTCATCAGAATCTAAGTAGTGAATGTATTTTACAAGCTCCATAAACCTTATCTCGTATTCCTCCACTGTTTTATTACCTTGAACTAATGTATGAAAGGCTGCGGCTTCTTGTTGTTGAAAATATGGAGGTAAATACTTCGCGCGGAATTTTTCCTCAAATAATTCCCAAGGGACATTATCTGTCGTGAGGTGTAGTTGTTTTTCCAGATTTCCCCACCAAATCAAAGCACTTTCTTTTAATTGAAATACAACAATTTTTGTTTTTGCAGAAGAAGAGTATTCTCTTAATTTAAAACATCTGTTCATTCCTTCCAACCATGCCTCAGCACGTTCTCTGGCTCGACCTCCTGAAAATTCTGGGAGTTTAATTTTCTGAAGCTCCCTAGAAATATCATCCTTTGATCTTTTATACTTAAATTTCTTTGGTTCAGCTGAATTGGTTGCTAAGGGTTGAAATTCTTCTTTGGTCTTAGCCATGGTCGACCCTCTTAATGTTTCCAATAAGGCTTCCAATGAGTTCATTATCACGGTCAACTCCAGTGCTGGAGCGATTGGTGTTGATGATGGTATCGATGGAGACGATGATGATGGTGACGGAGATGGTGATGACGACGGTGGTGGCATTAATGATGGTGATGCTGCCCGATCACGTCGTCATCGCTCATATGTCTTTACCATTGTAATGTTTCCTGTATACATAATAAAATTTTATAAAAATTTGAGGTATACATTCAGATTTAACATATCGTTTTTGCAATTTCACATTTATAAACAGGTATAGTTTTTGCTATTTTTATCTGCTAGGCAGATCTTACTGGTACCGAGGTCAAGGAGGGTGGTCTCGCAACCTCCTTGTCCTAATGCAAGGTATTCTATCCTAATGCGTAACAATACTTATTAAATTATTATTATTATTATTATTATTATTATTTTTTGTGAAATTAATTGAATGTCTAAATTAAAAGCCTCTACATAAAATATGGCCGAATTTACTTCTTTTAGGCAAATATTATTATATACATACATTTTTTTTTATAAGGTGCAGGGGTTGGGGCTAATGTCTCGTGATCGAATCCAAACAAATAGTAATGTAAAACTACAGAGTAACCCACCCACGGCAAGTGAAAGCGCGGAATTATGTCCCTCTGTGGAATTTGTAAATTTAATTGATCGGCTGTGAGTTCAAGTCTTTTAATGGACTTCATAATTTACTGAGGTGCGTTTTTTTTTTAAATCTCGGCGTTCTCTTTGAGATGAAGGGAATAATCTCTTTCTCCGTAGCCTTCCTTCACTGAATATGCAAGCCGTCCTTCACTAAATATGCAATAAATTACTTCTTGATAGGAGCACCTTCTTCATAACTAGCTCCTTTTTCTCTACTTTTGGTCTCTGCTGCTTTCATAAAATGAAGTTTGCTGCCCATTTTGTGCCCTGTTAACAACGTTTTGGAATTTTTCTTTTTAAACTTGTCTGTTTACAGATATTTCGCTGTAAATGACCCTACAGAGACATCCAGATTTGAGTGGATGACTGGACAAAGTCAGAGATTTCCTGTACTGATATTCTGAGTCCACAGAGAGTTCGTTGGGAATTTTCTTGAGTTCATTTGTGCTATTGGTAGAGAGTTTCTCTTCATTACTTTTATCTAGATATTAAACACTACATCTTTTGTGTCTATGATAAGCGGTTTAGCGCAGTCATTCATAATTGAAGCAGTGAGTTGAATTTAGAGAAAAGTGTGACTATTATTTTGATTACAGGCAATCTTATCTTAACAGACTTAACAAATCCGAGAGTTTGAACCTGGCTCCGATACCAGATGTAAGAACTGAGAACTATTTTAATGTAAGAATTGTGAACTATTTTAATAACGTTTCCTTATGAATAGAATAAGAAAAGAATAGATGCAGAGATAGTAAAGTTTTCGATATTACAGATTATGATCCTGTAATAAAATTTCCTAAATTTTACAAATTTAATTAACAGAACAGAATCAATGAAAGTACTTACCTATAGTCTTACGGTCGATGAAGCCTCAACTGCTCCTGCTTTAGTTACCAAAAGACTAAAACCACCCAGCCAAACTGAGTAGAACCTTGCTACTCAATCCAATAAACTTCTCAAGCGAAGCCCACTGTTTCCCCCGTGCCCAGAAACCTCAGAACAAGTTAGGTCTTCCTGATCATAAACTTCCTGATCATCCACAGACTCTGTGTATCAATTTTTCTCCTCCTCCTTCCCCCCTTTGCCTCCAACCGTCGCTTCCTTCATATAAATTTCCATTACCGACATCCTCCATCATCGTGTCTTCTGAAACAGAAAATCCCTGATACGCAGAATTTTATATATATAAATATTTTATTAAGACATGAAATTACAGATGATGATGTTTACAGTGGGTTGCCTGGCTTATATACCGCCATGGGCACCCTTTAGGAAAGGGCATGATCTTATGATCGTGCCCTTTCGTCTAACTAAACCTAAATTAAATAATAAACCTAAAATTAACTAATTTTTTTACATAACATTGCCTTCCTCTCGAAAGAATGCTTTGTCCTCAAAGCATACGTAACGACGGATGTTGTTGACAAAATGCTTCATTCTCCCAAGAAGCTTCTTCTTCGGGCAAGTCCTTCCACTTGATCAGATATTCCTTGATAGTACGATAACGAAGCTTTCTTTCTCTAGTAGACAAAATACCTTCTGGTTCTAAAATGACTCTTCCCTCATCATCTAGGGATGGAAGTGTTGTTTGCGCCGTTTGATTGTTACCTAGTGCCCTTTTAAGGCAAGATATGTGGAAGACGTTGTGAACACGACTTGTCTCTGGAAGGCTTAAACCATACGCAACTTGGCTAATCTTTTTGTTGATCTGATAAGGTCCATAAAACTTTGGTGCCAATTTGTTTTTTCCTTTCTGTTTTAAGGATAATTGTTTGTATGGTTGGAGCTTAACAAATACCCATTCAGACAAAATACCTTCTGGTTCTAAAATGACTCTTCCCTCATCATCTAGGGATGGAAGTGTTGTTTGCGCTGTTTGATTGTTACCTAGTGCCCTTTTAAGGCAAGATATGTGGAAGACGTTGTGAACACGACTTGTCTCTGGAAGGCTTAAACCATACGCAACTTGGCTAATCTTTTTGTTGATCTGATAAGGTCCATAAAACTTTGGTGCCAATTTGTTTTTTCCTTTCTGTTTTAAGGATAATTGTTTGTATGGTTGGAGCTTAACAAATACCCATTCTCCAACTTCAAACTCTCTTTCGGTTCTATTACGGTCTGCTTGTTGCTTCATACGATTCCTTGCATTATTCAGGTTTTCTTTTAATATTTGGACGATTTTTTGGGTTTCTTCTAGTTGATCTTTAACAGCAGGTAGATTTGTTTGGACAATAGCTAGATCTTTCCATTTCGAGGGTTCATATCCATATAGGGCTTGAAATGGCATCATTTTTGCTGATGTATGATAGGTGGAGTTATACCACCATTCAGCAAGGTGTAACCATTGAGCCCATTTATTTTGTTTTTCTGTAGCGTAGCAACGTAGGTAGGCCTCCAAACATTTATTGACAACTTCTGTTTGGCCATCTGTTTGCGGGTGATAAGCGGAACTCATATTTAAGTAAGTTCCTATATGGTTGAACAATTCCTTCCAGAAATTACCTTTGAACTTGGCATCTCTATCACTTACAATGACTTTTGGAAAACCGTGTAACTTATATATATTTTTGCAAAATATTTCAGCGATTTCTTTTGCTGAGTATGACTTCTTTATTGCCATAAAGTGAGCATATTTGGTGAGTCTGTCGACTACTACGAAAATCTTGTCCTTGCCTTCAGATACTGGTAATCCTTCGATAAAGTCCATTGAGATTTCTTCCCACTTCTGATTTGGAATGTTTAAGGGGTGAAGTAATCCTGGTGTCGTAATATTTTCGCTTTTATTCCTTTGACATGTGTCACACTCTGCTACATACTTCTGAATATCACGATTCATTCCCTTCCAAAAGAAGGATTGACGTGCATTGTAGTAAGTCTTAAAGAATCCTACGTGTCCAGCTGACGGTGAGTCATGTAATTCCTTGAGTATCTTAAACTTAAACTTGGAATTTGTACTTAGATATATTCTTCCCTTATACCATAGGATATCATTCTTCCACTCAAATTTTGAGTTATTGGGAAGGTTATTGATTATTGCTGTTACTTCTGGATCCTTGGCATACTCACTTCGAATTTCGTTAAGCCACTCAGGAACAACAACCGACATTGCAAGTAGTGTTGGTTCTTCATCTTTCCTGGATAAGGCATCGGCTACTACATTGTCTTTACCTCTTTTATGTAGTATTTCCAAGTCAAAAGCGGCAATTTTTTCAATCCATTTTTGTTGTTCTTCGGAAAGCGTTTTTTGTTGAAGGAGATGTTGGAGACTGTTATGGTCTGTTCGAATAGAAAACTTACTTCCCAAAAGATATTGCCTCCACTTAGCTAGTGCGTGCATGATAGCGAGCATTTCTTTGTTGTATGTGGATTTGAGGCGCTCTCTTTTATTGAGCTTCCTACTTTCGAAAGCTATGGGATGTCCTTGTTGCATTAGTACTGCACCTATACCGAATCCAGAAGCATCACACTCAATGATAAATGGTTTAGAAAAATCTGGTGTTGCTAATACGGGAGCATTAGACATAATTTCTTTTAATTTTTCAAAACACCTTCCTGCTTCCTCATCCCATAGAAACGAATTCTTCTTTAAAAGATTTGTTAGAGGTGCAGTTATATGTGCATAGTTTTTAATAAACCTTCGGTAATATCCTGTCAAACCTAAGAACCCTCTTAGCTTGGATATATTAACAGGTTTGGTCCATTCTTTTATAGCTTTGATTTTGTTAGGGTCCACCTTTACACCTTCATGGGATATAATGTGTCCAAGGTATTCTACTTCTTCCTTTCCGAAGGTGCATTTGGATTTTTTTGCGTAAAATTGGTGTTCTTTAAGTAGTGTAAGAACTTTATCCAAATGTTGCAAGTGCTCCTTCCATGTTTTACTGTAAATTAGAATATCGTCAAAGAATACTAATACAAACTTTCTGAGATGTGGGCGAAATAATTCATTCATAGTTGCTTGAAACGTTGCTGGTGCATTGGTTAATCCAAATGGCATTACTTTAAATTCATAATGACCTTCGTGTGTTCGGAATGCGGTTTTTGGTATGTCTTCTAATCTTATTCTAATTTGATAGTAACCTGATCTTAGGTCCAATTTTGAGAAATACCTTGCACCATGTAGCTCATCCAACATTTCGTCGATAAAGGGGATTGGAAACTTGTTTTTAATTGTTATTTTGTTTAATCCCCTATAGTCAATACATAGCCTGAATGACCCATCTTTCTTCCTTACCAACACCACTGGAGCAGCGTAAGGACTTTTACTTTTCGAGCTGATTCCACACCTTAATAGGTCTTGGATTAACCTCTCGATTTCTGTTTTTTGGTGATGTGGATATTGGTATGGCTTGATGTTAACCGGGTCTGATCCTGCCTTGACTTCTATTGTATGCTCAATTTCCCTATTAGGCGGCATCTTTAGAGGTAGATCTTGAAATACTTCTTCATGTTTCCTAATTAGTTCTTGTATCTCTGGTGACTCTTCACTGGTCATATTTGCAGATAACATTTCTAACTGATGACATTGTACTACATAAGCAGGTGCTCCTCTTCGAATCATCTTCATCATCTGAGATGATGATACAATTTGATTTTCTGGTGCTTGGAACCCATGTAATTTGTACTTTTGACCTCCCCATTTGAATTTTATAAATTGTACTTGGTGGTTAGCGGCATAAGTACCTAAGGTTCGTAACCACTGGACACCTAAGACTACATCTACTCCTCCTAATGGTACTGTGAAGAACGAAGACTCTAAACTGAAGTCTTGAATTTGCAATTTAACCTTATGACATTTCCCCACTTTTTCAATCCTCTTACCGTCTGCTACCATTACCTTCATGCTTGGTAAGGGAAATGAAAAAATATTGAGTCTCTTGGCCATGGTTGCATCCAAAAAATTGTGTGTGCTACCAGAGTCAATGAGAACCACCACGTTGTTCTTCTTAATGTGTCCCTTTAACTTTAGAGTCTGAGGTTGTGATATACCTGTCATAGCTGATAATGACACTTGCGGAATACTTTCGTCATCTAATTCTGGTGAGAATTTTGGGGCATCTCCTGTTTCTTCTATGTCAGAATCTTCACTGTTTGAGTCATTGGTTGCTTCACAATTATATAGGTTTTTTGGTTCTTTTCCTTTAACACACCTATGTTTGGGATCCCACTTTTCACCACAGCGCTTGCATTTACCCTCCTTTATCCGTTGCGCTTCCACATTAGATTTTTCATCTTCACGACGATGTGGTGGAACATATCTTGTATTTTTTGCGTCTGCAAACTGAGGTGTTCTTCATCTTGAATATGTTTTTTCGGCTTTTGACCAAAATATTTGTTCGAATTTCTTTTCGGCTGTTTTTGCTTTTCGTCTTGCTACTTCTATTGATGAAATGTCATGCATCTCAAGTTCTACTTGTAAATGGGTTTTAAGTCCCGAGATGTATGACTGAATTAAACGAGATTCTGATAACCCAGGCACTCGAGTTACTAAGGTCTCCCATTCTTGAGTGTATTCATCCACACTTCCTTTTTGTCATAATTTGATGAGTTTTGAAAAGAACTCTTCTTCTTTTACACCTTGAAATCTTTTAAAAAAAGCATCTTTAAATTTTCTCCAGCTAATGACGTGTGTTGTTTTTTTCCACCACATATACCAGTTATATGCTTCTCCTTCCATTTTCATGGATGCATGTCTGAGCTTTTCGTCATCGTCAGTGATGTCATATATCTCAAAGTATTCTTCTGCTTTATTTATCCATGCAACGTTGTTTTTTTCGTTTCCATCGAATTTAGGCATCTCAACCTTTGCCCTCTTCTGGTATGTGGCTAATGGTTGAGCAAAAAGAGGGTGTTGATTAGTAAGGGTATCCCAAAGTTGCTTGTTTGTAAAGGCCGTATTACTTGCTTCCTGGTGGGGTGTCGCTGATTTTCTTGGGGATTCGACCTTTTCATGAGAATTTGTTGATTTTGTTGAATCTAATGAGAGGTGTTCTTGATTCTCTTCACTTTCTTTTAATAGCTCTTCGGGTGTACAATTCGACCTTTTACACAGAAGTCTCAGCATTGTTAAAGCATCTCTGATGTTTACTTCTGTTTGGACATGTTGACTTTCCATCTTAATCTCTATTCGATTTGTTGAATCTTGAAGATTTTTGATTTTGTCTGCTTGCTCCCCAAGCTTGCTTTCGACTTCATTTAATCTTTTACTGACCTCGTCGTGGTTGTTATTTATCTTATGCTCTGCGTCAACCAATTTTTTCTGGAAATCCGCCATTGTCATTGTCGACATTGAGCGGGTTTGCGGGGGCGTGTATTTATCTGCCAGCGTAAAGGTTTTTTTTTTTTTTTTTAAATTAAATTAAATTTAATTAATTTAATTAATAATAATTTTTTTTTAATTAATTATAAATTATAATAATTATAATTTATAATTATTAACCTTATATATATATATATATATATATATATATATATATATATATATCAATTAAAGTTATAATATAACTTATAATTAAATTATATATATATATATATATAAATTAAATATGATATACATATAATTAAATCACGTTATAATTATAACATAACGTATGGACAGTCACGTCTTTTCCTTACTGTCCTGAAACTTATCGCTATAATTATGTTATATATCTCGTTAATTCTGAACAGCACGTCGATTTTTTTAACGGAACCCTTTTGACTTAAAAAACAAATGTATCGTATATCACCGTAACACCGCAGGCTGGCTACGGTCGATGGTGGAAGTCTGTGGGCAGCGGACGGATGGACGGACAAACCGAGAACGAACTGCTCCGATACCAGATGAAACAGAAAATCCCTGATACGCAGAATTTTATATATATAAATATTTTATTAAGACATGAAATTACAGATGATGATGTTTACAGTGGGTTGCCTGGCTTATATACCGCCATGGGCACCCTTTAGGAAAGGGCATGATCTTATGATCGTGCCCTTTCGTCTAACTAAACCTAAATTAAATAATAAACCTAAAATTAACTAATTTTTTTACATAACATCTTCAGGGATACTCTTAATTATTACAGGGATAGTACAGGGATGCTCGGTGGTATGCAGGGGCGTATGGTTTTGCATAGCGGGGTCTTGGAGGGTTGCCTCCAAGGATACTTATGGACGGAGACATAGGGTATACCTTTGGGTGTAGTTCACTTGGGATCGACAGGGACGTAGATGTGTGATACTCGATGGTATCCATGGGGACTCACACACCTGTTCTTCTTCTACATCACTTACATGCACAGACGATTTGGTTGTTGAATTTTGACACTCTGGGCATGAGCAACAAGGGACAAGGAGCTCACCTGAGATATTTGGATGACACTCAACGCACTAGGGGAGAGACCTCTTAGTTGTGGCATTGTGTTGGTGCGCGAGTTGATAGCCATAGGTTAGGGGATGAGGTGATCATCTACAGGGGTGGCATATTGTTCATCATTGAGCCTATGCTCGGGGACTTGGTCACGAGGGAAACATCTGTCACTCTTTCCACAGGGCATGTCTGGACCATGCATGAGCAGAGGATACCGTGTACGACTGAGGCAGTTTTCCAGTATGTGTTTGGGCTCCAAACATTGTATTGGTACATTATCGAGAGGGCGGGTCGCAGAATTAGTGGTGATGGTTGGCAGGAGTAGGATGGATCCACATAAACTAAGTTGATTGCGAGTATCAGATACCGATCTATTCATTGCATTTAGGGGGCAGCTATTTGGCACATATGGTTTCTAACGGTCATTAGTACTACGCAATGGTAGGCACAAGGTAGTTTAGCATGCATCAAATTAGTTCATGATATATGGAGCCTATATATTGATTGCATGCAGGAACTAGAGACGAGGCATGGATGGATTCCAATAATCGTCAGAGCTATGTCACAACAGGTTTGGCTAGGGGATCTAGGGATTTAGTTGGTTGATAGATCACTCTGTCTCTTGATGAGGGGAGTCATGGCAGAGAGTGATCTAGCTCACTCTTGGGTTGATACATGGGGGTTCACAGAGGCCTTCATTGAATGGTGAGGTAGGATTTCCCTATTGTTGCACAGGTTCGGGGTTATCCTTGGATGGATAGGCTTTGGCATCATAGAGATGCCTAGGCAGGCTATATTTGGCCTTTATCAGTATTTCACCATCAGGTTCCATGAGAGGAGGATATGGTATGCGCACGATTGGTAGTCAAATGTAATCAGAGTGTGTTAAATTATGGTATGTTCTATGCTTGGAGCAGTTTACTTATTTTCTTTAATATTATCCACAGATTAGCAATCACATGTGCATAAAGTAAAGTGCAGATAGAACATTAAATGATCAACAGAAAACAAGCCAAAACAAGAGACACAAGATGTGGCTGCTAGACAGGGACAAACCCCAATATGGGGAAGCCCTTTGATCAAATCTTTTTTTATCTTCAATAGTTCAGCAGAGAGAAATGGTACACAATCTGATTTCTGAAATTTTATATCAGCAGTAGCAAACCCTAGATCAGCAAAGTCAAACTTAGTCAAATGAGTGAAAATTGACTTCCAATATGCTTGGTCATTTTCTAGTCAACTTGCTCTTGAACAGCCTGAAGAAGCAGCCCTAGAACAACCCCAAAAGTTTAGTCAAAGTGCAGATTTCTGAAGTTGACTGTAGCCCTAAACTAGGGTAGTCAATACCGGTCAAATTTGAGGTCAAATCACCTAGATTTTTGTGCCAAAAATTGCGGCCTACCTAGGAGAGGAAACCACACCTAATCCGCACTCCTTGGAGGGTCAATGCTGGTCAACGCTGGTCAAAGATGCTTGCTGTCCTGTTTCTCTGTCCTTTTTACCCTAGGATGACTTCCTTTTCATCCACACATGTGAGAGAGAGAGCCTCTTTTTGCGCAGGAGAGAGAGAGAGATGTGTGTGAGAGTGAAGTGTCCAAATGAGGAAAAGAACTCCTTGTATTTATATGCAAAACGTTGAGGTTGAATAGTCATGACTGTTGGGCTTCTGAGCCTACATAAGTTGCTGGCCGGCTTTGATAATTTTTCCATAATCAAAATAAATTCATATCTCCATAAATACCAATGTTGCATTAACCGTTATTGGGATAATATCGACGCGAGGAAAAAATCGTAATTATCGGGAAAAAATCGTTTGGTACAAAAATATTCATTTTTTTTTCAATTTTTTTAATATCTAAACCATCTACAACATAAAATAAATACATTGACACATAAATATGATAAAAGAACTAATATATAAGATGTTTAATATCATTTCTAGTGCTCAAATCACACATAACACTGAATCATGTCTTGAATAGTAAGTCCTGACTCCTGAGTCCCAACTCAGCCTCAAAATATCAATAAAAAATATAATAATGTATCTCATCATGTCATAATGTCATATACAATAAAATGAAGAAAATAACTAAGTCTAATCCTATTGATTTCCTCTGCCCCTCTTGCGAGAAAATGCCACAGCTTTCCCTTTCCCTCTAGATGTAGATGCTGGTGGCCGTGCTGGTGGAGATGGTAGTGGACTCTGATGTGCTCTAGAAGCTGAAGAACTAGAAGTAGGAGCTATAGGAGGTAGACCACGTCCTCTACTGGTGGCAGTGGTAGCCCAGGTAGGTGGTGTCACCTCCTCCTCCTCCTCTTGTTCCTCCTCCTCCTCCTGCTCCTCCCCCTCCACTACATCCTGCACTAACCAATCATCAACAATCTCCATGAGAGGCCTCTCGGCCTCAACCCTCCATGCAGCAGTGGTGTCAATCCCATCCAATGAGATGGCCTCCACATCAGGTGTCCTCTCAACTTGCCTCACCCACAATCAAAGATTGTAGTAGACGTAGACCATGTCATTAAGTCGTTGGGACTCCAACTTGTACAAAGATCATGAAATAATAATTAATAATTATAAAAAAAATATTGTTTAATGAATTTAAAAATTTATTTGGAAATTTGCAATATTTTAAATGTTTAAGTGTTAACCTGTTGCGCTTCTTGTTGTGTATTTTTTCAAATACACTCCAGTTGCGCTCACATCCTGAGGAGCTACATGTTTGGCTGAGGATGCGAATGGCAAGCTTTTGCAGAAGGGGTACCCTGCCACCATACATTTTCCACCATGCATCTACAACAAAATTACAAATAAAATTTTAAATAAACATAAGAAAAAAATGGAATTTTAAGAGACAATGAAATTTGAAACAAAGTTACAAACTAAAAAAATACCTGACATTTTAATCGTCCTATCAGTGACAACCATCTCAAAGCCAAATGTGCCACCTGCCATCCTATATGTCTCAATTTGTTTAGAGATCTCTATACGATGTTCTAGAGATCGCACCATCTTCTGGACACAGAATAAGAATCCATTCGTGATCTCAGCATCAAAATCAAACCCACATGCGTAAGAAAATGCAGGGTTCAGGAAAAGCCCAGTAGCATGAATGGGACGATGGAGTGTGTTGTTCCATCGCTCATCAATCACTCCCCATAGGAGGAGTTGTCTCTAAAACCCATCATCTCCCTTACCATCATAGTAGGCTCGAATGGCTTCTTTGGCTCTGTCCATGGCCTCATACAAATAGTCCATTACGGGCTTCTCACCATCAACCAACTGAAGAACCTTTACCAAAGGTTTAGTAATGGCGCACACCTCCTGCACTCCCGCCCAGAAGTCTTCCTGGTATGAAACTAGTCTGCATACGGCTTCTCCCTCTGGTTTGCGGCTCATTGGCAAAGCACGCCACTCCTCTGAAAGAAACATTCTCTTCACATCTCACATAGAACTCAAGAGGGATTGAAGAGATATGAAACTGGTGGCAAATCGTGTAATGGCGGGGTGCACCAACTCTTTGTTGTTGGTGAATCTTCTTATCAAGCTAAGCACAGATGTATGGTTATATATAAATTTTGTAATGCTTTTGGATGAATAAACAATATCTTTGACAAAGGGAATTTTCTCTATGTCCTCCAACATCAAATCAATACAATGTGCAGCACAAGGTGTCCAAAAGAAAGTAGGATGCCTGTCCATAAGCATCCTGCCAACAGCAACATAATTTGCGGCATTGTCCGTTATGACTTGGACAACATTTTTTGCACCCACCTCCAAAATAAACACATCTAGAAAATCACATAAAGTTCTTGCATCTTTGATTTGTGCAGATGCATCAACAGATTTGATAAACATAGTCCCCTTGGGACAACTAACCAAGAAGTTTATAAGGGTTCTCCCCTTTTGGTCAGTCCAACCATCTGACATAACAATGCATCCTGTTTGTGCCCATGATGCCCTAAAATCCTCCAATCTTTGGGTGCAGTCATGCTTTTCATTTTGAAGAATCCGGCCTTTGAAATCATGATAAGAAGGGATTTTGTACCCTGGGCCAAGACTTGCAATAGCATCAACAGCAGGTTGGAAAAATGGATTATTCCTTACAATGCTGAAAGGAATATCACCCCAGAGGAGAAATTTTGTCAGCAACATGTCAGTTTGTTCTTTCTCAGTTCTTTTTAGCATTGAACTGATAGATCGCTGTGAACCAGGTGTGGTTTGAGGAACAAAAAAGGATGTGGCAACTACCTGATTGGTTGATGCTGCAGTAGAACCAGTGCCACTTGCTTCAGTTGACCTTTTTAGTTGCCTTTTGATTTCTTCTTTGGCCTCTCTACTCTGGTCTAAAATTTCCAATGCTTTCATGGCTCTTTGGATGAGTTCAGGATTTGTATTTGAACAAGGCCCCACATCTTTTCCAGGGATTTGTGCAAGGTGATACTTCAACCTGTACACCCCCCGGACATAGGGTGGCCACACAACTTGCAAGTCAAGTTTAGTCTATCATTCGGAGCATTAGGTTCACCATATTCCCAGAAAGGATCCAATTTCCTTGGCATGTTTGTTTTTGAACTTTGAAGTTGCAAACTTGAATGGTGTTTCGGTGAAGTTGTGAACCTATGGGAAAATAAGGATTACAATTTAGTATTTACAAAATTACAAGTTACAAATTTACAATTTAGTATTTTAATTTTTAATTTTTACATTGTACAATGAAAACCCAAGTTACCCAACCAAAAACAACCATTCCAAAGTTCAAACCCAAGTTACCCAACCATTCCAAACCCAAGTTACCCAACCAAATGGCAAAAACAATGAAAAAAACATAAACAATGTTTAAAAACAATGAAAACAAAAAAAAAAATTGGTTCCCATAGTCATACCAAGTTACCCAACCAAAAACAATGAAGAAATACAAAAACAATGTTTAAAAACAATGAAAACAAAAAAAAATTGGTGCCCATACCAAGTTACCCAACCAAAAACAATGAAAAAATACAAAAACAATGTTTTTAAACAATGAAAACAAAAAAAAATTGATCCCCATACCGTTTCTATGGAGAAATCGGTCTCCTCCTCTTGATTTTCTCCTCTAAGCACTTGAATCAGCGTCAAACCCTCTCCAGCAACGTCTCCCAGCTCTCCTCTGCCCTCCGCGCGCGACTGTGCAAATGAATTCATAAAAAAACAAAAAAAAACTTTATAAAACCTCGCTGCCGCGAAGCCCCACGATAAATTCGGTTTTTATCGCGATTTTTTGGAATTTATCGCGATAATTTGAAAAAATCGCGCAAAAAAAAATACCCGCGATAAATTCGAATAAAAATCGTGATATTTTCGTTTTATTGAAAAAATCGCGATAAAACGATAAAATCACAATTTTCACAACACTGAAAAATACTTATCGAAATCGGATGATCTTTAGATCAATCCTACACCTCTCGATGAGAGGAATCTAGGAAAAATATTAGTAATCACAAATAAGGTGATCCACATGGAGTTTGGCCCTAGTTGCCAATTTTAACACTCCCTCTCAACTAGGGAGAACTCCACAAGCAATCCATCTAATTGTCGCTACTATTCATCCATCAAATGCACAGCCCTGTACAGCTTGTCCCCTGCTCTGCCCTGTTCTGTTTTGCTCTGCTCTGCTTTGCTTTGCTCGGCTCTTACTCGAACTATGAAGAAAAAGAAATGACCGAGTATGTATCATACCATCTTCCACTAACCCAAAGTCAGTCTCAGAGTGTGTATCACTCTCATTGATCCCAGATCAGTATCATTGATCCCAGATCAATGGAGGTCATCCTAACATAGGGAGTACAGTAGATACAGCGATTCGTCCATCAATAGTACGACTATGATCCCTATCCTCATTTCCCTGCTCATTGATCAAATGAGAGGTACTTCCCATGAGTCCCAGACTGCATGGGTAGGATGCCTCGATAGGAGAACGAATCATCCTATCCATAAGAGAATGAATCATCCTATCAGTGTATGCCATAGAGAACGAATCATCCTGGCCCATAGGAGAACGAATCATCCTGTTCCACAGTCGCCACGGAGAATGAATCATCCTGGCCCACAGGAGAACGAATCATCCTGTTCCACAGTCGCCACGGAGAACGAATCATCCTGGCCCATAGGAGAACAAATCATCCTGTGCCACAGTCGCCATGGGGTGTCACAGGGGAAGGTTGAACCTTTACCCTGTACATAGTGCACCACCAGGGGATGGAGAGTCGCCCTGTGGTCACATGTTGCTCCGAGAAGTACCTCGCGCCCCCCTAGATCTTCCAGAGCTCAATACATCATACTCGACCCTCATTAGAGGGTCTCTGAACGACACCAAGTCGTTCTCGGAAAGTCAGGAATTTGACCTTTCCTAGGGGCTTTGTCAAAATGTGGGCGACCTGTTCATCTGTACCGATATGTTGGAGCCTTATTGCTCCTCGCTGCACCATATCTCGAATATAGTGGTACCTGATATCGATATGCTTGGAGCGATCATGGAATATGGGATTCTCTAATAAATGAATCTCGCTCTAGTTGTCACACAGGATCACGGTGGTATCCAATGTAAATCCAAACAGCTCACTGAAGAGCTTTCGCAACCAGACTGCCTCGCAGGAGGCCATACTGGCAGCAATGTACTCTGCCTCGGCGGTGCTCAAAGCTATCGACTTCTGCTTCCTGCTCATCCAGGATATTGAGGCAGATCCCAAAGAGAAACAACACCCGGAGGTGCTCTTACGGTCCACCACACTGCCTGCCCAATCAACATCAGTATATCCAAGTAGTCTCACATTTCCGGCAGTGTATCTTAACCCATGAGTAATTGTGCCATGAAGATATCTCAACAGATTCTTGGCACCAATCCAATGTATGTGGTGAGGTTCAACCATATGTTGACTCAATGTGTTGACTGCAAAGCATATATCTGGACGGGAGTTCACCAAGAACATCAATGCTCTGACGAGTTGACGATACTCGGTAGCATTTCGTAACACAGGTCCAGCAGCACTACCGCTTAACTTCTTGAAGTCAAGTTCCATTGGGGTAGTTACGGGCTTGCAGTCCACCATACCAAATCTTTCCAATATCTTCACCACATATTTTCCTTGAGATAGGAAAATCTCCCCTGGCTTCTGCCAGACTTCTAGTCCTAGGAAGTAGTGCATAAGTCCTAGGTCTTTCATCTCAAATTCAGAAGCCAACTACTCTTACATTTGTGAATGAGAGGGTTTGGACTCTGCATCTATTAGAAAGAGGTCGTCAACATAAAGCACCAGTATGAGAGCCTTGTCATCTTCAACCTTAAAGTAAAGGTTATGGTCGGCTTCACTCCTAGTGAATCCCAACTTCATCAAGTAGCTATCCATCCTCTCATACCATGCTCGGGGTGCTTGCTTCAGCCCATAGAGGGCCTTCTTCAACCTGCACACATGAGATTCTCGATCATGAATCTCAAATCCTTCGGGTTGCTCCACATAGACTTCCTCTTTGATCGAACCATGTAAGAATGCAGTCTTGACATCCATCTGATGTAGACTCCATCCTTGCGAAGCAGCAAGGGCTATGATGGAGCGGATGGTGGTATATCGGGCAACAGGTGCAAATATTTCATCATAGTCTATACCCTCCTTCTGGGAGAAGCCACGAGCGACAAAACGAGCCTTATATTTTTTTGCACTTCCATTAACTGCATGCTTTATCTTGTAAATCCATTTTGAGGTGACAACAGCTTTGTCCAGAGGTCGGGGGACCACATCCCAAGCATCGTTTTTCATGATGGACTCATATTCTTCAGTCATAACATCCTTCCATACTTGATACTTGATACTTGATACTTGGATTATCTTTTGACGGCATTAGTGAAGGCTCATTTTGGATGATCGTGCTCATGATTGTCAGGTATTCCTGATACCTGTTCGGCTTCTTACTTTCACGGAAGGTTCCTCGGGGTGCAATGTGTCCTTCAGCATCATCAAGTGTCCCCCTAAGCCATGAAGGCCTCTTCCTAGAAGAGGAAGGCTCAGGCGGAGGGGGATCAATAGGATCCATAGGTTCTTCCACATCGGCCATTGTCTCTTCTTCCTTTTCCTTTGGTTCCCTGGTGTCAACTTCTTTAGATCCTCTTTGAGTAGGAAGATTGTCTACTTTGTTAAGAGCCATATCTTCATCAAAGGTGACGTCATGGCTAATTTCTACTTCCCTTTGACTAGCCACATAGATTCTGTAGCCCTTAGTATTTTCACTATAGCCCACGAAGATTCCTTTCTTTCCAGATGCACGTAATTTATTTCTTTTCTCCTTTGGTACATGAAAATATACAGGGCTTCCAAAAATTCTAAAATGAGATACGTCAGGTTTCTTACCAGTGAACATTTCTTCGGGAGTTCTGGAACCCAATGCTTGATGAGGGCATCGGTCTTGTACATATACGGCGGTGTTTACAGCTTCGGCCCATAGAAACTTTGGAAGTATTTGATCATGGAGCATAGCACGAACAACTTCCACAATTGTGTGATTCTTCCTTTCTGCCACACCATTTTGCTCAGGAGTATATGGTGTAGTAGTCTCCCTCTTAATGCCAGCCTCTTTACAAAAGTCATGAAACTCATTGGATTCATATTTAGTTCCATTATCAGTTCTTAAGATCTTGATCTTCTTCTTGGTTTGATTTTCGATCAAAGCTTTGAAGTGTCGAAACCAGGCGAACACTTCATCCTTCTTTTTCAAGAAGTATATCCAAGACTTGCGAGAATAATCATCTGTAAAAGTGAGATAATATGAATATCCTCCCAAGGAGTTCACAGGCATCATACCTGATATGTTTGAGTGAACCAACTACAATATATCAGAGGTCTTGCTTTGGCTTGAGGGGAATGGTCCCCTTTTGAGCTTTCCTTCGGCACATCCCGGACATACACCTTCTTGTTCTACTCGGAATTCGGGCATCCCTTTCACCATCTTTCTTACATCGGGTAGAGATTTATAATGAAGGTGAGCAAACCTCCGATGCCATAGTTCGGACTGAAGAGTTGTGTCACAAGACATGACACCTAGCAGACTTCCTCCGACTTGATATAATGAATCAACTCGAAACCCAAGAGTGAAAGCATCTTTAATATTCTTTTTCCATACACGTACCTTACCATCGCTGAAGGTCACCTTGTAGCCTTTATCTTCCATTGCCGAAATGGGCACCGAGTTCTTTTTGAGATCAGGTACATATAGCACATCTTGTAGATGAATTGTACCCTGATTCAATTGAAGAGTGACATTCCCAACGCCTTTCACGGGATATTTTGTATTATCTCCAAGAACAATTTCCAGGTTGGTTTCCTTGTCTATCAAATCATGGAGAGCTTCTTTGTAACCAGTGAAGTGCCTTGAGGCACCACCATCAATAAGCCAATTTCCCAGCGAGTGCGGGGGAGTAGTAGTAGATAGAGCTGCTGGTAGATAATATTCATCTTGCTTATTGTTCACGGTGTTAGATTCATACCTGGAATTTCTTGCTTTCTTGAATGGTTGTCCTCTTCCTTGATTTCCGATGCTTCTTTTACCTCTTCCTTTCATCCTGTCATTCCTTTGATTGCCTTGAGAGGGATTTTGATCATCGTCCTGGTGAGAGTCCCTTTTATCAGGGCACTCCCTTGAATAGTGACCTATTTTATTATAACATCGTCCTTTTCTTCCACCCTTTGGTCCAACCTTTCCTTTGAATTTAGCCCCGGAATTGTTTCTTCTTTTAGTATGAGAAGAAAAGGTAGAGGGATGACCCTTAAGTATGGGCATTTCTTGTTCTTCCATCCTTGTTTCTTCTTGAATGCATCTGGCCATTAATTCCTCAAATCCAGGAATACGTTGTTGTTGAGGAGAGTAGTCCTGAATACATACCATTAAAATGGTAGTCCTCCAAGAGTTGTGAGTGTCATTTCCCTGTAAAGAATTATTTCCCCAATAGATAGGAGATCATTCTTGATCTCGGTGATCCTGAAGAAGTATGCTTGCATACTCTCATCTTTGCCCTTCCTAATTTCCTTCAGCTTATTTCTAAGAAACAAGACTTGATTTGCATCATTTACTTTAAATAAACTCACCAGTCTATCATAGATTTCCTTGGAGGTGTTTAGGTCGGAAACGTAGGCCACAAGCGCTTGTTGATAGAGTCCCAGATGATCTTCCTTGCTTTCACTTCTCCCTTGGTCCATTTGTTCCTAGCATTTGATGGAGGCTCAACAATTCTGCCTCTCACATGGTCCAACACTTCCTGTTCTTCTAATGTTAGATCGAGAGACATCTTCCATCCGTGGTAGTCAGACTTCTCACGGAGTTTGTCTTCAGCAAGGAAGTGTGTTGAGGACCCCATTATTTCTTTTAGATAGCCTTGCCAACCTTCTCTTCGGTGATTGCTCTTGCTCTTGCTTGGGCTTTGTCTTCACCTCAGCTCTGATACCATGTTAAATTATGGTATGTTCTATGCTTAGAGCAGTTTACTTATTTTCTTTAATATTATCCACAAATTAGCAATCACATGTGCATAAAGTAAAGTGCAGATAGAACATTAAACGATCAACAGAAAACAAGCCAAGACAAGAGACACAAGATGTGGCAGCTAGCCAGGGACAAACCCCAATATGGGGAAACCCTTTGATCAAATCTTCTTTTATCTTCAATAGTTCAGCAGAGAGAAATAGTACAAAATCTGATTTCTGAAATTTTATATCAGCAGCAACAAACCCTAGATCAGCAAAGTCAAACTTAGTCAAATGAGTGAAAATTGACCTCCAATATGCTTGGTCATTTTCCAGTCAACTTGCCCTTGAACACCTTGAAGAAGCAGCCCTAGAACAGCCCCAAAAGTTCAGTCAAAGTGCAGATTTTTGAAGTTGACTGCAGCCCTAAACTAGGGCAGTGAATACCGGTCAAATCTGAGGTCAGACCACCTTGATTTTTGTGCCAAAAATTGCAGCCTGCCTAGGAGAGGCAACCACACGTAATCCGCACTCCTTGAAGGGTCAACGCTAGTCAACGCTGGTCAAAGATGCTTGCTGTCTTGTTTCTGCGTCCTTTTTGCCCTAGGATGACTTCCTTTTCATCCACACGTGTGAGAGAGAGCGAGACTCTTTCTGCGCAGGAGAGAGAGAGATGTGTGTGAGAGTGAAGTGTCCAAATGAGGAAAAGAGCTCCTTGTATTTATATGCAAAACGTTGAGGTTGAATAGACATGACTGTTGGGCTTCTGAGCCTACATAAGTTGCTGGCCGACTTTGATAATTTTTCCATAATCAAAATAAATTCATATCTCCATAAATACTTATCGGAATCGGATGATCTTTAGATTAACCCTACACCTCTCGATGAGATGAATCTAGGAAAAATATCAGTAATCACAAATAAGGTGATCCACATGGAGTTTGGCCCTAGTTGGCAATTTTAACAGAGTGGCGTAGCATCGACATGGTGGCATCCTTTTAAGATTAGCATGGGACCCTGGTATCGAGGGATTCATTTTGACAGAATGGTGTACGGATTCAGGGTGACTCAGTGGCACATTTGGGACCTCGGTATTGTTGCAGTTATAGCTTGTGTCAATGGAGAGAGGGAGCGCTTGTTCGAGCATTTGCTTGAGGACAAGCAATTTTTGGCGGGGAGAACTGTAATATCCTCAATTTTGTGAGCATGGGGGTCGCTAAGGAATTTTGCCCAATTTTAGTAATATTAATTAAAAAGTGGCAAATATTATTGGAGAAAGGTGGCTAGTATTATTTTATTGGAGAATAGAGGCAAATTATTATTTTATTAAATGGCGGCAAAAATAACTAAGTGGAAAATGGCCCCCACTAAAGAAATAATATTATAAAAGGAGTCTAGAGGCATGAGGAGAAATTATAAAAGGAGGATGGACTCATTTTGTGGATTATCTTTTGACTATTACACTTCATATTTCATCTTCTCTTGGAGCTATTTAGCATAAGGGCCAGAGTGCATCTTAGCACCAGGAATTCCAAGCAGAATTCCACTCGCATTTCAGAGATCTTCGAGTGTCTCCCTAGTGAGGAAATTCAAGGAGCTCAATTGTGGAGCACATTTTGGGAGCAAGCATGGGTTAGAGGCTCCTAGATTTTACAGGGAATTTTCTTATTGTTAGATTGAAGTTTGGATAGTGATTTGCTGAGCTAGATTAGAGGCTATTACTTGGGTCGATTTTTTTATCTTTTGGCAAGGGCGCAAAAGCTAATGACCAAATGCTGCGCAGGGGTCTAGAGAAGTGGAATCGGGAGAGATAAGGGCTAGAGATAGAAGGTATTTCTCAGTAGAGAATTTAGCCAGAGTTGGGAGAAATTTTCCGTGGTGGATTTGGGCATAATTCAACAGTATCAAAACCGTGGGGCGTTTTCTGGCCAGATTGGACAATTCACACTTGTTAGGGGTCATCAAGGGTCGGTGGATTTAGCCCAAACCCTTTATGGGTTTTCGTGGGTTTATTGAGAGGAATCTTCAGCTAATTTTACAGAATTTTCCAAGCGATATTCGGCCCCAAAATCCTCATTCTTATAGCAGCGCGTATTTCTTATTAACTAGTAAATTTGCATCACTTTGTGGGTTCAATTTTGGCTTGGAGTTGGGCCAAACCCTTTCTGGGTATTTTTGGGTATGAGGAGTGGAGCCCGTGGTTGCAATTTCAGGGTGATCCAGGCATTCTTTAGAGTAGAATCTTTAGTCCCATTCTAGCAACAACAACAGTAATTTCCTGGGTAGTGTGCGGTTCCAGTTTGGGCCAGTATTTCCTCCAAATCAGAGTTGTCTCACTTGGGTTTTGCATAGCTTGCAGTAGAAAGCCCAGGTTCCATTTTCCTTACTCATTGTACTCATCATTCTCGAGATTAATAAAATGGCTCAGTTATTCTGCTTATTTTCTATGGTGTTATGATTTGGGTGCTTGGATTTTAATTTTAATTGTTGTTCCTAGTTCATGCTTTTGGTATTTAAAGTTATTTTCCAATTAGTTATTTTACACGGCCTGCCCCAAGACACGTGAATTTTTGATTGCGGAAACAACTATATATTGGCACTGATCCTCCATTATTTTGGTGCAACAATTCAACCTCCTTCTATGGTGGATACTTGACCTAACTCAATGATAAAACTTAGTGATTTTATGTGGTGGCTCGGATACTTAGCTCTGTCTCTATAGTAGCTCGCACTCTGTGATGGCTTGCACTTTACTGTGGTTTGCACATCCTTTTGACGCTCGCGTTTATTTATCTATAGTGAGGCTCCGGCATTGATTTGTTGTGGAATTGTAGTGGTTTCTGTAGATGAGTAGATAGCAGAAATTCTTACCAAGCCTTTGCCGAAAGGGAAGTTCTTGGTCTTCAGAGAGTAGCCTAGACTGGTGGATGTGACCCTCCCAGGAAAGGGTCATGGTTGATTGAGAACACTACGCTATGCTCTTCCCCCCTGTTTGGGCTCCTAGGGAGAGGAATTGATCCAGAGAGCTCCCGGGCTTGAGGAAACTTGTGGACAATAGATGTGTTTGTTCCTTACCTCATGGTAAGTGTGTATCTCCCCTATTGTTGTTGTAGGGTTGTGTTTGGTCCTTACCAGAAATGGTAAGTGTGTATCTCCTCCTACTGAGTATACCCTAGTATGCATCCTACCCACGGGTTAGGCTTGTAGGGATTGCCACCCATCTTGTCAATAGATAAGGAGACTTGGGTGTGTCTAATCCTTACCTCTCATGGTAAGTGTGTATCTTCCCCAAGTCCCTGGGGCGTGTCTGATCCTTACCTCTCATGGTAAGTGTGTATCTCCCTTAAGGTAGTGGATACAGGTGTTCTACCACTTGATTATTGAGGGTCAAGGTGGGAATATTAGTAGACAATAGGATAGAGTGTGATTGTTACCTCTCATGGTAAGTGGTATCTTGCCTATTGTCAATCAGATATATAGGGTGGCAGATTAATCTCTCCTATTATCCGTGGATATAGGGTGGAAGCTAGAGCTCCTCTATGATGATTCTTCTTTTTTAGATAGAGACATCATTGTTCAATTAATGATCAAAGGAGAGACAAGTTGAGGCGTGATGTGATGAGATGGATGTCTTGTTGATGCATCTAAGATGAAGGTCACGCAACTTGACCTGGAATGTAGTAGGGTTTGGAGGATCTAATCGATCTGCCCTACCATCGGTTGTCGATTGTTCTTCTTCTATGAGATGAGATAAGATGAGATGAGTCGAGATGAGTCGTCCGAGATGATATTTATGATGCAAATGTAAATTCCTCCCTAACTAAGAAGGAGGGTTGAGATTTGGGTAGCTATAGGATGAATTTCCTCATAGAAACCCTAAGACCCCAAGAGGAAATCCCATCTCTCCCCAAAAAGGAAATTCACATTGGTTAAAGAAATATTATTATTATTATTATTAATGTGTGGGCTTTCCTCCTTAATAGGAAAACCTTACATGGGATCCTCCTCCTCCTTTGTAGCTGCTACCTCCTTCACTGTCCCCTCCTCTTACCAATCAGGAGTCGATTCCATGACAAGCCTCTCAGACTCAACCCTCCATGCAACAGTGGTGTTAATCCCACCCAATGAGATGGTCTCCATGTCAGATGTCTTTTGAAGTTGCCTCACCCACAATCGAAGATTGTAGTAGACGTAGGCCATGTCGTTAAGGCATTGGGACTCCAACTTGTATGAGGGCAATAAATTATAAATTAGTAATTATAAAATAATAAACTATAAATATTTTTCCCAAGGAAATATCTGGGCAGATCCACCTAAAGGGATCACTTCCTACCAACTTACTAACAGAAGCCCAACCCTAAGGGCATTGAGAAGAATTTACCCCGTGACCTCCCATTAGTGAGGTGCTTTTAGCAACGAGAATTTGACCAATTGAGCTAACCCTCAAGGCTCAATCTATATAATTTTATTATTTAATGAATTCAAAACAATAATTCATTATTGGCGATTTTTTCACAATTTTTTGGCAATTTTTACGATTTTATCGTAAATTTTTCAATTCGAAAAAATCTTGGCGATTTTTTCATTTTGGAACCGATAACATCGACAGATTAAATTGCCATGCGAAAAAATCGGGAAAAATGCGATTTCCACAATGCTGGCTGCAAGAAAGTTATTGTGTAGCTAGCTTATGGTTGGGTGGAGAGTGGAAGCCCCTCCTTCAATTGCCAACTAGTTTAAGATATACAAATAAGTATATTACATTGCATATTTAAATCATGAACTATGATGTTCAATGTTATGCTTATGACTAGTATGAGATCTTGTATGTCTATGATTTTTAATGAATGTTTGGATTGTGTTATTCAATATTTAGTTCATGATTGATATGAGAAATTGTGCATTATACTCTCTTATTTGACAACAATGGCTTATGAATATTGCAGCTCAATTTGTCCAGAAGATTAGTAGTGTCTGATAGATGGATAGAAACCCTTCTTGTATAGTTATGAGAATTTGTGTATTCATGCTTAGTTAATTGATGATCATAGCCCTCTGAACAAGTTTAACAAGATTGCAAGTTGTGAAAGAAAGCAACGGTAGTTTATTAAATGTTTCATTGAATCAATGGAATAATCGACATCTTTGAAATAACATGTTTTCCACGTGAAATCCGGTGAAATGTACGCATGGAATAATTAATAATCCTTTTAATTAAGATTCTTAATCAATATTTTAAATGATACCGTCCTAGGGAAATGATACTGGGGAAGGTGCCCCAAGGGAAACACAATACCAGGAAAATGGTAAAGAGGAAGTGATCCCAGGGAGTATGGTACTAGGGATATCTTGAGGAATATGGTACTACCGAGGAAGCATGGTACCTAGGGAAGATATCCTGGGGAGTATGTTACTGAGGAAGCATGGTACTTGGGGAAGAGATCTTAGGGAGTATGATACCAGGGAAGCATGGTACTGGGGGAAGTGATCTTGGGGAACATGGTACCAGTGAAAGAGATCCCATGGAAAATTAGTACTAGGAACCACAAGAACTAAAATATTAGGAATATGTGTCGATGCTAGTATGTCATTAAATTGCGAAAAATTCTTAAAACTAGAAATAAAGGATTTTTCTCAGAAAATAACTTTTAACCTTGAGCACTAATCATAATTAATTAAATTGATAATTATGATTAGTACTAATCTTAAGTGATTAGCATGATACTGGATACAAAATGATTTACTAATAAAGCGTTTGATAGAATGACTAGTATTTGATATGACATGACTGCCATGTGGACCCACACATGACGGTGGTATGGCACCATGTGGGTACCACTTACATCCCTCTCGATGGCATGGCTTCTTTAATGGACTAAAGTTCTGAGAGGCATAACTTTTTACCTAGAATTCAGATAGAGGTAAAATTTATATTGTTGGGAAGCTCTTGACGAGCCAAACAAAATGGTGGCATTAGTTTTAGGTTTCAAAAACATTGAAGAAAAGAGGTTATCTTCATAGCAGACCTTGGAGATCAAGTCAAAAGGGTAGCACTCCCACAGTCTGAGATGGTTTAAAGGGGTGAGAGGTGTTACAAAGTGCTATCAGAGCCTAGGTTCAACATTGAATTGAAGGGGCTCACACACAGAGTAGAATTTAAGTTTATATGGATGGAAAAATTGATTTGTTAAATGAATGCTCAGATAAACAGTAGTTGGTGTGATCACTAACTTTGATGGAATTTTATTTGTCCTTTTGTTCTTTTGAAGTATATAACTGACATGGGTTTTGGTTGTACGAACAACTTGAGGTCAACAAGCTTGGTGCTGGCATACCAAGGCCATGATTAATATGTTTATGATTGGTTTCGCTGATAGTTGTGTGTGTGCGACAATATATAAGAAGACATAATCTAGAACAAAAAATAGAGGAATGGGCAACAAAATGGTACAATACAACATGGGCATAACCTTTCCTAACCAGGAAGTGTTAATTTTCTTAGTGCAATTAGGGTTAGCACAATATTTCTGAAATTTTGGGAATTACTCTTGATGTAGATCTTCTTTTAGCTTATTCCAATATATCATTAAACAATTATACTTTAGAAATTCAAACATAAAGAATAGTAGAACAATAGAGATCACAATACACAAAAGAAGAGAAGATTTACCCTAGGAAAATCCACCAAGGGGAAAACCCCATCAATCTTTCTCAATAGAGAAATTCTTCTTGTTCAATGAAAGGAACACTTAGACCTGTGGTCAAACCTAGTCTTCTCCTCAAAGTCAAGTCACCCAATGTGATCCTACAATTTGTTCTACTTGCCTGACCCAGAATTTTGGTCATCCTGCAATTGCCAATTTGACAATAATTTCGGCCTTGCAACAATTGCCCTAGTTACCTAGAAAGTTTCGCTCACCTACAATAGAATGCCTAGAAAATTGCGAATCACAGAGAGAGCATAGAGTCCACAGGTGTGAGTTGCAAGAGAGAGAAAAGAGAGATTTAGGCCTTCTTCATCTTGCTTCATCCTTCTTGTCCTTCACTGCTTGCCCAAAACTTGTCTTGTATGTGAGAGATCAAATGCCCAAGTGGAGGAGGAGGTGTTGCCTTTATATAGTGATCCGTCTAGGTCGAATGGGTGCATTTTGGAGCCAGGGTCGACTTGATGTGGAGGGAAGCTGACTTGTCATTTTTGGTGCCAAAAATTACATTTCAAAAATTCAAAATTTCATCTTTAAAAAGTCTTAATGGGACTTTGGCTCAAAATAAATTTTCCTTTGACTCAAGCATTTATAAATATGCTTTACAATGATGAATACAATTACATCAAGTGACCAAATATACATTAAGAAGACCGACCATAGTTACAAATTCAACACTCCCTCTTAACTAGGGAGGTATTCGTAATTATTGCCATAGGTGTTCTCAAGTTGAACAAGTTTCTCTAAAGAAAAAGGTTATCTATCATCACCAACATCATCATCTATTGTCAACATCCGCTAGTGGCCATATCCAGGGTGGTGCCAAACCTATGGTAATGTCATCAACATATCAAGACTCACTCCTCTAGAGTGATCAATCCTCAAATCCCATGGCCTCTTCGTAGGCCAAAATGTTGAGACCCTCAACTAGAAAGCACTCACTAACCCTTCCTAGTGAACACTCCGGGCAAGAGATCCCTCAACCCCTTCCTGGTTGGTGATTGCGTCTAGATGTTGAAAGTACCTCACTCCACCCTATCTGGTGTGTGATCAAGGTCCAACACCTCACTCCACCCTTCCTAGTGTGTGATCAGGGTCCAGATGTGGAAGGACCTCACTCCACCATGCCTGATGTGTGACAAGGGTCTAAGACCTCACTCCACCATTCCTCGTGTGTGATAAGGGTCCTCCTCCAAGGAAAAAACACTCAACCCTTCCTGTTGAGCACTCTAGGTCTCTTGGACCCATTCTCCCTATCTTGAGAATATCCATCCACATTGCAGACATATCAGCACTCCCTCTGAACAAGAGGGGTAATCTCCACAAGCCCCAACTTGTCCCTGAAGTAAACGAACTTGTCTCTCGACAACAATTTTGTCAATTATCAATTGTCTGCCCATCAGTGGAGATGTACTTGAGCCTTATTGCTCTCCTCTACACAATGTCATCGATGTAGTGGTACTTGCTCTTAATATGCTTTGACCTATCATGGAACACGAGATTCTGTGAAAGCTTCACATGTTAATTTTAGGTATGTTCTATGCTAGAGCAATTTAATTCAATTTCTTTTCCAGATTAGCAATCACATCAGCATAAAGTAAACTGCATATAGAACATAAATATAAATCGCAGAAGACAAGCCAAGACAAGAGGACAAAAGATGTGGCGCTAGCCAGGGACAAACCCCAATGTGGGGAAACCCTTGATCAATTCTTCTTTTATGTTCTTCAAAGTTCAGCAGATAAACTGAGAGAGAGTACATTTACAATAGAAGTCAATATTTTGACTTTTGATATCACATGAGATTAGTTGCAGACATATTGCTTCAACTGATTCTCTAAGGTGACTCCTTCACCTATCATAGTGCTGCCTTTCGTCCATTTGCTGCACCTTACCATGTAGCACCATGCTATACCATCACAGTGCTGGACCTAGATGACTGAACTGCTCTCATCTGTTCTCATCATCATGTTGCTCTTTACTAACATGCCCATCATGCTGCATCATACATCATCATGCTGTCTCATACATCAACATGCTGTCTCATCCATCATCATGCTGCTCATTATGCTGCATCTTCTATCATCATGCAGCCCTATTCATCATCATGCTGCTCCTTATTGAGATTGCTACAGAGATGGTCTCTACATATTCTTCAAGCCTTGCAACTGCACCTGCTGTAGATTATGTAGCATCATGATATGAGACCGTTCATTCTTGTCATTCTTTATTATGACTGAGATCACTATGCCGAGGTCATGAAAGTGCATTTCTGTGGGATCACTGGAATCCTTCTCATCATAATTATGACGGGACTATGACTGTATCTAGAGAGTAGGCCGAGACAAAGAGTGTCACTTCAAGACTCTTGTCTTCACAAGTATGCCTGAGACTGTTATGTCTTCATGACAACGTATCTCCATGACTGTGTATAAGGTGTCTCCATGACAGTGTATAGATGTCTCCATGACCTGCATATAAATGTTTCCATGGCTTCGTATAGAGTCTCCATTGACTGCATATAACTGTCTCCATGAATGAGTCTTCATGACTGCGTATAAATATCTCTATGCCCTGCGTATAAATGTCTTCAAGAACAGCGTATAAGGTGTTACATGAACAACGTATAAGGTCTTTATTGACTGTGTGTAACTTCGGTTCCTTTTATAACTGCGGCTACATGTCTTTACTGCAGTTCCATATACCTTGACTGCGGTTCTTCTATCCTTGCGGCTTCATATACCTTGGCTCTCTGCGGCTAGGTGTCTTCCTCATTGCAGCCACTGCGGCTTCCTTTATATCACTGCGGCTACCATTTATGATTGCGTTTAGGGTTGTTTGGACAGCATATAAGTGCCTACGTTTAGGGCTGCATATAACTGTAGTTCATCACTGCGTTTAGGGCTTCACGTGGTTGCGATTCTCTCCCTTCATCTGTCTTGATGTCTCCTCCATGACCGGAATTTAGGGCATCACTTGAAGACCAGTGTATTACTCTTGGTGTCTCTCTCCTTCACCAAAAACCCAAAGACGTGGAGAGGAGGAGATCACATGAAGAGGATGTCAAAATGACTTCAAGTCCTCTTCTATTTATACTAAAACGTAGATGATGAATAGGCATGTCTATTGGGCTTCTGAGCCTACTCAAGTTGTTGGCCGACTTGACAATTTGTCTTATAACATAAATAAATTCATAACTCCATGAATACTTGTCAGAATTGGATTATCTTTAGATCAATCCTACACCTCTCGATGAGAGGGATCCAATAAAAATATCAGCTACTATAAATAAGATGACCCACATGGAGTTTGGCCCTAGTTGCCAATTTTAACACTCCCTCTCAACTGGGGAGAACTCCATCCGCTGATCCATATATCTGACTGTACTATCTCTGCCATCAGTACTCAGCTCTGCTCAGCTCAGCTCTGATCAACTCAGCTCTAATCAGCTCTGCTCTAGTCAGCTCTGCTCTACTCAGCTTTCCTGAACCATGAAGAAGAAGAATTGATTGAGAATGTGTCATACCATTCTCCACTGACCCGAAGTCAATCTCAGAGTGTGTACCACTGGTCCCAGACCAGTCCTCAACTGACCCGAAGTCAATGTCATAGTATGTACCACTCTCACTGGTCCCAGACCAGTCCTCTACTGACTCGAAGTCAGTCTCAGAGTATGTACCACTGGTCCCAGACCAGTCCTCTACTGACCCGAAGTCAGTGTCATAGTGGGTACAACTCCTACAACTGGTCCCAGACCAGTATCATTGATCCCAGATCAATGAAGGTCATCCTAGCATAGGGAGTACGGTAGATACAACGATGCGTCCATCGGTACTACTATGGTCCCTATCCTCATTTCCTTGCTCATTGATCAGATGAGAGGTACTTCCCATGAGTCCCGGACTGCATGGGTAGGATGCCTCAACAAGAGAACTAATCATCCTGTCCACAGGAGAGCGAATCATCCTATCCCACAAGAGAGCGAATCATCTTGTCCACAGGAGAGCGAATCATCCTGTCCATAGGAGAGCGAATCATCCGTCCCACAAGAGAGCGAATCATCTTGTCCACAAGAGAGCAAATCATCCTGTCCACAGGAGAGCGAATCATCCTGTCCAGTGTGCACCACTAGGGGAGGATGAGTCACCCGGTGGTCGTATGTTGCTCCAGTAAGAACCACGAACCCCCAGAGTTCCCAAAGTTCAATGTATGCACCATGTAGGACCCTTTTACAAGGGTCTCTCGACGACTCCAAGTTGTTCAGGAAGATCATAGATTTGATCTTTCCCCAAGGCTTTGACAAAATGACGGCGACCTGTACATCAGTCTCAATGCGATGGAGCCTCCTTGCTCATTGACTTACCATATCCCAATTAAGGCAGTATCTGATGTCTATCTGCTGCAGCAATCAACGAATACGAGATTCCTCAATAATCGAATCCCACCTCTGGTTGTCACAGAGAATCACAATGGTATTCATCATGTGTACTAACAGCTCACTGAAGAGCTTCCACAACCAGGCAACTTCATACGAGATCATACTCATAGCTATGTATTCGGTCTCGACTTCTGCTTCCTGCTTGTCCATGATATCGAAGCAGAATCCAAAGAGAACCAGCACTGAGAAGTGCTCTAGTGTTCCTCCACACTGCCTGCCCAGTCAGCATTCGAATAATTATGCAGTTTCATATTTCCGATAGTGTATCTCAATCCATGGGAGATTGTGCCCCGAAGATATCTCAGAGGATTCTTGGCACCAATTCAGTGAGGCTCAACCAAGTATGAGCTCACCATGCTAACTGCAAAAGATATGTCCGGACGGAAGTTCACCAAGAACATCAACGCGAATGAGTTTATGAAACTCAGAGGCATTTCCCAAATCTGATCTGACATCACTGCCATGTAACTTCTGAAAATTAAGATCCTCGAGGTAGTCACAAGCTAGCAGTTTATCATTCCACATTTGGAATCCAACTCCCTCTTACTTCTGCAAATGAGAGGGTCCGCACCTGTCAGAAATAAGTCGTCCTCATAAGGTGCTGGTATGAGAGGTCTATCATCCACAATCATCGAATGGTTTGGATCGGTTTCACTCTTAATGAATCTCAACTCCATTTGACAACTATCAATCCTCTCATACTTGCCCAGGGAGGTTTGCTTCAAGCCATAGAGGGTTTTCTTCCACCTGTATACATGAGATTCCTGATCATGAATCTCAAACTCCTCAGGTTGTTCCAAACCCGAGGACCTGCTATGAGGGGAATAGTCCCCTTGTAAGATTTTCCTTTGGTACATCTCAGACATGTACTTTCATGCTTCTTTCTGAATTCAGGCATTCTTGTCACCATCTAGCTCATAGACCTTTGGTGCTATATGTCAAAGGACATGATTTCTAGTGGACTTCCAGCACCTTGATACAACACTGAACTCAAAAACATCTTTGAAAATTCTATTTTCAAACATGTACCTTTCCATCAATGAATGCCATCCTGAAACCTTTGACTTCCATTGTTGAAATCGACATTAGGTTCTTCTTGCGATCAGGTACATGAAAGAGATTTTGTAAATGAATCAAGTTACCCTCATTCAATTGAGGGATAACATTCCCTACACCCTTTTTGGGATAGGTGGCATCGGCTCCAAGTATAATTCCACGATTGTTTCCATCTCTACCAAATTAGAGAGTGCACCCATCTATCCGATGAAGTTCCTTGAAGCACTACAATCAATAAGCCAGATTCCCAAAGAATCTGAAGGAGAGGGCCAATGCAAGATAACACTTCTTAATCTTATCAGAAACAACATTTGATTCTTCATACCTGGGGTTCCTTGCTTTCGTTGAAGAGTCGACCATTTGATGACCTGCATTACCAGTGATTCCTTTGATCATTGAAGATGTCCCTGGAATGATTGTTATCTTCGTCAAGAGATGTGTCTCTGCCATTCAGACACTCCTTCGCATAATGGCCGAACTCAAGGCATCCGCCTTTCCTTCCACCCTTAGATCCGAACTTCCCAATGAAGTGATCTTCCGCTGTGCCATTCTGATAATATTCTCTGCTTCCACTTCACCCTCGGTGAATTTGAAGAAGGATGAGGAACCCATTGATCCTTTTGTCCTTTCCCAACTATCTTCGGTGATTGCTCTTTCACTCTTGTTTGGGCATTGTCTTCACCTAAGCTCCGATACCATGTTAATTTTAGGTATGTTCTATGCTAGAGCAATTTAATTCAATTTCTTTTCCAGATTAGCAATCACATCAGCATAAAGTAAATTGCAGATAGAACATAAATATAAATCGCAGAAGACAAGCCAAGACAAGAGGACACAAGATGTGGCGCTAGCCAAGGACAAACCCCAATGTGGGGAAACCCTTGATCAATTCTTCTTTTATGTTCTTCAAAGTTCAGCAGAGAAACTGAGAGAGATAGTACATTTACAATAGAAGTCAATATTTTGACTTTTGATATCGCATGCGATCAGTTGAAGACATATTGCTTCAACTGATTCTCTCAGGTGATTCCTTCACCTATCATAGTGCTACCTTTTGTCCAATTGCTGCACCTTACCGTGTAGCACCATGCTGTACCATCACAGTGCTGGACCTAGATGACTGAGCTGCTCTCATTTGTTCTCATCATCATGCTGCTCTTTACTAACATGCCCATCATGCTGCATCATACATCATCATGTTGTCTCATACATCAGCATGCTGTCTCATCCATCATCATGCTGCTCATTATGCTGCATCTTCTATCATCATGCAACCCTATTCATCATCATGTTGCTCCTTATTGAGATTGCTACAGAGATGGTCTCTACATATTCTTCAATCCTTGTAACTGTATTTGCTGTAGATTATGTAGCATCATGATATGAGACCGTTCATTCTTGTCGTTCTTTATTATGGCTGACATCACTATGACGAGGTCATGAAAGTGCATTTCTGTGGGATCACTGGAATCCTTCTCATCATAATTATGACGAGACTATGACTGTATCTAGAGAGTAGGCCGAGACAAAGAGTGTCACTTCAAGACTCGTGTCTTCACAAGTATGCCTGAGACTGTTATGTCTTCATGACAGCATATCTCCATGATTGTGTATAAGGTGTCTCCATGACAGTGTATAGATGTCTCCATGACCTGCATATAAATGTTTCCATGGCTTTGTATAGAGTCTCCATTGACTGCATATAACTGTCTCCATGAATGAGTCATCATGACTGAGTATAAATATCTCTATGCCCTACGCATAAATGTCTTCAAGAAACATGAACAGTGTATAAGGTCTTTATTGACTGCGTGTAACTTTGATTCCTTTTCATGACAGCAGATAACTGAGGCTACATGTCTTTATTGCGGTTCCATATACCTTGACTGCGGCTCTTCTATCACTGCGGCTTCATATACCTTGGCTCTCTGCAACTAGGTGTCTTCCTCACTACAGCTACTGTGGCTTCCTTTATATCACTACGGCTACCCTTTATGACTGCGTTTAGGGTTGTTTGGATAGCGTATAAGTGCCTGCGTTTAGGGCTGCATATAACTGTAGTTCATCACTGCATTTAGTGCTTCACGTGGCTGGGATCCTCTCCCTTCATCTGCATCTTGATGTCTCCTCCATGACTAGAATTTAGGGCATCACTTGAAGACCAACGTATTACTCTTGGTGTCTCTCTCCTTCACCAAAAACCCAAAGACGTGGAGAGGAGGAGATCACATGAAGAGGACGTCAAAATGACTTCAAGTCCTCTTCTATTTATACTAAAACATAGATGATGAATAGGCATGTCTATTGGGCTTCTGAGCCTACTCAAGTTGTTCACTGACTTGACAATTTGTCTTATAACATAAATAAATTCATAACTCCATGAATACTTGTCAGAATCAGATGATCTTTAGATCAATCCTACACCTCTCGATGAGAGGGATCCAATAAAAATATTAGCTGCCATAAATAAGATGATCCACATGGAGTTTGGCCCTAGTTGCCAATTTTGACATCACACAACTTTGATTATCGCAGTGTATCACCATTGGTTCCAACTCTTGGCCGAATAATGTTGCAAACAACTTTCAGAGCCATACTTCTTTTCTACAAGCCTCGTTGTCTGTGATGTACTCTATTTCAGCAGTGTTGAGTGAAATCGACCTCTACTTCCTATTGAAGCATACTCTCGAGGTACTCTTCCTATTTTCAACACTTCCTACACAATCAACATCTGTATATCCTTGAAGCTATACATCCTTGTTTGCAACAAATATCAAGCCATAATTCACTGTACCATGCAAATGTCTCAAAATGTGCTTTACTGCAATCCAATGCTCATGTCTTGGTTCAATTTGGAACTACCTCAACGTGTTCACAACACCTGTTGTTAACCAAATATATCAACGAACCAATCAGTCGTTGGTACGTAGATGAATGTACCAATCTGGAGTCAAAGCCTCTTAAATTTTTCAAGTTAGTCACCATGGATTTGCAATCCATCATACCCAATCTCTGAAGGATCTCTAACACATGCTTTCCTTGACCAAGGAAGACTTCACTAGGTTTCTGCCATGCTTCTAATCCCAGGTAATAGTGCATCAACCCAAGGTCCTTCATATTGAACTCATAAGCCAACTGCTTCTTGCACTGAATAATAAGACGCTCAACACCTATCATAAACAAGTCATCAACATGTAATAATAAGATCATATGTGCAGTTTTCACAAACTTAAAGTAAAGGTTTGGATCAACATTGCTCTTGTTAAATCCCAGTCTCGTCATATATCTGTCAATACAAACATACCAAGCTCTTGGAGCTTGCTTGAGTCCATACAAGGCCTTCTTCAACTTGCAAACATGAGATTCCTTTCCATATACCTCAAAGCCTTGAGGTTGCTCTATATACACCTCTTCCTCAATTACACCATTGAGGAAAGCAATCTTCACATCCATTTGGTGTAGTTTCCATCCCAATGAAGCAACAAGAGAAATGATGGATCTAATAGAGGTGTGTTTGACAACTAGAGCAAAGGTCTCATCATAGTCTTCTCTCTCTTTCTGGGAGAACCCTCTAGCCACGAACCGTGCCCTGTATTGGTCAATACTACCATCCGTAGCATGCTTGATCTTGTATATCCACTTGGAAGTCATTACTAACTTCCGTTCAAGCCTTGGCATAATCTCCCAGACATCATTCTTCATGATCGATTGCTACTCTTCATTCATTGCTTCCTTCCACACCTACTGGCTAGCTGCTTCTTCATATGTGGAAGGTTTTGCATCAATAAGTTTTGTCATGAGAGCTGCATAGCTAGAAAACCTCTTGGGTTTCTTAACTTCTCTAGATGTGCCATTAGGAGCTGCATTCCCTTTTGCCCCTTCTAATGCAAATCTAAGCCATGTCAGTCTCTTCTCGATCTCTGGAACTATGACTAGTTTTGCTGGCTCTTGAGGCCTTTTTGTCCTTGCCGTACATTCTGTAGAACTTGAATGCTCCTCCCTTGAGGCCTCTTGCTTTACTTCATCCAAGGAATCCATGGAGAGTTCCTTAGACTTCCAATATGTCACTTTTTCAATGAAGGTGACATCTCAACTGACCTCAATCTTTTGTTGCTCTAGAATGTATATTCTATAGGCCTTTGATGATTCATTGTAACTAACAAATATGCCTTTCTTTCCTGAAGGCTTAAGCTTGTTCCTCTTATCCTTAGGAACATAAATATATACAGGACAATCAAAGATTCTCATGTGTCCAACCTTTGGCTTCCTTTTAGAGAATGTTTCTTCAAGAATCATACCTTCCAAAACCTTATGAGGACTTATATTTTGAATGTACACAGCTGTCTACGATGCCTCCCCCAATAAGAACAATGGCAAGTTCAAATCATGCATCATGGCGTTGATAGATCCTTCAATGGACCTATTCTTTTGTTTTTCTACACCATTCCGTTGTGGATTATAGGGGGCAATTAGCTCCCTCTTAATCCTAACTTGCTTGCAGAAAGCAACAAGCTCCTTCAAGGTGTATTCTCCTCCATTGTCAAATCTCAATATCTTGATCTTCTTGCCTGTCAAGTTTTCCACTTCAGCTTTGAATTCCAGGAACTCATCCTTAGTCTTCAAGAGATATATCCATGTCTTATAGGAGAACTCATCAATAAATGACACATAGTACAATAAACCGCCAAGCGATTTCACAAGTATTGGACCACACACATCAGAATGAATGAAATCCAAAGCTTCCTTAGATATGTTATCACCGTTTGGAAATGGTTTCTTGATGTTCTTCCCAAGACCATAACCTTTGCATACACCATTGTTCTTTATCTATAGTTCAAGAAGCCCTGACACAATTTGACTCAACTCAAGCAATGATCTAAACGAAGATGTCCATACGTTTTGTGCAATAACTCACTTAGATTTATCTCATCATGTATTAGTGCTTGATGTGGTTGACTCACAAGTCTACATAGTCTTCCATCACAAATCCTAATAACCCTAACGTCATCTATACTAGAGCCCTTGGACCAAACGAGTACTTTGCTATCCACAAAAGCAACTCTATCTCCTTTATCTTCCAAACAAGAAACATAGACAAGATTCTTTTTCAAACCTGGTACATAAAGAACATTGCTGAGATGTACATTGTTACCAGATTCTAGCTCTATGGATGCCTTTCCAACTCCTTTGATTGCATAGCTATTATTGTATCCCAGTTCAACCCTTTGGGACAACTTCCTTTCTATCATGCTTGAAAGATTCCCACGATCTCTAGTCATATGCCTTGATGCTCCACTATCTACCAGCCACATGTTGTCATTATCTGCAAAGGAGCCTACCAAAGTAGAAAAGTAAAAGAAATCCTTGTCACCTTTGGTCTTCTTTGGTTTTTCATCTTCAACATTTGTTGCGGAAGCATGTTGTTTCCCTTTTCTCTTCTTGTTATTGGCCATATTAGGACAATCTCTCTTGAAATGTCCATATTCTTGACAACCATAACATTGGATCTTTGATAAGTCTTTCTTCTTCTTATGGGAGGAAGAAGATCCATTTCCTGATTTTTTTTGGTGAGGTCCAAACATCTTCTTTCCCTTGTTCTTGGAGTGAGTTAAAAGGGATTGAACTTCCTCATCTTGACGATCTCTAGTCATCAATCTTGATTCTTCTTGAGCACAAGATGTCCATAGTTGTTCAAATGTAGGAGCTTCCTTCCAACTGCTTATACTTGCTGCAAAAGCATCCCATGATCTAGGAAGACCATTGAGTGTTGTAATCACTAGTTCTTGATCAGGAATGGATTCACCAATTGCTTGGATCTGATCTCTTATTTGTGAAATCCTTACGAAGTAGGAAGCCATGATGTCGTCATTAGTCATCCTTGTATTTCAAAGTTCATTCTTCAAGCTCATTGATTGACCAACATTCTTGATAGTGTAGAGATTCATTAGGGCATCGTACATCTTCTTTGAAGTATCAAGTTTTGCAATGTAGGGAACCAAATGATCCCTAATGGAGTCCACTATAAGGCTCATAACAATGATGTCATCCTCCTTGAACTTTGCTTTTCCTACTTCATCTTTTGGTTCAACAACCTTTTGTTTCACAATGTCCAGAACTTTGTTCTTGGTAAGAAGAATATCTATTCTAGCTTTCCATGCTCTAAATTTAGATGCTCCCTCTAGCTTGTTTTCAGATTTCATAGAGGAAGCCATAGAAACTATTTTACAAGGACTTGAGTAAAATGTTCTCTAGGGTTTTGTCAAGGTGATCTCAATGTTCCTTTCTTCTTTCACCAAAGCTCTGATACCATGTTGATTTTCTTAGTGCAATTAGGGTTTAACACTATTTCTGAAATTTTGATAATTACTTTTGATGTAGAACTTCTTTCAAGTTATTCCAATATATCATTCAATAATTATACTTCAAAAATTCAACCATAAAGAACAATAGAGATCACAATACACAAAAGAAGACAAGATTTACCCTAGGAAAACCCAACGAGGGGAAAATCATATTAACCTTTTTCAATAGAAAAATTATTCTTGTTCAATGAGGATATCTCAACTCAAAGATCAACTCTTGTTTGCTGGAGAGATTACATCTAATAGAGAGCTGGTACTAATCACCCTTGGAGGTCTTCCTACAATTTGGGAGCCATTTATTACCACCATTAAAAATAATGACAGGTTTCCTTCATTTGATGAGTTGTTGGGCAGTGCACTCAAGAGGAGACCAGGATGATCTCTAGAGGAAGCATTCAAAAGCATGAAGAACCTGTTGAGAAAAATGGTACTAAGAAAGTGTTTCCTTGGCATTTATCCTTTTGGCCTAGGAATACATATTAATAAACTTTTTGTCATGTTACATTATGAGTTTTATTAATGTCATGGAGTTAAGTCACTTTATGAGGTGGTTCATGTGCTAAGTACTTTATAATAAAGTCACTTTATGTTTTAAATGCGACTTTAAGAAAAAAAAGTACAAAGTGTTTTTTTTTATTAAAGTGAATTTTATGTTTAAAAAGTGATTTTATGAGAGAAAAAAATGCACAAGATACAAACATATGACTAGGAGTTCTATTAAGTAAGGGGGACCCCATGAGAAGAGGGGTCAAGAAAGAGAAATGATCTCTACCCTTGATATAGTAAGATGAGATTTAATCTCAGCCATTAGATCTCTAGGGTTAGGTTTCCCCTTATTTAGAGAAGACAAAAGGAAAAGGCAAAGGTCTTCTCATTCTTCTCATTTGTGATATTGAGAAGAGAAAGGAGAGCGTAGGAAGAGCTCGAGTGAGAGCAAGGAGGCAAAGTTTGTTTGTAGGGAAAGGAGGCAACGCACAACAAAAGTGAAGCCCAGAGTTTGTTTGCAAGGAAAGGAGGCAGCGTACAACAAAAGTGAAGCCTGAAATTTCAGCTAAGCTCAGGCATGAGTCCCGAGAATTTCGGGCAGAGAAATCAAGGCTATTTTGCAGAAAGTTCCAGGTCAAGAATCTTAGGCAGAAGTTCCAAGCCGAGTCTGTAGGATTGCAGGCTGAGTATTGGCTGAAACTTCGAGTGGTTTCCAGTCCGAATTCTAGGTGAGAACAAGGAAAAGTTTTAAGAGTTATTCAGGCCAAGGATTGTGGCATGTGCACATACTGAGTTTGCAGAAGGAGAAGGTTGAGATTTCTGGGTAATAGGCCCTGAAAAAAGTGGTCTACCGACACAAAAAACGAGGCACCTGGAGCGTGCTTTTTGAGGGGGGTTGAGGCGGAAAATTCTGTTATATTTCTGCTATATTTTTGCTATAGTTCAGCTATACCTGGCACGAGAATCTAGACATTGTTTGGTGACTGTGCGCTCAAAAATTTGGGACAAATAAGATCTGGGTTTATGACTAAGACATAACTCAAATTTCCTTGTAACCTGGCAGTGGCATCTTCCAACTAAAAAGGAGATAAGTTTAATTTCTTTTTTGCTGTACTTATTTCCTTAAGAGCAAATAATAAAGTCCTTGAAGACTGGTTTTCTCCTCGTGGGTTTTTCCAAGGTCATTAGACCAAAAACAAGTGTGTAAAATTTATGTGTGTGTGCTTGCACTTATTCCTTGTATCAACTGTGAAAACAAAAGAGTATAGTCCCTGTTGTTTCATGGTAAATGCAAACTAAAATATATATCAGTCATATGTTATGATGGGGTTTGGGCATTAAACTCATGCAAAAATTTGAAACAAGGTGGGCTACAACAAACACAATTTTCTACATGGTATCATAGCTTGGAAAGCTCTAGATATGAGAAAGGAAGCTTCAATTTTGAGGAGAACATTAGCTGATATTTTAGACCAGCAAGCACCCTCTACTAGAACAGTGAGAAGACAAGCCTAAAAACCTTCAGAAACCCAAAGAATTGTTGGTTGAGAGGGAGGCATACTCACTGTGTGATAGATCTATGATAGATCTGAATGTTTTGTGTTGGTTGGAGAGTCATGGCTACTGGTATAAGGGTGGAGGACAGATTGGTAGGGGCAGAAAATTTTGGCCCATGGAAGGAGAGGATGATGCTTTTGTTTGAGGAGTTGGAGGTATGGGACATTGTGGAACATGTCGTGCAACCTCTTACAGATCCTGCTCAATTGACTGAGTTCAACAAGAAGAATATAAAAGCGAAGAGAATCATTCTTGATGCCATCAGAGACCACCCATTCCCTCATGCGACTAGGAAGAAATTTGCCTACGAGATGTGGGAGTCCTTAGTCACACTACACCAAAGTTCCAATGAGAACAGGAAAATGGTGTTGAGGTAGAAGCTACGAAGTACCAAGATGACCAAGATTGACACAGTGACTACATACCTCACCAAGATCTTATAGGTGAAGGATGATTTGGCTGCAATGAGAGAGGCTATCCTCGAGGACCAGTTGGTCAGGATTGCACTAAATGGTTTCACCCAACAATGGCATGGATTCATACATAGCATTGTTGCCAGAGAGCACTTTCCAGATTGGAGGAAGTTGTGGGATGACTTCATCCAGGAGGAGTGTCAAGAGTGGAAGCCAAAGTGGTGCAGTAGATGAGGAGGAGAATGTTTCCCTTGCGACTAAGGGCAGGAAGAAGAAAGGGTCCACCAGTGGGGCAAAGTATCAAAAGGAGGAAGAGAAGTCTGAGAAGGACATGAGCAAAGTGAGATTCTTTGCTTGTGTTTTACAACTCCGACTCCGACTCCGACTCGGCCGAGGATCGACTCCGACTCCGACTCCGACTCGGTAATGTCTCGGCCGGCTCGATTTCAATGACTCGGTCGTTGTAAAAAATACATTAAATATTTATTTTTTTATAAAAAAACATAATTTTAAATATTTTAAACATAATTTTAAAGATTTTCATTCATGTTTCCAAACACACAGCATTATAATATAGATGGAAGACAACATATGATCAAAGTAGGCTCATGAACCAATCCATTATATCAAAATGGTACCCAATGGCAATACATAGTCAACTGTCATACATGATCAAAGACTCAAAACAAAATACAAATAACCAAGGAGGCTAGAAATGGCCTCTACAACAAAAGTAAACTGTGATGGTGACCAGACTCCAATACTAGTACTACTGGCTAGTAGCTACTGCCAGAGGAGCCAAGATCATCTCGACCAATCTCTGGATCATCATCATCAGAGTCAGACAAGGGGCCCCATGCCTCCTCCTCATCATCATCGTCTCCAACTGCAACTGTAGAAGTGGTGCCAGTACCACTAGCAGGCTGTGCAGCAGATGCAAGCTGAGATAGAGTAGATATGCGGCTGCGCTTCTGTCGTGGCTGAGCAGAGGAAGCACCTACAACTGGAGTCCTACTCCTCGGAGTCCTTGCTGGCTGTGAGACTGAGGCTGGTGGATCGGGATCTGCATTCAACTGAACAGGCTGAAGTTGATGTTCCAGACCCAGTTCAAGTTCATCAAGATCCTCATCAGGATCAAACTCTGGTGCACGACTCTCCACTACCCAATCTGATGTTGGATCAATGTCTTCCAACACAATGGGATCTGAATCAGGTCTTTTGTTCAGCAATTGGTTCCGTCTGAGCCGAAGGTTGTATTGGACAAAAACTAGATCATTCAACCGTTTTTGCTCCAAACGGTTGCTCTTCTTTGTGTGAATCCTCTCAAAGACAGACCAATTGCGCTCACACCCAGATGCACTGCAAGTTTGACTCAAAATACGAATTGCAAACTTTTGCAATTGAGGGCACTGGCCACCAAAGGCCTCCCACCATTGTGCTGCAAAAAACATAGGAGTGTAATGAATTATGAGTTAGATGAAGGCTGAAGCTCAACAAAATTACAAATTATATCTAACTTTCAAATTATAAATGATTTAACAAACTTTAGTCTTTAATAAAAAAAGTAAAACTGTAAAACCATTAAGAAATTGAAAATTGAAATTTTTGTTTACCTGGCTCATCTGCTTCTCTTGCAATCTTTTCTAGGTTCTTCCCAAAGGTACCTGTTGCATTGCTGAAGGATGTGACCTGTTGATGTATCTGCAGCTGATCAGACTCCGATGGGATCATGCGTTCAATGCAATCAACCAGTCCATCTCTGACCTCCCCCCTCAAAGCTCCTGACTCCTTAGCTCTATAATGATACCGTGGGTTCAAAAAATACCCAGCTGCATGTATAGGGTGATGGAGTTGATTGTTCCATCTTTCATCAATGATTGCCCAAATGGGCCCATACTTTGCCACTCTATCCTTGTATGTTGTCTTTATTTGCTCCTTTGCTTGATCCATAGCCTCATAAATGAAGCCCATAGCCAACCTTTCCCCATCCACCAACCGCAACACCTTAACTAGTGGCTCAGCAAGCTTCACAATCTCTGCTGCCTTTCTCCAAAAAGTTTCATCATGGACTTTCCTTTTCAATTCTCTGCCTTCTGGTTTGTTAGACCAATTGGTTTGATTCCATTCATCACTGGAAAACATCTTTTGCAAGTTTCTATGTTGGGAAAGCATAGATTGCAATGTCAAAAAATGTGTAGCAAATCTAGTGATGGCAGGCCTAATAATATCCTTGCCTCCAGTGTGTTTCCTCATGAGACTCAAAACCAGTGTATGATTGTAGATAAATTTTGTTATGCTTTTGGCATTATCTACAGTGTTTCTGACCCAATCTAGTTTTCCAATATCCTCAAGCATGAGGTCTATGCAATGTGCAGCGCATGGGGTCCAAAAGATGGTCTTGTGTTTTTCCTCTAACAGTTTACCAGCAAGAACATAGTTAGAGGCATTGTCTGTGATGATTTGAACAACATTAGCCACCCCCACCTCCTCAATAACCTCATCCAATAGCTGAAACAACAAGTGGCCATCTTTTACCTTATCAGATGCATCAACTGATTTTAAAAACATGGTTCCCTGTGGGCAGAAGACAAGAAAGTTTATGATGGTACGGTTTCTTTGATCAGTCCATCCATCTGACATGATGGTACACCCTGTTCTTGCCCATGAGTCCCTGAACTCTTGCAAATACTCATTAATGGATTGAATTTCTTTCTGCAAACGAAACCCCCTCAGCTCTTGCATAGTAGGGCCTTTGAAGCCTTTTCCAGCAGCATGTATGGCATCAAACATAGGCTCATAATATGGTGAACGAGCAGCATTAAAGGGGATATCAGCATCATACCACCATCTAGCTATGTAGTCACAAGCAGTCTCCCTCAATTCTTTCTTCCAATGGTCATCTAAAGTGGGCTGAATTTGACCTTTACTAACTTCAGGACCATGTGCATCTGATGGAGAGGAGGGAGTGAAATAACTTTTGATAGTCACATCACCCTTCATTCTACCCTTTCCCTTATCTTGAACAGAACCAAAAGAGGGAGGAACATAATGGAAAGGGTTGGATGCCTCAGTTTGAGGGATAGAGGAAGAACCCTCAAAATCATAGTGGGGGTTGGTAGCCATCATTCTTTGTATCTCCCTCTTCCTCCCAATCTCAGCGTGTATCTCTTGTTGCCTAGCCTTATCTTCTTTAAATTTTTCAAAGCTGGCCAACAAATTCTTTCTAATCTCCTCAATTTCATCAGAGGGACATGTGGTAATTTGGCCTTTAATCCCTGCCAAGTGTTGTTTCAGCCTATGAATCCCCCCAGGACCTGCCTTAATTTTCCTATGGCAAAACTTGCAACACATCTGACTATCAACCATTTCAACATATGCCCAAGCAGGATCTTTTGCTCTAGGTGCCATTTTTTGACTAGGAAAACAATCTGAAAATGAAAAAAAAATAAAAAAAATTGATTCAATGTTCATTTATTTGACAAAAAACACTCTCTAAGCTTTCTTGATATGCACCTAAAATTTACTAAGCAAAAACAGATTTGTAGAGGTGGAAAAAAATACCTCCAGGCACAAACTGCCTCCTCAAGCTTGCTCCAAAAATCAGCTCCTCAATGCTGCTCCAAATGGCTGCCCAAGAAGCTCCTCACTCCAGCTACAATGCTCCTCCAAGACTCCTCACTGCTGCTCCAAAACAAGCTCAAGAACTGCTCACTAATTCTCAAAGAAGACTCTCACTCAAATGCATAAGACTGCTGTGAGTGAATGAGAGCATTTGGCTGTCTTAAATAGGGTTTGGGAGGGGGAAATGGACCCCAAAAGCATTTAACAATTTACCATTACCCTTTGGAATCCATAAACTGAATTGCACTTTACCAAAAATCACAAAAAAAGTTATTTTTTTTCATCTTTAACGCTGCCCAGCCGTTGCTTCTTTGACTCGGCCGAGTCAATACGGACCCGGCCGGGTTGACCGAGTCAACTATGACTCGGCCGAGTCATTGGATGACTCAACCGAGTCATAGTTGACTCGGTCAACCGAGCCGGGTTGCTGGCCGGGTCATTAAAAAAGGTGCTGGCTCGGTTCGAAACGGCCGTTTCCGGGTTGACTCGGCCGGGTTGTAAAACAGTGGGAAGATGGATCACTATGCATTTAAGCATCCTGAGAAGAAGGGAAAGAAGAAGTATGTGGTAGCATCAACTGAGGTGGAGGAGTTCACCTTGAGGTTTGACAAAGAGTTTGCATTGATTTTGAACTTAATTGTTGATTTGGGGTAGCATCAGATGTGCTCTAAGCCTCAAATTTTGCAGGGAGGCTTGGGCACAAGTATTCCAAAGAACCCAAAAATCGTTTTGGCAAATTCCACGCAGAAGTGATTTTATTAAAATAATTAATATTTTTAATGGGGTTCCTAGGTCTAAACTTAGGAAAATTAAAATATTAATGGGTCTTAATCTAATCAGGGGTGAAACTTCTAGAAAAAGCCATGGATCAAGCCAAAACAATCTGAGCCTTTGATTATGTTTTAATCTAGGCCGTTGGTTGTCCAACAGGAAGATATAAGAAAGGGCTTGAGAGTCATTTGGAAAACACACAAAGAGATTGAGAAAATCGATTTTCTGAAATGAGAAGTTCTCAGGAGGAAAATCGATTAAGGAAATCTCTTGCAGTTGAGGGGCAAGGATAGCAGCTTCCCGAGAGAGAGATTCTCAGCCGGAGATACATTAGCAAAGAGAGGCGGTGAGTGATCCAGAAGCCTTGGCGCAAAGGCTGATGCAAGGCCAAAAGGGCCATGCAGTAACAATGCTAAAGGAGAGAGAGGAGTCTGAAATCTACAGAGGAATTCGATTTTCAAAAGCCGAGAGTTGGGGTGTGAGATCAAGAGGCAGAAATCGAATCTCCTAGGCAGCAGATCAACCAGCCAGAGAAGTGACGCAACACCCAGAGAGTTTGATGCAAACACTGCCCAGAGGTAGCCAGAAAAGCCGGGGGGTAGTTAGTTTGGGGCTGGATCAGCCAAGATTTCTCAATGATTATGTGAGGTAAAACTCATAAAGCTTCTGCCAGTATTTCTCTCTGTAATTGAATAACCCTGTGAGGTATTCAGTGATGTATTCAAATTTTGCTATTGATTAATAATAATAAATGCTCAGAGCTGCTACACCAGTTTTCCCGCATAGGGTTTTTCCGGGGACTTTTGTCCAAAAATAACACTGTCCTATGTGTTTCTATTTTCCTTGCTCACTTTCTATGTTTTAGAATCATAATTGATTTGGTGTATGTTTCTTTAGTAATTTACTTCAATGTTTCAAGAAGAAATCTGAAATAAGCTTGTAATGTTATTTACAATCTAGGAGAAGTAGATTCAGTTGGTTGCAGTAGGATTCCTGAGATTGATAGATCTAGGAATTTTCAAATTAACCACTAGTGCTATATCCACAAGAGTCTGGCTTATAGAAAGTAGAGTATCTAGCCATATGACTAGAGGCACTTTACAAGTCTTATAGGGGGTTTATACTTGAGGTAGTGCATGGAGATGACACTAGGGTCAAAGCGACATGAGTGGGGATTGTATCCTTTCAAAGGGAGTCATTGTCAACTTTGAATGTGACGAAAGTCCTTTATGTATCGAGGCTGAGGAGGAACTTGATATTAGTTTCCTGTATTGATGATGGGGGAATATATTGTGGGGTTTTGAGATCAAAAGGTGTTGATGTATCCTGTGAGATCTAGCATGGGATCTGTTAGAGTGATTGGTGTCCGAGAGGGGAGACTTTACAGGTTCATGTTTCAGCCACAGACTCATTAGTAGGGGACCACAGCACAGGTATCAAGGTACACTGGTACATGTTCACAGAGTTCAGGAGGATTACTGGCTTCTTAGAGTGTAGGATCTTTGACTGCAGGATCTCAAAGTGCACGATCACAACAGTCCACAAGGGCATTTTCTTCAGGGCCATATTTTTCAGGGGATGGAGATGAGGCTCCAAAACTTGTGCAAGAAACTTCTTCAAGGAGGAGGAAGTTGAGAAAGCTTTATGGAACCTTGAAGGAAGCACGTGAGCTAGTGAGGGAGAGTAGACCACCAAAGAGGTTGGGTGGTGATGTGGCAAGAGTAGTGGGTGACAGGATGGTACCAAAGGGTGAGCATATCCACTTTAGAGATAAAGATGGAGTGGTGGGAAATAAATTCCTTCGTAAGAGGAAGTGTTGAGAAAAATGGTACCAAGGAAGTTTTTCCTAGGAATTTATCGTTTTGGCCTAGGAAGACACATTAATAACCCTTTTGTCTTGTGATATTATGAGTTTTATTAATGTCATGGAGTTAACTCACTTTATGAGGTGCTACATGTTGTGAAAATTTCTAACACGAAATTCTACTGCAGTAACTAATTTATTTCTCCTACTTATTTTCCACAATAAATTATTTACAAAACCCTTCAGTAAACATTAAAATAGATACTACTGCAGTTATCACATAATAGCATAGAGAAAATAATAGTGATATACAAGCACAAGAATCAATCACATCAACACAGTTATTTTTGGACAAATATCCCCGGAAAAACCCAATGTAGGAAAACCAGTGCAGTAGATGAGGGTTTATATATTAATCTTCAACAACAATCTCTTTACAAGGAACAACTCTACAGAACATTGAGATATTTATGAGAGAAAACACTTGAGACAATTTTCCTTCTCTCCCGGAGAAGTTCTGACACCCTGGAGACCCTCTATCCTCGTCTGCGTCACTCCTACGTCACCTGCGTGAGGACTGCGTCTCCATTTGTGCTGTCTCACTGACCTTCCCTCTGCACTCTCTCAGATGCTCTGCGTCACCTCTTCCTCAGTCCCTGACTAATGCTGATACCTCCTCTTCCTTCACCCTGCTACTCTCCCTCTGAAATCAAACTTCTCCTTGAGAATCGATTTCCCTCAGGTTACTGAGTATTTGCCTGGTGTATCTTCAAAAGACTCTCAAGTCTTCACTTATACTTTTCCTGTTGATGAATCAACGGCCGAGATTAAGTCTCTAATCAACGGCTAAGATTAAAACAAACTTGATCCTCGTCTCTTAGAAGCTTCTCACCCATATCTTTATTAATACCCATTACTATATTTATTTTCCTAAGTTTAGACTTAGAAAGCCATTAAAAATATTAATTATTTTAATAACTCCTCATCCGGGTGGAATTTCTCCAAATGATTTCTAGGTCTTGGAGATCTCATGTGTTCTAGCCCCTCCACAAAATTTCAGAGCTAGAGCACATCCGATGCTACCCAAATCAACAATTCCTCTTAGCGAGGATGTGCTCTAGCAAAACTTCCCAATAGAAGCATCATACTGATCCACGGCATCGGTCCTCTGTGTTGTTGATGCTAAGTCTGCTGCCCCTCATTTACTGCGCTACTACAACCTGTATTGCTGCCCATGACACTGCAATTGTCACTGCTACATCTGTACTACAACTCCCTCTTAATACGTTGCATCATGCTAGTCATAGCACTACCACTGCTAACTGTTGCACTACAACTCGCTATATTGTCCGCTTCTGCTACTGAAACAGATTCTTCTCCATCCCCATCTTCTCCCTAAAATAAACAAACTTTGTTCTTCCTAGAGCCTTGGTGAGAATGTCTATCACCTGTTCTCCTGTTGGGGTGTACCTAAACTGTAATGCCCCTCGTTGCACACAATCTCTGATAAAGTGACACCTGATATCAATGTGCTTCGACCGATCATGAAAGACTAGATTCTCGGAGAGCTTTATGCAACTCTGATTATCACACAAAATATTGGTTGCTTCCATCTTTCTCTTGAATAGATTCACAAGTAATTTCCTAAGCCATATGGCTTTGCACGAAGTTGTGCTAGCTGCCATATATTCAACTTCAGTTGAGCTCAGAGCCACAAATTTCTACTTCCTACTACACCAGGAGGTCATTCCCAATCAAATGTTAAAACAATACCCAGTGGTAATTTTTGTTGATTTGGGGTAGCATCGAATGTGCTCTAGCCATGAAATTTGGTGGAGAGGTTGGGGCACATGAGATCTCCAATACCAGGAAAGGGTTTGGACAGATTCTAAACCGTTCAAGAGATATTAAAATAATTAATATTTTTAATGGAGTCCCTAAGTCTAAACTTAGGGAAATTAAAATATTAATGTGAATTAATATAAAACTGTGTTAGAATAGTCCAAAAGACATGGATCAAGCTAGATCTAATCTTAGCCATTGACTAGGGAATTAATCTCGGCTGTTGATATGTCAACGATAAAAGTATAAGAGGAGGCTTGAGGGTCACTTGGAGAACACACCAGATGATCAGTCATTCTATTCTCTAGAGCGGGGTTTGCTAAGAGAGATAGAATCAGTGATCGAGTTCCAGTTGAGGGGCATTGAGTACAGAGAGACAGAGAGGCAGAGATAGTGCCGGAAGAGCAGCGCAGTAGCCAGAAAGAGGGACACAGAGCCAGCCAGGGCTCACGCAAGGCCATGCAAAGATAGCCAAGAGTTGTGTAGTGCTTCAGAGAAGCCAGCATTGCTGACACAGAGGGCCAAAAGGCTGACGCAGGGCCTCCTGAGGCTGACCTAGACCCATTTAGGGTGACACAGGGCTAGCGCTGGGCAGAGAGGGGTTGATGAAGTCCAGAAAGGCAGACACTGGGGTTTCTGGGGTAGATTGGAGCTGAGGAGCTGCCGGAAGGTTTATCCGGGGTTTCAACCAGGACATTTGTCTCAGACTGAGAGGTATTACTGCCAAGGAAATTCTCTGTTGGGTAAGCCAGATTTGGCACCCAAATTGTACTCTGATATTGTTGAAAACCCTCAGACAGCTGCACCAGTTTTCCCACATTAGGTTTTTCCAGGAATATTGGTCCAAAAATAACGATGTCATTTGGTGTGATTGTTTCTGTTGCCTTCAGTTACTGATCTGTAATATGTTGAGCATGGACTAGTGTTTATTTTCAATATTTACATTGTAAATAACTTGTTAGGTAACATAACAAGTAGGTAGGAATAAATCAGATAACATGCATGGAGGGTTTCTAACTGGTAGACTTAGAAACTTCAACATGGTATCAAAGGGTGATTGCAGATCACAGGAGAACTGAGGACATCAGTCGAGTAGAGCAATAACAGTAGAAAGCAGCTGTCCCGACGTGACAAAAGTTGTTTTAGCAGAGCAGCAATAAAGGAAGGGTGACACAGTGCCTGCGTCATCAAGGGTGAGCCAAGAAGAGGTAGTGCAGAAGCTAGGAGGGCTGACACAATTGGATGAGGAGGCTGGGTTAGTGGTGCCAGGATTGCGCAGAGCCTAGGAGCTCTCACCTTCAGGTTGTTGGGGTTTAGAAGGCTGTGGGAACATTGCAGAGTAGAGCTGGTGAGGTACTGTAGTTAGAACAATACCTGACAGGGCAAGGCCAAGAGGAGGGAGTTGCTATCGAGGGTTTCTAGCTGAGAAACCCGGATCAGTGGTGCAGTTGCACAGATGATCAGAGTAGGGGGCATCTTGACATCGACAGGAAGATTTCTAGGAGGGAAATCGAGACACAGAGGGAGTCAGATTGAGAACTTCCAGGAGATAAGTAGAAGAGTATCATGGCACTACACGGAGTAAGAGATCAGGACAGGCTGGAAGGAGCGTCGAACTTCACAGTCTGGAAGGCCAGAATCTTATCTGTACTTGACAGAAATCATGTCAGCACTTCGCCTTGAAGATTATAGCTATCCCAGTCGACCCAAATGATAACGACAAGTACGAGGAGGCAATGGCAAGGGCTAAGAGCATCATCCTTGACGGGGTCAAAGGCCATGTAGTACCACACATTGTTGAGAAGGAAACAGCATATGAGATGTGGGAGGCCCTCAAGAAATTGCACCAGCATACTTCTGTGTAGAGAAGGATGTTACTAGAAAATCAGTTGCGATCATACCAGATGCAGAAGGGAGAACAGATCGACCCCTCCGTCAGAGGACTAAATGAGATGTGAGATCAGTTGACTACTATAGAATCCACGCCGAATCAGGAATTGATGGTGAGGATAGACCTGAATGATGTCTCAGAAGACTAGGAGGTATTTGTCCAGAGTATACTGGGCAGAAGGACACTTCCACCTTGGGATGAGATGTGGGCGGCTCTTCACCAAGAAGAGATCGGACCGCAGTCAAAGGCGGGAAGCAGTAGTAAGGGGATCAAAGTCAAACAGGAGGAGGAAGATGTTGCCCTAGCATCTGAGGAAAAGCAGAAAAAGTGGAAGAAGAAGGATCTCTCCAAGATCAAGTGCTTCCACTGCGGGGAGCTGGGTCATTATGCGACCCAGTGTCCAAGGAAGAAGAGTAAGGGAGAATCTTCCGAGACTAAGGCAGCACCAACAAGGGCAGAGAAGGAAGTGTTGATAGATGATGACTATGCCATGAGTGCACATGCACCACTTGAGCGGAAGTGGGGAGACATCGAGCTGTAGCCAGGCGAACTACAAGTGATGAGGGGCAGGATCCTCGAGGTACCCAACCTCTTAGATTAGACCTTGCTACGGGAGCCCCGAAGAGGAGTAGCAGGATTGGCTGATGTGGGTAGAGATGCATGCGGATGGAGCAGCAGAGAGAGCTACAGTGCAAGAGTCCCGAGATAGCGCGAGGTTAGCAGGATGCAGCAGTGCGAGAGGCACAGGAGTGTTGCACCAGTGCAGGATGGCACAGAGAGGGGTGCAACGGTGTGAGATGCAGGGAGTTGTTGCAGCAACGCAGAGGTCAGAGAGGGAGCACTTGTCAGTGGCAGAGGGAGCTTCAGCGTCAGGAGGGTCTCTAGCCCAACAGAGAGGTCAGAGTTGGGAGATCAGTTACTTCTTAGTAACTAAGTTGCAGTGCAGCAGTGTGCAACACGATGCATCATGATGAGAGGAGTTGCAATGTAGATACAGTGTTGGGAGAGAGGACCGTAGCAACACGAATGCAGAGGGAGTTGTACAGATGCAGCAGTGGCAGTGGCAGAGCCATGGGTAGCTGTATAGGATGCAACAGTGCAGAGGATGATGGGCAGTAGGCCTAGCATGAGCACAGGGACCGATGCCGGATGATCTGGGTGATACTCAGTGAGGAGTATTACTAAAGCACACTCCTCGCTAAGAGGGAGTGTTGATTTGGGGTAGCATCAGATGTGCTCTAGCCACGAAATTTGGTGGAGAGGTTGGGGCACATGAGATCTCTAATACCCAGAAAGGGTTTGGACAGATTCTAAACAGTTTAGGAGATATTAAAATAATTAATATTTTTAATGGAGTCCCTAAGTCTAAACTTAGGGAAATTAAAATATTAATGTGAATTAATATAACACTGTGTTAGAATGGTCCAAAAGACATGGATCAAGTCAGATCTAATCTTAGCCATTGATTAGGGACTTAATCTCAACTGTTGATATGTCAACAATAAAAGTATAAGAGAAGGCTTGAGGGTCGCTTGGAGAACACACCAGATGATCAATCATTCTATTCTCTAGAGCGGGGTTTGCTAAGAGAGATACAATCAGTGATTGGAGTTGTAGCTGAGGGGCATTGAGTATAGAGAGACAGAGAGGCAGAGATAGTGCCGGAAGAGCAGCGCAGTAGCCAGAGAGAGGGACGCAAAGCCAACCAGGGCTCACGCAGGACCATGCAGAGGCAACCAGGAGTTGCGCAGTGCTTTAGAGAGGCCAGCGTTGCTGACGCAGAGGGCCAGAAGGCTGACGCAGGGCCTCCTGAGGCTGCGCAGACCCATTCAAGGCGACGCAGGGCTAGCGCTAGGCAGAGAGGGGCTGACATAGTCCAGAAAGGTAGATGTTGGGGTTTCTGGGGCAGATTGGAGCAGAGGAGCTGCCGGAAGGTTTATTCGGGGTTTCAGCCAGGACATTTGTCTTCTAATTGTACTCTGATATTGCTTAATAAGAAAACCCTCAGATAGCTGCACCGACTTTCCCACATTGGGTTTTTCCGAGGACATTGATCCAAAAATAACAGTGTCATTTGGTGTGATTGTTTCTGTTTCCTTTAGTTGTTGATATGTAATATGTTGAGCATGCACTAGTGTTTATTTTCAGTATTTACATTGTAAATAAATTGTTAAGTAACAGAACAAGTAGGTAGGAATAAATTAGATAAAGTGCATGGAGGGTTTCTAACTGGTAGACTTAGAAACTTCAACACTTTTCCGATCTACTGAACTCCCAGCCCAATCTGCGTCAGTGAACCCACTTAGCCTGATGTCATTGCCTTGGGTGTACATTAGTCCATGCTCGACTGTTCCTCGTATATATCTGAGAACATGCTTGGCTACTGCCGAGTGTGCCCTCTTTGGTTCCACCATGAAGTGACTAAGGGTGTTGACAATGTAACAAATGTCTGGCCTGGTATTGACCAGATACATCAGGGACCATATGAGCTACCTGTACAAGGTGGGATCAATTTCTTTATCTTCGGATGCATCAATCTTCATCTAGTTGGTGATCAATGGAGTAGCCATAGGTCTACAGTCCTGCATTCTGAAGCTTTTCAAAATCTTTGTAGCGTATCTCCCTTGTCCAAGGAAAATTCCACCCTTCTGCTACCAAACTTCCAACCCTGGAAATAATGCATCCGTCCCAAATCCTTCATGTAGAATTATGTGGCTAGGTTCTCCTTGCAAGCTTTGATGAGCCTGGATGAGTCTGCCAGAAAAAGATCATCCACATATAACACCAGGATTAGAGGCTCATTCTCTACAACCAAATAGTAGAGGTTAGGAACTGTGTCACTCTTGATGAATCCCATCGTCTGCAAGTAGCCATCAATTCGACCGTACCATGCTCTAGGTGCCTATTTAAGCCCATACAAGGCTTTCTTCAACCTGCATACATGAGATTTCTTCTCATGTGTCTCAAAACCCTCTGGTTGTTCAATGTATACTTCTTCTTCTATCACCCCATTTAAGAATGTCGCCTTGACATCCATCTGGTGAATCTCCCACCCCATCTGTGCTGCAAGGGATATCAAGGATCTAATAGAAGTATACTTGGCTATTGGGGCAAAGGTTTCTTCGTAGTCTATTCCTTCCTTCTGAGCATACCCCTTAGCCAAAAACTTGGCTTTGTATTTTTCCACACTGCCATTTGCAATGTATTTGACTTTGTAGAGCCATCTCGAACCTACAACTGACTTGTCCTGAGGCCTAGGTACCACTTCCCAGACATCATTGACCATTATGGAATTGTATTCCTCCACCATGGCATCTACCCATACTTGATTTTGAACGACCTCTTGAAAACTAGAGGGTTCTGCAACCTTAGCCACCAAGGCTTGGTATCTGTTTGGCTTCTGACGCTCCCTTTTCTCGTTCCTAGGTGCACCGACGAAATCCTCTGCGTCTCGTAGTATCTGTTGAAGTTCCTAGCTCATTTTTCCACTGGTAGTGGGTATGTCTATCTGCTCCTCCTCTTCCTGAGACTCCACCTGTTGTGATACCTCTGGATTTTTTCCTTTAAGAGAAATGCTAATTTCTGTTGGTCGAAGTCGCTGGACCAATGGATCATTCTTTGACTTCTCTTCGGAAGGCATTTCTCGGGATTTCCTAAAAGATTTGTCCTCCATCAACTTTACATCCCGTCGAATCACAATCTTCCTATTCCCCGAAAGATAGACTCTATATGCCTTAGGATTCTCGCTGTATCCCACAAGATATCCTTTCTTCGTAGTCTGATCCAATTTCTTCCTCTTTTCTTCGGGTATATGGAAATATGCCAAACTCCCAAATATCTTGAAATGACTCACTTCGGGCTTCTTGCCGGTAAAGACACTCTCTGGAGTAATCTTACCTAATGCCCTATGAGGAGTCTTGTTCTAGACATAAACGGTCGTGTTGCATGCTTCTACCCATAGAAACTTGGGCATATTCTGATCATACAACATTGCCTTGGATGCTTCATCAATAGTATTGTTCTTCCTTTCTGCTACTCCATTATGCTCCGTATTATAGGAAGTTGTCCACTCCCTTCTGATGCCTTCCCTTGCACAAAAAACAGTGAGGTCCTTGTCGATGTATTCTCCACCATTGTCTAAACACAATATCTTTTTCCTCTTTCCTCTCAGATTCTCAACTAGAACCTTGAACTCTTTGAATCGACCAAAAACCTCATCCTTGATTTTTAGAAAGTAGATCCATGTCTTTCTAGAATGGTCATCAATGAAGGTGACGAAGTATTCAGCACCACTAACAGCTTTTATGGACATGGGTCCACAGATATCTGAGTGTATCAATCCTAGAACACTCTTAGCCCTATTGTTACTTCTGGAAAATGCCACTTTCGTGTATTTGCCTAGTGCGCACCCTCTGCATACATCATCTCATTTGGTACTCAACTCTGGAACTCCTGTTACAGTTCTTCCGAGAATTCTTAGAGCCCCATGGTGTAAGTGTCCCATCCTCCTATGCCATAGTTCATTCAAATATTTTTCCCCACTGCTACCTATTAGTGCCATTGGAGATTCTAGCTGTAATTTATACAACCTGTTACTTCTGACTCTCATCAATGAAGGTGACGAAGTATTCAGCACCACTAACAGCTTTTGTGGACATGGGTCCGCAGATCTCTGAGTGTATCAATCCTAGAACACTCCTAGCCCTATTGTTACTTATGGAAAATGTCACTTTTGTGCACTTGCCTAGTGTGCACCCTCTGCATACATCATCTCATTTGGTACTCAACTCTGGAACTCCTATTATAGTGCTTTCGAGAATTCTTAGAGCCCCGTGGTGTAAGTGTCCCATCCTCCTGTGCCATAGTTCATTCAAATATTTTTCCCCACTGCTACCTATCAGTGCCATTGGAGATTCTAGCTGTAATTTATATACCCTGTTACTTCTGACTCCTATCTGGGCCTTCTTTTTCCAACTCGGATGTTTGACATATACTTTCTCCTTAATGAAGAAAACGACATAGCCCTTGTTTTGAAGATGAGATACAGAGAGTAAGTTCATCCCCAATCTTGGCACATGCAACACATTGGTTGCTCGAAGCCGATCCCCTGCTTCTGTTTGAAAGACTACAATACCTCTTCCTATGAGGGTACATTTTGACTTATTTCCCATGGTGATCTGGAAGTTCATCCTTTCTTCCTGATAATTCGAAAAACATTCGCGTATTCCTGTCATATGTCAGGAAGCTCCACTATCTATATACCAAACCTTAGAGGAGGCATAAGTCGCCAGGAAAACAACTTCTTCTAACAGTTTGGAAGCTAACATAGAATAATCATGATCCATGTTCTTCGTGCTCTCTTCTTCCATGTTCTCCTATCTCTAATCACATCATATTATGGAAATCGACCAGTGCCAGTGGAAAACTCTGCAAAGGCATCCTCCACCTCATCAAGGGATTCTCTATCCTGAAAAATCCATCTCAACGCATCCTTCCTCCCCTGTGAAATTTCACCATCCATGAGAGGAGGGAATCTACGGGAAGGTCCACCATTCAGCCACTCATGGTTGTAGTATTTTGGGTTCAATGAGTGAGCCAAACAATGCAAAGGTGTGCAATTCTTGTCCCATTTGCTAACAAAAATATCCTATATGGTGGTGAAGAAGGCCTCTGATAATGTCTCATACTTAGGGCACTCACTTTGTACAATAATGGTCCTCATAGACTCAATCATGGAATCCCATCCCTCATAAATGTCTTCTAGGATGGGTTGGTCTATATTTTCAAATTGTAGCAAAGCAATGATAGGGTCCATGATCTTAATAAGTAGATCTACCTTCTCTCACCAAGCATCATCTAACATTGTGTCCTTCACTCTTTTTGAGGTTGCTCGATCTATCTTCCTCCAAAAAGACTAAAACTCTGAAATAACCATGGCTCCAAGAGCGGTCTTGATAGATTGGTGATTCCTTGTAGATTGTGAGGGCATTTGTATGATTTTGTACAAAGTTGCGGATATGTCGTGCATCTTCAATAATACTTCCAATCCAAAGCACATCAAAAGCAATAGATTTAAGTGCTAAATTCAAGGAATGGACAATGCAAGGTGTCCAAAATACTTGTGGATATTTAGCTTCCACAATCATGCCAGCAACCTTGCAAACAGGTGCATTATCTGTAATGATTTGCACACAAGAATCAACACCTACATCTTCAATAACTTTAATGAACAACTCACCCATATATTGTGCATCCTTGTATTGTCTAGGTGTATTCACTGATTTCAAGAAAACTGGACCATTCAAGGAAGACACCATGAAGTTGATGAGTGGGTGGCGTGTTGGATTTGTCCATCCATCAAAAACAATACTAACCCCAGATGTTGGCCATGTTGATTTAATAGGCTCAAGCATTTTGTCCACCTCTTTCTTTGCCTTAGTCAACAATGTAGTTCTAAGCTTCTCTGACACAGGGGGCACATACCTTGATGGAGCCCCTTGAGTTAGAGCTCAGCACATCTCAATAAATAAAGGTGAGTGTGCAACATTAAAGGATATGAAGTTTTGATAGAAAAATAATGCAATGGTGAGATCAAGCTCTTCCCATTTCTCTTTCTGAAAAATCTTGTCCAATGGACCAAGTGGCACTGCCTTTCCTTTCGCTGCTTGTCCCCCACCAAAACTCTCAAATGGAAATTTGTTGTTGCTTTTCCTCGAGAATGGAAGTGAATCATTATTCTTGTTTTTTTAGATGTTGCAGCGACCTTTGCCATACCAACATTGACCTCTTTTTCCATTTCTTGCCTCTTAGCTAAAGACATTTGTGTACATGCTGCAATTCCAGAAACTGGTAAAGCCAACAAATGAGCTTTCACATGGTAATAAGTTCTCATGAAATGATTGTTGCAATAGTTGCATTTCCAAGCAACATTGCCTCCTCCCTTCAACTTGTTGCCCGACCCTTGCTCTCGTGTTGATTTGGGGTAGCATCGAATGTGCTCTAGCCACAAAGATTGGTGGAGAGGCTAAAGCACATGAGATCTCCAATACCCATAAATGGTTTGGGCAGATTCTAAACAGTTTGGGAGATATTAAAATAATTAATATTTTTAATGGAGTCCCTAAGTTTAAACTTAGGGAAAATACATATTAATGTGAATTACTATAAAACTGTGTTAGAAGGGTCCAAAAGTCATGGATCAAGCCAGAGTTAATCTTAGCCATTGATTAGGGACTTAATCTCGGCCATTGAATTGTCAACGAGAAAAGTATAAGAGGAGGCTTAAGGGTCACTTGGAAAACACACCGAGTTGATCAAGATTTCGATTTTCTGGGGCAGGGTTTGCTGAGGAAGTCAAAAGAGTGATCAGAGCTGCAACTTAGGGGCAGTGAAGACAGAAGCAGAGAGGCAAAGATAGTACCAAGAGGATCAGCACAGAAGCCGAAAGAGAGGGATGCAGAGCCAGCCAGGAGTTGTGCAGTGCCTTAGAGAGCCAGCGTGGGTGACACAAAGGCTCTAAGGGCTGCGCAGTGCCTCCAGACGTTGATGCGGGGCGAGCTAGGGTGACACTAGGTAGACGTTGGGCCAGAAAGAGCTGACGCAGTCCCTAGAGGTTGACGTTGGGGTTTTTGTGGGGCAAATTGATGCTGGGAGCTGTCGGAGTGTTTATTTGGGGTTTCAGCCAGGACATCTATCTCTAACTAAGAGGTACTACTGCCGAGATTATTCTCTGTTGGGTGAGCCGGTTTTGGCACCCAAATTGTATTCTGAAACTGCTTAATAATTAAAACCCTCAAATAGTTGCACTGATTTTCCCACATTGGAATTTTTCGAGGACATTGGTCCAAAAACAACGCTATCACTTGTGTGCTTGTTTTTGTTTCCTTCAGTTGATGATCTGTAATGTGTTGAGCATGTACTTGTATTTATTTTTAGTATTTACATGGTAAATAACTTGTTAATTAATCAGAACAAGTAGGCAGAAATAAATCAAAAAAGTACATGATGGGTTTCTAACAATTAGACTTAGAAATTCCAACATGGTATCAGAGCGTGGTTGTAGATCATAGAAGAACTGAGGATATCAGCGGAGCAGAGCAGCAGCAGCAGAAAATAGTTGTCCCGAGTGACAGAAGTTGTTCTTAGCAGAGAAGCAACAAGGAAGGGGTGACGCAGTGCTTGCGTCATCAAGTTTGAGCCGAGAAGAGGATCAGCATAGTGGCAGAGGGGAGAAGACTCGACCTACGCAATGCCTAGTCATCTTTCTCAGTCAGGAAGGATTAACGCCCATGACCAGGAGGTGTGGATTTTGCCAGTGCTGGGATTGCGCAGAGCCTAGAAGCTCTAACCTTCAATTTGTTGGGGATTAGGAGGCTATGGGTAAGTTGCAGAGTAAAGTTGGTGGGGTACTCTAGTCAGAACAATACCTAACAGGGCAAGACCAAGGAGGAGGGAGTTGCTACCGAGGATTTCTAGCCAAGAGATCTGGATCAGTGGTGCAGCGGCACTAATGATCGGAGTGGGGGCATCTCGACATTGGCAGAAGGGTTTCTAGGAGGGAAATCAAGGCAGACTGGGAATCACACCAAGAGAACTTCCACGAGGGAAGTAGAGGAGCAGCGAGATGGTAGTGAACGGGGTAAGAGACCAAGATAGACTGGACAGAGCCTTAAACTTCGTAGTCTGGAAGGCCAAAATCTTGTCCATTCTAGATAGGAATCGTATCAAGCACTTCGCCTTGAGGACGACAGTGATCCCAGTTGACCCAGCTGAGAACGACAAGTACAAGGAGGCAATGGCGAGGGCCAAGAGCATCATCCTTGACAAGGTCAAGGACCATGTAGTACCACATATTGCCGAAAAAGACACGGCAAATGAGATGTGGGAGGCCCTAAAGAAATTGTACCAGCATACTTCTGTGAAGAGAAGGATGATACTTGAAAATCAGTTGTGGTCATACCAGATGCAGAAAAGGGAGCAGATAGACACCTTCCTCAGTCGATTGAAGGAGATCTGGGATCAGCTGACTTCCATAGGGGCCACATCAGATCAAGAATTGATGGTGAGAACAACCCTGAACGCAATCTTAGAAGACTGAGAGGTGTTTGTCCAGAGCATACTGGGCAGGGCAACCCTTCCAGATTGGGAGGAAATGTGGGCGACTCTTCGCCAAGAAGAGATCAGAAGGTTAAGCAAGGTGGGAAGCAGCGACAAGGGGATCAAAATCAAGGAGGAAGAAGAGGAAGCTGCCCTAGCATCTAAGGGAAAGCAGGAGAAATGGAAGAAGAAGGACCTCTCCAAGGTCAAATGCTTCAATTGTGGGGAACTGGGTCACTATGCAAGCCAGTGTCCGAGGAAAAAGAGCAAGGGAGAGGCTTCCGAGACCAAGGCTGCGCCAGCAAGGGTAGAGAAGGAAGTGGAGACAGATGATGATTGTGCCATGAGTGCTCACACACCACTTGAGCGGAAGTGGGGAGACATCGAGCTGTAGTCAGATGGACTATAGGCGGCGAGGGGCAAGATCCTCGAGGTACCCAGCCTCTTGGATTATACCTTGCTACGGGAGCCTCGAAGAGGAGTAGCAGTACTGGTGAATGTCAGTAGAGACGGATGCAGATGGAGCGACAGAGGGAGCTACAGTGCAGGAGTCCCAAGACAGCGTGAGGCAGTAGTACGAGATGCATGGAATTGTTGCAGTAGCATAGAGGTCTGAGAGGGAGCACTTGTCAGCGACAGAGGGAGTTTCAGCATCATGGGTATCTCTAGTCTGACAGAGATGTCAGAGTTGGGGGATCATTTACTTACTTCTCAGTAACTGAGTTGCAGTGCAGCAGTTAGCAGTGGCAGTGTTATGGGCAACACGATGCAGCATGATGAGAGGGGTTGCCGTATGGATGTAGCAGTGGCAATGGCAGGGCCATGGGTATCAGTACATGATGCAGCATTGCAAAGGATATTGGGCAGCAGGCCTAGCATCAACACCAAGACCGATGCCAGATGATTAGGGTGATGCTTAGTGAGGAGTATTAGTAGAGCACAGTCCTCGCTAAGAGGGAGTTTTGATTTGGGGTAGCATCAGATGTTCTCTAGCCACGAAAATTGGTGGAGAAGCTAAAGCACATGAGATCTCCAATACCCAGAAATGGTTTGGGCAGATTCTAAACAGTTCGGGAGATATTAAAATAATTAATATTTTTAATGTAGTCCCTAAGTCTAAACTTAGGGAAAATTAAATATTAATGTGAATTAATAAAAAACTGTGTTAGAAGGGTCTAGAAGTCATGGATCAAGCTAGAGCTAATCTTAGCCGTTGATTAGGGACTTAATCTCGGTCTTTGAATTGTCAACGAGAAAAGTATAAGAGGAGGCTTGAGGGTCACTTGGAAAACACACTGAGTTGATCAAGATTTTCATTTTCTGGGGTAGGGCTTGCTGAGGAAGTCGAAAGAGTGATCATAGTTGCTGAGGGGCAGTGAATACAAAAGCAGAAGGGTAGAGATAGTACCAGGAGGATCAGCGCAGAAGCCGGAAGAGAGTGACGCAGAGCCAGCCAGGGCTCACACAGAGGTAGCCAAGAGCTACGCAGTGCCTTAGAGAGCCAGCTTGGGTGACGTAGAGGCTATAAGGGCTGACGCAGTGCCTCCAGAGGCTTCCGCAGGGCGAGCTAGGGTGACGATGGGCCAGAAAGGGCTGACGCAGTCCCTAGAGGCTGACGTTGGGGTTTTCGTGGGGCAAATTGGAGCTGGGAGTTGTCGGAGTGTTTATCCAGGGTTTCAACTGGAACATCTGTCTTCGACTGAGAGGTACTACTGCTGAGATTATTCTTTGTTGGGTTTGTCAGTTTTGGCACCCAGATTGTATTTTGAAACTGCTTAATAATTAAAACCCTCAGATAGCTGCATTGGTTTTCCCACATTGGGTCTTTCTAGGGACATTGGTCCAAAAACAACGGTGTCACTTGTGTGCTTGTTTTTGTTTCCTTCAGTTGATGAGTGTAATGTGTTCAGCATGTACTTGTATTTATTTTCAGTATTTACATGTTAAATAACTTGTTAATTAATCAGAACAAGTAGGAAGAAATAAATCATAAAAGTACATGAAAGGTTTCTAACTATTAGACTTAGAAATTCCAACATCTTGTGACATACTTCCACAAGGGATATTTGTTTTCTTGAGCCTGTTGTCTTTCTAAATTAATTCTTCCCTCAACATTTGAAATTGTTGTTGTAGCCCCACTTACAATTGAGGGAACACTTCCACACCCTAATGAGATTGGAACAGAAGGAGCATCTGCAATGGGGATATTCTTCCCCTTCCTTTGTCCCTTGCCTGCTGCCCTTGATTGAGCCATGATTTCTACAAAAAAATAACGAAAAAATGCACAAACTTGTAAAAAAATGCACATGCAAACTGCCGTAATAAAAATGCAAAAAAATAGAAACAAAATGCACCTACCTGTTGCTTGAATCGCCTCCAAAATGCTCCCAAACTCTTTGCTAGTCGCTCCCACACACCCACAACAAGAGAGATAGAGAAAACTGAGGGAGAAATGACCCAAAACTGGCCTTTATGGGCCGCGCGACACATAATTCAAGGGGACACGTGTCCCAGAATCGGGACACTATGGAATCGTTCCTCGGACACGACCGGACACAAGTGGGACACGATTGAAGGACACGTGTCCTAGAATCGGGACACGATGGACTCGTTCTCCAGACACGACCGGACACGATCGAAGGACACGTGTCCCATTGAATTGTGTCTGATTCCCCCGATTTGGGACACAGAGGGGGTTTTCAACAAATCCAGTTTCTTAGATGCCTTCACTTTGGTATCAAGAATTGAATGCCTTTAGAAGTTAATAGAAGACCAATCCGAGTATTGGTTCATGACAGTAATCATCAATGTGAACTGTGGCACTGAAGATTCACACACCTTCACTACAAAGCCTTGCCTCATGTGAGAAAGATGGTTTCTGGGATGCTCGAGATTCGTGTAGATCATGATGGAGTTTGTCAAGGATGTGCCAATGGAAAACATGTGAAGGGACCATTCCCTTCAAGTAGAAGCAAGACCAATGTAATAATTCAACTTATACATTTTGATCTGTGTGGACCCGTCGGTGACCTCTCTTGGTGGTTACTTGTACTCCATAATATTTTTGGATGACTTCTCCCACAAGACATGGATTTTCTTCTTGAAGAATAAGGACCAAGCATTTGACATGTTCAAGAAATTAAAGGCCCTGGTGGAGAATCAAACAAGGAAGAAGATCAAAATCTTCAGGTCTAACAATGGAGGAGAATTCATTTCAAATGAATTCATTTACTTTTGTAGGAAAACAAGAATCAAGAAGGAGACCATCGTACTATTGAGAAATCTACAGTTAGGGTATTTATTTAATTTGATTTCTCTTTTATCTTTGACATTTTATTGTCATTTATATTCAGACATTATCATCGTTATTTGGTTCTGTTCATCATCAAGACAAATGCCAATAAGAAGATCACAATGCAAACGCAAGAACACCAGATGTAGGCTGCTATCCAGGGCCAAAACCTCTCCTAGAGAGGAAAACCCACAAATATCTCTTCTTATAGAATTTGTTCAATGAAGAATTCCAAGACCATGACCCAAGGCAAAAACCCCAAGTGATGAGCCAGCCAAATCCCAAAGAATATCTATGCACAACAAGACTGAGGAGACGAGACCCTAGTTCCTCCTTCAAAATTCGCATGTGTGAACAAGCAGATACATAATTTTCTTCCTTTCCTCCTTCACTGGCTTGCACAAAAATTCACTCCTTCCCTTCTTCACTGGATCAGATCTCCTCTAATTCTCTCGCTGGATCAGAGATATATTACTTGATGAATGTGTGTACAAATGAGGAGAGCAAATTCCTTTATATAGGCTTTGCTTGAGGATGAATTGGGCCACCTTGGGCCGACTTGAAGAGGGTTGGCTGACTCATCACTTGGAGGCTTCTAGACAATACAATTTACATTTATTATTTTTCTTTCTTGTTACATGAGCCCTCCAAGGGCTAGTACATCATGACCTTGACCTTTTGACTTGTCAACAAGACCCCTAGAGCACTCAATGGGTGCTTTGACCTAGGACCACAACATGATGGGCAAGAAACCCATTTCAATATTAATAATTTTCTTTGACAGCTAATTTTTTTTCTTGTGACAAATACATCAATAATTACATCAATTCATGACTAAGTATAATTTATGAAGACCAAAACTAGTTACATTCAACACTCCCTTTTAACTAGGAAGGTATTCATAAATGACCACAGGTACAAGGACAATACTTTCATTGAATCATTCTCATAAGAAGAGTCAGCTTAGTAAGCCATCTTAAGCATCATCATTATGATCAATATACAACCAGCATTGTCAACATAGCAAGGCCTTAACTAACAAGCTCCATCTCTCCATAGATCAGAGCACAATGTTGGGAGGTTTTATGTGGGACACCACACTGCCTCTTAAGGCACATACCCCATCTGGATGTTCACAAGGTATGTCCTTCTAGGACCATTCCTGTCTTGGATTTTGTCTAGCCCTTCCAACCAGCAGAACCTCAACAAACCTGACCTCCTTGCTTTAGATTCCTATGGCTCCCTTTGTTGCCCTTTCTCACCATACACAAGAATCCTTGATCACTCCTCATATTTATACTTTTCCAAGAGGTGTGAAACTCCAAGTGGTGTGTCCCTTGGTCTTGTTAGCCGACAATAACTAATTTTAAATATTAAATGTCTTTTCCTTGGGTGTAAAACCCCAACAAACAAACAAGAAAGCCCCAAGGGCCTTTCCAAGGGGAAAACCTTCAGAGCTACCGAATTTCAACATATTGCACCTTTTATGTAGGTCACTGTCCTATGCAGAATACTCATGGAGCATGCAACAAAAAGTGCCGAGACCATGATCAAAAGAAAAGACAGGTATTTAGACACCCTTTGTGCAGCATCTACGTTGAATTCTCTTTGTTTGCATGGGACTTTTGAATTGCATTTAACACTACCATTAATAGCCTAACAGAATTCTTCCTAATGTGATTGATCACTTTTGTTTTGGATGCATTTTCAGCCATTCATAGTGAGAATTTTACAACCCATTAAAATAGCTACCTTGAATTTTTCTGGTTAGACCTTGTGAATTTCTTAAGTTTGCAATCAGATAATCAATATTCTATATGGCATATTGTATAGAACTTAAATTTTACTCCCATAACTCACCTCCAGTCTTACGAACAATTGGAATAGCTCCATATCGCATTGCTGTCAATTGAGTTAATCCACATGGTTCAAACACGGACGGAACGAGAATGAAATCTGCACCTGCATATATCTACCATGAATTGAAGATAAGATGCATTGCTCTATCTTTGCAAAATCACAATATACATATGTTATTGTACCCATCAAATTGAAGAAAATAAAGAAATCGCATTACTATTTTTGGCATGGATTGTAGCATTGACAATGTACAAAATTCTTACCAAATGTGAAAGTGGTTCATTATATGTGAGGCAAAGTCTTGCCATATCACCCTTCGTATTGTGTAGCTGATTCGCTAAATTATTGAAGTCATTTTGTATGCGTGGATCTGGAGCCGAGCCAAGCAAAACTATCTGCATCACAATCTCTTTTAGAATCACACATTTCCTAAATAATCTTGGAAGAAGAAAATGAAAAATAGTTGGAACAATGGAGTTGGATATATTTATTGTTTCGCATATTGCTCTAGACTTCCCTGTGTGCTGACCTTATTCCCAAAGTGCGTGCTTTTGTTTGGTTTTTGATTTACAATAGATAACATAGAACCTACAAGATATGGATTACCTGACCACTGCGATCAATTGTGCGCCAAATGCCATGCTTGATCAGATGGACACCCTTTTGTGCAGTCAAGCGAGTTATAATTCCTACCAGTGGTCGATCATCCTGCTTCAAACCCAACCTGCGTTGTAACTCCTCCTTTGCAGTCCGCTTTCCTTCTACAACATTTTCCTTAGTATAAGCCATCTGCAACAGGAGAAATTTCTAATATTTTATGCCTCAAATTCTAATGCGTTGTGATCACTGGAAAAATGTGTGCTGCTTTCAACTTTTCAGTTCGTGCAATAAAACTCCTGCATGATGTGGTTTCAAGAAATACAAGGCAGCTCTAAAACTTCTATATACATAAGGGTTCAAAGGTGATAACTTGGAATTTTCTATAGCAGAAAAAATGCAGGTTCCAAATGTTTGGAAGGGTTTTATCTTTAAAATGCCTCACACTTTTGATTTTCCAATGAAGCATGGAGGAAGGTAGAGGAATTAAAGCAACATCAGAAGAACCATAATATTTTCTCAAAATGGTAACAAACGTAAAATTTCCAAACAAACATGCTTATCATATTCTATCCAGCAATATATTAAGACAAAATATCATATACAGTATGAGATTTTGGAGAAAGGAAATGCCATGCTTCATAATGTATCATTTGTACTTGTAATGATGAAAATATAAATTATATTTGTAAAAGAAAAAATTATTTGAAGCATGCACTTCATGCTTGCAAGAAAAGAAAATATTTATTTGTTTTTATATAACAGAGAAATTTTATAAGGCATGTTCTTCATGACATTATTCAAAACAGGAAAAATGAAAATTTGAAATTTGTATTTGCCTCCAAAAGTGACCAAGTCAGCCCTTCAAGAGATATGTCGGTCTGCCCATTAGAGACACCCATTCACATGATTCGAAGGCTATAAATAGCTCATTCAAACTCCTCCCAAGTGCACTTCAAATTAGCTTGTCTATTTCTGTTCTGAGCGAAGAAAGACAAGGACTACACAGCCGAAAAAAGAAGGAAGAGATTCATTTCTTTTGCTGTCACTCTAGTGATCAGAGACTGAGTTTTGGACGACTTCTGTGGCACACTGCAAAATTTCTGTACCATAAGTGCAAAATCTGAGCCAGAGTTGCAGGACAAATTTTGGCCATCTTGGAGATCTGAAGCAGACCTTGTTGCAGAAACTTTTGTGGATAGAATTGAGGACACTTGTCTTGGATCTTGTGGAGGGTCGACTTGGCTCTTGGTGGATGGTCATCCAGCTGGTCAGTTGACTTTGATGTATCTCTTGTTGCATTGATTCTCTAAGGAAAAGGTCCGCTGGGTTTTTCCCCCTGTAATATCTCCCAATTTTGATTTTTCATTTGAGGAGGTTAGCAGAGCTTGGGGTAGTGCTAAGCATAGCACAATTTTGCAACTTTGACAATGGAAGGAAATCTTGGAGCAAAGGAGATATGAGAAGTATGTCTCACAACCTCGAAGAGGCAATTTGCACTTTTGGGAAGAAAGAGAGAGGAGGAGGTGCAAATTAGTGAGTGGGGGCCACCACAAGAAGCGAGTACGAGTTAGTGAAGAGTGGGGCCACCCAAATGGGAGAGAGGGCCAACAAATAAAAATAAGGGGGAGAGGCTCTCATTTGGCATCTTTGACTATTACACTTTACATTACATCCTATCTTGGAGTTGTTTAGCACAAGCGCTAGAGTGTTGTTTAGCACCAAGAATTCCAAGCGGAATTCCACATTCATTTCAGAGAACTTCGAGTGTCTCCCTAGTGAGGTAATTTGGGAGTCCAATTCAGGGCTTCCTTTGAGCTTACGGTAGGAGATTTACTCAGCTTTGCGCGTTTCCTAGGCATGAAAGGAGTTCATGCCACGTCATTTGAAGTAATTACATTTGGTTGGAGACTTCGAGCTATTCCTCAGACATTCTTCATAGTTGAGGCCGAAATTTTGGAACATTTTGCAGGGCAATGATTGAGGTCAGAATTTGGGATGAATTTCCCCTCACTTTGATAGTGCGCAAAGCTCACTGGCTCAAGTCTGTGCAAGAGTAGGGAGTGGCTTCTTTCCGGGGAAATTTGGGTTGGAGAAATTAGGCATTTTCCAAAAGGGATCTTTGCAGGATTTTGGGAGACTTTCAGTGTCATATTATGGGCATCTTACAACTCTGCCATTCTATGGTGCATTTTCGGCCAGATAGGGAAACTCGCACTTCTTGGGGTCATAGGGGACAGTTGGGACCAACCCAAAGCCTTTATCAGTTTTTGTGGGTATTTAGATAGGAATCTATGGCTGTGATTTCAGAGTGATCCTGGAAGTGTTTAGGCCAGTATTCCCCTTTCTTTCAGCAGTGTGTTTTACTAGTCAACTAGTAATTTGCACCACTTTGTGGGTTTCCTGGAGATCTGGTTTGGGGCCAAACCATCCCTAGATTTTGTTGGCCTTGTCAAGGAAAGGCACCAACTCCCATTTCAGAATTTCCTGAGCACATCTGAGGGCCAATTTCCTATTTCCTTCCAGTAGCAGAGGCAGCGAACTTATGGGTCAACGAAAAGCTTCTGGGTGCAGATTTTCCAACATTTGGGCAACAAAATTACAACCTGGGGTTTGCCTTGCTTGTTGTAGCAAGCTCATGTTCCTCTATTCTTACTTATATTGTACCCGATTCTATTAAAAAATAATAAATTGTCTCAGAGTTTGGGTGCATTTCCTTTTGTGTTATGATATTTGTGTGCATGTTGAAATTTTGACTGTTGTTCATAGTATATGCTCTTGTTATCCACATGATATTTCCATTAGGAATATTACAATTGTATCAAAGCATGATACAATTGATTGGTTAAAGTATGGACATCCCAACAACACAAGAAAGATGGAGTACACAAAGGATCCGAGAAGAAATCCACTAAAATAATGAGAAAATGTTAGAATTAAAAAGAATGTGGGCCTAGTTTTGTAACAGTAAGGGGATAAACCAAGACCACCTTCATCCTTACGACAGAGACACTAGAGGTGCGCACACCATGGGGGTGAAGCCATTTACACTAGGTGGGGAAAGTTGACAAAAATAGGGCACCAAATCTCCTCGAAAGGAGTGGACAGGATAGGGGCAGTTAGAGGGTGAGACCAGGATGCGCTTTTGCTAGTGGAGACCTCACTTTAGAGATTAGGAGCCTGAGGAGGAAGTTGTGCAGGAGGCCAATGACACTAGTGGGTGTTAGGAGGACATAAATCGACCTAGTGTGACTCTAGATCACCACTGTTGGATAGCCCAATGGTGGCGCAGGTTGAGGCATTGGCAGAGAGAGTAAAGCATGCATTTGTCGAGCCATTCATTGGCGAGGTGCTAGTAGGCGCAGAGGTACCCAGAGCCGTGATTGCATTTCTAGACGACAGCCATTTATAGTAGCATGGAGAGCACATGGAGGGGCATGACCTGGATGGGGATGTTATGCAGGATGAGCTATCTATGGAGGGGCAGTCTGTGACTCATGTTTAGCCCATGGTGGAGGAGTACGAGCAGTCACCTTTTGGGCCAACCATCGACGTGAAGCAAGCAGATGCACATGCTATTGGTAGAGCTACAATCCCTGCATATAGTAGTTCTCTTTAGGCCTATATAGATGGGGCTTGCGACATTATTAGGTTACCTCTGCACAATGGAGAGAGGGAGGTAGAGTTACCTAGACAGATCATATGTATTGACCAGGTCGGTGGGACGAGACGATATGAGTTACACAGGGTGCAACGCTCGCATGATGGAGAAACTAAATACGAAATCCCCGCGGATGTTCAGAGGGAGGGAAATACTGGCAATTCTTTCATAGTTATGGGATACTTTATGGGTCTACTATTATTTTCATTTTTATGGCCTTCACGAGTGAAAGGAAAGGTGGTCGAGCCCATAACGCATTATCCCTATAACAGATCTGAAACAGGTGGCTCTCGAAATGGGTCTACCGCATATGGATCTCACTCAGTTGCTGGCAAATGTACCTTGAATAATAGAGCTCGATATTTCTTAATAGACTAGGTAGGTGAATTTATTGCTTGCCCGACCAAATCAAAGTAGGGAAAGGGCGTGTTAGCATGCTCCTCTAAATCATCGCTTTCTTTCTTTATGCTTGTCTAGATTGATAGTTAGAACCAAGGGTGAATGAAGTCGAATGGATGGGAACAAACTTGCCGAGGGATGGATTTGTTACATGGACCAATATTCCTGCAGTTGACCCTTCCCTTGGGGTTGGATGGCGAGAAGTATTGAGTTGGTATCCATTCGAGCAGGCTAGGTGTCAAGATATATCCATGGCCATAGTTCAGCAGGGGTCGTGGGTTAACAAAGGAGCTCCAGGGTTAGATTATTATTGGGATCCAGGTGGGATTCTCCATCACATCATGGAGTTGGTAGGTGATGGTAGTAGCTGTGTGATGGATTTGATGACTGAGTGCACACACACTTCCATATTTCCATCAAAGTCCTGAGCAGCACTAGTGACCAACTGGATTGACAAGGGTGTAGATAGACTCTATGAGTTGTCCTAACATGTTGGCCATGCATGGGATCATAGGATGAGGTTGCATTGGCAGGCCACAAGACGGAGTGTTGTATGGAGATGAGGATTCCCCGCGGATATGTGGGGTGACGGGGTCATTGAGGAGCAACACCATAGTGTCACCACCACAGGTACATGGAGTGATTTGCCTCTCAAATCTGTCAAGGAGGATTAGGATGGGAGGCCTACTCTGTTAGTTTTTGTAGCATCAAATGTGTTCTAGCCTTGAAATTTTGTGGAAGGCTAGAATGCATGAAATCTCCAAAACCCAGAAATCGTTTCTGGAAATTCCAGCTAGAAATGACTTAATTAGGTTATTAGTCAGTTTTTAAATATTTCCTAAGTCTAAACTTAGGGAATATGACTAATTATTTAGAATTAATTAGGTTAAGGTGTGAATGTTCTAGAAACTCACACAAGTCGACTTAAAGTTAATCTTAGCCATCGATTAAGAACTAACCTTGGCCATTGAAGTCTCAATAGGGGATTATAAGGAGTTGATGGGGCTTGGAGAAATCACTTGTGCAGTTCGATTTCATGAGTAGATCAATTTCTCAAGTAGCAACATTTAGTTACCGAAGAGAGAGATAGAGAAATCGAAGCAGTGAGAGAGGGCCAGGGACAATGAAGTTGGAGGAAGGATTCCAGTTCAGCAGAGTGCATTCGTAGAGAGGCAGATGAGCCACAAAGAGGCTGACACAGAGCAATGCAATAACCTCTAGAGGCAAAGTCAATTTTGCTGGGGAGAAGCAGAATTTTAGTGCTAGGCGCTGGGTAGAGATTCTATAAGCTAGGAGAGACATTTTCCCGGACAACAGCTGATCATACAGCTTGAGGAGAAGTTGTTCCGAGCTTAGCGTAGGAGCAACTGCACTAGGGTGACGCAGTGACTACGCAGAGCCAGTTTGGACGACTCAATTTGAGCTGGGGTGAGAGCATAGATTGTTGATTTGGTGTAGCATCGGATGTGTTCTAGCCACGAAAATTGGTGGAGAGGCTAAGGAACGTGTATTAATATAAAATTGTGTTAGAATGGTCCAAAATTCATGGATCAAGCCAGATCTAATCTTAGCTGTTGATTAGGGACTAAATCTCGGCCATTGATTTGTCAACAAGAAAAGTATAAGAGGAGGCTTGAGGGTCACTTAGAGAACACACTGAAAGAGACCAGTCAGTTCAATTTCTGGAGTGGGGTTAGTTGAGAAATTGAACCAGTGGTCTGGTGAGCAGCCAGGAGGCAACAACTATGGAGCAGTGTTAAGTTATGGTATGTTCTATGCTTATAACAGTTTACTTCTTTTTCTTATTATATTCCACCGATTAGCAATCACATGTACATAAAGTAAAGTGCAGATAGAACATCAAACGATCGACAGAAAACAAGCCAAGACAAGAGACACAAGATGTGGCGGCTAGCCAGGGACAAACCCCACAATGTGTGGGGAAACCCTTTGATCAAATCTTCTTTTATCTTCAATAATTCAGCAGAGAGAAATAGTACAATAAATCTGATTCATATCAGCAGTAGCAAACCCTAGATCAGTAGCATCAGCATTAGCGGCTTCATTATCAAACTAGGGCAGACCGTATCTCACAAACCGACAGTCGGATTGACTTCATTCCACCACCAAAAGTTTCAGCTTCCAGAGGAGGTTCAGATGAACCTACAGCGCAGTTCAGATGAGGAGATCTTCTAAGCCACGCAAGTCAATCTTTACTTCTGCAGTTGCAGCTTCAGTTTCAGCAGTTTCCGGCTTCAAACTAGGGCAGTCGATATCTTGCAAACCGTTCGTCGGATTGACTTCATTCCACCACCAAAAGTTGCGGCTTTCAAAGGAGGTTCAGATGAACCTACAGCGCAGTTCCAAAGAGGAGATCTTCTAGGCCACGCAAGTCAATCTTTACTTCTGCAGTTGCAGCTTCAAATTCAACAGCTTCCGGCTTCACATGTGTGAGAGAGAGAGACCCATTTCAGCGCAGTAGAGAAGAGACTCATATCTGCGCAGTAGAGAGATAGAGATGTGATGAGATGAGTGAGTCCAAATGAGGAAAAGTCCTCTTATATTTATACACAACGTTGGTGGGTGAATAGATGCAACTGTTGGGCTTCTGAGCCTACATGAGTTGTAGGTCGGCTTGATAATAATTCCATAATCAAAATAAATTCATATCTCCATGAATACTTATCGGAATTGGATGATCTTTATATCAATCCTACACCTCTCGACGAGAGGAATCTAATAAAAATATTATTAGCCATGAATAAGATGACCCACATGAAGTTTTGCCCTGGTTGCCAATTTTAACACTCCCTCTCAACCATGGAGAACTTCATCTGCAATCTGTCTATCGGTCGTTACTATTCATCCATCAAATGCACTGCCTTGTACAGCCTGACCCTTGCCCTGCTCTGCTCTATTTTGCCTGTTCTGCATTGTCTTGTTCTGCCCTGCACTGATCTGTACTGTTTTGTTCTGTTCTGCTCTGCTCTTGCATTGTTCTGTTCTACTCTGCTTTTGTCCGAATTATGAAGAAGAAGAAATGATCGAGGATGTCTCATACTGACTCAAAGTCAGTCTCAGTGTATGTACCACTGGTCCCAGACCAGTCTCAACCAACCCAAAGTCAGCGTCATAGTGAGTACAACTCCAATGGTCCCAGACCAATATCATCCTCCACTGACTCAAAGTCAGTGTCAGAGTATGTACCACTGATCCCAGACCAGTCTCAACCGACCCGAAGTCAGCGTCATAGTATGGTACAACTCCTACCACTGGTCCCAGACCAGTATCATTGATCCCAGATCAATGGAGGTCATCCTAGCGTAGGGAGTACGGTAGTTACAACGATGCGTCCATCGGTACTACTATGGTCCCTAACTTCATTTCCCTGCTCATTAATCAGATGAGAGGTACTTCCCATGAGTCCCAGACTGCATGGGTAGGATGCCTCGATAGCAGAACTAATCAATCCTGTCCTCACAGGAGAACACATCAATCCTGCTATAATTGCCATGGAGAACACATCAATCCAGGCCTCACAGGAGAACACATCAATCCTGCTACAATTGCCATGGAGAACACATCAATCCAGGCCGCCATGGAGAACACATCAATCCAGGCCTCACAGGAGAACACATCAATCCTGCTACACAGGAGAGCGAATCATCCTGTTCCACAAGAGAGCGAATCATCTTGTCCCACAAGAGAGCGAATCATCTTGTTCCAGTGTGCACCACCAGGGGAGGGTGAGTCACCCTGTGGTCGTATGTTGCTCTAGTAATAACCGCAAGCCCTCAGAGCTCCCAGAGCTCAATGTATGCAACATGCAGGACCCTTGTACAAGGGTTTCTTACCGACTCCAAGTCGTTTGGGAAAATCACAGATTAGATCTTTCCTCGGGGCTTTGAGAAAGTGTATCAACCTGTACATCATCTTAATGCGATGGAGCCTCCTTGCTCATCAACTTACCATATCCAAGATGATGTCTATCTGCTGGAGCAATCGACGAATACGGGATTCCTCAATAATCAAATCCCACCTCTGGTTGTTATAGAGAATCACAGTGGTATCCAATGTAAATCCAAACAGCTCTCTGAAGAGCTTTCGCAACCAGACTACCTCACACGAGGTTATGCTAGCAACAATATATCCTGCTTCGGCGGTGCTCAAAGCCACCGACTTCTGCTTCCTGCTCATCCAGGATATCGAAGCAGATCCCAAGGTGAAACAGCGCCCGGAAGTGCTCTTACGGTCCACCACACTGCCTACCCAATCAACATCAGTATATCCAAGTAGTCTCACATCTCCGGCAGTGTATCTTAATCCATGAGAGATTGTGTCCTGAAGACATCTCAAAAGATTCCTGGCATCTATCCAGTGAGGCTCAACCAAATATGAGCTCACAATGCTAACTGCAAAACATATGTTCGGACGGAGGTTCACCAAGAACATCATTGCAAATGAGTTTTTGAAACTCAGAGGCATTTCCCAAGTCTGGTCCGACATCACTACCATATAACTTCTAAAAGTTAAGATCCTTGAGGTAGTCACAGGCTTGCAGTCCATCATACCAAATCTTTCCAATATCTTTACCACATATTTCCCTTGGGTTCTGCCATACTTCAAGTCCTAGGAAGTAGTGCATCAGTCCTAGGTCTTTCATTTCAAATTCAGAGGCCAGCTCGCTCTTACATTTGTGAATGAGAGGGTCTGCACCTGTTAGAAAGAGGTCATCCACATACAACACCAGTATGAGAGGCTTGTCATCTTCAACCTTAAAGTAAAGGTTAGTATCGGCTTCACTCCTAGTGAATCCCAACTTCATCAAGTAGCTATCGATCCTCTCATACCATGCTCGGGGTGCTTGCTTCAGCCCATAGAGAGCTTTCTTCAACCTGCATACATGAGATTTTCGATCATAAATCTCAAATCCTTCGGGTTGCTCCACGTAGACCTCTTCTTTGATCGAGCCATGCAGGAACGCAGTCTTGACATCCATCTGATGTAGGTTCCATCCTTGTGAAGCGGCAAGGGCTATGATCGAGCGGATGGTCGTATATCTGGCAACAGGTGCAAATATCTCATCATAGTCTATACCTTCCTTTTGGGAGAAACCTCGAGCAACAAAACGAGCCTTATACTTTTCCGTGCTTCCATCTGCTGCATGCTTGATCTTGTAAAGCCATTTGGAAGTAACAACAGTCTTGTCCTGGGGTCTGGGAACTACTTCCCAAACATCATACTTTATGATAGACTCATATTCTTCGGTCATAGCATCCTTCCATACTTGATGCTTGACGGCATCTGAGAATGACGAAGGCTCATTTTGTATGATTGTGCTCATGATGGTCAGGTATCCCTGATACCTGTTAAGTTTCTTACTTTGACGGAAGGTTCCTCAGGGTGCAGCATGTCCTTCAGCATCATCAAGTAACCCCTTAAGCCATGAAGGCCTCTTCCTAGAAGAGGAAGGCTCATGTGGATGGGGATCAACCGGATCCATGGGTTCTTCTACATCAGGCATTGATTCATCATCCTTTTCTTTCAGTTCCCTGGTGTCGGCTTCTTGAGAGCTACTCAAAGTTAGCAGATTGTCCACCTTGCTGAGAGCCATATCTTCGTCAAAGGTGACATCATGACTAATTATAGCCTTTAGTATTTTCACCATAGCCCACGAAAATTCCCTTCTTTCCAGATGCTCCCAATTTATTTCTTTTCTCTCTCGGCACATGAAAGTATACAGGGCTTCCAAAAATTTTAAAATGAGAAACATCAGGTTTCTTACCGGTGAATTTTTCTTCAGGAGTCTTGGAACCCAATGCTTGATGAGGGCATCAATTTTGTACATATACGACGGTGATTGTAGTTTCAGCCCATAGAAACATCAGAAGTCTTTGATCATGTAGCATGGCCCAGACATCTTCCATCATTGTGCGGTTCTTCCTTCCCACCACACCATTCTGCTCAGGAGTATGTGGTGTAGTAGTCTCCCTCTTAATGCCAACCTCAGGTATGCCTGAGTGAATCAATTGTAATATATCAGAGGTCTTGCTTTGGCTTGAGGGGAATGGTCCCCTTTTGAGCTTTCCTTCAGCACATCCTGGACATACACCTTCATTCTCTATTCAGAATTCGGGCATCCCTATCACCATTTGTCTTACACCGAGTATAGCTTTATAATGAAGGTGGGCAAACCTCTGATGCCAAAGTTCGGACTGAAGAGATGTGTCATAAGACATGACACCTAGCAGACTTCCATCGACCTGATATAATGAATCAACACTAAACCCAAGAGTAAAGGCATCTTTAACATTATTTTTCCATATACATACCTTGCCATCGCTGAAGGTTACCTTGTAGCCTTTGTCTTCCGTTCCCGAGATGGACACTAGGTTCTTTTTGAGGTCAGGTGCATTTAATACATCTGGAATTTCTGGCCTTCTTGAATGCTTGTCCTCTTCCTTGATTCCTAGCTCTCCTCTTACCTTTGCTGTTGAATTTGTCATTCCTTTGATTGCCATCAGAGGGATTTTGATCATCGTCCTAGAGTGAGTCCTTTCTATCAGGGCACTCCCTTGCATAGTGACTTGCTTTATCGCAAATGTAACATCGTCATTTTCTTCTAGCCTTAGGTCCAGCCTTTCCTTTTGATTTAGTCCCGGAATTATTTCTTTTCTTTGCATGAAAAGAAAAGGCAGCAGGAGGACCTTTAGGCAAGGGCATTTCCTGCTCTTCTACCCTTGTTTGTTCTTGAATGCATCTAGCCATTAATTCCTCGAAACTAGGAATTACATTATTGTTCAGAAGAGTAGTCCTGAACACATACCATTCAGATGGTAATCCTCCGAGAGTTGTGAGTGCCATTTCTCTGTCAGTAATGGTTTCCCCAATAGATAGGAGATCGTTCTTGATATCGGTGATTCTTAAGAAGTATGGTTGCATACTTTCATCTTTACCCTTCTTGATTTCCCTCAGCTTATTTCTAAAAAACAAAACTTGATTTGCATCATTAACTTTAAATAAACTCACCAGTCTGTCGTAGATTTCCTTGGAGGTGTCTAGATCAGAGATGTAGGCCACCAAGCCTTGTCGATAGAGTTCCGGATGATCTTCTTTGTTTTGACTTCTCCATTTTTCCATTTGTTCCAGGCAGCAGCAGATGCATTTGATGAAGGCTCAACAATATTGCCTCTTACATGGTCCAGCACTCCTTGATCTTCAAGGGTTAGATCGATAGACATCTTTCATCCGTGATAGTCAGCTTTCTCACGGAGCTTGTCTTCGGCAGGAAAGAGTGTTGAGGACCCCATAGTTCTTTTAGGATAGCCTTGCCAATATTCTCTTCGATGATTGCTCTTGCTCTTGCTCGGGCTTTGTCTTCACCTCAACTCTGATACCATGTTAAGTTATGGTATGTTCTATGCTTATAACAGTTTACTTCTTTTTCTTATTATATTCCACCGATTAGCAATCACATGTACATAAAGTAAAGTGCAGATAGAACATTAAACGATCAACAGAAAACAAGCCAAGACAAGAGACACAAGATGTGGCGGCTAGCCAGGGACAAACCCCACAATGTGTGGGGAAACCCTTTGATCAAATCTTCTTTTATCTTCAATAATTCAGCAGAGAGAAATAGTACAATAAATCTGATTCATATCAGCAATAGAAAACCCTAGATCAGTAGCATCAGCATTAGCGGCTTCATTATCAAACTAGGGCAAACCGTATCTCACAAACCGACAGTCGGATTGACTTCATTCCACCACCAAAAGTTTCGGCTTCCAGAGGAGGTTCAGATGAACCTACAGCGCAGTTCAGATGAGGAGATCTTCTAGGCCACGCAAGTCAATCTTTACTTCTGCAGTTGCAGCTTCAGTTTCAGCAGTTTCCGGCTTCAAACTAGGGCAGTCAATATCTTGCAAACCGTTCGTCAGATTGACTTCATTCCACCACCAAAAGTTGCGGCTTTCAAAGGAGGTTCAGATGAACCTACAGCGCAGCTCCAAGAGGAGATCTTCTAGGCCATGCAAGTCAATCTTTACTTCTGCAGTTGCAGCTTCAAATTCAACAGCTTCCGGCTTCACATGTGTGAGAGAGAGAGACCCATTTCAGCGCAGTAGAGAAGAGACTCATATCTACGCAGTAGAGAGAGAGAGATGTGATGAGATGAGTGAGTCCAAATGAGGAAAATTCCTCTTATATTTATACACAACGTTGGTAGGTGAATAGATGCGACTGTTGGGCTTCTGAGCCTACATGAGTTGTAGGTCGGCTTGATAATAATTCCATAATCAAAATAAATTCATATCTCCATGAATACTTATCGGAATTGGATGATCTTTATATCAATCCTACACCTCTCGATGAGAGGAATCTAATAAAAATATTATTAGCCATGAATAAGATGACCCACATGAAGTTTTGCCCTGGTTGCCAATTTTAACAAGCAGAGAGGCGGGATCAACCACTAGAGATCAGAGCTGAGGCCGGAGAGGCAGACACAGGGATTTTCAGGCAGACGCAGAGGCAGCAGAACACTATGCAGTCACTTGCTGGGCCTGTGTGAGTGACGCAGAGAGGCCCAGGGCTGACGCAGAGGTCAGCCGGGCTGACGCAGAGGTCAGTCGGGCTGACGCTGGGATTGGGCGAAGTGTTGGAGAATTATTTCTCTCTGTGGGTAAGCCAATTTGGCACCCTGTTGTACATAAAAATTGTTGAATAATAAAATCCTCCCTTGCTGCACCGGTTTTCCCACATTGGGTGTTTCCGGGGACTATTGTCCAAAATATCTGTGTCAATGTGTTAATGCTTGTGCATATGTTTGTTTCTATATTATGGTGTGATATCTGCAACAGTATTTATTTTAATGTTTATTGAAGTAATTTCATAAATAACTTATTGTGGAATAAGTAGGAAAAATAAATCAGTTGCTGCAATGATAGAATTTTCACATGTTATAAGAGCAAGTAATCAGAGACAGAAAGGGAAAATCAGTATGGGTCGAGACCACGATGCAGAGGCATCCACGTCAGGGGACTCGCACAGATTTTCAGAAGATTGCACAAGAGAAAGAGATTTTGATTTCTCTATGTTGGCTTCCAGGCTGGAAGAAGTGGCGTGTATGACTAGTGTCGCATCATCAGAAGTATGGTATATAGATAGTGGATATTCGTGGCATATGACAGGAATCAAGGAGTGTTTCTCAAGATATCGAGAAGAGAAGATAAACTTTCAGATCACCATGGGGAACAAGACAAAGTGTACTCCAGTAGGGAAGGGTACCATAGTTTTTCAAATAGAATCAGGAGAACAGTTCTGTGCTACAAATGTACAGCATGTACTACGATTGGGGATGAACTTACTTTCTGTGTCGCAACTACAAGGCAAGGGCTATGACGTCTACTTCATCAAAGAGAAGGTATACGTCAAACACCTGAGTTGGAAAAAGAAAGTGCAGATCGGGATCAAAAGTAATCAGTTGTATAAATTGCAACTAGAATCACCAATGGCACTAATAGGCAGTCATGGAGACAAGCACTCGAACGAACGATGGCACAGAAGAATGGGTCACTTGCACCATGGAGCTCTAAGAATTCTCAAGAGCACTGTAACAGGAGTTCTGGATTTGAGTATGAAATGAGATGATGTATGCAGGGGATATGTTCTAGGAAAGTATGCCAAGGCAACATTTCCTAGGAGCAAACACAGGGCCAAGAGTGTACTAGGATTGATACACTCTGATATCTACAGACCTATGTCCGTAAAAGCTCTCAGTAGTGTCGAGTATTTCCTTACCTTCACTGATGACCACTCAAGGAGAACTTGAATTTATTTTTTGAAAACCAAGGATGAGGTTTTTTGTCGATTCAAGGAGTGCAAGGCTTTAGTGGAGAATCTGACTGGGAAGAAAATAAAAGTTTTGTGCTCAGATAATGGTGGAGAATATGTCGACAAAGACTATTGTAGAAGCAACTAGGGCCATGATGTATGATCAGGATATGCCAAAATCCCTGTGGGCAGAAGCATGCAACACAACAGTCTATGTTCAGAACAGGACTCCTCATCGGGCAGTGGGCAAGATTACTCCAGAGAAAGTCTTCACAAGGAAGACACCTGAAGTTAGTCATATCAAGATATTTGGGAATCTAGCATATTGCCGCATACCCGAAGAAAAGAGGAAGAAGCTGGATTAGACTGCGGAAAAGCGATATCTGGTAGGATATAGCGAGAACGCTAAGGTATACAGAATCTATCTTCCAGGAAGCGGGAAGGTAGTAGTACAACAAGATGTAAAGTTCATGGAGGATAGGGCTTTCAGAAGATCTCGTGAGATGCCTTCCGAGGAGCAGTCGAAAGAGGAGTCGTTGGTTAAGCCTCTTTAACCAACAAAAGTAAAGAATTCTTCCTCAGGACAGGAAGATTCTCAGGATGAGGAGGAGGAGCGAACAGAAGCACTTGTTGGCAGAGGAAGAACTAGCAGGGAACTTCGTCATATTTTGCGAGATGTAGAGGACTTCATCGGTGCACCAAGAAACAATAAGAGGGAGTGAAAACAGCTAGATAGATATCAGGCATTAGTAGCTCAAGATGGAGAGCCTGTCAGTTTCAAGGAGGCAGCGCAACATCAGGTTTGGCTAGATGTGTTGGTAGAGGAATACAAATCCATAATGGTAAATGATGTCTGGGAGGTGGTGCCAAGACCTCAAGACAGATCAGTGGTAGGTTCAAGATGGATCTACAAGATCAAAATTCAAATACATTGCAGATGGCAGTGTTGAGAAATACAAGGCCAGGTTTGTGGCCAAGGGGTATGCTCAAAAGGAAGGGATTGACTATGAAGAGACCTTCGCCCCGGTAGCTAGGTATACATCTATCAGGACGGTGATATCTCTTGCAGCCCAGATGGGATGGGAAACCCATCGATGGACGTCAAAACGGCATTTCTGAACGGGGTAATAGAAGAGGAGGTATACATTGAACAACTAGAGGGCTTTGAAACTCATGAGAATAAGTCTCATGTATGCAGATTGAAGAAAGCCTTGTATGGGTTGAAACAAGCACCGAGAGCATGGTATGGTCGAATAGATGGCTAATTGCAGAAGATGGGGTTTGTCAAGAGTGACGCAGATCTAAATCTCTACTATTTGGTTGTAGAGAACGAGCCGCTAATATTAGTATTGTATGTGAATGATCTCTTTCTAACAGGATCATCCAGACTCATTGGGGACTACAAGAAGAATCTAGCCACAAAATTCGATATGAAGGATTTGGGGCAAATGCACTACTTCCTAGAGTTGGAAGTTTGGCAGCAGAAGGGAGAAATCTTCCTTGGGCAAGGGAGGTATGCTACAGAAATCCTGAAAAGATTCAGGATGGAGAACTGTAGACCTATGGCTACGCCAATGATCACCAACTGGAAGAAGATTGATGCATCAGAAGACAAGGATGTCGATCCCACCCTATGCACGCAGCTCATAGGGTCCCTGATGTATTTGGTCAATACTAAGCCAGACATTTGCTACTCTGTCAACACCCTCAGTCAATTCATGGTGGAACCAAAGAGGTCGCACTGGGTAGCAACCAAACATGTTCACAGCTATTTAAAGGGAACAGTTGATTATGGACTCTTGTACACCAGGAATAAGGATATCAAATTGAGTGGATTTACTGATGCAAATTGGGCAGGAAGTTCAGTGGATCAGAAAAGTACCTTTGGGTACTGTTTCAACGTTGGATCAAGAATGACCTCCTAGTGTAGTAGGAAACAGAAATTCGTGGCTCTAAGCTCATCTGAGGCAAAATATATGGCGGTAAGCACAGTTTCATGTGCGGCCATATGGCTTAGAAAACTACTTGTGAACCTATTCAAAAGGAATATGGAGGCGACCAGGGTCATGTGTGATAATAAAAGTTGCATCAAGCTCTCTGATAATCCAGTGTTTCATGATAGGTCGAAGCATATTGATATCCTGTGTCACTTTGTCAGGGACTGTGTCCAACGAGGCATTGTACAATTGAGCTACACTCCTACAGGAGAACAGGTGGCGGAAATCCTCACCAAGGCCCTTGGAAGGACAAAATTTGACTACTTTAGGGAAAAGATGGGGATGGTAAAGAACTCGTTTCAGTAGCAGAAATGGGAGTGATAACTGCAAGGATGCAAAGGGAGTTGCAGTGCAGATGCAGTGTTGGGAGAAAGGACCAGCAGCAGCATAGATGTAGAGGGAGTTGTCATACAGATGCAGCAGTGGCAGTGGTAGAGCCATGGGCAGCAGTACAGGATGCAGCAGTGCAGAGGATGTTGGGCAGGGAGGCTTAGCATCAGCACAGGGATCGATGCCGGATGATCAGGGTGATACTCAATGAGGAGTATTACTATAGCACAGTCCTCGCTAAGAGGGAGTGTTGATTTGGGGTAGCATTGAATGTGCTCTACCCACGAAAATTGGTGGAGAGGCTAAGGCACATGAGATCTCCAATACCCAAAAAGGGTTTGGGCAAATTCTAAACAGTTTGGGAGATATTAAAATAATTAATATTTTTAATGGAGTCACTAAGTCCAAACCTAGGGAAAATAAAATATTAATGTGTATTAGTATAAAACTGTGTTAGAATGGTCCAAAAGGCATGGATCAAACCAGATCTAATCTTAATCGTTGATTAGGGACTTAATCTCGGCCATTGATTTGTCAACAAGAAAAGTATAAGAAGAGGCTTGAGGGTCACTTGGAGAACACATTGAGGGAGACTAGTCAGTTCAATTTCTGGAGCTGGGTTAGCTAAGAAATTGAACCAGTAGTTTGGTGAGCAGTTAGGAGGCAGCAAGTATGGAGCAGAGAGGCGGGATCAGCCACTGGAGATCAGCACTGAGGTAGGAGAGGCAGACACAGAGGCAGCAGAACACTGCGCAGTCACTTGCTGGGCCTGCATGAGTGACACAGAGAGGCCCATGGCTGACGCAGTCAAGCAGGGGCTAACGCAGAGGGTTTGAGAGCCATGCAGAGGTCAGCCAGGATGATGCTGGGATTGGGAGAAGTGCTGGAGAATTATTTCTCTCTGTGGGTAAGCTAGTTTGGCACCCTGTTGTATAGAAAAATTGTTGAATAATAAAATCCTCCCTTGCTGCACCGGTTTTCCCACATTGGGTTTTTCCGGGCACTGTTTTCCAAAATATCTATGTCAATGTGTTAATGCTTGTGCATATGTTTGTTTCTATATTATGGTGTGATATCTGAAACAATATTTATTTTAATGTTTATTGAAGTAATTGCATAAATAACTTATTGTGGAATAAGTAGGAAAAATAAATTAGTTGCTGCAGTGATAGAATTTTCACACGGATTTGCGTGTGGAGTGAGGAAATTCCTCACTAGATTTTTCTTGCCAATTTTTCTTTGTAAGATTGCCAGTTTCGGCATCTAGTTGTACTCAGATTATTTCACTGTTGCTTAATAATAAAACCCTTAGCTGCTGCACCAGGTTTCCCGATTTGGGTTTTTCCGAGGACATTGGTCTAAAAATAACTATGTTATTTTGTGTGCGCTAGTATTTCTTCCAATGTTTATTTCTTCCGCAGTTTATTTCTCTAAGTGGCAGTGTGATTGATTCAGTATCTGCTGTAGCAAATAATAAATAAATTGTTAAAATTAATTTAACAATTAGGATAATTATTTCCAGTTGTTGTAATAGGATTCGGGTTTGTCGAATTTTCACACACTCACCTGTAGTTACGGATATGTGATAGTGGGGATGACGATATTGACAGGATGCAGGTTGATGCATGTTGACTTAGTTTTAGACCATGACATCCAGCGGTGCACAGAGATGTGCAACTAGGTGCAGTGGTATTCCAAGGGGCACGAGGATACATGTGTTGGATGGTGTTGCCATTGATGTCAACCCTGGGAACTGACTTTGACAAAAACACCTGTCATTGATGTCAAACAATTAATGAACACTTCTTATTAATTGTGTGGATTACATGAAGTTGGAAGCTCCACTCTTGGATGGTTAAAAACCCTAAGTTCTAGGCTTGGGTTCCCTAGTCAATGGATATACCCCGAACTTGTCAAAATTGTTTGAAGTGGAAAATCAATAAGTTTGTCCTAGAGATCCACGTCATTGGATTCTCCTTGTCGAGATGTTTCTGGTGGTAAGTGGTACACCCCGAGAGGCCTCCCGGTTTGAGAGATATTCATTTGAAGTTGAAGACCCTAGTTTATGGGCTAAAACACTAAGGGGTGGTGACATGGCATACTTTTATTAGTTGTTATGCACTAAATATCACACATGAGGTTTTCTTGCCATGTTTCAAGGAGTAATCATCTTGAGGTAGGGAATAAAAATATGTTGCACCCATGAGAAGTACCCCACAATTTAAAAGACTAAATCCCTCACCATAAAGTCTAGCGGTCGTCTTACTTAGGGATTAAGGTAACCTATTTTTATTAGATATGTCAACATTATTAAAGGATGTTTTAGACACTAAAGTCTCCTTCAACGTTCACCTCAAAAGCCCCTCCACATATTATAAAAGGAGACTTAATGTACTCCCAAAAGACACAAAAAATCTCAACGAACTAATGTAATTCTCCTCTGAAATTATTTGGCCTACCTGAGGCAAAGGACAACGAAAAAGTTCAAAAGTTAAGGTTTATACTCTTGTTTTTTAAATTGGTTTTGGAGGTTCGTTATTGCAGGTCACTTTATGAGAAGAGAAGTGAAGGTCTAGGGTATAAGAAATTGATTGATGAACATCCATTTCTGCCATATACACTTGCTATAACTATTCCACACTCATCTAGGGCACACAAAACTACAGAACTTTGGTCCCTACAACAATTACAAACTAGGGGTTTTTGCATTGGATTTTTTATTTCTCCTTTGGATTTGGGTGACTCGCATGGGCATAGTTTCACTGTAGGAGCATGCCCTATATTGCAAACCTTCATCCCTCTTCTAGGGCACAAAATTCAGGGTTTGAGTTCAGGGTTTATACACCTTTTACTTTTTTGGATTGGGATTCGTTTAAGATATTTTGTTTTGCAGGAACAAGCCCTTGATTGCAACCCAATACTGTTCTATCCTCAGCTCTCATTAGGGCTTAACTTCAGAAGCTTGGATCTGTGTTTTTTGAGGTCATCACCTGAGTTTGTCTGCAAACCTCAGCCTTGAACAGCAGTGTCAAAAATAAGGTTTTTGCAATTGGATTTTGTATTGTTTTTCTATTTGGACTTTGGGATTCGTTTATGGCATTTCTCTTGTAGATTTCAAGTCTAGCCCTACTTAGTGAACATCCCTCGTAGGGATCATTCCAAGCACAAACAAGGTCCAGATTATAGCCTAGACTCGGTCCTCCAATTAGAACATAACTTGTGCATAAGAAAATGGTGATTACATGATTGTTGAAGTGTGGACCTGTTAATGAGAAAACAGTGAGAAGGATTAGCATTCATTACAGGCCTAAGGCTTTCGCTTTTGTCGATTGATGAAGTGATCTTCATGCAGGGCATCCTTCTAGGTCTATGGCTAATTTGAAGGAAGCAAGAGCCTCCACAATAGACAAGGGTTGTAACTTGACTTTAAGACTTAAGCAGAGTGTGATATCTTCATAACCAAAGATCTGCATCTGAAGAAGATAGGAAGCTTTATCACCTACAACAAAGTGTGAATTGGATCTTGATCATTTACAGCAGTGAGGCAGTTTGACATTGTTGTGGTTATTACGTCCAAGGAAGTAAACAGTGGCATCTACAACAGTATAGTGTTATCATCAAGGCAGAGCAGTTGCAACATCAAGGGCATCAGCTATTCATTAACAAGGATACTACAGTGAGAGAGTGTGTAATAGTGACGTTGATTTGTTACAGGCTTGATGATCAGTGACTCTTGTGTGATATAGTGTTTTTGACTCGACATATAGGCTTGACAAGTGATATTGTGTGTACCTACAGTGACCTCAGTTAATAAAGGATTAGCAGTCATTTGAATTGGCAATCTATGACATACAGAACCTTGTTGACTACAGCGATAAGAGCTACCTTATTGATAGAACTATTATAGTGATATAGTATGTTGGCCTAATCGACAGTGACTTGACACATTAACTTAGTCTATAGATCTGACCTATTGACTTGACACCTAGACAAGATATATTGACTAGACACATAGACCTGACATATAGGCATAAAACTTTACAGTGAGTTGACACTTAGATTGGACAACTCTGACTTAACATGACTAAGCAGTGAAACAAGGATAGCAGCATTACATGATGATAATCTGGAAGGTACTTCATACCTACATCTGAGCAGCCATACAACATGCTGGTAGCCCTCGTTGGGCAGAGTTTGAGAACATTGCAAGCAGGTCATAGGGATGACCTGAGGCCCCTGGGTTTGATCCATCATTTGACAACAGTGCCTGACACTAGCAGCAGTATAATCAGTTTGGTACAGTAATGTGGGTTGACTGCTTCGTGATCTTCTGAATGCATATTCATACATGAGCAGTACAGTACAGTGCAGCAACAGCAGTGATAGTGTGTTGTGCAGTTGATGTGACAACGTTGATAGTCAGGGTTAGATATACAGTGGTTGAGCAGTATTGTGCAGTGATCAATGTGAGCATCATTCTGTATTGATCAGGTTGTGCAGAGATCAAGTCGAGCAATATTGTGCAATGATCAGGCTGAGCAGTATAACGCAGTGATCAGTTTGAGAAGTGTTGTGCAGAGATTACTTAGAGCAGTGTTGTACAGTGATGATGCCTACATACTGAGCAGAGCAGCATTATCTTCATTACGAGCTTTCCAATATTGATTCAGAGCACAGGGGGATCCAGTGTCAAAATTGTGAAACGTGATCTGCCGGCTCTTCAGGGTGGCAAGGTGGCCATTGTCCCAAATTGTTGTTGTGTGCTCTAGCTTTAGCCTAAATAGTAAATACTAGGCCTGCTAGTTTGTACAGCAACAATATCTTTGTTGTTGGTTGTTTTGAAACAAAAACAGGGCACTTCAACAGTTGCTTACAACTTGGTACATAGTGTTGTCAAACAATGTGAAGGAAAGCCAAAACTTCAATTGTTTAATGAGGAGCTGGTAAAGAAAGAAGAAAGTGTTGAGGAGATTTGTGTGGGTGCAAATTATTTCTAATTTACAGATGCCATCACACATGAGGATGTTATTAGTGTGAAGTCTACGGTCATAGATTGCAGTACCACCTCATCGGTCTCTTCTATTAGAAAATTGAATATGGGCAGCATTTAATGTGAAAATTTCTGAATCTACACATCAGAAATCCTACTACAATCACTGGTTTATCATCTCCTAGTTTTTACATTCAACAAGTTATTTAATAATGTACACAACAATGAAAACACTATTGCAAACTACACATACATACAGATCATGAACTGAAAATAGAACGAGACAAATACACAAGAGACACCGTTATTTTTGGACAAACGTCACCTGAAAACCCAATGAGGGAAAACTGGTGCAACAACTCTGAGGGTTTTCTATTATTAAGCAGTGGTTCTTAATACAACTCTGGATGCCCTCTCAGCAATCCAGTTACAGAGATCAAAATATACTGGCAGAAACCTAAGTGAGATTACCTCACTTCACTCGGTAAAATCTCTCTGTTCCAGCAACTATACTAGCCAGGGTTGCAGGAATCGCCCCCCCCCCCCCGGATCCTAACCCGGAACCGCAACCCGTGCGGAAGCGTTCCGGAATCTCCACAGGAATCGCGATTCCGAAATTGAGGTTGCGCGCTTCCATGTTTTTTATACGATTCCTGCCAATGAGGTTGCGTTGCCCCCGGAATCGCGCTTCGGCATGCGGTTCTGGCAAGAGGTGGCGCCACGCAACCTGCCCGGAAGCGCACGCCACCCGGGCGCAACCCGCACGCAACCCGCGGATAACATATTTTTTTTTTAATTTCATTTAAAATTTAACTTAACTAAGCATGAGGGGGTGGGTTAGGGGTGGGTTAGGGTCACTTTAGGGTGAGTTTAGAAAAGAATAAAGCCCCCATTCTCTTCTCATTTTCTCACTTTGAGTTTATGAGAGTTGGAGAAGAGAAGAGAGGAGAGGAGAAGAGAAGAGAGGAAAGGAGAGGAGAAGAGAGGAGAAGAGAGGAGAGCTTGGAGGAGTGAAGAAGGAGGAGCTAGGAGAAGGAGGAGGAGCTTGGAGCAAGAGCTTGGAGGACTTCATCTACAAGAGCTAAAGAGGTAAGTTCAAACCCCAAACTCCCTTGTTTTTTTGAAAAAAAAATTGTATTTTTCTCCTCCCTCTCCTACTCTTTCCCATTGTTTCTACTTGCTCCTTTATTCACAAGTTGTCCACCACCTATATCCATATTCCAAGATGGTGTTCTTTTGGCTTCTATGTATCATTCCACTCTTGGTTTTAATGATGGCAAGGGTGAGGAATAGAGGGGAAGAGGAAGGGGATGAACTTGGTCCTAATAGTAGTGACCCAATGTATGATGAGGAGGAAGGGTTTGAAGAGGAAGGGGATGAACTTGAAGGGGACACTGAAGCACAAGATGGGAAAGGTACATCAAATCCCTTGTGGAACTATGTGACCAAACTTGAAGGGGGAAAGGGTGGTGGATCTTACAAATTTTTGTGCCCTCATGGTTGTCATGGAGGAAAACCATATACGGGTTCATATACCCGTCTGAGGAGGCATCTTTGTGGGGTGCTGGAGAGTGATGAAAAAAAGGGTTCTGTGGGGGTAACCATTTGCCCAAACATTTCAAGTGAACAAAGACAAAAATACATCCAAATAGAGATGGCTGCACAACGAAAAAACAAGAAACAAAAAACTCATTCTGAATCAAGTGCAACCTCTAAATTTGGTAGTTGCCCATCTCCTCATGGTACTTTTGCAACCTCTGGAGGTAGAAAAACAATAGGGGATTTCCTTAATGTTGCTGGGAGGGATGATGTGGATGGAAAGATAGTTCGTTTTCTTTGTGCTTGCGGTGTACCATTCAATGTGCTTCGCTCTCCCTATTGGCATGAAATGGTAAAGGCCATCAATGAAGCCCCAAAAGGATACAAGGCCCCCAACTATGAGAAAGCTAGAACAGTGTTATTAGAAAGAGAAAAAGCTAAGGTTCAAAGAGCTTTGACACGTTTTACACATGAGTGGGTGGATTCTGGGGTATCCATTGTATCAGATGGGTGGACAAATATTAAAAATCAACATTTGATAAATGTTCTTGGTGTTTCTTCTAGTGGTGCAGTATTTATTGCATCTCATGACTCCTCCTCCATCAGTGCAACTGCACAAAACATTGCAGATCTCCTATTGAAATCAATCAAAGATGTTGGTCCGAATAATGTGGTTCAAGTGATCACAGATAATGCAGCAAATTGTAAGTTAGCAGGAAAAATTATTGAGCGTACTCATCCACACATCTTTTGGTCTGGGTGCCTGGTTCACACATTGAACCTTTTGATGCATGATATTGTGAAACACAAAGATTGTGGGTGGATTGCTGAGGTTTACAGGAAAGGGAAGCAGCTCATTAAATTCATCACAGGGCATACAAGGGTAAACTACTTCTATGGCACTTACTCCAAGTTGCAATTGCTTAAAATTGCAAAGACAAGATTTGCTAGTTATTACCTCACCTTTAGGCGGCTAGTGAGGGTGAGACAAGCTTTAACTAATCTGGTGTGTGCTGAAACATGGGATGAAATTAACACTGACACAGATGGTGCTAATGAAGTCAAGGACACTGTTCTTGATAGTTACTTTTGGTCACAGGTTAAATATGTTTTGCAATTCACCAAACCAATTTATTACATGATCAAGTTTGCAGATTCAGATCGACCAGTAATTGGGGAGGTGTATGAGCAAATGGATAGCATGTTGGGGCAGATTAAAGACATTGTTGAGCCTAGAGATACCACCTTGTACAATTATATTCGTGAAGAGGTGGAAAACCGATGGGATATGCTAAATGTTCCATTGCATGCATTAGCATATGTTTTGACACCTAAATACTATCATCCATCATGGCTTTCAAAACCAGCACCTGGGGGGGAAGCAGGAAAAAACCACACCAAGATAAAGAGGTTCACGAAAAATATATGGCTGCATTGAGTAGATTAATCCCTGATAATGAGGAGGCTGCATTGGTACGGAGACAGGTGAGCAACTATACGAGCAACACTGGTCCATTTGGGAGCATGCATGCAATTCAAGATCGAGAGCATTTTTCTGCTCTTGAGTGGTGGAACATGCATGGAGGGCCTACTCCACTTCTACAGAGTTTGGCATTGCGGGTGCTATCACAGGTGGTAAACACTTCTTCTGCAGAGAGGTGTTGGAGCTCTTATTCTTTCATCCACAGTGTTAAAAGGAACAGGTTGAATTTAGACCGGGCAGAGAGCTTGGTTTATGTTCATTACAACTTGCGATTGTTGTCCCATTACTGTGAAGATGCAAAGTCTAATAAAGACTTGTTGACTTGGGACAAGAATCCAGAGGAGCCCAATTTGGAGGATGGAGTGTTGCGACTAGAGCAATTAGAGGATTCTCTTATCCAGGTATGTCCATTGTGGTATGAATTTTCCAATTTTCCCTTATAAAGCATTTCTCTAATTCATGTTTTTAATTTTTTTGTTAACTAGTGTTTTTTTTTTTGCATGAATTTTTTGAGCGATTCTAGGATGATGACACGGGTGTTGATATGCCACAACCCCCACCCCCATCTGGTCCCTTGGTTTCTAGGTTCCATGGTTCAACACCAACGGCAGGGGGTTCTTCTTCATCAGTTCCAGTGCCACGACTTACACAGGGACCATCTTCTTCATTGCCACCACGTGGAGGCCCGCCATCACGTTCTATTCGTGGTGGAAGGAGGAGAGATTAGTAGATATATTCACAATCTACTTCTTTTTGTCATAGATTACTCATTAGACTTGTAGACTTGTGAATTTGAATTTTGAACCTTTTTGGCTTGGCGGTGACCAAGTGACATATTTTGTAAACATTATTATTTGAATTTTGGACATGACAAATGTTGACAGTTGCTCACTTGCTAGATAAATCATAATATGCTCTATGTTTTATGTTTTATAATATGCTTAAATGTTTTATGTTTTATAATATGCTTAAAAATTTGATGTATGTTTGTAATAGCTAGAATATAGATGATTGTTGTACATACTAGTAACTACAATGGAATCATGGATGCCATATCTATCTTGATTTATGCAAAAATATGCATGTTTTCATGTCTTCTACAATTAATTTGGTATTTGGGATGTTTGTTTTGAGTATAAATGCAAAAAAATATAAAAAAATATATATATATAGCAGACGCTTCCGTGGACGCTTCGCTTCCTAGATTTTTGGAAAATGACGCTTCCGCGCTCCGCGCTTCCGCTTCGCTCCCGCTTCGTGCAACATTGATACTAGCTGTCCCCAACTACAACTACGACGCCCCTTCGTAGTAACTGCGTGGAGCACATTGGGACACTGCATCAGCATTGTGTTGCTTCCTCTGCCTCCTGGAGCTTTGACGTCAGCCTTCTTGGCTGATCCTGCTGCTCCCCAACTGAATTCGGATTTTTGCTAGAGGGTGGCTCTACCCCTTATTTTTTTGTATTATTTTTTTTTTTGATTTTTGATAAATAGAACTAAATAAAACTATAGAAAAAATAAAACCTGAATTAAAATCTAAATTAAATTAAATCAAAATTTAAACTATAAGAAATTTATTTATTTTTTGCTTTTCAAAGTTTTATAATTTTTAGGAAATTTTTAAATTTTTTAAATTTTATTATTATTTTTATCTATTTTTTAAATAATTAATTTCTTTAATTTTTTAATTTTTATTTTTGGATCCTCGAACTTAGCCTTTGGAAAAATCACCTAGGACCTAGGACTTAGGACTTAGGAGGGGATTAAAACATTTTCTAACCCTCAAGACACTTTACATCATGACTTTTACAATTTTACATCTCAAAGGGGAAAACCCATTTGACATAGACCCTCATAGACCACCCAGTTCTGCGACCAAATATAATCTAGCAGATCAACACACTAGGATTCCTCTAAGATTCTAATCACAAAATTCATTCCGGCTTTGGGGTTAGGCTGAAAGAAAACTCTGCCGATCATGGATCGGTGAGACAAAAAACCTTCCAGAACATAGATTATCACTAGAAAATTAGGTCCACCAAGGAAATTTACATACATGACTCAACTCTGCTAAGATTATTTACAATTCACACATGCAGACTGGGTTTACAACATAAAATGATCAAGTCGACGATGACTGTCGAATGGCACGGACACGTCAATCAAGCGCTATCCCTTTTGCGAAGAAAAGGGGGTGTACTGCTATGGGAAGTTGACACGTAGTGGTCAACATCTGGCTCCACTTGGGGACACGTTGCTGCACTGCAGGAATGTGAGAATCCAGAATCTGCATCCACGCAATACACAATAAAACATAAGTAGTGTCCATCCAAAAATCATCATATAACATTAAGCACATGAAAGATATAAGCTCTTCATTTATTAACTATCTGGAAAAGTAAATCTAATCCTAAAACAGAAATGAAATGCTGAAATGACAAGGAGTAGGGTTAGAAATACAATACAAAGGATGCCCCATGGCATCAGATGTGTTCAATATAGTGTATACTGAGCATTTGCCTGCTTTCAGGAAAATCTGTCGGCTGCTTGTTGGATGTGCCATGTCCAATTCTACATATGGTAGGACTTTTTCCTATCCGAAAATCAAGCTGCTCGCGGCCGTCTGATGCATCAAATCTTCTTCTCATTTTCTTCCTCTTGCGCTTTTTCTTCCTGGTAGGCTGTATTATTGATGACGTGGAACTTTTTGCTTCAAAGCTATCGATGACGTGGAACTTTTTGCTTCAAAGCTATCAGATGAAGTATGTAAGATATGCGTGACATGTCTTTCTTCATCTTGCATCTGATCTTTATCGTTTTTAATTTTATCTGGATCACCTTCAATTAACCACCTTTCAATCGAACCAATGACCTCCTCATAATAAGATGGAGCTTGTTGCAGCAAATGAGAAGGCTTCTGATCTATTGATGTTTCCTGGTTTCTTTCATCCTTAATCCACTGTTGAAATTTATGTACCTGTATTGTAATGGCATTTATCTGGCTAGAGTGTTCAACTCTCATAGCATTGATTTCCTTGGCATGGTCTTCTTCCATATCTTTTATTACTTTATCGTGCTTTTCCTTTATGGTCATCAAGCAATGCTGCATAGAGTTTATCTCTTCCTTATGATTTGCTTGCATGGTAGCCAACTGATTATTATGATCGAGTGTCATGATAGTCATTTCTTCATCCATAGTTAATAACTTGTTTTGCATAGAATTAATTTCCCTATCATGATTAGCTTTCATGGTCGTCATATTTTCCTCTAAGCCTGACATATTGCTTTGCATAAAACTAATTTTTGTGTCATGATTAATCTTCATGGCCTCAATTTCCTTAGCATGCTGATTTTGCATGAGCTCCATCTCCCTATTACGTTTTTCCAGGTGGGTGCATAAAGTTCTCACATCATTGGCGTAATTAGTTTGATTAATATCCATATTTTTTACTAGCAGCATTAGTTCTTGTATAATTTGCTTTCGATCTTCATTTTCGTTGTCATTTGTCCCTACTTTTCCACTATCATGGATTTCATCTGCAATAGTACAAGTGGATGGCACATTCTGATATGAAGAATTGTCTTGGAATCTTTCACCGACAGCTGAACCTTTCATAAGATTACTTTCATTCTGTTGCACAATTTTAGGGGCACAAGGCAAGCTATCTAGATTACCATATCTATCTTTAAAAGCATTGACAATGTCTTGTAAAGAAGTGAAAGAATCCTTAGGACAATTGTTAAACCAATTCAAAGCATCACCCTCTAAAGAAAAGACAAAAAGACGCATTTTGACATCTTCCTGATTATACTGGGGGGGTCTACAATATATGATCATTATATGAGTAAACAAGCCTAGATGTCTTTTAACAACGACTGAATCACCACTTGACAACAACGGTAATTTAGAAATGGCCACTTCCGGTATATCATGGAGATCATCAGTAAAATGACATGGTTTAAACGAATAATCCATGATGAATAACGAGGGACCAAATGGATGACAGAACGAGATCTCTGCTCAAGAAAATCAATAGATGAAAGAAGTGGAGTCGCCACTTGAACAATGAATCTAATTCTAGGATCCAAAAGAAACCAACAAGCAGATATGAGGGAGGCTTCTTGTCTGGGAAAAAATAAAAGAAATGGAATCGCCACCCAAACAAGAAACGAACTGAAGAGTAGTTGCTGATATGATGAAAGATAAGGCGATGAAAAGATCCAAATGATGTCAAAAAATGTTGAATCTGCCAACTCAAATGAGAGATGAGAAAGATGAAAGAATGATGAGAAATGAGAAGATGAATGATGAAAAGTCCTTGAAAACAACGAGAATAAAGCGTCCCCAGCAACGACGCCAAAAAATGTTGTCGCACAGATTGTCACGACAACGCTCAGACCGGGGGCTGTCACTCTGATCCCCGATCTCTCCGTTTAACCCTGTCTCCCGCGGCTAAGGGGGGTAGACCCTATGGGAAAATGAATGACCAACTGTGAAACAGTTGGGTTGGGAGACACGAGGGGAAACAAGCACTTAATTGATTTTGTTAAGTTTAATAAACCAGTGCCTTATGGAGTTAATGATATGAACCATGTAAAACAAACATTTATCATCAAATAACCCAAGCAATGCAAGATATCCAGTAAATTCACAATGCTTCAACGATGATCCAGCAATTAAACTTGAAGAAAAATTAAATGCTTTAAAAAATCACAAAATTGAAATGCTGACCAGTTGCCACTTTCACATAGCTAACTTTAACTGAACATTTAAGTGCATTTAGCCATAGAGAAATGGAACATAAACACTGCAAAAGTCGCTAAAATGAAAATTTCAATTTTTTTTTGTTAAGCCCTCTCAAAATATTTTAGTTTTTAAAATAAAACAAGACTAAAGACTAAGTGAATGCAACTTTAAATCCAAAATTTGAACTAAACTAAAAGGAAACCTTTTATCATTTTTTTATTTTTATGAATTTTTTGTATTATTTTTTTATTTGATTTTTGATAAATAGAACTAAATAAAACTATAGAAAAAATAAAACCTGAATTAAAATCTAAATTAAATTAAATCAAAATTTAAACTATAAGATTTTTTTTTTTTTATGCTTTTCAAAGTTTTATAATTTTTAGGAATTTTTTAAATTTTTTAAATTTTATTATTATTTTTATCTATTTTTTAATTAATTAATTTTTTTAATTTTTTAATTTTTATTTTTGGATCCTCGAACTTAGCCTTTGGAAAAATCACCTAGGACTTAGGACTTATGAGGGGATTAAAACATTTTCTAACCCTCAAGACACTTTACATCATGACTTTTACAATTTTACATCTCAAAGGGGAAAACCCATTTGACATAGACCCTCATAGACCACCCAGTTCTACGACTAAATATAATCTAGCAGATCAACACACTAGGATTCCTCTAAGATTCTAATGACAAAATTCATTTCGGCTTTGGGGTTAGGCTGAAGGAAAACTCTGCCGATCATGGATCGGTGAGACAAAAAACCTTCCGGAACGTAGATTATCACTAGAAAATTAGGTCCACCTAGGCAATTTACATACATGACTCAACTCTGCTAAGATTATTTACAATTCACACATGTAAACTGGGTTTACAACATAAATTGATCAAGTCGACGATGACTGTCGAATGGCACAGACATGTCAATCAAGCGCTATCCCTTTTGCGAAGAAAAGGGGGTGTACTGCTATGGGAAGTTGACACGTAGTGGTCAACACGTCAAAAACAAACCAATTGTGCTCACAACCCGAAGCACTACAAGTTTGGCTGAGGAGTCTAATTGCAAACTTTTGCAATTGAGGACATTGGCCGCCAAATGACTCCCACCAATGTGCTGCAAAGAAAAAGACATTAATTAGTAACTTAGTTCATTTCATTACTTATTTACAAGTATTTACAGACAATTTGAATTGTAAATTTGTAAACAATTGAACTTTAAAAGAAAAACAAATTGGAATTGCTTACCTAGTTGATCCACATCTCTTGCCATCTTTGCCAAGTTTTTGCCAAAGGTACCTGCTGCCATATTGAAAAGAGTAAGTTGTCTATGTATTTCCAACTGGTCTGCATGGTTAGGGACCATGCACTCCAAGCAATCATACAATCCATCTCTGACCTCCCCAACCTACAGATCTCCTAGCCAAGCTTTATAATGATACTTTAGGTTCAAAAAATACCCAACTGCATGTATAGGATGATGGAGTTAATTGTTCCATCTGTTATCAATGATCTCACAGTACGCCCATATTTAGCTAACTTATCCTTGTAAGTTGCTTGTATATGCTCCTTTGCCTGATCCATAGCCTCATAAATGTATACCATGGCTAATTTTTCCCCATCCACCATTCGTAGCAGCTTAACAAGGGGCTCGATAATTTTCACAAGCTCTGCAGACCTTTTCCAAAAATTATTATCAAAAACTTTCTTTTTAGTGTCTTTGCCATCTTGTCTACGAGCCCACCGAAATGAAGTCCAATCATCAAAAGAAAAAAAAAAAATTGCAAGTTATTTTGTTGAGAATTGAGACATTGCAACATGAGGAAGTGAGTTGCAAATCTCGTAATTGCAAGCCTAAAAAGCTCTTTTCCCCTAGTGTTTTTCTTCATTAAGCTCAATACCCATGAGTGGTTGTAGATGTATTTTGTAATGCACTTGGGATCCTCTACAGTATTTTTATTCACTCTAGCCTATGTCCTCAAGCACGAGGTCTATGCAATGTGCAGCACATGGAGTCCAAAATATGGTCTTATATTTGGACTCAAGCATCTTTCCAGCAAGAACATAGTTTAAGGTATTATCTGAGATAACCTGCACAACATTCTGCTCCCCCACTTATTTAATAATGTCATCGAAAAGCTCAAATAGAAGGGTTGCATCCTTCACCTTATCAGATGCATCAACTGATCTCAATAACATGGTTCCTTGAGGCAAGAAACAAGGAAATTAATGATAGTGCGGTTCTTTCCATCGGTCCATCCATCTGGCATGATGAACAACCTATTTTGAGCCATGACCCTTTATACTCCACCAGATACTCATGGATGGAAGAAATCTCTTTTTGCAAAAGCGCTCCCCTCAATTCATGCATAGTAGCCCCTTTGAAGCCATTCCCTGTAGCTATAACAAAGTCCCACATAGCTTGGTAATAAGGTAAGTGAGCAACATTAAATGGGATATTTGCATCATACCACCATCTAGCAATGTATTGAAAAGAAGATTCTTTGCATTGTTTTTTCCAATGTTCATCCAAAGTGGGTTGACGACTTGGCTAGGAGGAAGTGGGATTAGCAGAGGTAGTGGTGGCAGAGGATGAGAAATAACTCTGGATGTTCGGCCTCTTTGTTCCTTTAGATTGTTGGCCTTGATGATAAGACCCAAGAGCAGGAGGAACATAGTGAAAGGGGTCATTGGTGGAAGGAATAGAAGAGGAGTCTTGAATCTCAAAATCATCATGCCCACTCTGTTAAAATTGGAAACTAGGGAAAAACTTCATGTGGGTCATCTTATTCATGGCTGATAATATTTTTTACTAGATTCCTCTCATCAAGAGGTGTAGGATTGATATAAGGATCATCCGATTCTGATAAGTATTCATCGAGATATGAATTTATTTTGATTATGAAATTATTATCAAGACAACCTACAACTCATGTAGGCTCAGAAGCCCAACAGTCGCATCTATTCAAACACCAACATTGTGTATAAATACAAGAGGACTTTTCTTCATTTGGACTCACTCATCTCATCACATCTCTCTCTCTTTACTGCGCAAAAAAGAGTCTCTTCTCTACTGCACAGAAAAGGGTATCTCCCTCACACATGTGAAGCCGGAAGCCGCTGAAACTAAAGCTGCAACTGCAGAAGTAAAGATTGACCTGCGTGGACTAGAAGATCTCATCATCTGAATTGCGTTGTAGGTTCATCTAAACCTCTTCTGAAAGCCGCAACTTTTGGTGGTGCAATCAAGTCAATCCGACGGACGGTTTGCAAGATATCGACTGCCCTAGTTTGAAGCCGGACGCTACCGAAACTGAAGCTGCAACTGCAGAAGTAAATATTGACTTGCGTGGACTAGAATATCTCCTCATCTGAACTGCACTGTAAGTTCATCTGAACCTCCTCTGGAAGCCACAACTTTTGGTGGTGGAATCAAGCCGATCCGACAGTCGGTTTGTGAGATATCGTCTGCCCTAGTTTCATGATGAAGCCACTAATGTTAATGTTGCTAATCTAGGGTTTGCTACTGCTGATATGAATCAAATTTATTGTACTATTTCTCTCTGTTGAATTATTGAAGATAAAAGTAGATTTGATCAAAGGGTTTCTCCACACATTGTGGGCTTTGTCCCTGGCTAGCCGCCACATCTTGTGTATCTTGTCTTGGATTGTTTTCTGTCGATCGTTTAATGTTCTATTTGCACTTTACTTTATGTACATGTGATTGCTAATCTGTGGAATATAATAAGGAAAAGAAGTAAACTGTTATAAGCATAGAACAGACCATAACTTAACACACTCTCTTTCATGTCTTGTCAAATTTCCTTCTTCCTTGCAATTTCTTCTTAGATAGCCTTCTCCCTAGCCTTATTCTCTTAAAACTTCTCAAACTTGGCAAGGTATTCTGCCCCAACAAGACCTATCACTTCCTTTGGTGCATCACATGGCTTTACTTGGCCTCTTATCCCAGCCAAGTGTTGTTTCAACCTGAGAATACCCCCACCTCCAATAAATTAAATTGCAAAATTTGCATATCATTTTTCCATCAATCACATCACAATGAGCCCATGTAATGTCCTAGGCCTTTGGAGACATGGTGGCTAGAAATATTTGAAATTTGCAAAGAAATCTGCCAATTAAAGAAAATTTGCAGCTAAGAAAAAGGGAAAAAAATGGGGCATATTTAGCCTACAAAATTTGATAGCAAAGAACTAGAGATTTGATAACAATTTAGCATAGAACACAAAAAAAAATTAAATACAAGGACAGCAGTGAAATACGGATTTTTGCAAGTGAAAATCCTTACCTGGAAATGCAAACTAGCTTTCTTAGCCTCCTCTTGAAGATGCCAAGTCTACTAACAACTCTAAACTATCTCCAAAATAGCTCCAAGTCCAATTCCAAGCCTCCAAGATGACTACTCCAGCAAAAAGTCAACACTCTCCAAGCTCCCAATGAAACTCACAAAAAACTCCAAATAAGTCAAATGACAATTATGAAGACCGAAACTAATTACATTCTTCAACACTCCCTCTTCACTAGGGAGGCATTCATAATTGTCCAACCAGTACAAGGATAGTACTCCCTTTGAAAAGTTCTCATAAGAAGAGTCGGTTTGGTTAGCTAACTGTAAGCATCAATATTATGATCAACCAACATTGTCTTTGTAGCCTAACTGGACAAGCTCTACTTCATTCAAGAGCACTATGCTGGGAGGCTTTACGTGTGATACGACACTACCTCTAAAAAGAACATACCTCATTCGGATGTTCACAAAGTATGCCCTTTTAGGACTATTCTTATCTTGGATTTCCTGTTGCTTTTTGGTAGCATCGGATGTGCTCTAGCCATGAAAATTGGTGGAGAGGCTAAGGCACATAAGATCTCCAAGACCTAGAAATCGTTTGGGGAAATTCCACTTAGATAAAGAGATATTAAAATAATTAATATTTTTAATGGGGTTCCTAAGTCTAAACTTAGGAAAATTAAAATATTAATGTGTATTAATATAATATGGGCGAGAAAGTTCTAAAGAACGAGGATCAAGCCAGATCTAATCTTAGCCGTTGATTAGGGACTTAATCTTGGCCGTTGAATTGTCAACAGGAAAAGTATAAGAAGAGGCTTGAGGGTCAATTGGAGACACACCAAGTTGATCAAGAAATCGATTTTCTAGGGCAGGATTTGCTGAGAAATCGAGTTAGTGATCTATTGCAGCGAGGGGCAGTTTGGCAAAAGGCCGAGAATACATATCAGGGAGGCAGAGAAAGTGCAAGAGAGACAGCCCAGAGCCTAGGAAGGTTGATGCAGAGGCAGATAGGACTAACGTAGAGGCTGAGGAGGCCAACGCAGAGGGCAAAGAGGCTGACGCAAAGGTAGTAGAGGTTGCGCAAAGGGCTGCAGAGTTGATGCTGGGCTATAGAGGCAACGCTGAAGAATTTTCGTGGGGTAAGCTAAGAGTTGGTTAGCTGACGCAGAGCCGTAGAGGGTGACGCGGTCCCTGGAGGGTGACGTAGTTCCCGAGGGTTGCTTGGAGAAGCTTTTGTTGACCAGCTAAAGGAGCAATCAAAGTTGTTGTGGGACCAATCATCCAGTTGCTGATTAGCTGAAATATCTCTCCGAAGAAGAGGTACTTCTACCAAGGAAAATCTCTGAAGGGTGAGCCATTCCTGGCACCCTAGTTGTATTCAGAAAGTTGCATAATAATAAAACCCTCATATCTGCTGCACCGGTTTTCCCACATTGGGTTTTTCCGGGGACAATTATTCAAAATAACAATGTCCCTTGTGTTGTCTCAGTTTATTTCAATTGCTGATCTATATATGTGTGAAGGTTGCATTTGTGTTTATCACAAGTAGGAGATAATAAACCAAATAATGCAATAGAGATTTCTAATGTGTCAGACTTAGAAATTTCCAAATGGTATCAAAGCATTGTAGATCACAGGAGAACTAAAGGCACCAACAGAAATATGAAATTTGCAGCAGTAGCAGCTATCTCGAGAGACAACGTTGTTCCAGAGCAGAAGCAGCTAGAGAAGAAGTGACGCAGAGCCTGCGTCAACATTTCGAGCCAGGAGAAGGGTCAACGCAGAGGCGAAGAGAGAGATCAGACCTACATTCAGTTCCTGCTCATCTTTCTCAGCCACGAAGGATTGACATTGTGGCCAGGAGGAACAGATTCAGCCTTTACTGAGATTGCGTAGAGCCTCAAAGGCTCAATTTCTTCAATTGTCGGGGCTTGGGGAGCTGTGGGTAGATTGTGATTTGAGGAGTTGGTAGGACGTTGTTTTTGTCGATACAGAACAATGTCTAAGGAGACAAAACCAAGGTAGAGGGAGTCACTACCTTGACGGATTTCTAGCCAAGGAATCCCGATCTGAGTTGCAGTTGCAAGGAGGATTGGAAAGGAGCGGTTTCACAGCTGGCAAGAGGATTTCCAAGAGGGAAATCAAGACTCGGAGGGAGATTTCCAGGAGGGGAGTTGAGACTCAGAGGGAGTCTAGAAGGGGAGCTGAAATGGTAGTGAACGGACTACGGGATCAGGACAGGTTGGACGGGGCTTCCAACTTTGTCATCTAGAAGGCTAGGATCCTGGCAGTCCTGGATCGACATCGCATCAAGAAGTATGCCTTGAAAACCGTGGCTATCCCAGTTGACCCAGCTGAGAACGAGAAGTATGAGGATGCCCAGGCGAGGGCGAAGTGCATGATTCTTGACGGGTCAAATATCATGTCATACCACATATTGCTGAGAAGAGCACAACAAAGGAGATGTAAGACACTTTGACAACCTTATATCAGGGCACTTTCGTGCAGCGGAAGATGCTATTGGAGAATCAGTTGCAGTCATATCAAATGTAGAAGGGAGAGCAGATAAATCCATTCCTTCTCAAGTTGCAGGATATTTGCGACCAGCTTACTTCCATCGGGTCTACACCAGATCCAAAGTTCATGGTCAGGACTGCCCTGAATGTAGTCTCCGAGGAGTGGGAGACATTTGTCCAAAGTATTTTGGGCAGGGCTACTCTTCCCAGTTGGGAAGAGATGTGGGTAGCTCTTTGACAAGAAGAGATCAAGAGGTTGACCAAAGCAGGGAGTAGTGGTAAAGGAGCTCGAGTCAAGAAAGAGGAGGAAGAGGATGTGGCTCTAGCATCTGTAGAACAGCAAGGGAAGAGAAAGAAGAAGGACATCTCCAAGTATAAGTGCTTCCATTGTGGAGAGATGGAACATTATGCATCCTAGTGTCCCAAGAAGAAAAACAAGGGAGAGGCTTCTGATTCAAAGGCAGCTCTAGCTAAGGCAGAGAAAGAGGTTGAGACTGATGACGATTGTGCCATAAGTGCTCATGCACCTCCAGAGAAGAGGTGGGGAGACATCGAGTTGTAGTCAGGAGGACTACATGCCAGGGGCAGGATCCTTGAGGTACCCAAACTCTTGGATCACATCCAGCTACAGGAGCCCTTAATGACAATAGCATGATGACAGGTGTCAGGTAGAGCAAAGTGTAGTGGAGCAGTAAGGCAGTGCTTAAGTGCAAAAATCTAGAGCAACATAGTGGAGGTTGCAGCAGTGCGAGAAGCACAGAGGTCTATGCAGTAACACAGTGGCAACAGAGGGAGCACAAGATAGCAGCAGAGGGAGCTTCAGCATCACGAGGCTTCCAGACTAACCGAATGTCAGTATTTGGGAGAAGACAGTTATTTACTTCTCGGTAACTGAGTTGCAGTGCAGCAGCTAGCAGTGCCAGTGCTAGGGGCAGCATGTTGAGAGGGAGCTACAGTACAGATGTAGCAGTGGCAATGGCAGTGTCATGGGGAACAGTACAGGAAGCAGCTGTGTAGGGGATGTGAGGTAGTGGGCCAAGCATAAGCACAAGTACCGATGCGGAGGATCAGTGTGAGGTTTCTATAGTGAAGCATTACTAGAGCACATTCCTCGCTAAGAGGGAGTGTTGATTTTTGGTAGCATCGGATGTGCTCTAGCCATGAAAATTGGTGGAGAGGCTAAGGCACATAAGATCTTCCAAATGTTGATTTGGGGTAGCATCGGATGTGTTCTAGACACGAAAATTGGAGAGGCTAAAGCACATGAGATCTCTAAGACCCAAAAATGGTTTGGGAAAAATCTAACTAGTTTGGTAGATATTAAAATAATTAATATTTTTGATGGAGTCCTTAAGTCTAAACTTAAGGAAAATAAAATATTAATGTGAATTAATATAAAACTAAGTTAGAATGGTCAAAAAGTCATGGATCAGGCCAAATCTAATCTTAGTTGTTGATTAGGGACTTAATCTCGGCCGTTGAATTGTCAATGAGAAAAGTATAAGAGGAAGCTTGAGGGTCACTTGGAGAACACACCGAGTTGATTAAGAATTCAATTTTTTGGAGCAGGGCTTGCTGAGGAAATCGAAGGAGTGATCAGAGTTGCAGCTAAGGGGCAGTGAATGCAGTAGCAGAGAGGCAGAGATAGTACCAAGAGCATCAGCATAGAAGCTAGGAGAGGGTTGACGTAGAGCCAGCTAGAGGCCAGTGCTAGGGGCAGCATGGGCAGTATGTTGAGCAAAGGGAGCACAGGACAAGCTCTAACTGGACAAGCTCTAACTACATCAATATTATGATCAACCAACAATGTCTTTGAAGCCTAACTGGACAAGCTCTACTTCATTCAAGAGCACTATGCTGGGAGGCTTTACTTGTGATACGACACTACCTCTACAAAGAACATACCCCATCCGGATGTCCACAAAGTATGCCCTTTTAGGACTATTCTTATCTTGGATTTCCTGTTGCTTTTTGGTAGCATTGGATGTGCTCTAGCCATTAAAATTGGTGGAGAGGCTAAGGCACATAAGATCTCCAAGACCTAGAAATCGTTTGGTGAAATTCCACCCAGATAAAGAGATAATAAAATAATTAATATTTTTAATGGGGTTCCTAAGTCTAAACTTAGGAAATTAAAATATTAATGTGTATTAATATAATATGGGTAACAAAGTTCTCAAGAACGATGATCAAGCCAGATCTAATCTTAGCCGTTGATTAGGGACTTAATCTCAGCCATTGAATTGTCAATAGGAAAAGTATAAGAGGAGGCTTGAGGGTCAATTGGAGACACACCAAGTTGATCAAGAATTCGATTTTCTAGGGCAGGATTTGCTGACAAATCGAGTTAGTGATCTGTTGCAGCGAGAGGCAGTTCGGCAAAAGGCCGAGAATACATATCAGAGAGGCAGAGAAAGCGCAGGAGAGATAGCGCAGAGCCTAGGAAGGTTGACGCAGAGGCAGACAGGACTGACGCAAAGGCTGAGGAGACCAACACAGAGGGCCAAGAGGCTGACGCAGAGGCAGCAGAGGCTGTGCAGAGGGTTGCAGAGTTGATGCTGGGCTATAGAGGCAGCACTAAGGAATTTTCGTTGGGCAGACTGAGAGCTGGTTAGCTGATGCAAAGTCATAGAGGGTGACGCAGTCCCTGGAGGGTGACGTAGTTCTCAAGGGTATCTTGGAGAAGCTTTTGTTGTCCAGCTAAAGGAGCAGTCGAAGTTGTTGTGGGACCAAACATCCAGTTGCCAATTAGCCAAAATATCTCTCCGAAGAAGAGGTACTTCTACCAAGGAAAATCTCTTAAGGGTGAGCCATTTCTGGCACCCTAGTTGTATTCAGAAAGTTGCATAATAATAAAACCCTCATATCTGTTGCACCGATTTTCCCGCATTGGGATTTTCCGGGGACAATTGTTCAAAATAACGATGTCCCTTGTGTTGTCTCAGTTTATTTCAATTGTTGATCTATATATGTGTGAAGGTTGCGTTTGTGTTTATCTCAGTATTTATATTTATAAATAACTTGTTAATGGAAAGAACAAGTAGGAGATAATAAACCAAATAATGCAATAGAGATTTCTAATGTGTCAGACTTAGAAATTTCCACATGGTATCAGAGCATTGTAGATCACAGGAGAACCAAAGGCACCAACAAAAATATGAAATTTGCAGCAGTAACAGCTATCTCGAGAGACAACGTTGTTCCAGAGCAAAAGCAGCTAGAGAAGAAGTGACGCAAAGCCTGCGTCAACATTTCGAGCCAGGAGGAGGGTCACCGCAAAGGTAGAGAGAGACAGATCAGACCTACACAGTGCCTGGTCAACTTTCTCAGCCAGAAAGGATCGACGTTGTGGCCAGGAGGACAAGATTCAGCCTTTACTGGGATTGCGCAGAGCCTAAAAGGCACAGTTTCTTCAGTTGCCAGGGCTTGGGGAGCTGTGGGTAGACTGTGATTTGTGGAGTTGGTGGGACGTTGTTTTTGTCGATACAGAACAATGTCTAAGGAGACAGAACGAAGGTAGAGGGAGTCACTACCTTGACGGATTTCTAGCGAAGGAATCCTGATCCGAGTTGCAGTTGGAAGGAGGATTGGAGAGGAACGGTTCAACAGCTAGCCAGAGGATTTCCAAGAGGGAAATCAAGACTCAGAGGGTGATTTCCAGGAGGGGAGTCGAGACTCAGAGGGAGTCCAGAAAGGGAGCTGAAATGGCAATGAACAGACTACAAGATCAGGACAGGTTGGCAAGGGCTTCCAACTTTGTCATCTAGAAGGCCAAGAACCTGGCAGTCCTAGATCGAACTCGCATCAAGGACTATGCCTTGAAAACCGTGGCTATCCCAGTTGGCCCAGCGGAGAACGAGAAGTATGAGGATGCCCAGGCGAGGGTGAAGTGCATGATCCTTGACGGGGTCAAAGATCATGTCATACCACATGTTGTTGAGAAGAGCACAACAAAGGAGATGTAAGACACTTTGACAACCTTATATCATAGCACTTATGTGCAACAGAAAATGCTATTGGAGAATCAGCTGCGATCATATCAGATGTAGAAGGGAGAGCAGATAGATCCATTCCTTCTCAGGTTGCAGGATATTTGCGACCAGCTTACTTTCGTTAGGTCTACACCAAATCCAGAGTTTATGGTCAGGACTGCCCTGAATGCAGTCTCCGAGGAGTGGGAGACATTTGTCCAAAGTATTTTGGGCAGGGCTACTCTTCCCAGTTGGGAGGAGATGTGGGTAGCTCTTTGACAAGAAGAGATCAGGAGGTTGACCAAGGCAAGGAGTAGTGGTAAAGGAGCTCGAGTCAAGAAAGAGGAAGAGGATGTGGCTCTAGCATCTGCGGGACAGCAAGGGAAGAGGAAGAAGAAGGACATCTCCAAGTATAAGTGCTTCCATTATGGAGAGCTGGGACATTATGCATCCCAGTGTCCCAAGCAGAAAAACAAGGGAGAGGCTTCCGATTCAAAGGCAGCTCTCACTAAGGCAGAGAAAGAGGTCGAGACTGATGACGATTGTCCCATGAGTGCTCATGCACCTCTAGAGAAGAGGTGGGGAGACATCGAGTTGTATTCAGGAGGACTACATGCTAGGGGCAAGATCCTTGAGGTACCCAAACTCTTGGATCACATCCGGCTACAGGAGCCCTTAACGACAGTAGCATGATGACAGGTGTCGGGTAGAGCAAAGTGTAGTGGGGCAGCAAGGCAGTGCTTAAGTGCAAAAATCTGGAGCAGCGCAGTGGAGGTTGCAGCAGTGCGAGAAGCACAGAGGTGTATGCAAGAACACAGTGGCAGCAGAGGGAGCACAGGATAGCAGCAGAGGCAGCTTCAACATCACGAGGCTTCCAGACTAACAGGGTGTCAGTATCTGGGAGAAGACAATTACTTCTCGGTAACTGAGTTGCAGTGCATCAATTAGCAGTGACAGTGCTAGGGGCAGCATGGGCAGCATGTTGAGAGGGAGCTGCAGTACAGATGTAGCAGTGGTAGTGGCAATGGCAGTGTCATGGGCAACAGTACAGGAAGCAATTGTGTAGGGGATGTGAGGCAGTGGGCCAAGCATAAGCACAGGTACCGGTGCGGAAGATCAGTGTGAGGTTTCTATAGTGAAGCATTACTAGAGCACATTCCTCGCTAAGATGGAGTGTTGATTTTAGGTAGCATCGGATGTGCTCTAGCCATGAAAATTGGTGGAGAGGCTAAGGCATGTAAGATCTCCAAAATGTTGATTTGGGGTAGCATTGGATGTGTTCTAGCCACGAAAGTTGGAGAGGCTAAAGCACATGAGATCTCCAAGACCCAGAAATGGTTTGGGAAAAATCTACCCAGTTTGGTAGATATTAAAATAATTAATATTTTTAATGGAGTCCCTAAGTCTAAACTTAGGAAAAATAAAATATTAATGTGAATTAATATAAAACTGAGTTAGAATGGTCCAAAAGTCATGGATCAGGCCAGATCTAATCTTAGCCATTGATTAGGGACTTAATCTCGGTCGTTGAATTGTCAACGAGAAAAATATAAGAGGAGGCTTGAGGGTCACTTGGAGAACACATCGAGTTGATCAAGAATTCAATTTTTTGGGGCAGGGCTTTGCTGAGGAAATCAAAGGAGTGATCAGAGTTGTAGCTAAGGGGTAGTGAATGCAGTAGCAGAGAGGCAGAGATAGTACCAGGAGCATTAGCGCAAAAGCCAGGAGAGGGTTGACACAGAGCCAGCTAGAGGCCACACAGAGGCAGCCAGGAGTTGCGCAAACCCTGAGGAAGGCCAGCGTGGAAGATGCAAAGTCTCCATAGGCTGACGCAAAGCCTAGAGAGGCTGACACTAGGCCAGAGAGGCTGACGCAGACCCTAGAGGTTGACGCCAAGAGAATTCTGGGGCAGATTGGGGTTGATATCTTTCTCCGACTGAGTGGTACTACTGCCGAGGGCATTCTCTATTGGGTGACCCGATTTTGGCACCCAGATTGTATTCTGAAACTGCTTAATAATAAAACCCTCAGATAGTTACACCGGTTTTCCCACATTGGGTTTTTCTAGGGACATTGGTCCAAAAACAACAGTGTCACTTGTGTGCTTGTTTTGTTTCCTTCAGTTGATGATCTGTAATGTGTTGAGCATGTACTTGTATTTATTTTCAGTATTTACATGGTAAATAACTTGTTAATTAATCAAATCAAGTAGGCAGAAATAAATCAGAAAAGTACATGAAGGGTTTCTAACGGATTAGACTTAGAAATTCCAACATGGTATCAGAGGGTGGTTGCAGATCACATGAGAACTGAGGACATCTGCCGAGCAGAGCAACAATAGTAGAAAACAACTGTCCTGAGTCACAAAAGTTGTTCATAGCATAGAAGCAGCAAGGAAGGGGTGACGCAGTGCCTGTGTCATCAAGTTTGAGCTGGGAAGAGGATCAGCGCAGTGGCAAAGGGGGGCAGACTTGACCTACATAGTGCTCGGTCATCTTTCTCAGCCAGAAAGGATTGATGCTCGTGGGCACGAGGTGCGGATTTTGCTAGTGCCGGAATAGCGTAGAGCCTAGAAGCTCCTACTTCAGTTTGTTGGGGCTTAGGAGGTTGTGGGTAAGTTGTAGAGTGAAGTTGGTGGGGTATTGTAGTTAGAACAGTACCTAACAGGGCAAGACCAAGGAGGAGGGAGTTGCTACTGAGGATTTCTAGCCAAGAAATCTAGATCAGTGGTGCAGCTGCACTAAGGATCGGAGTGGGGGCACCTCAACGTTGGCAAAGGGGTTTCCATGAGGGAAATCCAGGCTCAGAGGGAGTCACACCGAGAACTTCTAGAATGGAAGTAGAGGAGCAGCCAAATGGCAATGAATGGGGTAAGAGACCAGGACAGACTAGACGAAGCCTCAAACTTCGTAGTCTGGAAGGCCAAAATCTTATCCGTTCTAGACAGAAACTATCTCAAGCAATTCGCCTTGACGACAATAGTGACCCCAGTTGACCCAGCTGATAACAAGAAGTACGAGGATGCAATGGCGAGGGCCAATAGCATCATCTTTGATGGAGTCAAGGACCATGTAGTACCACACATTGCCGAGAAGAATATGGCAAATGAGATGTGGGAGGCCCTAAAGAAGTTGTATCAGCATACTTTCGTGCAAAGGAAGATGCTACTAGAAAATCAGCTACGGGCATACTAGATGCAAAAGGGAGAACGGATCGACACTTTCGACGGTCGATTGAAGGAGATCTGTGATCAACTGGCTACCATAGGGGCCACGTCGGATCAAGAATTGATGGTGAGAACAGCCCTGAATGCAGTCTCGGAACACTGGGAGGTGTTTGTCCAAAGCATACTGGGCAGGGCGACCCTTCCAGATTGGGAGGAAATGTGGGCAGCTCTTCGCCAAGAAGAGATCAGAAGGCTAAGCAAGGCGGGAAGCAGTAGCAAGGAGATCATAATCAAGGAGGAAGAGGAGGATGATTCCCTAGCATCTGAGGGAAAGCAGAAGAAACAGAAGAAGAAGGACCTCTCCAAGGTCAAATGCTTCAACTGTGGGGAACTGGGTCACTGTGTGAGCAAGTGTTCGACGAAGAAGAGCAAAGGAGAGGCTTTCGAGACCAAGGTTGCGCCAGCAAGGGCAAAGAAGGAAGTGGAGACAAATGATGACTGTGCCATGAGTGCTCACACGCCACTTGAGTGGAAGTGGGGAGACATCGAACTGTAGTCAGACAGACTACAGGCGATGAGGAGTAGGATCCTTGAGGTACCCAACCTCTTGGATTATACCTTGCTACAGGAGCCCCGAAGAGGAGTAGCAGGACTAGCGGATGTCAATAGAGACAGACGCGGATGGAGCGATAGAGAGAGCTACAGTGCAGGAGTCCCAAGACAGCATGAGGCAGCAGTGTGAGATGCACAGAGTTGTTGCAGCAGTGCAGAGGTCAGAGAGGGTGCACTTGTTAGTGACAGAGTGAGCTTCAGCATCGGGAGTGCTTCCAGCCTGACAGAGATGTCAAAGTTGGGAGATCAGTTGCTTACATCTCAGTAACTGAGTTGCAGTGCAGCAATGGCAGTGGCAGGGCCATGGGCAGCAGCACGAATGCAGAGGGCGCTGTCATACGGAGGCAGCAGTGGCAATGGTAGGGCCATGGGTAGCAGTACATGATGCAACAATGGAGAGGATGTTGGGCAACAAGCCTAGCATCAGCACAGGGACCGATGCTGAATGATCAGGGTGATACTCAGTGAGGAGTATTACTAGAGCACTGTGCTCGCTAAGAGGGAGTGTTGATTTGGGATAGCATCGGATGTGCTCTAGCCACGAAAATTGGTGGAAAGGCTAAAGCACACAAGATCTCCAAGACCCAAAAATGGTTTGGGCAGAGTCTAACCAATTTGGGAGATATTAAAATATTTAATATTTTTAATGGAGTCCCTAAGTCTAAACTTAGGGAAAATAAAATATTAATGTCAATTAATATAAAACTGAGTTAGAATGGTCCAAAAGTCATGGATCAGGCTAGATCTAATCTTAGCCGTTGATTAGGGACTTAATCTCGTCCGTTGAATTGTCAATGAGAAAAGTATAAGAGGAGGTTTGAGGGTCACTTGGAGAACACACCGAGTTTATCAAGAATTCGATTTTCTGGGGCAGGGCTTGCTGAGGAAATCGAAGGAGTGATCAGAGTTGCAGCTGAGGGGTAGTGAATGCAGTAGCAGAGAGGCAGAGATAGTATCGGGGGCATCAGCGCAAAAGCCAGGAGAGGGTTGACGCAAAGCCAGCTAGAGGCCACGCAAAGGCAGCCAGGAGCTACGCAAAGCTTGAGGAGGACCAGCATAGGAGACACAAAGGCTCCAGAGGCTGATGGAGAGCCCAAAGAGGTTGATGCTAGGGCACAAAGGTTGATGTTGGGCCAGAAAGGTTGATGCTAGGAGATTTCGTGGGGCAGATTGGGGCTGATATCTTTCTCCCACTGAGTGGTACTACTGCCGAAGGCATTCTCTGTTGGGTGAGCCAATTTTGGCACCCAGATTGTATTCTGAAACTACTTAATAATAAAACCCTCAGATAGTTGCACCGGTTTTCCCGCATTGGGTTTTTTTTGGGGACATTAGTCCAAAAATAACGGTGTCACTTGTGTGCTTGTTTTTCCTTCAGTTGATGATCTGTATGTGTTGATATTGTACTTGTATTTATTTTCAACATTTACATGGTAAATAACTTATTAATTAATAGAGCAAGTAGGAAGAAATAAATCAAAAAGTACAAGAAGGATTTCTAACAGTTAGACTTATAAATTCCAACACTAGATCCAGAAATCGTTTGGGGAAATTCCACCCAGATGTAGAGATATTAAATAATTAATATTTTTAATGGGGTTCCTAAGTCTAAACTTAGGAAAATTAAAATATTAATGTGTATTAATATAATATGGGTAAAAAAATTCTATAGAACGAGGATCAAGCCAGATCTAATCTTAGTTGTTGATTAGGGACTTAATCTCGGCCATTGAATCGTTAACAGGAAAATTATAAGAGGAGGCTTGAGGGTCAGTTGGAGACACACCAAGTTGATCAAGAATTCGATTTGCTGGGGCAAGGTTTGCTGAGAAATCGAGTTAGTGATCTGTTGCAGCGAGGGAAGTTCGGCAGAAAGTCGAGAATACATATCAAAGAGGCAGAGAAAGTGTTGGAGAGACAGCGTAGAGCCTAAGAAGGTTGACGCAGAGGCAGACATGACTGATGCAGAGGCTGAGGAGGCCAGCGCAGAAACGTAGAGGGCCAAGAGGCTGACGCAAAGGTAGCAGAGGCTGTGCAGAGGGCTGCAGAGTTTACGCTAGGCTGTAGAGGCAACGCTGAGGAATTCTTGTGGGGCAAACTGAGAGTTGGTTAGTTGATGCAGAGCCGTAGAGGGTGAGCAATCCTTGGAGGGTGACACAGTCCCTGGAGGGTGACGCAGTTCCTGAGGGTATGTTGGAGTAGCTTTCGTTGTCCAACTAAATCAACAGTCGAGGTTGTTGTGGGACCAATCATCTGGTTGCTGATTAGCCGCAATATCTATCTCCGAAGAAAAGGTACTTTGCCAACGAAAATCTCTGAAGGGTGAGCCATTTTTGGCACCCTAGTTGTATTCTGAAAAACTGCATAATAATAAAACCCTCATATCTGTTGCACCGGTTTTCTTGTATTGGGTTTTTCAGGGGACAATTGTCCAAAATAACGGTGTCCCTTGTGTTGTCTCGGTTTATTTCAATTGTTGAATGTATATGTGTGAAGGTTCCATTTGTGTTTATCTCAGTATTTATATTTATAAATAAATTGTTAATGGAAAGAACAAGTAGGAGATAATAAACCAGATAATGCAGTAGAGATTTCTAATGTGTCGAACTTAGAAATTTCCACATTTCCAAACCTGAATCCTCAAAGAATAGTGATCTTCCTCAACCACTCTTATCTTGGACACTTATCCTATCCTCAAAGAGTGTCAGTCTTGTTGGGAATCACAATTGTCGTTAGAACAAAACCCGTAGGCGTTAGTCAACAATCGCATCACGAGAGATAAGGATCCACGAGAGGCGGTTAATCCATGTCGTGAAACACACAGGGAGCGTTGGTTTATCAAATGTCCAACAATCTCGCCCCTAACGGACATCAAGTGTGTATCGAACTCGTGACCTGTGCTCTCATACCACTTGTTGGGAATCACGATTGCCGTTAGACCAAAACCCGCAGGCGTTAGTCAACGATCACATCGCGAGAGATAAGGATCCACGAGAGGCGGTTAGTCCATGTCACAAAACACACAGAGAGCGTTGGTTTATCCAATGTCCAACAGGTCTCTTTCATTTCTTGGATGTTCCATCCTCAAGGAAACCATAGATGCTTATCCAGTCCTCCACCATTCTTTCTTCAAGGCCTTCGCTTACACTTACAGTTGTTAGTAATGGTCAAGTGCATGACACATGAAGACAAGAATGCACATGTGATGTTCGGCATCACTCCCTCTCAACCAAAGAGGATCTTTCTATTCTCCTTTTCACTTGAGAATAGATCCTTGCTCCTATTCTACGAGACTCATTTACTTCCTCTCAAATTTAGAGGAGATTCCAGACCTCCTTTTAATTTGGAAAGTCACCATCACAAGCCTTATAGCTTGTCTTAACAACCGCATGGCTCCTTCTTTCCTCTACATATCACTATACCGAGCTTGCTTCTTTTCGTGGTATAATGGAGTCATCTTCTTCCTTTGAATTTGTGATAGGTTTTAGGTCATTAATCTTGCACATCACTTTCATGTTGTCATTTTTTATGAAGGCATTATATTGAACCTTCCCAAGTTTCCAGCTGGTCATAACTTCCTCAAGAAAGTGATCTCCTTTGACCTTCAAGTTATCTTCTCACACTACTACCTTTCAATCCCAAGATGAGCGCATCTTGACTTCACAATTACCAGGTACCAGGTATTGAGCTTCCCTCAACATTCTTCATACATTTCATTCATACAACTGAACTTGCCTCAACTGTCACCATACAACATCCTTCCAAGTACCAAAACAATATCTTAACCAGATAACCAACAATAAATACTAAAATCAAACTTACCTCATTGTGACAACTTTCTCATCATCAACATCTTCAAGGTCCATCTCCATATGATTTTGCCTTCATGCATCAGAGTGCCCAAGGATCAAACTTGATTACCAAGTTACCATTCTCTTTCAGAGATTATACTAGATGTTGATCACTAATATATGCATATATTCTAGCGAGAAACTCTTAATATTCTATCCATTCAGAGTAAGTCAAACTTATCTTCTTAGGCATCATATGTATATGAAAGATTCACTAAGCATGATCTACTTTTCTTACAGGAATATATGAATCCTACCCAAAAGTTACGTCAAACATGCATTCTTAATCTTTCACACAATCATTTAGCAATATGTAAAATGAGCCTCCAACTTGATCGATTACAATCCTTCATCCCTTTATGAATATTATTTCCAAACAATATGGAATATATACTAATCCTTGTCATAATGCATTTTTCCAAGAACCTCCTAAAGTGATGGTTCTTATAGGATCTTGAGGATCCACCTTGGCAAAATGACTACCTCTAACATAATGTTAGACAATTTATGGAAGAACATTATGCAAAATGGTCCCAAATTTCTCATTCTTGAAATCTGAGATGATTCTTGTAACAATTCAATTAAGTAGACTCTCAATATGCTACTATCACATGCTTTTATCTATAATGCCATACAAAAACAAGATACATGCTTACTCCTTTGATCAATTTCTTTAGGGTCCTTACATTTCCCTCCTTCCATCATGCACATTATTACAAGGACTACTTTGCGTATCCATCCTTTTCATTTTTCTTCCTTTATTATGTACCTGCAACATTCACTGACAAGTACAACCAAGCAAAATATATACAAGTGCAACAATATGATGACAATCTGGGGTTTCCATGGATTTCATACAGGGTATTCTCCTAGGATTCTACAAACCCTAAATTCCTTTGATATTTCTCTTAGAAACATCATCCCTAGGGTTTTGATGTCATATCCTAAATCTCATCCAATTCCTTGCTAAAATTTACCATATACCCTATATTATATGCAAACCCTAGAAGTCAAGAGCTAGGGTTTCTATGAGGGAAAAACAAATTAGGGTTAAGGTTTTTCACTTAACTGGGGTTTTCTATTCCAAGTCCCATCTAGGGTTATTAGATATCAAAACTTGCAAAGGTCATAAACCCTAGACTCTAGGCATACAAAGCATGCCATAAAACCCTAATTACATAATAGAGCCTTTATAACTTTGAAGTGCACATAAAACAATTTTGTACATACCTCAAAGATTTGATGACTTATTCTTTTAACAAAAGTTACCATACCTTTTGTCCTGAAGATCCTAATGCATAAAGCTTGGTCAAATTGTCTTATACAATTTTTCCTCCATTGTAGGCTTGTTCCAAGATTCTTGACAACATACAAGAATCTTTTAAGATGCTCTTCCCAAGGTAGAAATCTACTGCTCCTCTAGAATTATGGTTAGAAACTGCGGCACATGCTTCTACAGATCTTCAAACTAGATCTCTATTATAACTCCTTTCTTCAAGCGAGTTTTGAATGGTATACTGCAATTCCTCCTCACTTTGTCATCTTTTACCAAGATGTTTGTTACCTCTATCTGAAGTTTCACCATACTTTTTGCCCTCAAACTAGAGCTTCCAATAACCACAAAAGTAGCAGGTCTATCATTCTCAAAATATGCAGACTATATCCTCTTCAGGATGCCATACTTTCTTGAACTGTAGAACTTCTTCTATCTTTTGGATTCCTTTAGAATTTTCGGGATTGAGGTTTATTGGGTGAGTCCAGCCCTTTGGTTAGGGCTTGCCACCATCACTATAAGGACCTTGATACTATGAAAATTCAAGAATCCTTGAATCACTACTACAACAACTGATTATATTTCTCCTACTCAATCAAGTTATTTACAATATTATACAGTAAACATCGAAACAAATACAATTATAGCCTTCACAACTTTAAATAATATGTGGAAAAAATAATCTGAGCAAGAAAGAAATAACACACACAAGTAAAATCGTTGTTTTTGGACCAATGTCCCTGAAAAACCCAATGCGGGAAAACCGATGCAATAGCTGAGGGTTTGTGTTATTATGCAGTAGTTTCTAAATACAATCTTTGGATGCCTTAGTGGCTATCCAATACAGAGAATCTGACTGACAGAGAGATGAGTGAGATATACCTCATACTATCACTGGCGATCCAGTACTGATCTAGCCACTGAATGGCTAGCCCCTAGCTGCCTCTACGAAGTTTTTGCACTGCTCTGCGTCACTCCTTTAGGCTGATCGATTCACCTCTAGAACTTTGACTTTCTGCCCTTCCAGTCTCACACCCCGACTTCAGGATCTGGAACTCAATTCTCCAACAAATTTCGAGTCTCGTCTCAGGCTCTACAATGCTTCAACGTGGCCCTACACTGCCCAATGTGGCTCTGCACTACCTCTTCTGGATCTCTCTCTGCCTCCTCTATCTTCCTCCGAAAACTATCCCTGCCCCTCACTGCAAGAAATCACCTCGATCACTTCTCCAGTAATTGTTGTGCTTCTCTCTTCAGAAATTGATCTCTTGATCTCTTACTCGTATTTTCCTAATGCTCATCAAGCCTCTTCTTATAATCTTCTCATTGAGTAACCAACGGCCTAGATTAGATTCTAATCAATGGCTTACATAATATTGACTCGATCTTTGTCTTCTTCTAGAAGATTCACACCCAATTTCATTAATACCCTTTAATTATTTAAATTTCCTAAGCTTAGACTTAGGAACCCATTAAAAATAATTAATTATTTTAAATAAACCGTTTCCGGGTGGAATTTCCCAAAACGATTTCTAGGTATTCTAGAATACATGTGCCTTAGCTTCCCTGCAAATTTTGAGGCTTAGAGCACATTCGATGCTACCAAAAATTAACATTCCCTCTTAGCGAGGAAGTGCTCTAGTAATGCAACTTGTTGAAGCATCACCCTTCTCTGTAACATCTCCTTCTGCGGTGCTTCTGTCTAACATCACTACCCACCACCTACTACGCAAATGATGCATACGTACTAGTGCTAGCCTTGCCACTGCCAACACTGCATCTACACTACAACCCTCCCCTACTGTTGTTGTTGCTGCAATAGCAACGAAAAAGCATCCAAAATACTGAATCGAAGGTGTTCAAAATGACGCATCTGCTGCTAAAGTTCTAATTGTTGCTAGTCTTTGGAGTGTCATTGAAGCCACTGTGCTGTTGCAGACTATGCTCTGTGCCAACACAAGCTTTGCGCTATTCAGATTTTGGGGCTCCTAGCCACTGCGTTGTTGCGGAGACAACACTCCTCTACACAAACTGACCCTGGTCCATCCTGCTACTTCTGATATGGGCTAGCGTAGCAAAGTATTGATCCAAGAGGTGGACTCCTCAAGGATCCTGCCCATCTGCAGTTCTTTCGAACTACAATACTAGATCACCCCACCTCTGCCTTGGAGGTATCTGGGCAACCATGGCAAACTCCTCCTCCTCGATCTTTGCAGTTGCAACCTACGGATCATGTTTATCATCCTTGTCCTTCTTCTTGAGAGGACACTGTGTAGCGTAGTGACCAAATTCACCACACCAGAAACATTTGATCTTTGAGACATCTTTCTTCTTCTTCCGTTGCTCCTATTGCCCCTTTGATCAAGGGTTGCATTCTCTTCCTCCTTGGGCTTCGTCCCACTATTGCTACTGCCATCAAGTTTGCACTTGACTAAGTCTCGCCTCATCTCTTCCTGCTGAAGAGCGGCCCATATCCCTTCCCAATCCAACAATTTCTCTCTGCCCAGGATACTCTGGACAAATAGTTGCCATTCTTCTGAGACTGAATTCAGGGCCAATCTCACCATCTCCGTAGGCTGAGGTGTTGATCCTACAGCTACCAACTAATCTCGGACTTCCTGAAGCTTCGATAGCAATGAATCAATGTGTTCCCCTCTCTCCATCCTTGTTGATCTCAACTTCTCCTCCAAGTACATCTTTCGCTGCTTGGAATATCCTTGATATAGCGTAGCCAAGTCATCCCACATCTCTTTGGTCGTCCCTTTGCCAACAATGTGACATACAACGTGATCCCTCACTCCATTGAGGATCAACTGCTTGGCCTTCACCATCTCAACCTTGTACTTTTTGAGTGGATCTACATCACTAGGTACAACTACCACACTATCGACATACATCTTGAGATCATGCTCATCCAGAAGGCATGAGATCCTAGCCTTCCAGATCACATAGTTGGATGCTCCATCCAACCGATCTTGATCTCTCATCCTGTTAGTTGCCATCTCTGCCAACAAAATGTCGAATTTTCTCCTCTCTCATCTGCATTGTTGCTGGGCTAGCCTACGCTCTCCCTACTAGACTTAGTAGATCTACTCCTCTCTACTACTACTAGTAAATGAGAAATTGAATTCCCTGGTTAGGAATTCTCTGAGGAAGAAATTCCCTCAAATAGTGTCTCCTTCCCTCTTCTGAGGTTTTTCTGCCCCAACAATTGCTACAGAAAACTGTGTCTCAGCATAAAACTACTCTACGTTGAATCTGCTACTACGTCGTTCCCTCTGTTGTTGACAAATCTCAATCCGGAAATCTTACCTCTCTATCAACTCACTCAAAGAGAGAGTTTCCTTGAAAAATTTTCCCTCCTGGCTTAGACTGCACAATCCCTCTAGGGATTCGATATGCTGCCTACGCAGCACTTCGATCTCCCTCCTCCTCTTAAATTTAGGCTCTTCTAATCTGCTCTTCTTGCTTCACCAGTGTTTTGATACCCATGTGAGAATTCGAGAATCCCCGAATCACTACTACAGTAACTGATTATATTTCTCCTACTGAATCAAGTTATTTACAGTATTATATGGCAAACATCGAAATAAATAAAACTGTAGCCTTCACAACTTTAAATAATACGAGGAAACAAGAATCTAAGCAAGAAAGAAATAACACACACAAGTGATACCGTTGATTTTGGACCAATGTCCCCGGAAAAGCCCAGTGTGGGAAAACTGGTTCAGTAGCTAAGGGTTTGTATTATTATGCAGTAGTTTATGAATACAATCTTTGGATGTCTTACTAGCTATCCCATACAGAGAATCTGACTGACAGAGAGATGAGTGAGATATACCTCACACTATCACCAGCGATCTAGTACTGATCCAGCCACTGATGGGGAGCCCCTAGCTGCCTCTACACAATCACCGCGTTGCTCTGCATCATAGCTTCTAGAAATTGTGTCACTCCTTCAGGCTGATCAATTTGACTCTAGAACTTTGACTTTTTGCCCTTTCGGTCTCACACCCCGGCTTCTGGCTCTGGAACTCGATTCTCCAGCAAATTTCAGATCTCCTCTCAGGCTTTGCGCTACCTCAGCGTAGCCCTACACTGCCCAACGTGGCTCTCCGCTGCCTCTTCTAGATCTCTCTCTGCCTCCTCTGCAATGTATCCTCGGATCAGGATCTCTTCCTCTGAAAACTATCCCTGCCCCTCACTGCAAGAAATCACCTCGATCACTACTCCGACAACTGTTGTGTTGCTCTCTTCAGAAATTGATCTCTTGATCTCTTACTCAATGTGTTTTCCAAATGCCCATCAAACCTCTTTTTATAATCTTCTCGTTGAGTAAACAACAACCCAGATTAGATTCTAATCAATACCTTAGATCATATTGACTCGATCTTTGTCTTCTTCTAAAAGATTCACACCCAGTTTCATTAATACCCTTTAATTATTTTAATTTCCTAAGTTTAGACTTAGGCACTCATTAAAAATAATTAATTATTTTAATAAAACTGTCTCCGAGTGGAATTTGCCAAAATGATTTCTAGGTATTCTGGAATACATGTGTTCTAGTCTCTCTGCAAATTTCGACGCTTAGAGCACATCCGATGCTACCTAAAATCAACAGATACAAGGTTTAAAATGCCTCTTTATCATGCGATCTAGAGTCCTCTTTTATGCCTCTTCCCTTTGCTACCTCTTGAGGGTTGATGTGCAATGTTTGTAGCCTAACGTCCCCTTCAAATCAAGGCTATAGGACACTCAAATTTCTTGCAATAGTACCTGAAACATGACCTTATTTCTGAGGTTTGTCCCAAGCATCAATTATGCCCAACGTGTTGAAATTTCTAAGTCTAACCCATTAGAAATTCTTCTTGTACTATCTCGTTTACTTCACCTACTTGTTTAATTACTTAACAAGTTATTTACCATGTAAATACGGAAAATAAACACAAGTACAGTATCAACATTTATAGATCATCAACTGAAAGAAAACAAGCACACAAGTGACACCGTTATTTTTTGACCAATGTCCCCAGAAAAACCTAATAAGGGAAAACCAGTGCAGCTATTCAGAGGGTTATATTATTATGTAGTTTATCAATGTACAACTGGGTTTCTCTGTCGAGTGAATCAGTTTGGCACCTAGTTGTACTCAAGGATATACTGCATAATAATAAACCCTCATAATTGTTGTACCGGTTTTCCCGCATTGGGTTTTTCCGGGGACAAGTTGTCCAAAAATAACGGTGTCACTTGTGTGTTTGTTTTCTTTCAGCTGTTGATCTGTAGATGGTTGAGACTGTATTGTGTTTGTTTCGTTATTTATATGTTTTAAATAACTTGTTCATAATTAACAAGTAGAAGAAATAAACCAGAACAATACAGATTAAATTTCTAACGGATAGACTTGGAAATTTCAACATGTAACAACCTAGGTAAACCTATACTTTGATGACAAATTCCATCCTAGGAGGTTTTTTTAACCTCGCTAATTACCTATGTTTTTTAACACGACTAATCAAAGGAGTGTTTTCCCTCTAGCTTAAACCCCAAAGCTAGGGTGAAATTTGTTGTCATATTATTAGGTGAGTCCTAGTGTTTTTAGTCGAGTCTGATGTAAAAGTGGTTTGGGAATAATTTAAGCTAATTAGCTTAATTATTTTATTACAAATTACTTGGTTTACTAGATCATATTGTGTCACAGATGGGTTTTGAGGGTCTAATCCAAATGTGTATTCCCTCTTTGAGCCTTGTAAATAAAAAATCTTATGTATTAGAGGGTTGAAAAAAAAATTAGTCCCCTCATGTGTAAATTAATTAATTTTTCTGTCAAAATAAAATTAAATCCTAAGCCAAAAAATTAATTAATTAGAGTGAAAATTAAATTGTCTAAGAAAATAAATTCTCCAAATGGAAAAATTCGTGGGTCTTGAAATAATCAATTTTTAAAGGTCTTCCACCAAGGGAATATTCTATACTTCAAGAAAATTTGGACCCTTGGACCTTGGCAGTTAGGTCAAAGTTAAATGTTTTAGGAAATTAGCTCTAAATAATTAAATTTGAGCTAATTAAAATGGAATTAAATGATAAATTCGAAAATTCTTCAAAAATAAAAAATGAAGGGCCAAGATTAAAAGATCTTTAAGTGTTTATCAACGGCCAAGATTATTTTGACAAAGATCAAATAAACTAGTTGTTATTTTTCCATTTGGAGAATTTATCTATACATTAGAGAGTCAATTGGGTCTCTAGTCATCCTGATCTCTGTCTAGAATTGTTGTTGAAGCATTTTGTAAACTATTTTCCCACTAGGAACTATTTTTTCTACTATAATAAAAGACTTGGGGTGCAACTCGAAGTGTTCTTGTTCGTTGATCTGTGGTATGTATTGACTACGGGGTTCTTATGTGGTGCTTTATATTATTATTTTGAGATAATACATAGTGTGTGAAGGTACTCAATCCTTGGTCTCCAAGTTCACAGACTGTGGGTGGGGGTTATTTTGCTTGGATCCCTAGTTTTTATATGGTAGATTGAATCTTCGCTTGGGCTATAGTGAGCATTAATTTTTCTTAAGCATGTTAGCCATTCTTTCAAGGAAAAAATATCATAGAAATTATTTTCTGCAAATCTATTTTAAAAACCCATGTGTATTTTGTAAATAAATTTTGTAATTTAAATTGTAAATTATTTTTCTAACTTGGGTTGGGGTTTTTAGATTCATTTTGTATATATTTGGGGTTTTGGGTGTTGTAAATTTTATTTTTGCAAGTTAGACCAAAGAGTCAAGTGGAAGAAGAGCTAGATCTAGGCACTTGAGGGTAAAATCTAATCTCTTGGAATATTTTGTGGGGTTTCCATGGAAGAGTTGTCAGAAAATCAAAGCGCTGAAGCATAAGTTTTTTTGGAGCAAGGGTTTCAATCTTTTCAGGGCTTCTAGCCACAGTTTTGTCTTCCTAGGCCTCAACATCAACCTTTCTCCCCCCAACTTTAGCCTTATTAGGCATAGTGTTGCCTCTTTGAGGCCTTATCCTTTATCTTTTGGCCCCGATCTACCATTCTAACCCTTTTATCACTGCAAATTCGTCTCCCCTAACCTTGTTCTCCATTTTTTTAGCCTCTTTTGCCCTAAATTGACCTGAAATCCTAATTTGAAGTTTTAAGGCTAAATACTTGGCGATTTTGTAGACTTAAGATCTCAAAATTCATATTTTTCAAATGGCAACATGATCCCAAAATTTCAACCATGGGATCTTCAAAGCCTAGGGTTTGGCCTCTAAACCCTTGTTTTGGTTCAATTTTGTTACAACAGTCAAATCACTAATATCTAAGCTCTAAAATCACATTTTAATTGGTCAAAATCCATTAGAATTGCAAAATATAAATTTTCACAAGTTTTGGCCACTTTGGCATCTCTAATTTGACCTAGATCTAACATTTTAGCTTGCTGGAATTTACTACATAATTGTGGAATTCAAGTCTGAAATATTTTTTGAAGTATATACTTGATAAGGATCAAAAAATTTCAATTTTCAGTTTCTGGCAAAAACTTACTATTTTTAGACATTTTGGGCATCATATTCAGTGTTTTTAGCTTGTTGATCTATGACTACTTTACTGTTGTAATAAATCTATTAATTCTGAAATTTCTGAATCACACATTCTAAAAGCCCTAAAAATTGAAAATTTTGAGCTCTAGTGCACCTTTACTATTTGGGCATATTGACCATCTATTTTTGGCATCTTTAGCTTGTTGATCTGTGGTTGTTTACTATTGTAAACTAACAAATCAGACCTGAAATTTCACTGAATACATCATTATAAAGTGGGCTAAATAAGTTAATTTATATTTGTTGGTCATTGAGAATTTTTGTGTTTTATATCTAAGGCAAATTTCATGATTTAAAGTGGTTTCCTCACTATTGTTATAACATTGATTAAGTCTGAATTTTTTGAATATTTACTGCTGATATAAATTGTCATAGATTTGGAATTGGCTTATCTCATCTCTGCACTCAAAATCTGACATTGATTTTGTTGATTGGCATAATATCTTGTGTTAATAATCATTGGTGGATAAAGTTGGTTACTTGAAATTTACACTTGTATCTCTTAGCACTTATCTTGTTTAAGATTGCATCACAACATTGTTAAGTACTCTTGCATTAAGATAAATCTCACATAAGTACTTAAGTAACTTAAGCAATCTTAACTCAAGATAATCTCACCCATAATCTCTTGCATAAGCATACTAGGTTTAGACTCCATTAATAATTTACCTCCTAGCATAAGCTAGGTTGATAGAGATATAGGGCGACCCTTCTCACTTATGCTTGAGGGGCCTTGGCAACTCTTCGGTGGTTAACATGGTGACCTTGCAGTCGTCAGAGCTACAGTCTCTGCAACGCCGAAGACATCGGGTGATAGGAGCACAACAAAAGGTATCGTTAATCAGGGCCTAGTTTACTTCTTGTTGGCCTCCTTCCCACAACCTACCTTGGAGCCCAACTTCAAAATAGTTAAAGGAAGGTTACATCTAGATTAGGTATTTAACTAAAAATAACCAAGATCTCTACATCACACATAGGTCATAGGTTAGCATATCATTCAGGTTAGTCAATCATCTAATGCAGTGGGTGTCCATCCGGTCATTTGGTTCCATTTTACTATAGGTAATAATTTGTGACTACATTAAGGCACTAGTCTCATGCTTTAAAATTCAATCTAATCAATAATCTTGCTCGAATTTAACCAATGGGCTAGGCCATTCATCTGTCTCCCAAACAAGTTGGTTTCCAACTTGTTTTCCTTCATCTCATTCCAAAGGGACTACCCCCCATAATTTGTTGTTGGGAGACAGCTCGAACAAAGTCGGCAAAGAGCAGAGTGACAACCCCCATCTTGAGCGTTATCATGGTGCCTGTACAATCCGGGCAACAACAGGATGTTGAGGTAGGAAAGGCAGTTGATATAGTGGGTCGAGGCCTAGACAAGAGTCTAGATAGGAGGTTGAGGGTTTGTTAAAGGAGCTATAGACCTACGTGGGCTAGAACAGAAATTTGTGTGTAAATTAAGGAAAGGTTGTGGGTTGATCTGCAACCTATACCCTAGTCCAAGAAGATGGATCAGTATCATGACTCTCAAGGCTGAAGTTAAGGTTAGTCATGAGTTGTAGATTGTGTTAGAGGCTAATCATGAAGGCTAAAAGAAAGGAACTAGAGTTGTAGGCCTACTTTGGAAGCAGATGTGGCAGCAACGAGGGCTTAGGATGACCTGTTAGGGCAGGACGTAGCCTAGAACTTTAGGCTGAAGTCAGAACTAGATGTCCATGGGGTTGACCAAGTAACACAAGGGCAGATCTGTGTTGGACAGCTAGGGTAGAGTCAACTACATGGGCAACAAAAGTTATTGAGTGTTATTCATGAAGGTTATTCACAAATGGAATTGTGAACAACGAGTTTTCGAAGGCTATTATGCAGTGGTTTAAAGGACGAAACTCACTTTGAGTTGTTGAAGTAATATGACGCTGATATATGCAAGAGATCTGAAGGAATATATCCTTGTGAGCAACTTATGTGACAGAGATCTATAAGGAGCCAGATCATTATGTATAGAGGAGGCAAAGGACTGCCAGAACCGTGGATAATGTGGACTGAAAAGGCTGAAGGACAAGGGCTTCTCCAACAAGTAAGTCAGATTGTTTATCTTTATGCTCAATTTGCGTAGATTGCAGATCTATAGAAGCGCATCGCAAGACCTAGTTTTGTATACTATGTATACCAGTTGTACTAGTGATAAAGGGCCAGAACCCTAGTATGAGAGCCTCATGATTCTTTTATTGATGGATTAATAAAATAAACAAGGTATAAGCTCAAATCTTTGTGTACTTAATTGATTTCACTGCTGAAGAATTTTGTTGTGCAAAGTGTTTGTAAGTTGAGGGTTTCTAGTGTGCTTATCTGCCCAGATAGCCATAGACCAGATCTAGCGACTAGGGCGATTCAACATGGTATTAGACCTACATCGAAGAGTAGGTGGATCAAAGTGTACACAGGTAGAAAAGTAAGCCAGAAGATGTTGTGTAGGCTCAGAGGGAGTCTGCAAAGGATTGTAACCTGCCCTATGGAAGTCTGAATCTTCAGGTTCTAAAAAGATATAGGAGTTTTCAGCCCATGCAAGGTTAGCCATGAACCATCAGAGAACATTCATGGTGGTGCAAGGAAAGTCGTAGATCCTGCAAGGATAGGCATGGATCACGCTAGAAACGTCATGTTGCATGCAAGAACATGCATGCACCATGCAAGACAAATCTTGGCCTAGTACAAAGAAGTTGTGGCATATACGAGGATGGATATGGCTATGCAAGGAAAGTCATGACTCATGCGAGAATGATCACAAGCACGCAAGGAAAGTCATGGAGCTGAAAGCATGAAGGAAATACCTTCCTCACTAAGAAGGAGTGTTAGATTTTAGGTAGCTTAGAAGGTATTTCCAAGAAGAAAAACCCACCAAAAAGTAGTTTGTTGGGTGAGTTACCCAAAAGTGGGGGTTTTGACCCAAAGTAGTGGGTTTAGGACCATAAGAAATAATTATTTATCCTAAGGGTTGAGAAGTGAAAACCCTAAGTTCTAGTGATTTCCTAAATGAGCCTAGAGAAAAGTATAAATAAAGGCAAAAGGGAGAGGCCTAGACACACACTAGAGAAGGATGTAACGAACAAAGTTCGTATACTCAAAGGAATGCTCTGATACAAATGTAACAAACATGGGCCATGCCTTAACAGACATGCCTCTTCATCAACTAATCACTAGTTATTTAATCGTTAATAATGATTATTATTGTTTACATTAATTTTATTATTTTTATATGAATTATATTCATAACATTGCCTTCCTCTTCAAAAAGCTTTGTCCTCAAAGCTTATTGATGAAAGGGCTTGATCTCTTTTCTCGTTTCGAATATCTTCTCGTCTCAGAACTTTCATCATCGTTGATAAAAGATGATATGATCGTCTAAGTGATAATCAAAATTGTAAGATTGAGAATTGATTTGACCATTCTAGATTAATCTTCTATGGAACCTTCCAATCACTAGAAATTTGTAATGAATTGTTATCATAGGACTGGGTTCTGCAAACTTTAGTATCCTTTGGAACATAAATCTGTTGTTTGTCGATTTGGGGTAGCATCAGATGTGATCTAGCAACGAAATTTGGTGGAGAGGTTGGGGCACATGAGATCTCCAATACCCAGAAAGGGTTTGGGCAGATTCTAAACAATTCACGAGATATTAAAATAATTAATATTTTTAATGGAGTCCCTAAGTCTAAACATAGGGAAAATAAAATATTAATGGGAATTAATATGAAACTATGTTAGAATGGTCCAAAAGGCATGGATCAAGCCAGATCTAATCTTAGTCGTTGATTAGGGACTTAATCTCGACCGTTGATATGTCAACAGGAAAAGTATAAGAGGAGGTTTGAGGGTCACTTGGAGAATACACCAGAGTGATCTGTCATTCTATTCTCTAGAGCGGGGTTTGCTAAGAGAGATAGAATTAGTGATCAAAAGTTGCAGCTGATGAGCACTGAGTACAGAGAGATAGGGAGGCGGAAATAGTGCCCGGAGAGCAGCGCAGTAGCTAGGAAAGTGACGCAAAGCTAACCAGGGCTCACGCAAGGCCACGCAGAGCCAGCCGGGAGCTGTGCAGAGCCTCAGAGAGGCCAGCATTGCTGACATAGAGGGCTAGAGGGCTGACACAGGACCTCCTAAGGGTGACGCAAGGCTAGCGCTGGGTAGAGAGGGGGCTGATGCAGTCCAGAGAGAGGCTAACGTTAGGATTTCTTGGGCAAATTGGTGCTAATTTGTTGCCAGAAGGATTATCCGGGGTTTCAGCCAGGAGATTTGTCAGAAACTGAGAGGTATTACTACCAAGGAAATTCTTTGTTGGGTAGGCCAATTTCGGCACCCAGACTGTACTCTAATATTGCTTAATAAGAAAACCCTCAGATAGCTGCACCAGTTTTCCTACATTGGGTCTTTCCAGGGACATTGGTCCAAAAATAATGGTGTCATATGGTGTGATTTTTTTGTTTCCTTTAGTTGTTGATTTGTAATATGTTGAGCATGCACTAGTGTTTACTTTCAGTATTTACATTGTAAATAACTTGTTAAGTAAAATAACAAATAGGTAGGAATAAATTAGATAAAGTGCATGGAGGGTTTCTAAGTAAGTAAACTTAGAAACTTCAACATGGTATCAGAGCATGATTGCAGATCACAAAAGGACTAAGGACATCAGCCGAGCGAAGCAATAGCAGCAAAAAACAGCTATCCCGAGGTGACAGGAGTTGTTTCTAGCAGGGCAGCAACAAGGGAAGGGTGATGCAGTGCCTGCGTCATCAAGGGTGAGCTGAGAAGAGACAGCACAGAGGCTAAGGAAGGCAAAAGGAGCCTCATGTAGTAGTTGGGAAGGCTGACGCAGTTGGCTGAGTAGGCCAGGTTGCTAGTGTCGGGATTGCGCAGAGCCTAGGAGCTCTCACCTTCAGGTTGTTGGGGTTTAGAAGGCTGTGGAAATATTACAGAGTCGAGTTGGCGAGGTACTGTAGTCAGAACAGTACCCGACAGAGCAACGTCAAGAGGAGCTGCTACCAAGGGTTTCTGGCTGAGGAACCCAGATTAGTGGTGTGATTGCAGAAGACGATCAAAGTAAGGGGCATCTCGACAGCGGCAGAACGATTTCCAGGAGGGAAAAATCAGGAATCAGAGGGAGTCCAGAAGAGAACTTCCAGACGGCAAGTAGAGACTCAGAGGAGTCGAACAGAGAACTTCCAGGAGGGAAGTAGAGGAGCATCATGGCACTACACAGAGTAAGAGACCAGGATAGACTCGACAGAGCATTGAACTTTGCAGTCCTAAGGCCAGAATCTTATCCGTACTTGACATAAATTGTGTCAAGAACTTTGCCTTGAAGGTAATAGCTATCCCAGTTGACCCTAATGATAATGACAAGTATGAGGAGGCAATGGCAAGGGCCAAAAGCATCATCCTTGACGGGGTCAAGGATCATGTAGTACCACACATAGCTAAGAAGGAAACGGCATTTGAGATGTAGGAGGCTCTCAAGAAATTGTACCAGCGTACTTTTGTGCAAAGAAGAATGCTACTTGAGAATTAGTTGAGTTCGTACCAGATGAAGAAGGGAGAACCGATTGACACCTTCCTCGGAGGACTGAATGAGATCCGAAATCAGTTGATTGCTAGTGAAGCGACACCGGATCAGGAGTTGATGGGGAGGATAGCCCTAAATGTTGTCTCAGAAAACTAGGAGGTATTTGTCCAGAGTATATTGGGCAGAGGGACTCTCCCACCTTGGAACGAGATGTGGGCAGCTCTTCACTAGGAAGAGATCAAAGAGCAGTCGAAGACGGGTAGCAGCAACAAGGGGATCAAAGTCAAACAGGACGAGGAAGATGTTGCCCTAGCATCTGAGGGAAAGCAGGGAAAGCGGAAGAAGAAGGATCTCTCCAAGATCAAGTGCTTCCACTGTGGAGAGCTGGGTGATTATGCGACCCAGTGTCCAAGGAAGAAGAGTAAGGGAGAGTCTTCCGAGACTAAGGCAGCACCAACACAAGCAGAAGAGGAAGTTTTGACAAACATGACTGTGCCACGAGTGCACACGCACCACCTGAGCAGAAGTGGGGAGACATCGAGCTATAGTCAGGCGGACTGCAGGGGATGAGGGACAGGATCCTCGAAGTACCCAGCCTCTTGGATTAGACCTTGCTATGGGAGCCCCGAAGAGGAGTAGCAGGACTGGCTGATGTGGGTAGAGACAGATGCGGATGGGGCAGCAGAGAGTGCTACAGTGCAGTCCCGAGACAGCACGAGGCTAGCAGGCTACAGCAGTGCAAGAGGCACAGGAATGTTGCACCAGTGTAGAATGGCACAAAGAGGTGTGCAACAGTGCGAGATGCAATGAGTTGTTGCAGCAACACAAAGGTCAGATAGGGAGCACTTGTCAGCGGCAGAGGGAGCTTCAGCATCAGTGGGTGCCTCTAGCCCAACAGGGAGGTTAGATTGGGAGATCAGTTACTTACTTCTCAGTAACTGAGTTACAGTGCAATAGTGGACAGCACAATGCAACATGATGAGAGGAGGCGTAGTGTGGATGCAGTGCTAGGAGAAAGGACCAACAGCAGCACAGATGCAAAGGGAGTTGTCATACAGATGCAACAGTGGCAGTGGCAAAACCATGGGCAGCAATACAGGATGCAGCAGTGCAGAGGATGTTGGGCAGGAAAGCCTAGCATCAGCACAGGTACCGATGTCGAATGATCAGAGTAATACTCAGTGAGGAGTATTGCTGGAGCACAGTCCTCACTAAGAGGGAGTGTTGATTTGGGGTAGCATCGAATGTGCTCTAGCTAAGAAATTTGGTGGAGAGGTTGGGGCATATGAGATCTCCAATACCCAGAAAGGGTTTGGGCAGATTCTAAAGAGTTCAGGAGATATTAAAATAATTAATATTTTTAATGGAGTCCCTAAGTCTAAACTTAAGGAAAATAAAATATTAATGGGAATTAATATGAAATTGTGTTAGAATGGTCCAAAAGACATGGATCAAGCCAAATCTAATCTTAGCCGTTTGATTAGGGACTTAATCTCGATCATTGATTTGTCAACAGGAAAAGTATAAGAGGAGGCTTGAGGGTCACTTGGAGAATACACCAGAGTGATCAGTCATTCTATTCTCTAGAGCGGGGTTTGCTAAGAGAGATAGAATTAGTAATCAGGAGTTGCAGCTATGGGGCATCGAGTACAAAGAGACAGAGAGGCAGAGATAGTGCTGGAAGAGCAGCCCAATAGCCGGGGAAAGTGATGCAGAGTTAGACAGGGCCACGCAGAGGCAGTCGGGAGCTGCACAAAGCCTCAGAGAGGTTAGTGTTGCTGACGCAGAGGGCCAGAGGGTTGACGCAGGGCCTCCTAAGGCTGACGCAGACCCATCCAGGGTGACGCAGGGCCAGCGCTGGGCAGGGAGGGGCTGATGCAGTCCAGAGAGAGGCTGATGCTGGGGTTTCTGGGGCAGATTGGTGCTGAGTAGCTACCAAAAGGATTATCTGGGGTTTCAACTAGGAGATTTGTTAGAAACTAAGAGGTATTACTACCAAGGAAATTCTCTGTTGGGTAGGCCAGTTTTGGCACCTAGACTGTACTATGATACTGCTTAAAAAGGAAACCCTCAGATAGCTGCACCAGTTTTCCCGCATTGGGTTTTTCCAAGGACATTGGTCCAAAAATAATGGTGTCATATGGTGTGATTGTTTCTGTTGCCTTTAGTTGTTGATCTGTAATATGTTGAGCATGCACTAGTGTTTATTTTCAGTATTTACATTGTAAATAACTTGTTAAGTAAAATAACAAGTAGGTAGGAATAAATCAGATAAAGTGCATGGAGGGTTTCTAACTAAGTAAACTTAGAAACTTCAACATTTTTTTCATTTTGAATGGTTCAATATGTACACTAACTTAGTTGTCTTCTCTTTTGATTCAAATGTCGATAAGGAGTTTTTTTGGTTGGACTTTCCCTTATCAAGTGTGTAGCAATTTCCTGATTTACTTCAAGTACTATTGTTGAGTTGGCTATTGAATCATCACTTGGAATTTCCATTGTTTGAATTGCAAGATCTGAATATGTTTTAACTTCTATTGGTTTCTCATATTTTTGAGTTCTGATATTGACTGGAGCAATATTTCTTCCTTTATCTTAGCCTTGGACTGTTACGACTGGAGACTTCAATACTTCTTCTTGCGTAAGTTATTCTAACTTGTCATTTAGTGACTTCTCGTCACTTTTAAGATTCTTTATTTGCATAAGGAAGTTTTGGTTATGACTCCTTAGATGTAAAATCTCTCCGTTTGACTTTATTCTTCATATCTTTCTCATCTTTTATATTTTTTATTTGTTCTAATAACCTTTGATTAAAGATTTTTAATGCAACTTTTCTTCTTCCTCTTCCAATAGATTCTTGTTGAATTTCTTTTCGAGAGATTCATTTTCTTCTTCTAATTTTTCCCTTGTTTCAGTGTAGCGGTCGAACGCTCCCTGGAGAAAAGTAAAACTAGGGCTTCGCGCCTCTGCCTCCAATAATGAATCCGTCTATGGGTTAATGCACATATTATATATGTCATTACAGTTTAGCAGACTTAGCTGTATGGGCATATGTCATGAGGCTTATGGTTGAGCCCCTCCGGTCCTCAAATTAGATTGCGTAATGACGTATATAAAGAATGACTGGAATCACGAACAAGTTTTAGTGACACGCCGCCCATCCTGAAGAAATAGGAGGCGTGGGCCCTCCAGCAATTATGGTCGAAACATAAGCCAGCCACGGGTCGTGCGACAAAATCACACCCATAATGAAAATGACCCCTATAAAGGAGTAGGGGCCCTTCCCGGTCACGATCTAGGTAGGAGCAATGGTCCCAATTATTTGGACTTCTTCACCTTCTCAAATAATTATTTATTATGGTCCCTTGGACGCCAAATTTCTTCATTACTTTCTATTAATTCTTCATAAAACCAATCTTCGAGATCTTTCTATTTCTTTTCGATGCTTCGTTCTTTTGTTGAAGTTTTACGATTTCTTCTTTTAATCTTTTAATCTGCATCTTTGTATTGTTGAAAAATGTAACTAGGTTCACTCTTCATAATGACATATGTAATTGTGATTTCATGTAATTGATGAAAAGAAGAAAAATAAAATTATTATTGTAATGCTTGTCTCATTGGTTTCATGACCAAGGAATTTTATTTTTTGTATGACTCCCATTGTGAGTCCTTAGGATTGGTCATAAAATCAAATTGAGTCAATGTCATGTATGAAGGACCCTTCTTGGGCATATTACATTTTGTATGAGTCATTAGATAAGAACAATTAGCCCTCCATGACCAAGCAAAGTCTCTTGCTGAAGTTGACTTCAAAAAGAAATAATATAAACCCTCCAAAGGACATGTGGGCTCACATACATGTCGGCTAATTACAGAAGCCAACCACTATGAATAGGCAGCTTGGCCTATGTTCAAAGCATAGAATTTCGGCGATACAGTTCAGTCAAGATCTGAAGTGTGAGGGTCATCAAGAGAGACGAATTACCAATGAGAAGGAAAGAAAGAGAAGCGAGGTATTTTGTGTTGATTTGGGACTATTCTATGGGCCAACTTACCTCCACACACACGAAATTGTAGACTTATATATTGCAGAAATGAAGGTCAAGGAAAGGTGAAGTCTATTGAAGCAGTAAAGGCCAAGAAGAGGAGAATTCCATTGCAGTAGTGAAGGCCAAGAAGAGGAGAAGTCCATTGCCACGGTGAAGGCCGAAGTCTATTGCGGCAGTGGAATCCAAGGAGAAGTGCAATCCTCCTAGGGAGCTGAAGTGGAAGAAGGTCGAAGGTCTAAAGTAGAAGGAAGCCAGACTAAAGAAGAAGTCGAGAAGGAGTAAAGAGCAAAAGGTTGACTATCATTGACTAAGGATCTAGTCTGTTGTAGCAGTGGAAGCCAAGGAGAAGTGCAGTCCTCCTAGGGAGCTGAAATGGAAGAAAGCCGAAGGTCTAAAGCAGGTGAAAGCCACGACTAAAGAAGAAGTCGATAAGGAGGAAGGAGCAAAAGGTTGACTATCGTTGACTAAGGATCTTGTGTCGTGGTCTTGGAGTGGTAGATAGGTCAAGGGTCTTGGTCTTGGTATTCTTCAATTGGAATTCTATAAGAAGAATTTGTCTAGATTTTCCTCTCAAAGAGTGAGAGGTTTTGGCCCTAACTAATAGCTTATATTCTGTGTCTCTTGTCTCTTTATGGTTTTTGCATTGGTAGTTGTGTGATGAATGTTGATTTTTGTAGCATCGGATGTGTTCTAGCCACGAAATTTTGTGGAGAGACCAGAATTCATCTATTCTCCAAAACCATGAAATTGTTTTCTAGAAATTCCACCTAGAGACGACCTAATTAAAATAATTAACTTTTTTTAATGGTTCCTAAGTCTAAACTTAGGAAATCTGGGTAATTAAAGGGTATTAATTAAGTCATGGTGAGAATCTTATTGAAGAAGACATAGATTGATTTCTAGTTAATCTTAGCCATCGATTATGTTTTAATCTTGGTCGTTGGTGTTCCAATAGAAGATTACAAGAAGAAGTCGATGGGTAGATGGAGAAAACACCAGGGCAGATACTTAGTTGCTCAAGCAGATCAATTTTCTCAATGGCTGAAGTTCAGCAAGAGAAAATCGAGTAAGAGAGTAAGTTACAGGTGGGAGAGAGAGGGCATTAGCAATAGTCTAAGATCTGAAAATTCTATCACTGCAGCAACTAATTTACTTTTCCTACTTATTTCACCATAAGTTATTCATAAGATTACTTCAACAAACATTAAAATAAATACTGCTGCAGATATCACACCGTAATACAGAAACAAACATATGCACTAGAATCAACACATTGACAATTATTTTGGACTAATGTCCCCGGAAAAAACCAACGTGGAAAAACCGGTGCAGCAAGGGAGGATTTTATTATTCAGCAATTATATAGTACAACAGGGTGCAAAACTGGCTTACCCACAGATAGACAAATTCTCCAGCACTTCTACTGAACCCGACGTAGGCCCTACTGACCTCTGCGTCAACCTGAAACCCTTTGTGTCAGCCTACTGAGGCTTTACGTAGCCTCTCTAGCCTTCTACGTCACTCCTGTAGCCTCTGCGTGGATGACGCAGGCCTTGCTGGCTCTGCACAGTCTCTGCTGCCTCTGTGTGACTTCCTCTGGCCCCTGCATCTGCCTCTTCTGCCTCTGCGTTGATCTCTCGTCTCTTTGTTCCGTACTCACTACCTCCTGACTGCTCTCCAGACCACCAGTTCAATTTCTCAGCTAACACCGCTCCAGAAATTGAACTGACTAGTCTCCCTCAGTGTATTCTCCAAGTGACCCTCAGGTCTCCTCTTATACTTTTCTCGTTGACAAATCAACAGCCGAGATTAAGTCCCTAATCAACGGCTAAGATTAGATCTGGCTTGATCCATGTCTTTTTGGACCATGCTAACACAGTTTCATATTAATACACATTAATATTTTATTTTCGCTAAGTTTAGACTTAGGGACTCCAGTAAAAACATTAATTATTTTAATATCTCCTGAACTGTTTAGAATCTGCCCAAACGCTTTCTAGGTATTGGAGATCTCGTGTGCCCCAACCTCTCCACCAAATTTCGTGGCTAGAGCACATCCAATGCTACCCTAAATCAACATGAGAGTGCAAGACAAATCTGGAAGAGGCAACATAGAGGAGGGACACAGTTCATTAGCGGAGCGGAGTGATGCAACGATTACGTAGTCATTGTGCAGGGGGCGATGCAATGAGGACAACGAAAGGGCAAAAGGTCCTCTTCAGGGTCAAAAAATCGTTGTGGAGTATGAGAAATTAATCAATAAATTTCTCTCAGTGATTCTTCCTCTATTTTGGCTATCCATATCTTGCACATATATTATTGTTGAAGATGCACAAGTCACACTAGAGGAAATCAACACAATATGTCCTCATATGAAGTATGAGGTGGTTGACTACAAATAAGAAACTCTGATTAAAAGCTCATGGGAATGGAATTGTGAGGAAGGAAGAGATCGTGAGATATGCAACCATGATGAAGGCAATCAACATCCGAAAAGAGCAAGAATATTTGATTAGGAAATCTCCCAGAAAGATATGAAGACTCTAATGGAAAAGGCCATAGACCCTTGACAATAGATATATTTGGGAGATGTGTCAACATGTATGCAAGATGCTGAAACCTATAGAAAGATGTCATGATGAAGAGTCATCTAGTAAGGTACGATTTGATTTAATGATATGTTTTGATTTCTTGAATAATATCTCGATAAATTCATGCAGGGCTACTTACAAGTACAACTAGCATTCATGTGATGGATGGAAGAAGCATGATAAGTAGTCATATATCGAAGGTTCCAAATATGAAGAAGGCCACTTTCCATGAAGAAATGAATGATATTATGAACTAAGGAGGAAAGTGATAGATGGCTATTGCCCTACAAGGAAGAAGTTCAACTGATTTTCATGACATCAAGGAGAGAAGTTGATCAAGCAGCTGAAGGACCCATGAAGAAGAAGTTGTTGATGTATAGATGAGTCCCTAGCTAAGAAGGAGCTCTGACAAGTCCCTAACCAAGAAGGAGCTTGGATTGGATCACCCCTGATTAAAAAGGAGTGACAGATGTGTTTTTCTATTTCATGTGTCATGCACTAGACCAAGACTAACAGCCGTAAGTCTAGGTGAAGGCCATGAGGAGAAATGTAGACACATGATATCCTCCCTAGTTGAGAGGGAGCAGGGTTGCAGGAATCGCCCCCCCCCCCCGGATCCTAACCCGGAACCGCGACCCGTGCGGAAGCGTTCCGGAATCTCCACAGGAATCGCGATTCCGAAATTGAGGTTGCGCGCTTCCATGTTTTTTAAACGATTCCTGCCAATGAGGTTGCGTTGCCCCCGGAATCGCGCTTCGGCATGCGGTTCTGGCAAGAGGTGGCGCCACGCAACCTGCCCGGAAGCGCACGCCACCCGGGCGCAACCAGCACGCAACCCGCGGATAACATTTTTTTTTTTTAATTTCATTTAAAATTTAACTTAACTAAGCATGAGGGGGTGGGTTAGGGGTGGGTTAGGGTCACTTTAAGGTGAGTTTAGAAAAGAATAAAGCCCCCATTCTCTTCTCATTTTCTCACTTTGAGTTTATGAGAGTTGGAGAAGAGAAGAGAGGAGAGGAGAAGAGAAGAGAGGAAAGGAGAGGAGAAGAGAGGAGAAGAGAGGAGAGCTTGGAGGAGTGAAGAAGGAGGAGCTAGGTGAAGGAGGAGGAGCTTGGAGCAAGAGCTTGGAGGACTTCATCTACAAGAGCTAAAGAGGTAAGTTCAAACCCCAAACTCCCTTGTTTTTTTGAAAAAAAAATTGTATTTTTCTCCTCCCTCTCCTACTCTTTCCCATTGTTTCTACTTGCTCCTTTATTTACAGGTTGTCCACCACCTATATCCATATTCCAAGATGGTGTTCTTTTGGCTTCTATGTATCATTCCACTCTTGGTTTTAATGATGGCAAGGGTGAGGAATAGAGGGGAAGAGGAAGGGGATGAACTTGGTCCTAATAGTAGTGACCCAATGTATGATGAGGAGGAAGGGTTTGAAGAGGAAGGGGATGAACTTGAAGGGGACACTGAAGCACAAGATGGGAAAGGTACATCAAATCCCTTGTGGAACTATGTGACCAAACTTGAAGGGGGAAAGGGTGGTGGATCTTACAAATTTTTGTGCCCTCATGGTTGTCATGGAGGAAAACCATATACGGGTTCATATACCCGTCTGAGGAGGCATCTTTGTGGGGTGCTGGAGAGTGATGAAAAAAAGGGTTCTGTGGGGGTAACCATTTGCCCAAACATTTCAAGTGAACAAAGACAAAAATACATCCAAATAGAGATGGCTGCACAACGAAAAAACAAGAAACAAAAAACTCATTCTGAATCAAGTGCAACCTCTAAATTTGGTAGTTGCCCATCTCCTCATGGTACTTTTGCAACCTCTGGAGGTAGAAAAACAATAGGGGATTTCCTTAATGTTGCTGGGAGGGATGATGTGGATGGAAAGATAGTCCGTTTTCTTTGTGCTTGCGGTGTACCATTCAATGTGCTTCGCTCTCCCTATTGGCATGAAATGGTAAAGGCCCTCAATGAAGCCCCAAAAGGATACAAGGCCCCCAACTATAAGAAAGCTAGAACAGTGTTATTAGAAAGAGAAAAAGCTAAGGTTCAAAGAGCTTTGACACGTTTTACACATGAGTGGGTGGATTCTGGGGTATCCATTGTATCAGATGGGTGGACAAATATTAAAAATCAACATTTGATAAATGTTCTTGGTGTTTCTTCTAGTGGTGCAGTATTTATTGCATCTCATGACTCCTCCTCCATCAGTGCAACTGCACAAAACATTGCAGATCTCCTATTGAAATCAATCAAAGATGTTGGTCCGAATAATGTGGTTCAAGTGATCACAGATAATGCAGCAAATTGTAAGTTAGCAGGAAAAATTATTGAGCGTACTCATCCACACATCTTTTGGTCTGGGTGCCTGGTTCACACATTGAACCTTTTGATGCATGATATTGTGAAACACAAAGATTGTGGGTGGATTGCTGAGGTTTACAGGAAAGGGAAGCAGCTCATTAAATTCATCACAGGGCATACAAGGGTAAACTACTTCTATGGCACTTACTCCAAGTTGCAATTGCTTAAAATTGCAAAGACAAGATTTGCTAGTTATTACCTCACCTTTAGGCGGCTAGTGAGGGTGAGACAAGCTTTAACTAATCTGGTGTGTGCTGAAACATGGGATGAAATTAACACTGACACAGATGGTGCTAATGAAGTCAAGGACACTGTTCTTGACAGTTACTTTTGGTCACAGGTTAAATATGTTTTGCAATTCACCAAACCAATTTATTACATGATCAAGTTTGCAGATTCAGATCGACCAGTAATTGGGGAGGTGTATGAGCAAATGGATAGCATGTTGGGGCAGATTAAAGACATTGTTGAGCCTAGAGATACCACCTTGTACAATTATATTCGTGAAGAGGTGGAAAACCGATGGGATATGCTAAATGTTCCATTGCATGCATTAGCATATGTTTTGACACCTAAATACTATCATCCATCATGGCTTTCAAAACCAGCACCTGGGGGGGGAAGCAGGAAAAAACCACACCAAGATAAAGAGGTTCACGAAAAATATATGGCTGCATTGAGTAGATTAATCCCTGATAATGAGGAGGCTGCATTGGTACGGAGACAGGTGAGCAACTATACGAGCAACACTGGTCCATTTGGGAGCATGCATGCAATTCAAGATCGAGAGCATTTTTCTGCTCTTGAGTGGTGGAACATGCATGGAGGGCCTACTCCACTTCTATAGAGTTTGGCATTGCGGGTGCTATCACAGGTGGTAAACACTTCTTCTGCAGAGAGGTGTTGGAGCTCTTATTCTTTCATCCACAGTGTTAAAAGGAACAGGTTGAATTTAGACCGGGCAGAGAGCTTGGTTTATGTTCATTACAACTTGCGATTGTTGTCCCATTACTGTGAAGATGCAAAGTCTAATAAAGACTTGTTGACTTGGGACAAGAATCCAAAGGAGCCCAATTTGGAGGATGGAGTGTTGCGACTAGAGCAATTAGAGGATTCTCTTATCCAGGTATGTCCATTGTGGTATGAATTTTCCAATTTTCCCTTATAAAGCATTTCTCTAATTCATGTTTTTAATTTTTTTGTTAACTAGTGTTTTTTTTTTTGCATGAATTTTTTGAGCGATTCTAGGATGATGACACGGGTGTTGATATGCCACAACCCCCACCCTCATCTGGTCCCTTGGTTTCTAGGTTCCATGGTTCAACACCAACGGCAGGGGGTTCTTCTTCATCAGTTCCAGTGCCACGACTTACACAGGGACCATCTTCTTCATTGCCACCATGTGGAGGCCCGCCATCACGTTCTATTCGTGGTGGAAGGAGGAGAGATTAGTAGATATATTCACAATCTACTTCTTTTTGTCATAGATTACTCATTAGACTTGTAGACTTGTGAATTTGAATTTTGAACCTTTTTGGCTTGGCGGTGACCAAGTGACATATTTTGTAAACATTATTATTTGAATTTTGGACATGACAAATGTTGACAGTTGCTCACTTGCTAGATAAATCATAATATGCTCTATGTTTTATGTTTTATAATATGCTTAAATGTTTTATGTTTTATAATATGCTTAAAAATTTGATGTATGTTTGTAATAGCTAGAATATAGATGATTGTTGTACATACTAGTAACTACAATGGAATCATGGATGCCATATCTATCTTGATTTATGCAAAAATATGCATGTTTTCATGTCTTCTACAATTAATTTGGTATTTGGGATGTTTGTTTTGAGTATAAATGCAAAAAAATATAAAAATATATATATATATAGCAGACGCTTCCGTGGACGCTTCGCTTCCTAGATTTTTGGAAAATGACGCTTCCGCTTCGCTCCCGCTTCGTGCAACATTGAGAGGGAGTGATAGACACAACATTCTTGTCTTCACTTTAGAAGAAAGAATGGAGGATTCGATAATCATCTGGCATCTAATGCTCGTTGAGGATGTGTAAGGCATCCAAGATAAGAGCTGGCAAGAGCACCGATATTCTTTGAGGGCTAGGAACCCAAGATAAGAATAGTCCTAGAAGGTCATACTCAGTGAACACCCCGGTGGGTATGTACCTTGAGAAACAATGATGAAGATGTCTATAGTCATTGGTCTCGCCAACATTTTGCTCTGATCTAATGAGAGATAGAGTTGTTAGTCAAGGCCTTGTTGGGGAAACAATGTTGGTTACTATGATGCTATACAGATGGGTTACCAACCCAATTCTTCTTAGGAGAACTTCTTCAGATTGAGAATGACCCAATGTTGCACTAATCGTTATCAAGATAACTTCGGCACAGGGAAAAAATCGGAAAAAATCGTAAAAATCGGGAAAAAATCAGTAATAATACGGAAAAAAATCATAACATACAAAAATATTCATTTTTTTCAATGTTTTTAATATCTAAACCATCTACAACATAAAATAAATACATTGACACATAAATATGATAAAAGAACTAATATATAAGATGTTTAATATCATTTCTAGTGCTACATCACACATAACAGTGAATCATGTCCTGAATAGTAAGTCCTGACTCCTGAGTCCCAACTCGGCCTCAAAATATCAACAAAAAATATAATAATGTATCTCATATCATGAGTCATAATGTCATATACAATGAAATGAACCAAATAACTAAAGTCTAATACTACTGATTTCCTTTGCCCCTCTAGATGTAGATGTCGGTGGAGTTGGCAGTTGACTCTGCTATGCTCTAGATGCTGAAGAACTAGGAGCTACAGGAGGTAGACCATGTCCTCTACTGGTGATATGGGTAGCTTGGGTCACCTCCTCCTCCTCATATATATATATATATATATATATATATATATATATATATATATATATATATATTCCAAGATTTTTTGGATAAAAAACACGATTTTTTTGAAACAATCGGCTATAAATAAAATAAAATATTAAAAAAAAAAAAACCATGATTTTATCGCCTGATTTTATCTTTGTTTTAAAAAAATCTTGATAAAACGATATTAGCGCGATTATTTGGCGATTAGTGCAACACTAGAATGACCAAGTACCATCATTAATACCTCCCTAGTTAAGAGGGAGTGTTGAAGACAGTGTAACTAGGTTCGGTCTTCATGACATTGTAATTATGATTTATAAGAAAATGAATTTATTATTCTTTGTTGCATGGCTTTCATGAGCAAGAGGTGTATTTATTTAGTGGCTCCCATTGAGAGCCTTAGGATGTCAAAGAGTCAATGTCATATTTACAAAGTCTAAACAACCCTCCAAGACAAGCACAATCCTCCAAGACAAGCACAAGAAGAAGTCTCCAAGCTAAACGATGAAGAAGAGCAGCTATGTCGGCCTAAAAATATATATTAATGTCAAGTCGGCTCAAATAATAGACACATCCTTTCACTGTGACATGTCGGCTTATTTATGGAGACATAACAACTATAAATAGGCGTGTAGGATCACCACAGAAAGGAAGAATCTCAAACAAGCTTTGCAACTTCGGATAAGGAACAGTAACCTTGGATATCTCTAAAACTTTAGGTAATTGCAGTCAAACAGAACTCGGACTTGTCTAAGATTTCTAGAGGTTGGTTACAGGATCTCGGATGGCACGGTAGGCGCATATCTCAGACAAGTGGAACAGTGTTTTCGGATGGGTACAGGAAGGCTCATTCTCAGATGCCACTACAATTTCGTGGACAATTACAATGAGACAAATCACAATCTCATCCTCCTCGATGGTAGCAATCTCAGCACACTTATAATCATGATCTCGATATAAGAAAGTAGTCTCTATCTCAGTAATGAAGGAAGAAGCCATGATCTCACTCTCTACATATCTCAGTATATAGACCTCGATGTCATGGTGAAGGTCTCAATGGAGGAATAACACTGATCTCAGTAAAAGTGCAACAATATTCTTGGTGAAGGTGCAGCAAGGTGTCAAGATCTCAGTAATGCAATAATGATGACTTCAATGGAACAATAGTAATGAAGATGATCTTAGAAGTGACAAAGAAGAGGATTGGTGTCTTGGTCTTGGAGTGGCCTAGTAGGTCAAGGGTCATGGTCTTGGTATTCATCAATTGGACTCTCTATAAGAAGAATTTTGTGTAGGTTTTCCTCTCCAAGAGGGAGAGGTTTTGACCCTGGCAGAAAGCCAACATCATGTCTTCTTGTCTCTTTGTTTTGGTAGCTATTTGATGAACTAACGAAGATACACTCTAATAATAATAAGTGAAGACTGGAATAAGAAGAAAAATTGAAAAACACTTCACAAATAGTTATCATGCCTATAAGAATCTCGTTAACTACATTAGCCCTAGATTCCTCAACACCATGAATGCACTGCATGTGCTAGGATTGGGTATGAACCTAATTTCAGTATCCCATTTGCAGGACAAGGGGTACGATGTATACTTTGTGGGAAAGAAAGTATATGTCAAGCATCCCAACTAGAAGAAGGTGAGACAGATTGGAGCTCGAAGCAACATACTATATAGATTGCAGGTCGACTCTCCAATGGCACTAATAGGCAGTGATAACAACAATAGGAAGGAGTTGAATGAACTATGGCACAAGAGGATGGGACACTTGCACCATGGAGCTCTTAGGATGCTCGGAGAGACTGTAACAGGAGTTCCAACTCTTAGCACTGAGCACGATGATCTATGTCAAGGATGTGTACTTGGGAAGTACACAAACACAGTGTTTCCTAGAAGTGACAGCAGAGCCAATGGCATGTTGGGATTAACACACTCAGATATTTGTGGCCCTATGTTCACCAGAGTTCTTAGCCATGGCGAGTATTTCATCACCTTTATTGATGACCATTCTAGAAAAACCTGGAACTGTTGATTTCTGGTAGCATCAGATGTTCTCTAAGTCTAAAATTTTGCGGGGAGGTTTAAACACATGCATTCTCCAATACCCAGAAATCGTTTTGGGAAATTCCACCCAGAGACAGTTTTACTAAATTAATTAATTATTTTTAATGGGCGAAATTAAAATAATTAATGGATATTAATCTAAACTGTGGGTGAAACTTCTAGAAGAAGGCAGAGATTAAGTCAATATGATCCTAGCCATTGATTAGGATCTAATCTGGTCCATTGATTGATCAACGATAGGATTATAAGAGGGGGTGTGATGGGCACTTAGAGAACACACCAGAGGCAGATACTCAGTTACTCGAGTAAGATCGATTTTTCTCACTAGTTGAAGTTCGGCAAGAGAAAATCGAATCAAAGGGAGAGTTGCAAGTGAGAAAGAGAGAGAGGGCATCAACGTCAGTCGAGAGTACAACGCAAGAAGACGCAGAGCAGGGAGATCCAGTGCAAAAGTGTGACGCAGAAAGAGGCAGCGCAGGGCAGGTTGACATTGGGACTGCGTGAGCAGTCTGACGCTAGGCCAGAATGGGGAAAAGTGATGCAGAGGGTTAAAGAGCATTTCTCTTGGATCAGAGATTTGTCAGGAAGCGTCTGTAAATTTTCTCACTTTGCTTATGTTGGTTATACATTGTACAAGAGATTTTTGTCGAAGAATATAAATAAACCATCATCTGCTGCACCAGTTGTCAAGAACTGTACCTTCTATTGTCTTCTAAACCTTGATTTCCATGCCCAGCTTTGCCCAGAAATCACTCCTTCAGTTTGTTGTAACAAATTTCTCCTTCAGAACTTTTCTCCAGCTCTCAACCTCCTTTCTCCAATCTGAAGAATGAATTCAGTCTCTCTTTTCTTTTCCCCTTTTTGTTTCCCTAAATGACTTTTGGGCAACCCTAAGATCTAATGGCTCAGTTTCATTTGGATCAAGGGATGAGAATAAATGTGCATTTAATTCTCACTCTCTATTTCTTAACTCCCCCATTAAATAAAGTACCCACATTGTACTTTATGTCTAAAGTCACTTTTCACTTTATAATTTAACATTCACTTTACCACTTATAAAGTCACTTTCACTTTAAAAAGTCACACCTAGGAAAAGAATTATTTTGGACACTTTTCCCTAGGTAGAGACTAACCCATGGGAAACCACTTGTCCAAGATACATTAAAAATCAACACTCCCTCTTACTGAGGAAAGTGTTTCTCACCACACCCATTTCGTCCCTAAAATGGACATGCTTTCCTCTTGGCAAGGACTTCGTGAGAACATCGGCCACTTGCTCATCTGTTGATATATACCATTGTTGATAATATCGGCGATATTCGGAAATATCGCGATATTTTCGGCAAAACGATATATCGCCGAGAAAATATCGCGATATTTTCTGTTTTGAAAATATCGCGATATTTTCAAAATATCGGCAAATATCGGAAAATATCGGCAAAATATCGCGATATTTTGAAAATATCGGCAAAATATCGGCTATATTTAAAAATTTGAAAAAATTATTTTTTATGCTTGCCGATATTTGCCGATATTTTGCCGATATTTTTGCCGATATTGCCGATAAGATATTTTCTGGACCCTCGCCGATATTTTGCCGATACCGATATTTTCAACACTGATATATACTCCAGCTTCACTGCCCCCTTCTGAACATAGTCCTTGATGAAATGATATCTGATGTCAATGTGTTTTGACCTATCATGAAACACTGGATTCTTCGTGAGTTTAATGCAACTCTGATTATCACAGTGAATAACCGTCGGTCTCAACTCCTGATCAAATAGGCCATACAACAACTTGCGAAGCCAAATGGCCTCACAACTAGCAGCCATATACTCAGCCTCAGAAGAGCTCAAAGCAACTGACTTTTGCTTTCGACTGGACCACAACACAACTACCGAACCCAATCCAAAGCAACACCCTGAAGTGCTTTTCCTGTCAGAAGCATAGCTTGCCCAATTTGAATCTGTGTAACCTGCCAACCTCACTCCATCTCCCCGCCTATAGTCCAAACCATAATCAACAGTCCCCTGCACGTAGCGAAGAATGTGCTTTGCAGCTACCTAGTGCACCTTCTTGGGCTCAACCATGAACTAGCTATGTGTGTTCACTGCAAAGCATATACTAACCTAGTGTTGACTAGATACATCAAGGACCCAATAAGTTGCCTATACAATGTGGGATCCACCAAACTAGAATCTGAAGCATGAAGCTTCTTCCAGTTGGTGATCATAGGTGTAGACATGGGTCTACAATCTGCCATGTGAAATCTTCTCAACACATCCACAGCATACTGCCCCTGCCCCAAAAAGATATGCCCCTCCTCCTACCACACCTCAAGCCCCAAAAAGTAATGCATCAGCCCAATGTCCTTCATCTCGAACTCCATAGCAAGATCCTCCTTGCAACCACTAATCAGTCTCTCTACCCCAGTAATGAACAAGTCATCAACATACAACACAAGAATGAGTTGATCATCCCCTACAACAATGTAGGATAGGTTTGGATATGCATCACTCTTCGAGAAACCCATCTGCTGCAAGTATCAATCCTCGAATACCAAGCTCTCAAAGCTTGCTTAAGTCCATAGAGTGCTCGTCTCAATCGGCATACATGGGTCTCCCGCCTAAGTACCTCAAAGCCCTGTGGCTACTCAACGTATACCTCCTCCTCTATAACTCCGTTCAGAAATGTGGTCTTCACATCCATCTGATGGATCTACCAACCCATTTCTGCAGCAATAGAAATAAGGGACCGGATAGAATTGTATCGAGCTATGGGAGGGAAGCTCTCATCATAGTCAACTCCCTCTATCTGTGAGAACCCTCCAGCCATAAACCTTGCCTTGAACTTCTCAATGCTGCCATCCGCAACATGCTTGATCTTGTAGAGCCACCTGGAAGTCACAACTGACTTGCCCTCAAGCCTAGGCACCACTTCCCAGACATTGTTCTTAATGATAAGGGCATACTCCTCCACCATATCCTCTCTCCATACCTCCTAGCTGGAAGCCTCCTCATAGCTAGTAAGCTCAGAGTCAACAATGCTGGTAGCCTTGGCTACATCACTGCAAAACCGCTCAGGTGGCACACTCTCCCTGTTCACCCTCTTCAGAGGACCAACGGACCCCAAATCATTTAAAGTGTCTTGAATCCACTTGGGCCTTCTCTTCCGTGAAGAAGCTTCCCCATAGGGAACCTCATCCTCTGCCCCCCAGTCTGGTGAACTTGAAAGTCTACCAACTGACCATGGTGTGCTTGTACCAGCACCTATCCTCGAAGAACCTGTATTGGCAGTTGTGCCTGTGTCAGTTGAAGTGCCATGTGAACTTTGTACCAATGGACTCCCTAAAGAAGTGCTCGGTGAACTCGCCACTGTGCCCCAGATGTTACTGACACTGAAGTACCTCTTCTACTAGCCGATCTAGAACCCTGAGGGGTCCTACTCCCTGTACCTAACCTCCTTGTTGAGGAGAAGTCTGTGACTTTCTCTCATCATACTCCCGTGATCTCCGATAGGCCCTCTCCTCCTCGAACTTCACATCCCTCCTAATCACCACTCTCCATTTAGAAGGAATGAAGATCCGATAGGCCTTCGAAGTCTCGTTGTAACCCATAAAGATACCCTTCTCTACCATGGGTTCTAGCTTCGTCCTCTACTCCTTAGGGATATAAGAATATGTGAGACATCCAAAGATACGAAGATGTTCCACATGAGGCTTATCTCCAGTGAAAGCCTCCTCCAAAGTCATATTCCTCAATACTTTGTGAGGACTCCTATTCTGAACATAAACAACAATATTGCAGGCCTCAACCCACAAAAACAAAGGCAATCCCTAATCATGAATCATCGCTCTAGTAGCCCCAACAATAGCTTTGTTCTTCCTTTCAGACACCCCATTCTGCTCGGGGTTGTACAGAACCATGAACTCTCTTAATGCCCTCCTGTGCACAGAAGTCAGAAAACCCACCATCGGTGTACTCACCACCATTGTTTGACCTCAAGACCCAAATCTTCCTACCTGTCTACTTTTCCACAAGAGCTTTGAACTCTTTAAAGCGACTGAAGACCTCACCCTTGGTCTTCAGGAAATATATCCAAGTCCTCCTAGAGTAGTCATCAATGAATATAACATAATACTCATAACCACCCAAAGACACATGAGACATACAGCCACTAACATCAGTATGAATCAAGTCTAGTATACCTGTAGATCTGTTATCGCTTGCTGGGAATGGTAACTTGGTGTACTTGCCCAAAGCACACCCTCTACAGACCTCATAATGCTCGACACTGAAATCAGGAACTCCAGTAGTGATCTCCCTCAGTACTCTCAAAGCTCCATGATGCATATGCGCCATCCTCCAGTGCCATAACTCGCACAAGTCTCTACTGCTGGTGGTACTAGTGTGAGTGCTACCAGATGTGCTACTCACCAATGCTCCTGCCAACTGAAAACTAAACCTGTATAGTTTCCCAGAGGCGAAGTGATGGAGGCTCCCCTGGGATGCATCAATACCTGTCCTCTTGAGAAAGTGACGTCAAATCCCTTCTCCTCCATAGCAGACATTGAAATCAAGTTCTTCTTCATCCCCGGAACATACAAAACATCCATGACCTTCAAAAGAGGCAAAGACTCCCTCTCAAAGGTCACAGTCCCCACACCAACAGCTCTCACAGTGCAGTCATCTCCTAGTACAATCTCAATATCAAGTGCCCTCTCTGCAAGCTCTGAAAAGAACTCTCGTGCACCTGTCATATGGCGGGAAGCCCCGCTGTCTATGTACCAAACATCGGATGATGTATTCTTACTAGATGTATAAGTAATAAATGCAAAGTCTTGGTCAAACTGTGAAGCAAACTGCTCCACCTCTGTTGAATCTGTAGTACCCTTCTTCCCCTTGTTCTTCCTCTCAGGACACGTAGCAGCATAGTGTCCCATCTTCTGACATGCCCATCATTTGACTTCGAACATATCCGTATCTTTCTTCTTCTTCTTCTCCTTTCCCTTAGCCCCATCTGATAAGGCCCCTTTCTTGGCCTTTCCTTTGTTCTTCCCCCTGGCTGTCAAGGCTACATCCTCCTCATCTGCTATCTTCACCCCACCACTGCCAGTCTTTTGTATCTCATGTTGCACACAATCATCCTAGAATTTGTCCCAATTGGGAAGATTCTCCCTAGAGGTAACAACATCTCCAAAGACCTCCCAAGACTTAGGAAGTCTCGCTACAGCTATCCTGACTAACTCTGTGGGTGCAACTGTCTCACCAATAGCAGTCAAATCATCACGTACCTATTTGACCTTGCCAAGATAATGAACTACACTTTCAGCCTTTGTCATCTTGATGTTCTTCAATTGTTCTTTGAGTACCATCTTCCTACTCTCATTAGTACTCTGATAGAGAGTGGTTAGAGATTTCCACATATGATATGCATATGTGTTTCCTCTCACCTAAGGAACCACATGATCCTTCAGAGTGTCCATCAAAATCCTTTTTGCCTTTGCATTATTTTTTGTGAATTCAGCGAATTCATCTGCAGCAATAGGAGGTCCAACCACTTTCCACACTATGTCCCAAACTATTGCCTCCTCAAACACTGTCTGAATTCTGTCCTTCCAAACAGCATAGTCGGATATCCCATCCAGTATGTCCTCTATCCTTAAGAACATGGCCATGACTGCTGTCCAAAATTTACAAAACCAAGAAAATGGAGAAATCAACTTTCCAGCACACCTTGTTGTCCCAAAAATTTAGTTTGTGTGCAATTTCACCTTGCTGTCCCAAAATATTAGTTTGCTGTCCAAACTGAGTTTGTTGTCCAAAAATTCAGTTTGTTGTCCAAACTACTGTTTGTTGTACCAAACTATTGTCTGTTGTTCAAACTGCAATTTTCAGCCTGTACTTTGATACCATGTTGAAATTTGATGACTAGAAAAAAACTTCCAACAATTCCAACCCAGTTTTAATTTCACCTTATCACTCCCATTCAGTTAAATGCCCTTTCCCATAAACATACATTCAACATATAAAATTATGGAAATGAAATTTTCAAATTAAAACACATGGGACTGTCAACACATGATGAAAATAAATATAGACATAACCAGACCAGCAACACACATAAAATTACACATAGATTCTTGGTCAACTTAGACCCAGGCAAAACCCCTTCAATCTTCTCAGGGGAAAACCTGTTAGAGAGCTCTTCAAATTTATTTATCTTTCAAGTTCAGGAAAAATACATTCGCAGACAAAACAAAATAGCAAAATACAACTTATCTCTTCAGCCCAAAACTCCTTGAAAACTATGTCCACTTTGCCTCGATTTTCGTGCCCACTTGAAGCTGAAAATATGTACTATAGGGATACGACTATACGGACTGTACGGATTTTTTTCCAAAAAAATAATCAAAAACTTCTCTCGAACAGTGTGCAACTCACAACATTCAATGTTGTTTGTATTGTACCTTCTGTTGTCTTCTAAACCTTGATTTCCATGCTTAGCTTTGCCTAAAAATCACTCCTTCAGCTTGCTGCAACAAATTTCTCCTTCAAAACTTTTTTCTAGCTCTCAACCTCCTTTCTCCAATCTACTCATGAAGAATGATTTCAATCTCTCTTTTCTTTTCCCACTTTTGTTTCCCTAAATGACTTTTGGGCAACCCTAAGATCCAATGGCTCAGATTCATTTAGATCAAGGGATGAGAATAAATGTGCATTTAATTTTCACTTTCTATTTGTTAACTCACCCATTAAATAAAGTACCTACATTGTACTTTATGTCTAAAGTCACTTTTCACTTTATAATTTAACATTGACTTTACCACTTATAAAGTCACACTTAGGAAAAGAATTATTTTGGACACTTTCCCCTAGGTAGAGACTAACCCATGGGAAACCACTTCTCCAAGGTACATTAAAAATCAACACTTCACAGATATACAAATCATGCACTGAAATAAACAGAAACAATAACACAAGGGAAACCGTTATTTTTGGACAATCGTCCCCGAAAAAACCCAATTCGGGAAAACAGGTGCAGCATATAGAAGGTTTGTATTATTAAGCAAAGTTCGTGAATACAAATAGGGTGCTAGAAATGGCTCACCCGACAAAGAATGTCCTCGGCAGTAGTACCTCTAACCGGAGACAGATAATCCAGCAAATCAGCAACTGAATGATCAAACCCCACAGCGATTCCAACTCTTCCCTATGCTGGACAGTGAAAGCTACTCCAAGCACTACTCAAGAACTGTGTCACTACTCTAGGAGCTGCGTCACCCTATCCCAGCTCAGAATCTGCTGATCTGCTCCCAGTCTGCCCCAAAGAATCTCCCCAGCACTACCTCTGAATCCCTCTACGAGTCAACCTCTACGGCTTCTGCATCAGCGTCTACGACCCTCTACATCCTCTGCGTCAGCTCCTACGGCTTTTGCGCCAGCCCTTCTAGGGCCTGCGCTATCTCTCCCGACACTTTACTGCCTCTCTACTATGTATTCTTCGACCTCCTACCGAACTACCCCTCACTGCAACTGATCACTTGCTCGATTTCCTTAGCAAACCTCGCCCCAGAAAATCGAACTAACTGACCTCTCTTGGTGTATCTCCAACTGACCCTCAAGCCTCCTCTTATACTTTTTCTGTTGACGAATCAACGACCGAGATTAAGTCTCTAATCAACGGCTAAGATTAGAACTAGCTTGATCCTCGTCACTTAGAACTTTCTCACCCATATTTTATTAATACACATTAATATTTTTTTTCTTAATTTTAGGCTTAGTAACCCATTAAAAATATTAATTATTTTAATAACTCCTCATCCGGGTGGAATATACTAGGGCACCTTGCCTAGTATATAAGCAGGGCCCTCATCTATAACACATCATATGATATCTCTTGTACATTCAACATATATATATGTGTGTGTGTGTGTGTGTGTGAAAATTTCTGAATCTAACAAGACAAAAATCCTACTGCAGTAAACTGATTTGCATTAACTACTTGTGTTCTTCATTTTAACAAGTTATTTTCAGAAATATTCAAAAAATATTAAATGCAAATACACTGCAACCTACACCAACATACAAATCAAGTACTGAAAAATAAATGAAACAAGCACACAAAGGATACACTTATTTTTGGACTAAACTTCCCCGAAAAAACCCAATGCAGGAAAACCGGTAGAGCAGCTCCTCAGCAAACCTCGCCCCAAAAAATCGAAGTGACTGATCTCTCTCGGTGTATCTCCAACTGAACCTCAAGCCTCCTCTTATACTTTTCCTGTTGACAAATCAACGGTCGAGATTAAGTCCCTAATCAATGGCTAAGATTAGAACTAGCTTGATCCTTGTCACTTAGAACTTTCTCACCCATATTTTATTAATACACATTAATATTTTTTTTCCTAAGTTTAGGCTTAGGAACCCAATAAAAGTATTAATTATTTTAATAACTCCTCATCCAAGTGGAATTTCTCCAAACGACTTTTGGGTCTTGAAGATCTCATGTACCTTAGCCTCTCCACCAATTTTCAAGGCTAGAGCACATCCGATGCTACCCAAAATCAACACTTTGCATGCGGCATCCACTGTTTGTACGAATCGTGGATGCAAGTGTGGCCAATCGCAGAGGACTGATAGAGGCGATGGCAGTCTCTGCACAGGCTACATGCGGCGGAAAAGGCAAGTGTGTCAATGGTTGGAGCAGTAGGTACAGTGGTTAAGGCGTCAATGACTTCGTATAGATGGGAATGTCTACTTGAGTGGCGGCGAAGAAGTATTAATAGGACAACGAGCAGTGGTCGAGTGAAACGATTTCCAACTTGTTGTGCTAGCTGTCAAGTTGGACGGTTTGCGGTGACTTCAATAGTTGTGGTCATGCCCGGTAGCTGCAGCGGGGCCGGTGGTGCCCGATAACCTTTAATTATTTATTTTTATTGTATACATATTTTTTAAGTTTTTTTCAATTAATTCTTTTTGTTAATATACAAAGTCCTTTCTATATATATATATATATATATACTCTTTATTTTTTATATATAGACTCTCTTTATATCTTATCTTATCCTTTCTTTTCCTACTTAAACTCTTTTTCTTTTTTTTACTATATTTTTTTTTTATTTTTTTATTTTTTAATTTAAGTATGGGGGTTTATGCAGTGCATTATATTAGATATCATTTTGGGATTCAACTGCATTAAGTAAGTCATTCACGTATGACCATTTCCATGAGAGGTAGTCGTAACTAACTAATTTATCATGTTTTTTGAATAGGTCACTTAACACTCATTGCATTGAGTGATGCTCATAGGGGTGAAGAAGTGGGATTGAAACTAGTGAAATGAATCACATAGTATCAATCATCACTTTCGGGGCTTGCACCTGGTAACCAGGACTTCCCGAGAGGTCACCCATCCCAGATCGCCTCTGGCTCAAGCGCGCTTAACTATGGAGTTTTCCCCACAATCAAGCCCACTTAGCTTGCTACCCCATTTGCAAAACCTTAGCACTTAGTGCCTCATGAACCATTCAAGTAGAGATCCCTTCACTCTTTTTGAATTTAAGTATGGGGGTTTACGTAGTGCATTATATTAGATATCATTTTGGGATTCAACTGCGTTAAGTAAGTCATTCACGTATAACCATTTCCATGAGAGGTAGTCGTAACTGACTAATTTCTCATGATTTTTTAATAGTTCACTTAGCACTCATTGCATCGGGTGATGCTCACAGGGATGAAGAAGTGGGATTGAAACTAGTGAAATGAATCACATAGTGTCAATCATCAGAATGACTAAAGGCCTGAATCACGAATTAGCAGAATGGAGAAGCTCTAAAGAAAAACTATTTGATCATGACAGAAACAAGGTTGACGACAACTTTAATGGCCAATGGCCAAGATCGAAGAACGTGGCTTTGATACTATTGTAACGAACAAAGTTCGTATACTTCAGCGGTATACTCTGATACCAATGTAACGAACAAAGTTCATATACTCAGAGGAATGCTCTAATACCAATGTAACGAACAAAGTTCGTATACGCAGCAATAATCTTGAGAATATTTTGAAGACAAAAACATCCATTGTAGGACAAGTAATTATATATTGGATATTATATAAAAGAATTGATCAGATGATGAGATTACAATTAAGGGTCCTATATATAACCTGGGCAAGTACCCTTTCACAATGCATATGTCTTTAGAGATATGCTTCTTCATTAACTAATCACTAGCTAATTAATCATTAATTATGATTATTATTGTTTACATTAATTTTAATATTTTTATATGAATTATATTCATAACAAAGGACTTCTTGTGTGGAGTACAAGCATAGTTTTAAAAACCGTTTTGAAAAACCGGTAACCGGTCAAACCGGCCGGTTAGCTAGCTGGCCGGTCGGAACCGGCCTAAAAACCCGGTTTAACCCATCACTTGCCCGATTTTTTTACCTAACCGGTAAAAACCGGCCGGTTTAGGACAAAACCGGCCGATTTGTAACAAACCGGCCGATTTGTAACAAACCGGCCGGTTTTGTCCTAAACCGGCCGGTTTTAGGCACAACTTGTGACCTGTGACTTATCTAAACGGTTTTTAAAACTTTGATGCATACACCTATGTGATTTAGTTTATGCATGCTTTTGTTTGGACACCCAGAAATAATGTTGTGTAGGGTGGGTTGTTCTGAAGATACAGTCATTGTATTACACACAAATTCCTCTCAGTTCCACATGAAATTTGGATTCTGGAATAAAGTTCCATTCATTATTGTCTTATATTACATGTTTCTATTAAATGTGCCCAACAGGATCATTGCTAGTTGGTGGGAATACTTTTAGCTATGTGCTAGTCTTCAAACCACATAATTGCAGCAGTGAATATATTGCATGTCTTGACTTCGATATTGCCTATTTACCTTTATATGGTGTTACTTACCGCCACACAAGAAAGCTGTATTGATGCCCTTCTTATTAGGCGAATGAACATTGATCTTAGTTTGTGCCTTACTATTTTTCCTTATTCTGTTTATCTTCTTGTTAGTAGTTAAGTTGTTCTGTGAAGCAGCATTTTTGAGGATTGTGTTGTGGCATTCTTAAAGTAGGGGTCAGTACCTGACACCTGGTTGAGATGGATGAATATTGGAACTCAGCTCTGTGAATTCTGTGCTTACTGTAGAAACCATCTTTCTTCATGAAGCTGAGATTGATGAGGTGTGCTCAAGGGAAGCAAGATAAATTCCGTCGATCCATTGAAATTATGTAATGCATAAAATTAGTTCAGTGCCACCTGTCCTATAGTATATATGTTAAGTAGTGTTTTACTCTGATAACTATGTCGTCTTCGCAGCAAGCATAAATATTATTTTCACATTGTCACAGGTAAATATTGTTCCCAATATTCTTTTCTTGTTACTTGAGAGTATTTATACTCCGCATTGTTGATAACAGCTGCTATGGTTGGACAGCTAAATGCTTGGGGATCTAGGTGCATGCAAAGCAGGTTTTACCATAGTTAACATTTTTGAATACCTGGTCAGCTGTTATGCTGGTTAGTTTTTACCTCTTGGCCTTAGCTTGGTTCCTCAGCAAATGTTAAAATTGGATTGTGAAATGCTAGTTTCTGCTCTCAAATTCGAAGGATTATCTGCCTATGATATTACAGTGTTTCAGATCTGTAGTATGGACAGTGAAAGTGGCAATGACACAGTAATCCTCTTGATGGCAGTAACCTGGTATTACGAGTAAGCAAGTGACAGCAGTGTTAGTGGACAGTTGGATCAGTGGGAGCAGTGAACAGTTGCATAGAGGGAGCAGGAAGTGCAAAAGGAAGATGCAGTGAGAATAGCAGTAGGCAGCAGTCATAGAGCAGCAATGAATGTGTGAATTGATTGATTGTAAAGGAAACTGAAGACCCCTGCAGACTTAGTCTGCATATCTTTAGACTTGGGGAGTCTTGTACTACCTTCCAGGTTTACCTGCTAAATGTTGGATGTAGTAATGTACATCATACATAACTGAGCTTATTGTTGAGCAAATTCTTGTGTACTCTCCTTGATGTCATTGGTGGCATTGATACTGAGGTTGCAGATCAGGCTGAGGCATCCTCAGACTCTGAACCAGATGATGTCTATGTAGCTCCTGATGATGATCCTGTGTCTAGTAGTGCTGATGGACTTGATGATTGATCATGTGTACACTGTAGACTTGTAGTAGGCCAATGGCCTCATAGCTTGCAGCATTGTTTTTGGACTTTATAGGCCATTTAGAGCCTCATTTCTTATGTATTTTGCTATTTTGTCGATGATATGTATTGCACTCGGTGCCATTTTGATATAATCACCTTTGCATGGTATATAAATGAGCAAACTTTGCATATTTTGTCTCTATTGGCTTGGAATCATGGTTTTACATCTTAAAAATAGTTTTGTTTCATTAAAAATTAATTATTTAATGTATTTTTTTAAAACCGGTTCGTTTAGACCAAACCAGTCCCGGTTAGACCGGTTCCGGTCGGTAAACCGGTTCATTAGGTGGACCGGTCCGGTCACCGGTTCCGGTTTTAAAAACACTGAGTACAAGAGCCCTAGAAAGGGTTGAGTTCTGCCCATGGAAAGCCGCAGGGCTTGAAGGATGACCACAGAAAGGAAAGTTTGTTCTAGAAGGAGCTGAATCTAGCCATGTCCATTAAGATGGTTGACACTGAAGTAAACCACAGCTGAAGGATGAAATTTGAGGGCAGGTTTAGGGTCAGCCTAATCACCGACCTACATTAGAGTTCTTTGAAGACAAGGCTGAGGGTTTGTCAAATAGCCTGGCCGGGGGTCTGAAAACAACACAGATGTGCCCCAAAAGGAAGCTCAGTCGGACACTGAGGTAGGAAAGGCAGCTGATATGGTGGGACGAGGCCAGGACAAGAGTCTTGATAGGAGGCCAAGGGTTTGTTAAAGGAGCTACAGACCTATGTGGGCTGGAACAGAAATCTATGTGTAAATTAAGGCAAGGCTGTGGGTTGATCTGCAACCTATACCCTAGTCCAAGAAGATATATCAATGTCGTGACTCTCAGGGCTGAAGTTAAGGTCAGTCATGAGCTGCAGATTATGTCAGAGGCCAGCAGAGAGGGCTACAAGAAAGGACCTAGAGTTGTAGGCCTACTCTGGAAGCAGATGTAGCAACAGTGAGGGCTTAAAATGACCTGCTAGGGCAGGATCGAGCCCAAAACTCTAGGCCGTAGTCAGAGCTAGGTGTCTGCAGGGCTGATCAAGTAACACAAGGGCGGATCTGTGTAGGACAGCTAGGGTGGAGTCTGCCAGGTGGGCAGCAAAGGTTGCTGAGTGTTATTCATGAAGGCTGTTCACAAATGGAATTGTGAACAGTGAGTTTTCGAAGGCTATTATGCAGTGGTTTGATGGATGAAACTCACTGTGAGTTGCTGAAGTACTATGAGGCTAATATATGCAAGAGATCTGAAGGAATAGATCATTGTGAGCAGCTGATGTGACAGAGATCTGGAAGGAGCCAGATCACTGTGCATAGACAAGGCAAAGCATAGCCAGAACAGTGGATAATGTGGACTGAAAGGGCTGAAGGAGAAGGGCTTCTCCAGCAAGTAAGTCAGACTGTTTATCTCTGTGTTCTTTTTGGGCAGATTGCAGATCTGAGGAAGTAGATCGCAAGCACTAGTTTTGTATACTATGTATACTAGCTGTACTAGTGATCAATGGCCATGATCCCTGGTACAGAAGCTCCATGATTCTTTTATTGATGGATTAATAAAATAATCGAGCTTTGGACTCAAATTTTTGCGTACTTAATTGATTTCACTGCTGAAGAATTTTGCTGTGCAAAGTGCTTGTAACTTGAGGGTTTCTAATGTGTTTATGTGCCCGGTTAACCATAGACCAAATCTATGGCCTAAGGAAAGTTCAACAAGAATTAGTCTCAAAAGGGGACAGATGACGTGGGTGTTGAAGAGAGGCATCTTCTATGTATAATGTGGCCCCTTCTTTCATCAAAAGCAATATTAATTAAATTGAACACCAAATTACCTACCTGTGCATCCACAATATACTTGATGTTCTAGGACCATTTTCAATTTGTTCTTACAGGTTCATCCATTAAAAACTATGAAAACAGTGTCTATGATCTTCGGGGGCTCTTGAGAATATCTTTTATAGCTCTCTCACATGGCATTTTTGTTATATAAAACATGCATACTCTTTAGGTGTAAACATTATTATTCATGTAAATGCAACAGTTATATACCTTGGCAACTGCAAGAGATACATACCTTTGAAAGTTGCAACCAAAGGGTTCTTACCTTCGAAATCTGTATAATTATCTTTTGAAAATTTTAACAAATTCAATGTGTGCTTATATGTTGTACTTCCCATTTATGATACTGGAGACATTATATTATATTTTATTGTCTCCCATGATACTACAATTTTAACAAAATGTGCTATGCAGTTAATGATGGTTAACAAACAGATACAAGGTTGTGGATTGTTAAAATATAGGCATAGCTAATCGTGCACATGCAGCCTATCTATATCTTGAAATTTCAAGGTGAGGCACGTACAGGTATGAATGGATCATTGTAAGGATCCCAAATATCCGGGTCTATTCCATTTAAAATCCCATGGAACTTATATCGATGTGGAGCAATTGCTGCATGTCCTGAGATTTCCTGTGCATATGTATTGGAGACCTGTAGCAGAACTAATGCGTTATTTTGATGGAGCATTAAACCTCTAATTCATATAATGTTGAAAACATTGAAGAGCATCAAATTCACAATGAAATTACCCAGTGGACACTCCAAGTCAATATATAAATAATAAACTTATGTTAAGGCCAAAGGTGATTCAGGCTGCAAAACAAGCTATAAAGCAAGAAAGCAAACACAACAAATACAGAGTCAATGAAATCCTATATCGTGCATTCAGTTGTCCTTAAAATGACAGCTGCAAAATTCTTATCAACATCACTTAAGCATTTGCAGACTCCCAATGAACTGGAGGCCATAAAACATGTATTCATTTTCTACCCAAAAACCACTTACAATATCAATATTAACATGCAATATTTAGATAAACTGTTTATAGTCAGGATAAACAAAAAAGGTAAGGGAAAGGGTAAAACTTGTAATGAACTTTAAGGGTAGGACTTGTAATGAACATAAAGTTCATTACAAGGCTTCGCTAGGCTAGAATAGTGCATCTCTTATTAAATGTATCAGTCCGCTGGTTTATTGGTAGGCTAATTAAAGTGCCACCTAACGTGTATTTATAGCATGTGTGGATTGTACCTTTTATCATAATCATTGTTCAACTTTTATCTCTTAATTATTACTTCACTCTGAAGGATCTATTTTATTGCTTCCTCTAGGTTTTATCACTTCCAAACTCTACATATTTGCATGTCTCCCATCTTGTTTCTCCTAAAACTGTTCTCTTAAAGATGATATTACAGAGAGAAAAACAAAGATCATGAAGGTTTTCAAGACATTGTAATATGGTATTAGATCAATTTACCCACTGTTTAAAATTCAAATGAGGGAGCAACTTTATGCATTACAAAAGTGAGTAACCCAGCGTCCTGCTTTTCATTAAAGAAAACCAATCTTAGCACAATATCTATGTTATCCTTGCAAGTTAAGTCACTCATTGTTTTTCAACACATCACTATCAATTGGGAATTCTAATTTCCCACCAATCAACCTCTAAGACAAAATCATTGGTCCATGAAGAATGCAAGCAAATATGCCAAGCTTCTTGGCATTATCATATAACAAGAGAAAATATAGGAATATGGTTATAGCACAGCGAATTGAGGTAAACAGCCTGAATATCCCCAAAACGGAAAACTCAATAGACAAATTGAGGGAATAATTTATAATTTGCAGTCATCACAGATCAATATTGTGATAAAACCAATAATTAGAATTGGAAGTCTATGTGAACTGTACGATAACTGTTCCAAAAGCAAAATTTGGAAAATGAGAATGAAGTGCTTTCAAAACACAAGTAAATTTTGGATAATATAATCGCCAACCTTGAAGATGAAAAGAAACAGACTGTGCACTTACTGTAGTTGCCATGTGTGCATGTGTCACTGCCTTGCCAATAAGAGCAGCACCAAACTCAAGATTATGAATTGTAAAAACAATGCGAGCATTCCCAAGGCCGTAATGTTTATAATTTTCCTGAAACAACCATGCAACTGGTGCACTGCTCCAATCATGGCAGTGTATAATATCCTGTCCAACTCATTGGTACAGATGTTAGCTGAGAAAAATAAACAATTCATATTGACACTAACTCAAAAAATGAAAATTAATATTGTGGAGAAAGATGGAGGAAACCTAATAGAAAGTAAATGCTTACTAAATACAAAAGTAGAAAAAAATTATAGTGAAACAACTGTCATGATTTTACATTTTGTTTCATTCTAAATTTGAATAATTTTAACAAATAAAACTAAATTTTCAAAGCCAAACTAACAGGCAGCCTGCCTATCGTCTCCTTAGAATTGTACCCTGATCTCTTGGAAAATCAACACCCAAGAAATTGTGACTAGGTAATGCAATCATGGAATCATTCTTTCATTATGATCATACTCTTCATTACTCAAAAGAAGGGTGTGAAATACAACATGACAATATTGTTTATCATTATTGATTTATTATAAAAGTATCATTGATATTGTACCTAAAAAACATAGAAAAATACTCTTTTGAACTTCCAGTTAGAAAAGTGATCTTTGACCAAAAAACTGACAAAGCTGCCTCAGTTCCAATTACATCTAACAACCAGGGTGTTTGAATGAAATTATACCTATGTCCATTGAAGACCAAAATAGGTCAAAATGGAACTCAGAAATACAGCAATAACAGAAATATAAAAAAAACCGAGGGCATTTCTGTCTTAAAATAGAAAGGAACAAAGAATATTCTAACCATATATTGGCCATTTCATTTCTTTCATTGACAAAGAGTTCATACGTTTGCTTTTTTCCTTAGAGCATAAATAAAAAGTACTTTGTGTTTTTCTCTATTTTATGAAGAATAATTAGTATATTGTTATTTTTGTTACCATGCATTCTTTTCAGAAGAAAAACGTCTACTATTAATTTCAGAAAATAATAAATTTGTATTGATTGATAGGCTGACTAGTAACTATTCTCAAAAAAGGCTACAGAAAAAATGAAAAACATGAACACTGATTTCTGTCCAAAAGGCTACAGCACAAAGGTTTGAATTCTGCACAAGGCTACAGCAATAAAATCTGGATAATGATTTCACCCTGTTCCAAAGGGGAAGGAGAGGTGATCATACTATCCACATAAAGAAAGAAAGGTCTTGATGCACAGATTTCACTATTCTGTGTCTCCACATACCCTGTTGGAAACTGGGTCTAAAATTTTCAGATAAGGCCTTTAATGTGTTATTTGGGAGGAGATAATTCCTCCCTCCTCAGCCAGTCATGTTACTTCCTGCAGGTCAACCATCTCCTTTGAAGGTCCATCTGTCTCTGAGTTCTTTTATGGTAGATGGGTGCAAATGTAATGCTTCAAAAAGAGCTTCCGAATTCCAAAGTACCTCTTACCCTGGCTTGATGGTGAATGTCATGCACCTTGGTCTTACTTGTCAGTGATCAAATCACTATCTTGGAGTCCCCAAATATTTCTATTTTGGGGATACCCCTCTCAAATGCCATTCTAATCAGAGTGTTTGCTACTATAAATCAGTTTGTTGCTTATGGTTGTTCCTAAACCAGACATAAATCTTAACATGAATCCATCAGATGATTGCATCCATCCTCCCACTCTGTTCTGTCAGGGTTTCCCCTAGCAGCTCCATCAAATCACGCTTGAGGCAATCCTAGGTGATAGTGGTGACCGCCCTAGTAATTCCTCCTCGATTTGCATCTTGTGGATTAGGGATTTTATTGTTAAGTGTGTGTTGCGGAAGTAGCAAGCCCTGAGGCTATAAATACACAGAGTTAAGAGCTGAGAAACCACCTTGTGCTGAAATTTATGAGGCTACATTAAAGCTTGAATTCTGGGAAATCTCTACAAGGTATCAGAGTTGTTTTGGCTAGAGATGACTCTTATGGTGAAAGACACAGTAATTATTTCAACTATGGTATACGTAGGAAAGGTTATTGACCTTGTTGACGTTGTTGGGCTTTGAAGCCCCAAGTTGCTTAGGAGCAGTGCACAAACGATTTTGTCTTCTTCATATCATTGATTTTTCACGATGGAGGTGGCTATGGTCTCTTTCTTGTCTTCTAACATATAGTGTTGGATGGCCTATGAAGGGCAGCTCTGGAACATATGAAATATGACAGCTCATTATTCAGCAAGCTTTAGGAGCAATGGGGAGGCATAAGTGTTGAGATAGGTGATAATGTTACTTGTCCCATAAGATGAGTTGGTTCCTTTTTCTTCTAGATCCATTCAGCTGCTGTTCTTGAGTTGAATGATCTATTTGCTCTTTGTTTGAAAAAGAATCTTCTTTTAGTTTCCTATACGGTTGATCTTCATTGTGTGGCTGGGTCTCTTGCGCAAAAGCTTATTATTGCCCCAAAATTTAGCAGGCCTAATGCAAAGCTTCACTGGGCAGGGCCAGACATTATGGCAACAAGAGAAAGGGGTGCCACTGTCACCTCATCAATCTTTCTCCTGCTCTTTAGTGGTAATCAACCACAAGGGAGGCTTCCCTAGATTACCTGACAGATATTCTAATGCTATGGCTCAAGGTGATGAATGGGAGGTCTAAAATATTACATAGAGTACCGGCATGGCCTTGAATGGCCTAAATCTTCTATACTAGGGGTCAAATACTCTATGCCTAGACCAAAGGTAAGGCTACTACAAGTTAGGATTTGATTGATCTACAATGATAGAGTGTTCAATGTCATATAGCAGCCAATGAAAAGGCCTCCAATGATAATCAATAACAAGGGAGCAAATACCTTCCAATAGAAGCCAGAATTAGGTTATGGAAATAATTTATGTCTGTTAGGTATGCATAAACAGCATAAATAAGCATGATGTTAGCCCTAAATGAGGAAGATTTACAATGCACTATGCAAGATTTATGAAAAATAATATACATTATATCAGACTTTTACCACTGATTTCTACAATAATACAAGTAAAAAGCCCTAATTACAAGTTTACTTTGAGTGTTCTACAAGAGAGAGGTTACAAACCAACCTCATAGCTCAAAAACATAGCATAAAATGCCATAAATTCCCACATGTGTGGGACAAAGACCTCCTCCGCTATGACGCTACCCCCCAAAAGAGGCCTAAATGCCACAAGTTAAGTGACAAGTGGCCTCATAGGTGCTCCATAACCCAAGAAGTAGCTCTTAGATCATGGGCATGCCTCCAAAGTGTCTTCATACCAAGATGTCCGCTCCATGGTGCCCAACATCACCCTCTAAAGGGCAAGAAGGGTGATATGGCACAATACTATTCAAGCATTAGGGCTAAAAAATGATGTGCAAGCCCTCCCCTATTATCTGAAGGATGACTGTTGCTGCACAAACTAGCGGGCCTAGTTTGTAGGCTAAAACTAGAAGGAACAACAACACTATGGGACAAACGCCCACTGTCACCACAACCTATGTCCCCTTCTCTTCTCGGATTTTCACCAATGGGAGGAGTCACAGTAACCCTCACTCGAGATAAATGTTCCTAGGATAGGCTTGATGTGAAGCAAGACGACTCATTCAATGGAAAAGCTCAATAAAAGTGTAAGCTTTGGGAGAAGCTAGTACAATTTTCCATGAAGAACCCCTTGTAATAGATGGCTACACAAGATCTAAGGTTGAGATATGTAACAAGATCGAGGTACATCCAAGGTCAGGGTAGTCAAGAGAAAATGTTGTTTAAGATTTACTCCAATGAGTACTCAAGCAAAAGCCTTTAAGGAATCCCTAAGTTGAAGGATTAGCCTCTAAGGTTCCCTCTTGGTGTGATAGCTAGGGCATCAATTTATTTGAAATTCCACCGTCGGAATTCGATCAAAACTGGAGGATGCCTAAAGGAGACGCAAATAAACAAATTTACCTAGACAGAATCCCGAAATTCCTCCTCCCTAAAATTTCACACCAAGCCCTAGAAAACCTCCTTATCCTTAAAGGGACGAAGAAAAGAGAAAGAAAAGAGGTGAAAAGAATGATGTTTCGTTGAGTTAATGTGATCACCAAGGATTCCAAACCAGTGCCTACCTATTGGGAAAAATGGAGTCAAGACTTACTTTGATTTGATGATCTTCACTCTTCAAGGAGACCTAATGCAGCTACGCTAACCCTAGGGAGGCAACAACACAGCTACAATAGAATTTTATACTTCAATGACAATGTTCAATGGAGTTTCAAGGATACAATACACAAGATTGACCTCTAGGAACATTCTTTCATCATTGCCTATGAGTAATGCATGCAATTCTTCCAATAATTTTAATGTTCTCACAAATTCGCATTAGAATTAGGGCACATTAAACATCATGAAATGAGATTCCATACATTAGACATTTAACAAGGTAAAATATAGCATCAAAGAGCACTTACAAGACAATGAGAGTATATCCATCCATCAACATTGCAAAAAAAAAAAGCTCCAATAAAAGATAGTGAAAATTTTCCAAATATCAAAGTGCATCCTAACATCCAAATTTCGTCCAAAATTGCAAGTTCAAATTCTTTTTCTAAGAGAGATCAAAATCCAAGTGATGATGAATTAAAATTATCCATCTATTTATATGAGCCTTTACAAGTTCAATTTAGTCTAATTGGCCTAATAAGCCCCTAAAAATGACTCTAATGTGAAAAATAAAAACCCTATCGGTGACAAGCCCACCAATTAGCTCAAAAGTACAAAATAAGCCTTCCTAATGAGGCCGAAATGATAAAATAATAATGTAAAGGGTTGTTGGAAGGCCAAAATAGGTCCTCCTCCATCTGCCAAGACAAAGAGGGGGTCTCTCAAAATGATGACCAAGGGTTGGCCCCTTCGTTTCCAAGCAAAACACCTGTGGTGCTCTCAAGTGGTTGGGGGCACAACGAATGGTCTCATGGGTCTCCAACTAGATCAAGCATGTCGATGCTCCATCAGTAAGGGCTAGGATGATGATACAAGCCCTCCCATGTCTCTTCGGATGAGACAAAACCCCATTTGGGCCCCAGATCAGTTGCCCAGTGTCATGTGCAAATTTGTGGTCAGTTGGGCAACATGCTACAAGAGCATCATCATCTTTGTATAACTAGGGCACCAGCAAGCAATATGCAATGTTGAAGAAGCCCATGGGATGGCAATCAATGCTCTGTTGTGGTGGAAGCCTATGGCTCTCAACGTTCACCTTACAAGTGCCATTAAGACCCTCTAGAGGGCTTGGATCCCATATAGGTAGGCCAAGCCCAAGATGAAGACCCACTTGCAATCTTGTATAACATCCAATGCATCTCCTTACCTTCTAATACAACAATTCATTACTACACTTGAAAAACTAAGCTTGCAAATCAGGGGCAAAAGTGGACACTTCATAGTGGCATGCCCTTCCAAATGGGCTTTAGAGTGTACAGGTGTCACCAAGCTCAAGAGAGAGGCTAATAAAGGACCATATTAGGTGCTATCAACTTCTAAGGGAGTAACAGGTCTATGGTACATCCCTCAAATGGCAGGTGTCATCTGAAATGATGGTGAAACAGAGTGGGGCAACAAGAAAGGCTCCAAGCCACATGCCATGTTACAAGGGTAGCTATGATAAGGGAAGCCCACACATTGGATGTATAGATGTAGGAGGAAACAATCGTGGTACATGAGTTACCCCGACTTTTGTTTTTCTATCCTTCTTCATATGCCTTTTTCCTTTTATTGATTTTTCTTTCTTTTAACTATGTGGGGCTTCAAGGTATGAAAGCATGATGTGTACGATAAAGCAGTGATTACCCCCTTAAGGTTGGGCAGTTCATCGCCCACCAGGGGTTTGGGACAATCATGCATTCCTTAATGATGACAGGGGCACACATAGGGGCCTTAGGAACCAAGGTGATGGCCATAATGGTAAGGAGTAGAGCTCATGCTTGCCTTTTGCCCATGTGCTAAATTCTTATGTCTCACCCATCTTTTGCATTTTATAGTACATTTCCTATTGTAGGTGGCCAAATTATGCTTTTAACTTTCTTTTTAGTTGCATCAACCTCTGGGGCATCGTTCCATGCCCGACTCAAAGTGTGGGCAAGGGGAAGGGGATGCTAACTCCTTGTGGACCCAATGGACAAATGTGGACCCGAATGGGAAAATTATGAAAAGAGGTTATAATGAACGGAGGAGAGTGAGATGTATGGTATCGAGAAGTAGGACCACGCAACCAAGATCAGAGTTTCCCATGGAGTGCCACTCCTAAAGCTAGTAGTCAATAGAGGAGATCCCATGGAACTGGAACACAAGGTTAACCACCAAGTTGGGACAAGGGAACAAGGGTACAAACAAAGCCCGCTCTTTCCGCCGAATCCCCCCACTAATCCATGTCAAAATGTGTCCAAGAAAAGGAAGAAAATATACCCAATTACATAATGAAATTCATACCTTCAGGGTTGGAAGGCCCACCTTCAAACATATGATCATAACAGAATGGGCAATGGCAGATAATGGCTAACTCAGGTGGTGGAGAATGGTGCCACATCAATCTATCTGGTGGCTACAAGGGGTTGTTGGTTGCCAGTTGAAGACAAATCTAGGAGAAAATTCCTCCTATAGGGGTTATCCACTAGTGATGGGTAACATCTGGCTCCAACTGGGACATGAGCTCTTAGTATAGCGCACGAACCAAGTACTCAAACGGGGAAATCATGAGAACAACAACAATCTCTTAGGACTGCAGACCTGTTACCTACACATCAAAGACTAAGCACACGAGGCAAAATGTTTTTATGGCGTCTTTTGATCGCCCATGCTCTTATTAGTGCTAAAAAATCAACAACAAATAAAATCTATTATAAAATGCAATTTTAAATGCATCTAGCATGATAACATATTATGATGTTAGGTTCTAATGCAAAAGTCAACATGCATGTGACATCAAGCAAATGCTAACTGTAATCATAGAGCCAATGCAACCAACACATCATTAGATCAATATGAGAATACTTGCCTATACAATTACTTGTGCAATAAACCCAAAAGCCAACATAGAAACAATCATATGGAGGATGATGCAGGTGGGAAGCAGAAAAATATGATATCCATATGGTGTAGAAAGGAATCTCGAATGAGGCGAAGGATAACAATTTAGAGGTTTGCGGTCTTTTCTGCAAGCATAAAATGGATGAATCAATGACCAAGCTCTTGAACTCCCTATCACGACCATTGTTTACAAGTTCATGCTTTGTTATCACCCCAAGGTCATGACGAGAAGGAGAGGTCATGACGAGAAGGAGAAGGGGATTGGGGACAAAGAGATACACGACAAACAGATTGCTCAAAATGATGGTCACATTGAAAAGGGGTAATGATTGTGTGCTTACAATCCTGAGGGTACGATTGGGAAGAAGGGATACATCTAATGAGTGGATCTTCCTCAATGTCATACTCAAGAAAGGGAAAGGGTTTATCGATATTAGTGATGGTATGAGAAAGGGGAAGGCAATGGCTCATGGATATTGCAGCAATATCTTTGGGATCCTGGAGGAAGCTGTTGGAATTTCTAAGTCTGACATGTTAGAAACCCTTCATGCACTTTACTGATTTATTCTTACCTACTTGTTCTGTTAATTAACAAGTTATTTACCATGTAAATACTGGAAATAAATACAAATACATGCTCAACAAATTACAAATCATCAACTGAAGGAAATAGAAACAAGCACACAAGTGACACCGTTGTTTTTGGACTAATTTCCCAGGAAAATCCCAATGCAGGAAAACCGGTGCAGTTATATGAGGGTTTGATTTATTAATCAATTTCATAAGACAATCTGGGTGCCAAATCCAGCTCACCCAACAGAGAAAAATCTCGGCTGTAGTAACTCTCTACTCGGAAGTAGATATTCCAGCTAAAACCCAGATAAACACTCCGACAGCTCCAATCTGCACCACGAAACCCCAACGTCAGCCTCTAAGGACTGCATTAGCCTCTCTCTGGCCCAGCGTCACTCTGGCTTGGCAGCCTCTGGAGGCACTGCGTCAGCCTCTGGAGGCACTGCGTCAGCCCTCTGGCCCTCTACGTCACCCACGCTGGCCCTGTGAGGCACCACGCAACTCCTAGCTACCTCTGCATGAGCCCTGGATGGCTCTGCGTGAACCCTTGGTTGCTTCTGCATCCCTCTCTCCAGCTACTGCGCTGATCCTCCCAGTGTTATCTCTGCCTCTCTGCTTCTGTATTCACTACTCCTCAGCTACAACTCTGATCACTCTCTCAACTTTCTCAACAAACCCAACCCCAGAGAGTCGAAATCTTGATCTCTTGGTGTGTTCTCCAAGTGACTCTAAAACCTTCTCTTATACTTTTCTCGTTGACAAATCAACAGCCGAGATTAAGTCCCTGATCAACAACTAAGATTAGATCTAGCTTGATCCATGACTTTTGGACCATTCTAACACAGTTTTATATTAATTCACTTTAATATTTTATTTTCCCTAAGTTTAGACTTAGGGACTCCATTAAAAATATTAATTATTTTAATATCTCCCAAACTGTTTAGAATCTGCCCAAACCCTTTCTGGGTATTGGAGATCTCATGTGCCTTAGCCTCTCCACCAATTTTCGTGGCTAGAGCACATCCGATGCTACCCCAAATCAACACTCCCTCTTAGCGAGGACTATGCTCTAATAATACTCCTCACTGAGCATCACCCTGATCATCCGACATCGGTCCCTGTGCTGATGCTAGGCCTACTGCCCAACATCCTCTGCACTGTTGCATCTTGTACTAATACCCATGGCCCTGCCACTACTACATCTGCACTGCAACCCCTCTCATCATGCTGCATCTTGTTGCCCATAGCACTACCACTGCTAACTGTTGCACTGCAACTCAGTGATTAAGAAGTAATTAACTGATCTCCCAACTCTGACATCTCCGTCAGGCTAGAAACACTCTTGGTGCTGAAGCTCCCTCTGCCACTAACAAGTGCTCCCTCTCTGACCTTTGGGTTGCTACAACAACTCCATGCATCTCGCACCGTTGCACACCACTTTGTGCTATCCTGCACTGGTGCAACACTCTGGTGCCTCTCGCACTGTTGCAGCCTACTAGCCTCATGCTGTTCTAGGAATCCTGCACTGTAGCTCCCTCTGTCGCTCCATCCGCATCCGTCTCTAGTGACATCGCTAGTACTGCTACTCCTCTTCGGGGCTCCCGTAGCAAGGTCTAATCCAAGAGGCTGGGTGTTGAAGTTTCTAAGTCTACTTAGTTAGAAACCCTCCATGCACTTTATCTGATTTATTCCTACCTACTTGTTCCTTTACTTAACAAGTTATTTACAATGTAAATACTCGAAATAAACACTAGTGCATGCTCAACATATTACAGATCAACAACTGAAAGAAACAGAAACAATCACACCATATGACACCATTATTTTTTGACCAATGTCCTCAGAAAAACCCAATGTGGGAAAACAGATGCAACTATCTAAAGGTTTTCTTATTAAGCAATATCAGAGTACAATCTGGGTGCCAAAACTGGCCTACCAAACAAAGAATTTCTTTGGCAGTAATACCTCTCAGTTTGAGACAAATCTCCTGGTTGAAACCCCGGATAATCCTTCTGGCAGCTCCTCAGCACCGATCTGCTCCTGAAACCCCAGTGTCAGCCTTTTCTGGACTACGTCAGCCCCCCTCTGCCCAGAGTTGGCCCTGCATCACCCCGGATGGATCTGTGTCAGCCCTTTGGCCCTCTGCGTCAGCAATGCTAGCCTCTCTGAGGCTCTGCGCAGCTCCCGGTTGCCTCTACGTGGCCCTACGTGAGCTTTGGCTAGCTCTGCGTCACTCTCCCCGGCTACTGCGCTGCTCTCCCGGCACTATCTCTATCTCTCTGTCTCTCTGTACTCAATGCCCCTCACCTGCAACTCCTAATCACTAATTCTATCTCTCTTAGCAAACCCCGCTCTAGAGAATAAAATGACTGATCACTTTGGTGTTTTTTTCCAAGTGACCCTCAAGCCTCCTCTTATACTTTTCTCGTTGACATATCAACGGCCGAGATTAAGTCCCTAATCAACGGCTAAGATTAGATCTGGCTTGATCCACGTCTTTTGGACCATTCAAACACAGCGTCATATTAATACACATTAGTATTCATTAAAACTATTAATTATTTTAATATCTCCTGAACTGTTTAGAATTTGCCCAAACCCTTTTTGGGTATTGGAGATCTCATGTGCCCCAACCTCTCCACCAAATTTCGTGGCTAGAGGACATCCGATACTAACCCAAATCAACACTCCCTCTTAGCGAGGACTGTGCTCTAGCCATACTCCTCACTGAGTATTACTCTGATCATCCGGCATCGGTCCCTGTGCTGGTGCTAGGTTTGCTGCCCACCATCCTCTGCACTGTTGTATCCTGTACTACTGCCCATGGTTCTACCACTGCCATTGTTGCATTTGTACGACAACTCCATCTACATCCGTGTTGTTGCTGGTCCTTTCTCCCAGCACTGCATCCGCACTGCACCTCCTCTCATCAAGTTGCATCGTGTTGCCCATTGTTGCACTGCAACTCAGTTACTGAGAAGTAAGTAACTGATCTCCCAACTCTGACCTCTCTGTTGGGCTAGAGACCCTCTTGATGCTGAAGCTCCCTCTGCCACTGAGAAGTGCTCCCTCTCTTACCTCTGCATTGCTGCAACAACTCCCTGCATCTCGCACCGTTGCACCTCTCTGTGTTATCCTGCACTTGTGCAACACTCCTGTGCCTCTCACACTGTTGCAACCTGCTAGCCTCACGTTGTCTCGGGACTCCCACACTGTAGCTCTTTCTGTTGCTCCTTCCGCATCCATCTCTACCCACATCAATCAGTCCTACTACTCCTCTTCGGGGCTCCTGTAGCAAGGTCTGATCTACGAGGCTGGGTACCTCGAGGATCCTGCCCCTCATCGCCTGTAGTCTCCTGACTACAACTCGATGTCTCCCCACTTCCACTCAAGTGATGCGTATGCACTCATGGCACAGTCGTCGTTTGTCACAACTTCCTTCTCTGCCCATGCTCGCGCTGCCTTAGTCTCGGAAGACTCTCCCTTACTCTTCTTCCTTGGACACTAGGTTGCATAATGACCCATCTCCCCACAGTGGAAACACTTGATCTTAGAGAGATCCTTCTTCTTTCGCTTCTCGTGCTTTCCCTCAAATGCTAGGGCAACATCTTCCTCCTCCTGCTTGACTTTGATCCCCTTACTGTTGCTACCCATCTTCAACTGTCATTTGATCTCTTCTTAGCGAAGAGCAGCCCACATCTCATCCCAAGGTGGAAGAGTCCCTCTACCCAGTATAATCTGGACAAATACCTCCTAGTCTTCTATGACTACATTCAGGGTCATCCTCACCATCTATTCCTGATCTAGTGTTGCTTCTATAGCAATCAACTGATCTCGGATCTCATTCAGTCCTCCAAGGAAGGTGTCAATCGGTTCTTCCTTCTTCATCTGATACGACCTCAATTGATTCTCAAGTAGCATTCTTCTCTGCACAGAAGTATGTTGATACAATTTCTTGAGGGCCTCCCACATCTCATATGTTGTTTCCTTCTCGACAATGTCTGGTACTACATGGTCCTTAACCCCGTCAAGGATGATACTCTTGACCCTCACCATTGCCTCCTCGCACTTGTCATTATCATTGGGGTTGACTGGGATAGCTACAACCTTCAAGGCGAAGTTCTTGACACTATTTTTGTCAAGTAAGGATAAGATTCTGGCCTTCCAGATTGCGAAGTTCGATGCTCCATCCAATCTATCCTAGTCTCTTACTCCGTGTAGTGCCATGATGCTCTTCTACTTCCCACCTAGAAGTTCTCTGTTCAACTCCTCCGAGTCTCTACTTCCCGTCTGGAAGTTCTCTTCTAGACTCCCTCTGAGTCCTGATTTCCCTCCTGGAAATCCTCCTGCCACTGTCGAGATGCCCCCTACAAGATCGGATCCGGGTTCCTTGGCTAGAAACCCTCAGTAGCAACTCCCTCCTCTTGGCCTTGCTCTGTTAGGTACTGTTCTGACGACAGTGCCTCACTAGCTCCACTCTGCAATATTCCCACAGTCTTCTAAACCCCAGCAACCTGAAGGTGAGAGCTCCTAGTCTCTGCGCAATCTCGGTACCAGCAACCTGGCCTCCTCAGCCAACTGCGTCAACCCTCCCAACTTTTGCGTGGCTCTGGGTGAGGCTCCCTTTGCCTTCCTTAGCCTCTGCGCTGCCTCTTCTTGGCTCACCCTTGATGACGCAAGCACTGCATCACCCTTCCCTTGTTGCTGCTCCACTAGAAACAGCTTTTGTCACCTCGAGATAGTTGTTTTCTGCTGCTATCGCTCCGCTTGGCCGATGTCCTCAGTCCTCCTGTGATCTAAAATCACGCTCTGATACCATGTTGAAGTTTCTAAGTCTACTTAGTTAGAAACCCTCCATGCACTTTATCTGATTTATTCCTACCTACTTGTTCCTTTACTTAACAAGTTATTTACAATGTAAATACTGAAAATAAACACTAGTGCATGCTCAACATATTATAGATCAGCAACTGAAAGAAACAAAGACAATCACACCATATGACACCATTATTTTTGGACCAATGTCCCCAGAAAAACCCAATGTGGGAAAATCAGTGTAGCTATCTGAGGGTTTTCTTATTAAGCAATATCAGAGTACAATCTGGGTGCCGAAACTGGCCTACCCAATAGAGAATTTCCTTGGTAGTAATACCTCTCAGTTTGAGACAAATCTCCTGGCTGAAACCCCGGATAATCCTTCTGACAGCTCCTCAACACCAATCTGCCCCAAAAACCCCAACGTCAGCCTTTTCTGGACTGCATCAGCCCCTCTCTGCCCAGTGTTGGCCCTGCGTCACCCAGGATGGGTCTGCGTCAGCCTTATGAGGACTTGTGTCATCCCTCTAGCCCTCTGCGTCAGCAACGTTGGTCTCCCTGAGGCTTTGCACATCTCCCGGCTACCTCTGCATGGCCCTACATGAGCTCTGGCTGGCTCTACATCACTCTCCCCGCTACTTCACTACTCTCCTGGCACTATCTCAGCCTCTCTGTCTCTCTGTACTCAATGCCCCTCAACTACAACTCCCGGTCACTAATTCTATCTCTCTTAGCAAACCCCGCTCTAGAGAATAGAATGACTGATCACTCTAGTGTTTTTTTCCAAGTGACCCTCAAGCCTCCTCTTATACTTTTCTCATTGACATATCAACGGCCAAGATTAAGTCCCTAATCAACAGCTAAGATTAGATCTGGCTTGATCCATGTCTTTTGGACCATTCTAACACAGTTTCATATTAATACACATTAATATTTTATTTTCCCTAAGTTTAGACTTAGGGACTCCATTAAAAATATTAATTATTTTAATATCTCCTAAACTGTTTAGAATCTGCCCAAACCCTTTCTAAGTATTGGAAATCTCATGTGCCCCAACCTCTCCACCAAATTTCGTGGCTAGAGCACATCCGATGCTAACCCAAATCAACACTGAGTATTTCGAGGATCCTGCCCCTCATCGCCCATAGTCCTCCTAACTACAGCTCGATATCTCCCCACTTCTTCTGAAGAGGCACATGAGCACTCATGGCACAGTCATCATTTGTCTCCACTTCCTTCTTTGCCCTTGTTGGTGCTGCCTTGGTCTCGAAGGCCTCTCCCTTACTCTTCTTCCTTGGACACTGGTCGCATAATGACCTAGCTCCCCACAGTGGAAGCATTTGACCTTGGAGAGGTCGTTCTTTTTCCGTTTCTCCTTTTTTCCCTCGGATGCTAGGGCAACATCCTCCTCTTCCTCCTTGATTCTGATCCCCTTGCCGCTGCTTGTCGCCTTGCTCAGCCTTCTGATCTCTTCTTGGCGAAGAGCAACCCACATTTCCTCCCAATCAGGAAGGGTCACCTTGCCCAGTATACTCCGAACAAACACCTCCCAGTCTTCTAAGACTGCGTTCAGGGCTTTTCTCACCATCAATTCTGGATCCAGCGTTGCCCCTATGGAAGTCAACTAATCCCAGATCTCCTTCAATCGACCGAGGAATGGGTCGATCTTTTCTCCCTTCTTCATCTGGTATGGTCATAACTGATTTTCTAGTAGCATCTTCTTCTGCATGGAAGTATGCTGATACAACTTGGTCAGGGCCTCCCACATCTCCTATGCCTTGTTCTTCTCAGCAATATGTGGTACTATATGATCCTTGACGCCGTCAAGGATGATACTCTTAGCCCTCGCCATTGCATCCTCGTACCTGTCATTATCAGCCGGATCAACTGGGTTAGCTATCATCCTTAAGGTGAAGTGCTTGACATGATTCCTGTCTAGTACGGATAAGATTCTGGCCTTCCAGACTACGAAGTTTGAGGCTTTGTCCAGTCTATCCTAGTCTCTTACTCCGTGTAGTGCCATTTCGCTACTCATCTACTTCCCTCCTCGAAGTTCTTGGTTGACTCCCTCTGAGCCTCGATTTCCCTCCTGGAAATCCTTCTGCCAATGTTGAGATGCCCCTCTCCAATCGTCTATGCAACTACAACATTGATCTGAATTCCTTGGCTAGAAATTCGCCTCGGCAGCAACTCCCTCTACCTTGGCCTTGCCCTATTAGGTATTGTTCTAACTACAGTACCCCACCAGCTCCACTCTGCAACTTACCCATAGCCTCCTAAACCCCAGCGAACTGAAGTTTAGAGCTCCTAGGCATTGCGCAATCTCGACACCGACAAATTAGCCTCTTTAGCCAACTGCGTCAACCCTCTTGGCCTCTGCGTGAGCCTGCCTTTGCCAAGCTCAGCCTTTACGCTGCCTCTTCCTGGCTCAATCTTGATGACACAGGCACTGCGTCACCCATTCCTTGCTGCGGCTCTACTAGGAAAAACTTTTGTCACTCGGGACAGCTGTTTTCTGTTGCTGCTGCTCTGTCCAGCTGATGTCCTCAGTTCTCTTGTGATCTGCAACCACCCTCTGATACCATGTTGGAATTTCTAAGCCTGACACGTTAGAAACCCTTCATGCACTTAACTGATTTATTCCCACCTATTTGTTGTGTTAATTAACAAGTTATTTACCATGTAAATACTAGAAATAAATACAAGTACATGCTCAACACATTATAGATCATCAACTAAAGGAAATAGAAACAAGCACACAAGTAACACCGTTGTTTTTGGACTAGTGTCCCCAGAAAAACCTAATGCGAGAAAACCGATGCAGCTATCTGAGGGTTTGATTTGTTAAGCAGTTTCAAAATACATTTTGGGTGCCAAATCCGACTCACCTAAAGGAGAAAAATCTCGGCATTAGTACCCCTCTACTCGGAAGCAGATATTCCGACTGAAACCCCAAATAAACACTCCGGTAGCTCCACAGCTCCAATCTACCCCACGGAACCCCAGCTTCAGTGTCTAGGGACTGTGTCAGCCTCTCTCTGGCCCAGCGTCACTCTGGCTTGGCCTGCGTTAGCCTCTAGAGGCACTACGTCAACCCTCTGGCCCTCTACGTCACCCACGCTGGCCGTCTGAGGCACTGCGCAGCTCCTGGTTGCCTCTGCGTGAACCCTTCGCTATTTTTGCGCCCCTCTCTCCAGCTACTGCACTGATCCTCCCGGTGCTATCTCTGCCTCTCTACTTCTGTATTCACTGCCCCTCAGCTGCAACTTTGATCACTCTCTCAACTTTCTCAGCGAACCCAGCCCAGAAAGTCAAAATCTTGATCTCTTGGTGTGTTCTCCAAGTGACCCTCAAGCCTCCTCTTATACTTTTCTCGTTGACAAATCAACGGCCGAGATTAAGTCCCTAATCAATAGCTAAGATTAGATCTAGCTTGATCCATGACTTTTGGACCATTCTAACATAGTTTTATATTAATTCACATTAATATTTTATTTTCCCTAAGTTTAGACTTAGGGACTCCATTAAAAATATTAATTATTTTAATATCTCCCAAACTGTTTAGAATCTGCCCAAACCCTTTCTTGGTGTTGGAGATCTCATGTGCCTTAGCCTCTCTAGCAATTTTCGTGGCTAGAGCACATCTGATGCTACCCCAAATCAACAGAAGCAAGGAAAAGCTAGGCTCTTATCAGTGCTATCATTGGTATTATAAATGGGGCCAACTTCTTCCAACAGACCTTCTTCTTGCATGGGAAAATAATGATCCTCCCTTTCAATGGTGTGAATAGTTATATCATTGTGAGTAATGCCTTGAAGAAAGCGAAAACCAACTCAACCTTATTCTCCTTGTCAGTATCAACCTCATTCTCATTCTCCTTAATATCCCATTTTCCTTCATTTATGTGGAAGAAATTAGAAATGCTAACCTCACAGGGATCCACAATATTGATATACTCTAGCCCCCTTTCTTGAATGAGAGGCCACTATAGAGGTGATTGTCCACATAATCCTAGAAATAAAAAGAGAAACATGGATCAAGCAAATGTTGACGAAGAAGGATCTCCAAAAAAGAACAAGACCGAAGAATCGGAAAATAAAAAATTACACTACTAAGTCCTCTACTCTAAAGTTTTGAATTATTTTCCTTTATGCTTTGTTTTCTAGTACTTATAGGTTTAACATGCTTTGGAAGAACATTTTTGAGTGGTTGTAAGTATCACTCAAGATTGGATTAATAGGGAGTCCTCACCATTTCACCAAAGATAAGTATCTTACTCCTTGCATTATCATTTTATATTTGGTTTCCCTCTCCTATGTAGATGTGTTTGTATTAGATGCTAATAACATTTCTTTTCATATTTTCCTTGTTTAGGAAAGCTTGCTGATATACTCAAGGGTTATGAAGGAGACCTCAAAGAACAAGCTTGGAGCATGATAGAAGTTTTGTTGCAAAGGAAGCTTTTCAAGAATTGATGTCCTACAAGTTTTGTTAAAGAACAACTCAAAGGTATGTCTTAAACCATAAGCTTTGTTCTCTTCATAACAAAGGTATATTCATTTCTTTTAAATTTTGCTTTACATTACTAACATTGTTATGTCTAGGACCTTTGAATCATAAAGATTCTTATTTGGGTGATTAAGCTTTAGATTAAATCTACCCTTATTAAAATCATTCATCACTCTTGTGTAACCCAAAAAAGGTTTTCTATAAAACCCTAACCTAAGGGAGTGTCGATATTGATTATGAAATCCTAGTCTTCTTAGGGTTATTGATGAAATCTAGAGAATACTATTATTTTGATGTTTGGGGTTTTGATGGTAAAGTCATGTTTGGGGTTTTGGTATTGCTATGGAAACCCTAGTCCTTTAGGGTTGGATGGTAATATATATATAAAAATCCTAGACCTTTAAGGTTTTGATAAATTGGGGTTTATGAGCAAAACCCTTATATTTATCTAAAATAAGCTCCTAGGAGTGAAACCCCAGGTGTATGTTTGTCCGTCTGATCAATACCATAGCCTAATAAAGATTGTTATATGTCTAACTTTAAATGTATTGAAATTTGTGTCTTGGGCTTACCTAATGGATATTGATATGCTTGTGCATGATTATGAGATCCTAGATATGTATATGTGCTAAGCTAATTGTTGTGTAAATTCTAGGGTTTGTAACAAAGTCCTCGGGGAAGTTTGATACTCTAGCATATGGTGTTATTGTTTCAAAAGATAATGATAAATTCAAGTGTTTACAAAAATTTGGTCATATTGTTGAAACCATAGATTGTGCTATGATTGGTTTTGATTGTTGATATCTAAGGCTTAGTGTCTCAAAGATGAAATCTAAGATTTGCATTAAATCCTAGTAGAAGTCTAACATATAAATTCCGAAAATTGTTAGATGCATTGTAGAATTGTACATGTTTGAATTGCTTCTAGGGTTTGCAATATATCATAGTAGAGTCTGTCATACCTCTTAAAGTAATATTGACGCCCTAGATAAAATGAGATTGATATCTTGATTAAGTCACTGATGCAATCTAGGGGTTATAACCAATCCCAAGCAAGAAGTTGAAGTTTAAAAGTATGTGTCTCTTGTTGATTATGAACCTAACTAAGTTTAGGTATTTGATGTCTAAAGTCTAATGTGTGATTTTGATATAGTTAACTTCATGCTTGGTATTTGGTTGTACTTGTTGTTTGAGTTGTGTAGGTACATAATCTTCAAGATGATAAAGATATTCATAAGTAAAGTTGATTTGATTGATAAACATGATGAAGGAAGTTATATGAATAATGATGATCAAGATGACTTTGATAAGAAGGGATGAATCCATAAAAGATTCTTCAATGTCATAGCAAGTAGTTGATCTCCCTCAGAGGCAGCCTAGATAAAGAAAGAGTATATTTCCCAACTTGAGAGGGAGGGCATATTATAGTCATGATGGATACCTTGAAGAAGAAATTGGAGAATGTAGATTGGGGTGCTGCTAAAAGAAGGAAAGCAGGATCTGATTGTAGAATATGTTGTTGCGTATGAAGTAGGAAAGGAAGTTATATGGTTGAGGAAACTTCTGTCAAGATTTGTTTGGAAAACCTCTAAGTCCTACTGTGATTAATTGAGTCAATCAAAGCAGCATCAAGATGTCTGAAGACCCCGAAGATTTGTGTTTACTTATGTATATTTGAGAGGTTGTTACTGATTGGTGTTGTGCAGGTAAATCTCTCAGAGTTTTGGAAGCATGTTTTGCATGCTTGATGTTACCAATCTGTTTGATCGAGAGAGATTCGTTACCGATTTGAATAATCGGGAGTGTTGAGGCATTGTGTATGCATGGGAGGACATATAGTCGGCTTGTGTGTTGATGTCTATTCTTGAAGTAGGGAAGGTGGCATTGGTCCTAGAGCTCTAACCTTGCATTACGAACCTAGTTCCCTGGGTTGATGGTTAACAAGTAAGCTTGGTAGTACCTAGAGTGGCTGAAAGCTCAGTCCATCTTAGTCCCACTCGGATAGATTGCCCTGGTCAAGAATCTAGTCTGTGGCACCGTGTGTCCCTAAACTCTTCATGGTTCATGTGTTTTGAGATCTTCCATGTACTTGTATATATATGCGTAATTATGAATACCTCCTTAGTTAAGAGGGAGTGTTGAAGAATGTAACTAGGTTCAGTCTTATAATTGTATTTGAGTCATAATGAAATGTATTTATTAAAATAAAGAAAAAGAAATTATTATTATTATTATTATTATTATTATTGTGACTTATTAAAGCATGGGTTTCATGCTTGGGTCATCATGTTTTAGGTCAAAGTCCCCATTGAGGAGTTCTAGGTTTTATCTGGAGCAATTAGAGTCATTGTCCATTTTATGAGACCCTTCTTGGGCTTTTAAATCATATAAGAAGAATTATTATTGAGTCAAATAAGTTATTTGTCACCTCCACACTAAGTCGGCCCTTACCTGATCATCACCATCACAAGTTCGATGTTCAAAGAGAAGCAGGAGAATACAAAATTGCAGGAGAAGTAGAAGGAGATTTACAAGAGAAGAAAATCGAAGTTGGTGCGTCATCTCTCTCATATGTGTGAATTTACGAGGCTACTATTGGAAGGTCAAAGTGTTGCATCAAGGTCGAGTTTTTGTTGCTGCATCAAGGTTGAGTTTCTGCTATTGCATCAAAGTCAAAATTTATGTTGTCTCTAGGTCAAAGTGTTGTTGTTGCTTCTAGGTCAATGTACTACTACTTCAAGATCGAAGTGCTACTGCTTCAAGATCGAAGTACTACTATATCAAAGTCAAAGAGTTGTTGTTGCATCTAAGTCAAAGTTGTCACTGGAAGGTTATCGTCTGCAGAAGAAAGGAAGGGCTAACCTGGTGATTGGCGGAAATTTGTGTCTAAGCTAAGGAGTCTGGGATCATCTCGTGAAACGATTGAAGGAAGAGTTGTTGACTGGGTTTTCTGCTAGATAAGAGTTTTGCCCTGGCTGTCCGCCTACATTTGTTGTCTTTGATCTTCGTGTTATGGTTTTGGTAATTGCTTAATGAACTAAGATAAAGGAACACAAAAAAGTTAATAAGAACATACAAATATCACAAGTAATTATCAACATAAAGAAAATCTTTCAGCGTTTCTGATTTTCCAACATGTTGGTTATCTTAAGGCCTCGACTGGCCTCCTCAAGGTCTCGACTAGCCTCCTTTACACCTCAACCAGGTTTGTTCATGACCTAAGGCCTCACAGCCTCCCTTTTAGGGCTACATTCCTCTCTCTAAGCATAAAAGAAACGGACTTCAATTATGGCCAGCAATTTCCTCTAAATTAACAACTAAAACAACAAACAAAATTTCGCGTCCATCCTCCGCTTAGAAAACAGAACTCGACCTCTTCTTATCCTCCTTTAGACGGAAAATCTTGAATTCGTCCTCCTTTTGGAGATCTGCAACTCTCTCCTAGGCTTGCTATTCTTCATAAGAATGAGATTGCTATGATGTGAAATTACCTATCATAGTTCTCCAATTTATACACTTGTGTGAGTGATCTTGGGGGTTTTCCTTGTACATCAAGAAACCCCTTTTTTACCACTCAACAACAGCTTAGAATAAACAATCAATTAACTTCGGTCTCAAGCCCACTACTTTGAGTCAAAACCCCAACCACTTGGGTAACTTTCCCAACCAGCTCCCTTTTGGTGAGTTTTCTCCATTCGGAAAGACCTTCCGAATTACCCAATTTTCAACACTAGTGTTTCTTGGAGCACTTGGAACATGTTGAATACTAAGTTTAGTGTTTCTTCCCTTGGACACATTGGAGCTAGCGTTTTGTGGATTTAAGCCTAGCTTGTACTTGTTGAGGAGGAGAAGTGTTGATTTTTGGGTAGCATCAGATGTGCTCTAGCTTCGAAATTTTGTGGAGGGTCTAGAATACATGAGATCTCCAAGACCCAAAAATCGTTTGGAGAAATTCCACCCGGATGGTGAGTTATTAAAATAATTAATATTTTTAATAGGGTTCCTAAGTCTAAACTTAGGAAAATAAAAATATTAATGGGTATTAATAAAAATATAGGTGAGAAGCTTCTAAGAGACAAGGATCAAGTCTGTTTTAATCTTAGCCATTGATTAGGGACTTAATCTCGTTCGTTGATTCATCAACAGGAAAAGTATAAGAGGAGGCTTGAGGATCAATTGGATATACACCATATTGATCAGTCAGTTCAATTTTTTTGGGGCAAGGTTTGCTGAGAAATTCGAACAAGTGATTTGGGGTGGAGGATCTTCTCCGAAACCCCGAATACTCAGCAGAGAGAGGCAAAGATACACCAGAGGAAGCAGTGCAGACCAAGGAGGACTGACGTTGGGCCAGGAGGGCCCACGCAGTGCTTGACACAGTGCCAGCACAGAGGAATAGTTGTCCTCTTGCAGAAGTCTGAAATTCGTCAGGGAGCAGCAGGATCAACCAAGAAGGCTAACGTCAGAGCTCCAAGGGGCAGTGAGACCAGCGCAGAGCTGATGCAAAGCCTTAGAGAACTCCATGCAAGCCCACATAGCTAGTGCGAAGGGGCAGCACAGTTGTAGTCGGGGATAGTCAGTTCAATTGCCGGATCAGAGGGATTTTGCCGGGTGAAGTGAGGTAATCTCACTTAGATTTCTGCCAATGTATTTTATCTCTGTAACTAGATTGCCGAGAGGGCATCCATAGTTGTATTTAGAACTGCTGCTTAATAATAGAAAACCCTCAAAGCTGCTACATCGGTTTTTCTGCATTGGGTTTTTCCAAGGACATATTGTCCAAAAATAACAGTGTCCCTTGTGTGTTTGTCTCATATCTATTTCAGTTTATGATCTGTATGTCAGTGTAGTCTGCAGTAGTGTTTTTCATCATTGTTTAAATAATTAAATAACTTGTTGAATGTAAAAACAAGTAGGAGATGATAAACCCGTGATTGCAGTAGGATTTCTGATGTGTAGATTAAGAAATTTTCACAAGAAGAGGAAACATCTTGCCAACCATGCTTGGTAGTGTTGATGGTAGAGTTTTGGAGAGCTTAGAGGGTTGTACCAGCTTGTGATGCATTGATAGTATGTACTCGAACATCTTTTGTGTGTGTCTATATATATATGAAGTTTTCAGCTGTTCAAATTGTCTTACTGCAGATTTGATTTTCAGTTATCTATATCTCCCTGATTTAACAAATTCCAGCACTTGTATCTCCTTCTGATTTGACATTGGTTAAGGCTGAAATTCTTATGGATGTATTGTTAATCTTGAAGAAGATAGAGCAATTTACTGCTGTTATAAAGCAAAACTAAGATCTGGTTTATGCTTGAAAACGTTTCCCTAGGCTAAAACTTATTGACAGATACTTGGTATCTTTATCTTGGATTGTCTTATTGATTTGGATTGAAAAGGAGAGAAATATTATCCATTGTCCACTGCTGTAAAATATATTTCAGATCAGCCCCAAGGCTGTAAATTCACAGTCAAGATTCAAGAACGCTCCTTGTGAGATGAAATTTTTGAAGTTGCATTAAAGCTTGAGTTTCAGGAAGTCTCTACAATCAATTGTTCAGGGGAGTGTCCACACAATTGAATAACTCAGAATTGTCTGTATGTCTAATTTGTGTAAATCCTTATCTAGTTTCCTGGAAATCTTAGATTGCGTAAGTTGCAAGAGAATTTTCTTATTCCTTCTGACTCCTTAGGAGCATTCTCTCTTTTACAATTTGTTCACTTTGACTAAAGATGCCAAGGGACATTTTCAGTTTATCGTCGAAAGATGAAAACAATTTGAAATCAATTTGTAGAAGGAAAATAACTTTTGCACATTCAGTACCGTCTATTCTAAATACGTTTCTACAGTTCTTGGTGCACCAAGCAGGCTCTTACAACCATAATGTTTCTCATTATATCAAATATGAAAATTTGAACACCTTACAAGTTCATATTCTTACCGGATGCAACCCACTTTGAAGAAGAAACTCAAGGGCTGCATGGCAAAAGAATCCAAAACGTTGTCCATCATCCTTACGGCCGTAGATGCAACCAACCCGAAACATTCTGCACACACAAAACAATAAAATATGGATATTAGATTTCAGACACAATTTTTTCAGTGAAAATTCACAATAACCTCAAGCCAATCTTATTTGGCTAAAATATCATATACTCAAACAACAGCCACATAAGAAGCATTAACATTATCAAAGTTAGAACAAGTTACAAAAGGACATATTTCAGGTGTACATTCAACTACAGTAAAAAGGTGCCCTAATTGCTGAATAGAGCTCAATGAAAATTAAACCACAAATGAAATACAGCTATGAACAAAACAGAAAAATGTATGGAAAACTTAGGATTAATAAAACCTATGTGCAAACGGGGGGCAGCTCAATTGGCAATCGCCGTGTTATGAAGTATTGTGTAAACCATGAGATTCAAGGTTCAAATCCCCCTGGGTCAATCCAACAAAAACAAACTATGCACAAGAGATCCGGTAAATTTAAGAAAATATAAGAAACTTTTTTGAACCAAACAACAATCCAGTGGCTGATTATGACCACCATGTTTACTGAAATCATGTCAAACAAAGAAACAACTTTTCCTACATTTTTCATAATTGGAATAATGAATGAACAGATCATATCTACGAAAGGAGGTGTGAGTTAAATAACATAGATAGTCTATCAATGAATTTGTTCAAGATCTATGAGTAACAACTCAAATGACCACGGGCAACTTGAGCCTTTCAAGCCTACGATCAAATATAACCCTTATTTATTACCACTTTCTATTATGTTCTACTTTCTCTCTTTCTATGAAGCACATTGATCTGCTTGGAGCACCTTTTCCCCAAAAATTTAGAGTCAAGCCTCAAACCCTTCAAGGAAACCCCCCTCAAGTTGGGAAGAACCAATCTGAAAGTGAGAGTCATATAATTACTGACAAGACACAACCCCTAGTGCTTAACTAGAAACTTTGGATCACACTCTACCCAAGGGTCTTGCCAAGTCATAACAAAGCCCAATAGAGGCTACCCTTACTACTTCATATAGGAAACCACCATTGGGGTCTCTAATTGAGGTCCTCTTGGGATGGCATTGCTATGGGAGGCCATGAAAGTGGCCTCGAGGATGTCTGTCTTATGTACACACCATGAAGACCCTACGAGCTGTCAAGGTTACATCCTCCCTCACAAAAGACACCCCTCCCTCGCAAGAGACACCCACTCCCTTACAAGAATTTCAAGGGAGACTTCAATGTCCTAGAAATTACAGCTTGTAGTAACTAGTAACACACAAAAAGAAATTGCAAACAAACAAATTAATATTAAAAAGCACAAACACCTAAAAAATTGGAAACACGGACAAAAAAAAAACACCCCGCAAAAAAATTGCACCAAGGCATAATAGTTTGGGAGAAACAACTATCACAAAGGAGGCTAGTCACCCTGAAAGTTACTAATCACAGAGGATTTCATTCTCGGTTTGATCCTAAGATGTATAAATAATTGTTTCATTCATTTCATGATCAAATTTCTCTCCTAACGGAAATGAGATTTGATCTCCACTTCTCTCCAAACTAAGAAAAGGGCATTCCCCAGTCTGGATCCTATCATATACGTAGGTAACTTGTCCCCTCATACTAATTTTAACTAACAAACAACATACAAAAAAATAAATCCCTTCACACAGGATTTTATTCTCGGTTCGATCCTAAGATGTATAAATAATTGTTTCATTCATTTCATGACCAATCTCGTGATCAAATTTCTCTCCTAATGGAAATGAGATTTGATCTCCGCTTCTCTCCAAACTAAGAAAAGGGCATTCCCTAGTATGGATCCTATCATATACGTAGGTAACTCATCCCCTCATTCTAACTCACTATATTGACCAACCAACCCACCGCTCCCCCTCCCAACCCCCTCATTTTGGTATGTTGGTTGAGCTCCTACATCAACTCATTATATTGGTAAATGACAAGAAAGAGGTCCTGCTTATCCCTAGCTCTTGATTTTCCTAGTACCTTGGGCTTGTGGAAATTTGAACACACACTCACTTCACTTAAGGACACCACTCAATTACTTTTCTCCAAGACATAGGCGAACCAAGGAGCTTCTTTAGAAACACAAGAAGGATGAATGAATGAATGAAATATGTGACGCATTTTCAAACGAGAGATGGTAAGAGAAAAATGATATAACTAGTCTATAATTGTCTATGCTTGTATGCACAATAGAAATAGAAAGAACATCGAGTTAGAGCCATATTTTCATTATGAAGGCCTTACGCAGTGTCAAGGCTAGAACCTAAATCCAGAGTCAATGTTATAAATTTAAATATTGGAAGTGGAATGATGAAAAATTTCTTCAACATATTGGGCCTTCCCTAACTCAAATGGGGTTAGGAAGTAGAGTAATTGGAATCAAATTGATCCATGCCTTAGTTTTCATTCCTCAACCCTTGTCTCTCCTTTTACTGAAAAACTAACATTTGTACCTTTTTGGCGTAAGAGTGAAGTTTGGCCTCTCTTCCCTTGCTCGCTTCAATAAAATCCTTTTCTCTCCACTTCAAGATGGTGCTACCTGATGCTTTCATTTTTGCCAAAGTAAAGTAATTCCTCTTCCTCTAGCCTAGTATTCTTCATCAATCCTCTTAATGGAATTGTTGCATTGACAAATGGAAATTTTCAGGTAATACAGGAGTGAGGATCTCTATTCTAGAAGATATGGGTACTGGAATTAGTAGATTGAAATCGATCTTTTTGATCAATCAAAAAATATTCAATTGTGTCAATTAGTATTAATATAATAGCTAAAGTCTTCTCTCCACTTAATCTCTGCTCCAACTCCTCACACTAACATCAAACTCATGAGAGAATGAACCATTGAAGTGATGGTAGAGAGTCAATTCATCATGAGCAATCCTCTCCTTTGCCCGACATTCTTTTGTTTACATTCCTATTAACACATATCGTGCATCAGGATTAGTATCATTTTTGAAGATCTTGTTCATCAAGTTGTGCTATGGAGCATTTTTTGTCTTGATAACCATTGGTTCTAGCTTTTGAGTGTATTTTCTTGTTGAGCATTATCTTTTGAGGAATCATCACATATTTGGAGGCATGTTGGCACATGTGGCTTGTTGTCACCTTTAGGAGTCTTCATCTTCACAATTTCATGTATATTTGTTCACTATGGAACATCTAACATATCCCTAGGCATTGGTACATACATGGAAGCAAGCCACATCACCATAGGAATGAGCACCTTACATATTTAGCCCACATTTGTATTCACATAACCACGACACATGGATTCAATGGATTTTTTGGTAGGCATTACACAAATTTATGCAGTATAAAAAACATAAAATAAGTTTGAAATTCTGCAATGGAAATTATTGTTAACAAATTAGCCTTCATGTCAAAAATCATCATCAATCCTCAATTGTTCCAATGACGATGTTGATCTTTTGTTTAAATTGTTACATTTGATTTTACTCGCCTAACGAATCCATTGCAGGTAGAGTCTAATCATACAATCTCTTAAGGGATAACAGTTGTACCTAGGAGCAAAAATCTAACACATAATCACAGAATCAAGTGAGATCAACATCATGGGACAAGAACCATTCGATAAGATAAGATAAGATAAGATAATTTTATTAATGTCCAACAAATGACCATAATAGATCAATGGGACTGTCAGTTACAATGATTACATCATGCCAAGCCGATGGACCAAACGATCCCCTTTAACATTTCTTAAAAAGCAGAAATACATCTATAATCTACGTAAATGTAAATGTAGAAGCTAGAAGCTCTCAGCTTTGAAACAAAGCACTGCAATGAAGCAACGAAGGAGAAGAAGAAGAAAGGGGGAAGGAGTCTCATGCCCAGTTCCTACTCCTAATATCCGAGGTCGAAAGAAGAAAACTGAGAGAAGCTTGTCAAACTCTGCTGTCCTGTGGGCATACTGGGTTGTCGCTGCTATCGCCTAGAGGTTCTACGACGCCTCCAAGGGATGCATCCAATCCTGGAGCGCTGGTGCAGTCTGGTGGGTCAGCCCCCCCGGGATCGCACAGATCTGGTCTCAGTGTCTGTGGGTCGGTCAATGGTTCTTTCGGTGCCCCGCATTGATGGTAGCGCCCTAAAGAAGTCCGTGATCTTCTGCGTGGTGTCCAATCTGGTGGGGGGCTGAAGAAAACGGGCCCGAAATCTGAAGGCATCTTGGAGATAAAGTGCAAGGCATCTCTGATCAACATATCTGAGGAAGCTGGTCAAAGTCTGAGAAGACCTGAAGAGACAATGTAAACGACCTCGAATCTCGTAATAAGCAGGGCATCCGAAGATGAAGTGTGTCTCTGTCTCTATCTCCTGTAAGTGACAAAGCTGGCAAATTCTATCTGCCCCATCGATGTGGTGATCTGTCTCCACTCGGAGTCTATGAGACCCAACTTTGAGTTGCCCGAGGGGGATTCTAAGGGCATGCATCCAATGCTGGAACGTGTATTGGGGTCTAATGATGAGCCCATTCCTGATCTCCAGGCAATGCTCCGCGTAGAAGGCCAATTTTGGACGCAACCCATTGGGAGGATTGGTCCATGTGGTCTGAATGTATCATCTGTAAATATCCTCCTTAATGATTTTATTCAACTCTTGCTGATTGGGAAGGAGGTGGCCTGGAGCATTCAGAGAGTACTAAAAAGGAGGGGGATGGTCAATCTGGATTCCTAAAGCCTCCAGAAGCTCTGTCACGTTGGTGTACCAACATTTGGATCAGCTTGCGTACGGGCGATGTTCTCCGAGGAGTAATATGCTAAATATGGGTATCTCTCATGACCCTTCCTCGTGTCTGCCAGGCCTCAGAGCCTGTGCAAGAGCGACACTACCCTGAATATCACCTCTAGGCAAAAAGGTTGAGCCCCGAACTCTACTAGAATGATGTGTTGAGGAACTGTCTGCTTGCACCTAATGAAACGACGCAAAAGGAGGGTCTGGACCCGCTCCACTGAAGCCCAATCTGACTCTAGGAGAGATGGACCCCAAATCTCTGAGTTGTAAAGCATTGTGGGGCGAATCAAAGTGTCCATGATGCTCATTTTGGACGAGATGTCCTGGAAATGGTGCCGGAAACACTGCCTCTCCAGAAGGGCTAGGGAGCCATACCCTTTGTTGATCCGAGGTTGAAGAGCTAGCCACACGCTGAAGCGAGGCCCTGAAAACTGAACTCCCAAATATGTATAGGTGTTGACAATCTCAATCTCTTCTCCTTTAAATAGGAAGTGGAAGTCCGAGGTTTTCTTGACTCCATTGAAGATAATCACTTTGGTTTTACCCAAGTTCACAGTTAGATGCCTCCGGTCACAAAAAGCTGCGAGAGCATCCAACTGTCTCTGAAGGCCTTCTTGGGAGGAGGCAATAAGGGCAATATCATCTGCAAAGAGGAGGATGGAAATCAGGACCTCGTGAAGAAGACACCCATCTATATCTTGGATATGCTCCCGGAGGAAAGACTCAAGCTCATCAATATAAATCCTAAATAAAGTAGGAGAAAGGGGGCATCCTTGCTTGACTCCTGTGGTGCTTCAGATGAAATCCGACATTCCACCGACTGTGCGGAGACAGCCAAGGACAACCTCATAGAGACGCATGATAGCTGTTAGGAGAGTCGAGGAAATGCCAATCTCTCTTAGCCTCTGGAAAAGATCTTCCCTCGGTCAAAGGCCTTCCGGAAGTCTACAAAGCAGTAGTACACTTTAGAGGATCGATGCCTAGCTTCCTCGATCACCGCACGAAGAGTAAGTATGTGGTCGATCGTCTGGTGGTCTGGACGGAACCAGAGTATCAGAGTGAGTCATATTCAATGTTAAACGCATCAAAGTACTTCACACAAGCATCACCTTCAAATGTCTTCCTAGACTATGACTTGTAAACAAGTTACCATGCTTAGGTATGGGAGAGTTATTACAAGGCCCTATTTGGTACTTCAACCCCAAGAGGAGGAATAGTTCCTATGTCATCCCTTTTTTAAGATAGGTGTGAAAGTGTTGGAATTTCTAAGTTTAACCCGTTAGAAATTCTTCCTATACCATCTGATTTATTTCTTCCTACTTGTTCAATTACTGAACAAGTTATTTACCATGTAAATACTGAAACTAAACACAAGTACAATATCAACATCTACATATCATCAACTGAAAGTAAACAAGCATGCAAGTGACACCGTTATTTTTGGACCAATGTCCCCGGAAAAACCCAATGCGGGAAAACTGGTGCAGCTATTCAAAGGGTTTTATTATTATGCAGTTTTAAGAATACAACCAGGGTGCTAGAAATGGTTCACCCAACAAAGAATGTCCTCGGCAGTAGTACCTCTCCTCGGAGACAGATATTCGCTAAATAATCACCGGATGAACAATCCCACAGCAACAATTGCAACTCCCATTGTTCTGCGTCACTCTGATAGGGACTGCGTCACCCTACCCGGCTCACCAGCTCCTAGTCTATCCCACGAAATCCCTCCAGCGCTGCCTCTTGCACTTGCATCAGCTCTGCTAGCCTCTGCGTCAACTTCTGGAGCTTTTGCGTCAGTCCCTAGAAATGTTGCAGGAAACGTCGCCCCCCCCCCCCCCGGATCTAACGCCCGAAGCACGTCCTGTACGGATTCGTACAGGAAGCATCCCCGGAAGCGCGACTCCAAAATTCGGAAGCACGGTTACGCCTGTTTTGGACGCTTCCTGGAAATTCCGAAAGCATCCCTCCGAAGCACACTTCGTATGGCGCTTCGACCGTACGAAGCATGGGGCTTTGGAGGGTGAATCGTACAGTTCCATACACGCTTTCGGAAAAAGCGCCGCGCTGTTTAGAAAATCGATTTTTATTTTTTTAGGTGAGTTTGCATATTGGGGGTGGGTCCACCTTAGGTTAGGGTGAGGAATGAAGGCAAAAAAATATAAATATAACAGATGCTCCCTCATGGAAATGTTAAATTCTTAAAGTAAAAGGATGAAAATGAAAAATAAAGGAGAATATCACTTTTACTTAAATTTTTAACATTACCATGAAATGACTTAAGATGTTTGACAGTGGTTCCAGCCTCATTGGATTTCATATGGAGAAAAGAGAATTTCATATCCTATTCAAAATTCAGCGGAGTTAACAATTTTCAGGAATTCAGGATCAATGGGATTGTGGCATTTCATTAGATTATATCAAGTATGAAGGTATGCGATTAGCATTTAATCAAAAGCACCAAGCCCTATATGTACCCTAGTGTTGGTGGTGTTAATTGTTTAACTCCTTTGTCACGCCCTTAGCAAAAAATTACCTTTCAATCAAGTCAAAATCATCGATCAAGCATGCTAAGCTTTTTCTACCATATTTTAAGTCTTGAATTAGGTAGTTTGTTCAAAATTGGGCAATGTTGACTAATATCCCTAGACAATCGAGGTAGAGGCAAAGGCTAGACAAGAGAAGAAGAATCTAGATTGTAGATGGTTGATGCATCTAAATGGTTGATGCTCGAATAATTAATCATTAATGTACAATAGATGCTATATCTATCATGACTTATGCAAAAATATGCATGTTTTCATGTCTTCTACAACTAATTTGGTATTTGGGATGTTTGTTTTGAGTATAAATGCAAAAAAAAAAAAAAAATATATATATATATATAGCAGAGGCTTCGCTTCCTAGATTTTTGGAAAATGACACTTCCACGTCCTCTCTTCCAAAAAACGTCCCCATTTCGTCCCCGCTTCGTGCACCATTGGTCCCACACACTGGCCTCTCCTGGCTTTGCGCAGCTCCTAGCTGCCTCTGCGTAACCTCCAGCTGCCTATGCATCAACCTCTCCGGGCTCTGCACTATCTCTCTAGTACAACCTCTGCCTCTCTGCTATGTATTCACTGCCCCTCACTATTGATCATTGATTCTATCTCTCTTACCAAACCCTTCTCTAGAGAATAGAATGACTGATCACTCTGATGTGTTCTCCAACTGACCCTCAAGCCTCTTCTTATACTTTTCCTGTTATCCCTCAACGACCGAGATTACATCTCTAATCAACGGCTAAGATCAGATTTGGCTTGATCCATGTCATTGGGAACGTTCTAACCCAATTTTATATTAATACCCATTAATATTTTATTTTTCAATATTGATTATTTTAATATCTCCTTAACCAGGTAGAATCTGTCCAAACTATTTCTGGGACTTGGAGATCTCATGTGCTTTAGCCTCTCCACCAATTTTCATGGCTAGAGCACATCCGATGCTACCCCAAATCAACAGAAAATTGTTATGATTTGGGGTTTACTTTATGAGTGGAGTCATAGTCTTATGCTAAGTTATATCAACCTATTTGTCCATGAGCACCTTCATAGAGGGAGCGCTTAACAATGCATGAGTTACCATCCTCACCTTTGTTATTCCAAGCCCCATACTTTCACTTTTCTTTCTTTACAAAGTTTATTTAACAAGCTTCAATGGTTATCATTTAAAAATGAGATAACCCCTTTTTGTGATGTGTAGTATCTTGCTTCATCGGGGCTGGGATGTTAATAAAGATTTCATTTTACTTCGAAAGGTGGTGATGCACATGGATACTCTCAAGGACGGGTGGCGATATAAGAGGTAGAGCTCAAGCTATATTTTGACTTTTACTTGCTTTGCATCCCTTTCTAGTATTTTGCATTTTAACATTTGGCTAATGCTCTTTCTTTTCTTATAGTTGCATCAAACCTTGAGTATATACAACCCCTTATTCTCATACGACAAGTTCAACAGTGAACCAACACGAGCGACTAACCACAACCAGTCAAAAGATAGGGCAATGAAACAAGAGAATGATGAAAAATGTTAAAGTATGGAATTATGGAACACTACCATCATCAGAGCCTCCTATTCATGCCCCTCCTAGACGGTGAAAGAAATACCTCAATGAAGGTCACACTGAATAAGGGGCAAGTGATAAACACCAAGGTGAAGTAAAGGAACAAGTGTACAACCAATAGCAATCTATCATCAAAAATTCAACATGTGATCCATTCCAGAATGCCCTTACACTTTAAATGAAAGCACTTGAATACAAAAATAGTTAATGTACCTCATAATAGATGACCCACCTTCATCAAATGAGCAGGATATATGAAAGAATGCACTAGCCGGCAAGTGGATGAGTGTCATTTGAGGTTAGTTGTCTATGGATCATGATAGGGTTGCTAGCTGGCAAACTGCATCATACTTGAAAAAAAAATCTCCTATGCTTACTCATGTATGTGGGTGGGTAACAGGGCCAACCCACATTACATAATAAACTTTGGCCTATCCACTCTAATGAAACATTACCATAGCGTGTACCACAAAATATGAGTATAATGTCATGGTACATGTGATTGTTACCTTGCCTTATGCCATAAAGTATATCTTGGGGGTGATGTCATGATATTATATTTCAATGGGGTTGTCTTTTCATTTTATTAACCATGTGATCTAAGGCACTCCACAACCAAGCCAAATAGCACATCACAATTGAAACAATTTTTGATGTGCTCTAAGGGGGTAGCAACAATAAGCAAGTACATGTGCAAAAGAAAAACTCCTCTAGACTCATCATCACCCCCAATGATGGAGGTCAACAATGTTAGAAGGGAAGTGTCGAGAAAAATGTGCAGACCAACCAAATACCCCTATGTCCATCAAACCCTCCATTGGTATTATCCTATAAGCACAGACATGTGTGATGAAATTACAAGTAAAACTAAGTTTTGTTAAAACTCAAAATTGTCATGATGAAAATCAGAGGTGTAAGACCTCATATAATATAAGGTGTAACAGGAGGTTTGTCCGCTTCTATTATGGATGGGTGGCATGCTATTACTACCTATTCCCTTCGTGCCCCTTATGGTCAGTTGGGGTGCACATTCTGATGTTCAATTCAAAAATGTGAAGTGGAGATTATGAGGAGCAGGATATTTCTGAATTTTTTTCACACTCTTAGAGCTTTCCAGATTGTTGACCACTCCATGTCAACTACCCTATAGCAGTACACTCCTTTTTTTGCAAAAGGGATTTCATCATGTTCCAATGTTCAAATTATCCAAGATTCATCATCAGTCAACAGTTTGTCAAAATAGTAAACACATTCTCCAAGTTTATAATGTAAATGATCTTAGTAAAACCATAATGTATGTAACAACCTAGGTAAGAATATTATTTTGATGATGATTTTCATTCTAGGAGGTTTTTCGTCTCACTAATTCATATATATATATCTTAACACAAATGATCGGCAAAGTTTTTCCCTCCAGCCTCACCCCAAAATTAGGGTGGATTTTGTCATCAAGATCTTAAGTAAGTCTCAGTGTTCTAGTTGAGTCTTTTGTAAAGTGATTTGGGAATAATTTTAGCTAATTGGCAAAATTATTTTATTACAAATCACTTAGTCAGCTAAATCATATTGAGTAGCAAAATTGGGTCAAATAATTGAGGGTTTATAACAAACGGGTTTTCTCTCTTTGAGGGTTGAAATGTAAATAATATTTTAGCCATGGTGTTAAAATATTAAAGAGTTTGAAAAAATTATTAATCCCCTCATGTGTCAATTAATTAAATTTTCTGGCAAAAAAAATATTAAAAATCCAAAGCGAAAAATTTAATTAATTTGAGTCAAAATTAAGCCTTAGGGAAAAGAAATTCTCCAAATTAGAAAATTTGTGGGTTCTAGAAAAATTAATTTTTGGAGATCATCCACCAAAGGAATATTGAAAATCTCAAGAAATTTCGGACCCTTGAGCCTTGGTAGTTAAGCCAAAGTCAACTTTTTGAAGAAATTAACTCAAAATAATTAATTTTGAGTTAATTAAAAATCAATTAAATGAAAAATTCGAATTTTCCTCAAAAAATAAATAATTTCGATGGTAATGATTAAAAGATAACTAAATTTTTATCAACGGTCGAGATTACTTCGACGGAAATTAAACCAAATAACCATTTGGAAAATTTATCTATAAATTAGAGGTCATTTTTCATCCAAAAGGATCCGATCTTTGAATCATGCACTAGCTCTTGAAGTTCTCTTGTGATTTTTTTTCTGGATTAATAATAACGCAAAGTCTTTGGGGTTTTCATTGATGGTGGTGTTCATCTTCTGCTACTTATGGTAATATTGTTCTTAATATTCTGCTAAACTATAATTTTATAAATTGTTGATCACTACCCTTCATGGAATAACTTATTGCTGAAGTATCTTGCATAGGTTATAGGTTATTGGATCTAAAAAAACATTTTCATTTAATTTAATTAACAGTTATCTCTAATTCTTTAATATTTCATTTTTATTTTATATCTCTATCGATCTAACGGTTTGATCTTAAGTGTGCAGAAATCATTTATATTAAAAAAACTTAGACGTTAGAGTGAATCCTCGATTGGACCAATGAACTCCTAGGGCATAAGATCTGAAAAGTCTTCCTAATTGAAACTTTGGGTCTATCTAATGAAGTTTCTCTTGCAGAGTTTCTCGGCTAGTGTCTCATTTAAACCCATTTATCTTTTATATATTGTGTTCATTAGATGAATCTCGCTAGGAAGAGCTTGATTCTATAAATTTGGGAATGGAGTCGGACTCATACTCCTCAGATCTAGTAGATTTGTGTTTTATTTATATAGATTTGCAGACTTTGTAGAATAATTTTGATTTTCTAACTTTTAGGGTTTTGGATTTTGTTTTAAATTTTATGTTTTGGGTTATTTTAGCATACTTGTAAATATTTTTTAGATTTATTTTGTAAATAATTTTTTGATTTGATTAGATTTCTTTTAATTAAATTTAACTTTTATGTTTTTTATCCCACATTCAAAACTTGAAAAGAGTTTCTCTAATTTGTATCTAAAAGAAAGAAATTAGTTTAACGTCCATAAGGCTAAAGAAATTATTTTAACCTTTCACCTTGTATTTTCAATTATTTCACTAATCCATTGCATTTTAAAATTCTTCTTGTATATATAATTTCTTGGGTTTTTATTTTAAAGCTTGTAAATATAATTTTTGTAAATGATTAACTGAAATTTAAATAATTGTAAATATTTTATAATACTGGTAAATATTTATCTTTTTTATGACTTCGTAAATTATGCAAATATATTCTATAATCCATCTCTTTCTACATAATTCGTGAGGCTTTTATTTTTACAGAGATGAGAAAGCGTAGGGTTTTAAGATCGTTTTGTTTGCAGGTATCTCCATTTGATTTTTGAAGAAGCCGAATAGAGGAGAGGGTCCCAGCCCTGGCCTAGTCTTCACGGCTAGGGATTGAGTGAAGAAATTAAAGTTTTGAAGCCGTTTTTGCTTAGGCCGAGAAGATCTTCTCCGTTTTAAAATCCAGATCGTCTGCAAAGAAGGATAATTATATTTTCTGAAAAAATCTTTCAAAATTTTATTGGATTTTAGCTCTTACGTTACTGCCCAGGCTGCATTGAAAATCTTAGTGGAAATCCGTGGGCTGGAGGGCCTCTGTTTCAAAAATCAAGAGGTTTTTCTTGTGATAATTTCTCCACTAAAATCGAGTTCCAAATTTGCAGACCTTATCCATTGGGCGGTCACAGGAATTCAAAGCTATATCTCACTGCAAGATTAATTTTAGCCAAGGGTTTCCTATTTTTTCTTGCATAGAAAATTATCATTATTTCTCCAGGACTAGCCGTGGATTTCCTCTAAAGTGGCAGCGAAGGATTTTGAAGTCCCAGCCCTAAGGTTGAGAACAGGTCCTCTAAAGTGGCAGCGAAGCATTTTGAAGTCCCAGCCCTAAGGTTGAGAACAGGTCCTCTAAAGCAAATATATGAACCTTAATCCATCGCAAAGCAATTTTGGAGACAGAACTTTGGAAGAAATTGCTTTTAAATTTCTAAATTTTGGCTGCAAGGGTTTTCTGAGATATTCTATCCGCTTTAGTAGTTGCGGTGGGTTCGAGTCTGTATTTGAAAGGATTTTGGCATTAAAAATTTTCTTGCTCAGGGTTTGACTCATTTTGAAGAAACCGCACATTTTCTTGTGCATTTCATTGACTAATCACAGATTTCTGTGAGGTTTATGACCCAGGCTGCAGGCATTCAAGGTTTATTTTGCATATTTTCTTGTCTCATTAAATAATTATTTTGCAGTAAGGAGACAGGGAGAATTGTTTTAAGGTATTTGCTGCACTTTAAACTCAAAAAAACCAACAAATTCTCTTTTAAAATCTGACAAAATTTAAAGCTACAATAGAGAGCTAACATAGAGGATCGAAGCACTGTTCCTGCCCCAAAGTGAGTGCATTTGCATCTCTGGTCTGAAAAATTTTAAAGAGGCTAAATTTGTGGCAAGCATATTCTCTGAAGCTTCAGGTCCTTCTTATATAATTTTTCACATCTTCTGGGGTTTGAAATTCAGAAAATTTCAGTGGTTACAATCATCCTCTAAGGCCAGAAATCTTTCCATTATTTGATTTGCAAGAAGGGTTTCTTTAAACTTCAAGCCTGCACCTGGAACATAAAATCCACAATTTTTTTTTTGGAGAATCTATCATTAAAGATTCAATCCTTCTTATCACAAACATTGATCATTGTTTTCCGAGTTTTGGATTGAGGAAATTGTAGCTTGAAGTCAAAGTCTATCAACTCACTTCTGTATAGGCAGGAAGTTAAAGGTTTGAACGCTGGTGTAAAGATATTATAGAGAGTGATATTGTTTTGCAGGGGTATCAGCTTGTTACACAACTGATATTTATCACTCTTAGAGATATCAATTGAGAGAGTTACATTCCTTTTTCTGCCATATCTTCTGGTGCGGAAAACCCTTATTTTTGGGTTTGAATGTTCTGCAAATAAATGAAGGATCTTCTTCAAGAGGTTTCAGGCTTGTTTATTGAAAGGGGTCACATCAAATTTTAGGGGCTTGAAATTCATCACATCTAACTCACTGGTTGAATTCCCTCGTTGGTTCAGATTTCATTTGCATTTATTGACTGGATTTGCTTACTAGGTTGCTGCAGATTAAACTAACACATTTATTTTAAGTTTCTTATGCTTGCGTACTTTCAGATTTCACTTCTTCCTAATTGCTATTTAACAAAGTGAAATAACTCTAAGCAAGTAATATAATTCAAGATATATTATTGTGACTCATTGGCATATCATTGGACGAGCTTTGTTTCAAGTGATACTTCCTAAGTTGGATTATAAGTAACTTTGACATTGCTCGCAATAAAGCATCTGTCAAATTGAAGCAACCTAGCCTAATTTCGTAAATTGCATTCTCTGAAATTTGGACATAATTTGTTAATCTAAGTAAGTGGTTTTCATCCTTGATTCATTATCTCTTTTACCATTCATAAGTGGCTTTTTTCTCAAGAGCTAGATGCTTATTTCAACTTTCTAAGGAACAATATAAAAGCATTATTGGCATTGAAAGATTTTGTCATTGTTCCACAGAGAATATCTTGCAATCATCCGCTCAAAGTTTACTGCTCATATTTCTGATTGTTTTGATCTTTTAACTTGGTGTATTAATCCTTCTTGTGCAAGCATTTTCTAAATTGAAGGCACTGGTCTCTCACTAGAAGGTCTTAAGAATCTAATAAATTGTTCTTGATAATTCTTCTTGTCATAAAATTTAAGCCAAGTTGTTGGGATATTCATTTGCATCTCCTAAGCTTGTTGATCCTCAATGAGCTTCTCATCCATTTCACCCCTAGGGACTACCCCCCTTAACTTACTTAGGAAATAGCTAGAATGGAGAAGGCAGGGATCAGAGTGACAAGCCCCTGCACTGAGCGTTGTCACATTAAAGTGACATTTTGGGCGACAACACAGATAAAGTCCAATTTATGTAATTTTCTCATTTTCATATATTAACATGAAATATGGAATGATGAATCAGCTCTACAAGCTTCATATTCTGATTTTTTTACAAACTCCACGGCATCCTTTACTGAATTCTGATTTTGATTACAATGTAAAACTTTTAATTTTGTTTAAAATCTGATTTTCAAAACAATAAATACTAAAATCCGAATTTCTTACATGTCCCTACATTTTTATTATTTATGAGTTGGCATCTAAATGTTCAGAATCTAGAATTCTGAACCTAACATGCCCCCTCTCCACCACACTGCCCCCAACGCTTCCCACCCCCAACAACAAACCCTGATTCCTAAATTCAGGACAGTTTCTGCACCCACACCTGCATCCAAAACTTTTAAAGAATCCAATCTGCACTCCCAATTAATAACCAAGAAAACCTATTTCGTTTCAACATAAAACAAGTCTACAGGATGCCATAATATAAAATTTATAATTTTTTGTGATATTTTCCTTCAAGATTTTAAGTGTATATTATAGATAGATTTACCTATATTGAGCTCTCACAAACGAAACAATAAAATGTAGCCGCTTTTACTTGGGAAAGATGAAATTTACCCATTGTCTGGTTCTATAAAGTACACAGACAAGCCTTCCACATTTCCATGCCAGACTTTAATTTTGGTACCTCCCCAAGAAAATTCTTTCCTAAATTGTAAATCGTGAACCTGCAAATCCATAATTAAGGAAAAGAATTTCATTAATCAAGCTCTGCTGAAGAATGTACCACAAATAGTATTTGAGAAGAGATAATCCCTTCATTCATATTATCTATAGTTGAGAGAGTGCTAAAGACATGAATGACAACATCAAACATAATGCTAAAGTACAAAAGTTTTGCAACTTAATTTCAATGGGGTGTAAATTTTGTTCGAGCATAAATCATTTATCAAAATATGGAGCATTTATGAGAAGCTTGAGTGTCAAAATGAAGTTGAATCAGAAGCTGAAGAACTTTCATGTTTAAAAAATCATAACCAAAATCTGCTTACTTGGATTAAAAAATTTAAAGATGATAAAATCATTGAAGAACAAATTCGAAGAACTTATCACAAAATCTTCAGGCGTAGCAGTCCAATTAATCTCACAATTCAAACAAATCCAAATACAATTGTAGTGAAGACATGCTCGCATGTTGCAATTCAAACAACAGAAATTTCAAGTGAAGATCCAGCAATTAACAAAATGACTTTCGTATCTTAAGGAAATCACATACCTCAAGTAAACCAAGAGATCGCCACAAACAGGTTAGGGGTAATCAGATCACAAGAACTCCTTATCGACATCCAAGTTATAAAAGAAGACATCTCAACTAGTCTACATACCTTTATCACTCAAACCAAATACAAGTGACCTATGTTCACAAGAATATCGATGTCACTATAAGTTAGCCTTATGATAACAATTCTCTTGAGTTTTGTAGCTCGGAAGGTACTTCTATTTTTGTGTCTTGACTAGAAGGACCTTGATTTGCCTTTTTAGGAGCTTGCATGCAATATGCAGAGTGTGCAAGGGTGTTTCATGTGACATGGATGTAAAGCAAGCTAAATTTATGACTTGTACTAGAGTTAAAGAAAGCTAAAGATAGGAAAGTTAACTAAAATAAAGTCACTTATCTTCAAATAATTTGATGAGCTAATTTTGGTCATCAATCTTAGCTTAGGAAAGTTACAAATTGAACCTAAAGTAAGGAGCTAAGACACAAAAACAGCACAAGATTGAGAGAGGCTTCTTAGTGAGCGTGTGTTGAATTCGATAGAGTGCAGAGAGGCTGGTGATCAGTTTTGTGTTTTCTCAGTTGGGCCATTATCCCAAGACAAGATCTCAAGTAAGTTTTGTGATTAATTTATTAATGAATAAATGTTGATTGGGCAGAAATCCATTTATGTGTATGAGACTCAAATCGAGTAATTTTTCTTCCGCTAATTCTTTTTGGTTAGGAACATAGTTGTGTATTTGTTCTATTAAAAAGTGCTAGGAACCAAATACCGGGTGTTCAATTCGGGTGATTCTAACATGGTCAGAGCCTAACTCTGAATCGATCTCAAAATTATAAGTATAGAGAGCAAGTCATCACAAAGAGAGATATTTTCTCTAAGTGCAAGTGGCTTTGTGGTCAAAGAGGACAGAGAAGAAGTGCAAGTGGATTGGGACGAATCCAGGAGGGTCAAGTAAGAGGAAATTGCAAGGTTGAGTTGTCAGAAGGAGATCAATTTTATCTGGAGGAGGTCAAGTCGCTGGAGGGCTAAGTTTTTCCTAGTGCGCATCAGTGGCACGCATGGAGAACGAGGTTTAGTTGCTAGGCTCGGGAAATTCTAATAAAAAAAAAGTTTGGATGAGGCATGGAGACCTACGGTGGTTGTCCAGCAGCGACTCCCAGCTAGCCATTATGCCATCCAACAGGCTGGCCCATGACAAAGCCACCTAGCAACACTCGAGTTGAGGAGTTATAAAGAAGGCACCTAACCTATTGAGAAATCCATTAGGGCAGCATTAGGGTTTCTTATTAATTTGATTTCTCTTTTACTTGACAATTTCTTGTGATTAGTTATTACTTCTTCTTCTTTGTTATTATATTTTGATCATCAAGACAATTTCCAAAACCATGAAGATCACAAAGACAACAAGGGAACACAAGATGTAGGCACTCAACCAAGGAAAAACACCTTTGAAAGGGAAAACCCAGTGAAAATATTTCACTAGTAGATTCAAATCAAATTGAGACAACCAGGACCTAAGACCAAGACACTGACTCTCTTCCATCCACCATGTTATCCTTCAATTAAGATCAATCAGACTCCAACATCATGCCAACTAAGATTTCAGTCTTTTACTTCTTCAATTTTTTTGGTCTCTTATTATACTTCTACATCTTCAGACCTAGAATTCTTCAGTAGATTTGCACTTCTAATAGAAAGATGATTAACTTCCAAATCTTCATTGTACCTCTAATCTCTTTCGCTTGGCATTTTTACTTCTTGTAATTGGATGGGCTTCTCCTCATGTCTTCCATATCTCATCTACTTTTAATTGTTCCAAGCTCAAATTTCTTCATTGGATTATCTCTAAGTCGAGTTACACTTTATATATATAGCCTTCTTTTATGTGTAGACATGTCTCTTTATTGAGGTTGACTAGTGACACTTTATATATATAGCCTTCTTTTATGTGTAAACATGTCTCTTTATTGAGGTTGACTAGTGGAGCCAATTTGTAGAAGATGAATCCGACTTGCAAAGTTGACTTGGTGGATGGAAGCTTGTTATACTTTTTTGACATTAAAACATATTTTTCTTCTTTGACATAAGAAGCCCAAGAAGGATCTTTTACATATTGATTTTGACTTTGACTTTATACAAAAATCGTAGACCACACAATGGATGTTTTGACCTATTGACCAATGACCCAAGCATGAAACCCATGCTTTAATAAGTCAATTTTTCTTTTACAATAAAAAAAAAAATCTTTTCTTTTGACAGATACATTACATCATGACTCAATTATGAAGACCAATAGTAGTTACATTCTTCAACATGACCGGCCGACCAACCACAAAGACAAGAGAATACCCTACCAAATCTGGTGCACAACAAACAGACAACATTAGGACATTTTGGTGGCTGATAAGATTGTCGAACCACAGTCTGAGGTAGGGTTGAGTGGCCAACAGGTCAACTGCAAAGCCAACAGTGCCAGGTCAAAGGGTCAGATGTCGGCACAAACAAGGAGAGGACCGACCGACGAACACTATGTAGACGCGAGAAGGAAAAACGTTGAGATTGTGCACACACAGAAGAACATCTACAACCATCGGCAGGAGATCCATGATGCAAGTGGTCGAGCAGAGGCAATAACAGTGGTTGACAACCGCCACCAGCCAGCGGACAGCCGCCTATCCAAGTGACACTGACAGGTGCAAGAGTAAGTTAAGGAGACGAGAAGTTGCAGCACTTTCGAGCAGCTTGTAGTCGAGACAGAGGGTCGAGGAGGCAATGTGCATAAGTCGCCAGAGTAGACGTTGTAGGGGGTGGTTGCGTTGATGCTAGGAAGGAGACAACTTGCATAGTGATTTGCTCGAGAGAGCTCCCATGGCCCGATTGGTAGACATGGACGCAAATTAATTGACTAGTCCCATAGCCAACCAACCAAGTCTACGAAGCAAGTACTGGATCAGTAGGTAAACAAGTTGACTAGTCGAAAAAGATGAAGAGGTGGCAGTGACAGGCAAGGGCAACACCACAATGTTCGTAGGTGTTTGCAGCCTGTAGCAACTAACACAGTTACTATTGGTCAATGGGGTTTCAAATGACTAGTTGGCTACGTTTGCAGTGTAGTAGCAGTTGGTAGTGGAAGTGCTAGCAGTAGCACAGATGCAGCACTTGAGAGGGAGCTATAGTACAAATGCAGTGTTGATAGTGGCAGTGTCAGCAACAGTACAGTTATAGCAGCAGCACAGTAGTTGGTGGACAACATGTCAGACATCAGCAATGCAGAGGACGATGCTTCAAAGTCAAAGCAGTATGCAACAACGCATATTGCTAGAGCACATTCCTCGCTAAGAGGGAGTGTTGATTTGGGGCAGCATCGGATGAGCTCTAGGCCTCAAATTTTGGGCACATGTATTCCAAAGAACATAGAAAGCATTTCGGGAAATTCCACCTAGATACAATTTTATTAAAATAGTTAATATTTTTTAATGGGACCCTAAGTCTAAACCTAGGAAATTAAAAATATTAATGGGTATTAATCTAACTGTGGGTGTAACTTCTATAAGGAGACGAGGATCAAGCTAAAATGATCTTAGCCATTGATTAGCTTTTAATCTAGGCTGTTGAATGTCAACGAGAAGATTATTTAAGGAAGCTTGAGGGTCATTTGGAAAACACGTTGAGAGATCAAGAGATCGAATTTCTGAAGTGAAAAGTTCTCAGGAGGAAGTTCTGATCAAGGAGATTTCTTGCAGTTGAGGGGCAGGGATAGCATCCGGAGAAAGAGAGAGAGATTTTCTCAGCCAGAGAATCATCAGCAGAGAGAGGCAGAGAGTGATCTAGCATCTCTCACGCAAACATTGAGACAGGGCCATGCATAGGCAGCGCAGAGGGTGAGAGAGAGTCTGAGATTTTGTTGGGCAGAGTCAGTTTCAGACACCGGGAGTCAGGGTGTGAGACCAGCAGGCTAAGAGCAGAGACTCCGAGAAAAAAATCGATCAACAAACTGGGTGACATAGTGCCCAGAGAGGTTGACGCGGGGACTATGTGAGCACTGCACAGAGGCAACATAGGGCCTACCAAAGACACTTCATCCAATGTTCAGATCAACCGAGATTTTCTCAGTGATTGTGTGAGGTAATCTCACAAAAGTTTTTGCCAGTAGGAAACTGCAACTAATTTGTTTAAAGGAATTTAACAAATAGGAGTATTCAGAAATGTATTCAAAATTTGCTACTGCTTAATAACAATAAACCCTCAGATCTGTTGCACCGTTTTCCCACATTGGGTTTTTCCGGGGACTTTTGTCCAAAAATAATTGTTTCTGTTGGGTTGTATTTTCTTTCTTGCTCAATCTCTTGTTTCCGCATAATATTTAATTAAGTGAAGGATGCAGTGTATGCATTAGGATATTTGTTGTAGGAAACTACCACTAATTTGTTTAAAGGAATTTAACAAATAGGAGTAATATCATCAGTTGCTACAGTGGGGATTCTAGTTTTGGAATTGTCACAAATTATACCTCATTGGATAGGGAAAAAGTATGCTTTTGAGATGTGAGCATCTTTAATAAAGTTATACTAGAGTAAAAGGAGAAACCAAAACAGAAAGATGGTGTTAAAGGAGGAACTGAGAAATACCAAGATGTTTGAAACTGACACAATTGCATCATACCTAACTAGGATCACTTAAATTAGATATGACTTGGAAATAGTGGGGGAAGCTAATGATAGTGAAGAGTTGGTCAAATCAGCCTTGAGTGGATTTCCTCCAAAATGAGATGTTTTTATTGATGGGATTGTTACATAGGAGAATCTACCCAATTGTGATAGATTGTGGGATTATTTCGTACAGGCAGACACAAGGAGACATTCCAAAACTGCAAAGGCCAACATGATGGTAAGGATGATAAGGAGAATTCTACTCTTGTTGTAAAGAGCAAAGTAAAGTAAAGGGAAGTGGGGGATCTACTTCCGTGAAGCACATGAGCAAAGTGAAGTGCTTTACGTGTCACAAGATTGGTCACTACGTGAGCCTGTGTCCATATAAGAAGGAGGAGGATCAGGTGTGTTGTATCTCTGAGATGATAATGGTCAGCTATAATGCCAGGGAATCTAAGATAATTGTTTAGGGTTTTTGTTTCAATTTGGAGGACCAATGTATGAAACAAATGTAAGAATGTAATGCCTAACCTTTTGAATAATATTAATATTAAAACAGAGGACTGCTATTAAAATTCACATAATGATATAGCTTGTATGGTGGTGAGCAGAAACAGAGAAATGATATGATTATCACAGTCTTCAGATTGAAAATTAAATAATCATAAGTATGAAAACCTCTAAACTATGTTCAGAAGGTTGAATAGAATATGCTTAAGCTTACAAAAAACGCTGATGATTTATTAATTTAGAGGGAATTAATTAAACAAACAGTTCATTAATTCATTCTCTTTACAGATTATCACTTCAGAAGCTTATAGGAGTAGATTGAAACCCAATTATTCCTACCTAGTTATCTCTGTAAGACATAAGAATATGAAGAAAAACATAATAAGTAATACTGGAAAAACTTACAGGAAACATAGAACTGTGTAAATCAGAATTCAGAATCCTTTGCTTTTATATTAATGATCCAGAAAAGTCAAGTACATCAAATGCTTTAAAATGCTTCTTCAAGGGTGCAACCCTTAATAACTCGTAAAGAGAGTTATTTATACAACAGTAGAACTAATAAAATATCCTAAACTATTTTTACAAAAATAGATTATTACAAAATCAAAAATAAAAACTGCTAGTTGATCTGGCACTATTTCAATACCAAGTTGTTGATGATTATTGCTGAAAAAACTGAAAACTGTTGAAGCTGGTTGATTGTTCCTCCAAAAACTGAATGTTGTTAGATCACCCTTCAGTCAAGTAAATCTGTCAATTCTTCCTAGCGTTTCTTATCTGGGATAGAAATCTTGGTTACCCTCCTGTAAACTTCATCCATCTCTGTATATTTAGTAAAAGTGGGCTTTACTAAAAATATGTGTCTAACTTCATTCAAAATAAAGAAAGTATCCCTGAATGTATTTACTATAGGTGCTGGTGTCGCTGAACCTCTAATGTTTGAAACTGAAGCTGCATGTTTGCCCACCTCTGTCAGTTTCTGAACATAATCCTCAATTGGCATCAACTTATCATTAATTACAAGCATAGAGGGTAAACCCTTGCTGGTCAAGGGTTCTATTCTGCTGAAAAACCTCTGAACTATGGTATTGACATTACTGCACTTTTCCTGTAGCTGAAGGGTGAGATTTTTCTTGGTGATGATCTTCTTTACCTCCAATATAGTTGCAGTTTTGTCACTTATGCCTAATTCCTCAAGCTCATAGCCATCTTTGGAATTTAGAAATTTGATTATATCAGAGGCAATTTCTGGCATATCCTCCAGCTCCTTGGTTATAGTCTCTACTGCTTCCTGGGATTTTTCTAAGAGATCTTTCTGATCAAACACTATCTTGATAAAGGGCCAAATATCCTTGATTGATTCTATAATTTCTTCCCACAAGATTTCCTTTGCTAAACCCAATTTGTTTCCTATGAAGGATTCTTTGAGTTTCCTCTCTAATTCTTCAATCAGACCTTTGACTCTGTTCAATTCAGCTATATGTGAACTGTCAACTACTGACTTCATAAGTTGTAACTCCTTGAGTTCATCCTTTAGTTTCTTAATTTCTCCTATCTGGATAGATAGGTTCTAAACAACTTCAGCAAGTTGTTTAGCTCCTTTTGCTGCACCTGTAGTCGATGTTGTAGCTACAGTGGAAACTTTGGTGGTGGGAATTGTTGTAAGGGGGACTATATCCATTGGAGTTTGAGCCATGTTAACAGCTTCCTATTTTTCCTTTACCAATTTCTCCATCTGCTCTTCCATCTATTTAATCCACAGATTCTGCTCTATGATAAGCTTCATCATGTTAGAATTTTGACTTTCTGTCTCCTAGATTTCTTTGGCCATTGGATCCTCAGACGCTGGCAATTTTTGTTGTTTCTTTAATGCTGCAACTTCAGCATTCTTCTTCTTAATGAGCTCTTTTGCAGTGTTTATGTTTGAGGGGTCATATCCCATCTTCAGCACTAGATTCTCCAAGGATTGGATCTTGGTATCCTTTGCTAATGAGGAGACTTTCCCCAACTTTAGCTGTGACTAACTGTTGGCCAGGGTAACCTGTATTTTTCACAAACTCATGGCAGTGTTTGTTAAGGTGGAAGCAATCATCCGCCCAGTTTGTTTGTGCATCTCAATTTGGTCAATTGGATGCACATCCTTCACATCATTGTTTTAAAAAATGGTCGATTCGACTCCGACTCGGTCAAGTCAGACCAAGCCAATGCCTGGCCGGGTCAGCTCGGTGGCCGAAACGGAACGGCTGGCCGGGGTGTTACCGAGCTAGTGATTGACTCGGTCGACTCAATCAACTCGGTAACAACTCGACCGACTCAGTAATGACTCGGTTGGCTTGATAACAATTCAGCCTGCTCGACTCTTTGACAAAAATCTTGAAGCACATTTGTCAAAAGTTGTTCCGCCTCCTACATATCAAAGGTTGGGTTGTTGTTTATTGCATATTTATAGCCTTAAAGTAATCTATCACTGTGAGAAAGTTTTGAAAATTACAAGGCCAAAGTATGGTTATCCTAGTGGCATGAATTAGAAAACTAAAACAATGCATTGAGCCATACAATGTTTTTAAAAAGGCAAACGTTTTGGCAATTGACTAATAAATACATATTTACCTCTTATTGTTCTAGAGCTTGACCAGAATTACATCAAGGGTTTTGAGACTTCATTAGGGGCAGAGAATTGGTATCATTGTTATTGTAGTCTAGTGATTGTCCTTAGGCTGAGGCAGAAAAGAATCCTGGCATTGGTGGCTAAGTGTGAACTTTGTATTGGATAGTTCACTGGGTGCCATTTTGATATAATGGATATATTCATGAGCCTACTTTGATCATATGTTGTCTTCTCTCTATATTCTAAAGCTTTGTGTTCGGAAACATGAATGAAAATCTTTAAAATTATGTTTTTTATAAAAAAATAAATATTTAATGTATTTTTTACAACGACCGAGTCATTGAAATCAAACCCGTCGAGTCGATACTGAGTCGGAGCCGACCCTCCGCCGTTACCGAACCGAAGTCAAAGTTTTCAAACATTGCTTCACATTGAACTCAAAAGAAGTCTGTTTTTTATATTGAGCAGCAGTCCTAGGCTATGGAACTTGGGCTTGCAAGAAAGCCTTCTACATCTTTCCCTTCTCAGAATCGAAGACTGAAAGAAGCCTAGCTTGAGAGCTAGAAGACTGCTTCCAAAATTGGGTGTAGGTATTCAATTTTAATTCTTCATTCTTCCTTTTGATCTCATTGAAGACATGAAAAATGTCTTCCTCCTTATCTTTTGGAATGCCTCCACTAGTCTCAACTACCTGCTGTTCATGAGAAGTAGTAGAATGAGTTGGGGACTATGTAGAGTTGGGGACTATGTAGATTGTCCACCAGATTGTGTATAAAGCATGGTCTCCCCCAGTCCATCAAATGATGTCTTATGAGATTCACTTGTGGCACCAACAATTACAGAGATCCTAGGTCTCTTTTTTCCTGTGTACAACCCCAAAGCCGCTAACTTGTTGCTTCAGTTGTAGGTGAATATTGTTCTTCCCTCCCTCTCTTGGTTGTCTTTTCTTGTGCAAGTGGAGTTTGCACATTAGATGTAGAAATTGCTTGTTCTTCAGCCTCATGGAGGGTGTTCTCTGTCCATTCCAACTGATTTTTACACTGTTCTATCTCAGACCTGGCTGTGTGATGATATGGTGTAAATTTATTCTCCACCCTAAGTTTGGAAATCACTCCCAATGGGTCATAAGACCAGGTGAAACTGAGACCAAACTTCATCTCCTTTAGTAATTTGTCTGCTTCCTCTCTTGCTGCCCTAGTGTTACAGATGAATGGACCAACTTAGGCTTTCAGCTTGAATTGTGATTTCTTCTTGGCAGCCACAAAGTGTACTTCATCTGCATTTAACCTCTGCCTTAAGTATTCTAGTGCAAAGATTCTGATAGGGAGGTACTTGGGCAGTTTGTAGGGTGGAAGCTCACAACCATAAACCCTGATCTCTGTGTAGTTTTGGTAACAATACCAATCCCCTGTTGTAGCTTGATCAACCAACTGTAATTCTTTAATAATCTCCTCACTGATCCTTGTCACTAGAGTGTTGCTCATAAGACTAATAGTTGGATGAATAAACAGTTCTATGAACTGTTTATATGTAAACTCTTCTTTTTCCTTCATCCCCATTGAAGTCCAGAATATCACTGATTGTTGATTTCCTTCCTCATCTAACTTCTGTAAAGAAAATGGGAATTTGTCTCCCTGAAAATATATAAAAAGGTAAACAAGTATTGAAGCATACTTGAATACTTCTTCAGTATTGAACTTGACAAATTGCTCATGTATGGCTTCAGCAATGAAATTACTAAAATCATAAATAACAGTGGGTTTAGAATCAGTAGAAAACATGGATAAGAAACCAAGGATGACTTCACTAATAGACTGATCAGGGTTATAGTCAAGCAAATAGGACAAAATAGTGGTAATTTGCTTGGTTCTATTAGGGAAAATGGATGAATCATAAGGAGGATTCCTTTTCAGCAGAGGACTATCAATAGCTAGAAAGAGGTCAAGGGTCTGGGATCTTTTAGTAAAATCTAGTTTTTGATAAGCTTCTATTAGGTTTTCATGGGAAAAGGATGGGTTAGTGTAGTAGAAGGGGCCTGTAGCATTTTTTCAATGGAATCAAAATTGATTGAATAGAGGATTTCTCCTATGGGTGAAATAATTGCTCTCTGGCTGGGATCATAAGATTCATGGCATTTTCTTACAAATTCAGGTGCTTTGTGTATCTGTGGGAAAATGTAATGAGGTAATTGAGAGTCCCAGAGCCCTATTTCATCTGTCTGGTCAATCAGCTGATCTTCCATCCAACAATAGATTTCATATAGATCGAATTGAGAAGAAGTCTCAATGATTTTGCAATCTTTGTTGACCAATGGGGTATGATGGAAGTTGACCTATGGGTGAATCAAAGGATTTGGGACTTCTGCGATTTCTTTTCCCTTGGGAGGCATTTTGTCAAACAAATTACAGACTGTAAATGAAAGAAATTGGTCTCAAAGAGAGTGATCACAATGAAAAACAAATCACTGGCCAAGGGATAAGTGGACCTAAATTTCGGATTCGCAAACAGGACGAATGATTGCTTTAATGTCGAACAGTCGTTGAGTTGCAGGCAAGAAAACCTTGATGATTAATCTGGTTGCAGAAATTCACTGTGTAACCATTCTCATGGATAATACAGTGTTTATAAATGAAAAAGTGGAGCGGGGGTGGTACTGAACGTTTGAATTTACATTAATTATCCAACGGATTAATTAACGGATGTTTGAGTCATAAATTTGCGGGAGCGGAATTAAATGGGCAGCGGATAGGCAGCAGTTGATTGGACGACAGACATGAGATGGAGTGTGACATGGAGCATGACATGAAGCAGCGGTAAATGGTCCTTTAATATACCGCGTTCAGGGGTAGGGTGAGGTGTTAAGCAGTTTCAGGATTTTTAGTCTCGAAACGCTAAAAGTAGAAAAAGGAGTTTATATGGTCGGTATAGGAAACTGCCCATTTCGGACCCCCCCCCGGCGATAAAGTTTGAACGGTGAATGAGGGCCGAGGAGGGGCATGGGCCATCAGATCATGGAAGAGTGTGTGTGATGAGAGGTAAGGTGGGGAGGTATTTAACATATGAGCAGAAATGAATGGTGGGGTCACGATTTCAAGGGCGGATGTGACAGTTGTGGGTCATGGGGATTAAATGAAATAACATTGGCTTACGAAACTTTTTGGTTAATTAAAACCCATCATATATATGCTTTCCCAATGTTACAACTTAGGGTTAAGACATTTGATGCTTGAATTTGATTTCACATGTCTACCTATCCTTTTACTCCTAACATTTTCACTTATTTTTCAAAGTGCATATAAGCTAACAGCTCAACATTTTCTTTCTATGCCTAATCTACCTCTATACCTTATTTCCACCATTGGCTCAAATTAAACTGTTGAGCAAATTTTATTTTCTACCTATGACATGCAATTTAAATTAAATCCAATCATGACTAAACTGTATAATTGGATCAAACAAACTAGTGTGGCATCTAAACAAACTGCACACAATCATTATTTGCAAAACTGAAGTAGACTAAAGTAGTGGCATTTAGATTTGCAATACTTTCAAAGTTTATTGTTTTTGCTTTTCTCTCTAACCTAACATTTTTTATTTTTTTGCCTTCATTTTTAAGGGCATCTATTCTAACATTTTCTTTGATATGGACATATTTATCAAAATATTTCCTAACACTTTTTTATTCAATATTCTTTTTGTCCATATCCTAGCTTAACATTTTTTAAATATATTTTTCATTTTTTGACTAATTGATTCTAACTTACCAAACCAAAAAATGCTACAACATTGACTCCAACTGGGGACTGCTTTCTCCTGTAGAATGCAGAGAACCTGCAGATCCATGTGCCTTCTCCTCGAGCTATGGAGTCTCTGCTGTAAAAAAACATACTAACAGCTTTAAAAGTAAAATAAACCGAATTTTTACAATGGTAGTAATGAACTCTACTTCAACTTCTCAGTATTGAATGTAATGTTTAAAAAACCTTCCATTTACAGGATAAGTGGAATACAGTCCCTCAAGATTTTGTAGCAAAAAAGTGTTGTTTCCCTTCACTTCAGCAAATGCTAAAGGTCCAAACCATAGGTTGTCAAATTTACCATGTTTTCCCTTATCTTCTCTTCTGGAATCCCACCTTAAAACTAGATCACCTTCCTTGAAGTCTCTTTCCCTAGCTCTTCTGTCAAATAGGCTCTTCATCTTATTCTGATACTTTTTCAATTTGTATTGAACTTCATCTCTGTTTTCATTTAGTTCAATAATCTGATTTATTCTTCTTGAAAAATCATCAGGTTCATCTGTTGAATCCTGCAGGAATTTTAAAACAAGAAAGGCCAAATTGGTAGGGAAGATTGCATCTTTCCCATAGACTAACTGAAAAGGATATTTTCCAGTAGATCTTTTTGGAGTAATTCTGTTTGCCCATACTGCATAAATTAAATGAGAGTCCCAACTCTTTTTATGATCTGCTAGAGTCTTTTTGATTACCTTTACTAAACTTTTATTTGAGGATTCTACAAGGCCATTACCTTGAGGGTAATATGGAGTTGAATGATGTAACAGAATTTGATATTTCTGGCGAAACTCAATCATTTTAACACTAGAAAAAGTTGTTGCATTATCAGTGACAATTTGAGTTGGGCAACCAAACCTAGATAAGATATTTTCTTCAATGAACTTAATTACCACTGCATCAGTAGCATTTCTTACTGGAATTGCTTCTACCCATTTAGTGAAATAGTCTGTTGCAGTGAGTATCCATCTATGTTGATTACTTGAAGTGGGATGAATCTCTCCAACAAAATCTAATCCCCATTGGAGAAAAGGTGTTGAGACTATTGATGGAACCAATGGAAGAGCTGCTAATTTTTGCTTGCCAGCAAACATCTGACATGGAACACAACCTCTGACCTTTGCTCCTACTTGTAAGAACAATGTTGGCCAATAAAATCCTGCCCTTAATATCTTATATGTTGTTTCTCTCCAAGCATAATGTCCTCCACAAAATCCTGTATGAAACTGATCAATGATTCCTTCAGTTTCTGATTCTGTTAAACACAATAACAAAATGTTTAGTGGATCTTTCCAGTACAAATTGCATTTATGATACAGTACTTTACTGTTTTCAATTTGAGAGTTTTACACTGCCTTTTGGAGAAAAATGTTAGACATTCAAAGTGGATCAAGAAATTTACAATGTCTTGATACCAATTTGACCATAGAAAATTGTCATCAATGTGTAAAGCGCTGATCTGATCTGAAGGTAAAGGTTCTTGGGGATTCTTTTCTTCAAGATGAAGGGAAGGTTCTTGTGGATTCTCCCCCTCTGCAAGGATTGAAGGTTCTTGTGTGTTCTTCCTATCTGAACTTTGAGAAGGTTCTTTTGGATTCTTCGCTTGTATTTCTAAAATAGAGTTTATTCTGAGCACTTTACAGTTGGATTCAGTTAGAAGCTTAACTAATCCTTGACCCTTTACCAGCTTTGTAGTTTTGATAGTTAGATCAAACTCCAGTATTTGAATGATCCATCTACCTCTCTTCCCATCAGTGTCAAGTTGGGTTAACACAATTTTCACAGCACTGTTAGGGACATAAGCAGTAATAAGTGAATGTAGGACATACATCTGAATGATTTTAGGGCTTGAATAAGGGCATAGGCTTGCTTCTCAATGATGTCATACTTAAACTCAACATCTATCATTACCTTACTAAAAAAGGCTATGGGATGGTCATGGGAATCTTCATTCTTTTGTAATAGAACAACAGCAAGGGTTGTTTCAGAGGCAAAGGAAAAGATACTTAATGGTTTAGTATAATCAGCGCTGGCCAAGGTAGGGGCTTCAGAGATAGCTTTCTTGATCTGATCAAATGCATGCCTGGAAGAGACAGTCCATTTAACTTCATGATCCTTTCGGAGCATAGCAGTGATCTCTTTTACAATCTCAGCATAATTTGGAATGAATCTCCTTAAAAAATTAATCTTGCCTAGAAAAGATTGAATCTTCTTCTTGTTTCTAGGTAATGTCAATGTTTTAATGGCAGACTCACGCTTGGGATCAATCACCACTCCTTCCTTCAAAATTATGTGGCCCAACAGTTTTCCTTCTTTGATAGCAAATAGAGACTTTTTTGGATTCAATGACATCCCGACTTTCCTACACCTGTCAAAAACCTTCCTCAAATACTTAAGATGTTTCTGATCGGAATTAGAAAAAACAGTTATGTCATCAAGATATATGACTACAAATTTATTTATCTGAACCACAAAATCTACGTCCATAGCTCTCTGAAATGTTGCTCCAGCATTAGATAAGCCAAAGGGCATTCTAGAGTACATAAATGTACCCCAGGGTGTAGTAAAGGTTGTCTTCTCTCTGTCTGTTGGATCAACATTTCCCTGATTATAGCCTGAAAAACCATCAAACATAGAAAGCCTTTGTTCTCCTGAAACCATTTGAAGTAACTAATCCATTTTGGTTAAAGGATAGTTGTCTTTCAATGATGATCTATTCAAATTTCTGAAGTCCACACATAGTCTGATTTCTCCATTCTTCTTTCTAACAGGAACTAAATTTGCAACCCAACTAGAATACCTAAGAGGGAGAATAAACAAGGCATCCAGCATTTTCTTAATTTCCTTTTCTACAGTTGGTAGAAGAGTTGGATTTATCCTCCTAAGTTTCTGTTGATAAGGTTTTGCTACTGGTTTTAAAGGAATCTTATGTTGTATCAATGAAGTGTCATAAGTCTTTAAATTAGCATAAGTCCATGCAAAAACATCCTTGTATTTTTCAAGTAACTTGAGGTACTGAGCTTTGATCTCTGGATCTAAGGATGCACATATTTTGATGTTTTTAATATCATCATTTGTTCCAATGTTAATTTCTTCTATGTCATCTTGTGAAGAAATGCACTGAGGGATTCTAAGGACATAATTTTGATCCAACAATTTTTCTAAAGGAATGAGACCTTTGGGAATAAAATTGTTGGATAATTGAATGATATCATGATCAGCAATTTTTGAATTAAAATTTGAAGTATCATTTTCATTTGTATTTTCATTTATTTCTGTTCTATCTTCATCAATTTGTAGAACTGAAAATTCATCTACAACCTGCAAAAAATATTTCAATTGTTGATCATCTTCAAATATCTGCCAATATTTGAGATTATCGGGGATAGATGGTCTGTATTTGACTTGTATTTGATAGAGTACATTAGTATGATCAAGAATTTTAAATGAACTTGCAGAAACAGCTAAGGAATTTGCATGAATATTCTGATCTCTTGGAATATAAGTCACATTAAAAGCATTAAAGAAATTTTCAACTGAATCCCAAACTTCATTTCGGTAAGACCTAAGCCTAGGAGGCTTGGTCTGGCAAATATTTCTCACGTGTTTGATAATAAGTTCTGAGTTAATAAAAACACTTAAGTTTTGGACCTTTAAGCTTTTCACTAACTATAGTCCTAAAAGGAAAGCTTCATATTTAGCCACATTATTTGTAACTTCGAAGTCAAGTTTGTATGATTGGGTAATATTTTCTTTTTCTGGTGAAATTAAACTACCCCAACTCCTGCTCCATCTTTTGTACAAGAACCATCAAAGAATAGTTTCCATACATTAGTTTGATTTGGTACAAGACTTTCAATTACCTCTTCAATTTTAACTTGAGTTTCATGAGTTTGGTTTGAAGAGAGTTGAAAACAACCAAAATCTTGATCAATTGCATAAACGGGGTGGTTCCTTGGTTGTTTTGTTTTGCAAACAGTGTGCACAAATCTTACCTCTCTATATAATCTTAGTTGTTCTCCCCCCTAAACTGGAAGAGTGGCATAAGACATATCTATCTAAAGAGTTCCCCCTAATTTGGCACAGCAAGACCTAGAAAGGAGCATTCCAAATTTGGGAGGGATATCTGTGACAACTATATCAAGCACCACACTTTTCACTGGAATTTGGGCAAGGGTGACTACTAAATTCTTAATCAATCCTAAGCAAGGCACCCTTTTGGAATCAAAGGTGTACAAGTCATGATAGGATCTAGTTATGTCAAGTTTCAAATGGTCCATGATAGTTTTTTGCATGAGGTTATGTGATGCTCCAGAATCAAGCATACAATTGTATAACATGGAATCATTTGTCTTAAGAGTTACATAGAGAGGAAGCACTATTTCATCTATCATATCTGAGCTAGGACCAAAGACAACTGTTGGCTTTTCATCTTGTAGACTAATAATATCACTTTCAACATCAACCGAGGTGTTTTGTATCCATCTAGAGACTTGATTTTTATACCCAGGGTTTTTGGAAAGTTCTGAAAGTGGAATTGGGATTTTAACTCTTTCTAACTCTTTTTCAACATTAAATGTAATCAAAACATTCTTTTCATTTTGAGTAGTATCAATTCACTGATTTAATGGTCAAATAATAATTGTTTGAGTTTCAGCAGCATTGGTTCGAGGTTGCATTATTGGAGGTTCCTTAGGAGGTCTTCCAGGGCCAAGTCTAGGCCTAAGATCATATCTTTTGTTCAACTCTGCAATTAGGAATTCAGAGAAGGCATGCTAATTGGAAACTTGTGAGGATTCTTGATCTTCTTGAACCTGATTTTGCTGTGAGAGAGGAATAATCATTGTTTGACCAAAGGAAATATCCATGTTATTAATGTCTTCAGTGACAGTCATAGTATTTTCATCAGGGTGCTAATCATCTATCAGTAGAGGAGTTGGAACTTGTTGATCATTACTAGGTCTCTGTAGAATTTGTAATTGTGGATTCCTTTTATATTGACCTTGATTTTGATTTTGGGGTCTAGTAATTGTTTGTTGAACTATCCTAGGTTGAGTCTCAATCTTGGAAATCCTATTGGACAGATTTCTAAGAAGTGAAGTTATTTCATCTATTTTAGAATCCTCGGCTTTAATTTTAGAAGAAGAAGTAGAGGCTTCTTGACTAGTTTTGAGTTTTCTCTGTCTTTTCCTCTTTAGCCTTTAAAGTGGCTGAAGCAGCTCTATTTTCTTCTACCTCTATAGCATTAGTTTGCATATCTTCAAGAGTTCTTGAAGTTCTTTCTCTTAACATAACAGCAAAATCATCTTCAAAAGCTTTTGAAAATCTTGATTTGGCTGCTGCTACAGGGGGTTTACAATCAGCAGGCATCTTATGGTAAAGTTTGTTGAACCTTTTGATAAAATCAAAGACAGGTTCACCATACTTTCTTTTAAGTTCATCAAACTCATTTAAAAAGTAAAGAGCGTCTTTCTTCACTCCCCATTGATTTTTAAATATATTTGTTAGTTCTTCCCAATTTCTAATGGAGTTAGCAGGTAACTGCCTAAACCAAGTTCTAACATTTCCTTCAAGAGACTGAACAAACAACCTCATGTAGACATTCTCTTGCTCTATGTTCATGTTATCTGCAAAGTCTAGAAAGGCTTGAAGATGATCCTCAGCTGAAGGACCAGTTTCTCCATTATACCTAGGAAGGTGTTTCAAATATCCATTTGGGAAAGCATCAAGGACTTGTGGTAAAACTAAAGTTGCATATCTTGCCTGTACAATGGGTTGGAATGCCATAGTAGAAGATGATATATGAGATGTTTGCGAGGATGATGAAAAAGAAGAGGAAGATGGTGATAAAGAAGGGGAAGATGGTGAAAGAGGGGGTGAACTACTATGTGGAGGTGAATTAGGAGGAGATAAAGAAGGTGGAGACTTCCTGAATGGTTTTAGAGGAGTTTTAATTACCAGCTTGTGGACCTGAGATTGAATATCCTCTTTTGTTTCAAAAAGTGGATTTGAATATACAGAAAAGGTCCCTTCAGGTTGTCTAGAAGTAGAAGATTCAGGTTGTTCAGAAGTGGAATGAAATGAATAAGTGGTAGGGGAAATAAAGTCTGTAGGTGTGTATTCAGGTAAGTGAACACCCAAGTCAGACTCAGATTTAGGAGATCCCGGTGGAAGTGGGGGTTCTGGATGAGATTCAAGAGAATGAATAAGGAAAGTTGATTTGAAATCAACTCCCCTATCTAACAATTCAGCAACCCTAGGTGATAAATGATTGGTATCTGGATCAGATGTAATGTTACTATAGGGATCAAAATGTATAGTATCTTCGGTGTGTAATGTTGAAGTGGAAGAAGATGGTTGACGTCTTCAAACTGAGATCTGACAAAGGATTAACTTTTTCAAACTGAGAATGGGATCTTGTGTGCTTAAAAGGTGCTAGTTTGGCACAGTGGAGTTGCCAAGTGAAGGATTTTGACCTATCAAAACCTTTAGTCCCTTTAAAGGAATAGGATTAATATCGTTGTCCTAGGGAAACTGTATGAAATTCAAATCCTGGGCAACGACACCAGATTGATATTGTATCTCTAAGATGATAATGGTCAGCGATCATGCCAAGGCATCTAAGATAATTGTTTTAGGGTTTTTGTTTTAATTTGGAGGACCAATGTATGAAACAAATGTAAGACTGTAGTGCCTAACCTTTTGAAAATATTAATATTAAAATAGAGGGCTGCTATTAAAATTCACACAGTGATATAGCATGTATGGTGGTGAGCAGAAACAGAGAAATGATATGATTATCACAGTCTTCAGATTGGAACTTAAATAATCATAAGAATGAAAACCTTTAAACTATGTTCAAAAGGTTTAACAGAATATGATTAAGCTTACAAAAGATGTTGATGATTTATTGATTTAGAGGGAATTAATTAAACAAACAGTTCATTAATTCATTCTCTTTACAGAGTATCACTTCAGAAGCTTATAGGAGTAGATTGAAACCCAATTATTCCGACCTAGTTATCTCTGTAAGACATAAGAATATGAAGAAAAACATAATAAATAATACTTGAAAAACTTACAGGAAACACAGAACTGTGTAAATAAGAATTCAGAATCCTTTGCTTTTATATTAATGATCCAAAAAAGTCAAGTACATCAAATGCTTTAAAATGCTTCTTCAAGGGTGCCACCCTTAATAACTCGTAAAGAGAGTTATTTAAACAACAGTAGAACTAATAAAATAACCGAAATTGTTTTTACAAAAATAGATTATTACAAAATCAAAAATAAAAATAGCTAGTTGATCTGGCACTATTTCGATGCGAAGTTGTTGATGACTGCTATTGAAAAAACTAAAAATTGTCGAAGTTGGCTGACTATTCCTCCAAAAACTAAATGTTGTTAGATCACCCTTCAGTCAAGTAAATCTGTCAATTCTTCCCAATGTTTCTTATCTGGGATAGAAATCTTGATTACCCCCCTGTAAACTTCATCCATCTCTATATATTTAGTAAAAGTGGGCTTTACTAAAAATATGTGTCTGATTTCATTCAAAATAAAGAAAGTATCCCTGAGTGTATTTACTATTAGTGTCGGTGTTGTTGAACCTCTGATGTTTGAAACTGAAGCTGCATGTTTGCCCACCTCTGTCAGTTTCTGAACATAATCCTCAATTGGCATCAACTTATCATTAATTACAAGCATAGAGGGTAAACCCTTGCTGGTCAAGGGTTCTATTCTGTTGAAAAACCTTTGAACTATGGTATTGACATTGCTACACATTTCCTGTAGCTAAAGGGTGAGATTTTTCTTGGTGATGATCTTCTTTACCTCCAATTTAGTTGTAGTTCTGTCACTTATGCCTAATTCCTCAACTTCATAGCCATCTTTGAAATTTAGAAATTTTATTATATCAGAGGCAATTTTTAGCATATCCTCCAGCTCCTTGGTTATAGTCTCCACTGCTTCGTGGGCTTTTCCTAAGAGATCTTTTTGATCAAACACTATCTTGATAAAAGGCCAAATATCCTTGATTGATTCTATAATTTCTTCCCACAGGATTTCCTTTGCTAAACCCAATTTGTTTCCTATGAAGGATTCTTTGAGTTCCCTCTGTAATACTTCAATCTAACCTTTAACTCTGTTCAATTCAGTTGTATGTGAACTGTTAGCTACTGAATTCATAAGTTGTAACTCCTTGAGTTCATCCTTTAGTTTCTTAATTTCTCTTGTCTAGATAGACAGGTTCTGAACAGCTTCAGCAAGCTGTTCAGCTCCTTTTGTTGCACCTGTAGTCGATGTTGTAGCTGCAGTGGAAACTTTGGTGGTGGGAATTGCTATAAGGGGGACTATATCCATTGGAGTTTGAGCCATGTTAACAGCTTCCTGTTTTTCCTTTACCAATTTCTCCATCTGCTCTTCCATTTGTTTATTCTGCAGATTTTGCTCTATGATAAGCTTCATCATGTCAGAGTTTTGAGTTTCTATCTCCTGGATTTCTTTGGCCATTGGATCCTCAAACGCTGGCAATTTTAGCTGTTTCTTTAATGTTGCAACTTCAGCATTCTTCTTCTTAATGAGCTCTTCTGCAACGTTTATGTTTGAGGGATCATATCCCATCTTCAGCACTAGATTCTCCAAGGATTAGATCCTTTGCTAATGAGGAGACTTTCTCCAACTTTAGTTGTGACTGAGTGTTGGCCAGGGTAACCTGCATTTTTGACAAACTCATGGCAGTGTTTGTCAAGGTGGAAGCAATCATCTGCCCAGTTTGTTTGTGCATCTCAATTTGGTCAATTGGATGCACATCCTTCACATTGAACTCAAAAGAAGTCTGTTTTTGATATTGAGCAGCAGTCCTAGGCTGTGGAACTTGGGCTTGCAAGAAAGCCATCTGCATCTTTCCCTTCTCAGAATCGAAGACTGAAAGAAGCCTAGCTTGAGAGCTGGAAGAATGCTTCCAGAACTGGGTGTAGGTGTTCAATTTTAATTCTTCATTCTTCCTTTTGATCTCACTGAAGACATGAAAAATGTCTTCCTCCTTATCTTTTGGAATGCCTCCACTAGTCTGAACTACCTGCTGTTCATGAGAAGTAGTAGAATGAGTTGGGGACTATGTAGATTGTCCACCAGACTGTGTATAAAGCATGGTCTCCCCTAGTCCATCAAATGATGTCTTCTGAGGTTCATTTGTGGCACCAACAATTACAAAGATCCTAGGTCTCTTTTTCCTATGTACAACCCTAAAGCCCTAACTTGTTGCTTCAGTTGTAGGTGAATATTGTTCTTCCCTCCCTCTCTTGGCTGTCTTTTCTTGTGCAAGTGGAGTTTGCACATTAGATGTAGAAACTGCCTATTCTTCAGCCTCTTGGAGGGTGTTCTCTGTCCATTCCAACTGATTTTTATACTGTTCTATCTTAGGCCTGGCTGTGTGATGATATGGTGTAAATTTATTCTCCACCCTAAGTTTGGAAATCACTCCCAATGGGTCATAAGACCAAGTGAAACTGAGACCAAACTTCATCTCCTTTAGTAATTTGTCTGCTTCCTCTCCTGCTGCCCTAGTGTTATAGATGAATGGACCAACTTGGGCTTTCAGCTTGAATTGTGATTTCTTCTTGGCAGCCACAAAGTGTACTTCATCTGCATTTAACCTCTGCCTTAAGTATTCTAGTGCAAAGATTCTGATAGGGAGGTACTTGGGTAGTTTGTAGGGTGGAAGCTCACAACCATAAACCCTGATCTCTGTGTAGTTTTGGTAACAATACCAATCCCTTGTTGTAGCTTGATCAACCAACTGTAATTCTTTAATAATCTCCTCACTGATCCTTGGTACTGGAGTGTTGCTCATAAGACTGATAGCTGGATGAATAAACAGTTCTATGAACTGTTTATATGTAAACTCTTCTTTTTCATTCATCCCCATTGAAGTCCAGAATATCACTGATTGTTGATTTCCTTCCTCATCTAACTTCTGTAAAGAAAATGGGAATTTGTCTCCCTGAAAATATATAAAAAGGTAAACAAGTACTGAAGCATACTTGAATACTTCTTCAGTATTGAACTTGACAAATTGCTCATGTATGGCTTCAGCAATGAAATTACTGAAATCATAAATAACAGTGGGTTTAGAATCAGTAGAAAACATGGATAAGAAACCAAGGATGGCTTCATTGACAGACTGATCAGAGTTATAACCAAGCAAATAGGACAAAATAGTGGTAATTTGCTTGGTTCTATCAGGAAAAATGGATGAATCATAAGGAGGATTTCTTTTTGGCAGAGGACTATCAATAGCTAGAAATAGTTCAAGGGTTTGGGATCTTTTAGTAAAGTCTAGTTTTTGATAAGCTTCTATCAGGTTTTCATGGGAAAAAGGATGGGTTGGTGTAGTAGAAGGGGCTTGCAACATTTTTTCAATGGAATCAGAATTGATTGAACAAAGGATTTCTCCTGTGGGTGAAATAATTGCTCTCTGGCTGGGATCATAAGATTCATGGCATTTTCTTACAAATTCAACTGCTCTGTGTATCTGTGGGAAAATGTCATGAGGTAATTGAGACTCCCAAAGCCCTATTTCATCTGTTTGGTCAATCAGTTGATCTTCCATCCAGCAATAGATTTCATATAGATTGAATTGAGAAGAAGTCTCAATGATTTTGCAATCTTTGTCGACCAATGAGGATTGATGGAAGTCAACTTGTGGGTGAATCAAAGGATTTGGGACTTTTGCGATTTCTTTTCCTTTGGGAGGAATTTTGTCAAACAAATTGCAAACTGTAAATGAAAGAAATTGGTCTGAAAGAGAGTGATCACAGTAAAAAACAGATAACTGACCAAGGGATAAGTGGACCTGGATGTCGGATTCGTGAACAGGACGAATGATTGCTTTAATGTCGGACAGTGGTTGAGTTGTAGGCAAGAAAACTTCAATGATTAATCTGGTTGTAGAAATTCATTGTGTAACCATTCTCATGGATAATATAGTGTTTATAAATGAAAAAGTGGAGCGGGGGTGGTACTGAATGTTTGAATTTACATTAATTATCCAACGGATTAATTAACGGATGTTTGAGTCATAAATTCGCGGGAGCGGAATTGAATGGGCAACGGATAGGCAGTAGTTGATTGGACGGCAAACATGAGATGGAGTGTGACATGGAGCATGACGTGGAGCGGCGGTAAACAGTCCTTTAATATACCGCGTTCGGGGGTAAGGTGAGGTGGTAAGAAGTTTCAGGAGTTTTAGTCCCAAAACCCTAAAAGCAGAAAAAGGAGTTTATATGGGTCGTATGGGACACTGCCCATTTCGGACCCCCCCCCCCAACCGCGCCGATAAAGTTCGAACAGTGAATGAGGGCCTAGGAGGGTTGTGGGCCATCAAATCATGGAAGAGTGTGCGTGATGAGAGGTGAGTTGGGGGGGTATTTAACAAATGAGCAGAAATGAATGGTGGGGTCACAATTTCGATGGCGGATGTGAAAGTTGTGGGTCATGGGGATTAAATGAAATAACATTGTCTTATGAAACTTTTTGATTAATTAAAACCCGTCATATATATGTTTTCCCAATGTTACAACTTAGGGTTAAAACATTTGATGCTTCAATTTGATTTCACGTGTCTACCTACCCTTTTACTCCTAACATTTTCACTTATTTTTCAAAGTGCGTATAAGCTAACAGCACAACATTTTCCTTTTATTCCTAATCTACCTCTATACCTTATTTCCACTATTGGCTCAGATTAAACTGTTGAGCCAATTTTATTTTCTACCTATGACAATCAATTTAAATTAAATCCAATCATGATTAAACTGTATAATTGGATCAAACAAACTAGTGTGGCATCTAAACAAACTGCACACAACTATTATTTGCAAAACCAAATTAGACTAAGTAGTGGCATTTAGATTTGCAATACTTTCAAAGTTTATTGTTTTTGCTTTTCTCTCTAACCTAACATTTTTTTTTCTTTTGCCTTCATTTTTTAAGGCATCTACTCTAACATTTTCTTTGATATGAGCATATTTATCAAAATATTTCCTAACATTTTTTATTCAATATTCTTTTTGTCCATATCCTAGCTTAACATTTTTTAAATATATTTTTCATTTTTTGACTAATTTATTCTAACTTACCAAAACCAAAAAATGCTATAACAAGGTGGTTGCATTAGCATCAACTGAGATTGATGACTTTATGGAGAAATTTGAGAAAGAATTTTCCCTAGTTGCCTATGCTTTTGACAAGAGTACTATCGTGTATCAGGACAGTGGGTTATGTCTAATGGACAATAAAGCATCCAATCACATGATAGGGATGAGGTCAATGTTTCATAGTATTTCAGAGACAAGCTCAAACTACAATGTGTTTAGTGGGACTAGTGCCATGCATGCAGTAAAGGGGGTTGGATGTGTTAGATTCCAGCTAGAGTCGAGGATTTTTGGAGGTGAGAGGGGTTTTGGTTTAACCAGGGTTGATGGTACATGTGCTCTCAGTATCAACCTTAAAGGATGTTGGATATAGAGTTTTGTTCCAAGACGGATAGGTGCTTCTATAATCAAAGGGAGCGACCTTGGATGCAACTGTAGTGTTGTGCATCAGATACGGCAGTCATACAGGTGGTTGGGACAACCTGTGGGTATATCTGAGGGGACTTTGGATACAGGATCAATGTCAGTCACTGAGAGGGAGCAGGTGGCTAGGAAGAGTGATTCTTCAGGTACCGTCAAGAGCCTCAGCTGGTATGATATGACATTGTTAGATGCTCAGGACTAGGATCCTAGAAGCATGGTTGAAAGAAATAGGACTTCAAATCAAATTCTAAAGCAGGTAGCAGAGAAGGCTTCTAGTTCAAAGGAAGCAGCTACGACAACAGATAAGTGGTGGTGTTCAAGATAGATCTAGGTGGAGGAAGTTCTTCTAGAACTACCTCCCTCGCTAAGAGGGAGTGTTGAGTTTTGTAGCTCGGAAGGTACTTCTAGTGTCTTGACTAGAAGGACCTTGATTTGTCTCTTTAGGAGCTTGCATGCGACATGTAGAGTGTGCAAGTGAGTTGCAAGCATGCAAATGTGTTGCAAGTGACATGCTTGAGATGTGCATGTAAAGCAAGGTAAATTTATGACTTGTACTTGAGTTAAAGTAAAGAAAGCTAAAGATAGGAAAGTTAACTAAAGAAAAGTCACTTATCTTCAGTTCACTTGACAAGCTAATTTTGGCTACCTATCTTAGCTTAGGAAATTTATAAATTGAGCCTAAAATGAGGAGTTAAGACACAACAACAGCACAAAATTGAGAGAGGCTTCTCAGTGAACGTGTGTTGGGTCCAAGATAGTGTAGAGAGGTTGGTAAACAGTTTTGTAATTTCTTAGTTGGGTCAATATCCCAGGGTGGGAGTCCAAGTAAGTTCCATATTAATTTATTAATGAAGAATTGTTGATTGGGCAGAAATATATTTATGTGATTCAGCGAGTAATTTTGCTTCTGCTAAATATTTTTTGGGTTAGGAACTTAGACGTGTATTCGTTCAATTAACAATTGAAGGGAACCGAATATTGGGTGTTGGGTTCTGGAAATTCTAACAAATTCATCTCAAGTTTCTAGTAATCACAAGATTCCACAAAAGATTAATCTAGGGTGGTTAGATCATTTCACAGTACGACAATTATGTACCACACTTAGAAGCTCATATCGTCTTGTATTGTCGAAAATATTAGTTCTGAGAATTGAGAAAGACAAGAAGGCATTATGAGACAAAAAAAAGATATCAAGAATTGCTATCAAATAAGCTTTGAGGACAAAACTTTTCTGAAGGGGTAGGTAATGTTATGAATATAAATAATTAATAGTTAAAAGTTAATAATGATTAGTATATTGAAGAGCCGTGTCTCTAAAGCAATATTGATAATATCAGTATCAGCAAAATATTGGCGAGGGTCCAAAAAACATCTTATTGGCAATATTAGCGAAAATATCGTCAAAATATCAGCAAGCATAAAAAATGCATAATATTCATCTTTTTCAGATTTTTAAACATATAAAGCAATAACAACATAAAATAAACACATTGACACATAAATATGAAGAAAGAACTGGTGTATATGATGTAAAATAAAAATGATACATCAACGGCGATACCAAATCCGGTTGATCCCTGATAATTGTCCAATCAAGGGCTCAAATGTGGAGAATCAATACAAAATAACATCACATATATAAAAGTATCTCATCATCGTGAGTTATATGTAGCAAAACAAATAAAACTAGCAGTTATCTATCTGAAATTAGTGTCCTCTTGGCCTTGTACGGGAAAACATGATGGGTTGTTTGCCAAGCCCGCCCCTAGCAGTAGAAGGCCCTGCCCTTGCACCTAATGTCAAATAATGAGTGCTAGGTATGTAGTTGTGCTCTCCTATATCTATAGCAACTGGTGTTGATGTTGATGCTCCCAAAGTCTCCTCCATCTCTTCCTCCTGCGCCTCCTCATGTTGCTCCTCCCTCAAGTCCCCCTCCTCTTACTGCCCTTGTTCTAATGGATCAACTAGCTCTAACCATGAAGGTGACTCCTCCAAGATGCGCACTGTGAAAATTTCTAATGCAAAATTCTACTGTAGTAACTGATTTATTTCACCTACTTATTTCTCACAATAAGTTATTTATGAAACCCTTCAGTAAACATTAAAATAAATTCTATTGCAGTTATCACATAATTACATAGAGAAAATAACAGTGATATACAAGCACAAGAATCAATCACATCAACACAGTTGTTTTTGGACAATTGTCCCTGGAAAAACCCAATGTGGGAAAACCGATGCAGCAGATGAGGGTTTTATTAATCTTCAACAACAATCGCTTTACAAGGAATGAATTTACAGACAACTGAGACACTTATGAGAGAAAACACTTGAGACAAAGTTTCTCCTCCTCCTGGAGAAGTTCTGACACTCTGGAGACCCTTCTCCCACCTCTGCATCACTTTTGCGTCACTCTACGTGAGAACTGCGTCTCCAATAGTGTTGCCTCCCTGCTCTTCCCTTTGCGTTGTCTCTTGAATGCCCTGCATCACCTCCTCCTCAGTCACTGACTGCTACTAATGCTCTCCTCTTCCTCAACACAAGTCTCCCTCTAAAATCGAACTCCTTTTCCTTGAGAATCGATTTCCCTCGGGGTACTGAGTGTTTGCCTAATGTATCTCCAAATGACTCTCAAGTCTTCTCTTATACTTTTCCTGTTGATGAATCAATGGTCGAGATAAAGTCTCTAATCAACGACTAAAATTAAAAAAGACTTGATCCTCGTCTCTTAGACGTTTCTCATTCATATCTTAATTAATACCCATTAATATTTTTATTTTCCTAAGTTTAGACTTAAGAACCTATTAAAAATATTAATTATTTTAATAAATCCTCATTCGGGTGGAATTTCTCCAAACGATTTCTGGGTCTTGGAGATCTCATGTGTTCTAGCCCCTCCACAAAATTCCGACACTAGAACACATGCGATGCTACCCAAAATCAACACTCCCTCTTAAGTGAGGAATGTGCTCTAGCAATACTTCCCAACAAAAGTCCCACACTGATCCACAACATCGGTCCTCTGCGTTGTTGATGCTCGACCAACTGCCCCTCATCCACTATGCTGCTACAATATGTACTGTTGCCCCTGACACTACAATTGTCACTACTACATTTGTACCGCAGCTCCCTCTGAATATGATGCATCATGCTGCCCATAGCACTGTCACTGCTAACTTTGCACTGCAACTCCTTATACTATCTGTTGCTGCTACTAAAACAGATTCTTCACCATCCCCATCTTCTCCCTAAAGTAAACAAACTTTGCTCTTCCTAGGGCCTTGGTGAGAATGTTTGCCACTTGTTCTCCCATCGGGGTGTACCTCAACTCTATTGCCCCTCGTTGGACACAGTCTCTGACAAAGTGACACCTGATATTAATGTGCTTCGACCCATCATGAAAGATTGGATTCTTAGAAAGCTTGATGCAACTCTAATTATCACACAAAATACTGGTCGCTTCCATCTTTCTCTTAAATAGACTCACAAGCAATTTCCTAAGTCATATGGCTTCGCACGAAGCTATGCTAGCTACCATATATTCAGTGTCAGTTGAGCTCAGAGCTACGGATTTCTGTTTCCTACTACACTAGGAGGTCATTCCTGATCCAATGCTGAAATAGTACCCAGTGGTACTTTTCCGATCAACTGAACTTCCAGCCCAATCTAAGTCAGTGAACCCACTCAACCTGATGTCATTGCCTTGGATGTACATTAGTCCATGCTCGATTTTTCCTCGTATATATCTAAGAACATGCTTGGCTATTGCGCAATGCACCCTCTTTGGTTATACCATGATCTAAATGAGGTTGTTGGCAGCGTAACAAATGTTCAGCCTAGTATTGACCAGATACATAAGGGACACTATGAGCTGTCTGTACAAAGTGGGATCGACTTCTTTATCTTCGGATGCATCAATCTTCTTCCAGTTGGTGATCATTGGAGTAGCCATAGGTCTACAGTCCTGCATTCTGAACCTTTTCAAAATCTCTATAGCGTATATCCCTTGCCCAAGGAAAATTTTTCCGTTTTGCTGCCAAATATCCAACCCTAGGAAATAATGCATCCATGTCGAATTCTGTGGCTAGGTTCTCTTTGCAATCTTTGATAAGCCTGGATGATCTTGTCAGAAAGAGATCATCTACATATAAAACCAGGATTAGAGGCTCATTCTCTACAACCAAATAGTAGAAGTTAGGATCTGCATCACTCTTGACGAATTCCATCTTCTGCAAGTAGCCATCAATTCGATTGTACCATGCTATAGGTGTCTGTTTCACCCATATAGAGCTTTCTTCAATCTACATACATGAGATTCCTTCTCATGTGTCTCGAAACCCTCTGGTTGTTCAATGTATACTTCTTCTTCTATCACCCCGTTCAAGAACGTTGTCTTGACATCCATCTGGTGAATTTCCCACCCCATCTGAACTACAAGGGATATCATGGATCTAATAGAAGTATACCTGGCTACTGGGGCAAAGGTTTGGTCGTAGTCTATCCCTTCCTTCTGAGCAAACCCCTTAGCCACAAACTTGGATGTGTATTTTTCTACAATGCCATTTGTAGTGTATTTGACTTTGTAGAGCCATCTCAACCCTACAACTGACCTGTCCTGAGGCCTAGGTACCACTTCCTAGACATCATTGACCATTATGGAACTGTATTCCTCCACCATAGCATCTACCCATACAGGATTCTCAACAGACTCCTGAAACCTAGAGAGTTCTCCAACTTGAGCCACCAAGGCTTGGTATCTGTCTAGCTGTCTACGCTCCCTTTTCTCGTTCCTGGGTGCCCCGACGAAATCCTTTGCATATCGTATTATCTGTTGAAGTTCCTGACTCATTCTACCACTGGTAGTGAGTATATCTATCTGGTCCTCCTCTTCCTAAGGCTCCACCTCTTGAGTTTTGTCTTTAGGAGAAATACTAGCGCTAGTTTCTGCTAGTCGAAGTGGCTGGACCAACAGATCATCCTTTGACAGCTCTTCGGAAGGCATTTCTCGAGATTTTTTGAATGCTCTGTCCTCCATGAACTTTACATCCCATCGAATTACGATCTTCTTATTCCCCAGAAGATAGACTCTATATGCCTTAGCATTCTCGCTATATCCTACAAGATATCATTTATCCGCAGTCTGATCCAATTTCTTCCTTTTCTCTTCGAGTACATGGCAGTATGCTAAACTCCCAAATATCCTGAAATAACTCACCTCAGGCTTCTTACCAGTAAAGACACTCTCTAGAGTAATTTTACCTAATGCTCTGAGAGGAGTCTTGTTCTGCGTATACACTGTCGTGTTGCATGCTTCTACCCTAGGAACTTGTGCATATCCTGACCATAGAACATTTCCCTAGCTGCTTCAACAATAGTACGGATCTTCCTTTCTGCTACTCCATTCTGCTCTTGATTATAAGGGGTTGTCCACTCTCTTTCGATGCCTTCCCTTGCGTAAAAATCAAGGAAGTCCTTGTCAATGTATTCTCCACCATTGTTTGAGCGCAATATCTTTATCTTCTTTCCTGTCAGTTTCTCAACTAGAGCCTTGAACTCATTGAATCGACCAAAAACTGCATCCTTGGTTTTTAGAAAGTAGATCCAAGTCTTTCTGGAACGGTCATCAATGAAGGTGACGAAATATTCGGCATCACTAAGAGCTTTTGTGGACATGGGTCTGCAGATATCTGAGTGTATCAATCCTAGAACACTCTTAGCCCTATTGTTGCTTCTGGAAAATGTTGCCTTGGCGTACTTGCCTAGTGCGCATCCTCTACATACATCATCTTGTTCCATAGTTAATTCTAGAACTCCTGATACTGTTTTCCCTAGAATTCTTATAGCCCCATGGTGTAAGTGTCCCATCCTCCTGTGCCATAGTTCATTTAAATCTTTATCCCCATTGTTGCCTATCAATGCCATTAGAGATTCTAGTTGTAATCTATACAGCCTGTTACTTTTGATTCCAATCTAAGCCTTCTTTTTCCAACTCGGGTATTTGACATATATTTTCTCCTTAATGAAGAAAACGTCGTAGCACTTGTTTTGAAGCTGAGATACAGAGAGTAAGTTCATCCCCATTCCTGGCACATGCAGCACATTGGTTGCTCGAAGCCAATCCCCTGCTTCTGTTTGAAAGACTACAATACCTCTTCCTACGAGGGTAGGCTTGCCTTATTTCCCATGGTGATCTGAAAATTCATCCTTTATTCCTGATCATTTGAAAAACATTTTCGTATTCTTGTCATATGCCAGGAAGCTCCACTATCTATATACCAAACCTCAAAGGAGGCAGAACTCGCTAGGCAAGTGACTTCTTCTTCTAGTTTGGAAGCTAACATAGAATAATCGTGATCCATGTTCTTCGTGCTCTCTTCTTTGTTTGGAGATCTACGTGAGTCCCTCTAAGTTGATGCCTCGGCATCGTGCTCCTGACTCAAAGCAGATTCTTCAATCCTATTGCCCGATCTCTGCTCTGATACCATGTGAAAATTTCTAATACGAAATTCTATTGCAATAACTGATTTATTTCACCTACTTATTTCTCAATACGTTATTTACAAAACCCTTCAGTAAACATTAAAATAAATTCTACTGTAGTTATCACATAATTACATAGAGAAAATAACAATGATATACAAGCACAAGAATCAATCACATCAACACAGTTAGTTTTGGACAATTGTCCTCGGAAAAACCCAATGTGGGAAAACTGGTGCAGCAGATGAGGGTTTTATTAATCTTCAGCAACAATCACTTTACAAGGAATGAATTTACAAACAACTAAGACACTTCTCAGAGAAAACACCTGAGACAAAGTTTCTCCTCCTCCTAGAGAAGTTCTGACACCCTAGAGACCCTTCTCCTCCTCCTGGAGAAGTTCTGACACCCTAGAGACCCTTCTCCCAAGGCAAAATTCCATTTTCTAGCTTTGGCCCAGCCGACCCTGCGATATTTTATATCGTTGCATGATATTTTGCCGAGATACTGAAGATATCTCAGAAATATCGCGATATCTTCAGGAGCCAAAATATCGCGATATTTTCTTGGCGATATTTCAGCTCGCCGAAAATATCACGATATTTCCGATATTTGTCGATATATCGGCAATATTTTCATCGCTGCTCTAAAGACATGACTATTAGTGAAGGGGCACCTTGCCTAGTATATAAGCAAGGCCCTCATCTATAACACATCATATCATATCTCTTGTACATTCAACATATATATATATATATATATATATATATATATCTGTGTGAAAATTTCTGAATCTAACAAGTCATAATCAATCACATCAACACGGTTAGTTTTGGACAATTGTCCCCGGAAAAACCCAATGTGGGAAAACTGGTGCAGTAGATGAGAGTTTTATTAATCTTCAGCAACAATCGCTTTACAAGGAATGAATTTACAAACAACTGAGACACTTCTTAGAGAAAACACCTGAGACAAAGTTTCTCCCCCTCCTGGAGAACTTCTGACACCCTGGAGATCCTTCTCCCACCTTTGCATCACTTCTGCATCACTTTGCGCGAGAACTACGTCTCGAATGGTGTTGCCTCCCTGCTCTTCCCTCTGTGCTGTCTCTCAAATGCCCCGCGTCACCTCCTCCTCAGTCACTGACTGCTGCTGATGCCCTCCTCTTCCTCCACCCTGCAACTCTCCCTCTGAAATCGAACTCCTCCTTGAGAATCAATTTCCCTCGAGGTACTGAGTCTTTGCCCAATGTATCTCCAAATGACTCTCAAGTCTTCTCTTATACTTTTCTTGTTGATGAATCAACGGCCGAGATTAAGTCTCTAATCAATGACTAAGATTAAAACAAACTTGATCCTCATCTCTTAGAAGCTTCTTACCCATATCTTAATTAATACACATTAATATTTTTATTTTCCTATGTTTAGACTTAGGAACCCATTAAAAATATTAATTATTTTAATAACTCCACATCTGGATGGAATTTCTCCTAATGATTTCTGGGTCTTGGAGATCTCATGTGTTCTAGCCCCTTCACAAAATTTTGGAGCTAAAGCACATCCGATGCTACCCAAAAAAATCAACACTCCCTCTTAGCAAGGAATGTGCTCTAGCAATACTTCACAGCAGAAGTATCACACTGATCCACAACATCGGTCCTTTGTGTCGCTGACGCTGGGCCTGCTGCCCCTCATCCACTGCGCTGCTGCAAACTGTACTAATGCCATGACATTGCCACTGTCACTGCTTCATCTGTACTACAACTCCGTCTCAATATGCTACATCATGCTACCCATAGCACTGCCACTGCTAATTTCTGCACTGCAACTCAGTTGCTGAGAAGTAAGCAACTAAAAAGTCACCCAAAAGCTGACATGTTGGCCAGCCTGGAAGTCCCTAGACGTTGAAGCTACCTCTGCTGCTAATTTGTGCTAACCCTCTGATGCTACTGCGCTGTTATTGTATCTACTCTATGTCTCCCGCACTGCTGCAACACTCCATTGCGCTGCTTCAGACTTTGGCACTCCAGCTCTGCCATTATTGCTCCATCATCCCTTGCACCAACGAACTCACATCATTCTACTATTGTCATTAAGGGCTCCCGTAGTCGTATGTGATCCAAGAGTCTGGGCACCTCAAGGATCCTACCCTCACTGTTGTCCTCCCGACTACAGCTCAATATCGCCCCACCTCTTCTCTAGAGGTGCATGATCACTCATGGCGCAATCTTAATAATACCTACATTAAAATATTAATGCGTATTAATGAAAACATGTGTGAGAAGCTTCTAAAAGACGAGGATAAAGTCTAATTTAACCTTAGCCATTAATCTCGGTAGTTGATTTCTCAATAGGAAAAGTATAAATGGAGGCTTGGGGTCAGTTGCAGAAGACACAAAGAGAGATTCAAGAAATTGATTTTCTGAGGTGAAAAGTTCTCGGGAGGAAAATCGATTGGGGAGATCTTGTAGCTAAGGGGCAGGGATAGTTTGGGAATACTGAGAGAGAGGCAGAGAGAAGTTTGTGGAGGTAGCACAGTAGCCAAGAAAGCCAACGTTGGGCCAGTCGAGGCCCATGTAGCCTTGACGCAGCCAGAAGGGCCAACACAGAGGGAGAAAGCTGCCTTCCACGCAAAGAGCCGAAACTGTTGGGATAGCCAGGAAAGCTAATGCAGTGGGTAGAAGTGCTGACAGAGAGCCTTAAAGAGCTCCACACAAGCCCACGCAGTTACTGCTAAGGGGCAGCACAGTTGTAGTTGGGGCTAGCCAGTTTTGTTGCCGGAACAGCCGGAATCTACCGAGTGAAGTAAGGTAAAACTCACTCAGGTTTTCCGCCATTATATTTCTCTGTCACTAGTTTTCTGGCAGGGCAACCAACATTTGTATTCAGAACTACTGCTTAATAATATAAAACCCTCAGAGTTGCTGCACCGGTTTTCCCGCATTGGGTTTTTCCGGGGGCGTTTAGTCCAAAAATAAGTGTGTCCTTCATGTGATTGTCTCATTTATTTCTCAGTTTTGATCTGTTTGTTGGTGTAGGTTGCAGTGTATTTGCATCTAATATTTTCTGAATATTTCTAAAAATAACTTGTGAAAATGAAGAACACAAGTAGGTAATGCAAATCAGTTTACTACAGCAGGATTTCTGACTTGTTAGATTCAGAAATTTTCACATGGTATTAGAGTGATTGCAGATCAAGGAGGACTGAAGCCATCAACGAAAGGACAGAGGAAAATATGTGTGTTAAGGCAGTTGTCTCGAGAGACAGCGTAGTTTCTGGCCAAGAGAGTAGAGGAGGGGTGACGCAGTCACCAAGGGAGGCTCACGCAGAGCCTGCGCCAACCTGATTGGGTGACGTTGTTGTTGAAGAGGGCAACGCAGTGGTTACTGGGCCAGCGCAAACTGTTGAGTCTCGTTTTTCTAGTTGTTGTGGCTAGAGGTGCAGCGCAGATTTCATCTGGGGTTGCTAGTGGGGGGCCGATTCTGTTTGTGCAAAACAATACCTAGTGGGGTAGAAGCAAAGTAGAGGGAATAAGTTCCTTAGAAGATTTTTTGCCAAGAAATCTAGATCCAGTGCTGAGCAACAGCATAGAGAGATCAGAGAGGGGTGGTTCGACAGTGGTTGGCAAAAGAATTTCCGTGAAAGAAATCGAAATTCAGAGGGGAATTTATTCCTTAGAGGATTTCTAGCGCCAAAGAAATCCAAATTCGAGTTTTGTTGGTGTAGCAACAAAAGAGGGAGAAGAGAACCATTTCTACATTCATTTGAGTAGAGATGGTCGTTAACCGACTGAGGGATCAGGTCAGGTTGGATGGAGCATCCAACTTCGTCATTTGGAAGGCCAAGATCCTGGTAGTTTTGGATAAATATCGCATCAAGGATTATGCCTTGAGGACAGTTGCTGTTTCGGTTGATGTTGATCCTCTCAAGAAGTACGAGGAGGCTCAGGCAAAAGTGAAGTGCATGATCTTGGATGGGGTCAAGGATCATGTGATCCCGCATATTGCTGAGAAGGACACAAGGGAAATGTGGGAGGCTTTGACCACATTGTTTTCATTAATATGCACTCACCCATGTTTTCATTAATACGCATTAATATTTTAATGCAGGTATTTTAATGATCACTCATGGCGCAATGTTTGGTGGGTATTTTTGAGACTACAACCTTATAAGCAAACTTCACTCAAGCAAAAGAATAATCATAAATTAGCTCCAAAACTTTATGGACCCTACAAAATTATTCACATGATCCAGGTGGATATTAGTGGCCACTCGCCTATTCCACTTGGACCCTCACCATTGTTGCTTTTAGTTTTTCAGTTTCCTTAATTGTAGCACAATTTCCTATTTTTGGTAGTTTTTCGGGTCCTAAACTTCTGGAGCCATTTTGAGGCCCTAAACGACGATTTTTTGGCAAAATTTCTGCGATTACATAGGTAATCATGTCAGCAGTTCTAGTCCTCGGAGGGATCTCTCCAACGAGGTATCATACGCTTCAAACGGAGATAATATGACCAAGCTACGACCCCAGGAAGTCGGCTGCCCAAATAACCCCAATGGGGCCCATTAACTCTTGGTGTTACATCTCCTCAGGTTAGGGTTTTGGTTGTTTAGGGTTTTCTCTTATTGTTCAATAATAAAAAGGCCCTTGAGCCTCATTGTAACTCAGTTTAGAGGCATGTAGCCGCCACATCTCTTCTCAGAGATAAGCTACCATCGCCTGAGCTATCTTATTTCCATTCTATTTGTAAGCATAGTTCAGTGTTTTTATATTAATGAAATGAAGTGTTTTTTTGCTGCATCTCTGTGTTTATGAGTATATCTATAAGTTGTTGCGTTCCTGTTTAAGTTTGGATCAGTGGTATCAGAGGGGTCTGCTCTTTCTCTGTTTTTCTTTGCATGTCCCCAACGAGGTCAAGGTATAAGGAGTTAGGGCTCAATCTAGTTGAACCATTGCAGGATCAGCCACGCAAGACCCGACGACCTCCCATGGCGAAAGAAAAGAAAGACGAGGGGGCAAGAGATCCTTTCAAAATGTTGCTCGAAGAAGCCTTCAAGCGACAGAGGGACACGATGATGGATAACTTTGCCCAAATCCTTCGACGACTACCCATAGGCGATGCATCTTCATCTAGCAGCCACTCTGGAGGCGCCACTCCTTTTAAGGTACAAGTTAACTTCGATATTCCCATATTCGAAGGCCTCATAGATGCAGACGTTGTAGATAAATGGTTAAATCTATTGGAAGGATATTTTTCAGTTCATGACTTTTCCAATCGAGAAAAGATTACATTTGCACTTCTCAAAGCCGCCCCACACGTCAAGGACTAGTGGGAAACCTACTGTGAACAAAAGGACGAGAGTGAACCCTCGTTGTTTTTAGCTGCACCCACTTGGAATTCTTTCCGAGACGCCATCAAGGAACAGTATTACCCTGTCGGGAGCTATGAAGATAAATACATAAAGTGGACCACGCTACGGCAAGGAAGGGACCAAGATGTGTCGGAGTTCACAAATACTTTCCATACCCTTCGCACGAAGCTGGGTATCAAGGATACTGAGCGGCATTTGGTGCTCAAGTACTGCGACTATCTACACAAATACATCCAGGATGAGATGGAGTTCCTAGACATTTCCTCACTTGGCACGGCTTATTGGTATGTTGCAAAGACTGAGCAGAAGTTTAAACAGAAGAAGGACTTTGGATCTGCAAATCCAAAGCAAGGAAAAGGCGCCCCCTAACCACAGAACAAGGGACCAAGACAAGGCGGGACTAGCAACCCGCCAAAGCCGCAAGTAAAGAACAACACCACAAAGACGAAGAAGGATACAGGAAAATGGTGTTATTTCCATAAGAGCTCCACTCACAATAAAAGTGAGTGTCGGGCCAAACAGTCACTGGTGGCCGAGTTGAAGGCTTCCGAATCAAACGCAGGTTCTGACTCTGAATCAGAACCCGATAAGGGGACTGACAAAGGGAAGATCATTGATGCGGAGCCCAATGCCACTATGGCCAACACAAAGATCCAGAAAATTGAGCCTGAAGATCCAGAGGAGGCGTAACACCTCTTCCACTCACAGATGTGGGTGAAGGGTTCCCCGCTGCAGTTCATTGTCGATAGCGGGAGCCAAAAAAACCTCATTAAAGCAGAAGTCGTGAAGTGCCTGGGCCTAAAGACTACAACACATCCATAGTCATACACCATCAGGTGGCTTCACCAAGGACGAGATCTTCGCGTCAACCAGCAGTGTCACCTTCCCTATAGCATCAAGCCCTTCACAAATGAGGTATTGTGTGACATTGCTCCTCTTGAAGTTTCTGATGTATTATTAGGACAACCATACTTGTGGAAGCGACATGTTGTATATGAGTCTATACCTCGCTTTGTGATTATTACTTTGGCTAATAAGTTGTATAGGATACCAAAGGTAGCCCCGCCTACCGCCATCTCTTTCATCACCACAAAACAATGCAGTAAGATCATTTCCCAGACCAGGAAATTTGTTTTCCTTATGATTCGCCCCCAAGGCAAGAAGAAGGTTGTGGCCACGGCTTCCAGGCAGGGCTCCTCTGCACAGCAGCAACAGATGGACAAGGTCATGGCGAAGTATAGGGACATTTTCGCCTCACCCACAGGGGTACCTTTGCACTGTCAGGTCAAGCACTCCATCGATCTGACCCTGGGTGCGCCGCTGCCCAATGGACCGATCTATCGACGCTTTGTTCTGAAGAACGATGAGAAAAAGAGGTAGATTCAAGAACTACTACAAAAAGGGCACATCAGAACAAGCTCATCACCCTATGGGAGCCTGATTGTATTGGTATAGAAAAAGGATCGGACCTGGAGGCTCTGTATTGAATATCGAGTGCTAAAAATATCACTGTCCAGAATAGGTACCTAATCCCGCAGATTGATGACCTTCTGGACCAGCTCAAGGGGGCCAAATATTTCAGCAAGATTGACTTGAAATCAGGTTATCACCAGGTGCCTATCGAACCCTCCGATGTGTGGAAGACTGCCTTCAAATCCAAGGAGGGCCTTTTTGAATGGTTGGTCATGCCGTTCGGATTGACAAACGCCCCTGCAACCTTCATGAGACTGATGGACGACATCTTGCGGCCCTTCACCAATGCATTCGTGGTGGTGTATTTAGATGACATCTTGATCTTCAGCCAGAGTTGGGAAGAGCACCTCCACCATATTCGACAGGTCCTTCAAACCCTTCGACAACACAAGTTATGTGCTAACTTGGAGAAATGTACCTTTGGCCTAACCCAGGTTCAATATCTGCGGTACATCATTGATGATCAGGGTGTACATGTGGATCCATCCAAGATACAAGTCATTCGGGATTGGCCAGCCCCAACCACTCTAACAGAGCTCTGCAGCTTTTTAGGTCTTGCCAATTTCTACCATAGGTTCGTGTTGGGGTTCTCTCATATCGCTTGGCCTTTAAGTCAAGTCACCAAGGGTGGAGCAAAAGCCAAGTTCTTTTGGTCAGAAACCCAACAGCGGGCGTTCTCCAAGTTGAAGAATTGCCTTTGTTATGCACCAGTGCTCACATTACTAGACCTGCAACAACCATTTTAGATTGAGACAGATGCCTTCGACTATGCTATTGGTGCAGTTTTTACTCAACATGGGCATCCAGTGGCTTACCACAGTGAGACACTTTCAGACATAGTCCGAAAGTACCCACTTACGACATTGTGCAGGCCTGCCGTTAATGGAAGCATTACATTCTGGGGAAGGAAACAGTCATCCACACAGACCACTGGCCTCTACAGTTCATACAAACACAAGGGAAGTTGCAAAATGATCGTCATCAGAAATGGTCCACCTATCTGCAACAGTTCCATTTGAACATTAAGTATAAGAAGGGCAGCACCAATAATGTCGTTGATTGCCTCAGCCGACCACCAGTCATGGCGCTAATCACTATGCTCAACTCCTGTGGGCACAAGACATCGGGGTGGCCACATCTTTACAAGAGCGATCCAGAATTCGGCAGCATATACCAGACACTCCTGGAAGGGAAGAAAGTTCCAAATTTTCACCTTCAGGATGCACTGTTATGCCACTTGGGACACATATGTGTTCCTTCAAGTGAGCGTGCCAAGATGATTTGGGAGGCGCACTATAGTTGGGTCGCTGGACATTTTGGAGTAGAGAAAACAGTGGCGGTATTGCAGAAGTATTTTTATTGGCCGAAACTTCATCAGGATGTTGGGAAGTACATTAGATCCTGCACCGCCTGCGCCATTGCCAAACCAACCATCAAGAAGCAAGGCCTGTATACTCCTCTACCTACTCCTAGTCGGCCTTGGGAATCTGTCTCCGTGGATTATTTGTCGGGCCTTCCTCCTACCAAGCACCGCAACGATTGCGTTTTCGTGGTCGTCGACAGGTTCTCTAAGATGCCCATCATGGGAGCCTGCAAGAAGAGTGTCACAGCAGAGGCCACTGCCAAGCTCTACTTTGAGCGAGTGTTGGTACACTTTGGGATCCCACAGTCCATTATCTCAGATCGGGACAGCAGATTCCTAAGTGCATTTTGGTCAAGTCTCTGGTCGATGCTGGATACAAAACTCACTAAGTCCATGGCTTTCCATCCCCAAACTGATGGCCAAACAGAGGTTGTCAACAGGATGATCGTACACATTCTGTGCATGTACAACTCGAAGCATCCACGCACATGGGATGAAAGTCTCCCCTATGTCCAACACAGCTACAACAGAGCTCTCCACAGCTCAATAGGCCACAGCCCCTTTCAGGTAGGGTTGGGATTTCAGCCATTATGCCCCATTGATGTGGCCATACCATTTGCAGCCACTCAGGTAGATTCGGCTCACGTGCAGTCCGAAGCTGAAAGGGCTAACAGCTTCATTGAGCGCATTCAACACATCCACCAACAGGTCCATGATATATTGGACAGATCCAATGCTAAGTACAAGCAGTGCCATGATCAGCGCCGAGTGCTACACAAATTCTAGGTGAGCGACAAAGTTTGGCTACATTTGCAGGAGTGCCTTGCTCGACCCCACCACAAGCTTGACCTGCTCTGATATGGACCATACACCATCACCAAGGCCGTCGGGGACAATGACTTTGAGCTTAGCGTCCCACCGTTCCTTGGTCTGCACCCAGTGTTCAATGTAGATTGCCTTCAGCCATACTTTCCACCATTGTTGGACACATCTGACATTGCAGAACAACTCACACCAACAGAGCTCAACCCAAACTGCATGAAACAAGCCACAACTGATAAGATCATGGACACACAGATCAAGAACACTAGGCAACAGAGGATATAGCTAAATCGAGTTGTCAAAACAAGCTAACTCCTTCACCAAGGCAAATGGCTCACCAGGGACCAAGTTCAGCAGAAGTTTCCTCATCTCATGGAGGAACTCAATGCAATGGGGACCACTACTTTCTAAGGGGGGAGGACTGATCCAGGTGGATATTGGTGACCTCCCACCTATTCCATTTGGACCCTCACCATTGTTGCTTTCATTTTTTCAGTTTCCTTAATTGTAGCACAATTTACTATTTTTGGCAGTTTTTCAGGTCCTAAACTTCCGGAGCCGTTTTGAGGCCCTAAACGACTTTTTTTTTGGCAAAATTCCAGTGATTACATAAGTAATCACATTGGCAGTTGTAGTCCTTGGAGATATCTTTCCAATGAGGTATCATATGCGTTAAATAGAGATAATATGACCCCGGCAAGTTGGCTACCCAACTAACCCCAACAGGGTCCATAAACTCTCGGTGTTACATCTCATTGGGTTAGGGTTTTGGTTGTTTAAGGTTTTCTCTTATTGTTCAATAATAAAAAGGCCCTTAAGCCTCATTGTAACTCAGTTCAGAGGCATGTAGCCACCACATCTCTTCTTAGAAATAAACTACCATCGCCGAAGCTATCTTATTTCCATTTTGTTCGTAAGCATAGTTAAGTAATTTTCTATTAATGAAATGAAGTGTTTTTCTAGTGAATCTCCGTGTTTATGATATATCTGTAAGTTGTTGTGTTCCTTTTTAAGTTCGGATCATCGCAAGATTTAACAATCGACGTATGAGTTAGGTTTTCCTTCTTCTTGCATTCATAAGGTATTTCATGTATCTTGCCTAAAAAGGTTTTGTGCAATGCAAACAGAACTTCTAGAATTAGACAAAGAAGAGAAGTTCATTCTTAACCAAAGAAAGTTATAGATCAGTGTTCTTTATCTCTTTAGAATAGAACCATTATGGAGACCTAATCAAGTAGAAAATACACCTCTAAAAGAAGCTAAATACAAAAAATGAGCAATTAGTGATGAGATGCCCACAATTACAAGCTTTGAGGACAACGATTTTTTAAAAGAAGTGGGCTCTATTAAGGGCTTTGGTCTCATATGTTAAGCCCCTAATAAGCATTCATTATTAGTTTACTTGTTATATTAGTAGGACGGATAGAACCTTTCATTGTACCATTTCATTACAATTGTACCTTTCATCACCTACACACTGTTAGGGCCGATAATACTAATGATTCCCCCATTACTATTGTCATTGTAGCCCTTGTTGTTATTATTGTGCCCCTATTGTCCCCATATTGTTATTAGTGTGCCTCATAGAAGCCCACTATTGTTATTATTGTGCCCTTATATTATTAGTGTTATGTCGGCTTTGATTATATTGTGACCCCTTAGACTCCTATATATAAAAAGGAGGTTTAGTCATTTGTATTATCCAAGAATTATTCATTTGAGTAATGTAAAGGAGGTTGCCCCCTCGATGAGGCTGATTTCTAAGGCGTTGATCTATTTTCTCTATCTTTTTGTGAGTTGGTTTCATAACATTCGGTACAAGAGCTTTGTATTCTAGGGTTTCGCTGCTCCAAACAGGTCATCATGGAATTTTCGCTATAACTTTGTTTCTACGACGTTTCAGAAAATAAAATAAAAAACACATTTGAGCAGAAATCTCGATTCTCGAGTCCGAATTTCAGATCTTGTCTCGCTATATTTTCGAAGATATGATCTAAGTTAGGGTTTTTGCAGGCTCTCGAATTACATGTCAAACAGGTGACCTTGACAAAATCGTCATAACTTTCTCTCTGAATATCAAATTGAAATTTCATAAGAAGTGACAGAAAGAGGACGGACTGTAGTTTTTTGTGCATCATTTTTCAGGTCCGAAGGTTGAAACAATGACACGTGGAACTTCGTACAAGTTCGCTCTACTGAAAAAGTGTATAATCAGGTCATCTTGGGAGACTGGGCATAACTCTTTCTTGGAGAATCCAATTTCAAGCGGACTGGTGGCATTGGAAAGAAGATGCAGAAGGCTACCACATTTCGCAATTTCAGACCTTCGAGATCCGAAATTTCAGAGATACTTTAGATTCAATATCGAGCTCCTACAAACTAAAAAAATATGTAGTTTTTTTTTTCATAAGTTTGGTTTGAAAAAATAGTTTGAAAGACTTCAAAGGGTATAGTGAAACATAATTATCATTAATTGATGCAAATACACTAAAGGTCATCAGTGTGCTGAGAAGAAATTATTTTACATAGATTGTGAAGAGGAGGAAGAAAAGGAACAAGAAACGTCAAAAGAAGAGGATATACACTAGGAACACACCATAGAGAAACAAGAAATGAATCCAACCATATCTTGTAATGCATTGGCTGCAATTACCACTCGTCAAACTATCAAGATAGAAACACATATCAAGAAGAAAAAGGTAATAGTGTTGATTGATTCGGGCAGTACCCATAATTTTATTCATTGTAAGATAGTCAAGGAATTGAATTGCTTCCTATATCCAGCACCAAAGTGTCAAGTGATGGTTGCAAGTGGAGGAACCATAAATTTCTTTGGAAACTGTCATAATATCAAGCTATCCATGGGAGAACATGTATTGAATAGCCCAATGCTTTCCATTCCAATGCGTGGTGTTGATGTTGTACTAGAAGTCCAATGGCTACAATCCTTGGATACAATTGCTTTTAATTTTCAAGAACTTTTCATGAAATTTTGTTCGCAAGGAAAGGAAGTTGAATTAAGGGTTATCGCAAGGAAACCAGGAAAGATAATCAGCTCTAACGGAATGACAAAGCTTCTAAAGAAAGAACAACAAGGCGTAGTTGCACAATTATGTTTGCTAGAAGTTCCTACATCAAAATCATCTATTTCTCCAGATCTCCAAAAAGTCTTGACAATCATTCCAAGGTATTTGAGACCCCCAAGGGCCTCCCACCTATTCGTGATCATGAGCATGCTATTCATTTGATTCCAGGAAGTGTTCCTCCAAACATCAGGCCTTACAGATATCTATATGCCCAAAAGAGTGAAATTGAACGTACAGTTACAAAAATGCTAGAGGCTGGTATAATTCAACCTACTCAAAGTTCTTTCTCTACTCCAGTAGTATTGGTGCACAAGAAGAATGGATCATGGCGCATGTGTCCAAATTATAGGGAGCTCAACAAGCTTACTATTAAAGATAAATTTCCCATTCCTATCATTGATGAATTGCATGGATCAATTTACTTCACCAAGTTGCATCTTCGTTCAGGATATCATCAAATCAGAATGAAGACTGAAAACATTCCTAAAACAACATTCAAAACTCATGAGGGTCATCATGAATCATGCCTTTTGGCCTTACCAATGCACCTTCTACATTTCAAGGTTTGATGAATTCCATTTTCAAACCCACCCATAGAAAATTTGTGTTAGTATTTTTTGATGATATACTAATCTACAGCAAGTCTTCGAAGGATCATGTTCAACATGTTGACAAGGTGCTCAAACTATTGGAGGAGAAACAATTATATGCAAAAAGCTCCAAATGTTTCTTTGAAGTACAGGTGGTGAAATATCTGGGTCATATTGTATTTCATGAAGGTGTTAAGGTAGACCCTAGCAAAATTAAAGCCATTAAGGAATGGAAAATCCCCACATCCATAACGCATTTGCGAGGATTTCTTGGGTTGACAGGGTATTATTGCAAGTTTGTTAAGAATTATGGGAGAATAGCAGCACCTCTAACAACATTATTAAAGAAAGATGCATTTCATGGACTCTAGAAGCAACAAAGGCCTTTGAACATCTTAAAGAGGCAATGTGCCCAGCACCAGTCTTAGCTACGCTGGACTTCACAAAAACCTTTATTGTGGAATGTGATGCCTCGAGAAATGGAATTGGTGTTGTTTTAATGCAAGAAGAAAGGCCCATTGCTTTCGAAAGTCATCCAATCAAAGGAAAGTATTTACAAAAAGCTATTTATGAGAAGGAAATGTTGGCAATACTACATGCACTTAAGAAATGGCGACCCTACCTAATGGGAAGACACTTCACGGTAAAAACAGATCATTATAGTCTTAAATACCTTTTAGAACAAAGATTATCTTCAGAAGAGCAGCAAAAATGGGTCACAAAGATGTTGGGTTATGACTTTGAAATCATCTACAAAAAAGGGAAGCAAAATGTTGTGACAAATGCACTCTCAAGAAAGGATGAAGATGTGCATGCATTGCTTTGCGTCATTTCTATTATCCAACCAGATTGGATAAACGAAGCAAGGGATGAATGGAAGAACGATGAAGAAGTGTGGGCACTCATTCAAAAGTTACAACACGATCCTAGTACATCTGATACATTTAGCTAGAAAAATGATTCGTTATGGTACAAAGATCGCTTATACCTATGTAAGAATTCCCAACTCAAACAAAAGATTCTTATGGAATTGCACACTACTCCCTTAGGAGGGCACTCCGGATTTTTAAAAAGTTACCACGGGATTAAGAAGGAATTTTTTTGGGGTGGCCTTAAATCGGATATTCAAAAGTTTGTGGCGGAATGTTTGGTTTGCCAACAAAATAAAGTTGAAACTATGTTGCACGGGTTCCCGCATCCGGGGGTGGGGTTCTCGAACCCGTCCCGGGTTCCCACACCTAAGTACCGGATTCGGGTACGAGTTCTTCCCAGAAGAACCCAGAAGAACCGGGTTCTTCAAAAAAATAAATTGGGTTCTTGGATTCTTGGGGTTCTTCGGGTTCTTCGGGTTCTTTGGGTTCTTTGGGTTCTTTATAAAAAAAACTATATTAAAAAAACTATATTTTGAAAATACATACTAGGATACGGCATGCATGAATGACATGTTTATGCTACTTATAACTTATAAGTTATTTCAAAAATTCAAACTTAAAATAAGAATTTACATGTAACATTGTAAGATACTAAGATGTCTAATGCCAAAGTAGCGAGCCCAACATTTACTTAACTTAAGTAAATGCTAGACTCAGCTATTTCAGAGAAACTTGGGACAGATTTTATCACACACAGCTGACTGAGATACACTAGCCAAGTTTCCTACAAACTTAGGAGTACGCTCAAAAATCCTAAAGTATTCTGAGTTCTCAAAGACTCAACATTTTAAACTTTATTTTATTGGGCTGCCTTGCGTGTTTGGTGGGGCAGCAGTGAAATATATGCTGCCAGCAGCCATAATTTATACTTTAATGTAGCCACAAGCCTAAAAAAAAACCACAGAATTTATATGTAATGATTCAAAATATATATAGTATAAAAAACGCTCTCGATCTGGAAGCTTCTAAAAATTGTGTCCCCCACTCTGGCTCCCACTTCCAAGCAGCCTTGGTTCTTATACCTATTAGTTCTTTTTTAATAAAAAGGGTTGCAATAATATTGGAGGTCAAATAAGTTAATAACTTGTATTTTCCAGTTTTCTGGTCTTTCAGGAAGCCATTGTTCCTTAGGCTTTAGCTATTTAGTATTTTTATTTTAGTATTTTAAAATTTCCTAGTTCATGTTTGAAGATGCCTTAAGGCAAATTTTGAATGTAGTATGACAATGGACATATATCATGATTCATGATTCTTATTAATATGTAAACAATGAACAGTTTTTTGGTAAAAAATTTGAAATTTCAATGTCAGTGTTGAATGTTCAATGATGTGCATGTTTAAATGATTAAAGTTTTCTTGTTTAAAGTTGAAAAAATATACAAATTCAAATTTCATATATATTATTAATTATAATATATAAATTTATAATTTATAAAATTTAATTATTAAAATTTAATATTATTATATTACCTGACGAACCCACGCACCCTGTTTCCAAAATTGTCGTCCCCGTCCCCGTCCCCAAACCCACGTTTCCTGGCAACATAGAGTTGAAACAATTAAGACCCCAGGTCTATTACAACCTTTATCCATTCCAAGCCAACGTTGAGAGGAGGTTTCAATGGATTTTATCACAGGTTTACCCAAGTCCGAAGGAAAGAGTGTCATCATGGTGGTAGTTAACAGACTTACCAAGTATGCACACTTTTCTGCATTATCTCATCCATTTAAAGCCAGTACATTTTCTACTGCATTTATGGAAACAATTCAAAAGCTACATGGAAACCCAAAGATTATTGTAAGCGACAGAGATCCCATTTTCACTGGAAATTTTTGGACGAAATTATTTTCTTGTCTCGGTACTCAGTTAGCTCATAGTTCATCTTATCATCCTCAATCTTATGGGCAAACTGAGATAGTAAACAAATGTTTGGAAGGATATCTTTGTTGCTTTGTCTTTGGTAAACAAACACAATGGTTCAAATGGTTGCCTCTGGCTGAATGGTGGTATAACACTTCCTTCCATACTGCAGCAAAAATGACCCCATTTATGGCACTTTATGGATATCATCTACCATCCATCACATCATATTTAAGAGAAAATTCTAAGGTTCAAGCAGTGGAAGATCACATCGAGCATCAACAACAAGTTCTCCAACTCTTAAAGAATAACCTCACTTTGGCGCAGAATAGAATGAAACAACAGGCAGATCAACATTGCAGCGAAAGAAGTTTTGATGTAGGTGATTGGGTATTCCTACGGCTACAACCATATAAACAAATGTCCCTCATGCAAGCAAAGAAGGATAATAAATTATCACCAAAGTACTATGCTCCATACAAGGTGTTGCAAAAGATTGGTACTATGGCATACAAATTGAAGCTTCCTGCAGCTTCCCGAGTGCACCCAGGTTTCCATGTTTCATGTTTAAAGAAGGTTATAGGTGACAAGCTCCTAGTTCAAACAATATTGCCAGAGCTTGACGAGGAAGGAAAAATCATATTGGAACCTGAAGCAGTCACAGAAACAAGAACTCGACAGCTACGAAATCAATCAATTTTAGAGTATCTCATCAAGTGGAAGAACTTACTTGCTGAAGATTCCACATGGGAAGATGAGAATTTTATACAGAAGCATCCAGAACTACTCAAGCGTTGAGAACGACACTTTTATGAAGGAGAGGGGCATGTTAGGTCCCTATAATACTAGTGATTCCCCCATTACTATTGTCATTGTAGCCCTTATTGTTATTATTATGCCCCTATTGTCCCCATATTGTTATTAGTGTGCCCCATAGAAGCCCACTATTGTCTCTATTAGTGTGCGGCCTAGCACATAGCAACCCTTATAGCTAAGTTGCAGGAAACATTGGAGAAGAGTTCGTTTTCGGTCGGCAATGAAACGGAAACGAGAAAACTCATACCGTACGGCCTAGAAACTCGTTTTCAACCGTACTGGCCCGTTTCTTGAGGAGGAAACGTGGCCAGTACAGTCAGAAACTCGTTTCTAGGCCATACAGTGGAGTTTCCTCTTCTAACTTGACTTTTTCTTATATTTTTTTTAATTTTTTTGCTTCTAATTTTTTATTAGACGACTAAAATATCTTCTGGATGCTTCTAGATGCCTCTCAAGTTAAAAAAAAAAAAAAAGATTTTTTGAGTGGGGTAGACTAATGTTCAAGACTATGGCCCTAGTGTTGATATGCAGTTCATGCTAACGTTAAATTCTTAAAGTAAAAGTGCCATTCTCCTTTATTTTTCATTTTCATCCTTGTACTTAAATTTCTAACATTACCATGAAATGACTCAAGATGTTTGAGAGTAGTTTCGCCATCATTGGATTTCATATGGAGAAAGTAGAATTTTAGATCTCACTCAAAATCCAGCAGACTTATCTGTTTTTCAGGATTTCAGGATTGGAGGGATTGCAATGTTTCCATTGGATTTTGTCATGTACTAGGGTATGGAACTTGTATTTAATAAAGAGAACCAAGCCCTCTATGCAGGGAAGACTCCCAATAATCAAGAGCATGTAGGGTACTAGGGTATGGAACTTGTATTTAATCAAGAGAACCAAGCCCTCTATGCAGGGGAGACTCCCAATAATCAAAAGCACATAGGGTACTAAGGTATGGAACTTGTATTTAATCAAGAGCACTAAGGTCGTTCGACTATGCAGGAGGAGACTCCCAATCAAGCACGAGACAAGAAATTAGAAATTTCTCGTGGCTGATTTTTGGTATTGCTATTTTCATTATGCGATCATTCATGAGTAAATGTGATGTAAATTTAGAAACTTATAGTTTATGCATTGACAATTGACAATTTAATCATAATGTAATAAATTAGAATGTATCATATATGCTTTATGATTGCACATATTTTTTAAATGTCCTAATATATATATATTGCGTTTCCCCGTTTCCAAAATTTGGGGGGGGTCACGTTTCGTACCCGTGCTCGTTTCGGAAACTCGTACCCGTTTCCCCATTTCATGCAACTTAGCCTTGTAGCAAACGTATCCCAGATAGCATCCAATCATCATTAATATAGCAACATTTAGCCTATAGAAATGTCAACACTTGAACTTGCTGCAATGCTGCAATTCTGGCACTGGTTCGGGTACAAACCACAGTCCCTAACAGCCCATCAAAATTGGCCCAGAATTGCTCCTAATGACTGCGGTTGTCCTCCAATGAGATGTTGCCCTCCACGCCGCCCCTTTGAGGTAGTTTCAAGCTAGACGCTTTTACCTATCTCCCTAACACAGATGCGGCACCTAAACAGTCTAAACAGCAATGTTGTCTTCTTCATAAATTTTGCCTAACTAACGCACATGCCAGCACCCAAACACATTCATTCTTCATGCTATTATAGGGCTCCTTCTTGTTGTGGCTAGGAGTCTTCTATTGCTACGGCTAGGGCTACTATACTGTGGATTTAAGGTCTCCTCATGACAGCGGATTAGGGCTACCTTGCTGCGTATTGAAGCTCCCCTAGACAGTGGATAAATCTCCCTTCAATCTACGGCTAGATCTTGCTTTTGCTGCAGATCAGGAGCCTCTCTAGACTACAACTAAGGCATCCCTCTTTTGTTGTGTATAGGGTCTCCTTGCTGCAGAATGGAGTCTTCCTTTTCTAGCGTATAAGGCCTCCTAGACTGCTACTAGATGTATCCCTTGAATTGTGGCCAGACCTCCTCACAATATTGCGGCTAGATCTTGCTTTCAACTGCGGCTAGGCTTCATTATGACAGCGGCTAGGGCACATTGCGACAGCAGACTTAGGGCCTCATAGATCAACATTGTAGCTCTCTTCTAGACCTGCGTTTAGGGCTTCATCCTCTTAGATTTCTCTTGCCACTAAAACCCAAAACAAGTGGAGAGAAATCAAGAGTGAAGTGTGTCTAAATGACTATCAAGCCACCTCCTTTTATACTAAAACATTGAGCACAAGTGGGGGTTAGTTGGTTGTTGGCCGACCTTAACGAATTGTCCCATAACACAAATAAATTCAAATCTCCATGAATACTTATCGGAATCGGATGATCTTTAGATCAATCTGACACCTCTTGATGAGAGGAATCCAAGAAAAATATCAGTTGCCATAAATAAGATGACCCACATGGAGTTTGGCCCTAGTTGCCAATTTTAACATTGCAGCCATATCCTTAACACATGCCATGATTCAATTGATACCATGCTAGCCAATGCCTCTCTTACCTTCAAAAGGTGCTTGAAGGTGAGGTAATAGCTAGCAAATCTAGTCTTTACAATCTCCAATAGCTCCAACCTTGAGTGATTGTGAAAAAGGCCATGGGCATTGCTATGATTGGTAAGAAATCATATCATGTATTTACCTCTCTTGTACAATGAACCAATCCATTTGTATCCAGGTTTCTTGTATGAACCAAACACCAAGACCAAAATATGTTGGGGTATCTATCCTCAAAGATTGCTCCCGCTGCCTTAGAATTAGTAGTATTATCAGCAATGACTTGGATGACACTATATGACCTAATAGTTTCAATTGTTTGAATTAATGGTTCTGCAATGTTAATGTCGGTCTTTAACTTATGTGAGTAGTCATGAGATGAAAGGAAGATTGCACTAGTAGTAGACACATCAAGAACACTTATCAATGGCTTGCCTTTTACATTTGTCCAACCATCAGATAGAATGGATACCCCATATTCATTCCAAGAATTTGTGAATTTACCCAAAGGATTTTTTATTTTGGATTTTTCCTGATCAAGTCCCACGATTCTAGCTTTGTCATATTGTTAAAGTTGGCAACTAGGGCCAAACTCCACATGGGTCATCTTATTTATGACAGTCGATATTTTTCTTGGATTGCTCTCTACGAGAGGTGTAGGATTGATCTAAAGATCATCCGATTCCGACATGTACAAATGAAGATATGAATTTATTTATATTATGGACAAATTGTCAAGGTCGGCCAGCGAGCAAAACAGGCATTCAAACCCCTAACTCATCCTCAAAGTTGCATATAAAAGGAGACCTCAAGTCATTTTATCATCATCTGATCTTCACTCATCTCTCTCTCCTCACTTGATTGGGTACGCAAATTTGGGCAGCCATCTCTCACATGTGCAAAGTAAGGAGAATCTGTTTGACTAAGTTGACCAACGTTGACCGAATTGCAAAACTGTTGTTTGACTGCATTGACCTCTAGAGTTGACCTATTTTGACTGCAAATTGGGTGAGGTATCTTCTCCATGGCAAGCCGCAGATCTGGGCACTGAAATCGAGGTGATCTAACCTCTCATTTGACTAGCGTTGACTACCCTAGGTTTGGTCGCAGTTTGAATTTTGTTGACCAATCTTTGACTGGACTTTTTCAGACTGTTTTGGGCTGATTGAGCATGTTGTTGGAGGTCGAAGATGACTAGGTTTGACCGAGCTATTTAGAGGAAGTATTATGCCCTGTTTGACCAGCATTGACTTTTTTGGTTAGGGCTTCTTGCTACTGTCATAAATTATTGGATTTGTAATTTGTACCATCTCTCTCTCTGTTGAACTATTGAAGAATATAAGAAAAATTTATCAAGGGTTTCCCCACATTGGGGTTTGTCCCTGGTTGGTGCCACATCTTGTGTCCTCTTGTCTTGGCTTGTCTTCTATTGTTTATGTTTATGTTCTATCTCCATTTTCCTATCATGCTAATGTGATTGATAAACTGGATATTGATATTGGGCTAATAAAGAAATTGAAGTAAATTGCTCTTAAGCATAGAGCATACCATTGTTACCTTAAATTAACATGGTATCAGAGCTAAGGTGAAGAAAAAGCCCAAGAAAGAGTGAAAGAGCAATCACCAAAGACAAATGGACAAAGACAAAAGGCTCAATGGGTTCCTCATCCCACTTCCCGAATGAAGACCTTGGAAGAACAAGAAGTGTTGGATTATGTGAAGGGTAAAATCCCTGAGCTTCCTTCAAATGCACCGGCTGCTGCGAAGACCAAGTGCAATAAGGCTGAAGTCAAAGCGAAGAAGAAGATTATCAGAGATTCCATTGACCAATGTCTGGTGGCCTACATCTCTGATTTGAACACCTCCAAGGAGATCTACGACAGGTTGGTCAACATGTTCAAGGTTAGTGATGTTAATCAAATTTTATTTCTCAAAAGTAAGTTGAAGGATATTAAGAAGGGCAATGACGAGGATATTCAATCCTACTTCTTAAGAATCACTGAGATCAAGAATGATCTACTTTTGATTGGAGAGGTCATTCCTGACAGGGAACTTACTATCACTACCTTTAGAGGACTCCCACCCAAGTGGTATATATTTAGAACCGCTATTCTCAATAATGATCGAATTCCAGGGTTTGAAGAATTGATGTCGAGATGCATTCAAGAAGAAACAAGAATGGTGAAGCAAGAAATGCCTTCTAATAAAAGCAACCCCACTGCTTTCTCCGCTCATGCCAAAAGGAGAAATAATGCAGGGTCTAAAGGTCATTTCAATGGAAAGCCTAAATCTAAGGGTGGAAGGAAGGGCAGGTGCTTTGTTTGCAATAAGTTTGGCCACTATGCAAGGGAGTGTCCAAATAGAAGGGACACGTCACATGATGATGATCACAATCACTCTAGGGGAAACTTCAACCAAAACAATCAAAGGAATGGCAGGGACAATGGCAAAGGAAAAAGGAATGCGGGACATCAACCCTCCAAGAAAGCAAGGAACTCCAGGTATGAAGAATCAAATGTTGTTAACAATAAGCAAAAGGAGTACTATCTTATATCAGCCCTCTCCACCGGAAACTTTGGCGAATTGGCTAATTCATAGAGGTGCCTCAAGGCACTTCACCGGATACAAGGAAGCTCTCTCTAATCTGATAGAGAAGGAGACAAACTTGGAGATTATCCTTGGAAACGATGCCACCTATCCCATGAAGGAAGTAGGGAATGTTACCATTCAATTGAATCAAGGTAACATGATTCATTTACAAGAAGTACTATATGTACCTGATCTCAAGAAGAACCTGGTGTCCATTTTGGCAATGGAAAACAAAGGATACAAGGTGGCATTCATCGATGGAAAGGTACGTGTTTGGAAAAGAAATTTTAAAGATGCTTTTACTCTTGGGTTTAGGGTTGACACTTTCAAGTTGGAGGAAGTCCATTGGGAGCCATGTCTTGCGACACATCTCTACAATCTAAACTATGGCACCGGAGGTTTGCCCATCTTCATTGTAAGGCTCTACCCGATGTGAGACAGATGGTGACAGGTATGCCCGAGTTCAAAGGAGAGCACGAAGGTGTATGTTCGGGATGTGCCGAAGGAAAACTTACAAGGGCACCATTCCCCTCAAGTAATAGAAAGACCACAGATATATTGCAGTTGATCCACTTCGACATATCTGGTATGATGCCTGTAAACTCTTTGGGAGGATATTTATATTATCTCACCTTTACGGATGACTATTCTCGCAAGACTTGGATCTATTTCTTGAAAAGGAAGGATGAAGTGTTCCCCTGGTTTCATCACTTCAAAGCCACTGTCAAAAACCAATCCGAGAAGAAAATCAAGATATTGAGGACTGATAATGGGACTGAGTACGAATCAAATGAATTCCATGATTATTGCAGAGAAGCTGCCATTAAGAGGGAGACTATAGCACCATACACACCTGAGCAGAATGGTGTGGCTAAAAGGAAGAATCGTATTATTGTAGAAGTTGTCGTGCCATGATTCATGATCAAGGGCTTTCGAAGTCCCTATGGGCTGAAGCTACAAATACCACCGTATATGTTCAAAATTGATTCCCTATCAAGCATTGAACTCCAAGACTCTGAAAGAAGTGTTCACTGGTAAGAAACCCGATGTCTCTAATTTTAGAATTTTTGGAAGTCCCGTATATTTTCATGTGCTGAAAGAGAAAAGAAACAAATTGGGTGCATCAGGGAAGAAAGGAATCTTTGTGGGCTATAGCGAACATTCTAAGGGCTATAGAATTTATGTCGCTGGTCAAAGGGAAGTTGAGATAAGTCATGATGTCACCTTTGACGAAGATATGGCCCTCAGCAAGATCAACAACCTTCCTATCCCAAGGAAGGATAAAGAAGCTAACACCAGAAAACAGGGTGAAAAAGAGGACGAAACAATGCCTGATATTGATGAACCTATGCATCTTATTGATCCTCCTCCCCAAGAGCCCTCCTCGTCCAAGAGGAGACCCTCATGGCTTAGGGAGACTCTCAAACATGCCAAAAGACATATTGGACCAAGGGGGACTTTCCGTGAGAGGAAAAAGCCAATTAGGTATCAAGGATACTTGACCGTCATGAGCTCTATCATTCAAAATGAGCCTTCATCATTCGAAGAAGTCATAAAGCATAAAGTATGGGAGGATGCTATGAATGAAGAATATGAGTCAATTATGAAGAATGATGTTTGGAATGTGGTTCCTAGACCCCAGGACAAATCAGTTGTCACCTCTAAGTGGCTCTCCAAAATCAAGAATGGAGCTGATGGAAGTGCAGAAAAGTTCAAGGCTCGCTTTTTTGCTCGAGGCTTCTATCAAAAAGGTGTAGATTACGATGAGATATTTGCACGTGTTGCCCAATACACCACCATCCGCTCGATCATAGCACTTGCTGCCTCGGAAGGATGGAACCTACATCAGATGGATGTTAAGACCGCTTTCTTGCATGGTTCAATCAAAGAGGAAGTCTATGTGGAACAACCCAAGGGGTTTGAGGTCCATGACCGGGAATCTCATGTATGCAGGTTGAAGAAAGCTCTCTATGGCTTGAAGCAAGAACCCTAGACTTAGTATGAGAGGATTGATCGCTATTTGATGAAGTTGAGATTCACTAGAAGTGAAGCCGATCCGAACCTTTACTTTAAGGTTGAAAATGATAAACCTCTAATACTGGTACTTTATGTGGATGACCTCTTTCTGACAGGTGCAAACCCTCTCATTCACAAATGTAAGAGGGAGTTGGCTTTTGAATTTGAGATGAAAGACCTAGGATTGATGCACTACTTCCCAGAGTTGGAGGTCTGGCAAAAGCCAGGAGAAATTTTCCTATCTCAAGGAAAATATGTTGTGAAGATATTGGAAAGATTTGGGATGGTGGACTGCAAGCCTGTTACTACCTCGATGGAACTTAACTTTAAGAAGTTATGTGGTAGTGCTGCCGGACCTGAATTGGGAAATGCTTCTAAGTATCCTCAACTCATAGGAGCACTGATGTTCCTAGTGAAATCCCGTCCGAACATATGTTTTGTAGTTAACACGTTAAGCCAATATATGGTTGAGCCTCATTATATACATTGGATTGATCCCAAGAATCTTCTAAGATATCTTCGGGGCACAATCACTCATGGACTGAGATACATTGTCGGAGATGTGAGGCTGCATGGTTATTCTAACGCTGACAACCGTGATCCTCTGCGACAACCAAAGTGGAATCCAATTATCATAGAATCCTGTGTCTCATGATCGCTCCAAGCATATAGATATCACGTACCACTTTATCTAGGATATGGTAAGAGGAGTAATAAGGCTCCATCACATTGGGACTAATGAGCAGGTTCCCGATATTTTGACAAAGCCCGTGGGGAAGGTCAAGTTCTTGACCTTCCGAGAACGACTTGGAGTCGTGTAGAGACCCTCTTATGAGGGTCCTATATGATATGGACATTGAGCTCTGGCAGCTCTGGGGGGCTTGGGGTACTTCTTGGAGCGATGAGCATCCATAGGGTGAGTGGTTCAGCCTTCCCCTAGTGGTTTGCTATGTACAAGGTGAGTGGTTCAGCCTCCCCCTGTGATACCCCTAGCGACATGTAGGCAGGATGAGTGGTTCATCCTTCTCCTGCTGAGACATTCTACCCATGTAGTCTGGGACTCATGGGAAGTACCTCTCATCTGGCCAATGAGTAGGGAGATGAGGATAGGGACCATAGTACTACTGATGGACGCATCATGTACTACAGTACTCCCTATGCTAGGATGACCGATATTGATCTGGGATAAAATGGAACTGACTTCAGGTCAATAAGAGTGGTATGAGACACTCTCTTTTGATTGGAACTGACTTCGGGTCAGTAATAGCGGTATGAGACACTCTCATTTGATTAGAATTGATTTCGCGTCAGTAAGAGTGGTATGAGACACTCTCTTTTATCTGGGACTGACTTCGGGTCAGTAGAGAATGGTATGATACATTCTCGATCACTTCTTCTTCTTCATAGTTCAGCAGAGCAATGCATTGATGGCAGAGATAGTACACATTGGCAGATAGATTAGCAGATGGAGTTCTCCCTAGTTGAGAGGGAGTGTTAAAATTGGCAACTAGGGCCAAACTCCACATGGGTCATCTTATTTATGACAGCTGATATTTTTCTTGGACTCCTCTCTCCGAGAGGTGTAGGATTGATGTAAAGATCACTCGATTTCGACATGTACAAATGAAGATATGAATTTATTTATATTATGGACAAATTTTCAAGGTCGGCCAGCAAGAAAAATAGGCATTAAAAACCCCAACACATCCTCTGTGAAAATTCTATCACTGCAACATCTGATTTACTTTTCCTACTTATTCTTCAACAAGTTATTTATCAAATTCTTTCAATAAACATTAAAATAAATTTTGTTGCAGATATCACACCGTAATACAGAAACAAACACATGTACAAGAATCAACACATTTACACAGATATTTTGGACAATAGTCCCCGGACAAACCTAATGTGGGAAAACCAATGCAGCAAGGGAGGATTTTATTATTCAGCAATTCTTCAGTACAACAGGTTGCCAAACTGGCTTACCCATAGAGAGAAAAATTCTCCAGCACTTGTCCTAGTCCCAGCGTCAACTTGGTTGACCTCTGCGTGGCTCCGAGACACTCTGTGTCACCCACGCAGGCCCTCTAGTGATTGCGTAGTGTCCTACTGCCTCTGCGTCTGCCTCTCCTACCTCGGCGCTGGTCTCCAGTCACTGATCCCTTCTCTCTGTTATGTACTTGCTGCCTCCTGACTGCTCACCATACCACTAGTTCGAATTTCTCAACTAACCCCACTCCTGAATTTGAACTGACTAGTCTCCCTCAATGTGTCCTCCAAGTGACCCTCGAGCCTCCTCTTATACTTTTCTCATTGATAAATAAACAGCCGAGATTAAGTCCCTAATCAACAGCTAAGATTAACTCTGACTTGATCCATGACTTTTGGACCCTTCTAACACAGTTTTATAATAATTCACATTAATATTTTATTTTCCCTAAGTTTAGACTTAGGGACTCCATTAAAATTATTAATTATTTTAATATCTCCCACACTATTTAGAATCTGCCCAAACCATTTCTCTGTATTGGACATCTCATGTGCTTTAGCCTCTCCACCAATTTTCGTGGCCAAATCACATACGATGCTACCCCAAATCAACACTCCCTCTTAGCGAGGACTGTGCGCTAGTAATACTCCTCACTAAATATCACACTGATCATTCGGCATCGGTCCCTATGCTAATGCTAAGCCTCCCTGCCTAACATCCTCTGCACAGTTGCATCTGTACGACAGCTCCCTCTGCATCTGTGCTGCTACTGGTCTTTTCTCCCAACATTGCATCCGTACTGCAACTCCCTCTACATCCGTGTTGTTATCACTCCCATTTTTGCTACTGAAACAGGTTCTTTACCATCCCCATCTTTTCCCTAAAGTAGTCAAACTTTGTCCTTCCGAGGACCTTAGTGAGCATGTCCGCCACCTGTTCTCCTGTAGGTGTAGCTCAACTATACAGCTCCTCGTTGAACACAATCCCTGACAAAGTGACAACGGATATCAATATGCTTCGACCTATCATGAAACACTGGATTCTCAGAGAGCTTAATGCAACTTTGATTATCGCACATGATCCTGGTCGCCTCCATATTCCTTCTGAATATGTTCACAAGCAGTTTTCTAAGCCATATGGCCTCACACGAAGTTGTGCTTGCCGCCATATATTCTGCCTCATATGAGCTCAGAACCACGGAATTTTGTTTCCTACTGCACCAGGAGATCATTCCTGATCCAATGTTGAAACAATACCCAAAGGTACCTTTCCGATCCATTGAACTTCCTGCCCAATCTCCATCAGTAAATCCACTCAATCTAATATCCTTACTCCCGGTGTACAAGAGTCCATAATCGACTGTTCCCTGTAAATACCTAAGAACATGTTTGGTTGTTGCCTAGTGTGCCCTCTTTGGTTCCACCATGAACTGACTGAGGGTGTTGACAGCGTAGCAAATGTCTGGCCTGGTATTGACCAGATACGTTAAGGACCCTATGAGCTTCCTATATAAGGTGGGATCAACATCCTTATCTTCTGATGCATCAATCTTCTTCCAGTTGGTGATCATTGGAGTAGCCATGGGTCTGCAGTCCTCCATCCTAAATCTCTTCAAGATTTCTGTAGCATATCTTCCTTGCACAAGGAAGATCTCTCCCTTTTGCTGCCAAACTTCCAACCCTAGGAAATAATGCATTCGTCCCAAATCCTTCATATCGAATTATGTGGCTAGATTCTTCTTGCAGTCCCTGATGAGCCTGGATGGTCCTGTAAAAAAGAGATCATCCACATACAATACTAAGATTAGCGGTTCATTCTCTATAACTAGATAGTAGAGATTTGGATCTGCGTCACTCTTGAAAAATCCCATCTTCTGCAAGTAGCCATCGATTCAATCATACCATGCTCTAGGTGCCTATTTCAGCCCATACAAGGCTTTCTTCAACCTGCATACATGAGACTTCTTCTCATGTGTCTCAAAGCCCTCTGGTTGTTCAATGTATACCTCTTCTTCTATTACCCCGTTCAGAAACACTGTTTCACATGCATATGATGAATCTCCCATCCCATCTGAGCTGCAAGAGATATCACGGTCCTAATAGACGTATACCTGGCTACTAGGGCAAAGCTCTCCTCACAGTCAATTCCTTCCTTTTGAGCATACCCCTTAGCCACAAACCTGGCCTTGTATTTCTCAACACTGCTGTCTGCAGCATATTTGATCTTGTAGATCCATCTCGAATCTACCACTGATCTGTCTTGAGGCCTTGGCACTACATCCCAGACATTGTTCACCAGTATGGAGTTGTACCCCTCTACCATCGTGTCTAGCCAACCCTGATGTTGAGCTGCCTCCATGAAACTAGCAGGCTCCCCATCCTGAGCTACTAATGCCTGATATCTATCTGGTTGTTTTCGCTCCCTCTTAATGTTTCTTGGCGCACCGATGAAGTCCTCTGAATCTCGCAGAATCTGATGAAGTTCCCTGCAAGTTCTTCCTCTGCCAGCAGGTGCTTCTATTAGCTCCTCCTCATCCTAAGAATCTTCCTGACCCGAGGAAGAATTTTTTACTTCCGTTGGTTGAAGAGGCTTAACCAACGGCTCCTCTTTTGACTGCTCCTCGGAAGCCATCTCACGAGATTTTCTAAAAGCCCTGTCCTCCATGAACTTTACATCTCGTCGGACTACTACCTTCCTGCTCCTTGGAAGGCAAATTCTATATGGCATAGCGTTCTCGCTATATCCCACCAGATATCCCTTTTCCGTAGTTTGATCCAGCTTCTTCCTCCTTTCCTCAGGTATGCGGCAATATGCTTAACTCCCAAATATCCTTAAATGACTGACTTGAGGTGTCTTCCCTGTGAAAACTTTCTCTGGAGTAATCTTGCCCAACGCCCAATGAGGAATCCTGTTCTGAACATAGACTGTTGTGTTGCATGCTTCCGCCCACTTATCAACTTTATGGCTTGGATGTAACTTTACCTGTGCACCTAAAATTGCTAGCTTATCAACTCCTTCAACATTTTTCCACTAATAAAGATGTTGTTCAAAATAGAATTGATCAGATTGTGGAGTTGGATGAAACTTGAAGAACAGCTTTTGATAATATGTGTAAAAGTCAATCTAACATTAAAAAAAGCTTTGATAAATCATCTCGATCTCGATCTTTGCAAGTTGGAGATATGGTATTCCTTTAGGATCGCAGGAATTAAAAATCGGGAAACCATAAGAAATTTGACAGTTTGTGGTTGGGACCATATACATTATCCGAGACATTGTTGGGCCAAATTCATTCCACTTGAGCAGATTCGATGGCGAACCACTTGACTTACCTGCGAATGGCCAAATGCTCAAGCTATTCTTCAAACATTACATCTGATGCCATGGGGCATCCTCTGTATTCTAAGTCACTTGACACGAGGATTCGAGATTCGTAGGATTCGGGATTCGTGGTGTTGGATTCGGACACGTTGACCCCCTGGAACAGGACACGTAGGATTCGTTATATATTATTTTATTAAATATATATATATATTAAAAATTAGATATTTCTTACACAAATTTTAATTAATGATACAAATTTATTGATTTCAAATATAGATATTCATCTATAGCTATTAGCATGCATAGTACATACAAAATTCAAATACATGTCAATCTATTATCTATTTCTTATGCTTGGCCCTCTTGCCACCACAAGAAATGTCTAATTTTTTAGTCTTGTTGGAAAATCAGGATCTTTGTCATTAATATCACCCTCTAAGCATTAATATCCAGAGGTATCTTTGTCATTACCTCTGTATCTGTATAGGGATCTTTGTCATTAATATCACCCTTTAAGAATTAACATAAGATAGAACAAGCATAACATGTCAAGTCAAGATTTTGTTTGAGTGATGCGTACATTTTTAGGAGGGTCATGATACAGGAGTTCCACAACCAATGTCACTAACATCAAGGTACATAGAGGGATTGGTGCTCTTGATTAAATACGAGTTCCATACCCTAATACATGACAAAATTCAATGGAAACATTGCAATCCACCAACCCTAAAATCCTGAAAAACTGATAAGTCTGCTGGATTTTGAATGAAATCTAAAATTCTACTTTCTCCATATGAAATCCAATGAGGCCAGAACCACTCTCAAACATCATGAGTCATTTCAAGGTAATGTTAAAAATTTAAGTAAAAGGGTGAAAATGAAGATTAAGGAGAATGTCACTTTTACTTTAAGAATTTAACATTACCATGAATAGCATATCAATACTAGGGCCTAGACTTGATCATTAAGCTGCCAAAACGCTTGCCAAATGAAAATATGCGTGGCTGTAATGACCAAATGTGGCCTTTTCATACCCGTGCAGGTCACTTTTGCCGCCTAACGAGTCCTGGAAAACAGGACACGCTGCCAAAATTGTGACACGCAGTCGGATTCGACGTGTCAAAATAGGACACGATGTGTCATGGTTTTTGGACACGAATCTCGAGAGAATCGTGTCGGACACGATGGATTCGGGATTCGTGGGGCCTACAGGATGAATCCGGTTATCTAGTCTGTATTGTATTTCTAACCCTACACCTTGTCATTTCAGCATTTCATTTCTGTTTTAGGATTAGATTTACTTTTCATGTTACTAGATAGTTAATAAATGAAAACCTTATATATTTCCTATGCTTAATGTTATATGATGATTTTGAATGGACGCTACTTATGTTATATTGTGTGTTGCGTGGATGCAGATTCTGGATTCTCACATTCCTACAGTGCAGCAACGTGTTCCCAAGTAGAGCCAGATGTTGACCACTACGTGTCAATGACCCATAGCAGTACACCCCCTTTTTTCGCAAAAGGGATAGCGCCTCATCGATGTGACCGTGTCGTCCAGCTATCATCGTCAGCCTGATTGTCATAATGTAAACCCATTCTGCATGTATATGATGTAAATAATTTCAGCGGATCCGTGTCATGTATGTAATTGCCTAGGTAAACCTATTTTTCTGGTTCCGGGAGGATTTTTGTCTCACTGATCCGTTCTCGGATGGTCAGCAGAGTTTCCTTCAGCGTTGCCCCAAAGCCAGAATGAATTTTGTCACCAGGACCTTAGGTGAGTCCTAGTGTTATAGATCGAGTCTATGTAAAAGTGATTTGTGAATAATCCTAACTATTTGGTTAGATTATTTTATTACTAATTGCTTAGTCTACTAGATTATATTTGTGCCACAGAAATGGGTAGTCTATGAGGGTCTATTTCAGATGGGTTTTACCCCTTGTAATGTAAAAGATATGAAAATGATGATGTAAAGTGTCTTGAGAGTTGGAAAAATAATTTATCTCCTCATAGATTAATTAATTAAATCTTTTGGCCAAAAATTAATTAAAATCCTAAGCCAGAAATTTAATTAATTATAGGTCCTAGGTAAATTTAAATTTTCCAAAGGCAAAATTCGTGGGTCCTTAAAATTCAAATTTTAAAAGGTCCCAGGACTAAGGTAAATTAATTATTTTGCTAAATTTTAAGCCTTTGGTCCCTAGGGTCTACGTCAAAGTCAAATTTTTGAGAAAATTAACTCAATTTTTATTTTTGAGTTAATTAAAATGCATTTAATTAAAAAAATTCCGAATTTCCTCAAGAATTTAATATTTCGACGCATGAGATTAAAAGAAATTTTAATTCTCATCGACAGTCGAGATTGTTTTGACAAGGATCACTTGAACTAGCCGTTGGAAGATTTATCTTTAAATAGGATGTCATTTGTCAGTTGAGATCATCCGATCTTTGAGTCATATGCTAAGTGAAAGCTCTCTTGTAATCTTTTTATGAACAATAAAGAAAGACTTTAGGGTTAATTTCTGTTCGTATTACTCTTTGTGGAAATACTATGAGATGTGTCATTTCCATGCATAGATTTCCTTTTAGCCATCGATGATAGCTTTCTGAAGAGTGATTTAAGTACAGGTGTCTTGCTTAGCCACTGGGGTTTGAATGGTAATTTAAGTTTTGAATATAATAGCAGGTATCTCTATTAAATCTAAGTTTTATTATCGTTTTCTCGCTCTATGTTGATGGTTGAATTGAGTTATGCAGGAAATTCTTGATTTTTAGATCATCGGGCGTTCGGGGAAGTTTTCAGTTGGACCAGCCAACTCCCGATTCGTATTTTCTGAAGAGCCCAACTTGATTGGATCCCGGGCTTATCATAAGAAATTTTATTTGGTGATGCATGAAGGGTTTTGGGCAAAGCACCTCCGTTTAAATTTAAAATTTCAAAACTTTTCTGTGCTAAATTGATAAATCTGGCTTTTAAGAGCCTTAGATTATCAGATTTGGGAGCGAAGTTGGACTCACACTCGCCAAATCTAATAGATTTGTTGTTCCTGTGCATAGACCTGTAATTTTTTTAATTTTTCTGACTTGGGTTTCTGGGGTTTCATTTATTTTGTATATCTGGGTTCTGGCTGTTTGTGTTTTTAGGTACAAGTTGCAAATCTGAAGGTGAAGTTTAATTTTGAAGCCAGATCTAGGCCCTGGAGGGTAAGATCTGGCCTCAAAACCAGCGTTTGCAGAGGCATTAATTTTGCAGTCCAAGGGTTTTCAAATATCTTAAATCTAGAAATAATCTTACGAGGGTTTCATTAATAAATCTGAAGTACAAGTCTGAAATTCGTTCTTTCTGAGTTGTCTGGAGTTTGGGTTGCCTTCCTGAGACTCTTGAAATCATTTTGCAGGGATACTGTCCAGATTTGTTGCAGTCTAAGGGTTTAAATTTTATTTTTTTTAAATCTGGAAAAATTCTAATAGGGGTTTTACATCTGAAGGGTTTCATATTTTTTCTAAAAAAATTCTTAAATTTTTTTGGGAAATCTCTGGGTATTTTTGTTGTTGCCAAGGGTTTTAGTTTAGCATCTTGCTGAAGAAGTTACAAGTATTTGTGGGAGAAAGCGTATAGATCCACTGCCCTCTGCTCTCCTATCGCTGCCTACTCTCTGCGTCAGCTCCTTTCTTCCACGCTGCTGCCTAAAACCTGCAAACACTGCGCATCAATTTCTATTTCCTAGCAAGCTGCCCTTCTACGTTTTTCTTAAACGAATCCATTGTCCAAGCTTGCGTTCTCCATCGAGCTCCATACCCTTGTTCCTCACTGTCGTCCAGCTCCTTTCTGTCTGCCCACAAGCTTGCAAACAAACCCGAGCTCCCTCCTAGATCAGACTTTCAAGCCCGCAGCTACTCTAACTCTATATCCATTCACAGTTCTTTCCTTGCTACCCTGCCCGTCTATCCCCTCGCTGCTTAACCATGCTCCTTCGCTGTCGTCGAGCTCCCTTTTCCCTTCCGTCGTCAAAACCTGTCCAAACCTGCAAACATTTCGACTTTGCTTGTGTTTTATATTTTTTCTCTATGCGTTAGGTTAGATAGGTAAGTTTTAAGTTTGGCATATTTACGAATTAAATTAGGTTTGATATTTTCTTCATTTTATTTGGAATCTAAAACATAAAAATTCAGAGGTACGATTTTTGTTTCTTTTGAGTTTTCATTATTTTATTTTGACCTTGGTTTTATCTTATTTCTTTTTCTTTTTTTACTTTGTTTTATTTTGATTTTATTTTGAATTCAAAAATCATAAAAATTAAAAATCCTCAAAGTTAAAAAACTAAAATCGAAAAAAATAAAAAATTCAAAACCCTAAAAAATAATAAAGCTCAATATATAAGAAAGGGTTTCATTTTTTTGATTTCAAGACATCCTAAATTTTTTTAAATCAAAAGTAAATTTTAGCGTTTAAAGGTTTTAATTTTATTTTTTTTCATGTGGCCTATGGCCCATTAAAAAAAATTTAAAATTATTTCTCTTGATTTACTTTAGCCACATTTAAAAAGTCTTGAGTGATCATTTACCACATTTAAGTCTTACTTAGCACATTCAAAAAGATTTCCTAAAGGACTAACTAAATTTGTCAATTTTTAATTCCTTCTTGGTGTCTTTTCTGCTAAGGATAAAATCTAAAGGTGAACTTTTGTGGTATTAGCATTTTCATTTTTATAGTTAAACGCGCTTAAATTTTTTGCATCTAAAGATTAACTATAGGAAAGTGGTAAATTTTCCTAGATTTGGCTCACTAGGCACAATCTTTTAATTCTAGGATCGAAATTGGTTAGCATTTAAATTTCATGTTGTTTGAATATCTTACATCTATTAAAATCTATCGTCATTGCTTGAATTATTTAATGCTCGTTACAAGATTAGACATTTTGCAAATATTTTCAAGCGATTGTTAAAGAATTTTGTCGTGGAATTACAATAGATTGCATATCTCTATTTCCTAAGCTGAATATTTGTGAAAATCTGTTGACATCTATATCAAATTGCGAAGTAGTTTTTGTTCTCTTTGAGCTAAATTGTATCAAGAAGATTTGAAATAAGCTGGTGTTTTAATTGTAATATCTTCAAGAGTTTATCTTTTAAGTCTTCATCTAATAAAGCGAACATTTCATTTGGGTAATTGAGGGCTTTTGCGACATAAGTGTTTTCCCATCCTCGAGTCTAACTTCATCCCATCATCTAGTGCATTTCGCATATAAGTTAACTTTGCATGGATAAAATTTACTTCCAAGCATAAGCTTGGTCGATAGACAAATAGATATCCATTCGTCATTTCTTGAGAAGCCTATTTTAATAGTACTTAAAACGTTGACCTTGCAGTCATCAGAGCCACAGCTCTCTGCAGCGCCGGAGGCACCGGGTATGTTAGAAGTTTAGTAGAGGTATCGTTAATCACACCTTAGTGTGCTTCTCCTAATCTTCTCTCTACCAATTACTACGAAATCAGGCTCAACACAGAAAGGATTGAAGGATTCACAATTTAAGTAGGCATTTAACTAAAATTAACCAAGATTCCTGCATCTCACATTAAGTTTTAGGATCTGCATTTCATTCATCTAAGCAGCAGTTGCTAATCGATTACTTGGTCTTCATTTCCCTAGCAAGATCATTGACTCCATAAGGCACTGGTATTAATCGTTTAAAATCTAATCAAATCCTAAGTCTTGCTAAATCTTAATCAAGTACTTGATCGCCTTGTTGTGTCTCCCGAACTGGTTGGTTCCCAACTAGTTCTTCTTCATTCCATTTTTCCATAGGGTCTACCCCCCTTAGCCTGCTGTAGGGAGACAACTTAAACGGAGAGATTGGGGATCAAGGTGACAGCCCTCGATCTGAGCGTTGTCGCGGTGCCTAGACATTTTGTGCGACAACAACTATCATGTTGATGTGATTGCTAAACTAGATATTGATATTGGGCTAATAAAGAAATTGAAGTAAATTGCTCTTAAGCATAGAACATACCATTGTTACCTTAAATTAACACATAGCGAGGGCTCTTGTATCCTTTAAGGGCATCATTGATGGCAGTAACCATTCATGCCAATAAGGTGACCTAAGAACATTGAATGGCATGCCACATGTAAAGAAAAACCGGTAAACTTTTTCATCCACGTCATCCCTACAACCTTGATCATGGAGTTATGATATTGTCTATGTCTTAAAGGGATGTTTGTGCCTGTGGCTATGAATCCACTACCATGAGTGGATGGAGTTCTTCTTCGACCATTGAATGCTCTATGTGTGTTAGTAGCCTCATGTTCAGCGTTTGCTCTTTTTGATTTGTATTGTGCTTCCTCCTCTTCCCTTGTATATTTGGCTCTATGTTGTGTTGGATTTTTGCAGGTTTTGATTCCTATTGGCTTATTTCCATCCCATGGCCTTTTCACACATAGATGCTTTCTAGCATGGGTATATGAACCTGCGTAAGTAGATTTCAGTGGGGGCATATAAATTTAGTGGTTCCACCTCCTCTCCTTACTCCAAGCCTTTTAACATATTTCCACAAGGGTGTTTGGTCTATTTTGGTTTTCTTTCCATCATCATCTTCACTCCCATTATCCTCCTCCTCCTCCTGCTCTTCCTCTTCCACACAATGTCCTAATCCACCACTACCCGCCTCTTCATCATCTTCATCACTTCTTCTTCTTTTGTTTCCCAACGACACCATCATAACCAAAAATGGAACCAACAAGATAAGGCTAAGCCATATATCCATCATGTTTGTTGAAGCTTGAGATTCTTACCTGCAATAAAATGAGCAAGGAATAGGAAAGAGTAGGAGAAGAGAACATAGATTCTAGTAACTAATTTCTACTTCTAGATTTGATAGATTCATTCAACATATAAAAAACACAAATGTTACATGGAAAAATAAAACAAGAATGGGATTAGACCCTACCTCTTTAGCTCCCCAATGATGGTCGCAACCTTCAATCTCCCTTGCAAGATTCCACAATCTTATCTTCCCAAACATTGGATAAACCAACGCTCCCTATGTGTTTCGTGACATGGACTAACCGCCTCTCGTGGATCCTTATCTGTTAAAATTGGCAACTAAGGCCAAACTCCATGTGGGTCATCTTATTTATGGCAACTAATATTTTTCTTAGATCCCTCTCATCGAGAGGTGTAGGATTGATCTAAAGATCATCCGATTCCGATAAGAATTTATGAAGATATGAATTTATTTTGATTATGGACAAATTGTCAAGTTGGCCAGCAACTTATGTAGGCTTAGAAGCCCAACAAACATGTCTATTCAACCTCTACGTTTTAGTATAAATAGAAGAGGACTTGAAATCATTTGACACACACACTCTTCATGTGATCTCCTCCTCTCCACGTCTTTGGGTTTTGGTGGAGGAGAGATACTAAGAATATACGCTGACCTAAGTAAAGATGATGCCCTAGCAGCAGTAAAATGATGCCCTAGCTGCAGTAAGGATGATGCCCTAGCCGCAGTAAATCTATCCGCAACATTTAAGGGTGCCCTAGCCGTAGCATTTGAGGGTACTCTTGACAGCAATAAATGATGATCTAATGCAGTAAACAGAGGCTCAATATGCAGTGCATGAAGGTCCTCAATTACAAAGTAATTAGATTATTATACGTTGTTCTATACGCAACAAGAAGAGGGAATTCGCTGTCCCTATAGACACAATCATGGAAGATGATTATCACTTTGAAGAGAGGCACTTATGGAGGCTCCTACTCAGGTAAGAAGATGCCCTAGGTGCAATTCAGTTGATGCCCAATCTGCAGCCATAATGTGCCCTAGCCACAGGCTTATGAAGAATCCTATACACTGCATAAAGGAGGTCTAAACGCTGGCAAGGGAGACCTAATCTTACGCTGCCCTTAAGTGCCCTAAACGCTGTCCTGAAGGAATCATGAAGAAATCATCTAGCCGCAGTCAAGGAGGATGTATATACACAGCTAGGACAGACCTTCTATATGCTACTTATATGTTGTCCTAAGCCGCAGTAAGAAGGACTAGAAGAGGCCCTCATCTCAGACTTGAAGGTGCTCTAATCCGCTGTCACAACTACAACTATCTAAGGGAGCTTCTATACGTTGCAAAGGAAGCTGAGCCGCAGCATAAAGAAGACACATATCAGCGTAAAAGAGCAGCATGGAAATTCTTGTAACAACATATTAAATACTGTTGTTCTAAGGCATGAATAAGGTACATTTGGGAGCAGCTGTCACTAGATTAGAAGACAAAGGGCAACGCTGCTATTTAGGTTCTTGTTTAGGCTTGTTGAAGAAGTCTACAGCTACAGCTAGCTGCTTTGCTAGGCTGCAAGCCATAGCAAGCAGCTAAGGCTGTTCCAAGGCAGTACTACAACTTACCTTGAGTTCGGATGACAGCATGGATTAGGAGAGACTCTCCTAGGAGGACTGAAGCCCTTGAAGGGCTTAGTTACCTAACAGCCTGGAAGCATGATGTTGAATACAGCAGTAAGCATGGTGCTGCAGTGACACTATGTACGGCAATGATGAACACTGGGTGCAGCACAGTGCAACACGGTGAGCTACAGCTCATGGACAACATGCAGCACAATGATAGGTGAAGGAGTCACCTTGGAGAATCAGTTGAAGCAGCATGTCTTCAACTGATCTCATGTAGATATGATCTACTCTCTTATCTAGAAAGTCAAAGTATTGACTTCTATTGTAAATATACTTTCTCTCTCTCTCTCTCGGCTGAACTATTGAAGAACATAAAAAAAGAATTGATCAAGGGTTTCCCCACATTGGGGTTTGTCCCTCGCTAGCGCCACATCTTGTGTCCTCTTGTCTTGGCTTGTCTTTTGCGATTTATGTTTATGTTCTATCTACAGTTTACTTTAATGCTGATGTGTTTGCTAATTTGAAGAAGAAATTGAGCTAACTATGAAAATTGAAATAAATTGCTCTAAGCATAGAACATACCTAAAATTAACATTATCTCTGGTGATGCGATCCTTGACTAACACCTGCGGGTTTTGGTCGAACGGCAATCGTGATTCCGTCAAGTGGTATCAAAACGCAAGTCACGTTCGATACACACGTCGCTGGCATTAGGGGGGAGATTGTTGAACATTCGATAAACCAACGCTCCCTGTGTGTTACGTGACATGGACTAACTGCCTCTTGTGGATCCTTATCTTTGGCGGTGGGATCATTGACTAACACTTGCTGGTTCTGGTCTAACAGCAATCGTGATTCACATCACCCAATCCTCTCAAATCTTTTCCTCAAGGATCAAACCCTCTCAATCTCTCTCACAAACTCATTAAATGATGTTAAGTGGGAGGGGAGGAGGCCTTTTATTCCCCTTGTCCCTCCCATTTCCCTCCAAAATAAAAAAAAGCCCAATTTGGCAGCACACAAGCTAAAGGATAGAGAGCAATGTTTCTTGGGAGCGGGAGCGAAAGCGGGGAGCGGGAACGAAAACAGGAGTGAGAGCGACATTTTCAAAAGCTCCCGGTTTGGGAGCGAATCCCGGAGCATTTTTTATATAACACATATTTTTTTTATATTTTTTATATTTTGATACATATATGTCAACAAAAACATGTAGAATAATGAATTAGATATAAAAACCATAAAAAAGCATAGATTGAACCATATAACAACAATCATCTAGAAGTTATAATCTTCATCAACCATGTCAACAAGTTAGGAACATAGTAACATACAACATATTGAGTCTCATGATTCATCAATCTTAAAGTTTCAAGCTTTCAAAATTCAATATATAACATTTATAATCATTGATCACCAAAGTTGTACTTGTAAGCTAACTGTAACCATTACAACAAATAATATCTAACATGAAATGAAATGTTATAAAATGAAATGAAATGAAACAACTTTCAACTTTCATGAAGCATCATATTCATAAATCATTACTAATGAGTTATAATTGCCAACTTCAAACTTAAATTGTCATATATTGTTTTAAAAAAATATCATAATAAATATGAAAGAGTCAATAGGTATAAAAGCTACTAGAAACTAGAAAAGAGAAGTAAAACTATTATCTATTTCTTATGCTTGGGCCTCTTGCCACCACGAGAAATGTCTAATTTTTTAGTCTTGTTGGAAAATCAGGGTCCTTGTCATTAATATCACCCTCTAAGCATTAATATCCAGAGGTATCTTTGTCATTACCTCAGTATCTGTATAGGGATCTTTGTCATTAATATCACCCTCTAAACATTAACATAAGATAGAAAAAGCATAGCATGTCAAGTCAAGATTTTGTTTGAGTGATGCGTACACTTTTAGGAGGGTCATGATAGAGGAGTTCGACAACCAATGTCACTAACATCAAGGTACATAGAGGGATTGGTGCTCTTGATTAAATACGAGTTACATACCCTAATACATGACAAAATTCAATGGAAACGTTGCAATACCCCAATCCTGAAATCCTAAAAAACTGATAAGTCTGCTGGATTTTGAATGAAATCTAAAATTCTACTTTCTCCATATGAAATCCAATGAGGCCAGAACCACTCCCAAACATCCTGAGTCATTTCATGGTAATGTTAAGAATTTAAGTAAAAGGATGAAAATGAAGATTAAAGAGAATGTCATTTTTACTTTAAGAATTTAATATTACCATGAATACAGAGGTATCTTTGTCATTACCTCTGTATCTGTATAGGGATCTTTGTCATTAATATCACCCTCTAAACATTAACAGAAGATAGAAAAGCATAGCATGTCAAGTCAAGATTTTGTTTGAGTTATGCGTACACTTTTAGGAGGGTCGTGATAGAGGAGTTCGACAACCAATGTCACTAACATCAAGGTACATAGAGGGATTGGTGCTCTTGATTAAATACGAGTTCCATACCCTAATACATGACAAAATTCAATGGAAACATTGCAATGCCCCAATCCTGAAATCCTGAAAAACTGATAAGTCTGCTGGATTTTGAATGAAATCTAAAATTCTACTTTCTTCATATGAAATCCAATGAGGCCGGAACCACTCTCAAACATCGTAAGTCATTTCATGGTAATGTTAAAAATTTAAGTAAAAAGATGAATATGAAGATTAAAGAGAATGCCACTTTTACTTTAAGAATTTAATATTACCATGAATACAAAGGTATCTTTGTCATTACCTCTGTATCTGTATAGGGATCTTTGTCATTAATATCACCCTCTAAACATTAACATAAGATAGAAAAAGCATAGCATGTCAAGTCAAGATTTTGTTTGAGTGATGCGTACATTTTTAGGAGGGTCATGATACAGGAGTTCCACAACCAATGTCACTAACATCAAGGTACATAGAGGGATTGGTGCTCTTGATTAAATACGAGATCCATACCCTAATACTTGACGAAATTCAATGAAAACATTGCAATCCCCCAATCCTGAAATCCTGAAAAATTGATAAGTCTGCTGGATTTTGAATGAAATCTAAAATTCTACTTTCTCCATATGAAATCCAATGAGGCCGAAACCACTCTCAAACATCCTGAGCCATTTTATGGTAATGTTGAAAATTTAAGTAAAAGGATGAAAATGAAGATTAAAAAGAATGTCACTTTTACTTTAAGAATTTAATATTACCATGAATAGCATATCAATACTAGGGCCTAGACTTGATCATTAAGCTGCCCCACTCAAAAATTAATTGTTTCTTTCAAAAAAAATTGCATTTCGAACATTACTACAAAAAAAAAATTGCAAAAAAGGCAAAAAGCTCCCGAAAACGCTCCCAAAAAGACAAGGAGCGAAAAACATTTTAGGGAGCGCGAGCTCCCAACCTGCTCCCGAGTCGCTCCCGCCTGGAGTGCGGATTGGGAGGGGGGGGGGGGGTGCTCCCCCGCAACACTGATCAAGAGCATTTTTTATTGTTGGGAACGCACTTTGGGAGCGACACTCGCTGAGCGCTCCCGGAACCTCTAGGGAGGGTTTTTCGGGCTACAGGAGTGTTCAAGGAGCATGCTCCTAGAACACTCCTGTTAAGAGTGCGCTCCAAGAGTAGGTGCGAGGGGTCATGCTTCCCCACAACACTAGTTTGAAGTTTGAACCATGACTCCACGTGGACATCTCGACAAACTCCCTTACAGCGACTCATTAAGATAGGATTGATCCTCTTCCATTCAAATTGCATGCTTTCATCACTCACTAATTGACTCTTGATTACTTTCAATGCTTGCTTTTGAACTTTACCTTGTTGAGACTAGACAATCTTTCTTGTGAAAACAAATAGAGGGTGACTAGTCTTTGACAACATCCTTAATTAATGTCTTGTTGTATCCAAGGAGTCCCAGAAACGATTTAACATTATTCATGTCCTTTAAGTCAATCTCCATAGCTTATATGTTTGATACAATCATACAAATGACTTGAGACTCACCCCAACACATTTTTGTTTTACTTTCATTTCAGATTATTGAGTCCCTTTATTTTGTGTGAATCCTCATATTGTCATTATTGTCCATCACAGTTTCACTTTCTATTCTGACAATAACACAAGGTTGTACCAATGTATCAAATTCAACCTACTAATTCCAGAGTGGCTAGGTGCATCTACGCATGTGGTATCCCATTCAATGTTGTTCGCTCTCCTTACTGGCAAGATATGTTAAGGTAAATTAACAAAGCTCCTCAAGGGTACAAGGGGCCCAACTATGAGAAAGTCAGAACTCAGCTTCTCAAAAATAAGGAGCTTGTGGAGGATATCTTATAACCAATTCGTTCTTCCTGAAGTAGCTTTGGGGTTACCATAGTCTCAGATGGATGGACAAATACAAGGCACGGACCATTGATAAATATCATTGCCACTTCCCCCAAGAAGCAATGTTTATAAATGTTAAAATTGGCGATTAAGGCCAAACTCCATGTGGGTCATCTTATTAATGGCAACTGATATTTTTCTTGGATCCCTCTCATCGAGAGGTGTAGGATTGATCTAAAGATCATTCGATTCCAATAAGTGTTCATGGAGATATGAATTTATTAGTGTTATGGGACTGTTCGTCAAGGTCGGCCAGCAACCAAATAAACCCCACTTGTGCTCAACGTTTTAGTATAAATAGAGGTGGCCTTCAAGTCATTTCAACACACACTTGGGATCTCTTCCTCTCTACTTGTCTTTGGGTTTTAGTAGGAGGAAAGATCCTAAGGGATAACGCTGTCGTAATTTAGAGGGAGTGCCCTAAGTCCTACGTTGCCCTATGGAGAAGCCTTAACGCAGCCCTATGGAGAAGCCCTTACGCTGCCCTATGGAGAGGTCCTACGCTGCCCTATGGAGAGGCCCTACGCTGCCCTATGGAGAAGCCCTATGTAAAGGCCCTATGGAGAAGCCCTAACGCAACCCTATGGAGAGGCCCTACACTGCCTTATGGAGAAGCCCTAACATAGCCCTATGGAGAGGCCATACGCTGCCCTATGGAGAAGCCCTACACTGCCCTATGAAGAAGTATAATATTCAGTCATGAAGGGTCTAAGGAGAGACCTTAAGACGTTATCAAAAGGAAGCCTATACGCTGTCCTAAGTGTGGTATGAATATACCCTAGTTGCAGCAAGCCTAGAAGAGAACAGGGAGGAGTTAGGAGGTTATTCTAAGAGGTCGAGGAGCTGTTAAAGAGGGCCGCAGCCCATATCTTGAGGTTGAGAGGCAGGGGGAATGTTTTAGGGTGGTTAGGTGAAGGAATATCCCTTAGAAGGGTTGCCGCAGCTAAGGGACAGCTTGTTGTAGCAAGCCGCAGTAGATAAGAGGAGGTCGAAGGGTGGAATAGGGGTTGGAACAGCCGAGCATTGCAGCCAAGGCTTTCCTCCCCTCCTAGAAAGGAAGCCACAGTTGTGGAGGGCTATTCTGGCCACATTTTGAAGGCTGTTAGGACTGCTGTTAGAATGCCCTAACCAGTCATGCAATGCAGCAAACAGAGAAGCCCCAAAACAATGATGATGATACATTGAAGCAGCATGATGATGGAAGCAGCAATGATGATGATACATTGAAGCAACATGATGATGGAAGCAGCAATGATGATGATATATTGCAGCAGCATGTTGATGAATGCTGCAGCATGATGGGTATAGTGAAGAAGTGTATCATAGCATAATGAGGGGCAGCACAATGGTGAGGTGCAGCAGTATGATATAGCAAGTTCATGGTGCTGCAAGTATAGCACAATGGTACAGCAGCATGCAAGGGGCAGCGAACTAACATTGCGACAATTGTATGGTACTTAGGAGCAAGTACACCAAGCATGCAATGGTACAGCAAGCATGCAAGGGACAGCAAGCAAGCAATGGGACAACTAACATGGACAACATGGTTCAATCATGACACATGGGACAGCAGTACAGCATTAGGTGCAGCAGTCATGAGGTCCAGCATTGTGATGATGGGTGCAGCATGGTGCAACATAGTGAGGTGCAGCATGATGACGAGATGCAGCACGATGATAGGTGAAGGAGTCACCTTAGAGAATCAGTTGAAGCAGCATGTCTTCAACTGATCTCATGTATCATCTTCTTAGAGATGATCTATGCTCTCATCTAGATAAGTCAAAGTGTTGACTTCAATTGTAAATGTACTATCTCTCTCTCTCTCTCTCTCTCTGCTAAACTATTGAAGAATATATAAGAAGAATTGATAAAGGGTTTCTCCACATTGGGGTTTGTCCCTGGCTAGCGCCACATCTTCTGTCCTCTTGTCTTAGCTTGTCTTCTGCAATTTATATTTATGTTCTATCTGCAGTTTACTTTAATGATGATGTGATTGCTAATCTGGAAAAGATATTGAGCTAACTGTGAAAATTGAAATAAATTGCTCTAGCATAGAACATACCTAAAATTAACAATAAAGGTGGAACACTGCGCAGGAGAGGTAAAATATGCATAGTTCATTGTTGATGTTATTATAAAATATATTGAAAAAATAGGGCCTAACAGGGTGGAGCAAGGTATCATGGATAATGCACCAATTTGCAAAGCTGCAGATTTAATTATTGAGGGGAGGTATGACGACATATTTTGGACACCCTGCATTGTCCATAATCTGAATCTAATCTTAGAGGAGATCGACAACAAAGTTCCATGGATAAAGGAAATCACAGGGGAAGCAAGGGAGATTGTTAAATTCATCACCAACCACCACCAATCTCAAGCAATATTTCGAGAGTACTCCAAATTGGAGTTGTTAAAAGTTGTTGAGACAAGATATGCCTCAAACTTCCTGATGTTGCATCGCCTTGTTGAGGTTAAGCAAGCATTAGTTTCTATGGTGGTGAGTCAACTTTGGGTTGAGTGGAGACAAGCAGATTCAGAGCAGGGATATATGGTGCGTAGATTGTGCCTTGATAGATTGTGCCTTGATAAGGATTCGTGGAGCAAGATAGATTTCTTGCTGAAATTCACAACCCCTGCATTCGAGCTTCTTCGGAATGACAACACTGACCAACCTTTTTTTAGGAAAGGTATATGATGGAATGGATTCCATGGTTGAGAAAACTATGGAAATCATTTCATAAGAGTCTCCACAACTTTTGTTTGTTGATGATCATTTTGTTGCTTTAGTCAAGAAAATCATTGTTGATGGGTGGAACAATTTCAACACTCCATTGCACACTTTAGCACATGCCTTGAACCCCAAATTTTATGATGAGGAGCTTATTGCTCAAAAATATGGGAAGAGGAAGACACCCCATAAGGATAGAGAGGTGGCTAATGGGGTGAAAAAAACCCTTATGAGAATATTTCCATCTCAACTACACAGGGAGGTAAAAAAAATAATTTGCCAGTTTTGCTGCAAGATTAGATGATTATTCAGATATATCAGCTTTGGAGGAGAGGAGCACCATGAACCCAGTTAGGTGGTGGATTTGTCATGGAGCAAATGGTGTACATTTGCAAGACCTTGTCATTCATGTTCTTTCACAAGTGGCAAGCTCTTCATCAACAGAAAGGAATTGGAGCACCTATGGTTTTATTCATTTTGTGAAGCGCAATAGGTTGGGCTCACAAAAGGTAGAGGATCTTGTTTATGTGCACTCCAACCTTGGCCTTGCATCTCGTAGGGGTCCAGAATACAACAATGGTCCTTCTAAATAATGGGATGTGGATCCAGAAAGTCCTGATTTGGATCTCTCTCTTGCTGCCCTGAATATTGAGCTCCAGCGTGGAATTGGCCCATCATCTTCTTCAGCACCACCATCCATTGTTGAGCATGCTTTTGCTTCTATTTTTTATGAGGATTATGATGATGAGGATTAGTCTTTTGTCTTTATAGTTCTTGCAGCCTCATAGTCTTTATTGTACTTGCAGCCTCATATATATAATAAAGGCTGATTTTGAGATTTGGATATATAATAAAGGTTGATTTTGGATATTCCGATATTGCTATTTTTATTACGTGATCATTCATGAGTAAATGTGATGTAAATTTAGTCATAGTGTTTAAACTTTAAATGTAATAAATTATAATGTATCATGTATGCTGTATGATCGCACATAACATTTCTTAAATGTCCTATATTCTAATATATATATATATATATATATATATCTATATATATATATATATATATCGCGTTTCCCTGTTTCCAAAATTTGGGGGGTAGCGTTTCATACCCGTGCCCGTTTTGGAAACTCGTACCCATTTCCCCGTTTTGTGCAACTTAGCTTGTGATCTTCTTGATTTATATTTTGGTAATTGCTTTGATGAAATAAGAGAGCATATTAATGATAATAAAGCCAACAAAATCACAATTAATTATCATGCAAAGAGAAATTAACCCTAATATACCAGTATCTTAATTTCTCAACACCTTCTGGTATGCAGGATACTCCATAGAGCTGTATCCTGTTTGCATCTCATAAAACTGAAGAGGCAAATGCAGAAAATCCATTTGCCGGAAAATATATACATTCAAATGTTTAGATGAATGCCAAAAGCAACAACCTCTACTCTAATGTTCATTGTTGTAAACCTCTTGAAGTTTATGTAAAATAAGAAAATTGATGGTTTTGCATCCTGAATATAGACAACGTTGAAGGATGAAGGATGTTGATCAATAGCAATCAACAGTAAATCCATAAACATTAGTGTTTTCTTTCAGCATTCCTCTTAATATGGCAATAAATAAAAGTTTGCTAATATGCCAAGTACTACGTCTAAGAACTGGTCATGGAAAGGACTAACGTCTAATTAGTTGATTCAGATAGCTGTCTATGATGAATAAAACACATGAGCTGCAAAAGTAATTTGCAAGAAAAGAAGACTCTAACCTTGCTGTAATCAAGACAATCGTATTTTGGGCAAATGATCTCAGCATTATGTCCCAATTCTTGAACTGCACGAGAAAGACTTGTAACCACATCTGCCAGTCCTCCAACCTGAAGCATATCATTATACATGCATCAAAACATCTTTCACTATTGACTCTGTCAGATCTAAATTCAAATTTGAACATAAACCAAAAATAATATCTTGGAACTTGCTTACATAAATTATGGGGCAGATTTCAAGTACACATGGCATGGCTAATTACTCCACATTCAGTAAGGTTGATAAATGACCTATAAAGACTAAGAATTTTAAATATAGTGAAGCAAGAAAACATGAGATTACTTCCTCTTGCATGAAGAAGCTCAATGGAAAAGATTGAAAACACACTGTGCAACCAACAAGACACTCCACTATCTAGATATTATGTGAACTGGAGCTGCCAGATTTTGTGAGCTTCCCCTATTCCACAAAAATTAACTCATTCACAGAAGATTAAATCCCACTGGATCTCAAATAAATTGAAGTAGCACCCAACATTTAAACTCAGAGAAACAATTTTATTATTGCAAGAATCTCAATCTGCCACCAGGAAATAAGAAACACACTCTCAGATGTTAATATACATTCTAGAATCTTTACTCACTATTCACATCCCATCTCCTCCAAATTACACCTCCCAACTAATCCTGCCAGCAAGGGAAAAACCAATTCCTTAATGGAATTAAGATGCCATTGTTTTGTCCTTCATGAAGTACCTACCTACCATAAGGTGTTGGATGTGTGATTGGTTTCCTTGATGGAGATGCACGAGAGCTTCAATACAAAACTCCCACATATCTTAGGTTATTCTTAGGTATCTTCCTTTAGATAGAGCATGCGACAACGTTATAAAAACTAACCAAACTAGACAGGCACTAGGTTTGGACCAGTTTAGGGATTTCCTAGTTGAAATCCGGTTGGTGCGTGGGGGGGCGGCACATGGGAATTCCATAAGAAACTAATGAAAACTAGCCACTTTGTTTCACTCTAGCTGGAAATAGCTGGTTCTAGCCTGTTCAATATTAACACGACCCCACCCATGTAAAAGCATAAAAAGAAATTATAAGATAACAAAAACCCTAAACCTAAACTAAAACCAAATTTTCATCTATGTAACGATGCACAACACCCCACCTCACCCCCTCCCCCCCACACCAACCAACAAATTTGCCTCACACTTCTCATTCTTCAAATGCAATCTTTTGAAAACTTTGACATTATTAGAATATTAATGCTCAAACACTAAAGTTGAAAGGCAATAAAGTCAGTGTTATTAATGATTTTAATGAAATGATATTGGAACATTTATTAAAAATTCATCAAGAAAATTAGGTAGTATGATTGTAATACCCTAACTATGGAATTCTTAAGCAGACAGTAATTGGGTTTATAATTTTAAATTTTGCAGAAGAATACCTGGAAATTGTTTTTGTTGTTGAGGTCAATCTCGGGCTGTTGACGCTCCAAATTCGCTCTTGTTACCAAAAGACCAACACCTCCCTGCCAAACTGGGCAAAATCTCGATACCCAGCTCCAAAATACTTCAAATTTGAAGTAATTTGGCCCTCGTGCCCAAAAGCTTCAAGGACAATTAAGGTTGCTCTAACTGTAGTTCTTCACTGTAAGTTCTTCCTTCCTGCACTGCGTTCTCCAGGCCAACCTCCCCTTCGAAAGCAAACTCCCTTTTCTTATATAGGACCCTCATCTGTTTCAGGGCGATGATTTTTTTGTTCCCAATTCCTCCAGCGAAGGGTTAAGTGATAAGCTTTGGCTTACGGTTGAACAGGCATCTGCCACCTGCGTCTATGGTTGACAGCGTTCTCTTTTAAACTCTTATAATATTTATAGACCATATATGTTATGTGCCTTATATTGTGTTCATAATATGGTTTTGGTAAAGTTTGCATAGGGTCCTTTTACGTTTTATTATCATTTAATTAATAATTATTTCTTTTAATTCCTTTGAATTTTATTTAATATAAAATTTCATTAATATAATTAATAATATCAATAATTAATGCAATATTTAGTTAACATAATTAATAACATTATAGTTACCCTTTTATTTTGTAAAATACTCTGAATTTACTTTCATTCATACTAATTATGGTGGTATATATATAGCAAGTCATCCACCTTAATACGCTTATTATATTCTGGCGAGTCTAGGTATTTACTTAGAATGTCAATAATTCATTCATTGGACTTTTCATAAATGGTTAGCACATATACTAATGCAATACATGCATGTGTAGCTGTCATATGCATGTGTCGTATGTATGCTATTATTCGCAGTCTGTTTGTAAATTGTAGGTGGGTCATTACAATAACCACCACATCGATGTAATAAAAATGGGAACACATCATTGTATATGTTATAACTTCTTGAATAGTAAAATAATTCTTCTTCAATTAAAAGTACAAGTGGCTCCTGCATTTAGAGTGACACAATAATATAACCAAAATCCAAAGTGGCAATATTAGCACTTGTATATATTGCAACAATTTGAAGTTTCAAAATTATCGCAATAATTTCAGTAATTATCGCAATAATTTAGAAATGATCGCTCTATCTATATCAATATCACCTTATAACCTATGTCACATGGTTCAAGTTCGAATTTGGGTCCGAAAACAATTAAGTTCAATGTGGATTTGAATCTTTTGATAAAGTTCGTATGAGGTAGAGATCCTACTCCACACAAAACAAGGAAAGTTGTAGAGACTTCATAGAATGAATTTACAGATGCTTCGTGACACTTTATAGAATGAATTTACAGATGCTTCGCTTGCATGTCCGCCATGATATCTCTGCAACCATAGTCATATATGTAGGATGAGTCATGATGGGCACATTTGACCATTGTAAGGTGTTAAAATTGTAGCTAGAGCAAGTGTCTCTACATAGGCCTTGTGTCCAAGCATGTAGAAGATACCTTAATAATTACTTATTTCAGCAGTTTTTTTTCTAAGTTTAAACTTAGGAAAAGAATTATAATTAATTTAATTAGTTATTACCGGCTTTGTAACTCAGATTTCTAAATTTTATAACTTTGGAAATTAATATTTCTATTTTTGATTGGATCAAAAGAAAGTGATAAGATCAAATTTTGGCCTTTGATCTTTTCTTTGAAGATCTCAATGAAGAAATAGGTTATGAGAGAAATTATAAATTGGGTGAGAAGAAGGAAGGTCAAATAATTGATAAGAAGGGACCAAGAGGGCCGATTTGGGTGAGAACGAGGAAGGTCAAATAATTGATAAGAAGGGACCAAGTTCATAGAGATAGAGGGGTTGTGTTTAGGTCGTCATCTACCGAAGAGAGGGGGCCATGCCCAAGCCAACTTCATAGCAGAAAGAAGTCAAGTCTTTAGGGCCGAGTTCTTTGCTAGAGGACAGCTCATGTCATGGGCTGAGTTCGTTAAAGAGAAAGGGGTCATACGCTACAAAAGAGAGGTTGTTTATTGGATCATACTGTGCAAAGGAGAGGCGTTATTTTCAAGGGTTCTTCTTGGCTGTAAATTGGCTGTTGTAATATTTTCCTGATTTATTCTATGAAGCCTCATAAAATCCCTCTTTGTTGGTTTTCCCCACACTAGGGTTTTCTAGGGTAAAAGTTGTGTAAAATTTTATGTGCTTGGATTTCTTGTTTCTGCTATGCATAATTTGTTAGAAGCTCAATTGTGTTAATTGTGCGTAGATTTCGTAGCTTAATTTTTTCTAGGTCTTGAGTAAAATAATTTTTTGGGTGTAAAAATTTACTGGCACATTAATCATTTGGATGGGCATACAGAAATTAACATGGTATCAGCGCCAAGCCTCTAAATGAAATTCAAGCATTGCACAGGTTCAAGCTCAAAGGGGTTCGTGGTCTTCCTAGGGTTTTCAAGAAACAATTATTCAAGGGTTTGATTTACCATGGCAACCAATGTCAAGTATGAAGACAGGTTAGAAGGGGCCTAAAACTATATTCAGTGGAAGTCTGGATCATACCTATTCTCAAGGAGAACAAGTTGTGGAGCTATGATCATTCCATGAGGTGAAAGACACAAAGGAACGGAATATGATCTCTGATGGTGTGAAAGATCCCCTAATTCCCCATCTGTCTAAGAAAACGATTGCCAAAGAGACGTGGGATGCACTCACCAAGTTGTACTAGTGTAACCAAAACCAAAAGATGGTGCTAAGGGACAAGCTCTACAGCACCAAGATGTCCAAGGGAGAGAACGTGGCTTCCTACCATACCAGGCTGACGCAGCTGCAAGATGAGATGGCAGCTATAGGGGAGATAGTCCCTGATTCTGATCTGGTACATATAGCCTGGAATGACTTTACAAAGAAATGGGATGTATTTGTAAAATGCATCATGGGACAAGAGCATATTCCCACTTGGGAAAGGCTATGGGATGATTTCACACTAGAGGAGATCCGAGAAGGGTCTCAGAGTGTAGATAAAAAGAAGAATGTTGAGGAGGAAGAGAACCTGGCGATAACCTCTAAGGGCAAGGGAAAGGCTAAGAAAAACTCCACTAAAGGAGCTAACATAAAGGTCAAGAAAAAGAAGTTCAATGCTGGCAAAGTGAAATGCTTTGCTTGCAACCAGCTAGGGCATTTTGCCAGCCAGTATCCTAACAAGAAAAAGGGTAAACTAAAGAAGCAAGTCACTACCACAGTTGAGATGGACGAGTTTGCAACCATATTTGAGGATGAATTCTCACTCACCATGTGTCTCTCTAGCTCAATGGCCATCGGCATGTGGTGTGTTGACAATGACGCTTCATGTCACATGACTGGCGTGTGAGAGTACTTTACTAATCTGAAGGAGAACAATTTGGAGTTCCATTATGAGCTTGGTGAAAATGCCAAGTACAAGCTACCAGGCAGTGGAAGTATTAAGTTTCAAAGGGAGTCTACAAAGCCTCTACTAGTGAAAGATGTGATGTATGTTCTAGGCTTGACGAAGAATTAGATTTATGTTTCAGCCTTGCAGGACAAGGGTTTTGTGGTGATTTTCTGAGATGGAAAGGTGTATACTTGTCCCAAGGGTTCCAGCTTCAGCATAGCAAAGGTGCTTGGAATGAGAAGAAACAAGTTGTATAGACTTCAGTTCCAGCGAACCAAAACATTCTTAAGCAGCAGCAGCAGCAATCGTGACTTGGTGGAGTTGTGGCATAGGAAAATGGCACACTTGCACAATGGAGCACTCAAAATGTTCAGGGAGGCCCTGACCGAGATACCTAATTTCACAACAGATCAAAATGACGTGTGCAAGGGGGGTGCCATGGGCAAGTACACCAAGACTGTGTTTTCCAGCAGTGGCAACAGGTCCAAGGGAATCTTGGACATGACCATTCAAATGACCGAGATACCTAATTTCACAACAGATCAAAATGACGTGTGCATGGGGGGTGCCATGGGCAATTACACCAAGACTGTGTTTCCCAGCAGTGACAGCAGGTCCAAGGGGATCTTGGACCTGACCATTCAGATTTATCTGGGCCCATGTCAATGGTGTCTATTGGAGGGTTCAACTACTATTCGACCTTCATAGATGCCCATTCTATGGAAACCTAGATCTATTTTACAAAGCCCAAGGACAAGGTCTTTAGTCGCCTGCACAAGTTTAAAGCTCTTATGGAGAACCAGATGACGAGAAAGATCAAGTTGCTTGCATCTCACTATGGAGGTGAATACAACTCGAATGCCTTCAAGGAGCTTTGTGTAGATTCTACAATTAAGAGGGAGTTGATAGTTCCATATAACCCACAACAGAATGGAGTATCGAAGAGGAAGAATGGAGCCATTGTTGGGACAGTGAAACCAATGTTGCATGATCAAGATCTGCCTATGTTCTTATGGGCAAAAGAGTGTAACACAACAGTTTATTTGCAACACAAGAGTCCACACAAGGTGTTGGGGAGGATGATCCCTGAAGAGGAGTTCACGAGAAAGAATCCAAAGGTTGGGCATCTTCATATCTTTGGGTGCTTTATTTATTGCCACGTTCCATCAAAGAATAGGACGAGGCTTGAACCTATTGCGAAGAAGGGTATCTTCGTTGGACATAGTGATCCCTCAAAGGCTTACAAAGTCTACATTCATGCAATCAAAAAGACAGTGGTGCGAAGGCATATGAAATTTGAGGAGGATAGGGCTTTTAGAGAGTCTTGTGGCACAATGCTAGCTATGGGAGCAGTTCAGGAGCAGGAAGCACCAAAGGAAGAAGGGAGACGTCCATTACACAATTGTAGGACATCAGACTTGTGTGCAAGACGAATAAGATGATCATGAGGAGGGCCGAGATGCTCCATTTACCTAGGTCGAGACAATGTTACTTGGGAGCGGGAGCGGGAGCGGGGAGCGGGAGCGAAAACGGGAGCGGGAGCGACCATTTTCAGAAGCTCCCGGTTTGGGAGCAATTTTTTAAAAATATATATATATTTTTTATATTTTTTAATTTTTGATACATATATGTCAACAAAAACATGTAGAATGATGAATTAGACATAAAAAACATAAAAAAACATAGATTGATCATTGAACCATATCACATCAATCATCTAGAAATTATAATCGTCATCAACCATGTCCACAAGTTAGTAAAATACATATTACAACTGCAACATATTGAGTCTTATAAATCATGATTCATCAAATTCAATCTTAAAGTTTCAACTTCAAGCTTTCAGAATTGAAAATTCAATAACATTTATCATCATTGATCACCAAAGTTGTACTTGTAAGCTAATTTTAACCATTACAAGAAGTAATATCGAAGATATTTCTAAGTCCTAACTTCTAACTGTTAACATGATATGAAATGTTAAAAATTTATAAAATGAAACATGAATAATGAGATGAAATGAAACAACTTTAGTCTTTCACAAAGCATCATATTCATAATTCACAATCATTACCAATGAGTTATAATTGCCAAGGCCCAACTTCAAACTTCAAATTTTCATTGTCACAGTGATATAATGTTTACAAAAAATATCATTATGATATGAAAGAGTCAAGAGTCAAGAGTCAAGGACTCAAAACTCAACAGTTATGAAAACTAAAGTCTAATAGAAACTAAAAAAGACAAGTAAACTGTAAATCTACATGTGGCCCTTGCCACGAGAGTCTCCAGGAGTATAAGCAGGTCGTGGTGGTCTTCTAGGAGTCTCCCGCACAGATCGACGACCAGAACTAGAACCTCCACGCGAGGGTGTAGATGGAGGTGGCGACAGCAAAGGAACAAGACTCGGACCTCGAGCACTGCTACTGCATGGTGGAGGTGCTGCATGGTGGAGGTGGAGGTGGAGGTGGCATGGCTGCTGCTTCATTTTCATCCCTTACAAGTTCCTCTTCTAGTTCTTCAATATGTACAATGCCATCCTCCAAATTGTCATCCTCTGGGTGATTGTCCCAAATTTTATATGTGGGATCCTCATTAGCCTGATCACAGTAATGACTCAACAACCTCAAGTTGTAGTGCACATAAACCAAGCTTTCTGCTCGGTTTTCATTGAGTCTGTTTCTTTTCACATTATGTATATAGCTGTAGGTGCTCCAACACCTCTCTGCAGAAGAAGAATTTACAACCTGTGAAAGAACTTTTTTTGCCAATTTTGGCAAAAGTCCGTGGCCGCCATATGTTTCCCACCATGTGAGAGGTTCAAATTTATCTTTGTCGTCCATTGCATGGAAGTTACCATACAAACCAGTGCCACTGAAGTATCTGCCTATTTCAAGGCGCACAGCTGCACATTCCTCCCTGTCAGGTACCAACTTTTGTAATGCTTCCAAATATCCTTTAGTTACCTCTGGATCTAAATGGGGTTTGGTCCTAACCCCACCCCCTGCTGCAGGTTGGCCCAATCAAGATGTAGAGTAGTATTTTGGCGTAAGGATATACACCAAGCAATGTAGTGGAAGGTTAAGCCTATTCCACCGTTCACACACACAATCATGAATCAGTTTGTACAAGTTGGGATCTCTATTATGAACAATGTCTTTTATTTCCCCCAACATGGTATCCATTTGCTCATACACCTCGCCAATCACTGGTTTGTCTGTATCTGCAAACCGAATCATGTGATAAATTGGCTTGGTGAAATCCAATACCTGCCTCACACTTGTCCAAAACTGCCCATCAAGAGCGGCCTCCTCCACCATTTCAAAACCTGCCATGTCAGCTACATTTGTAGCCCTTTCCTTTAACACCTGCCAATGTGGACTTGATACCATGCTAGCTAATGCCTCTCTTACCTTCAAAAGGCGCCTGAAGGTGAGGTAATAGCTACCAAATCTAGTCTTCGCAATCTTCAGCAACTCCAATCTTGAGTGACTGCGGAAAAGGCCATGGGTATTGCTATGATTTGTAATAAATTTTATCATTTGTTTGCCTTTCTTGTACAAATCACCAATCCATTGGTATTGTTCATTTTTGTTTTTGACAATATCATGCAACAGAAGGTTCAATGTGTGAACCAAACATCCAGACCAAAATATGTTGGGGTATTTATCCTCAATAATTGCTCCCGTTGCCTTACAATTAGGAGCATTATCAGTGATGACTTGGATGACATTGTATGGGCCAATACGCTCAATTGTTTCAAGTAATGCTTTTGCAATGTTGATGGCGGTCTTGAACTTATCTGAGTAATCATGTGCAGCAAGAAAGATGGGACCACTAACAGACACAGCAAGAACACTTATCAATGGCTTGCCTTTTACATTTGTCCATCCATCAGATACAATGGACACCCCATGGTCAGTCCAAGAACTTGTCATTTTATTCAAAGAATGTGATATTTTTGCTTTTTCATGATCAAGGCCAATGGTTCTTGCCTTGTCATACCCAGGGCTCTTGTATCCTTTAGGGGCATCATTTATGGCAGAAACCATTTCGTGCCAATAAGGTGAGCGTAGAACATTGAATGGTATCCCATATGCATAGAGAAACCTGTAAACTTTTGAATCCACATCATTCCTACACCCCTCATCAAGGAAATCTGATATGGTTCTACGCCTTAAAGATGATGACCCTGTGCCTCCATGTCCATATCCACTGCCTTGGGAGGATGCTAAAGGAGTTCTTTGTGATTGTGAGCTTGGTTCAAAGAAACCCCTTGATTTTTTTGTTCTGTATTGGGCTTCCTCCTCTTCCCTTATGTATTTGGCTCTATCCGCTGTTGACACCGCTGTACAAGTTTTGATTCCTATTTGTTTCTCTCCATCCCATGGCCTTTTCCCGCAGAGGTGTCTTCTAGCACGGGTGTATGAACCTGTGTAATCAGTGTTGCAATGGGGGCAATGAAATTTAGTGGTTCCACCCCCTCTCCCTGTTTCAGCCCTGTGAACATATTTCCACAATGGAGTTTGGTCTTGTTTAGTTTTTTGAGGGTCATGTTCACCCTCCTCCAGCTCCTCCTCATCGGGGTTTTCACCCATTTGACTTTCTCTGGCTTCTTCATCCCCCTCTTCAGTTTGGGGCCCCCTCCGTTTCCTACTCTCCAGCACCATAATAACCATAAAAGGGACCAGGAAGAGGAAAATGCCAATAAATATAGCCAGGTCCATGGTGTTTGATGTTTGTAGGGTTTTGATTCTTGAATCTGCAAATTAATTTAATTTATTGGGATTAATTAATTTAATTTATTAATTTAATTTAAATACATGATTTTTAAACTCAAACAGTTAAATTAAATTAACTAAATTACTATCTAACCAGCTAAACTAACTAAATTACTAAGTTACTTACCTCTGCAGGCTTGCTCCTCGCTCCTTGGCACTTGCTCCTCGCTCCTCAGCACTTGCTCCTCGCTCCTTTGCTCTTGCTCCAGCTCCAAACTCAAGCTCAATGAAGTTAGAATGAATTTTTTTTGGCCCATTGGGCTTTTAAAACCCAAAAAAAATTTAAATTTTTTTTATCTTTCGGGTCCGCGGATTTTTTTTCCGCCGAACCGCTCCCGGAGCGATTTTTAATGCTCGGGAGCGATCAGCGAGCTCCCCGATCGCTCCTAAGCGTTAAAAATCGCTCCGGGAGCGCCGGAGCGATCGCTCCCTATATCGCTCCCTAACAGACCAGGGAGCGCAAATTTTTTTAAGGGAGCGCGCTCACGAAAATGGACGGGAGCGATTTTGGGAGCGCGCTCCGGGCGGGAGCGGGTTCGAGGGGGGGGGGGCGCTCCCCCGCAACATAGGGTCGAGACTTCCAAGAAGAAGAGGTAGAAATGGGTAGAGTGTACCTGAAGGGGAGCTCAGGAGCAGGTGGATGCTCCTAAGACTTTAGTCAGAAAGTGCGGACCACCACAGAGATTTTCTGATTATATGGCTCTTATAAGCGAGTTGATTAAAGTCGAGCCTTCCAATTTTCAAGAGGCATCTAAGCAGTAAGTGTGGAGGGATGCCATGGTGAAAAAGCACTCTTCCATCATGAACAATGATGAATGGGAGGTTATGCCACAGCTTGAAGGGAAATCAGTGGTGGGATCTAGGTGGATTTATAAGATCAAAGACATTGTTGATTGCAGTGTTGAGAAGTACAAAGCTTGGTTTGTGGCTAAGGGGCTCTCTCAAAGAGAGGAAGTTGACTATGATGAGACATTCACATCTATAGCCAAGTATTCTTACATCAAGGTCGTGATTTCTATTATTGCATAGATAGGTTGAATGATCCATCAAATTGACATCAAGACGACATTTCTTAATGGTGTGATTGAGGAGGAGGCCTATATAGAGCAAACGCATGGATTTGTAGTGCATGGGAGGGATTCTCATGTATGCAGATTGAAGAAAGCATTGTAAAGACTCAAGAAAGCACCATGTGCGTGGTATTCTAGGATAGACAGCTCCCTGTTGGGGATGGACTTTGCCAAGAGTAACAATGACTTAAACCTGTACTACATATTGGTCAAGCGAGAGCCACCCATTCTTGTGTTATATGTAGATGACTTGTTTCTTATAGGTTCATAGAAACTCATTACAAATTGCAACAGGGATCATGCTTTGGAGTTCGAGATGAAGGATATGGGTTGACGCACTAGTTTGTTAGGCTAGAGGTGTGACAGCGATACAGAAGGATCTTCCTTAAGAAGGGGAAGCGCATTGTGGAGATCATGAAGCAACTGAGGATGCAGAACTGTAGGCCTCTGGCTACGCCAATGGTAACCAATTGGAAGAAAATTCATGCTTTCAAACGAGAAACACTAGACCCCGCTTTATACAGCTAGTTGATAGGCTCTCTTATGCATCTAGTCAACACCAAACCAGATATATGTTTTGTTGTCAATACTCAATTATTTTATGGTTGAGCCAAAGTAAGTGCATGGTATAGTGGAGTATGCATTGAGTTATGTCCAAGGAGATGGAATGAAGCTAAATAGGCAGGCAGCGCAATTGATAAGAAAATTACTTTAGGCTATTGTTTTAGCTTGCGGTCTAGAGATGTTTCTTGGTTCAGCAGGAAACAGAAGTCAGTTGCACCGAGTTCTGCTAAAGCTGAGTACATAGCAACAATTTTGGCATCATACAAGGCCATTTGGCTTCAGAAATTACTCATGGGGTTGTTTGATCAGGAGTTGGAGTCAACCATGATACATTGTGAAAATCAAAGTTGCATCAAGCTCTTAGAAAATCCAATGTTTCATAGCAGGTCAAAACATATAGAGATAAGGTATCACTTCATCCAGGACTGTGTGCAGAAAGGCAAGTTGAAGCTATAATATGTGCCTACAGATGAGTAGGTTGTAGACATCCTCATAAAGACCTTGATGAAAGGTAAGTTCGCCTTCTACAAGGACAAGTTAGGTGTTGGTGCAGAACACCTTCCTCGCAAAGAGGGAGTGCTAAAAGTGTAGTCCAAACAGGTGTCTCTGCGTAGGCCTCGTGTCAAGGCATGCAAAAGATACCTTAATAAGTACTTATTTCGGCAGTTTCTTCTCTAAGTTTTAACTTAGGAAAAGCATGATAGTTAATTCTATTAGTTATTATTGGCTTTGTAACTCAAATTTCTAAAGTTTATAACTTTACAAATTAATATTTCTTTTTTTGACTAGATCGAAAGAAAGTGATAAGAAAAAATTTTGGCCTTTGATATTTTCTTTGATGATCTCAAGGAAAAATAGGGTTATGAGAGAAATTATAAATTGTTGGAATGAGTGGGTGAAGGACACATTTTGGAGATCACTTCAAGTGAGATAGAAGAGGGTCGATTTGGGTGAGAAGAAGGAAAAACGAGCAGCTGAGGAGAAGGGACCAAGTTCACAAATAGAGTGGGTTGTGTTCAAGCCATCATCTGTTGAAGAGAGAAGTCATGCCCAAGCCAAGTTCGTAGGAGAGAGAGGTCGAGTCCTTAGGGCCAAGTTGTCTACTGGAGGAGAGGTCATGTCCCATGCTGAGTTCACTGAAGATAAGCGGGCCATATGTTGCAGATGGAGAGGTTATTTGCTAGGCCATATTATGTAGAGAAGAGGGGGTGTTTTCTAGGGTTGTTCTTGGCTATAAATTCTCTAGAACTACTATTGTAATGTTTTCCTGAATTATTCTCTAAAGCCTAATAAAACCCCTCTGTCAATTTTCCCAACACTAGGATTTTCTAGGGTAAAATGTGTAAAAGTTTAAGTGCTTGGGTTTCTTGTTTCTGTTGTGTATAGTTAGAAGCTCAACCATATTAATTGTGTGCAAATTTCAGATATCAATTTTTTTGGGGCTTTCAATAAAAAAAATTATGAGTATAAAAATTTAATGGGACATTAATGATTTAGCTAGGCATAGAGGAATTAACATAAGGAGGCCCAAGATTGAACCGAACAGGAAAAACAAAGGTAAATATGCGCAGGACAAGTCATGAACAGTGCATTTGACCACTGTAAGGAGGACCAAAATTGAACCGAACTGAGAAAAACGAACCTGAATCGAATATACTCGAACTTAAGCCATACTATAACCTTTTTTAAGACCTCAAGGTTCAAGTTTAGCGAGCCCGTGACATTGCTTGTAACCAAATTCTTGGTCATTTAGTGCTCATTTTGCAAAATTGAGTTAAGGGATTTCATTTTCATCCTTTTATCTAAATTTTTAACATTACCATTAATTCTTTCAAGGTATTTGAGAGTAGCTCCAACTTCCAACCTCATTAGATTTTATATGGAAAAAGTTGAACTTTAGATCCCATTCAAAATTCAGCAGACATAACAATTTTTAGTATCGGCAAGATGGCAATGTTTCCATTGTATTTTATCATGTATGAGCGTATGGAACTAACCTTTAATCAAGAGCACCAAGCCCTCTATGTACCTTGATGTTGGTGGCATTGATAGTTGTACAATATGCCATGACCCTAGTAAAAATGTACCCTTCACTCAAGAAAAATCATTGATTAGGCATGTTAAGCTTTTTCTATCTTATTTTAATGCTTAGAAGGTGATATTGATGATGACAATCCCAATATAGGAAATCATTTTGATGTTATGTAAGAATTTATTGTAGCATGATTTTTTTGGAATCTAGAGGCCATTTAAAGCCTTGTTGTTGATGTATTTTGGATCAAGATAAATTTCACTTGGTACTATTATGGTTATATGTGCTCTCACTTGCTATATACATCAGAAACATTACATATCTATGTATAATACTTTGGATTCATATGGATGCACATGAATATATATGTTTTTTCAAAATTTGAATATTTAGTGTATTTTTTAGTCAACCAATCTTTTGGTCCAATTTTATTTCGTTTCACTCTAGATGAAGTTTTTCGGTTTGACCATTCTAGCTCTAATATCATTGATGAGGATGTTGTCATCACTTTCCATCAAGTAAACAAGGGGAAATCCATTGTTTCCATTGCCACGATTAATACCATAATATATGTTTTTCCTTTTGATTTACAAGTCCACCTCGCAGCACATCCTGATGTATTTTGTAGTATGGATATTGTGGTGTTGGATGTGCCTCCAACTTGGGGAATGTTGCTGACATGAAAATTGATCTCAGATGTAGGTGGTGCCATTCAAATGGATTTATCTTATGTAACACTTCCTACCCCTAGGGATAAATCAGCTAAGCTATAAAGGGAGTCTTATCGAATGAACATTGTGGAGGACCCTAGAAATCATGACAACCAAGTTAATATCATAAAGGAAAGTATGGGGTCATAATTGGTGATGGCGACTAAGGTTCCTCATCCAAAGGAAAAAGAAGGATTGAGGAGAATGAGTTTTGAGGGTGCCTCCTCAAAACATGGGAATGGACCTGATATTGTTTTCACATAGCCTGAAAAAGAGATCCTTTATTTCTCATATAGGTTTGTGTTTGAAGCAACTAATAACGTAACAGAGTATGAAGCATTACTTTTGGTATTGTCCATTCCTAGGGATATGGGAATTGTTGAAATTTCTAAGTATTACCAGTTAAAAATTCTATCTGTATTCTCTGGTTTATTTCTCCTACTTGTTAATTACGAACAAGTTATTTAAACATATAAAAATTGAAATAAACACAATACAGTCTGAACCATCTACAGATCAACAACTGAAAGAAATAGCAAACACACAAGTGACACCATTATTTTTGGACAACTCGTCCCCAGAAATAACCCAACTTGGGAAAACTGGTGCAGCAATTCTGAGGGTTCTTTTATTATGCAATCTATCTGAGTACAATTGGGTGCCAAACCGGCTCACCCGATAGAGAAAAGAATCCGACAGTAATACCTCTCTATTCGGAAGCAGATATTCATCAAATCTGCCCCACAAAACCCTCTCCAGCGCAACTGAAGCACTGCGTCAACCTTCTTGGCCTCTGCGTCAGCCTGAAAACCCCCTGCGTTAGCTCTCTGAGGCTCTACGCAGCCTCTCTAGATCTTTGCGTCACTCCAACAGCCTCTGCGTGGAGGACGCGGGCCCTCCTGGCCTCTGCGCTGTCTCTGCTAGCCTCTGCATGGCTCCCTCTGGCTTCTGCGTCTGCCTCTGCGCTGGTCTTCCAACACTATCTCTGCCTCTCTGTCTCGTACTCACTGCCCCTCGCTGCAAACTGATCACTAATTCGATTTCTCTTAGCAAACCCCGCTCTAGAAAATCGAATGACTAATCACTCTAGTGTGTTCTCCAACTGACCCTCAAGCCTCCTCTTATACTTTTCCTATTGGTCCTTCAACGGCCGAGATTACATCTCTAATCAACGGCTAAAATTAGATTTGGCTTGATCCATGTCATTTAGAACCTTCTAACCCAGTTTTATATTAATACCCATTAATATTTTATTTTTCCTAAGTTTAGACTTAGGAACTCCATTAAAAATATTAATTATTTTAATATCTCCTTAACTGGGTAGAATCTGCCCAAACCATTTTTGGGTCTTGGAGATCTCATGTGCTTTAGCCTCTCCACCAATTTTCATGGCTAGAGCACATCCGATGCTACCCCAAATCAAAAGGAATATCATGTTTAAAGGTCACAAGTGATTCAGACCTCGTGGTTTGTTAGATCAAAGGTCTTCATGGTTGTAAAAATCAATGTTGCACGACGCGGGGACGAAACAGGGATGTTTTTTGGAAGTGGGGACGCGGAAGCGTCATTTTCCAAAAATCTAGGAAGCGAAGTGTCTGCGGAAGCGTCTGCTATATATATATATATATATATTGCATTTATACTCAAAACAAACATCCCAAATACCAAATTAGTTGTAGAAGACATGAAAACATGCATATTTTTGCATAAATCAAGATAGATATAGCATCCATTGTACATTAATGATTAATTATTCGAGCATCAACCATCTAGAATCTAGATTCTTCTCCTCTTGTCTAGCCTTTGCCTCTACCTCGATTGTCTAGGGATATTAGTCAACATTGCCCAATTTTGAACAAACTACCTAATTCAAGACTTAAAATATGGTAGAAAAAGCTTAACATGCTTGATTGATGATTTTGACTTGATTGAAAGGTAATTTTTTGCTAAGGGCGTGACAAAGGAGTTCAACAATTAACACCACCAACACTAGAGTACATATAGGGCTTGGTGCTCTTGATTAAATGCTAGTCGCATACCTTCATACTTGATATAATCTAATGAAATGCCACAATCCCATTGATCCTAAATTCCTGAAAATTGTTAAGTCTGCTGAATTTTGAATAGGATATGAAATTCTATTTTCTCCATATGAAGTCCAATGAGGCTGGAACCACTCTCAAACATCCTGAGTCATTTCATGGTAATGTTAAAAATTTAAGTAAAAGGATACCATGAGGGAGCATTTGCTACATTTATATTTTTTTTATATTTTTTTTGCCTTCATTCCTCACCCTAACCTAAGGTGGACCCACCCCCAACATACAAACTCACCTAAAATTAAAAAAAATCGATTTTTTAAATGGCGCGGTGCTTTTTCTGGAACCGTACGATTCGCCCTACGAAGTATCGAGCTTCGTACGGCCGAAGCGTCGTACGAAGCGCACTTCGTAGATTCGGAAGCGCGCTTCAGAGGGACACTTCCAAAATTTCTAGGAAGCGTCCAAAACAGGCGGAACCGCGCTTCCAAATTTAGGAGTCACGCTTCTGGGGACGCTTCCTGTACGAATCCGTATGGGACGCGCTTCAAGCATTAGATCGGGGGGGAGGGCGTTTCCTGCAACATTGGTAAAAATGATAGACTCAGGAAGTATAGACAAGTGGTCATGGGATCTATCAATGCGTTCACTTCATTTGGCATAGAAGCGATGCTAATGTCAACGAATATTGTTGTTGATTCATTAGTGATATCTGCATCGATTATGCAACCTTGCCCGCAATTAGAAAACGATGGTCGAATTGAAATGCTTTATAGACCCTCTATTCTGGACAACATTGAGAACTGGCAAGTGCTTAACGATGGCGATCAAATTGTTAAATTTCCCAAAGGCACTAAAGAGTTCGAGGGAAATGAGCCTAACTTGAGGGATGAAGATTCCATGGAACTGTTGTAGCTGCTACAACACCACCCAAAAATTTTCAGCCAGTATAACTAAATTTTGGGTCCCCCTTTGCTTTTCAACATTTTAACGGGTATCCCGGTGGATTGAAATGGTCAAACCCCTTTGATGACCAAGTTATGATTAGAGGCTACCGTTGTATATATTTTCATGAGACACATTTTCTCTGCATGCATGACTTGCTTCATCCTCATTCCTATCTTATAGATACACTAGGGTTTATGACATTTGCATTCAATTAATTTTGTAAAAGATCCTTCAGCATTGCTCCCCCATTTATGTTTATCTAGGTGAAAGGTATTTTATTTTTGAGAAGTTGTCGTGACTATACTTATGTGTGTTCTCGAATATCTAGCATTGTGACAAGGTTGCAATAAAACCAGAAGGCTTACTACTACTAGAAGCAGCTCTTAATGGGAAGCAAATACTATTAGGTCAACAGGCTTAGAAGATACATCATGGTCCACCAATGATTCATTGATGGCATATTGCTGCAAAGATCAACTTGACTTCATCCATACTTGAGTTTACAGTATTAACTATAAGCCTTGAAAGACTTGTGCCTCTTGTCCTAGCTGCAAGTCGCATTCGCAACTTACAATGATACCTTTTCTATCATCTAGAGTTGCGACCAAGACCATAGAGCCAACTCCTCAAGATGCAAGCCGCAACTTTAGTGCATACTGTCTTATTCACTACCTCTTAGAAATGCGACTTGCGACTAGTGATTCCCCTCATCACACTCTGGAAGCATGACCTAGACTTGTCGCATGCGACATAATCCAGTCGCAATTCTCCAATGCGACTACGATTACTAAGGGAGGCTATGACTACAAAGTGTGATTGCGATTACAAAGGGCGATTGTGACTACAAAGGGCAACTGTGACTACAAAGGGCGACTATGACTACAAAGTGTGACTATGATTACAAAGTCGACTGTGACTACAAACGGCGACTGTGACTACAAAGTGGGACTGCAACTACAAAGGGCAACTGTAACTACAAAGTCAAACTGCAACTACAAGGGGTTGTTGAATTTTGTAGTTATGGTCAGTCTTCATAATTTATATTTTAGTCCTTGAAATATATAATGAAATTGTAAGACATGTTCTTCATGTCATTTTCATTGTTTAGCCCTTGAAACAATTATTATAAGACATGTTCTTTATATTAGTATTGTTACGACAAAATCTAGCAAGCCTTGGAGTGGGAAACCCTACAAGACAATAGTTGGACTAAGTGCTAACAGTTGGATAGAGGACCAATCTTATCTCAACCAAAACCCCCTACTCTTTACGGACTTTCACTAATGGGAGGACTTCTGGTAGGATGCAATCACTTAAAATAGATATGCTAGGTTTAAGGCACAAAGTGATCAAGCTAGAACTCATTCCAAAGAAAGACTCAATAATGGTTCAAGGTTTCAAACAAGCAAAACACTCTCAAAGAAAAGCCCTAGAAAAGGAGGCTCAAGACTTAGGCTTTTGAGATTTTTGATGGTGATAGGTATTCATAGGGTCAAAGCCCAGGAAAAAAGGCTTCTTATGATATACTTCAACAAGTAATAAGCTCATACAACCTTCAAGGAAGTACTCAAGTTCAAGGGAAAAGAACTAGGGTTTCCCTCTTGGAGCAACACCTAGGGCAAGATATTTTATGAATGAAATTTGAGTGTATGCCCACCAAGCTTGGAGAATACGTAGCCAAGACACTAAGCTTGATGTTTAGACTTTCAAATCACCAAAAAGCCTCCTCCCTAAAATTTCACTAAAAGCCCTAGATTTTCTCCCTAGCCTTAAAAGGACCAATTTTAGGAGAGAAAATTATGGAGAATATTTAGGAATGATCCCTAGTGACTTGGACTAGTGCCCTGTCCTTTAGGCATATGTAGTCAAGGATGTGATAGATAAGCTAGATTCTTTCTAAGGACATTAAAAATTGATGCCCTAAGTATCAATTTTTAGCATTTACCCACTTCAAAATAAAATGAAGTTTGATGGATAGAGTAAAGATTTCCTCCATTACGAACATTCATTACATGTTGTAAAATGAATAACATATGCAATACTCAACTACATAGCGTTTCAAAATTAAATTTCAACAATCAGGGCACAAAATAGCATAACCTAGAAGCAACAATTCCATACATTAAGCAATTTCAAGATAGAAAATCTTCAACAATAAGCACTTACAAGACAACATGTCATATATCCATCCATTATCCAAAGAAGTAGCTCTAAAGACAATAAAAAATAGCTTCCAAATATCGAAATGCATCCAAAAGATCTCCAATAGCCAAAAGAAACAAGTGTGAGTTCTTCTCAAGAAGTCCAATTCCAAGTGTGATGATGATGAGAGACTCAAATGAGGTGTCTTCTATTTATACATGTTCTATCAAGTCTAATTTTAGCCTAAAGCCCCTCTTAGTTGTCAAATGATGGGAAAGAACTAATTGAGCTTACAAGCCAACCTCATAGCCAATGTTATAACATAAGAAAACACCCACAAGAGGGTTGAAATGATGAAGTCATCCATGCATTAGCCTAATGGAGACATGCGTTAAGCTCTCTTGCTACCAAGTTGAGTGAAGAGGGATCCAAAAATCATGCTCTAGGAGTTGGCCCCTAGATCTCATGTAAATCATCATGTGCACCTTGGTTTTGTGTTTGGGGCACAAAATGGGACTCATGGGTCTCCTAATGAAAGAATAAGTTGGTTTTGCTCCATCATTGAGGGCTTAGAGAATGGTGCTAGCCCTCCCATGCCTCAAAGGTGACACAAGCTATTGAAATTTCTAAGTCTAAGCTGTTAGAAATTTCCCTGCACTATCTGGTTTATTTCACCTACTTGTTTAATTACTGAACAAGTTATTTAGCCATATAAATACTGAAATAAACACAATGCAGTCTCAACCATATACAGATCATCAACTGAAAAAATAGACAAACACACAAGGGACACCGTTAATTTTGGACAATCGTCCCCGGAAAAACCCAACTTGGGAAAACCGGTGCACCAGTTCTGAGGGTTTTATTATTAAGCAGCTTTTCTTGAGTACAATTGGGTGCCAAATTGGCTCACCTGACAGAGAAATCAATCTGGCAGTAATACCTCTCTTTGGAAGCAGATATTCTAAAAGTCTCCTCTACGAAAGTCTCTCCAACACCTCTCTGAGGCTCTGCGTCAGCCCTCCTAGCCTCTGCGTTAGCCTAGAACCCCCTACGTCAGCCTACAGAGGCTCTGTGTTGGCTCCCTGGCCCTCTGCGTCACCCAAGCAAGCCCTCTGGCCCTCTGCACAATCACTCTGACTCTCTGCGTGGCTCCTGCAGGTTCTAAGTCTGCCTCTGCGTTGGTCTTCTGGCACTATCTCTGCCTCTCTGCTATGCACTCACTGCCCCTCGCTGCAACTCTAATCACTGGTTCAATTTCTCTTAGCAAACCCCGCTCTAGAAAATCAAACTGACTGATCAACTTGGTGTATCTCCAACCAACCCTCAAACCTCCTCTTATACTTTTCCTGTTGAGTCTTCGACAACTGAGATTAAGTCTCTAATCAATAGCTAAGATTAGATTTGGCTCGATCCATGTCATTTAGAACATTTTCACCCAGTTTTATATTAATACCCATTAATATTTTAATTTTCCGAAGTTTAGACTTAGAAACTCCATTAAAAATATTAATTATTTTAATATCTCTCTAACCGGGTGGAATTTCCCCAAACCATTTCTGGGTCTTGGAGATCTCATGTGCTTTAGCCTCTCCACCAACTTTCATGGCTAAAGCATATCCGGTGCTACCCAAAATCAACACTCCCTCTTAGCAAGGAATGTGCTCTAGTAATACTCCACCACTGAGCATCACCCTGATCATCCAGTACCAGTACCTGCCCTGATGCTTGCCCTTCCTGCCCAACATCCTCTGCACTGTTGTATCCTGTAGTGTTGCCCATGGCTCTGCCAGTGCCACTGCTACCTCTGTACGGCAGCTCCCTCTGCATCCGTGTTGTTATTGGTCCTTCCTCCCAACACTGCATTTGCATTGCAGCCCTCTCTCATCATGGTGCATCGTGCTGCCCATAGCACTACCACTACTACTGCTGTACTGCAACTCAATTAATAAGACGATGGTAACTGATCTTCATCTACCCAACCACTGACATCCTTGTCAAGCTAGAAACCCTCCTGATCAAGCCCTCTCTGTTGCTATCTTGTGCTCTCTCTGCTGCCTTTGCGCTGCTGCAACAACTCTGTGCCTCTCGCACCACTGCAAACACCTTTGTGCCTTCCTGCACTGCTGCAACCTCCTTTGTGCCTCTCGCACCGTGCAACCCTCACTGCGCTGCTACAGATCCCTACACTCAAGCACTTTATGTCGCTCCATCTGCATTCGCTTCTACCAGCATCCGCCATCCTACTATTGTCACTTCGGGGCTCCTGTAGCCAGATATGATCCAAGAGTTTGGATACCTCAAGGATCTTGCCCCACATCTCCTGTAGTCCTCCTGACTACAGCTCGATGTCACCCCACCTCTTCTCTAGAGGTACATGAGCACTCATGGCACAATCATCATCATCCTCTACCTCCTTCTCCGCCTTAGCTGGCGCTGCCTTGGAGTCAAAAGCCTCTCCCTTATTCTTCTTCCTAGGACACTAGGTTGCATAATGGCCCAGCTCCCCATAGTTGAAGCACTTTATCTTGGAGATGTCCTTCTTCTTCCTCTTCCCTTGCTGCCCCGTAGATGCCAGAGTTGTATCCTCTTCCTCCTCTTTCTTGACTTGGGCTCCTTTGTCGCTACTTCCCGCCTTGGTCAGCCGTCTGATCTCTTATTGGCGAAGAGTTGCCCATAATTCTTCCCATCCTGGATGATTCGCTCTGCCCAAAATGCTTTGGACGAGTGTCACCCACTCCTTGGACACTGCGTTCAGGGCGGTCCTCACCATTAACTTCTGATCCGATGTGGCCCCTATGGAAGTTAGTTGTTCCTAAATCTCCTACAACCTGCTGAGGAAGTGATCTATCTACTCCCCCTTCTGCATCTGATACGACCACAGCTGATTCTCCAGTAGCATCTTCCTCTTCATGGAAGTGCCTTGATACAATGTCATCAAGGTATCCCACATCTCCTTTGCCATATTCTTCTCAACAATATGCTGAACTACATGATCCTTGACCCCATCAAGGATTATGCACTTTGCCTTGGCCATTGCATCCTCATATCTTTCGTTATCAGTTGGGTCGACTGGGATAGCCGTGGTTCTCAAGGCGAAGACCTTGATGCGATGTCCATCCAGAACAGACATGATCCTAGCCTTCCAGATGACAAAGTTGGACGCCTTGTCCAACCTATCTTGATCCCTCAGTCTGTTCATTGCCATCTCCGCTCTTCTCTTTGACTCCCTCTGAGTCTCTACTTCCCTCCTAGAAGTTCTCTCTTCTACTCATTCTGAGTCTCTACTTCCCTCCTAGAAGTTCTCTTCTAGAATCCCTCTGAGTCTCGATTTCCCTCCTGCAAATCCTTCTGCCAACAGTCGAATCGTACCTCTCCGATCCCCTTTACTCCTGCAACACTGATCTAGATTTCTTGGCTAGAAATATGTGTAGGTAACGATACTCTCTACCTTGGCTCTGTCCCGTTAATTACTGTTCTATTTCAACAGCAACAACACCCCACCAGCTTCACTATCCACAATCTGCCCACAGCTTCCTATGCCCCAGCGACTGAAGAAACTGAGCCTCTTGGCTCTGCACAATCCTGGCAGTGGCTGAATTGCTCCTCTAGCCAACTACGTCACTCCTACCTAGCTGAGTAGGATGACGTGGCTCCTCGTGAGCCTCTTCTGCCTTCCTCTACTTCTGCGCTGGCCTCTCTCTGGCTTGAAATGATTACACAAGCCCTTTACGTCACTCCTTCTCTGTTGCTTTCTGCTTAGGAACAACTTCTGTCTCTCAGGACAACTGTTTTTGCTACAAATTCTTTGTCTCAGCTGGTGCCTTCAACTCCCCTGTGATCTGTAATCCTCTAATACCATGTTGAAATTTCTAAGTCTAACCCGTTAGAAATTTTCCTCCACTATCTGGTTTATTTCACCTACTTGTTTAATTACCAAACAAGTTATTTAACCATATAAATAATGAAATAAACACAATGCAGTCTCAACCATCTACAGATCATCAACTGAAAGAAATAGACAAACATACAAGGGACACCATTATTTTTGGACAATCGTCCCCAGAAAAACCCAACTTGGGAAAACCGGTACAGCAGTTCTGAGGGTTTTATTATTAAGCAGTTTTTCTTGAGTACAATTGGGTGCCAAACTGGCTCACCCGATAGAGAAATCAATCTGGCAGTAATACCTCTCTTAGGAAGCAGATATTCTGAAACCCTGATCCACGAAACTCTCTCCAACACCTCTCTGAGGCTCTGCGTCAGCCCTCCTGGTCTCTGCATTAGCCTACAGAGGCTCTGCGTTGGCTCCCTAGCCCTCTATGTCACCCACGCAGGCCCTCTGGCCCTCTGCGCAGTCCGTTATGCTCTTAACCTGCAAGACGATACAAGAATAACAAATATGCGCAGAAATATACCCAGAACGTAGAACAGTGAGAAATAATAGTAGGTATTTTATTATTCAGAAAGCAATGTTCACTTACCTCTTCAAGGGGGCAACCTCCAATAGAGCAGAGCTCGATTACAAAATAAGACACGATGCTCCTCACAGGGAGTCTCTATCCTTCATATATAACTCATACATGCAATACCATGGAGCAATATCATGGTTCTTATTAATACCATCTATCTAATATCATGGCCCATTTGCAACTAACTGTGGTCCCGTCATTAAATGCGGGTTAACCACTTACAATTATTAATATAGGCTTTATTGACTCTTTACTTAACTATAACTATGACTCGATCCTACTACATAAATAAGGGGTTAGGGTGGGACCCTAACATGCCCTCCCCCTTAAGAATAGCCTTGTCCTCAAGGCTGAAGCTGTGGAAACTGCTGAAGAATAGTGGTTGGTTCCCAGGTTGCATCTTTCGGAGAGGTGTCTTTCCACTTGATGAGGACTTCCTCGATCTCGTGTGTCGAGGACCTATTCAGGTTGGAGCCATATTGACCCTTCTTCATCCAATTTAGGTAGACTGGTTTGAATTCTGCAATTGTTCCCAATCACTTTCTTGAGGCATGAGACATGGAAAACTGGATGGATTTTTGCAGTGGGTGGCAAAGCTAGCTTGTAGGCCACTTCTCCAATGCGCTGAAATACTCGATACGGTCCGTAGAATTTTGGAGATAGTTTCTGACAACCCTTGTCTTTGAGTGATCTTTGCTTATATGGTTGCAACCTCAAAAATACCTGATCCCCTTCTTGAAATTGGCGTTCTGAGCGATGCTGATCTACCTGTTGCTTCATGCATTTTGAGCTTGATGAAGATTCTCTCTAAGATGGGCGAGCATGGTTGTGCGGTTCTGTAGGAGTTGATCCACTGCTTGTACCTTTGAGCACCTCTTGATATAAGAAGTAGGGGAAGGAGGGAGTTGACCATAAACTACTTCATAGGGAGTCACTTTGGTGGTGGCATGATAGTTGGTGTTATACCACCATTCAACTAGAGGTAACCACTGTACCCAAAGATGTTGCTTTTCTGAAGTGAAACACCTAAGATAGGTTTCCAGGCATTTGTTGACTGCTTCAATTTGACCATCCGTTTGTGGATGATAGGAAGTACTAAGTTTTAGTTGGGTACCTTGTAGCCTGAAGAGTTTCTGCCAAAAATCACTGGTGAAGTTCGGGTCACGATCAGACACAATATAAGTGGGCATGCCATGCAATTTGAAGATCTGATCCATAAAAGATTGAGCGACCAAAGTCAGTGTAAAACGCTGGGGTAGGGCGCAAAAATGAGCATACTTAGAAAGTCGGTCCACAACCACCATGATGACTGACTTGTTTCCTGACTTTGGAAGACCTATAATGAAATCCATAGAAACCTCCGTCCATATTGATGCCGGGATGGGCAATGGTTGTAGTGTGCCTGGTGCTTTGACTGTCTCCCCTTTGTGGCGTTGACAGACATCGCATTCCGCTACAAAAGTAAGAATGTCCTTTTTCATGCCTATCCAAAAAAATGATCTTCTAGTGCGAGCATACGTCTTCTGAAAGCCTGAATGTCTTGCAGTGGGGGATGAGTGCAACTCCGCCAAAATGCGGCTTTTGAGGGTGGATGTTGGTGATATTACGACTCTGTCCTTGTAGCGAAGAATCTCATCCTACCACGAGTAGCCCTTGGTGGAATTTCGATCCGCCTGCAATTGAGTAATGAGTTGGGAGAGCCAGGGATGTGAAAACCATTCCTTGCGAGCCTCTTCAATCCATTTTGGAATGGGAAGGGAAATTGCAAGCAGGGTACTTTCCTCCTCAAATTGGCGAGATAATGCATCTGCTACAATATTTTCACGCCCTTTCTTGTAAATGATCTCATAATCATATCCCAGCATTTTGGCGAGCCATTTATTTTGTTGTGGTGAGGATAGGCGTTGCTCTAAAAAATATTTAAGACTATGATGGTCTGTGCGGATTTGGAAACGTCGCCCCAATAAGTAAGGTCGCCATGTATCTACTGCATGTAAGATGGCCATCATTTACTTCTCATAGGTAGATTGTCCCAGATTCTTCCCACTTAGTTGTTAGCTTGTGAAGGCCAAGGGTCGACCTTCCTGCATTAAGACCGCCCCAATACCCATACCCGAAGCATCAAATTCAATGACAAAAGATTTGGTGAAGTTGGGTAGTGCTAAGACTGGAGTGGAACACATGGCATTTTTGAGAGCTGTAAAGGATTGTTGTGCTTCATCATTCCAGAGGAATGAATTTTTCTTGAGGAGTTGAGTGAGGGGTTTCGCAATGCGGACAAATTTGCGATAATAGCCCGTGAGACCCAAAAATCCTCTCAGGCTCTTCAAGGTCTTAGGTTGAGGCCAATCCTGCATTGCCTGGATCTTTTTGGGGTCCACCCTGACACCTTCACGCCCCACAATGTGGCCCAAATACTCAACTTCTTCAATGCCAAAAGAACACTTGGACATCTTAACAAATAATTTATGCTGGCCGAGCAGTTGCAAGAGCAGATCTACATGCTGAAGATGTGTAGCCCAAGTGCAACTGTAGATGAGAATGTCATCGAAGAAAACAAGGACAAATTTTCTGAGATATGGTTTGAGGAGGTGGTTCATAAGGCTCTGAAAAGTAGATGGGGCGTTACAAAGACCGAATGGCATGACCAGGAACTCATAATGGCCTTCATGAGTTCTGAAAGCAATCTTTGGAATGTCGACTTCTTTCATGCGAATTTGGTGGTAGCCTAAGCGAAGATCCAGCTTAGTGAAGAATTGAGCCCCATTTAGTTCATCCAGCAAATCATCAACAACCGGGATAGGAAATTTATCTTTGACTGTCAACTTATTGAGGGCCCTAAAGTCTGGACACATACGCCATTCCCCATCTTTCTTGAGCACCATGACCACCGGTGATGAATAAGGACTAATGCTGGGACGAATGACTCCTGCTTCCAAAAGTTCCTTGATTATTTTTTCTATTTCATTCTTTTGGGCGAACGGATATCTATATGGGTGCACATTTGGTGGTTGGGCCCCTGGGACCAAAGTGATGCTATGATCATGTTCCCCTCTTGAGGGTGGAAGCTCATGAGGCTTGTCAAAGATTGGCAGATGGTTATTTAAAATCTATTGCATCTTAGGATGAACCAGAAGAGAATTGGGTTCGACAGCCTGGATGGCATTAAATTGAGCTATAACTCCATGATGGCCCTTTTTTAACAATTTTTCCATCCTATGTGAGCTGATGATAGAGGGAGCTCCCGCCTGGAGTCCGCGGAGGGTATGTGTGGAGTTGTTCTGCTTAAAGCCCATATATAACTCCTGGAAATCCATTGTGATTGGCCCAAGTCTGCGAATCCATTCAACACCGAGGACAATGTCGCATCCTCCCATGTGTATGGCAAACATGTGGGTCTTTAACTGATAATCCCCCATTTGAAGTTTGACATTTTCACAGCGAACTTCACATTTCATTGTTCCCCCATCCGCAATTTGGACTTGGAAGTTAGAAACTGCTCGTACAAAACAATGCACTGCTTCCGCGACTCTTTGATGGATAAAATTATGTGTACTTCCACTATCAATCAAGACTACTACTGGGCGGTGCTTAATACAACATCTGATTTTGAGAGTTTGAGGTGAAGAAATCCCTGCCAAAGCATGCAGCGAAATAACTGGTTCGTTAGGGACATTGCCCTTCTGGTTGTCCTCTTCGTCCTCCTCAGGTTCCTCAAGTGGTGGGGCTTCCTCCGATGAGCTGTAATCAGTAGCATCAATTTGAAAGAATTTGGGCTCCTTGCATTTATGACCTGGGGAGTATTTTTCATCACAGTAGTAACATAATCCCTGCTTTCTTCTTTCTGCCATTTCTGCAGGTGACACCTTTTGAACCTTAAGTGTTTGAGTAGTGTTGTGAGCCTGTGGGGGGCGACCCTTGGCGGTGAAATTTGGGCGATTGGACTGGGCCGCTAATGCACGTTCAACTTTACGAGCTACCTTGCAAGCCTCCGACCATGTGGGAGGGTGGTGCAATCGGACGTGAGCTTGTATGGCCTCTTTAAGACCACTGATAAAACATTCCGTGTAGAACGCATCTTGGAGACCCATAGTGCGGAAAGCTAAGGCTTCAAAGGCTGTAATATATTCATCCACTGTGCCAGTCTGTCGGAGCTTAGTGAGACGACCCAAAAAAGCAAAGTCATGGTCAAAGTGCTCTATAAGAGATTTTTTGAAGATGTCCCAAGTCAAGGGCCTTCCATTGCAACATTGATGCCATTGCCACCATTGCCATCTTTCATTGTCCAAGTACATGCTCCCCACCATAAGCTGAGTCTCATTATCTACGATGTAATTCAGATTAAAATACTGCTCCATTTGTGCTACCCATGTTGCTGGGTGAGAACCATCAAATTTATGCATATCCAGCTTGGGTGGTCACAGACGAGATTGTTGGTGGGTGCCCCAGAGGTGAAGAGAGTGGCTAGACTCACCCTCACTGTGTTCATTGCCAATATACGCCTCCTCGTGGGCTTCCGCCTTGCCCTTAGAGAGTGCATTAGTTATTGTCGTCAGCTGATCTTGGAGGTCTTTCAAGGATTGTTCAAGTTTGTCGATCTTCTCATTGGCCATAGCTTGAGCTCTAGTTTCTACCATGTACCGATTCGACGTACTGGAAATTTGGGACCGCCCGAATTTTTTTGGCACTAACAATTGAATGGTACCACCTTGCTCAGCTCGTCGTCCTGATTCTTATGGGCTAGATCACCAATAAGCGCCCCGGGGGTCTCAGACTACTCAACTATAGGAACCCACATAACTACTCAGATCTGGATGGTGGCTCTGGTGGATCTGAGAGATCTGAATGGCTGATCGGATAGATCTGAGTGGTGGAACAGATTGCTGCTGCGGATCTAATGGATCTAATAGATCTGAATGGTTGTTCTGTTAAATCTGAGCTGCGGGACTGATTTCTGCTGCTGCTGCAAACCCCACTTGCGAGATCTGATCTGGCAAAGATTATGCGTGATCCAGAGATAGAAAAGGGAACTATGGTCTCGAGGAGCGTCAGGTGCTACAGATTGCAATATACATAAGGGTCTGACAGTAGTACTTGGCCCAATTTTTCAGGGCACTAACCAAGGAGGATCAACTGTACCCTTAGCCGTACAACCCGACTACCCTATCGTACGGGCGAGTAATCTCTCCGAGTGCTGTTCTCGGTGTACTGTAGCAACAAGACGGCCGACGTTTTATCTATGGCGAGGTTTCAAGGGAGCTAGGGGGCTTCCGATATACCAAAGGGTACTTGGAAGACAGTCCGTGCGCAGTTCTATCTAATGCGCTACTACTCGAAGGGGTACCCACAGGGGTTACAAGGGAGTCCAACAAGCGTGACCACCTCTTGTATTTCCTGCGTGCATGCCTCCCCAAATCCACAGGTTTATGCGCTCAACGACAGATCCTGTGGTTTAAAGACGCCGGAACACGTCTCTAGCCAAAAAAAAAAATTGCTAAAAAATGGAGATCCCACCGGCCCTGGAAAGTGCTCTGATACCACTTGTTATGCTCTTAACCTACAAGACGATACAAGAATACCAAATATGCGTAGAAATATACCCAGAATGTAGAACAGTGAAAAATAACATCAGGTATTTTATTATTCAGAAAGCAATGTTCACTTGCCTCTTCGAGGGGGCAACCTCCAGTAGAGCAAAGCTCGATTACAAAGTAAAACACGATGCTCCTCGCAGGGAGTCTCTATCATTTATATATGACTCATACATGCAATACCATGGAGCAATACCATGGTTCTTATTAATACCATCTATCTAATACCATGGCCCATTTGCAACTAATTGTGGTCCCGTCATTAAATGCGGGTTAACCACTTACAATTATTAATATGGGCTTTATTGACTCTTTACTTAACTATAACTATGACTCGATCCTACTACATAAATAAGGGGGTTAGGGTGGGACCCTAACACAGTCACTTTGGCCCTCTACGTGGCTCCTGCAGGTTCTTCGTCTGCCTCTGCGTTGGTCTTCCAGCACTATATCTGCCTCTCTGCTATGCACTCACTGCCCCTCGCTGCAACTCTAATCACTGGTTCGATTTCTCTTAGCAAACCCCGCTCTAGAAAATCGAACTGACTAATCAACTTGGTGTATCTCCAACTAACCCTCAAGCCTCCTCTTATACTTTTCCTGTTGAGTCTTCAACGACCGAGATTAAGTCTCTAATCAACGACTAAGATTAAATTTGGCTTGATCCATGTCATTTAGAACATTCTCACCCAGTTTTATATTAATACCAATTAATATTCTAATTTTCTGAAATTTAGACTTAGGAACTCCATTAAAAATATTAATTATTTTAATATCTCTCTGACCAGGTTGAATTTCCCCAAACCATTTCTAAATTCTGGGTCTTGGAGATCTCATGTGCTTTAGCCTCCACCAATTTTCATGGCTAGAGCACATCCAATGCTACCCCAAATCAACACAAGCCTCATCTGGGCCCTGGATAACCTACTAAAACATGTGATCACTACTAAGTCGGTTGGGGCAAACCGGTCTAAGTGTATCATCTCATGAATAATGTGGGGCAAAGCATAGATTGTCGTGGTGCTGAAGGCGTTCATGGAATGGAGTGATGCTCTGCAAGTAATAGGAGTCCCATGGCTCTCAACGCTTCACCTATAGGGTGTCATATGTTCCTCTAGTGGACTTGGGCCCCAGTAAAATTGCCCAGCCCATAATGGAAACCACCTGCCAATCACACATAATGTCCAGTGTTGCATCTTCGCCATCAGATGCAATTAATCATTAGTGCATCTAAGTGGACCAAGCTTGTTAGTCAAGGGCAAATTGAGACTTCATATGGGGATTCCCTTCCAAATTTGGGGTTTTGATCACGTAATAGTTGTTACCCCGCCCCCCAAGTAGGTATAGCTATTAACCGGTCCTATTAGGTGTTCCCAACCTCTAAGGGGAAAGACATGTCCTTGCTACACCCTTCAATTAATAGGTAGCATGTGAATAATGTTGACATGGATGGGGGCAAAGCGGTCTCAAGGCCAAATGCCATGGGTACAAGGATTGCAATAATGAGGCAATCCACATATTGGGTATATAGATGTAAGGAGGGAGCCATCGTGGATACATGAGTTACCCCAGCCTTTGTTTTTCCACCCTTCTTTATTTTCCTTGAGTTTTCTTAATTTTTATTTGTATTATTGCTCGAGGGTCTAAGAAATTAGAGCATGTTGTGAATGATGTATAGCAATTGTGACACCCTTAAAGTGGGTTACTTCATCAACCACCAGGGGTTGGGACGTGCATGGCGTTCCTTTATGATGCAAGGGGCACTCATGAGCCCTAGGAATTAGGGTGATGGCCATGATAAGGGGTAGAGCTCATGTTTGGCTTTTTCCCACGTGCTATATTAAATGTCTCAGACATATTTTGTATTTTATGATCTTTCTTTTTCTTTTGCTTATTTCTTGTGGCCATGATATGCTTTTAACTTTCTTTTAGCTGCATCAACCTCTGGGCAATTTTAGGGCCCGACCCAGATATGTGGACAAGGGGAGGGGTGTGTCAGTGCCTTGTGGACCCAAAGAAGGAAAAATGTGAAATAGGGCTCATAATGTGCGAAGGGGAGTGAAAAATGTGAAACGAGAAAACGCGACCACGGTACCAAAATTGGGGTTCCCAAGTGGTGCCATTCCTAAATCCATAAGCCAATAGGGGAGATCCCACTGGACTAGGATTGTAGATGAACACCCCATTTAAGGTGAGGTAACAAAACTACAGCGAAAGTCCTTCCTTCCAAGTCACCCAATAATCCATGCCCAAAATGCCCAAAGGAAAAGCAAGCATAAGCACCTAATTGCATAAAGAAAAACATACCTTTTGAGTTGGATTGCTAACCTTCTAACACATGCTCCTGACAGATGGGCAAGGAAACATACAACTGATGTAGGGAGTTGAGTAAAGTGGCACACCACATTGGCTGCGAGGTGGTTCTCAAGGGTTGTTGGCTGCTGGCTGGAAGAAGATGAATAGGCGAAGCTCTCCTACGTGTCCCCACTTTTGGTGGGTAACAAGTACCAAAAGAGAATATTTCAAAACTTGATTTCTGAATTTTTGGCACCAAACTTCTTAAGTCGGCCCTAGTGAAGAGACACACCCATTCGAACAGGAAAAATGCTCTATATATAGAGCATTTAACCTCCTCCACAAGGCGTCATTCGACCTCTCACACAAGAAGACATATTTTGGGCACACTAGCAAAGAAGAAGGATGAAGAAGGACAATAAGAATAAATTCATCTCAAGGATATTTCTCTCTCTCTCTCTACTTCGCACGTGTGATTTTTGGGCAGTTTCCGGCTAGCAAGTCGAACTTCTAGGCAGCGAGGCCAAAATTCTAGCCAAATTGTTCTAGGCAGCAAGGCCAAGTTTCTAGGCATATTCTGGGAGGCCAAAACTCGGCCTAGGCAGATCAGAGAGGACCAAAGTTGAAGGGCAGAAAACTGACTTGACAAGAGGGTGGTATGACTAGGTTTGACCATAGAATTGTTGGTCAAATTGACCTCATAGTCGACTAGTTGCATTAGGTGTATCTCTAGTTTAACTAAAGAATTTATCTAAGGAAAAGGTTGTTGGGTTTTTCCTCCAAGCGGGATTTCCTAGGGTAAATCTTTTGTTCTTTTTGTGCATTGTGATCTCTATTGTCCTCGTGTATTTATGGTTGAATTTATAAAGTGTAATTGCTTAATGATAAATTGGAATTGTTAAAAGAAGATCTACATCATTAGAAGTAATTATCAGTATTTCAGAAATTAGTACTTGTATCTATTGCACTTGAAAAATCAACATGGTTTCAGAGCTTTGGTGAAGAATAGGAAATTGAGATCACTCTTTAAGAGCTTTGGTAAAGGGAAGAGCACTAAGGAAAAACCTACATCTACAATCTAATTGGTTATCTACGACTATGGGTTCCTCTATAAAGTTTGAGAAAAAATTGGAAGGAGCTACAAATTTCAAGGCTTGGAAAACAACAATTGATCACATCCTTGCAAAGAATGATCTCTTGGGTATTATGAAAGGAAAGGTCACTAAAACCCTCAAATAATGAAGGAAAGACAAAGTATGAGAAGGATGACATCACAGCTAGAAGCATCATTGTAGACTCTATCAAAGAATACTTAATTCCTTTTGTTGCAAATCTTGAATCTTCAAAGCAGGTGGATGATGCCCTAGTTGGATTATACACTATCAACAACATTGGTCAAGCAATGAGTTTGAAGAATGAGCTTTGTGATGTTAGAATGACAAGAAATAATACTATAGCCTCATATTTCATGAGGATTTCTCAATTAAGAGATTAGCTTCAAGTGATTGGTGAAATCATTTTTGAAAGAGAACTAGTGACAACAACACTTAATGGTTTACCTGATTCATGGGACTCATTTGCATCTAGTATATGTGGCAGAAAGGAAACTCAAAAGTTTGAAGAATTATGGATTGCATGCACTTAAGAAGAATGTAGGCTCATATCAAAGGGAAAGATTCAAATATATGATGAAGGTGATTCTCAAGCTTTTGCAGCACGTTTCAAGAAAGTTGGAGGAAGAAAGAAGTTTGGTTTCCAAAGAAGAAATGAAGGAAGAAAACTTCAAGAAAGAATATATGCTCCTCAAGGAAAGCGAGACATGTCGAAAGTTCAATGCTATCATTGTCACAAATTTGGTCAGTATAGACATCATTGTCCTGAAAGATCGAAGAACTTCCAAAGAAACCTAAGAATGAAGATTCAGGTAACAAAGACTTCTTCTATTTTTCTGCTCTTACAGGTTCTATTGCAGATAGCGATAATTTGTGGCTAGTATAAAGTGGTGCCCTGAAGCATAAAAACTTATGTTGAAACACGAAGACTAATAGCTTGAAGACTTGAATGTAAAAACACACACAGGTATTTAATAATAATAATTTATTAATATATAAAATTGTATAAGATGATATAAGATAGTTTGAATGTTACAATGAAAACCTGCTTTATACCTCAGCAAGTGACCTTTCATGAATGGGCATGTCTTTTAGACATGTCTTTTCACTTAATTTAATGACTATTTAACCTAAATGATATTTAGTTATTTAATATTTATATTTATTTTATTTATCTAATTGTTATGAATTATATTCATAACATAGCCTCTCCCTTCGGAAGCTTTGTCCTCAAAGCTATATTGTTGTCAATTGTCTTTGCGGTGGTTGTCATCTTGGCATATGTGAGGCGGAAGGTCTCTGGAGGCTCAACGTTTATAATTCGCTTAATAACTCTATTTTGAGTCCAAGGTGTTTTTTTTTTTTTACTCTATTTTATTTTTTGTAAATAATAATTTAATTAATTAAATTATAATTATAATATATTAGTTATAAATATAACTTTATATAATAGTTATAAATATAACACTACATATTATAAGGTTATAGTTTATATATACTATGCAGTTATATAAACTTTGTACATATATATATATATATATATATTTTAAAACTTTATATATTTTAAAAACCTTGTTAACAAACCGATTGGTGTATGACCAACAATCGCGGCGTATTAGTGAGAAGTTTTTATGGAGTTCCCAAATAATAAACAATTTTTTCTCAAGGTTGACAGAGACCATTAAATGTTGAGACGCACATTTGATCACATCGTACACAGCTATCATCCACACCCGTGGTTCTTGCTGCATCTCCTTCAGTTTATTTTCCAGGCGCGTGAAGACATTTGTTCTCTCGAAATCCTATTTATCGTGAGTCGGTTGTATGTAATCAACTTCAAGAACATTGACTATGCCTCTACCCTTGCTGCTGCTTTCTTGAAGTACTCTCCAGAAGGGCAAAATTAGGCGACTCTTGTGATAAATATTGAAGCCATCGACGTTAAGCTGGTGCACGTTTTCAATAAACCCTAGGGCTGTGCTCACGCAAACCCTCTGCGCAGCTTTTGCGGGTTTGTAAGTCACAATTTTGGAAATCTGCAGGGATTCTACAATTTTGTAGGGTTTGACAGCCTGCCCCCTGAGAATTATCTTGAAATTGTTGGGCAAAGCGTTGAGGTAGAGAATGGAAGCGTAGGCGCGCAGGGAGAATTTGAAGAGATACGAGATGTGGAATTCCATCAAATCTTGATTTTTGTACTGTTGCACTGTGGGGGGCTGGAGCTGTATGTCTTGGGCATCAGTGTCGAAGTCGAGCTCCAAAACGTCACTGTCGTTGTACAAGTTCTCAAGTAAACAACTAAGAAACTCATGGCTGTCCTGTTGCGTCAATCCCCTAAACTGCCGAACCTTGGCGCAAATAGCACTAAAAAGAAACTCAGGATTGACGGTCTCATTTCCTTTGTTCCACCATGTAAATTCAGTGTCAACATTATCATCATCTCCTTGCTTCAATCTGCCTGTACTTGTTTCAACATACAGCTTTCTCAGAGCTGAAGTGATTGGGCCTTCGGGAAACTGTGCGGGTTTCATGAAATGATCACGAAAGAAATACACTGCAAGCAAATTCTGCATAATAGAGTTGAAGAAGCAAGTATTACCAATATTCCTGAGTCCGTTGACTATGCGCCTGTCATTTTCACGCTTGTTATCATTTATTTGTTGTTCTTTCTTCATACAGGTCATCTTTAACTCGATTTTCGAAAATATTTTGGAATTAGACAAACCAGATAAACTGAAACCCTTTCCCTTTGCGATGTGACAAAAATAGTTTCCTAAACTCTGCGAAAAAATTACTACTTGCTCGATCCGTATCCAAATGAGTCTCGCTCCTTCGCTCGTACTGTATTCAAATGAATTTTGTTTGTCTGCATTCAAAAAATTGATATTATAAAATTTTATAAAACCATAACCTTTGCTTGAACCTTTTACATTGTCCCTGATGACTTTGGCTTCAACATGATTATGTTCAAAACGAGGTCCTAAACCCAGATGGAAAACGTAAGGACTGTCAAAACTAGATTCCAGACCCACATGTGAAAAGTTGGGGCTGTATCCCTGCAATTGAAAACCTTGTACAGAAGAGGTCCCAATTTCATGACCCTTGCTTATGTCTAGTCCTATTCCAGCATTTCCATTTTGTTGGTTGATTTCAGATTCTTCTCCATCCCAATCCTTGTTGAGATCATCTTCATCTAAATCCTCATCTTGATCTATGTCAGCTTCATTGGAATCTTCAACATTATAATCATCTAATGCTTCACCTTGTTTCCTTTCACCATCGCCAACATCTTCCTTATTATCGATTTCCTTTTGACATGCTTTAATTTCTGCGAATGATTTTTCTAAATGTTGAAATGCTTCTTGAATTATACTAAATTGTGCAACGCATTCAGGACGTGAACGTAACGGCACATTGTACGGAGAACAACGTTCAAAGACCCGCATGATTATATTGTGCGTCATGGCTCTGATACCACTGAAGAATAAAAACTTATGCTGAAACACGAAGACTGATAGCTTGAAGACTTGAATGTAAAAATACACACAGGTATTTAATAATAATAATTTATTAATATATAAAATTGTATAAGATGATATAAGATGGTTTGAATGTTACAATGAAGCCCTACTTTTATACCTCAACAGGTGACCTTTCGTGAATGGGCATGTCCTTTAGACATGCCTTTTCACTTAATTTAATGACTATTTAACCTAAATAATATTTAATATTTATATTTATTTTATTTATCTAATTGTTATGAATTATATTCATAACATGCCCCAAGGCACATGAGAGAATATCGTGACAACCTCACAAGTCTAATGGAAAGAAGACTATCTCAAAGGTGGAGCTAGGAGACAACAACAGTTATGTAGTAAAGGTGTTGGGAAGACTCCCACTGAGCTGGGATCAGGTGAGAACGTTCATCTTAGCAACATACTATATGTACCAGGTTTGAAAAAGAATTTGGTTTCTATTTGGTGTTTGGAAGATAAAGGAGATATAGTAGCATTTGTTAATGGTAAAGTGCTTGTATGGCCAAAGGGCTCAAGTATAGATTCTGCTAGAGTAATTGGGGTTCATGAAGGAAGGTTGTATAGACTCTTTAAACAACCTGCTCAAGCATTAGTGCATAATAATATCAATCCATGTGAACTTTGGCATAAAAGTTATGCTCAACTTCACTATAGAGCTTTACCAACTTTAAATCAGATGTTTTAAGGTGTTCCAGAATTGCATATGGAACATGAAGAAGTATGTAAAGGTTGTGTGCTTGGGAAGAATGTAAAGAAGCTCTTTCCAAGCAGCGAAAGTAGGGCCAAGGAAATTTTGGAACTAGTTCATTTTGATGTATGTGGTCCAATGCTAGTAAAATCTCTTGGAGGCTCTTTGTACTATGTAACATTTATTGATGACTTCTCTCTCAAGACATGGATTTACTTCATCAAGACAAAGAATAAAGCCTTTAACAAATTTCAAGAATTTAAGGCTGAGGTGGAAAACTTGAACTGAAAGAAAGTGAAGGTTCTGAGATCAAATAATGGAGGAGAATACACTTCCAAAGAGCTCGTTGTCTTTTGTGAAGAAGTTGGGATTAAGAGGGAGTTGATAGTCCCTTAAAACACACAACAAAATGGATTTGCTAAAAGAAAGAACAGGCCCATTGAATAATTTGTTAAGGCAATAATGCATGATCAAGACTTAACTAAGTTTCTTTAGAGTGGAGCATCTATGGTAGTTGTCTATACTCAAAATAGAAGTCCTCATCGAATTCGTGAAGATAAAACTCTTGAAGAAGTGTTCACCAGACATAAACCATAGGTTGGACATTTGAGAATATTTGGATATCCAGTTGGTATGAGGAATTCTTGCTCACTGGAATTTACCAATTGAAGACACATTTAGGTGTATAACAGAATATATTTTATTATTCAATAATCGATGATGATTTACAAGGCTTGGCCAGTTCTCCTTTATAGGAGTTGACTGGCCACAAGCCTAAAGACACGTCCTTTTTGTGAAAAATTCTATCACTGCAGCACCTAATTTATTTTACCCATAGTTTTAAGACTCTGACTCGGCCGAGGATCGACTCCGACTCAGACTCCGAAACGGTAATGACTCGGCCGGCTCGATTTCAATGACTCGGTCGTTGTAAAAAATACATTAAATATTTATTTTTTTTATAAAAAAACATAATTTTAAAGATTTTAAACATAATTTTAAAGATTTTCATTCATGTTTCCAAACACACAGCATTATAATATAGATGGAAGACAACATATGATCAAAGTAGGCTCATGAACCAATCCATTATATCAAAATGGTACCCAATGGCAATACATAGTCAACTGTCATACATGATCAAAGACTCAAAACAAAAAACACATAACCAAGGAGGTTAGAAATGGCCTCTACAACAAAAGTAAATTGTGACGGTGACCAGACTCCAGTACTAGTACTACAGTACTACTGGCTAGTAGCTACTGTCAGAGGAGCCAAGATCATGTCGATCAATCTCTGGATCATCATCATCAGAGTCAGACAGGGGGCCCCATGGCTCCTCATCATCATCATCATCTCCAACTGCAACTGTAGAAGTGGTACCACTAGCAGGCTGTGCAACTGCAGCAGATGCAAGCTGAGATAGAGTAGATATGCGGCTGCGCTTCTGTTGTGGCTGAGCAGAGGAAGCACCTACAACTGGAGTCCTTGCTGGCTGTGAGACTGAGGCTGGTGGATTGGGATCTGCATTCAACTGAACAGGCTGAAGTTGAACAACATGTTCAAGTTCAACTGATGTCTCCATATCTAAATCTACATCAAGATCCTCATCAGGATCAAACTCTGCTGGACGACTCTCCACTACCCAATCTGATGTTGGATCAATGTCTTCCAACACAATGGGATCTGAATCAGGTCTTTTGTTCAGCAAATGGTTTCGTCTAAGCCGAAGGTTGTATTGGACATAAACTAGATCATTTAACCGTTTTTGATCCAAACGGTTTCTCTTCTTTGTGTGAATCCTCTCAAAGACAGACCAATTGCGCTCACACCCAGATGCACTGCAAGTTTGACTCAAAATACGAATTGCAAACCTTTGCAATTCAGGACAATGGCCACCAAAGGCCTCCCACCATTGTGCTGCAAAAAACATAGGAGTGTAATGAGTTAGCTCAACAAAATTACAAATTATATCTAACTTTCAAATTATAAACGATTTAACAAACTTTAAAAAAAAAAAGTAAAACTATTAAGAATTTGAAAATTGAAATTTTTGTTTACCTAGCTCATCTGCTTCTCTTGCAATCTTTGCTAGGTTCTTCCCAAAGGTACCTGCTGCATTGCTAAAGATATTGACCTGTCGGTGTATCTCCAGCTGATCAGACTCCAATGGGATCATGCGTTCAATGCAATCAACCAGTCCATCTCTGACCTCCCCCCTCAAAGCTCCTGACTCCTTAGCTTTATAATGATACCATGGGTTCAAAAAATACCCAGCTGCATGTATAGGGCGATGGAGTTGATTGTTCCATCTTTCATCAATGTATACCGTCTTTATTTGCTCCTTTGCTTGATCCATAGCCTCATAAATGAAGCCCATAGCCAACCTTTCCCCATCCACCAACCGCAACACCTTAACTAGTGGCTCAGCAAGCTTCACAATCTCTGCTGCCTTTCTCCAAAAAGTTTCTTCATGGACTTTCCTTTTCAATTCTTTGCCTTCTGGTTTGTTAGACCAATTGCTTTGATTCCATTCATCACTGGAAAACATCTTTTGCAAGTTTCTATGTTGGGAAAGCATAGATTGCAATGTCAAAAAATGTGTAGCAAATCTAGTGATGGCAGGCCTAATAATATCCTTGCCCCCAGTGTGTTTCCTCATGAGGCTCAAAACCAATGTATGATTGTAGATAAATTTTGTTATGCTTTTGGCATGATCTATAGTGTTTTTGACCCAATCTAATTTTCCAATATCCTCAAGCATAAGGTCTATGCAATGTGCAGCGCATGGGGTCCAAAAGATGGTCTTGTGTTTTTCCTCTAACAGTTTACCAGCAAGAACATAGTTAGAGGCATTATCTGTGATGATTTGAACAACATTAGCCACCCCCACCTCCTCAACAACCTGATCCAATAGCTGAAACAACAAGTGGCCATGTTTTACCTTATCAGTTGCATCAACTGATTTTAAAAGCATGGTTCCCTGTGGGCAGAAGACAAGAAAGTTTATGATGGTACAGTTTCTTTGATCAGTCCATCCATCTGACATGATGGTACACCCTGTTCTTGCCCATGAGTCCCTGAACTCTTGCAAATACTCATTAATGGATTGAATTTCTTTCTGCAAACGAAACCCCCTTAGCTCATGCATAGTAGGGCCTTTGAAGCCTTTTCCAGCAGCATGTATGGCATCAAACATAGGCTCATAATATGGTAAACGAGAAGCATTAAAGGGGATATCAGCATCATACCACCATCTAGCTATGTACTCACAAGCAATCTCCCTCAATTCTTTCTTCCAATGGTCATCTAAAGTGGGCTGCATTTGAGTTTTACTAACTTCAGGACCATGTGCATCTGATGGAGAGGAGGGAGTGAAATAACTTTTGATAGTCACATCACCCTTTTTCATTCTACCCTTTCCCTTATCTTGAACAGAACCAAAAGAGGGAGGAACATATCGGAAAGGGTTGGATGTATCAGTTTGAGGGATAGAGGAAGAACCCTCAAAATCATAATGGGGTTGGCAGCCATCATTTTTTGTATCTCCCTCTTCCTCCCAATTTCAGCCTGTATGTCTCTTTGCCTAGCCTTATCTTCTTTAAATTTCTCAAAGCTAGCCAACAAATTCTTCCTAATCTCCCCAATTTCTGGTGAGGTACATGGGGTAATTTGGCCTCTAATCCCTACCAAGTGTTGTTTCAGCCTATTAATGCCCCCAGGACCTTCCTTAATTTTCCTATGGCAAAATTTGCATTGCATTTGACTATCAACCATTTCAACATATGCCCAAGCAGGATCTCTTGCTCTAGGCGCCATTTTTTGACTAGGAAATGAAAGCAAACAATCTGAAAATGAAAAAAAAAAAAAAAAAAAACCTTGATTCAATGTTCATTTATTTGACAAAAAACATTCTCTAAGATTTCTAGATATGCACCTAAAATTTACTAAGCAAAAACAGATTTATAGAGGTGAAAAAAAAATACCACCAGGCACAAACTGCCTCCTCAAGCTTGCTCCAAGAATCAGCTCCTCAATGCTGCTCCAAATGGCTGCCCAAGAAGCTCCTCACTCCAGCTACAATGCTCCTCCAAGACTCCTCACTGCTGCTCCAAAACAAGCTCAAGAACTACTCACTAACTCTCAAAGAAGACTCTCACTCAAATGCATAAGATTGCTGTGAGTGAATGAGAGCACTTGGGTGTGTTAAATAGGGTTTCGGGGGGGGGGAAATGGACCCCAAAAATCATTTAGCAAATTCATATAACTACTTGACATCCAAACCAATCAAAAAACACCAAAAAAATCCATTAAAAAAATAATAAAACGCTGTTTACGTGTGCCTGGGCCGTTGGTTTGTGACTCGGCCGAGTCATAACGGAAACGGCCGAGTTGGCCGAGTCATGGGTGACTTGGCCAACTGAACCGTTTCAAGGGCCGTTTCATAATTTTTGCTATTGACTCGGATCAACCAGGCCATTTCGGTTTCGAAACAGCCGTTTCTTAAAACAATGATTTTACCTACTTATTCCACAATAAGTTATTTATGAAATTACTTCAATAAACATTAAAATAAATACTGCTGCAGATATCACACCATAGTACAGAAACAAACATATGCACAAGCATTAACACATTGACACAGATATTTTGGACAATAGTCCCCGGAAAAACCCAATGTGGTAAAACCGATGCAGCAAGGGAGGATTTTATTATTTAGCAATTCTTCTGTACAACAGAGTGCCAAACTAGCTTACCCACAGAGAGAAATAATTCTCCAGCACTTCTCCCAATCCCAGCGTCAGCCCGGCTGACCTCTGCGTGGCTCTCAAACCCTCTGCATCAGCCCTGGGTCTCTCTGCGTCACTCACGCAGGCCCAGCAAGTGATTGCGCAGTCTTATGCTGCCTCTGCATCTTCCTGAAAAGCCCTGTGTTTTCCTCTCCTACCTCTGCGTTGATCTCCAGTGGCTAATCCCGCCTCTCTGCTCCATACTTGCTACCCCCTGGCTGCTGACCAGACCACTAGTTCAATTTCTCAACTAACCTCGCTCCAAAAATTGGACTGGTCTCCCTCAGTTTGTTCTCCAAGTGACCCTCAAGCCTTCTCTTATGCTTTTCTCGTTGAGTAAAGAAGGGCTTCCATCTACAAGAGCTAAAGAGGTAAGTGCAAACCCCAAACTCCTGCATTTTTTTGTCATTGCTTTTTGTATTTTTCTCCTCCCTCTACTACTCTTTCCCATTCTTTCTACTTGCTCATTTAATTGCAGGTTGTCCACCACCTATATCCATATTCCAAGATGGTGTTTTTTTGGCTTCTATGTATCATTCCACTTTTGGTTTTAAGGATGGCAAGGGGGAGTAGGAATAGAAGGGAAGAAGAACAAGAGGAGAGTGGTCCCCATATGAGTGACCCAATGTATGATGAGAAGGAAGGGTTTGAAGAGGAAGGGAATGAACCTGAATGGAACACTAAAACACTAGAGAGAAAAGCTGCATTAACACCCTTGTGGAACTATGTGACCAAACTTGAAGGGGGAAAGCATGGTGGAAGCTACAAATTTTTGTTCCCTCACGGTTGTCATGGAGGAAAACCATTTAATGGTTCATATACCCATGTGAGGAGCCATCTTTGTGGGGTGATGGACAGTGATGATAAAAAGGGTGATGTGGGGATACAAATTTGCCCAAACATTTCAGCTGAACAAAGAAGAAAATACATCCAAATAGAGGAGGTTGCACAACAAAAAAGAAAGAAGCAAAAAACTCAATTTGAATTAAGTGCAACCTCTAGATTTGGTAGCTCATCTCCTCATGGTACTTCTGCAAGCTCTGGAGGTAAAAGAACAATAGGGAATTTTTTGAATGTTGTTGGGAGGGATGATGTGGATGGAAAGATAGTCTGATTTCTTTGTGCTTGCAGTGTACCATTCAATGTGCTTCGCTCTCCCTATTGGCATGAAATGGTAAAGGCCATCAATGAGGCCCCAAAAGGATACAAGTCCCCCAACTATGAGAAAGCTAGAACAATGTTATTAGAAAGAGAAAAAGCAAAGGTTCAAAGAGCTTTGACACGTTTTACAAATGAGTGTGTGGATTATGGGGTATCCATTGTATCAGATGGGTGGACAACTATTAGAAACCAACATTTGATAAATGTTCTTGGAGTTTCTACTAGTGGTGCAATATTTATTACATGTCATGACAACTCCTCCATCAGCGCATCCTCCCAAAACATTTCAAATCTCCTATTGCAATCAATCAGAGATGTTGGTCTGAATAATGTGGTTCAAGTGAGATCACAAATAGTGCAGCAAATTGTAAGGCAGCACGAAAAGTTATTGAGCGTACGCATCCACACATCTTTTGGTCTGGGTGCCTGGTTCACACATTGAACCTTTTGATGCATGATATTGTGAAGCATAAAGAATGTGGGTGGATTAATGAGCTTTACAGGAGAGGGAGGCAACTCATTAAATTTATCACAGGGCATACAAGGGTAAACTACTTCTATGGCACTTACTCCAAGTTGCAGTTGCTTAAACTTGCAAAAACAAGATTTGCAAGTTATTACCTCACCTTTAGGCAGCTAGTGAAGGTGAGACAAGCTTTAACTAATATGGTGACCTTTGAATCATGGGAGGAAATTAACACTGATAGAGATGGTGCTAATGTAGCCAAGGACACTATTCTTGACATGTTCTTTTGGTCACAGGTTAAATATGTTTTGCAAATCACCAAACCAATTTATTACATGATCAAGTTTGCAGATTTGGATCGACCAATAATTGGGGAGGTGTATGAGAAAATGGATAGCATGTTGGGGCAGATTAAAGACATTGTTGAGCCTAGAGATATCACCTTGTACAATTATATTCGTGCTGAGGTGGAAAACCGATGGGAAATGCTAAATGTTCCATTGCATGCATTAGCATATGTTTTGACACCTAAATACTATCATCCATCATCGCTTTCAACACCAGCACCTGGGGGGGAGCAGTAGAAAACCCCACCTAGATCTAGAGGTTCATGAAAAATATATTATTGCATTTAGTAAATTAGTCCCTGATGAGGAGGAGGCTGCCATGGTATGAAGACAGTTGAACAACTATACGCTTAGCACTGGTCCATTTGGGAGCATGCATGCAATTAGATATCGAGAGACTTTTTCTTCTCTTTAGTGGTGGAACATGCATGGAGGTGTTACTCCACTTCTATAGACTTTGGCATTGTGGGTGCTATCACAGGTGGTAAACACTTCTTCTGCAGAGAGGTGTTGGAGCTCTTATTTTTTCATCCACAGTGTTAAAAGGAACAAGTTGAGTTTAGACCTGGCAAAGAGCTTGGTTTATATTCATTATAACTTGCGATTGTTGTCCCATTATTATGTTGATGCAAAGAGTAATAAAGACCTTAAGATTTGGGACAGGAACCCAAAGGAGCCCAATTTAGAGGAAGGAGTGTTGCAATTAGAGCAATTACAGGGTGCTCTTCTCCAAGTATGTCCATTGTGGTATGAATTTTTCTTATAAAGCATTTCTCTAATTAATGTTTTTAATTTTTTTTGTTAACTAGTGGTTTTTTTTGGTATGAATTTTTTGAACGATTCCAGGATGATGATGATCAAGTTGAGATACCACCCCCATCTGATCCCTTGGTTCCCAGGTTCCATGGTTCAACACCAACAGCAGGGGCTTCATCTTCATCAGTTTCAGACCCACTCCCACAACTTCCACAGGGACCATCTTCTTCATTGCCACCACATGGAGGCCCACTACCACGTTCTTTCCGTGGTGGAAGGAGAAGAGATTACTAGATATATTCACAATTTACTACTTTTGTCATAGATTAATCATTAGACTTGTAGGCTTGTTGTGAATTTTAACCTTTTTGTCTTGGCAGTGACCAAGTGGCCTATTCTGTAAACATTATTATTTGAATTTTGGACATGACTAATGTTGATAGTTGCTCACTTGCTAGATAATATGATTTATGTTATATGTTTTATAATAATGCTTAAATGTTTTATGTTCTATAATATGCTTAAAATTTTGATGTATGTTTGTAAATGCTAGAATATAGATGGTTGATACTCGAATAATTAATCATTGATGTACAATGGAATCATGGATGCCATATCTATCTTGATTTATGTAAGCATATGCATGTTTTCATGTCTTCTACAACTAATTTGGTATTTGGGATGTTTGTTTTGAATATAAATACAAAAAATTATAAAATATATATATATAGTAGATGTTTCCGAGATGCTTTGCTTCCTAGATTTTTCGAAAATGATGCTTCCACGTCCCCACTTCCAAAAAACGTCCCTGTTTCGTCCCCGCTTCCAAAAAGCGTCCCCGTTTCGTCCCCACTTCATGCAACATTGGTTCCACAGAAACAAGGTATAATTTTGACAACCACAAAACTCCAAAAAAAACATCAAATCTCTCTTTTTATCTTTGCATTTAGAGTAGGATTTTCTTGCTGGTCACTAATTTCTATATCATTCACAGCAAAATTTTATTGGGGATAAGTATTAAAATTGTCAGATCTAAAACCCCCTGGTACCAATTATTATAAAGCATATTTGGCACTTGTATCTAGTCATCAGATTGCAGATCTGCAGTTTTGGAGAGTGTTTACCTCGTTGGACTTGCATTTTCAGCCACCCCTAACCAATCCTACAAGTTCACAGGTGAGTACATTTCGTAAGGATTTCTTTGTTTCTGCTCTATATTGAATTTATAGCTGTATTTTTTTGCGGTGAATTATTGCATTTTCTGGTTGTTTCTCCTGTTGGACATGAATTTAAAATTTTTTGGACATATTAGCATAACACTGATTTTTGAAGATTAATCTCCAGCCAACTAGAAATTATAATTTCAGCCCAAACAAGTAGAAGGTAGGCTTCCCAAAGCCTCTATAACCACCCTCTAGCCCCTTATACCCTTGGGTGACTCCCAAGGGGTGTTTTAACACTATTAGTGGGCCTAAACATAGAAGATGGCTCACTGCCTCTGCAATTTAATACAGACTTAGCCGTCTGTCCCATAAGAACGCAAGTTGTTTTCACTAAGAACTCCTAAACCATGTATCTGAACAGAGAAATAAATCCATAATCGGTTAGGATAAATTCCGTAAACCAAAATCTATAGGTTACACTACATATATTGAGTGATTTGACTACTAATAGTTTTCTGTTAGAAATCTGCACTACTTTATCAGCAGGACAGCAAGCAAATCTAGAACATGTTCACCCCATTGACTCCATATAAGGCACTGATGATGTACCATAATTTTGCGGGATATTTAGGGAAGCCTCCCTTCACTGTTTAGGAGGTGATGGGCCTAAATAGTGGGGGCTTGTGCCAAGGTGACAGTGCATCCCTGCCCTGTTTGTGCTAATCTAGCACAGACTACCAGGACCTTAGCAACCCTGTTGAAAAGATCAGTAACGGGACCAATTTTGCCAAGGGATCATTTTGAGAATCAATAGTTCATTCTAGGATTATCCAGCCTAGTCCACAGTGACTTATTATGATAGAGATAATCCACCACCCCCCTCCCCGCTTCTTCTTCTGGTGCAGAATAGTGACTCTCATCTCTTATCCTCTTGCATAATGATCTATCCATCTTGGTCCTTGTTAATGCACAAACTAGCAGGGGTCCTAGAAAGGGGACCTAAAAGGACAACTACTAGAACACAGCATCAAATGGGACAGAGGCCCACTGTCACCACAGCCTATGTCCCCTTCTCTTCTTGGATTTTCACCAACGGGAGGAGTCCCAGTAACACTCACTTTTGATTGATGTGCCTATACTAGGGTTCGAAGTGACGCAAGTATGGCTCATTCAATGCAAAGGCTCAATTGAGGTGCGAACTTTGGCAGAAGCTAGAATGGCTTTCCACGAAAAACCCCTTGAGAAAAATACAATACGAGACCTAGAGCTGAGAGAAATGTCGATATAAAAGCTCATCCAAGCTCAAGATAAATAAAAGAAAAGGTTTTGAATGATAATCTATAACCTGAAAACTTTCAAGAAATCCCCAAGTCAAAGCAACTTAAAAGGGTTCCCACTTGGTGCAATAGCTAGGGCATCAATTTATATGAAATTCCAACGTTGGAATTCGTTCAAACCTGGAGGATGCCTAGAGGAGACACAAATGAAGAAATTTGCCTAGATGGAATCCCAAAATTCCTCCTCCCTATTATTTCGCATCAAGCCCTAGAAAATCTCCTTATCCTTAGAGGGACGAAAAAAGAGGAACACAAGAGGTGAAAGAATGACATTTCAATGAGTTAATGTGATCACCAAGGATCTAGGACCAATGCCTAGCTATTGGGAAGATTGGAGTTAAAATGATCAAGATTTGGGAACTTCAATCCTCAAGGAGGCCTAAAGAAGCAGCTTACTATCTAGGGATGCAACTACACGGCAACTTTAGACTTTTACACTTCGATGGCAATTAATATGGAGTTTCAAGGACGAAAATGCAAATTATTCCCTAGGAACTGTTGAAGAAAGTGTAACTAGGTTCGGTCTTCATAAATGTAATTTTAATCTTTGTACTTGTAAAGAAAAAGAAATATTATTTTTTTATTTATAACAATGAGTTTCTTGCTCATCGATTAGGTCAAGCACATATTTAAGTGCTTCTAGGAAGTCAAAGAGTAAATGTATTTATTAAAGACCCTTATGGGCTTGTTACACTATGTAATAGTATGTATTAGAGTCATGACTCATAAGAAGACCTCCAAGCAAAGTCATAAGCCTCCTCCAAGCGTTGGCACCATCAAAAGAAGCTATCTGAATTATATAGAGCAAGTCGGCTTCAAGTCTTGATGTCGGCCTCAACTCGGCCTAAAAGAAGGAGACAGAGTCCTATATAAGGAAACATTCAACCTCCTCAAAGTATCATCATATCATCTCTGAAATCAGCAAGAAAGAGGACGAGTAAAGGGTATGAAGAAGTCAAGGAAAGAGGTCTCCAAGTGCAGCGAAGAAGGAAGGAAGTAAAGCGAGTTTTTGGGAACTGTTCTAGGGCTAATTGCAGTGACACGTGCGAAGGAAAGAAGGCTATTCTGTTGTCATATCAAGCTCTCCTATTGCAGTCATAAAGGAGAAGTGTTTGGGCTAGAAAAGAGTGCCTATAAGGCCTCTCATTCAAGAGAGAAAGAAGGCTACACAAGTGAAGGAAGAAGAAGGAATCTAACATACATTTTGTGAAGGTATACCCTCACACGTGCGAAGAATTAGGGTTGTATTATTGTTGCTCTAAGTCTGCAATCTTCGTGAAGAAAAGAAGACCCAGTTGGGAGGTGACAAGTTCATCTTCTTAAGTTAGAAAGGCTCCATCTCAAGCGAAGGAAGAAAAAGGACAAGGATCACTCTAGGGTATACCATCTAGGGTTTCTACAGTTGTCGAAAGAAGAAGAACAAAGTGTCAGAAGGAGGAAGACGAAGTGCCGGAAGAGGGAGGACGAAGTGTTGCAAGAGGAAGTGAACTTGAAAGGGCTTGACTTGTGCTTGGAGGATCTTCTTGTCAAGGGTCTAGGGTTTGGCATTGACCAACATAAGCTTCAATAAGAGATATTTACAAAAGGGTTTTCCTCTCTAAGAGACAGGTTTTCCCTAGCAGAGAGCCAACATCTTGTGTTCATGTTTCTTGTGTTTTGGTAGCAGTTTGATGAAGTAAACACACACACTAATAATAAGAAGAAGAAGAAGATCAAGCTAACAAAGATAAATTGGAAAAGTGCTTCACAAATTGTTATCAAGTCTAGAAGAATCCTACTATACATAATTGCCCTTGATTCTTCAACATGGTATCAGAGCTAAGGTGACACATCAAGGAAAGGGCATCTCAAGAACACTCATAAGGTGACTCATCAAGGAAGAACATCTCAAGGACAACTACAAGGTTGAAGCATCAAGTCAAGAAGTCTCAATCACATCAAGAACAAGAAAGGTGTTAAAATTGGCAACTAGGGCCAAACTCCATGTGGGTCATCTTATTTATGGAAGTTGTTATTTTTCTTGGATTCCTCTCTCCAAGATGTGTAGGATCGATCTAAAGATCATCCGATTCCGACATGTATTTATGGAGATATGAATTTATTTGTGTTATTTGATGATTTGTCAAGGTCGGACAGCAAGCAAATTACCCCAGCTCAACCTCAACGCTCCATTATAAATAGAAGAGTCTTCAAGTCATTTGACACACACTCATCCCTTGTGATCTCTCTCCACTCGTTTGGGTTTTGGTGGAAAGAGAGGTCTAAAGGAAAGAGCCCTAATCGTAGTGCTAAGGAGAAGCCCTATACGTTGTCCTAAAGGAGTTCAAGCCACAGTGAAGACAGGCTTCTATTCGCAATTCAAATGTGCCTTCTGAAGACATGCATGAAGCTACTACGCGACAGCAAGGCTGTGAATGGACTGCAGGAACTCATCACTAGGTGCGCTGGGATGAACCGCGCGTAGTCTGGAAGCTCGGGAAGCACACAACGCGAACAGGGAGGAAGATGAGATTGACTACGCAAATCGGGGAATATGAAATGGATCTAGTGATTCTAGATTTAGGATCGGACGCGAATGCACTGCCAAAGCAGACATGGGAGCGCATGGGCAGGCCCGTGTTGCAATGGTCCCCTACTCAATTGCGAATTGCGAACCAGCAGAAGATCCTACCGATGGGAAGATTGCAAGGAATAACGGTAGATATCAAAGGTGCGAGCACACATGCAGATTTCGAAGTGATAGAGATTGCCGATGACAGCAATCCCTATCCCGCGCTAATGGGAATAGATTGGGCCACTGATATGAACGAAGTGATAAATCTGAAATAGCACAAAATGATTTTTGAGAAAAGGTCATTGCGCGTAGTGGTACCTTTAGACCCTGTGGAAGGATCGCGCTACACGGAGCCAGTGCGCGACGACGAAAGCGACAATGATCTAGACTGTATCTACAAGATAACCGCTCGAGAATAGGATTGGGTAAATCATACAGTGGATGGCAGGATTTCGTGGGAGCGCGAAAGCTCATGCACATCGGATTCGAATGAGGAAATAGACTGATGGCAGAACCGGTTACACGAGGTAACCACACTCAATTGCAACATGATGGTAAGATCATTGCGTTGTGTGACAACAGAGGTAAGGGATCTGCCTATGTATGACAGGTTCACAGCAATGGATGAATTACTGAAAAATTTTGAAAGAGAGGTGCCAGAACAGCAGCGTTTTGATGCTCGGAAATGGGCACTGCGCTACGCCCGCAAGGTGGTGGGGTACACACCAACGGAATTTTAAGGACTGGCGGGGATGCATAAGGATGATGCGCTTACAATTTGGGAAAACGCAGATGCGGCTAACAGATAAGTATGACGGACGGGATGATCCACGTGCACACCTCGCGTAATGGACCAAGGTCTATGGGGAAGAGCCACAACCTAAATGGGTGTATTTGTTCTGTCATACCTAGGATGTCATACCCATGAATTGGTATACTGAGAAGGAGCTCCGCCATGGCACGAGTGAATGGGATATCTTGCACGAAGGATTCTTGTTAACCTTCACGTTTGAAGATCAGTGGTGGGATACTGTGGATGATGCTCTACAAGCAGTCAAAGCAACTATCTTCAAAATACCCCAGGAGCCAATGGAAGTGCTTCAGCTGAAATGGGCGACCCAGCTGAGCTGCGCACTGGAGTGCTACAATGTAAATATTAAAGATAATGATGAGGATCCACAGAATATTAACATTCCAAAAACTGAAGGTTGTCGCAAGGTTCGAGGACCATTGGTTGAGGATCCTGACATCACCACGCCGCTGAAAACGAAGCAGGTAAACATTGGGACGGAGGTGGAACCAAAGTATGCAACGTTTGGTGACTATTGGGATGATGCCACAGTGGATAAGGTCGTCGAGTTACTCCGCGAGTACCAAGACTTATTCCCGACCAAAATTACGGATTTAAAAGGGATCGTTGGTAACTTAGGGATGATGAAGATCACCCTAAAACCCGACGCGAAGCCAGTCAAGCAGAGGCCTTATTTCTTGACTCCGAAGTATAAGGAAAAGGTCCACGTAGAATTAGACGAAATGCTCGCAACCGAAATTATTGAACCGGTGCAAGAATCCGACTAGGTGAGCCCTATGGTAGTACAAGAGAAAAAGCAGAAGGGCGAAATAAGAATATGTGTGGACCTTAGGAAGCTGAATAACACCTGTGTACACGATCCATTCCCGACACCGTTCACAGATGAAGTATTGGAAAATATTGGCGGACAAGAAGCATACTCGTTCACGGATGGGTTCTCAGGGTACCACCAAATCAAAATCGCGCCAGAAGACAGGAGCAAGACGACCTTCGCAACAGAATGGGGCTGCTTTCAATACATTGTTATGTCGTTTGGATTGAAGAACGCGCTAGCCATATTTTCGCGCATCGTTGTTGCCGCCTTCAAAGAATACATCCACAAGTTCCTGGAGGTCTATCTGGATGATTGGACTGTCTTCAAATTAGTTAAGCACCATGTAGCAAGCTTATGCTTGATGCTGGATACTTGCCGACGACACCAGATTGCGCTGAACCTTAAGAAGTGCACATTCCTCGTTCCCTTTGGAAACCTATTGGGACACATGGTCTGCAAACAGGGACTGATGGTGGACCCTGCGAAGATTGCAGTAATTCTAAATTTGGAAGCACCGCGAAGTGTTAAACAGCTGCGCGCTACCTTGGGACACACATAGGATACTACAGAAAGTTCATCAAAAGCTATGCCCAAATCACTGCACCGATGGAGAAACTATTGAAAAAAAAAATCTTATTCTGCTGGAATGATGATTGCCTGAAGAGCTTGGATGTCCTAAAGGGGAAATTGGCCTCCGCTCCAATCCTGGTCTTCCCAAAATGGGATGTGGAGTTTCATGTACATGTTGATGTGTCGTGTATCGCGCTGGGAGCAGTGCTCGCACAAGAGGGCGGAGAGGGCTTGGATCATCCTATCGCATTTGCAAGTCATAAACTATCCAGAGCCGAGAAGAACTACTCCACAACCGAGCGCGAGGGGTTGGCGATGGTGTATGCACTCCAAAAATACCAGCGCTATTTGCTAGGAGGACACTTCAAGATGTATACAGACCATTCCACATTGAAATACTTGGTCAATAAGCCTATGTTGGGGGGGCACATATGTAGGTGGCTCTTATTATTCCAAGAATATGATTTTGAGGTCGTGGTCAAACTTGGGCGCCTGAACGTAGGACCGGACCACTTGTCGCGTATTGAGACAGGCAAGGAACCTACTAGTTTGGAGGAAGGACTACCTGACGCACAGCTCTTTGCGGTGCGCGTCGCGGACAAGCACTTCGAAGATATAATCCACTTTCTGACAACAAGGACTGTGCCGAAGGAATACTCCGTCCAATAGAAGAAGGAATTGGTGGTGCGCGCAACGGATTTTTCTGTCATCGCGAGGCACCTATACAAAATGGGAAATGAGGAGATATTGCGAAGATACATACCTGAATTTGAACGAAGTCAGATCCTCACGGAAGCTCATGGGGGCGTTGCAGGAGGACACTATGCAGGACACGCGACTGCACAAAAGATTCTTCGCACAGGGTTATGGTGGCCAACCCTTCACCAGAATTCAAAAGCGTACTGTAAGGCCTGTGATATATGTCAAAGGACCAGAAAACCATTGCGAAGGGATGAGATGCCATTGAATCCACAAATGACACTGCAACCATTCAAGAAATGGGCAATTGACTTTGTGGGACCTATCAAACCTCAGGGAAAGACTAGCGCGCGCTACATCATCATCGCGACAGAGTACCTGACACGATAGGCGGAAGCGCAACCGGCCAAAGACTGCACGGCTGCGAAGTTTTTGTTTGAAAACATGTTGACCCGATTTGGCTGTTCGAAAATCTTAATGAGTGATTGCGGAACACATTTCTTGAACGAAACCATTAGCGCGCTCATAGAAGAGTTCCAGCTGTATCATCAGAAAAGTACATCGTATCACCCCCAAGCCAATGGGACTGTAGAAGCTTTCAACAAAATACTGGAGACTGCACTGACCAAAGTGTACAACGCGCAACGAAGCGATTGGGACATGCGCGTACCTGCAATGCTATGGGCTTAAAGGACAACATGCAAGAAACTGATGGGACAAACACCTTTCCGATTGGTTTACGACATGGAAGTTGTCATGCCAATGGAATATATCGTACCTAGTCTGCGCATAGCAGCACTCACAGGAATGACGGACCGCGAAGCTCTAGAGGAAAGGCTCGCACAATTAGAAGAACTTGACAAGGATCGATTCTTAGCTGGTTTTCATCAGCAGTTACAGAAGCAACGAGAAAAGGCCTGGCATGATCACCATATTAAGTTGCGCACCTTCAAGGTAAACGACTTAGTGCTACTATATGACATTAAGTTTGAAAAATTTCAAGGCAAATTCAAAATGCATTGGTTGGGACCATACGTGGTTAAGGAGATCACAGACGGAGGCGCGGTCCAGCTAGTCAAACTAAATGGAGAACCCTTCCCAGGCAAAGTGAACGGCAGCCGTTTGAAGCCCTACACGGGTGGGCCAGCTATCTGACTAGCCGGCCGAAGCACAGTGTTCACGCTCCGAGGAGTCGAACAAAGGCACAGGACTATAAACTATGCAGCGGATAGCGTACTGATGTATGGAAACAACCCAGACACGAAGGTCTCAGAACAGAGGATGCAACAGATTCAGCAAGCAACGGCGTAGTGCGCTGCCGACATCAGCACAGTTCGAGGACAGTTGGAGGAACTTCGTGCCAAGATCATCGCGCTGACAGAGTGACTCGAGGGCGAGTCACGATGTTTGTGTTGGGGGCCTGTTGGGCATGGAATCCCCCCGAGGCATGTTTTGGGGCTCAAAGCCCATGTTTTGACCGAATGATGTTGTAAAGCCCCGCAAATTGCAGGCACGAAAGTATGTTAGAGTCATAGGGTTGTCCGCCCTAGTTTGTAATGTAATGTCGGCCTACCCATGGTCCGCGGACCATGGGATTGTATAAATAGAGCGAGGCTCTAAGTGTAAAAGATAGTTAGTGAGAGCGAAGTATGAGATAGAGAAGTAGAAGCACAGAGCAAGTGTCTAAGTGTGTCTTGGGTCGTAGAGTAGGAAAAGGCTCTGCAGCTGAGTGCGTAGAGGCCTAGTTGTCCGCAACTGAGTGCGCGAACCCCTACAGCTGAGTGCGCAAGGAGGAGTCTAGTCTGTAACCGAAGAAGAGAATAATAAAAGAAGTTTTATCCAAATTCTATGTATCTGTTCTTGAATTATTACATGTTTGATATCAATTGCAAATATATTGTTTATTTACTGCGTGCACTTGTATGAATGATTTATATTGCTAAGTATACTTTACGCATGCAAGTAAGCTAAGTTAATCAACTAATGGTGGAATACTAGTAAGGACTTGGGTAATAACAGCGTTCGGCCTCCAAGTAGGGCTGCACGAAGGCAGCATCTCAGGCTGCGAGGTACGGGTAAGCGCGTGTAGCAGCGTGCACGCAAGGTCGAACTGCAGACCACTGGAACTCATCAGACATCTCCAAGGTGCGGAAACCTGGTTCTACTACCCTCCCATACTACTTCGGGGGAGACCTCAGTCCGCGCTCCGTGGACTGTTGACGAAAGGGCCAATAGTACCTGGATTTGTTTGACTAAATCACCTTTGACCTTGGGTCAGGCCCCAACAAGCCAACACTAGTCTTCTACTGTTTATGTTTATGTTCTATCTGCATTTTACTATCATGTTGATGTGATTGCAAATCTGGATATTGATATTGAGCTAATAAGAAAATTGAAGTAAATTGTATTAAGCATAGAACATACCAAAACTTAACAAAAGGACTACAAGAAGACTACAAAGCAAGAGGAAAAGCCTTTTGTATAAAGGTACCTACAAGAAGAGCAAATCAAAGAGGGACCTACATCAAGCTACACCATCTTCAAAAAGGAAAATCACTACAAGCCAAGTCATCAAGCAAATCTCATCATCAAACAAGTCCATTTGAAGAAAGCAACTTGAAGAACATCAAGATCTAAGGAAGGCAAGCCATCAAGTCTTCAAGGAGAATGCAAGTCCACTGCACCTCAAACTCTATCAAGTATATGTCCCCTTCTGAATATACCTCAATGTCTTTTTGCAAAGAAAGCAACAAATTGATTGGGACCACTAACTTCCTGGCATGGAAGAAGAGAACTGATTTACTTCTCAAAGAAAATGAACTTCTAGATCACATCAAAGGGAATATCGCTATCCCTGCTAAGGAACAAACTCAAGCCTTAGCCAAGTACAATAAGGATGAGACAAGAGCTCAAAGGATTCTAATAGAATCCATCAAAGACTTTCTTATTCCTTATGTCTCCAATTTGAGAGATCAAAAGAAATCTATGACAAGCTAATAGAGCTATTCTTGGTAAGCACAGCTGGAGAAGTGATATCTCTACGAAATGATTTGTACAAGATGAAGATATCAAAGGAAAGAATAGCTCCATACTTCATGAAGATCTCTGAGATGAGGGATCAACTTCAAGAGTTGGGAGAAGTCATGTCTGACAGAGAAATGACAATCTTAGTACTCAATGCTCTACCTGAGGATTGGGGCAATTTCACATCAAGCATATATGCCAAGAAGGAAGCTACCCCACTAAGTGAATTATGGTCTCTATGCAATATAGAGGAAACTAGACTCAAAGCAAAAGATTATGAGGGATCAAAGGAGCAAGCATTTGCAACCATGACCAAGAGAAAGAGAAAATTTGGCAAATTTGGTCCACGAAGAACAAACAATAGAGATATGTCCAAAGTCCAATGCTTTGGATGCCAAGAATATGGACACTACATGAGGAATTATCCTAAAGTTAAAGGGGGACAACAACAACAAAAGAAAAAGGGAAGAGGTTCATATAACTCAAGAGGTCAAAGAAGAAGACAAGACGCAGAAGAAGGAACATCCTCCAGATCTCTACTATGACTAAGTCTACTTCTTTACTTAAAATCTTCTTTCAAAGTTTTGAGTAGTATAGGAGCATGTAGAAATAGAACAAAATGCATGGTTAGAAATATCTTCTAGAATGTAGGAGCATGGTGTACATATAGCTCAAAATATTCATGTAGAAGGAGCATACCTATTATAGGACATCATCCAAGATAAAAGAATAATTGATCATGATTAAAAAATCATGGAAGGCCTCCATCATCAAAAGGAAGAAACAGTTGCAAGATGAGGGTCTTCAAGATCCTATCACAAGAATCTTCAAAAGAAGTTTCATACATGTATCAATGGAAATTCCATTCATGGAATACAATGAAGGATGATATGCAGGGAAGAAAAGATGAAAAAAGAAAGGCTACACCAATCAAAAAGGACCATCAAATGAAACCGAGATGATCAAGGAAAAATAAAAATGAGGTATGTATGCATCAAAGTTTAAGTCATGTCATCATATATGTTATTGAGTCATGGGTATAGTTCTAAAAACATGATCAAGTACAAAAGGATCTCTTTCATCGAAGACATAGTCAAGAGCATGTACTACATCTAATAAAGGTCAACAAAAAGAAATGCTTACATAAGGAGTATAATGTTGTTGACTAGTCCAAGAAGAAAGTGAAGAAGAAATACTCTCTTAAGGAGTATAAGATAGCTGACTAAGAAGCAAGTGAAGAAGAAATGTTGACTAGTCCAAGAAGCAAGTAATGAAGAAAGTGTTCTCAGGAGGAAGTATAAGGTTGTTATCTAAACAATCCAAGAAGAAGCAAATGAAGAAAGAGATCAAGCATGTGAAGAACACCATGGTCATAAAGAATCACTATCTGACAAGATCCATTAAAGACATCTCCTGAAAAAAGGCATGACAACTCTCACAAAAGAAGAAAAAGATCAAAGGACCCTTGACACCTATGAAGGCCTTGGAGATATTAAGGTGCCGCTAACTGATTCAACTCTACAAAGATCTCATGATGAAGAAGCCATGCAACAAAAGAGCTATTTAATGTTGGAGCAATGTCAAGATGAAGTCATGAAGAGCTACTAAATCGAAGAATGGGAACAAGCAAGTACAACTAAGCATCTATGTGATAAGTATTCTGAAGCATAGACAAATGGCAAAGGACTAGCCAGATGATGAAAGAACCTAGCATACATCAAGAAGGCCACTTTCCACGAAGGAGCAATGACATGACAAGCCGAGAAGGAAAGTGATCAATGGCTTGTGCCCTACCAAGAAAAAGTTCAAATTAAGACTTAATGACATCAAAGTAAAGAAGAAGATCAAGCAACAAAAGGACCCACGAAGAAGAAGTTGCTGATGAATGGACAAGTCCCTAGCTAAGAGGGAGTTATAACAATTTCCCAATTACAAAGGAGCTTGGACAAGTTCCTTGTCAGAGGAAACTTTGACATGTCTTCCTCAATTAAGAGGAAGCGATAGACACAACATTCTTGTCTTCACTTGGGAAGAAAGAATGGGAGGATTGGGTAATCATCTGGCATCTGATACTCTTTGGGGAAGTGTAGGGCATCCAAGACAAGAGTAGGCAAGAGGACCTATATTCTTTGAGGGTTGGGAACCCAAGGCAAGAATAGTCCTAGAAAGTCATACTCAATGAACACCCGTGTGGGTATGTACCTTGAGAGACAATGACTAAGGTGTCTATAAGTCATTGGTCTCGCCAACATTGTGCTCTGATCTTATGAGAGATAGAGCTGTTAATCAAGCCCTTGCTATGAACAATGTTGGTTACTATGATGCTACAACAGATGGATTGCCAATCCGGTTTCTCTTATGTGAATTCTTCAAGATAGAAAAATAGCCAAACACCTTGTAATGATTTATGAATACCTCCCTAGTTAAGAGGGAGTGTTGAAGAAAGTGTAACTAGGTTCGGGCTTCATAAATATAATTTTGATCTTTGTACTTGTAAAGAAAAATAAATGAGTTTCTTGCTCATTGATTAGGTAAAGCACATATTTAAGTGCTTCTATGAAGTCAAAGAGTCAATGTATTTATTAAAGACCCTAATGGGCTTGTTACACTATGTAATAATATGTATTAGAGTCATAAGAAGACCTCCAATCAAAGTCATAAGCCTCCTCCAAGCGTTGGCACCATCCAAAGAAGCAATCTGAATTATATAGACCAAGTCGGCTTCGAAAGTATCATCATATAAGGAGCCATTCGACCTCCTCAAAGTATCATCATATCATCTCTGAAATCAGCGAGAAAGAGGACGAGTAAAGGATACAAAGAAGTCAAGGAAAGAGGTCTCCAAGTGCAGCAAAGAAGGAAGGAAGTAAAGCGAGTTTTTGTGAACTGTTCTAGGATAATCGCAGTCACATGTGCGAAGGCAAGAAAGCTATTTTGTTGTCATATTAAGCTCTCCTATTGCAGTCATAAAGGAGAAGTGTTTGGGCTAGAAAAGAGTGCCTATAAGGCCTCTCATTCAAGCAAGAAAAAAGGCTACACAAGCGAAGGAGGAAGGAATCTAACATAGCTTTTGTGAAGGTATCCCCTCACACGTGCGAAGCATTAGGGCTATATTATTGTTGCTCTAAGTCTACAATTTTCGTGAAGAAAAGAAGGCCCGATTGGGAGGTGACAAGTTCATCTTCTTAAATTAGAAAGGCTCCATCTCAAGCTAAGGAAGAAAATAGACAAGGATCACTCTAGGGCATACCATCTAGGGATTATACAGTTGTCGAAAGAAGAAGAACAAAGTGTCGGAAGGAGGAAGACAAAGTGTTAGAAGAGGGAGGACGAAGTATTGCTAGAGGAACTGATCTTGAAAGGGCTTGACTTGTGTTTGGAGGATCTTCTTATCAAGGGTCTAGGGTTTGGCATTGATCAATAGAAGCTTGAATAAAAAAAATTTACGAAAGGGTTTTCCTCTCTAAGAGAGAGAGGTTTTGCCCTGGCAGAGAGCCAACATCTTGTGTTCTTGTTTCTTGTGTTTTGGTAACAGTTTGATGAAGTAAACACACACACTAATAATAGGAAGAAGAAGATCAAGCTAACAAAGATAAATTGGAAAAGTGTTTCACAAATTGTTATCAAGTCTGGAAGAATCCTACTATACATAACTGCCCTTGAGTATTCAATAGTAGTATCCATTCATTCTTTGTCTAATGAGTAACAGTCCTCTTTAGGGTTTACATTTTGGGTTTGCCCCTTTGTATTATCCATTGGTATTTCTTTATTTCCATATATAGGAGTTGTCTTATATATGCCACATCACTAACATGACTCATATACTTTCTAGTCACATTGACCTATTTTGGCCAGTTGTGGACATTCATAAAACTTCTTTCTTTCTCTCTCTCTACCAGGGTTGCAGGAATCGCCCCCCCCCCCCCCCCCCCCGGATCCTAACCCGGAACCGCGACCCGTGCGGAATCGTTTCGGAATCTCGAGGCGAAGCGCGATTCCAAATTGCAAGTGGCGCGATTCCGTTTTTTAAACACGCTTTCTGGTTTTTAGGTGGCGGTGGCCCGGATCCGCGCTTCGGAGGGCGATTCTAGCATCCGGTTGCGCCACGCAACCCGCCCGGAAGCGCACGCAACCCGCACGCAACCCGCACGCAACCCGGACGCAACCCAGACGCAACCCGCGGTATGTTTGATACTGATGTATGTTTGTAATAGCTAGAATATAGATGATTGTTGTACATACTAGTAACTACAATGGAATCATGGATGCAGTATCAATTTGATACTGCTTGATGCCTATAAAATTTCATAGGACGGTTTAGCTAAGGAGTTCAAACTGTGTATCTATATATGTGCTGACACTGTTGAAGGAATACGATTGTGAACAAAATCAATACTGCGCATTCAATACAGTGATCAATAATAGCAAAAGCATTGATATCTTAGATGGAGGATATTACAGCTACACCACTATGACATCATTCTCATATAGGATTCCTAATACCATATAACTTGAGCATTGTAGCCTGAATATACGGTCTTACTGCTCTGAATACAATGTCAACTCAATGAATATACATTGAAAAAGGGTAGAGGGGTCTTACTGCTCTGAATACAATGCCAACTCAATGAATATACATTGAAAAAGGGTAGAGGTACCATACGTACAAAGCAGAGAGCCATATATATATCTACTGAACTGATGGATGCACTTCTATATATTCATATACTGTACCATCATACATAAGGATGCCATGCATATTTGTGAGATTGATACACACACACACACATAAATATATACAACTGTTGAAGTTGAGGTCATGCATATACTGCTGTAATTAGAACATAGCAATACCATACTCAAGCTATTTGAGCAGTGATATCCATACATAATGCTAAGTGCATATAAGAATGAAGAAGTCTCTGCTTATAGGTTTATACCCATCATTGCCAATATTGGGAAGCCATACCAATATTGATCTATATGAGAAACGATAACATATATATGACTGAAGCAACTTGCAAGTGACATGTCCATATTGAATTGATGTCATGAACAAATGTCATAATGCAAAGAATCATACTGAAGCATATGCCAATGATCATATGACACTATTGGTAAATCATACCAGGAGCAAGAGCATAGCCATATAACGAACGTCCAATTATTCCAGAGGTGCAGTATCAAATTATCAATACACTGTGAGAGTAGATCTGAGAGACTTCCTTGTAAAGTCTGCAATTCTTGCTAATGTAGTTTGTTGCCCTTACCTTGCTTCAAATCACTGTGATCTTATGTCCAACTATGCTTCCACCTATGCTGATCTACTAGGTATTCAATGTACTGCTGGTGGGGCTTAAGGTTCCTCCTCAAGCCTCCTACAATTCACGGTTTTGCTACAGCAAGGTCTAGGTCTTCATATACATGAAAATATACTTGGTTATAACTGCACTGATCCTCAGGATGACTGTGGCCTGGGTAGAGGACCTTAACTAGGCCTTCACCCCCTCAAAACAGACCCCCCAAGCTGCTGTAGAAACAACCCTTCTTTGTGGCCTAGAGAAGAATGAGAATCTCCTTCGATGACAAGGAACCACCCCCCTTTACCTGTGCTGTTGCTTGAGATGACTGCAGCTAGGGCAGTAGGTCCCTTCTAGGCCTCTTGGCGCTCTCAAATCCTCCTCCTCATACAGTTGTAGCAGCACCTTCCTGCAGCCTTGTAAACAGAGACAAACCCTCCACAAAATAGCACAGAAAAAGCATCAATACTTCTTGACTTGTGGCCTGATCTAGCAAGTGAGATGCTGCCCTAAATAGTCTTGAATTAGCTCTCCAAGCCTCCTTGCTGGCTGCTTCCATTAAATGCTGAAGGAGGACTTTGCAATCATGGTTTGCATTTTCAAATTTGATTTGTGGCCTTCATGAGCAATTGAGCCCAGCTCTGACATATTCCCAAACTTGAATTCTAACAGTCCCTTGCTTGATAGAAACTTGATAACTTTCCTTGTGATTGCATTCCTTCTCTTGCTTGAGCTTGTCCTATGAAATTTTATAGGCATCAAGCAGTATCAAATTGATACTGATGTATGTTTGTAATAGCTAGAATATAGATGATTGTTGTACATACTAGTAACTACAATGGAATCATGGATGCCATATCTATCTTGATTTATGCAAAAATATGCATGTTTTCATGTCTTCTACAATTAATTTGGTATTTGGGATGTTTGTTTTGAGTATAAATGCAAAAAAATATAAAAAAATAAATATATATAGCAGACGCTTCCGCGGACGCTTCGCTTCCTAGATTTTTGGAAAATGACGCTTCCGCGCTCCGCGCTTCCGCTTCGCTCCCGCTTCGTGCAACATTGCTCTCTACTGTGATGAGTGTGTAACATTAAAAACTAACCGATCAGCATTGTTTATGTCCCAAATTTCAGGAGAGACTCAGAAAGAGGAATGACAAGAAAGGGTGAATCCCATTTTTCCATCTCAAATCAAATTATTAAGAACAAGTAAACTGCAAAACAACAAGCCTGAGTCTTTTGTTCGAGTCTAAGAAACACAATGTTCCAGAGTCTCCCAAGTGTTCTTTGTTAATTCATCACTCAGGACAATGTATTTCACTAAAAAGTGCCAAACTTTATATATATATATATATGTTTGATTATGGTGAGTTAATAATAAATCATTTGTGAGAGTTAATTCTGTGTAAAACATTACTAGCGAAGCATATAAAATTGGTAAATGATACAGAGAAAGGTTTTTTTGTTTTATAACTAATAAAATCAAAGGAGGAAGCTTTTGTACCATCCAATTCTTGTAATTTGCATTCCCAGTAACAAAGTAGACTGTTAATGTCGATCATGTCTATTTGTCCAAATGGTTTATTTATGTAAGTTAAATGTTTACTTGTTAAAATTGGCAACTAGGGCCAAACTCCACATGAGTCATCTCATTTATGACAGCGGATATTTTTCTTGGATTCCTCTCTCCGAGAGGTGTAGGATTGATCTAGAGACCATCCGATTCTGACATGTACAAATGAAGTTACGAATTTATTTGATTATGGACAACTTGTCAAGGTCGGCCAACAAACTTATGTAGGCTCAGAAGCCCAACAGACATGTCTATTCATACTCAATGTTTGCTATAAATACATGATGCCTCATCCACATTTGGACACACTCATCTTCACACATCTCTCTCTCTCCTCATCTGATTGGGCACGCATTTCTGGGCAGCATCTCTCTCCACATGTGCAAAGGAAAGAAGGGCAATTTTCTGTTTCAGCGTTGACCATATTTGACTACGATTTTGTGGGAGGAATTTTTGTTTGGGCAGGCCGCATTTCTGGGCACAGAAATCGAGGCAATCTGTTGACTGTGGTTAGGGTTGACCATAGGTTGACTGTTTGACTAGACTTTGACTGGGTTGAATTCGATTTTTTTGAGGGTTGTTTCATCTTGTTGTTTGAAGGCCAAAGTTGACTGAAGTTGACCGAATTGTTGAGGGTCAAATCTGCCCTGTCGACCAACGTTGACTTTTTTGGTTAGGGCTCTTTTGCTGCAGTCATAAATTATCAAATTTGTAAATTGTACTATCTCTCTCTCTGTTGAACTATTGAAGACTAAAAGAAGAATTGATCAAGGGTTTCCCCACACTGGGGTTTGTCCTTGGCTGGTGCCACATCTTGTGTCCTCTTGTCTTGGCTTGTCTTCTACTATTTATGTTTATGTTCTATCTGCATTTTACTATCATGTTGATGTGATTGTTAAACTGGATATTGATATTGGGCTACTAAAGAAATTGAATTAAAATTGCTCTAAAGCATAGAACATACCATTGTTGCCTAAAATTTACATGGTATCAGAGTTGAGGTGAAGACAAAGCCCAAGCAAGAGTGAAAGAGCAATCACCAAAGACAGTTGGACAAAGACAAAAGACTCAATGGGTTCCTCATCCTACTTCCCGGCTGAAGACAAGCTCCATGATAAATCTGATTATCATGGATGGAAGTTGTCCCTTGATTTGGATGGAAGTTGTCTCTTGATTTGACCTTGGAAGAAAAAGAAATGATGGATTATGTGCAAGGTAAAATCCCTGAGCCTCCTTCAAATGCACCAGCTACTGCGAAGACCAAGTACAATAGAGCTGAAGTCAAAGCGAAGAAGATTATCAATGATTCCATTGACAAGCATATGGTGGCCTATATCTCTGAATTGAAGACCTCCAAGGAGATCTATGACAAGTTGGTCGGCGTGTTCAAGGTTAGTAATTCTAATCAAATTCTATTTCTCAAGAATAAGTTTGAAGGATATTAAGAAGGGCAAGGACGAGGACATTCAATCCTATTTCTTAAGGATTACCGAGATTAAGAATGATCTAAGCTCGATTGGAGAAGTCATTCCTGGCAGTGAACTTACTCTCACCACCCTTGGAAGACTCCCACCTGAGTGGTATGTATTTAGAACCACTATACTCAACAATGATCGAATTCCAGGGTTTGAAGAATTGATGTCGAGATGCATTCAAGAAGAAACAAGAATGGTGGAACAAGAAATGTCTTCTAATAGAAGCAACTCCACTGCATTCTCCGCTCATGCCAAGACAAAGAACAATGCAGGTTCAAAGAAGCAAAGTCAAGGAAGACCGGGATTCAAAAATGGAAGGAAGGCAAGATGCTTTATGTGCAATAATTTTGGCCACTATACAAGGGAGTGTCCTAATAGAAGGGATACACCTCGAGATGATGACCACCATAACAACTCTAGGGGCAACTTCAACAACAACGATCAAAGGAATGGCAGGTCCAATGGCAAGGGAAAAAGGAATGCGGGACATCAAGGAAATGGTCGACCCTCCAAGAAATCAAGGAACTCCAGGTATGAAGAATCCAATGTTGTTAACAATAAGAAAAAAGAGTACTATCTTATATCGGCCCTCTCCACTGCCTCTCCTCTGGACACTTTGGGAAATTGGTTGATTGATAGTGGTGCCTCAAGGCACTTCACCGGATACAAGGAAGCCCTCTCTAATCTGATACAAAATGAGACAAACTTGGAGATCATCCTTGGAGATGATGCCACCTATCCCATGAAGGGAGTAGGGAATGTTACCCTTCAATTGAATCAAGGTAACACTATTCATTTGCAAGAAGTACTATATGTACCCGATCTCAAGAAGAACCTGGTGTCCATTTCAGCAATGGAAGATAAAGGATTCAAGGTGGCTTTTATTGATGGAAAGGTACGTGTTTGAAAAGAAATTTTAAAGATGCTTTTACTCTTGGGTTCAGGGTTGACACTTTGTATCAAGTTGGAGGAAGTCCATTGGCATCCATGTCTTGCGACACATCTCTACAATCTGAACTATGACACCAGAGGTTCACCCATCTTCATTATAAGGCCCTACATGATGTGAGACGGATGGTGACAAGTATGCCCGAGTTCAAAGTAGAGCATGAAGGTGTATGTCCAGGATGTGTCGAAGGAAAACTTACAAGGGAACCATTCCCCTCAAGTAATAGCAAGACCACAGACATATTGCAATTGATCCACTCTGACATATCTGGTATGATAAACTCCTTGGGAGAATACGTATATTATCTCACCTTTGTGGATGATTATTCTCGCAAGACCTGGATTTACTTCTTGAAGAAGAAGGATGAAGTGTTCACCTAGTTCTGACATTGCAAAACCTTGATCGAAAACCAATTCGAGAAGAAAATGAAGATATTGAGCACTGATAATGGGACTAAGTATGAATCCAATGAATTCCAAGATTATTGCAGAGAAGTTGGCATTAAGAGGGAGACTACAATGCCATACACTCCCAAGCAGAATGGTGTGGCTGAAAGGAAGAATCGCTCTATTGTAGAAGTTGTTTGTGCCATGCTTCATGACCAAGGCCTTCTGAAGTTTCTATGGGCTAAAGCTGCAAATACCGCCGTGTATGTTCAAAATCGATGCACCCATCAAGCATTGGACTCCAAGACTCCGGAAGAAATGCTCACTGGTAAGAAAACCGATGTCTCTCATTTTAGAATTTTTGGAAGCCCTGTATATTTTCATGTGCCGAAAGAGAAAAGTAGCAAATTGGGTGCATCTGGGAAGAAATAAATCTTTGTGGGCTATAGTGAAAATTCTAAGGGATATAGAATTTATGTGGTTGGTCAAAAGGAAGTTGAGATAAGTCACGATGTCACCTTTGACGAAGATATGGCCCTCAGGAAGATCAACAACCTTCCTATCCTAAGGAAGGAAAAAGAGGCTGACACAGGGAATCAGGGTGAAAAAGAGAACGAAACGATGTCTAATGTTGATGAACCTATGGATCCTATTGATCCACTCCCTCATGAACCTTCCTCCTCCAAAAGGAGACCCTCATGGCTTAGGGAGAGCCTTGAAGATGCTGAGAGGCGCATTGCAACTAGGGGGACTTTCTGTGAAAGCAAGAAGCCGAACAAGTATCAAGGATATTTGACCGCCATGAGCACTATCATTCAAGATGAGCCTTCATCATTCGAAGAAGTCGTGAAGCAACAAGTATGGAAGGACGCTGTGAATGAAGAATACAAGTCAATTATGAAAAATGATGTCTGGGATGTGGTCCCTAGACCCCAGGACAAATCAGTTGTCACTTCTAAGTGGCTCTACAAAATCAAGCATGGAGTTGATGGAAGTGCAAAAAAGTTCAAGGCTCGCTTTGTTGCTCGAGGCTTCTCTCAAAAGGAAGGTGTAGATTACAATGAGATATTTGCACCTGTTGCCCGATACACCACCATCCGCTCAATCATAGCCCTTGCTGCCTCGCAAAGATGGAACCTACATCTGATGGACGTCAAGACCGCTTTCTTGCATGGTTCAATCAAAGAGGAAGTCTATGTGGAACAACCCGAGGGGTTTGAGGTTCATGATCGGGAATCTCATGTATGTAGGTTGAAGAAATCTCTCTATTAGTTGAAGCAAGCAGCCCCGGCTTGGTATGAGAGGATCGATAGCTATCTGATGAAGCTGGGATTCACTAGAAGTGTAGCTGACCCGAACCTTTACTTTAAGGTTGAAAATGATAAACCTCTCATTCTGGTACTTTATGTGGACGAACACTTTCTGACAGGTGCAAACCCTCTCATTCACAAATGTAAAAGGGAGTTGGCTTCTGAATTTGAGATGAAGGACCTGGGACCGATGCATTATTTCCTAGGGTTGGAGGTCTGGCAAAAGCCAAGTGAAATTTTCCTCTCTCAAGGGAAATATGTTGTGAAGATATTGGAAAGATCTGGGATGGTGGACTGCAACCCTGTGACTACTCCGATGGAACTCAACTTTAAGAAGTTAAGCCAGTGACTACTCCGATGGAACTCAAATTTAAGAAGTTATGTGGTAGTGCTGCTGGACCTGAATTGGGAAATGCCTCTGAGTATCGTCAACTCAGAGGACTGATGTTCTTGGTGAACTCCCATCCAGACATATGTTTTGCAATTAACACATTGAGCCAATACATGGTTGAGCCTCATCATATACATTGGATTGTCGCCAAGAATCTTCTGAGATATCTTTGGGGCACTATCACTCATGGACTGAGATACACTGCCGGAAATGTGAGGCTGCATGGTTCTATCTGCATCTTACTATCATGTTGATGTGATTGCTAAACTGGATATTGATATTGGGCTAATAAAGAAATTGAAGTAAAATTGCTATAAAGCATAATAGAGCATACCATTGTTGCCTAAAATTTACATTTTATTCAGAGATTTCTCATAACATATACACGTGCAGCATCAAGATGCAGTAAACGTACGACTTAAGAATCATTAAATAACCAGTTGCAAGAATGATAGATTATTACATAAACCTTGTATCTAGTTTAATAATGCTATGTTAGAAAAGCACAAGTCTGACAACTCTGTCATAGAGAATACTATCTCAAAGTTAAACAGTAGCCTATTGTTTACAGAAGAAAGAAAGAATTATGCCAACCAAAAACAGAAACAAAAACTGTATGACTAGTATGCAACAAAATCACAAGCCTTTTTTGTTTTGCCCCATTCCTTAGCTATCTTGTAAAGGCCATATTACTTAACAAGTTCTAAATGCCTCGGAACATCCATTCATGACAAGTGGCATAAAAGTAGAATTATAGATTTGAAAGTGCAGATAACATTAACTGGCCTATAATTTTCAACAAAAAAATTTGGTTGTATGGCTGATATTTCTAGTGATATATAGTTTTAAAAAAAAACCTTTGCAACAGGTGCCATTTCCACAGCTATATGCACAATGTGCATTGGTGGCTCCCTCAGAATTCCTCCAACCACAGCAACATGGTAGTCCATACCATTTCTATTGTCATACAATCCACCATGTTCATCGCCTCTTTCAGAGAAAACAAAATCCATCATATATGCATCTAGTGGCACTTTAACTGCAGACAGGAACTTTTTCTTGTCAAACTTGCATATATTAATATAACAACACCAGATAGAAGCAAAGTAGTAAAATAGTTGACAGAAATCACATATTCTGGCCGTAAAACCAGGTTGAATTTCCCTATCTCAAAATCAGTAAATATGCTTCTAGAATCTAAAACTAAGGGCCATATTACATGAGATCGTAATCATTCTCAAGGTAATCTGCAGTTGTGGTTAGTACTCATCCAAAACAGACTTGAATTATATGGATGCTGTCAGTGCCCATAAAGTATCAACTTAAGTTAGGACTCAGATCACAATTATGAGATATAAAAAGTATCAGCAACTGGGTAGCAAACTGTTTTGAGGATTAATTCACAAAGCAATAATTTCCATGCAATAAGCCAGTAAATTAATCATAGCATATGAAAACACTATAATAAAGCCACGTCAGTCAACTGTTATCTTAATATCCATAAAGGACAAGGTTAATAGAGAAAAATGGTTGTGCAAAATGACATTGGGCAACAAAATTCATAACAGTCCCATAATGTAAAATGCAAGGTTCATAAGGTAATTCCAATCCTGGTCTTTGCTTCCATAATTTCTATTATATTATTGCCTTGTAAATGGGCATTAGTCGTGGAGAAAATCTCTTGCAACTACAAAAATCATAAACGCAAGAACAACGATCATAGATGTGAGTAAAAATATCATAATTGCAAGCACGCTGTACAATGCACCTAATTCAATTCAGCCCTCGTGAATGCAAACTAATCTTCATAAATACAAGATTGACTTTATAAGTGCAATCCAGACTTCATAAATATTGATTCCATACATATCACACGAATTGCCATACGAGGCTGCAGAATAATTAAATGGAAGTTGAATCTGCATACAATTCAAAGAAAGCTTGCCGTAAGGACATCATTCTCTTCATGGAAAATGCATCTTAAATTTGATTACTGAACAATAAAGAATGCATCAAGAAATATACATCATGGAGCGAAAGCTTGTAAAAACAGCTCACCCCTCCCTTTCCATGTGAAAATTCCAAATTGGAATCCTATTGCAGCAACTGGAAATTATTCTCCTAATTTTTAATTTGATTTAACAATTTATTTGTTGTTTGCTATGGCAAATACTAAATAAATCACGCTGCAATCTACACAAATAAAACTGCGGAAGAATAAACGCTGGAAAAATTACTAGCACACACACATAAAAATAATACAGTTATTTTTGGACAAAAGTCCCCAGAAAAACCCAACTTGGGAAAACCGGTGCAGCAGCTGAGGGTTTTATTATTAAGCAGCAGTGAAATAATCTGAGTACAATCTGGATGCCAAATACTAGCAATCCTGCAGAGAAAATACTGACAAAAATCTAGTGAGGAATTTTCCTCACCCCACAGGCAAATCCGGGCTCTCACTACAGCTCCAAGTGAGTCGTCCAAATTGCCTTTGCATCGACTCTGCATCACCCTAGCGCAGTCCCTTCTGCGCTCAGTCTGAATCAGCCTCTCCTCAAGCCGTCTAGTCTACTGTTGTTTGGGAAAATGTCTCTCTTGGCCTCCGGAACCTCTATCTAGCTTCTAGCACTAAAACTCGGCTTTCCCCAGCAGAATCGAAACTACCTCTAGAGGCTACTGCGTTGCCCCAGCGTCAGCCTCTATACAAATGCACTCACCGGATCTGGAAATCTTCCTCCAGCTTCACTGTCTCTGCCCCTCTCTCACTGCTTCGATCTCTAGCTATCTCTCCGGCCACTGACTGTTGCTACTCTGAAAATCGATCTGCTCAGAAATTGAACCTGTCAAGCGTCTTCTCCATCACCACATTGACCTCCTCTAATAATCCACTGTTGGAGCACCAACAACCAAGATTAAAACACAATCGATGGCCAGGATCATTTCTGGATCAATCAATGTGAGTTTCTAAATGATACACGCTTTGACTTAATTAATACTGATTAATTAACCATATTCCCTAAATTTAGACTTAGGAAATATTTAAAAACTAGTTAATAATCTAATTAAGTCATTTCTAGGCGGAATTTCCAAAAATGATCTCTGGGTTTTGGAGATCTCATGTATTCTAAGCTCTCCACAAAATTTCAACGCTAGAACACATCCGATGCTACAAAAACTAACACTCCCTCTTAATGAGGAATGTGTTTTAGTGCTACTGCACACCCTGTAGCAGCACCCTGTCTCTGCATCATCTCTTGTCACGCTACTAATGATTGGCTATTGCTACCCACAAACCAATGTGCAACTCTGATATACATTGCATTTGTGTCGCTACTAGCCCTATCGTACTATTGTCAACATTTTACGAATATAATGCATAACAAAATAAAATAAATATAAATAATATAAATGATAAATAATCAAATAATGATTATGTTAATTAGTCATCAAGTTAAGTGAAAAGGCATGTCTAAAAGACATCCCCGATCGTGAAGGGACAACTACCTAGTATATATGCGGGTCCTCATTGTAACATTTTGCATCACTTGTACATTTTTATATATAATAAATTATTATTACAAAATACCTTTTGTGTATTTAACATTTAAAGTCAACAATCTACAGTTTTGTTGCTTTAATGGTATCAGAGTCATGCCGCACAATATAACCATGCGAGTCTTTGAACGTTGTTCGCCGCACAATATAACCATGCGAGTCTTTGAACGTTGTTCGCCGCACAATATGTCATTACGTTTACGTCCTGAACTCATTGAGAAGTTTAGTAAAATTCAAGAAAAACTTCAGCAATGGGAAGAATTTTATGCAGAAGTTAAAGCACGTATAAAAGAAATTGATAATAAGGAAGATGATTGCAACAGTGAAGAAACAAAACAAGGTGAAGCAGGAGAAGAAGATTTTGGGCAGAATGATAATAATGATCATGAACATGTGATAGATAATGATGAATATGAGAATGATACAGATCAATATGATGATGCAATTTCTTCTTACAAAAAGGGCTTGGAGTTTGATCCTTCAAATGAAGCATTAAAATCAGGCCTTGCTGATGCACAAGTAGCAAGTAGATCTTGGGCCGCATCCTTTGCATTTGGAAACATATTCCAGGGGCTAGAATTGTGGGCAAAAGTAACAGCGGACCCAAAAATAGATTGTATTTGCAGCAACCTGATTTTGTTAAGATGGTTCAAGATGTTTAGAAAAATCCTAACAACATTAATATGTATCTTAATGGTCAACGCATGATGCAGGTTTTGGGTGTGTTACTAAATGTTAACTTACATAATGCCCCATCCTTCCATAGAACAAGGCAGAAAGTATCAGGAGAAAGGTTCCAATATCATGAAAGGCTTGTCACCTATGTCACATAGTGGGTTCATTACCAATGGTTACAAACACAATGATAATGAGGAAACTTTTGTTTTCCGGAAGACCATAAGGCTTATTGTTCAAACCCATCCTCATAAATCTTTGAAACAGTTGTTGGAAGCACAACATTAATCATGTGCAGGTTGTTACAAGCACCTTGATGTAGCAAAAGCCTGATGAAAGAATCTGTGCAAAGACTTGGCTAGGGGAAGCCTCAGCTTTGTGAATACATAGGAGAGTTATTTTGCTCTTCATGCCACTCAAATGAAACTGCAGTATTGCCAGCCCGAGTCCTGCAACATTGGGACTTCACTCCTTGCCTTGTTTCTTAGTTAGCGAAGGCATATCATGATTCCATTTATGACCATCCAATGCTCTGTGCCAGTGCAGTTAATCCTTTTATATTTTCAAGGGTGCCTGTACTAGTGCATGTTATGGAGATGCGGAAGAAACTGGGTAGAATGCTTTCATGCATTCGCTGCCAATCTCGAGCATCTATACAACGCAGCCTTGGGTCACGACAATATCTTCTTGAGAGTAGCGACTATTTTGTTTTGCGTGATCTTTGTTGAATTGTGTGGTGCTCACTTAAAGTGATACGTTGAGTGGTGCTCCCCGCATTCTATTCCCTGTCACGCATAGCTCCCCCGTGTTCACTGTGCCAACAACGTCGACCCTCATCTCCTATCAAGCCACCTTGAGCTCTCTGCGACCACTCTGTGATTCTACTTGCCGTATCTTTTTTCCCGCAACCGCATCTTGCCAGTTACTCATAGATCGTTGCGTCATCCTTGTTGCTGCACAAACCATGTCCAAGTCCTATCATGTGCTTCCAATCGTCGCGTTCCTCACTAGTCAACACCCGCACCGACCCATCTTCCTCTGCCGACAGCACTATCTGCTTACTCCTCTGTCCGTCAAAAAGTCGTCATCTCCCATTCACTGTTCCCTGCCGACAACACCGCCTTTCGCTCTCGGCTGCCACTTTTAATCAACGCATCAAAACGTCATTGACCATCTTCCCGTTGTCTCGTCCTGTGTTGTCTGTTGGTCATCCATTCTTCGTTAGAGCCGCCATTCAACACGTTGTCGATCGATTTGTCCACACAGTCGTGATCCAATTCCACAAATAAGCCGCGATCAAATGGTGTTTTGTCGTTGGTCGAAAGGTATCGCTTTTCCCTAACATACGAACCAATAATCATTATATATATATATATATATATATATATATGTATATATATATATATATATATATATATATATATATATGTATATATATATATATATATATATATATATATATATATGTATATATATATATAATATATATATATATATAGATATCGTCGATCATATCATATAAAAAAACTATAAATTACATTACATAGTAATAATTGTCAAAAAAAAATTATATATATATAATTTAATTAATTAAATATTAAAAAAAAAATCTGAAGGAGAAATCGAAATACCTGGATTCCAAGACATTAGTACCGATGACTTACACATACTAGGAAGACGTGGGCAAGGAAGGAATTATTACCGAATAAGCTTTGAGGACAAAGCTTTTCGAAGAGGAAGGCAATGATATGAATATAATTCATAACAAAATAAAATAAATATAAATAATATAAATGATAAATAATCAAATAATGATTATGTTAATTAGTCATCAAGTTAAGTGAAAATGCATGTCTAAAAGACATGCTAGATCGTGAAGGGACACCTTCCTAGTATATATGCGGGTCCTCATTGTAACATTCTACATCACTTGTACATTTTTAAATATAATAAATTATTATTACAGAATACATCTTGTGTATTTAACATTTAAAGTCAACAATCTACAGTTTTGTTGCTTCACAACACTGCATTTGTACTGCAACTCCCTCTCATCTATTGTGGCTGCTATTGCAACATCTACAACTGAAAAGCATCCAAAATATTGAATCAACGATGATCAGTATGATGCATGTGTCTCCCGAGTCTCTAATTGTTACTAGCATCTACACTGTCACTGAAGGATCTGCGTTGTCGCTAACTCTGCACTGTGCCAACTACATTGCTACCAACTCTGCCCTGCGCTCCCTAGCATCTGGCTGCTACTAGTCTCTGCAACTGTCACTCTGCCATCTAACTGCATCAACTATCACTGATTCATCCTGCTACTGAATATTGTGGGCCTTCGTAGTAAGGTATTGATCCAAGAGGTGGACTCCTCAAGGATCCTACCCATCTATAGCACCCTAGGGCTACAACACCAAATCACCCCGCCTCATTCCTGGAGGTATGTCGGTGATCATAGCCAAGTCTTCCTCCAACCTGGAGGATAGCCTATCGATCTTAGCATGTGTTGCAACCTGGTCATGCTTCTCCTCTTTGTCCTTCTTTCTGAGAGGCACTGGGTACTGTAGTGACCGAGTTCACCACACCTAAAGAAATTGACCTTCGACAGGTCCTTCTTCCGTTGCTCCCCCTGTCCTTGACTAGAACCCTAAGATGCAAGGGCCACATTCTATTCCTCCTTCACTTGCTTCGATTTGTTGTTGTTGCCACTGATGGAGCTCTTTCGAAGAGCTTGTTGGAATTTCGAAGTCTAACTGTTAGAAATCCTTCTTGTACTTTCTGATTTATTTTTGCCTACTTGTTCTGTTTAATTAACAAGTTATTTACCATGTAAATACTGAAAATAAATACAAGTACATGCTCAACACATTACAGATCATCAACTGAAGGAAAAAACAAGCACACAAGTGACACCGTTGTTTTTAGACTAATGTCCCCAGAAAAGCCCAATGCGGGAAAACCGGTGCAGCTATCTGAGAGTTTTATTATTAAGCAGTTTCAGAATACAATCTGGGTGCCAAAAATGGCTCACCCAACAGAGAATTCCCTTGGCAGTAGTACCTCTCAGTCGAAGATAGATATCAGCCCCAATCTGCCCCACGAAATCTCCCAGCGTCAACCTCTAGGGTCTGCATCAGCCTCTCTGGCCCAGCATCTGCCCAGCGTCAGCCTCTCTGGGCTCTGTGTCTCCCACGTTGGCCCTCCTCAGGCTCTGCGCAGCTCCTGGCTGCCTCTGCGTGGCCTCTGGCTACTTCTGTATGGCCTCTAGCTGGCTCTGCGCCAACCCTCTCCCAGCTTTTGCGCTAATGTTCCCAGTACTATCTCTGCCTCTCTGCTACTGCATTCACTACCCCTCAGCTACAACTCTGATCACTCCTTCGATTTCCTCAACAAGCCCTGCCCCAGAAAATCGAATTCTTGATCAACTCGATGTGTTCTCCAAGTGACCCTCAAGCCTCCTCTTATACTTTTCTCGTTGACAATTCAACGGCCGAGATTAAGTCCCTAATCAACGGCTAAGATTAACTCTGGCTTGATCCATGACTTTTGGACCCTTCTAACACAGTTTTATATTAATTCACATTAATATTTTATTTTCCCTAAGTTTAGACTTAAGGACTCCATTAAAAATATTAATTATTTTAATATCTTCTAAATTGTTTAGAATTTGCCCAAACCATTTATGGGTATTGGAGACCTCATGTGCTTTAGCCTCTCCACCAATTCTCGTGGCTAGAGCACATCCAATGCTACCCCAAATCAACAGAGCTCGCCTCAATTCCTCCTGCTACAAGTCAGCCCACATCCTATCCCAATCTAGTAGCTTGTCTATGCCCAATATGCTTTGGACAAAGACTTGCCATTCCTCAGAGACACTGTTGAGTGCCACTCTCACAAGCGCTATGGGTTGAGACGATACTCTAACAGCCGACAACTTGTCTCAGACCTCTTGAATCCTGGAGAGGAAGAGGTCCATGCCTTCCCCCTTCTACATCCGAATGAGCCTCAGCTTCTCCTTGAGGTATAACTTTCGTTGCTCGTTAGTACCCTAATTCAACGTGACGAGAGCTGGGATCATGTTGAAGGAGAGGGACCGATAAGGAATAATTTCCCTGTAAGCCCTGAATAGCATCCAAGACAATTTCAACTCTAGAGTCATTCCCTACATCCCAACAAAGGCCCCCAAATAACCAATGTTTGTTCCTCATCAGCTGCACCAAATGAAAGAAGAGGTTGGTGCCATTTTCGCGCCATCTTTGATCCAGACTTCAAAATCGATATAATCCGAGTACTTGCCTCTGATGATCTGTGAACAAATGCCCCTGCCAGTTAGTCCTCTCCATAAACTCTTACATATTAAAGCCCTGTTGAAAGAAAGTGTGTCCAAGATCCCCTAGCCCCCCTCATCGACAGCTTTAGCAATATGGGACAAGCGAACCAGATGAATTTTCGCAAATTGTTTATGATCGGTCCACAAGAATCTGCCCAGGCTAGCATTTATCGTGTGAACGATTTCCATTGGCAACATATATAAATGCATCCAATAGACAGTGTTACCCGACAGTGTTACCCACCTAAGCCAGCCATTTCTCCACCACCTAAGCCAGCCATGTGGTCCCTCTACCATCTGCCATGATCGTATGTTTGAAGGTGGGCCACCCAAATCTAAAGGTACGCCTTGTCATTTTGAAATTGAGTCTTGTAGTTTGCTTATCATGGACACTTCTTGGCATGGATTAATGGGGGGATTCGGCGGAAAGGATGGGTTAGGCTTGTGCTTTTGTCTCCTAGACCCCTTTTAAGAATTAACCTTGGATTCTAGTCCCGTGGGATCTCTTTTACTAACCATTTGGTTTCAAGGATGGTATTTCATGGGAAACCCCGATTTTGGTTGTGTGGTCCAGCTCCCTTATCCGCTCATATGACCCACTTTCCATTCATTATTACCCCATCCATCATTTTTCCCGCCTGGGTCCACATAGGGTTAGTTTGCCCCTTCCCCTTGCCCACACCTTGGGTCATGGCTTGGAATGAAGCCCAGAGGTTGATGCAGCTAAAAAGGAAGTTAAAAGTATATAAGGCCACATTCAACAGGAAAAGTACCACAAAATGCAAAATATGGTAGGGACAAAAACATTTTAGCACGTGGGCAAAAGCCAATACATGAGCTCTACACCATTATCATGGCCATCACCCCAGTTCCTACAGGTTCTATGGGCCTTTTTCATCATATAGGAACCCATGATTGTCCCAACCCCTGGTGGGCGATGAATCACTCCATCTTAAAAAGGGGATTCCACTGCTACATCTTACACATCATGCTCTAACCCCTCGATCCCCAAGCAGTTAATCAAAGAAAATCACAAAAAGTCAAAAGGCATAAAGGAAGAGTGGGAAAATCAAGGTCGAGGCACCTCATGTACCATGATTGCTCCCTCCTATACATTATAAACCCAAGTGTGGGCTTCCCTCTTATTAGCTACCCTTGCACCCCGACATGTGACCCAGGGCCACCCCTTTTCATCCCCTACTTCCTTCACCATATCTATCACATGCCACCACCTTTTGAAGGATGTACCTAGAATATTGTCCCCTTTAGAAATAGAAACCACCAAATAGGGTGCTTGGTTAACCCATTTGGAGTTTAGGAGACACTGGCACATCCCAAAGCCCATTATGGAAGGGCAGGCCATTATGAAGTCCCCACCTATGGTCCATGATTAGGTAAGCTCATTTACTTGATTTCTCTAATGACTAATTGTACTAAAAGGCTAGGGGACGCATTGGATCTTATGCAGGATTGTAGATGGTTTCCATTTGGGGATTTGGTCTCCCTATACGGGGTCCTAATCCTCTAGAGGGCTACATTGGCACAGGTAGGGTGAGCATTGACAGCCATGGGCCTCCACAGCAACAAATTGCACTTCATGGATCCCCACAGCCATTCAAAGATTATTGGACGAGAAGAATGCACTTGACCCATCATGCCCAGTAGGCGCCAGATCTACACCATACACTTGGAAAATGATCCAGGACTTCCACGATGATGTGCCATCACCTACACCGTCATCATAGCCCTTGAAGGCAGCCTACAGGAATATTCGACTTGTCTAAAGACCTGTGAGCACACTTGTGTGCCCCCAAATGTCATTTGGAGCACCACATGTTATTACAAGGGGCCACCCCCTTGCCCACTGCTTTTGAGGGCCCTTCTCTTCACTGTGGCACCCATGGACCTCATTAGGCCTCTTAGAGGGCCCTATGACATGCATAGTTTATTATTTTACCTATTGAGAGACTTAACTTTTCATTTATGAGCTGGTTTGGTGGGCTTGTCACCAAAAGTTGTATTATTAGCACATTATTTTATTTTTGGGGTTTATGTAGACCAAGGAGGCTAATTCGAACTCCCAAGATGTGTATAAATACAAGTGAGGTGAGATCATTTCTCATCGTCACTTTGGATTAGATCTCCCTCTTCTTTAGAGAATTTCGCACTTTTTCTGGAGGATGAATTGAAGCTTTTATGGATGAATTTTGACGTATGGTTGTTGGTCTATCTTCTCTTGGAGCTTCTCTATTGTCATTTGTGAATGGTTGGATATACTCTATTGCATGTAAGTACAAACTATTGATATTATTCTTGTTACTTTTTTGTCATATAGCTAGATTGTGATTTTCGTTGTTTTAGGGCTAATTGTTGCATGCATTTATTGCTTAATATTGTGCAATTGTCTCTATTATAACGTTCTCTCCATGTATGGGCCATGTAGTGTGAGTGAAATCTCCAAGGGGTAAATTTGACCTTGATAAGCCATTCCCCTTGTGCATTTGAAGTATAAAAGATGCAAGATTGCTTTCACTTGACCTAGAGGGTTTGTGAAGTAATTTTGAGGCCTCTTTGATTCGCCACCAAGAAATCTTACACATAATCAAGATAAACTCCATTCTCCCCAGGATTAAGGCACTGATCTACAATCTGCAATCCAGCATAAGATTACACTTCATGGATCCCCAAAACCATTCAGAGATTGCTCGTGGTTCACTTATTGGACGAGGAGGATGCATCTGACCCATCATACCCAGTTGGCCCTAGAGCTACGCCATACACTTGGCAAATGATCCAAGACTCGTACAATGATGTGGCATCACCTACATTATCACCCTAGCCCTTGCAGACAACGTAAGGGCATCTTCAATTTGTTTGGAGACCCATGAGGACACTTGTGTGCCCCCACATGTCATTTGAAGCACACCATAGTTTATCACAAGGGGCCAACATGTCCAAAGTTTTTTAGGGTCCTATTCTTCATTGTGGCACCCATGGACACATTAGGCCTCTTAGAGGGCCCTACAACATGCATAGATTATTATTTGACCTCTTGAGAGGCTTACTTCTCATTTATGAGCTAGTTTGGTGGGCTTGTCACCAAAAGTTGTATTATTTGCACATTATTTTATTTTTGGGGCTTATGTAGACGAAGGAGGCTAATTCGAACTCCTAAGTTGTGTATAAATGGGAGTGATATGAGTTCAATTCTCATCATCACTTTGGATTGGATCTCTCTCTTCTCTAGAGAATTTCGCACTTTTTTCTGGAGGATGAATTGGAGCTTTTATGGATGAATTTTGATATATGGTTGTTGGTCTATCTTCTCTTGGAGCTTCTCTATTGTCATTTGTGAATGGTTGGATATGCTCTACTACATGTAAGTGCAAAATTTTGATGTTATTCTTGTTAACTTTTTTCATATGTGCTGGATTGAGATTTTCGTTGTTTTAGGGCTAATTGTTGCATGCAAATTATTGCTTAATATTGTGGAATTTTCTCTATTAAAATGTTCTCTCCCTGTATGGGCCATGGAGTATGAGCGAAACTCCTAGGGGTAAAATTTGACCTTCATAAGCCATTCCTCTTGTGCATTTGAAGTATAAAAGCTACAAGATTGCTTTCACTTGACCTAGAGGGTTTGTGAAGTAATTTTGAGGTCTCTTTGATTGGAAACCAAGAAATATAACACATGATCAATTTGGACTCCATTCTCCCAAGGATTAAGGCACTAATCTACCAAGGGTAGTCACCAAAACTCTTATTCTTTCACCTTCTCCCAAGTCTAGCCACATTGGGGTGCCTAGGTCATCAATTTCCCAACAATCTAGGCACTATAAAAATCCGATCTCCTAGGGTCCCCTGGATTGGCATTTCCTCTAGCCCTCCTCCAAATTTGAAGACACTCCAACGGTGGAGTTGGGAAAATAGCCAAGCCCTAGCTCCGGGACCAAAACCTGCCCTGCCATCCCCAAGGCTAGCACTTCCCAAGGTCAAACCAACATCTTTGAGTAATTATATTTTCTTTGATCCTCTCTCCACCTTGTCTAAGGTAAGAATATCATTGGTTTCTACATTCCTCCCTCGTACCCTACACTGGATCCACTTGGCTCTGTGTGGTCCCACTCCTTTGAAAGACCATTCTTCAAGAACCATCCGAGATTCCAATTCTAACAAGGATTTAAGGATTGGGAAACTCCTCCACACGTCTTATCCCATAAAACTAACCCTCAAATCCTCTCTTCCTTTCCCTAGATCACCTAGTACCTTGCTTACAAAGCAAGCAATCTTTATCCTTCAAATTCTGGGAAAGGGTTATTCGGGTCACTCACATCCATTGACTTATCCTTCATTAGTGACTCCCCACATACCAGGTCTCCTCCCATCGATGAAAGTTCGTAAATAAAAGGGAGCCTTAGCTGAGTTGACAGTGGGCTAAGACTCCATTTGTTGCCCATGGCCTAGCATTTGCCCTTTAGGGTGTTGATTTTTGTAGCTTGGGAGATACACCAAGCCCCAGGGTTCAAGGTTTGAAGGGCAAAGCACCACAAGGGTCACTTGTGGGCTTGGAACCAAGGATGGGGTTTTGCATCCAATTGTGTTTGGGGAAATTTTGGAAGCACATTTCTACATGTGATGGCATGAGACGATAGAGGGCGGAAAGGAGAATCCAATGCTTCGAGAATCGTCGAATTCCGAGTTGTAGAAGTGGAGAAATGAATTTTTGAAGTTGACAAATAATTATTGGTATTCAAGTAATGTAGGCTTGAAGTAAAATTGTCCAATAGATGTGTCTCTTCATCAATTCATGGAGTTCATTTATCATCATCACTTTGGATTGGATCTCTCTCTTCTTTAGAGAATTTCACACTTTTTTTCTGGGGGATGAATTGGAGCCTTTATGGATGAATTTTGATGTATGGTTGTTGGTCTATGTTCTCTTAGAGCTTCTCTATTGTCATTTGTGAATGGTTGGATATACTCTACTACATCTAAGTGAGAAATTTCGATGTTATTCTTGTTAACTTTTGTCATTTACATTGGATTGGGATTCTCGTTGCTTTAGAGCTAATTGCTGCATGCAAATTATTGCTTAATATTGTGGAATTTTCTCTATTATAACGTTCTCTCCATGTATGGGCCATGTAGTATGAGCGAAATCTCCTAGGGGTAAAATTTGACCTTAATAAGCCATTCCTCTTGTGCATTTGAAGTATAAAAGCTACAAGATTGCGTTCACTTGACCTAGAGGGTTTGTGAAGTAATTTTGAGGCCTCCTTGATTGGAAACCAAGAAATCTTACACATAATCAATATGGACTCCATTCTCCCAAGGATTAAGGCACTGATCTACCAAGGGTGGTCACTGTCGTCGCACAGATTGTCACGACAACGCTCAGACCGGGGGCTGTCACCCTGATCCCCGATCTCTCCGTTTAAGCCGTCTCCCGCGGCTAAGGGGGGTAGACCCTATGGGACAAAGGACGACCAACTATTGACCAGTTGGGTTGGGAGACACAGCAAGGCAATTTAGCCCCTGATTGATTTTAGAAATTAATGGACCAGTGCATTATGGAGTTAATGATTAAATGATTATTTATTAGATGTTGCAGTAATATGAACTTTGTAAAACAATCATTTATCATCAAATAACCCAAGCAATGCAAGATATTCGATAAATGCACAATGCTTTAACAATGTTCCAGCAATTAAACTTCAAAAAAAATCAAATGCTTTAAATGGCCATAAAATTTAAATGTTGATCAGTTACCACTTTCATATAGCTAACTTTAAATAAACGTTTGACTGCATTTAACAATAGATAAATGGAACATAGATACCACAAAAGACACCAAAAATGAAATTCTAATTTTCCGTTAAGCTTTTCCAAAATTTTTAATTTTTATATATTTTTATATTTTTAAATAAAACAAAACTAGACTAAGCAAAAACTAAAGTAAATGAAACTTAAAATTATTAACACTAAACTAAACTAAATAAAAAAAGAAATAAACTAAAAGTAAAACCTAACTTAAAAATCAAATATTAAACTAATCTAAATCTAAAATTTAATTCTAAATAAAAAAATTCTTTATGCCATTTTTAATTTTTTTAATTTTTATGATTTTTTTTAATATTGTTTTTAAAATTAAACCTAAATTTAAAGAAATCTAAATCTAAAACTAAAACTAAGATTTAATAAATCTAAAACTAAAATGAACTAAAGATTAAATCCTAATTAAATGAAAGTGAAATTTAACAAAACTAATAAAATTTTAGCATCTAAACTACATTCAAAATAAAATCAAATCTAAACTTATGCACCTAATCTAAACAACAAAATAATTCTAAGCTATAGAAAAAGTAAGATGAAATCTAATTAAACTTAAAATCTAAAACTAAAAATTTAGTTATAAAATCTAAACTAAATGAAACTCAGTAAAAAAAAGAAATACCTACGTTAACCTACGCATATAAAGAAAAACGAAAAATTTTTTAATTTTTTTTTATTGCTCTTGGTGCAGGTGACGACAAAGAAGAAATACGCAGGTTGGAGATCGAGACATCGGCAAAGTGAATGGGGTTGAGCAACACACAACGTTTCAATGAAAACGAGCAGAGAAAGGACAGCAATGGAACTGTGAATGAGACAGTAGGGAAAGAATGAAATTGCAGGTGCAGAGATTTGGCGGACGAATGAGCTGAATGGAGCAGCGCAGAGGAGAAAGGGAGCTGGCAAGGATTTGAGAGGCTGTGTGGGAATGCTAGGCAGCAGAATGCATTTTATTTTTGTGGGGTTGGAGCTGAGGGGAGCAACGCAAGTGGAATGGGTGCAGGTAATGCGATTCTGGAAGGTTTTGCAACGTGGGATGGCAGAAACGCAGGAGTTCGCTGCGGATAAGGCGAATGGCGAGCAGAGAAAGGAACACGGGTCGCTGAGGGATATGCGTGGAGCTGAAAACGCAGAAATGGCAGCGTTGTAAATCTAATGATGGCGAGAAGAGAGGCAACAGTTCTGAAGGAGCTGAGCAGAAAGATAGCAGCGTGAAGTCTGAGGGTTTTTTGCAGGCTCAAGGCAGCACATAAAAAAAATTTCGAAAAAAAATTCCTGCGAATAGTGAAACCCCAAATAGCAGACAAATGGATTGGAAAACATTTTTAAAATTTATCAAGGCTCTTAAAATTTTGAATCAGCTGCTTCAAATTGTCTGATGAAAACCCCGCACAATTTTCCAGATATGAAGTAAATATTCCTACCAGAATTGAAACTGAGGCCAAATCTTACCCTCCAGGGTCTAGATCTGGCTTTAGATAAAATGTTTTCTTCCGACCAATGACCTGCAGAAACCGAAAACCCAGAAATAAAATGTGCAAGGAAGAAACCTAAAATCCTAACAACAAAAAAAAACAGCTAATCAATTACAGTAATTACAAATTAAAGGCTCTACATGGCCAGATTTATCGTTATGCCATAGAAATATTTTCAGAATTTTAAACTTAATGTGAGATGCTTCAGAAAACCCTTCATGCATTCATAAGAAAAATTTCAAATAATAAGTCCGGGATTAAAAACTGGCTAGGCTATTTCAGGAAACGCAATCCGAGAGTTGGTTGGTTCAGCCGAGAACTTCCCCTAACTCCCGGTAAACTTAAAATTAAGGATATACTGCACAGCGTAAATCAACCATTAACATAGAGCAAGAAAACAACAGTGAAATTCAGATCAAATGGCGATACCTGCCATTATATTTCAAAAATTAAACTTTCATTCAAACCCCAGAGATCAGACAAGATACCTGTGCCTAAATCAATCTTCATCAAGCTATTATCAATGGCTGAAAATAAAATTATGCAGAAAAATAAAACATCTTACAGCATTTCCAGAAAAGTAACACCAGCAAGATTTTCAACCCCAAAGTCTTTCTTTACTGCACAAAAAATGACTACAAGAGAGCTTTCTTTAGCACCAAACTCTAAGATCGAATCTGAAATGACCCCTGACACTCTATTTAAAGAAAAATTTCTCCAACGGCTAGTTCAAGTGATCCATGTCAAAATGATCTCGACCGTCGATGAGGATCAAAATATCTTTTAATCTCATCCGTCAAAATTTTAAATGCATTTTAATATAACTAAAAATTAAACCTTGCATTTATTTCCTCAAAACTTTGATTTATTATTATTTTATTATTTTATTTTATTTTTCAAATTTATTTATTTTTAATTTTTATTATTTTTTAATTTGTTTAATTTGTTTAATTTTTTTAATTTTTTATTATTATTTATTTATTATTTATATATCTTTTATTATTTTTATTTTTTTATTTTTTTTATTATTGGATCCTCTAACCTAGCCTTTGGAAAAATCACCTAAGACCTAGGACTTAGGACTTATGAGGGGATAAAACATTTTCTAACCCTCAAGTCACTTTACATCGTGACTTTTACAATTTTACATCTCAAGAAGGAAAACCCATTTGACATAGACCCTCATAAACCACCCAGTTCTGCGACACAAATATAATCTAGCAGATCAAGCAATTTGTAATAACCTAACCAAATGGTTAGAATTATTTCCAAATTACTTTTACATAAACTCGACCTAGCACACTAGGATTCCCCTAAGATTCTAATGACAAAAACCATTCCAGCTTTGGGGTTAGGCTGAAGGAAAACGCTACCAATCATGGATCGGTGAAACAAAAAACCTTCCGAAACGTAGACTATCACTAGAAAATTAGGTTTGCTAGGCAATTTACATACATGACTTAGATCTGCTAAGATCATTTACAATTTACACATGCAGACTGGGTTTACAACATAACATGATCGAGCTGATGATGATAGTCGAATGGCACGGACACGTCGATCAAGCGCTATCCCTTTTGTGAAAAAGGGGGTGTACTATTATGGGTAGTTGACATGTAGTGGTCAACAGTCACCAAAACTCTTATTCTTTCACCTTCTCCCAAGTCTAGCCACATTGGGGTGCCTAGGGCATCAATTTCTCGACAAGCTAGGCACTAAAAAAAATCGATCTCCTAGGGTCCCCTGCGTTGGCCTTTCCTCTAACCCTCCAAATTTGAAGACATTCCGACGGTGGAGTTGGGAAAAAAGCCAAGCCCTAGCTCCGGGGCCAAAAACCTGCCCTGCCATCCCCAAGGCTATCACTTCCCAAGGTCAAACCAATATCTTTGAGTAATTATATTTTCTTTGATCCTCTCTCCACCTTGTCTAGGGTAAAAATATCATTAGGTGCTACATTCCTCCCTGATACCCTGCACTGGATCCACTTGGCTCTGTGTGGTCCCACTCCTTTGAAAGACCATTCTTCAAGAACCATCTGGGATACCAATTCTAACAAGGATTTTAGGGATTGGGAGACTCCTCCACACGTCTCATCCCATAAAACTAACCCTCAAATCCTCTCTTCCTTTCCCTAGATTACCTAGTACCTTGCTTACAAAGCAAGCAATCTTTATCCTTCAAATTCTGGAAAAGGGTTATTCGGGTCACTCACATCCATTGACTTATCCTTCATTAGTGACTCCACACATACCAGGTCTCTTCCCATCAGTGAAAGTTCATAAATAAAAGGGAACCTTAGCTGCGCTGACAGTGAGCTAAGACTCCATTTGTTGCCCCTGGCCTAGCATTTTCCCTTTATGGTGTTGATTTGTGTAGTTTGGGAGATACTCAAAGCCCTAGGGTTCAGGGTTTGGAGGGCAAAGCAACACAAGGGTCACTTGTGGGCTTGGAACCCAAGGATGGGGTTTTGCACCCAATTGTGTTTGGGGCAATTTTGGAAGCACATTTCTACATGTGATGACATGAGACGATAGAGGGCAGAAAGGAGAATCTAACGCTTCGAGAATCGTCGAATTCCGAGTTGTGGAAGTGGAGAAATGAATTTTTGAAATTGACAAATAATTATTGGTATTCAAGTCATGTAGGCTTGAAGTAAAATTGTCCAATAGATGTGTCTCTTCATTAATTTGTGGAGACCCTTTATTGGTGTATAAATAAAGGGTGAATTGGAGTCATTAATGCATCCATCTTGTGCAATGTTGCCTCTAGACAAAGATTCATTGGAGAGGAAGAACTCTAGCCCTAGCCGTAGCAAAGGAGGATACAAGACAGCGAGTATAGGAGGTCTATTTTTGGGCCGAAACAGGGTCTAAGGTTGTTGTCTCAATTAACGAAGAGGCTTGCTGTTAGGCCGAGCCCTTGAAGGGCAAAACGTTGTTGTTTAGAGGATTGTTTGGGCATTGTTTTGAGGTCGGTTGCTACAAGAGGGTTGTTGTGCTAGGGCGCAAGCCATAGCACTATAGGAGGGCTTTTGTAGGAGGTGATCAAGGGTTGACACCTATCCCAAGTTGCAGCATAGCTAAGGAGGGGTTCTACTAAGGTGTGTCGCAACCCTTAAAGGAACTATTTACTGACTGTTGGGTGGATTTAGGGTTGCAGCAAGTGCCCTAACTAGGACTGTCACAAACAGCGAAGTGCAAACATATTTACAGTAGTGTTTTGGAGGAGCGTTGGGTCATGCATTGACCAGTTTGGATCAGTTTGATTGTGCAGCTTGTTGGTGCTTTGTGGAGGACTTTTCGAGGAGGTGAAGAGTCCATCTTAGGAGCAGAACCAGCAGTGAAGTATTGGGTCCCATTGGTCTGGTGGAGGGCAGCGTGTTGGCTACCCAAAATAGCCCTAGACTAGCAGTCTTGAAATGATAAATATAGTTGAAGGTTGGGTGAAGTTTGCAGCCTTATGAGTAGCTCTTTGATGGACAAAAGAGGCTACTAGAAGGCAGATTGGAGCTCAAGAAAGTTGCAAGCAGGTCTCCAGTATGAGGACAGGTTGGAGGGGTTGTCCTACTATAGTCCTTGGAAGGAAAGGATCAAGTTGGTCTTGCAGGTCAACAGGATCTGGGAGTTCGCTGAGAAAGGGATCAAGAAGCCAATTAACGCTAAGGAGCTGGAAATATATGAAGATTTGGATGCAAGGGCGAGATTGATCATCCTAGATGGTGTGAAGGATGCCCTAATACCTCTTTTGTCTAGGAAGAACAATGCACATGAGATGTGGATGGCTCTTCAGAATTTGTTCCAGAATAAGAACAAGAATCGGGTATTGGTATTGGAGGATAAGTTGAAGTCCACCAAGATGATAAAGCGTGAAAGCGTGAGCTCGTATCTGACGATATTGTCTCAGGTCAAAGATGAGCTTGTTACCATCGGTGTGACTATCTCAGATGGAGATATGGTAAGGATTTCCTTGAAAGGGTTCACCAAGGAATGGAAGCCCTTCATCAAAGGGATCGTTGCCAGGGAGAAGTTGCCAGACTGGGATATGCTGTGGGATGACTTCATTTAGGAAGAATTGCGAGATGAAGATCTTCATCCAAAAAGAAGTCTTTCGATGATGATGTGGCACTCGCAATGCAAATGAAAGGTAAGCAAAAGAAGGACTTGAGTAAAGTCAAGTGTTTCAACTATGGCGAGATGGGTCATTATTCGTCAAGATGTCCGATGAAGAAGAAGGGAGATGACGAGAAGAGAAAAGAAAAGCAAGCCGTCAGTGTTGCCACTTCAGCTAAGATAGATGATCTCACCAGGAGATTGGAAGAGGAGGATTTTGCTATGATTTCTCATTTCTCGCAGGGTACTATCAATGAGGAGGGATGGTACGTGGACAGTGGTGCAACGAAGCATATGACAAGGTCACAAGAATTTTTTGAGACTCTAGCTGAATGGGACTCGAAGTTGCACATGGTGTTGGGTGAGAAGAGTCAGTTGGAGATCTGAGGATCAAAAGTTGTGCCACTCAGGATGGATACAGGACGTGTGATGTGGGTCCAGGATATACTGTTTGAACCAGGACTCAGATATAGTGTAATTTCCATCTCGATGATCAAGAGGAAGGGGTTTGAGGTCTTGTTCCAGGATGGGAAGGCAAGACTCAAGCCCAGAGGCTCTAAGTCCAATGTACTCAGAGTTAGAGTGCATGGTCTCTACAGGTTGACGGGCAAGCATGTGGATCATGGAAAGAAGCAGGTGGAGCGGGTGCAAGTTCCAGAGAAGCAGGAGCAGGGGCAGGTAAAGGCTTTAGAGGAGCAGGTACAGGTTCCCGAGAAGAAAGTACACCTTCCCTAGAAGAAGGTCCAAGTTCCAAAGACTCAGAGGGAGTCAAGTTCGAGTGGGAGCTTGCAGATTTAGAGGGAGACTCTTTAGTCCAAGAAGAGTGCGTGCGAGTGGGAGCTTACAGATTTAGAGGGAGACTCTTTAGTCCAAGAAGAGTGCGTGGTCAGTGGGGAGCAAGGGTGCTCCTACAGCTGCCAAGAAGGTATCATGGAGAGAGTGGAACATGTTACAGGATAAGAAGAAGAACCAGGATGCTTCCAGCAGTGACAATGACACTTTCGAGAAGGGCGTAGTTCACAGTAAAGGGATTGCTGCAATTGTGACCACCAGGAGTTGGGCAAGTGTTGTGAGTAGTGATGACGATGATGAAGTACTTCCTAGTCTTGGAAGTACCTCCCTCGCTAAGGGTCACTTGTGGGATTGGAACCCAAGCGCTCATTTTATTCCCGTAAGAGATACTTATGAAGTTGTTGACGTAGCTCAAGTATTTATAAATGAAATCATTAGATTTCATGGAGTTCCTAAGAAGATCATTTCAGATAGAGATCCACAATTCACTTCAAGATTTTGGACTTGCATGCAGTCATCCTTAGGAACTCAGTGAAATTTAAGTACAATTTATCATGCAGAGACTGATGGACAAACAGAAAGGGTGAACCAAGTAATAGAAGATATGTTGAGGATGTACATTATGGATCAGTAGACACACTGGGAAAAGTATTTTCCCTTGGTTGAATTTGCATACAATAACAATTACCACAGTTCAATTGGAATGCCTCCATTTCAACCATTATACGATAGACCTTGCAGTGCAGTGTTAAGTTAGGACAAGTTAGAGGACCGAGTGATAGTGGGGCTAGAATTAATTCAAGAGATGGAAGAAAAGGTAAAAAAATCAGACAACGGTTAAAGGAGGCACAAGATAGACAGAAAATATATATTGATACTCACAGGACAGATAGGAATTATGTAGTAGAGGATCGGGATTTTATCCGCATTAAACCAAACAAAAGCACCATCCAGTTTGGAAAAATAACGAAATTCTGGCCCTGATTCATTGGGCCATTCAAAATTTGGAAAAAAGTTGGACCTGACACCTGTCGTCTTGCACTGCTACCCCACTTGCATAAAGTTCATAATGTTTTTCATGTATCTGTACTAAGACATTTTATAGTTGACCAATCACATAACCTTCAATGGAAGGAACTGCAAGTGTCAGATGAGGGAACCATTTCAGTCAAACTATTACGTATACTCAAACATGGGGTTTGATAGCTTAAGAACTGCCTAGTAGACCAAGTTAAAGTCCAGTGGGACAAGTATAGTCCTAAAGTGGCTACCTGGGAAGACATAGTGGCCATATGCTAGTAATAACCCAACTTGTATTGATTTTGAAGCACTTAAAACTTTATTTTGTATATCTTTACTTTATTTTGTCCAGATACCTAAGACTATCGTTTTGAACTATTACACGTGAGAATGATTTTAAATTATTTGCTTAACATCGTTGGTACGTGGATATCAATATGAAATAAGTTATTTGCTTAACATTGTTGGTACATGGATGCCAATATGAAATATGTTATTTGCTTAACATTGCTGGCACATTATACTCATATGAATTATGAATTATATTATGCATGTTATGTCTATAATTTTTTTCTCTTCTTTTCAAAATGAATGATGCGCTGGAAATAAAAGAAAAACTACACTTAGCTACTTAATGTGAAAATGAACGTATAGATATAGTAACCAGACATAGCTAAATATGTTATATGAACTCAAAGGTCAAAATCATAAATGGCAACATATTTGGAACTCATAAAAATGGTTTATCTAAATACAATTGATACATATGTTATAATGTGTGGACAAGTGTTTACATTGTAGATAGTATCGTTACCAAACCGACCACATGATGACAAAAACTACAAGAACAATAGAGGCTCAATGAGATTCCCTGATAGGGTGTTGAACCTGGTCCTACTAGGATGGGTGGAGGTGTTTCCCACCGTTTATTCTCCAAAACCGGGAGTCATGGGAAAACTGTGCGGGTCACGCTCTCCTAGATGTGTGATGATGATTACCGGATGCCTACTGGGAAATCAAGTCGATATAGTCAACGTTGTCACCCTTGAGGTCTATGAATGGATAGATCAGTGTCGTTGACGCCATGGCATATTCCTGTAGAGGACGGATAGGATAGGAGCCGAAGAGATTAGGAAGGATAAAATGATTCTAGAATAGCTTGGAAACCCGACTAGGGAAGGGCATGGCTTAACATTGCAAATCTATAAATGTTCAAAACACAAATTTTTTAAGCATCTTCACATTAAACGAAAATTCAATTATGGTACACAACCCTTATATGATTACACTAACTGCTAAAATAATTATTGATATATTATATAAACTTTAACATAGGGACAAAGTTTTCTGAAGGAGGGATGTATGTCATGACCCCCTCGAGTTATAGGGAACATAGAAATACTAACATGCATATGATAGCTACATATGCATGTATCACATGCATTGCACTAGTATGCGTACTAATCAATTATGGAAAATGTCCAAGAATAAGATAATGAATTAATTACTTAAGTGTTAAATAAAAACTAACATACTAGAATCTAAGGAATATATGTTGCGAAGTACTTATTATATATACCACCATCATAATATATATAATGAGTACATCATTAAACAATATATATATAAACAAGGGGATTTTATTAAGTAAAAGAAAATTATATATTATATATTGCATATCAAATGAAAGGAACTAACCATATAAGTTCTAAATTAAATATTAAAAGGTTATAATTTAATAAAATATTAAATTAATTCTTTAATAAAAGGAAAATTACTTAACTCCATTTATAGTCACTTAAAGGAGATATTAAGTGATGAGTGTCAATAAATAAGAACATGACCTCCTCTTTATACATGGTGAGAAGCCACGTAATGGACAGAGGTCAAGCAACCATACCTCATTATGGAAGTGGTGAGGGTTGAAGGGTGGTGACGTTTGGAATATAGAGGGAAGGAAGGAAGCAAATCAGAAGGGGGGAGAACACAGAGAAGGATTTTATTTTCTTAACTATGGGGATGTTTTAACTGTGGAGGATGTTTTATAGAGGGAATCTATGGAGAGAAATTTGGTAAATTGAGTAATTGTTCTTGGGGTTTTGGGCATAGGGGGCCAGAAGACCTCAAATACGAAGTCTTCTGGATCTGGGGAATGGATAGATTAATCCCCAGATAGGCTAGGAGGAAAAGTCGGTTTGGTAGCGGGAGCGGGAACAACAAATACCTTCAAACAAATAACCAGTTATTTTTCTGAATCCCAATTATTTGCATGGATGAGTAAATTGGAAATCTGTGTATCTTTTATGTCTTTTATGGAATGGTTGATGTAAATTATAAATTTAGGGCTTCATTTCTGGAAAAATGGTTAAACTATGGCTTTCATTCTGCTATTTTGATTGTCAAATTTTAGTGTCTAGTTATATTTAAAATTTAGGGCTCTTCATACTCATAGACTGTTCTCAGACCTTTACAATTATTAAATATGTCAAATTTATGAATTCTGGGTCTTACATGTATTGAAGCCACTGAGCGAGACATATAGCAAGGTATACTTTACACATAAAGATCAACAAACAATATCCAAGAACTAATGTACCACAGAAGAATCCGAATTTTTGCCATCGTTACAAGTATTACGCTGTCAAAATATCCTCGTAAGGAAATTCGATGTACAGAAGTTCCTATAGAATTATGATGTTGCTCCGAGACTAGAATCACAAAGCCATGTATGTGATGCTTCACTGTATGCGACGTCACAAACCTGAGCCTCCACACAAATTCCAAATGTGATGTTGGACGAATAAAGCGAACCTCAATATGTAATGCAAGTTATTTGATGAATGTAACGAGCCTCTCCAAACCATGACATATTTAATTGTGATCCATTATATAGAAGAAGATCCAAGTCACTATATATCAAGTCACAAAAAGGAGAGTTTGAGCTATTAAACCCTTGGGATGTGCACATAAAATATATGTCTAAGCCAAGGCGGTAATATACTTGTTTTGGGGCTTTATCACACATCATTTTCACAAGTATATTGAGTGTTATCCTGCAGATCCACATTAAATTATGGCTGTAACATAACAGATTTTCAATGGTATCAGGTTCATTTCAAATGAGTATTATCAATAAAACCTTGTAATTAGTTTCTAAATCATTTTTTCAAGATAATATCTTTCATGTGGAATTAAAGTTAACCATTCCCAGCCATTATAAGTTATATTTTATTGCTGGAATTATTTTTGGGCTTTTACCCAGTGGGGTTTGACCCCATAACCTCAACAGTAGAATTTCTAGCTTGCTGGAATTACCAAATTATTGCACGTTTAAGACTTAGGAATCGTCTAAAGTGATCAATATTTAATCTCCTGGCCTCCTCAGCTCTAGATCTTTGATCTAGAATGTTTACGCACTATTGGGTGGTTGTTTTGGGGGGCTACTACTACTGTTTTCGAGAAGTCTACAGTCATAGGTTAGCAAGTAATTTAACAAAAGAACCCTTCTAACCACAGGTACAAACCAAGGAACACTCAATTTGTTAGTTTATTAATTGTACACTCACCTAAGTTATTTACATGTTATATATCTTTATATTTGAGTGCCTTGTATTGTTGGTTTACATTCATTTTTTGCATATACTACATCTTAAATCAGCATAATAACAAACAATTAATTCCTCTACTTCACATAAGACCCCATAGAAGGCACTTGATCATTCTCGATGTGAGTGAAGTTATCTCAAGGGAAACCTCCCATAGCTTTTTAAAAAAGAATTGGACTTAAATGTTGAATTTTCTAATTCTATCTGTTACAAAATTAGTCAGTATTCTGCTGGTTTATTTCTTCTACTTGTAAATTCTGAACAAGTTATTTAAAACATATAAATAACGAAATAAACACAATACAATCTCAACATCTACAGATCATCAGCTGAAAGAAATCAAACACATAAGTGACACCGTTATTTTTGGACAAATGTCCCCAGAAAAACCCAATGGAGGAAAACGGTGCAGATATTCTGAGAGTATATTATTATGCAGTATTGCCTTGAGTACAACTGGGTGTCTAACCGGCTCACTCGACAAAGAAAAAATACACGGCAGCAATACCTCTCTATTCGGAAACAGGTATTCAAAAAACTTGTCCCACAAAACCTTCTCCACCGACTTTGAAGCTCTATGCTGACACTTCTGGCCTCTGCGTCAGCCTCCTGCTCCTTTGCGTCAGCCTCAAACCTCTCTGCGTCAGCCCTCTCAAGCAATGTGCAGCCTCTGGGACCCTCTGCGTCACTCCCTCTGCCTTCTGCGTGGATGACGCAGCCCCTCTGGGCTTTGCGCTGTCTCTGTTGGGCTCTGCATGGCCTGCTCTGGTTGCTGCTCTCGCTCTCTGCCTCTACGTTGGTCTCTTGGCACTGTCTCTGGCTCTCTGTCCAATACTCACTGCCCCTCACTATTGATCACTGATTCAACTTTTCTTAGCAACCCCACTCTAGCAAAATGAATGACGGATCACTCTAGTGTGTTCTCCAACTAACCCTCAAGCCTCCTCTTATACTTTTCTCGTTGGTCCTTCAACGGCCGAGATTAAATCTCTAATCAACGGCTAAAGATTAGATTTGGCATGATCCATGACTTTTGGAACCTTCTAACCCAGTTTTATATTAATACCCATTAATATTTTATTTTTCTTAAATTTAGACTTGACCTAGGAACTCCATTAAAAATATTAATTATTTTAATATCTCCCAAACCGGGTAAAATCTGCCCAAACCATCTCTGGGTCTTGGAGATCTCATGTGCTTTAACCTCTCCACCAATTTTCATGGCTAAAGCACATCCGATGCTACCCCAAATCAACATTAAAGAGTGGGGACTTGGGCCGAGGTGATAGTGGGCCCTGTTGCCCCAAAATCTAGCAAGTCTTGTGAGGGGAGCTCACAAGGCAAAAGCTAGACTAAGGGACAACAATAACGTGTGGTCTAATATCACCACAGCCACTAACTTGTGCCCTTTTGTGGACATTCACCTCTAGGGAGGCTTCCCTATAGTAGGTCACCTATGAGAGATATGTTAAGTCCAAGGGATAAGGTGACAAGAAAGGCATATAGAGGAAACTCTTCTTAAGGACAAGGCTCAACAAGCAAGATAAGGTAATTTGCATCCTCCAATGCAGCCTATTTAGGGGACAAATGATCTAGGGCTTGATGAATAGCAAACCTAATGGATCAACATAGAATCACAAGGCCAAGAAAAGGCTTCCAATCAATGAATACTAGCAAACAATGGATTTGAAGCCTTCAACAAGCCCCTAGTTGAATCCTAGGGAAAAACTATGGTTTTCTAGGGCAAGATTAACCTAGGGAAAAAGAATTTTTCTTTGAAATGGATGGATTAGCCACTAAAAGGGGTTGATTTAGAGGCAACCAACACTCTTCTCAATGTTGAATCCTTCCACTAGCAAACGACTTCAACACTAGCTAATTTCATCCTCTAGCCCTAGCTAGTAGCTTGACCTTAGGGTGCCAAAAATCATATTAGGATAGAAAAAATCAAATTTATGGTGAATTTTGTAGGCAATCAACAAAGTGACAATGTCAATGCCTAGTATATGGGATGATGGAGTCTATGGGACTGTAAAATATGCTAAGCCATGACAAGGAATAAGGGAATTGGAACGAACAAAGTTCGTTCTTCAAGTTAAATACTCCAGAAGACTTGGAATATGTAGATCTTCATTGAGATACAAGAATATATATTAAAAAGTCTGAATGATAATGATGATAGATTACAATTGAGGGTCCCGAAAATATACCCATGTAGGTACCCTTTCACAAATGGCCATATCCATAGAGACATGCCTTTTCATTACTAACTACTAGTTAATTAATCATTACTTATGATTATTATTGTTTACATTACTTGTATTATTATATTTTTATATGAATTATATTCATAACATTGCCTTCCTCTTCAAAAAGCTTTGTCCTCAAAGCTTGTTGATAAAAAAGGCTTGATCTCTTTTTCGGTTGCGAATGTCTTCTCGTCTCGGAAATGTCATCTTCGTTGATACAAGTTGATATGACCCTCTGAGTGATAAACAAAATTGTCGAACTGAGAAAGGATCTAACCATCCTAAATCAATCTTCTGTGGAATCTTTCGATTACTGGAAACTTGTGATGAATTGTTATCACTGGAGTGAGTTGTGTGCACTTCAGTATTCTTTGGAACAAAAGTTTGTTGTTTCTATTCTGAATGGTACAGATACGTAACTTGATTGGGTTGTCTACTCTCATCATTTGCATGTCAATAGGAAATTATTTTGGTTTGACTTTCCCTTATTAGGTGTGTGGCAATTTTTTGTTTTTCTTTTGGTACCGCAGTTGTTGAGTTAGGTACAAAATCTTCATTTGGAATTTCCATCATCTGAATTGCAACATGTGAGTGTATTTTTCTTTCAACTGACTTATCCTCTCTTGAGTTATGGTATTGACTAGTTCGGTATTTGTTTCTTTATCTTCAAATGGAGTTGTTATGACCGGCGACTTCGATATTTCATCTTGAATATAATGTTCTAACTTGTCTTTTAACGACTTCTTGTCCTTTTTAAGCTTCTTAATTTGCTTCAGTAGTTTTTCACCATGGTCTTTAAGCTGAGAAACATCATCATTTTTTTCAACAGTGATCTTGTCAACTTCTCCTTGCATATTTTGTAGTACTTTTTTACCTTATTGAAAAAATCCTTGTGATATATCTAGTATGTCTTCTGGTATTACTGAATCCGGCTTCACTGTAACATCTTGTAGCGTTATTTTTTTCTTTTTGTAAGAAAATGTCAAAAACTTCTTTGTATTCAGGATGAAGGAACCTAGGGTTGCCATCCAGGGTGATCCTAAAATAATGTCACCTTGATTGCTCCATAGGTTTTGAATTGAGAATTGTGATATGAATGTATAATCTCCAATGTTTAATTGTAAATTGGTTATTTCATATTTTTTGTGGTTATATTTCACTCGGGAATCACTAATTGGTTTGCGATTTTACGTTTTATGTATTTTTTATCTGCAACTGGCGAGATAGCAATAGTAACATCTTTTCCCGCAATATATCCTTTAATTAGAATAGAGGCATAGTTATAGGAAGTTTCTAAAAATATTTCGGCCTTCATTTCCGAACTAGATGCCATTTTGCTTGTCAAGCTGAACTTTCTTCAATTTCACCCTTCCTTTAATATTAATACCCTTCAACTATTGGAAAACTACGAATAACCCCTTTCAAAACTTGAACTTTCAATGACTTGAACTCCCTTTTTTTTTCTCTCTCCTTCCAAATACTTTGATAAATGATTAACTTGAAAACAAAAATAATATGTTCCTCCTTAATACTTTCAAAAGTACTCCTTTATGATCTTAGGAGTACAATAATTTATTTTATTTGACTTTATAAATAACTTCACAATTTCTTCCTTGGTAATCTTTTACCCTTATAAATATTTTTTTTATAAGTGCCTTACTCAATTTGATACTTTACAAAACACCTTTCTCTTCTGTTGCTTTTTTTTTGGTGTTTATATCTACTTGAACCCTTCAAACTTTTTTTATATATAATGTTAGTTACTTTTTTAATTATATTTCTCTTCTTTTTTTAATTCAACTTTTATACTTTATAAACTCCCTCCAGACTTTTTTTAACTTAATTAAATATATTTTGATTTTGTAAATATCTTCACGATTTTCCTTTTTTTCTAAATCTTTTTCTTGATCTTTCACTTGGATATATATTTTTTTATAATCCGATTGAAGGGTCAACGGTCACGACTATGGCGGATGGATTTGTTTGTAATGAACAGGTGCGTCCAAATTTGTACGGATGCAGTTATGAAATGAAATGATATTTTAAGGTCCATGAGACTAAAAATAGTCTATGAGACCATTAGTTCTTTGTTTTTCGCTTTTTGCAATTCAATCGTTTTCCGATTCAAATTGATGATGAGTTGGCCCAACCTTCCAACAATCCCCTTGCTAAAAAGACAATGCCAAAAAATGGATGCTAACATGTTCTCATAACTTTCTCCGATGTCTTTGAATGCATCACATTCCAAAATGAAATTTTTTTCCGATTCCACTGCCCAGACGTGCAAAATGTACACACCTGTTATTCCCAAGCTTGTTTAGGCCTTTTCCACCGCCCTGTTTCACACCGAAGTTGATGCGAGTTGATTCTTAATTGAGCAATAAGAACCTTTGCCCTCCACGAAATGCTAGCTCCAATGAACTCTTTTTGTTGTAGATCACACATAGGGTTGAATTCCTCAATGTAGTATTTCTTCTTTCTACCCAACTCTTTTCCCCATACCTTTTTACGAAACTTCCCCATAACAAACAACTTTAGCTCCTTGTTGTTTGTGGGACAGGCATTGAGGTAGATATTCCATTTTTGCATGCATGTGTAGTTTTGTTTCATCCATGTTTTCTTTCTTTCACTCATGTCTTCATTGAAGATAACATTAGGCCATCTACCTACTCTCATTTCCTCAATTCTTTTTAGATATCTTATGAGCAGCACCAAAGCAATTGCTTCGATCGGAGTTGCTCCTGTTTCACTCAACATTATCTCATAAGGTACTAAACTTTTTATTTGAACTTGCTCATGATCAAGCGTTTTTGGATTTTCTCAATGTGTTTCAATTTTGAGACGGGGGTGCTGCTAGCCCACAATTCACACCCATATAGCATCACTGGACAAACTAGGAGTCCAAAAAGCACTTTAATCGTTTTCCAATCCCATAACTTTGCCTCTCTACATCTGTTTTGAAGAGCATATAATGCTTTCCACCCTCCTAAAATTCTCTTCTTTCTGTAGTCCTCCCAATTGAGTTTGTTGTTGAAATCAATCCCGAGGTACATGTACTCATTTACTTCTTCAACAATGTTGTCTTCAAAGAAGAAAGTATGCTGGATCTGCTTCCTTTTATTAGAGAAAAACATTATTTTGGTCTTGCTAGTATTGACTTGCATCCCCACTGCTCTACAAAAATGCTTAAGGGCATATAAGTTCATTTGCAATCCATGGGCAGATTTAGAAATCAATACAATATCATCAGCATATAAAAGAAGCTTTATCACAAACTCCACAACCGAAGACCATCTCCACCTTGCAAATTTAGCCACTCTTCCAATTTTATCAATATATAAACCAAAAAGAGTGGGGGATAAAGGGCAACCTTGCTTGACTCCAATGTCATTTCTAAAGCTTTCTAAAATACCTGTTGAGGTTCTAATCTTGACTTTCACCTCTTCATAAAGTCTATGGATAGCAGCTCTATAATGCACAGGTATTTCAAATTCCTCCATTCTACACCACAACTTATCTCTAGGTGCTGTGTCAAATGCTTTTTTGAAGTCAACAAAGCAGCAAAATACTTCTTCTTTGTCCTCCCAAACCTTTTCAACAACCTAAAAACTCGTTTTTCCTCTTGCCCTCTTTTCTTTTACTTCTGCCCACTTAGTAATTATGTTTTCTACCATGTTGTTGAAAAGCTTTGCAAACAAAGGATTGATCATAATTGTTCTATAGTTGGATGGATTATTTATGTCTCCACTTTTAAAAAGGGGTATTGCTAGGCTAGTTGTCCAGTCTCTTGGGAATCCTTGTTGAATGATGTTGTTGAATATTTCCATGATGTGCGGGGCAAGAGCGTTCATTCCCCATTTTAGATACTCTGCTTGAAGTTCAACCAAGTCCTTTGCTTTTCCTATTTTCAGCTTCTTAATTCCCTTCTCCACCTCTTGTAACGTGAAGAACTTTAAAGTTGTGTTGATCCTGGGGGGGCTCCGCCTTAGATTCTTTCTCATAGAATTGTCTTGCATATTCAAACATTGATTCGCTGTAATATTATTTTCAATTTGCTTCTTCTTTGGTTGCAGTTCCTGCCAGAAAAGCTTTGGATTATTCTTACTTAAATATATGAACTCTACTCTCCTTGTTTGCATGAACTCATCTTTTTTCCTTTTTAGTATCTACTTATATAACTTTACATTCATCTTCTCCTTTCCTGCCTTTTTCAAGGTTCTCCTTGCCATTTTGCATTCCTCATCAAATCAAGCATTTACAGGAAAACAATTTGATTCTGATTTCCTATTTTTGCTCTTTTGCACTTCTCAAGTGCACTTTGAATTATATTTGTTAACTCATGACTATTGAAGCTTTTGAAACCAGTTTTCTCCTTCTGAACTAATCTCTCTAACATTGTCATGAAGATAGTACAATTTTCTTGTGTTAGAAGAATTTTGTCCCTTGATAGTGATTGTCGAGAGCATTGGGTTTTCCTCCTATGCTGCCTTTCTTCTAACCATGATAACCTTATATAAATTGGATTATGGTCTGATTTTAAGTCCCAAATATGCTCTCCAATATTAACTTCATCTACCTTTTCTCTCATGCTTTGTGAACACATCACATAATCAACGACACTTAACCCATTGTATGTGTTGCAAGTGAAGTTCCTAGACCTTTTCCATCTTTCTAGACCATTGCAAATAATTAAGTTGAAAGCCCCACATAGTGTAAGCAACTCCACTCCAAAATGATTGCTTACTTTGTCATCTTCTGAACACCTCACCCATTGGGGATTCTCCTCTTCAGTGAGCCAAATAGGATTGTTATCCTCTTTGCAACAAAGAATGCTAGCTTGATTATTTGTTGTTCTAGCATTGAAATCTCCTACTAAAATAACTTCTCCCTGTTGAGAGTACATGACAATATCTTGTTTTAAAACTGCATACGGATCCTTGCTGTCAAGCCCCTTATTTTTGTAAGTTTTTGAGACTTGAGGGGAAAAATAGCATGCTGCAATAGGTATGTGATTCTCATTCTCTGATAGTTTCAACCATAAATATTGTTTGTTGCATCTTCTTTAATTAACTGAATGTGACGACCTTTTTCTTTCTCTTAAACTAGTATTCCCCCATACCCTTTGCCATTTTCTGCTACCTTGTTCCAAATTGCCAACTTCAAATAATCATCAAACACAAGAGTTTTGCAACCATCGTGCTCATGAGTTTCTTTGAGACAAATTATGTCTCTACCTTCCACAATAGGCCCTAACCCAGGTCCCCTCCTCCAAGGGTAACCTCTACAATTCCAACAAACTAAACTTAGTTAGACATGGGTAGGATTTGACTGCTACGCAGTTTGGCACATAAGACTCAAATTTGAGTCTTCACCCCTTTTCATCCATGCTGCTCTTGTTGTTTTCGTCCCTATTATCGAATTCTTTGTTTTTTCTTTACTGCCAGCTTGCTGCCCTATTTTGCCTGGAGGTCTAAACACAGCAATAGCAGCTTTACCATTGTACAACCATGCCCTTTTCCCTTCATTTCTTGTTGTTCTAATTTTCTCCACTTCATCCCTTCTCTCATCTTGTTGTTTTTTGGTTAAATCTTCATCGAGGAAGAAGTGTGAGCCTTTCAAGAGTTTCTTTTTGCCCAAAAGCTGGTGTTTGTCTTGTACGCTTGCCATGGTGACTTTTATGGGTCGAGGCCTCCGTTCACATATCCTCCAAACCCTCCTTGCTTGGCAAATTTTCCCTTTCCAATGTAGTTTCTCTTTCAGAAAGTCTCTTGTCAAATTGAGAGTGCTTTCATTCTTCCCATAATCTCTTATTCCCTGATAATAAAGTTTGTTTCCCTGTCCTTTCTTTCTTTGTGTTATATTTCTTATGCACTACAAGCACTTGCATCTTCTTCTTTCGCTGTCCTTATGTAACCATTAGCATCGTTAGCCCTAGCTTTGATTTCTTTTGGACTATCTTTCCCAATGTTCCTTTTTGCCTTCTCTTTGGAAATGTTTGTTTGTTGAAATACTTGTGTATCTATCTACCTGAATTTATTTAGAAATTATCACATCCTTGTTTGTTGTTATTAATTCTTTCATGCTTTGCCACGTTGTCTTCATGCTTTGCCATTCTTGATTTCTTGTCTCTAGAGCCTCTTGTAACATTGTTACCTATTCTTTTAAAATTCTATTACCTTCCATTAGACATCTGTTTGCAACTGTGATCTCTGAAATTTTGCGGTCCCTTTCCGGTTCTTTGGCTTCCAAAATCTCCAGCCTTGTCCTAGCCTTCATTAGTTCTTGGACATATAGATCTGATGACCAAGTAAGAGGTGTAGATGTGTCATTGTAAATGATTGATTCTTCTTTATTTTTGTTGCTATTCTTTATTTTCTTTCTCTGGATCGGTTTTCTTCTCATTTGTTCCATTTAAGGCGAGAAAGCCTACGCCTTAAAATGCCCTGATATTGCTTTGCATTTACCCAAATCCACCTTCATGTTTTGTTTAATGAAGCAAATTTGACTTGACCCAAATGATTTGTTTCCACAAAACCTGAGATTTCCTTGTCATTTTTAGCATTTTTAACATTTACTTGATGTACTAGTTGCTTTTGGGAGCTTTTTTTATCAGTTGTTGTAGCAAGTTTATGAATACTCCTTGCAAGTTGGGAATAAGATAAAGGCTTCTTCTTATGCTTGGCTGGACAGATATTATTTTTGACAGGAGTTAAAACCTTGGCAGCTGGATCATTATCGCTTTGGATCTGCAGAATGAAGCCACCAACCTTCCAGGTTTTCCGATCTGTCTATCCAACTTTTCCCAAAGTGGAAGAAGGCAAAGCAGCTACCTCTAGATGTTGACCTATCGTCATTCTACCTGTAGCTTCTTTTGGTATTCCATTGCCCATCATCAATGCCCGTTGGTTCTTCATGCCTGATCTTTATCTCAATGTCAACTCTCTCATGGAGTCAAAACCCCGACTACTCTACCGAGTAACTTCTTCGTGACAATCCTCAGTATTTGAATGATATTCCTCCTCTGTCACTAAAGTTTTCACTCTGGAGTCCTGTAGTGATTCCCTCTGGGTCTATCTTCATTGCAGTTGTTCCTTCTAGCTCATCACCCCCTGTTTCTTCGCCTTCCGCTACATCAAAACCCATTTCTATTCCACGCTAACTATTATTTGCCTCTGCGTGGTATTGCCACATCCTTTCACCGAAAAACTTAACATCGAATCATCCTACATCATTAATCCATGTTGATCACCTTACTGCGTTCAATTCCAAAAGCCTTTCAATCCTCATCCGACAGAGCGCACATGGTAAACGAATGAGTAAAAATAAGAAACTTCATCGCACTACACTTCACTTGTATTATACGCATTGCAATCATTGTCGCGATCTTTGTTGTTTAGTTGTCAGAAGCATTTACATCCATTAATTAAAAATATTGATTGAGAAAATGTGTATTCAATGGAGCCTTGGCAAAGCGACAAGGTGTCAACGGTTGCTGGCTCTGGACACTAGGTGGAGTAGGTTTTGTGCCGAGGGAGGTTGGATTCGGTCAATGGTGGTTGCGATTGTAGGCGCCTGGCGGCAGTAGGCACTGTAGGGTGGAACGACACGAGACAACACGTGAGTCGATAAATGCATGCGGTGGTTCGTGGCTGTAATGAACAATCGCACAGGCGGTGGAAAATGGTGCAAGGAAGTAGGCAAATGCGGCAAATAGAGGTGAAGGATAGCGAGTATTTGAGTTGCGAAAGGTGGCTAAGCATAGGTTGTAGAGGGTGGTTGTGGTGAACGTCGAGCAGCTGCCCTTGCTTGGCAAGGATCCAACTGTGACAAGGTGGTTATGGCGACAGTGGTCAACCAACAAAAAGGTTAAACGGTCGTGCGGCTATGTCCAGAGGCTATCGAGTGACCAGTCAGAAGTTGAGCGGCGATATTCAAAGTCTATCAGGCGACATTCAGAAGTTAAGCGGCAAATGCAGTCAGGTCAGAAAGGTGGTTATCGCTTTGTTGTTTTCTTCGGTGGACGACTTTAGGCGGATGCAGTGGGTTGGACCATTGTTGTTTGCAACTACACAATGAACCTGCAACGGAGGTTTCCAATGGTGGTTGGGCTATGGTGGCTAATGTCGGGACAACTCAGCTTTTCTTTGTGTTTTTATTTCGACAACCTCTCTTTCTTTTTTTAATTACAATTTTAATTAAAAAAAAATTAATATGACTATTTGTATTATATTTTTTTAATTAAAAAAAATTAATTGTTTGACTTTTTTTTAATAATTTTTTTTTAATTTTAATAATATTTTTTTTAATTGTTATAAACTTCCTCTCTTTTTATTTTTTTAAAATATAATGTTTTTTTTAAACCCTTTTTTTTACTTTTTATTTTTTCTAATATATATTGACTTTCTTTCTTTCTTCATCTTCTTCCTTTTTATAATAATATTTTTAAATGGCAAAAGGCCTAAATGGCAATATAGAGAAACTCCAAATCCTTGTAGCGAAACGCTCCAACGGCAACAATGTTGACGAATTTGATGGTCAAGGGCTTGGATCGGAGAACACGACTTTGTGTAGCAGTGGAGCGGCCAAAGGATCGAATTGCACTGATACCAAATGGAACGAACAATGTCCATTCTTCAAGTTAAATATTCTAGAAGACTTGGAATATGTAGATCTCCATTGAGATACAAGAATATATATTAAAAATTATGAATGAAAATGATGATAGATTACAACTGAGGGTCCTGAATATATACCCATGCAAGTACCCTTTCACAAATGGTCATGTCCATAGAGACATGCCCTTTCATTACTAACTACTAGTTAATTAATCATTACTTAAGATTATTATTGTTTACATTACTTGTATTATTATTTTTTATATGAACTATATTCATAACAGGAATGATAAAACCCTAGGTCTCAAAGCCCTAACTATTACTTTTGTGAGGGAGTACAATCAATTGGGAGAGATAGTTTAAAGATTCACCAATGGGTTGCCATTCACATTCTACTAATGAGTAATGCATAAAATGTTATCATCTAGATTCCAATCAATGATTTTCAACAATAACTAGCACAATAGAAACCCTATATAATTAACCATTCCATACATCACACACCAAAATAAAAATTTATCAAATCCAAGGCATACTTACAAGATAGAATGCATCTACAAGCCTTTGCTGCTCCAAATAACATCTCCGGGACCAAAAATAGCTCCAAATAGCAAAATACACCATAGAGTCACATCTCCACAAGAAAACAAGGTTGAAATTCTCCAAGAGGGTTGAAACATGTCATAAGTGATCATGAACATATGAGATGTGTTTATCCTCTATTTATATGAGGATTAGGACAAGTATTTATGTCTATTAAGGCCCTAAAAACAATTTTAATCACTAAATGACCTTGGATTACAAGCCAACCCATTAGTTAACATCAAAATAAGCCTAATATGCCTACACGTGTAATTCATAGCCTTCCAAAGTTGACATCATCCATCACAAGTGTTCCAAATGTCGCGTCCAAGGTTGATGAGGTGTCCAAGAAGGTGTAGATACCTGTAAAGTCCAAGACTTCAGTGTTAGCCCTCAAATTCACCTCAATATCTCATGTGGGTCCCAAGATCCAATTGTAGTGCCATAAAATGGTCTCCATGGGTCTCCAATTGCTAAATGATGCCTCTTCTCTCCAACGTTATGGCTTCCTCTAGTGCAACAATCCCTCCCTAGTCTCTCAGTGTGAAACCATCCTCATCTAGGCTCTAAATCAGCTCTTGCCCATCAAGTTTTGTCAAGGCCAGCCTGGGGGCATACTGGGTCCATGATGTCATCTTGAAGAATCCTCAAAACTAGGTCAAATTTGACCACGTCCTTAGCCATGGAGGTACTCTGAGACATGTGTCATCTGCTAGTGCTGCTAGGAGGCTTCATACTATCAATGCTCCACTTGTTGTGGCTAATGTACTCCTCTGAAGGACTTGGGTACCTATGCAGTGGATGCCCAAGGCCTGGGTCGTTGAGCCATCTGACAGAAAATAAGTTTTCTAGTGAAAGCAGCCATCCATCAAACACTAAGATCAATGATGCATCTAAGTGAACCAAACTTGAATGCTAAGGGCAATTTGATACTTCAAACAAGGATACCTTTCCAAAATCAGGACCAAGATCTCACGAAGGTGTTTTCTCCCTAGGTACAAGTGGCTAAAGGTTAACTCTATTAGGTTCTTCCAACCCCTAAGGGGAAGTAATAGTTCCTTGGTCCACCCTTCAATTGATAGGTGCTAGTGAATCATAATGTGGTAATGGAGGGGAGAATGCTTCACGGCCAAGTGCCATGGTTAAAGGGACCAGTCGATGGGGGTGTCCACTGGTGATATTTCTAAGTCTATCCGTTAGAAATTTAATATGTATTCTTCTGGTTTATTTCTTCTACTTGTTAAATTCGAACAAGTTATTTAAAACATATAAATAATGAAATAAACACAGTACAGTCTCAACATCTACAGATCATCAGCTGAAAGAAAACAAACACACAAGTGACACCATTATTTTTGGATAAATGTCCCCGGAAAAACCCAATGCCGGAAAACCGGTGCAGCTATTCTGACAGTTTATTATTATGCAGTATTTCCTTGAGTACAACTGGGTGCCAAACTGGCTCACCCGACAAAGAAAAATATCCGGCAGCAATACCTCTATATTCGGAAACAGGTATTCAGAAAACCTGTCCCACGAAACCCTCTCCGGCAACTCTAAAGCTCAACGCTGGCCCTTTTGGCCTCTGCATCAGCCTTCTGTTGACCTGCGTCAACCCCAGGACCCTCTGTATTAGCCCTCGGAGGCACTGCGCAACCTCTGGGACCCCCTGCGTCACTCCAGCAGCCTCTGCGTGGATGACGCAGTCCCTCTAGCCTCTGTGTTGTCTCTACTGGGCTCTACGTGGCCTGAACTAGCTGCTGCTCTCGCTCTCTCTGCTTCTACGCTGGTCTCTCAGTATTGTCTCTACCTCTCTATCCAATACTCACTACCCCTCGCTGTTGATCACTGATTCACTTTTGCTTAGCAACCCCGCTCTAACAAAATGAACGACTGATCACTCTGGTGTATTCTCCAACTGACCCTCAAGCCTCCTCTTAAACTTTTCCTATTGGTCCTTCAACGGCCGGGATTACACCTCTAATCAATGGCTAAGATTAGATTTGGCTTGATCCATGTCTTTTGGAACATTCTAAACCCAGTTTTATATTAATACCCATTAATATTTTATTTTTTCTAAGTTTAGACTTAGGAACTCCATTAAAAATATTAACTATTTTAATATCTCCCAAGCTAGGTACAATCTGTCCAAACCATTTCTGTCCCTTGGAGACCTCATGTGCTTTAGCCTCTCCACCAATTTTCATGGCTAGAGCACATCCAATGCTACCCCAAATCAACACTCCCTCTTAGTGAGGACTGTGCTCTAGTGATACTCCACAGTGAACATCACCCTAATTATCCGGCATCAGTCCCTGTGCTGATGCTAGGCCTCCCCGTCCAACATCCTCTGTACTACTACATCTTGTACTGCTACCCATGGCCCTGCCACTGCCCTCTGCATCCGTACAGTACCTCCCTCTGCATCCGTGTTGCTGCTGGTCCAACATTGCATCCCCTCTCATCATGCTGCATCGTGCTACTGCACTGCAACTCAGTTACTGAGAAGTAAGTAACTGATCCACCTAACTTATGATATCCCTATCAGGCTAGAAACACTCACGATGTTGAAACTCTCTTCGTCGCTAACAAGTGCTCCCTCTACTGACCTCTACGCTGCTGCAACAACTCCCTGCATCTCGCACCATTGCCTACCTCTCTATGCCATCCTGCACCGTTGCAACACTCCCATGCCTCTCGCACTGTTGCAGCCTGCTAGCCTCGTGCTGCCCAAGGACTCCTGCATTGTAGCTCTCTCTGTCGCTTCATCTGCATCCTTCTCTACCGACATCCGCCAGTCATGCTAGTCCTCTTCGAGGCTCCCGTAGCAAGGTATAATCCAAGAGGTTGGGTACCTCAAGGATCCTGCCCCTCATCACTTGTAGTCTTCCTAACTACAACTCGATGTCTCCCCACTTCTTCTCAAGTGGCAGATGAGCACTCATGGCACAATCGTCATCCTCCTCGACTTCTTTCTCTCCCCTCACTGACGCTGCCTTCGAGTCAGAAGCCTCTCCCTTGTTCTTCTTCCTCGGACACTAGTTCGCATAGTGACCCAATTCCCTACAGTGGAAGAACTTGACCTTGGAGAGGTCCTTCTTCCTCTTCTCCTGCTTTCCCGCAGATGCCAGAGTCGCATCCTCTTCCTCTTCCTTCTTGATCCTGACCCCTTTGCTGCTACTTCCCGTCTTGGTCAGCCGTCTGATCTCTTCTTGACGAAGAGCCGCCCACAGTTCTTCCCAATCTGGAAGACTCGCCCTGCCTAGTATGCTCTGGACAAATGTCTCCCACTCCTCAAAGACTGCGTTAAGTGCGGTCCTCACCATCAACTCCTGATCTGGCGTGGCCCCTATGGAAGTCAGTTGGTCATGGATTTCCTTCAACCGACCGAGGAAGACATCTATCTTCTCTCCCTTCTACATCTAGTATGACCTTAGTTGATTCTCAATGAGCATCTTCCTCTGCACGGAAGTACGCTGGAACAATGTCTTCAAAGTGTCTGACATCTCCTTTATCGTTTCCTTCTCGACAATATGTTGGACCACATGATCCTTGACCCCATCAAGGATGATGCACTTTGCCTTAGCCATTGCCTCCTCGTACTTTTCATTAGCTACCGGGTCAACTAGGATAGCCATTACTCTCAAGGCGAAGCCCTTTATACGATGCTTGTCTAGAATGGACAAGATCCTGGCCTTCCAGACCACAAAGTTGGACGCTCCGTCCAGCCTGTCCTGATCTTTTAGCCCATTCACGGCCATCTCTTTACTCTTCTCTGTCAACTCCTCCGAGTCTCTCTACTTCCCGCCTAGAAGTTCTCAGTTCGACTCTTGTTAAGTCTCTCTACTTCCCGTCTGGAAGTTCACTTCTGGACTCCCTCTGAGCCCTAATTTCCCTCCTGGAGATCGTTCTGCCAACCGTCAAGTTGCCCCTCTCCAATCGTCTGTTCAACTGCAACACTGATCCAGATTCCTTGGCTAGAAATCTGCCTCGACAGCAACTCCCTCTACCTTGGTTTTGCCCTGTTAGGTACTGTTCTGCCCACACTACCCCACCAACTTTGCTACCGCAAACTGCGCACAGCTTCCTATGCCCCAGCAACTAAAGGAATGAGCCTCTAGGCTTTGCGCAATACTGGCACTGACAAAATAGCTCCCTCAACCACTACGTCAACCCTCCTGGTCTCTGCGTGAGCCTCTTTTTTCCCTCCTTAGCCTCTCTCTAGCCTGGACTGATGGCGCAATCCCTCTGCATCAACCCTTCCTCTGTTGCTTCTGCAAGGATCAGCTTTTGTCACTCGGGACAGTTGATTTTGCTGCATATGCTCTGCTTAGCTGATTCCTTCAACTTCCCTGTGATCTGCAACCACACTCTGATACCATGTTGAAATTTCCAAGTCTATTCGTTAGAAATTTAATCTGTATTCTTCTGGTTTATTTCTTCTACTTGTTAAATTCAAACAAGTTATTTAAAACATATAAATAATGAAATAAACACAATACAGTCTTAACATCTACATATCATCAGCTGAAAGAAAACAAATACACAAGAGACACCGTTATTTTTGGACAAATGTAGCCCAAAAAACCCAATGCGGGAAACCAGTGCAGTTATTCTGACGGTTTACTATTATGCAGTATTTCTTTGAGTACAACTAGGTGCCAAACTGGCTCACCCAACAGAGAAAAATATCCGGCAACAATACCTCTATATTCGGAAATAGGTATCAGAAAACCTGTCCCACGAAACCCTCTCCGGCGACTCTAAAGCTCAGCGCTGGCCCTTCTCGCCTCTGCGTCAGCCCCAAGACCCTCTGTGTCAGCCCTCTGAGGCACTGTGCAGCCTCTAGGACCCTCTGCATCACTCCAGCAGCCTCTGCGTGGATGACACAATCCCTCTAACCTCTGCTCTGTCTCTACTAGGCTCTGTGTGGCCGGAACTGGCTGCTTCTCTCGCTCTCTTTGCTTCTACGCTGGTCTCTCAGTACTGTCTCTGCCACTCTGTCCAATACTCACTGCCCCTCGCTATTGATCACTAATTCACTTTTGCTTACCAACCCCGCTCTAGCAAAATAAATGACTAATCACTCTGGTGTATTCTCCCACTGACCGTCAAGCCTCCTCTTATACTTTTCCTGTTGGTCCTTCAACAGCCGAGATTACATCTCTAATCAATGGCTAAGATTAGATTTGGCTTGATCCATGTCTTTTGGAACCTTCTAACCCAATTTTATATTTATAACCATTAATATTTTATTTTTCCTAAGTTTAGACTTGGGAACTCCATTAAAAATATTAATTACTTTAATATCTCCCAAACTGGGTACAATCTGTCAAACCAATGTTACTTGGGAGCGGGAGCGGGAGCGGGGAGCGGGAGCGGAAGCGGGAGCGGGAGTGACCATTTTCAGAAGCTCCCGGTTTGGGAGCGAATCGGGGAGCGATTTTTTAAAAATATATATATTTTTTATATTTTTTAATTTTTGATACATATATGTCAACAAAAACATGTAGAATGATGAAATAGACATAAAAAACATAAAAAAACATAGATTGAACCATATAACAACAATCATCTAGAAGTTATAATCTTCATCAACCACGTCCGCAAGTTAGTAACATAGTAACATACAACATATTGAGTCTCATGATTCATCAATCTTAAAGTTTCAAGCTTTTAAAATTCAATATATAACATTTATCATCATTGATCACCAAAGTTGTACTTGTAAGCTAAGTGTAACCATTACAACAAATAATATCTAACATGAAATGAAATGTTATAAAATGAAATGAAATGAAACAACTTTCAACTTTCATGAAGCATCATATTCATAATTCATTACTAATGAGTTATAATTGCCAACTTCAAACTTAAATTGTCATATATTGTTTAAAAAAATATCATAATAAATATGAAAGAGTCAATAGTTATAAAAGCTACTAGAAACTAGAAAAGAGAAGTAAATCTATTATCTATTTCTTATGCTTGGGCCTCTTGCCACCACGAGAAATGTCTAATTTTTTAGTCTTGTTGCAAAATCAGGATCTTTGTCATTAATATCACCCTCCAAGCATTAATATCCAGAGGTATCTTTGTCATTACCTTTGTATCTGTATAGGGATCTTTGTCATTAATATCACCCTCTAAGCATTAACATAAGATAGAAAAAGCATAGCATGTCAAGTCAGGATTTTGTTTGAGTGATGCGTACATTTTTAGAAGGGTCATGATAGAGGAGTTCGACAACCAATGTCACTAACATCAAGGTACATAGAGGGATTGGTACTCTTGATTAAATATGAGTTCCATACCCTAATACATGACAAAATTCAATGGAAACATTGCAATCCCCCAATCCTGAAATCCTGAAAAACTGATAAGTCTGCTGGATTTTGAATGAAATCTAAAATTCTACTTTCTCCATATGAAATCCAATGAGGACGAAACCACTCTCAAACATCCTGAGTCATTTCATGGTAATGTTAAAAATTTAAGTAAAAGGATGAAAATGAAAATTAAAGAAAATGTCACTTTTACTTTAAGAATTTAACATTACCATGAATAGCATATCAATACTAGGGCCTAGACTTGATCATTAAGTTGCCCCACTCAAAAACTATTTGTTTCTTTCAAAAAAAATTGCATTTCGAACATTACTACAAAAAAAAAATGCAAAAAAGGCAAAACGCTCCCGAAAAGGCAGGGAGCGAAATTTTTTTTAGGGAGCGCGCTCCCGACCCGCTCCCGAGTCGCTCCCGCCCGGAGCGCGGATCGGGAGCGGGAGCGAGGGGGGGGGGGGGCGCTCCCCCGCAACACTGTGTCAAACCATTTCTCGGTCTTGGAGATCTCATGTGCTTTAGCCTCTCCACTAATTTTCATGGCTAGAGCACATCCGTTGCTACCCCAAATCAACATCCACAATCTGAGTATACAAATGTGAGGAGGGAGCATTTGCAGATGCATGAGTTACCAGCTTAGCCTTGGTTTTTCCGCCCCTCTTGTGCGCCTTTTACTTCTTGATTATTCCTTGTATTATTGCTTATATCTCAAGGGTTAAAGCTTGCTTTGCGTGATGTAGCATTTTTATTACCCCTTTATCGATCATCGGGGTCGGGACATGCAAAGGTTCCTTTTTTATGTAATGGAGCATCATGTGCTTAAGAACCGGGTGATGGCCATATGAGGTAGGTAGAGCTCATGCTAGGCTTTTTACCACATGTTAATTCATATGTCCTGGCCATCTTTTGCATTTTGATTTTTCTTTCTTTGTTTTGTTGTGCCCATGATATGCTTTTTCCTTTTCTTTTAGCTGCATCTCTCATGGAAAAGTTTTCAGGCCCTAATCATTGTATGTGAGCATAAGAGTGCAAAATCCCCAAGAACCAATGACAAGTTGTACCCGAAGAATGGAGGTGATATATGTGGCTTGTAATGTGGCAGGGAAAGTGTTAAGTATGGCATGGGAAAAATGGAACACGCTATCTCAATCATGGCTTTCCACATAGTGCCCTCCTATAAACCAAAGGGCCTTAAGGGAGGTCCCACTGGACTAGGGTCAAAGATTAACACCCCTATTAAGGTGAGAGAACAAGATTACGGTCAAGCTCTGTCAATCTTCCAAATCACCCTGTTATGCATACTAAATTGCCAAAACAAGCAAGTATAAGCACTCGTTTCCAAAATGATCAAAGTACCTTTTGAATAGCTACCCACCTTCGTCCAAGTGCTAATGTCAAATGGGTGAGAGGCACATGGCTAGTGCAAGTGGCGGAGGCACATGGTGTATCATCATCTAATGGTGGGTAACAAGCCCCTATCCTATATGGTCACCCATTTTGGTGGGTAACAAGCCCTTATCCTTTGTGTGCCAAGCTTAGCAAGTTTCAAGGACTTTGGAAACCCTATTAGTTTCATTAGCAGTACCTCCCTATTTTTTGTAATTAATCACCATTTTTCCCTCTCCTCCCATTGTTAGTTGACTTTTAATCCTATTTTAGAATTTAATAGAGTTAAACTGGTTAGCTTTTTGCATGTGAGAGTTATTAAACAATTCTAATTGATTTCTAACTCCACTTACTTCCATTTCACTCCATTATTGGATATTTTGCTATATTTGCGTCTCCCATCCTAATTTTGACTTACTTGCCAAGTACAGAAAGTGTTTTTATAGTTAATTGAGTGCATGTACTTCAAATCCCAACTTGATTCATATTGGTTCTTCTGCTTGGAGAGTCTATACATTGTATTAATGTTCAACAACAATATATCATCATATTTTATGAGTAATTTGAATTGTCTCCTTGGTTCATTACTCAATTTTTCAGCAGTTTTATTCTCTCTTCTTTCTTGTTTTGCAAGTAGCTAGTCTAGTATTTTTTCACACTTAGATTTTGTGATTGTGCTTAAAATCCAACATAGTATCAAAGCATAAGGGAGTTTGAGAAAAATATTGATATTTTATTCCAGATTTGACAGGATTAGAACAGCCGACAAAGAATGGACTGTTGTAAAATATAACAAGGTTCGGTCTTCATAATGGCATGTAATTATGATCTTTGTAAATGATGAAATGAAGAGAATAAAATTATTATTGTAATGCCTTGCTGCATGGGTTTCATGAGCAAGAGGTTTATTTTAGATGGCTCCCATTGAGAGCCTTAGGATTTGTCAAAGAGTCAATGTCATGTATAAAGAAGCTCTTCTTGAGCATATGTATCAAATGTATATAAGTCTACAAAGCCCTCCAACGACAAGCACTAGCTCTCTTCCTCATGTCGGCTTCAAGTTGAAGTAAAGATCTCATGTCGGCTTCAAGCAATGGAGACACATCTATTCGGATGTATAAGTCGGCTTATATTGATGGGCAAACCACTATATATAGGCATGTAGACACTTTGCATATCACACAGTTCAGAATTCGGATTCCTTTGAGATTTTCAATGATAGCTACAGTCAACAAATCAGATATTTTCGGATGAAGAGGACAGTGATGAGTTCGGACTTCTAGCACAGTCACCCACCAGTTCGGGTCTCTGGTTTTGATGGATAGTTTCAGATGTCATATCACAGTACACAATTCGGACTAAACAGAAGAGACAGTGAGGGTTTGTTTAGGATAAGGTTCGGATCTCCATAGTAAAAAAAGTTCGAATATGTCTCTCTGTAATTTCGGGTAGACAGTGACAGTGAGAAGTTCGGATATCTGGATAAAGGTCTCAACGCTACAGCAGAAAGATAAAGTTTGGATGAGACTATCTATACCACAACTAGATGATGTATAGAAGCCACAGTTCAATGATATGAAGGAGTTGTTATTAAGTGAAGTATTACAGTGTTTTGGTGATGTTGCTAAGGACAGTTTGGTGACAATACAATGATATGGTTCAGTGCCATCTCAAGCATGTCTACAGTTAGTTGCTATCACATTATGCTCAGAAAGAAGATGATCTCAAGAGGAACCGGAAGGAGCAAGGAAAAGACAGTTAAGAGAGCTAGTGTCTTGGTCTTGGAAGCAGTTAATAGGTCAAGGATCTTGGTCTTCGTATTCGTCAATTGGAATATCTATAACAAGAATTTGTGCAGGTTTTCCTCTCAAAGAGTGAGAGGTTTTGGCCCTAGCTCATAGCCTACATGTTGTGTCTCTTGTGTATTTATGTTCATGGATTGGTTACTGTTTGATGAAGAACATTAATAATCTAACATGAAGAAGATCCTAATCTAAACAAGTAAATAGCATTCACACGCAGTCACTAATAGAAGAGAAATCACCTAATGCTAATGCCCTAGATTTCACAACATGGACCTCACTCCTTTCAATTACTTTGACTAGAAACCAAATATCATTCTATTGTTGCATAGTAAGGGACTCTGTAGGATTGTAATGGGTACTGAACTTGAGTCTTCATGAGCCATTGAGAAATCAAAATACTTCAACGAGATGGATGAAGCCTGTAGGACACTTTCTTTGTTTATCTCTCTTGATCTAGTCTTTCATGTTGAATCATGCTCAACACCTAATGAAGATTGGACAAAACTAGAGTGATAGTTTGGCAAGCAAGATGAGTTGAAAGCGCATCGACTAGAGAATCAACTAATTACTCTAAATCCAAACCATTTCAAGACCCTACATGAGTTCCTCTCCAAGTTCAAGACTCATGACGCAAGTAAAAGCCTATGGGATAGATAGGAAGGAGGAACAACTTATCCTTTTTGTAATTTTTAAAGTAGGTCCTCCATATTCAATCTTTGTCACTTCTTTCCATTCTACTAAACTCTCCATGGGTAAGAATTGGAAGATGCCATCTTTGCATGATTTCATTGAGTCCTTGATACATCAGCAGAATAAGCTCATACACATTAGAGCTCTTAAGTCTTCTACACCCTAAGTGCTTACAGTGAAAGCTCTCAATCTAGATTATATAGATAGAGAAAGCTCTCAATCTAGTAAGGAGACTAAGATTCCCAAGGGACAAAAAAATGAGAGAACAAAGTGTAGCTACTAAAATTGGCAACTAGGGCCAAACTCCATGTGGGTCATCTTATTTATGGCAGCTGAAATTTTTTTTGGATTCCTCTCGTCGAGAGGTGTAGGATTGATCTAACGATCATCCAATTCCGACATGTATTCATGGAGATATGAATTTATTTGTATTTCTTGACAATTTGTCAAGGTCGGCCAGCATGTAAAGTAGTGTTGCACACCCTCAGCGAAACCTCAACGTGGGATATAAATAGAGGAGACCTTGAGGCATTAGATCACTCATTCCATCCTCACATCTCTTCTCTCTCCTTGTCTCTTTGGTATACGAAAAAGAAAGAAGACTCTCTCTCACATGGGAAAAGAGGACGCAGTTAGGGCATCATTGTGAGAGGACGCAATTAGGGCATCATTGTGAGAGGACGCAGTTAGGGCCGCAAGGACGCAGGAAGGTGCAGCAAGTGATTAAGGACTGTGTTGACCAGCGTATATGCAGCATTGACTGCGGATTTGTGTGGGCAGCCTCTCCTAGGCTAGCCGCCTTGCTGGACAAGTTTGCGTTGACTTGTTGGAGGGCACATTTGTGACAGCGTTGACTGGTTAGGGCTCGCTGCAGTATGCTATAGCATTGACTGCTGTTTTGACCATCTTACATTGACTGTTTTGGGCTGCTATTACTGCTGTTGAAGACCGAGTTCTCCTAGGTTGTCTTCAGGACATTTTGGGCGCTGATTGATCACCTGTTCTATTGTTGTTCAAGGGTTTCATTACTGTTGTTGTAAATCTGTTATGAATAGAATTCATAACAATTAGCTAAATAAAATAAATATAAATATTAAATAATTAAATATTATTTAGGTTAATTAGTTATTAAAATTAAGTGAACAGGCATGTCTAAAAACATGCCCATTCACGAAAGGTCACCTGCTGAGGTATAAAAGCAGGGTCCTCAATGTACATTCAAATCATCTTATACATTTTTATATAATAATAAATTATTATTTTAAATACCATCTGTGTATTTTAACATTCAAGTTTACAAGCTATCAATCCTTCATGCTTCAGCATAGTTTTTATGCTACAGTGATATCAAAGCCATGGCACATGATATAATCATGCGGGCCTTTGAACATAGTTCGCCGCACAATGTGCCATTACGTTCATATCCTGATTACGTTGAACGATTTAGAATTCAAGAAGCATTTCAGCATTTGAAAAAATCAATTGCAGAAGTTAAAACATGTCGAGAGGAAAATGTGGAAGAAGAAAAAGAAGAAGAAATCGATCAAAATGTTGATCTTAATGGCAATGAAAATGATCCGGATGAAGATGATGTGGATAAGGACTTTCTCGAAAAACAAGAAGATGAATACGGTCATAACAACGAGGAAGATGCTAAAGAAGATGTTAATGATGATGAAGAATCACTACATTTTGCAGAGGACCAGAAAAAGCAACCAGCAAGGCCGCCTTTAGTAGGAAGGTCAATGTTTCCAGTTTCACAAAAAAAAACCTCTACAAGCCATGAATTTTAAAAGTGCAATTAAAAAGTTTCTCCCTCCAAAAAGTTCATGTCAACCATTAAATTCGGTGAAGGCTCAATCCATTCGATCTACGATGCCCACGACGTTTTATGATTGGATTTCTAACGTTCCACCAACGTTCGCTTGGGACGAATCTCAGGTAGAGGTCGAAATTTCTGCGTTGGATTTCACCGATTCTGCATACCTCACATTGACAAGTTCGGCGCCCCACAACAAGACAATCAAAATTGCTAAATTCTTTATGAAAAGAGACGTTGAAACAGGGTTGCTCCACTTTGAAGTGGAGATGTCATTCTACGGAAGCGAAGGAACCAGTTCTCCCGCTGAACGTATCTACCGTCTGGGAAGTATGCCACTCGCAATTTGGGATGATTGCAACATCAAGCTCCTTCACTTCTTAGCCCTTCTGATCGAATGTACAGTTGCAGATACATATAAAATTTCTAGGGTTCCTATAGTCGATTTCCTCGCCCATTCAGATGTTCTGCAGATTCAGGATCTTTTCAGCTCTGGGTTTCTAGCTGCATGCACCATCGCCCACAGGAAAGAAAATTTGGTCGGAATGTTACAGTTTCCGGAAGACGAGCTGGACAAAGCCATTATGGGAAGCAAACTCGATTTTCTGACAGCCATGGGAAACGATGGCGTAGATGAGTTCATGCTCATGGTGGCATCCATTTTCACACAAGACTACTATGATGGCAACCCTGACGATCAGACACATGCAGTCATGAACCCATTTTGATTCTCAAAGAGCTTAAATTCTGATCCTGGGTCTTGGATGATAAGAACCTACACTCCCCTTCTTCTCATGGATTTTATGGGACGTAACAAGGAGTCCTGCGAGCAGACAAAGGACGAGTGGCTTCACTATGCCTTAACCCTAAATCATCTGCAGGCCGTTATTCATCTCCGTTACACCGTTGAAATATTTCCAGATTGGATAGCCGTGGAGATTCACATCCATAATGTGGAATGCGACATTACTCCATTTTCATTTCATCAGTACCCAGAGAGAGAGAAAGAACTGAAAGAGTTAGGGTTAAAGAGCGAACGCCATTTTCCGTCACAGATCTTGCTATCAATTTCCCCCTTACTTGATGAATCCAATATCCTAAATTTTTCGCGGACTAAATCGTGCCAACATCCTGGAACCATTCGATATCAGTGTGCACAATCCATGGGAATCGGGAACTGCGGCTGGAAATTTTACCAGTCAAGGGAAAAAACAAAAAATATTGGAATGCTTGAATGGGCTCTCCACGATGATGGTACAGGAAACAAGGTTGTCTCCATGACAGAGCCTAGTATGGACAGTATAAATCTGAATAGGCTCAAACGCAGATGTGTATGGTATCACGAGCCACTTTCTTGGTGCGGCTGTGTTGTTCACGAGCCATCCGCATCTGTCCGTGCATTGGGCTTTATGCCAAAACAAAGGCACAGGGTATATGTGTCATCATGTTTTGGTGGCAACACTGCAAGTAGATATGGGATTTCCGTCAGCAACCCGTCTTCTGGGTAGTCCTCCATTGGCAACCCGTTCTCCGGCAAACCCCATACCGTTAAAAACAAATCGTTGTCACAACCGGACACCCCGCCAGTTGTTGTCGCGGGTCAACCATTTGCGTCAACCATGAACCTTGACACTATGCAGGCCTGTTTCGACAATATATGATGTTTTGGCATCCAATATGTTAAAACAATGACTTCCCTGCCATCAAGTGGTGTGTGGTCAAAAGGTCAACCAATTCAGCATCGTTTCGACTTGGAACGATGCGTGTACAACATGGTGGACTCGATATATATATATATATATATATGGACGGACGTGCAGTGGATATTTTTTTACATATATAACATATAAAGTAAAGTCCTTCTAGCTCTCCAGCGTTTATTCCATCATGGATCGAACCTAGCCTATGCAGACAAAATGGTAGTGGATAGTTAACAATAGACGTGCAAGGGGTTAACATATAAAAAGTTAATATATAACATATATAAAGTTATATTTATATAATTATACAACAAATATATATGTAATTATAATTTAATTAATTAATATATTTTAATTAATTAAATTATATTAAATAAATTAGAGTTAAAAAAAATGAGAAAAAGAAATAGAGTTATTTAAAAAAATTAAAATTAAATAATAGAGTTAGAAAATAATTAAATTACAAAAAAAAAAATAGACCTTAGAAAAAAAAAAGAAGGAAAGAGCACTGATAAGCTACATGACGAATCGATGACGAGACGACAGACACTAAGAGAAGAAAACCCCAGCGTTAAGGCTTTGAGGACAAAGCTCTCGAAGGAAGAGGCTATGTTATGAATATAATTCATAACAATTAGCTAAATAAAATAAATATAAATATTAAATAATTAAATATTATTTAGGTTAATTAGTTATTAAAATTAAGTGAAAAGGCATGTCTAAAAGACATGCCCATTCACGAACACCTACTGAAGTACAAAAGCAGAGTCCTCATTGTACATTCAAATCATCTTATACATTTTTATATAATAATAAATTATTATTTTAAATACCTTCTGTGTATTTTAACATTCAAGTTTACAAGCTATCAGTCCTTCGTGCTTCAGCATAGTTTTTATGCTACAGTGGTATCAGAGCCATGGCACACGATATAATCATGCAGGCCTTTGAACATAGTTCGCCGCACAATGTGCCATTACATTCATATCCTGATTACATTGAACGATTTATTATTCAAGAAGCATTTCAGCATTTGAAAAAATCAATTGCAGAAGTTAAAACATGTCAAGAGGAAAATGTGGAAGAAGAAAAAGAAGAAGAATTCGATCAAAATGTTGATCTTAATGGCAATGAAAATGATCCGGATGAAGATGATGTGGATAAGGACTATCTCGAAAAACAAGAAGATGAACAATGTCATAACAACGAGGAAGATGCTAAAGAAGACGTTAATGATGATGAAGAATCACTACATTTTGCAGAGGATCAGAAAAAGCAACCAGCAAGGCCGCCTTTAGTAGGAAGGTCAATGTTTTCAGTTTCACAAAAAAAACCTCTACAAGCCATGAATTTTAAAAGTGCAATTAAAAAGTTTCTCCCTACAAAAAGTTCATGTCAACCATTAAATTCGATGAAGGCTCAATCCATTCAATCTACGATGCCCACGACATTTTATGATTGGATTTCTAACGTTCCACCAACGTTCACTTGGGACGAATCTCAAGTAGAGATCGAAAATTCTGCATTGGATTTCACCGAGATCTACGATGCCCACGACGTTTTATGATTGGATTTTTAACGTTCCACCAACGTTCGCTTGGGACGAATCTCAGGTAGAGGTCGAAAATTCTGCGTTGGATTTCACCGATTCTGCATACCTCACATTGACAAGTTCGGCGCCATTCAAAATAATTCATAACAATTAGCTAAATAAATAAATATAAATATTAAATAATTAAATATTATTTAGGTTAATTAGTTATTAAAATTAAGTGAAAAGGCATGTCTAAAAGACATGCCCATTCACGAAAGGTCACCTGCTGAGGTATAAAAGCAGGGTCCTCATTGTACATTCAAATCATCTTATACATTTTTATATAATAATAAATTATTATTTTAAATACCATCTGTGTATTTTAACATTCAAGTTTACAAGCTATCAATCCTTCATGCTTCAGCATAGTTTTTATACTACAAAATCAAGGATTTGTGATATTGTACTATCTCTCTCTCTCTACTGAATTATTGAAGAATATAGAAGAATTGATCAAAGGGTTTCCCCGCATTGGGGTTTGTCCCTGGCTAGTGCCACATCTTGTGTCTCTTGTCTTGGCTTGTCTTATGTTGATTTCATTTATGTTCTATCAGCATTTTACTTTCATGTTAATGTGATTCCTATACTAGAAATTGAGAGTGGGCTAATAAGAAAAATTAAAGTAAATTGCTCCTAAGCATAGAACATACCATAATTTAACATGGTATCGGAGCTGAGGTGAAGACAAAGCCCAAGCAAGAGCAAGAGCAATCACCGAAGACAGTTGGAAAAAGTCAAAAGGCTTCATGGGTTCCTCATCACACTTCCCCGCCGAATACAAGCTCCGTGAGAAATCTGACTATCACGGATGGAAGATGTCTCTTGATCTGACATTGGAAGAGAAAAAAGTGTTGGACTATGTGAGGGGCAGAATTATAGATCCTCCATCAAATGCACCAGCTGCTACAAGGAACAAGTACACTAAGGGTGAAGTCAAAGCAAAGAAGATCATCCGAGACTCAATTGATAAGCGTCTGGTGGCCTACATTTCCGAGTTGAACACCTCCAAGGAGATCTACGATAGACTGGTAAGCTTGTTTAAAGTTATTGATGCAAATAAAGTTTTTTCCTCAAAAATAAGTTGAAGGATATTAAGAAAGGCAAAGACGAGGATATTCAATCCTACTTCTTAAGGATCACTGAGATCAAGAATGATCTCCTATCGATTAGAGAAGTCATCTCTGACAGGGAACTAACCATCACTACCCTTGGAGGGCTCCCATCCGAATGGTAGGTATTTAGAACCACTCTTCTCAACAATGATCGAATTTCGGGATTTGAAGAATTGATGGCGAGATGCATTCAAGAAGAGACAAGGATGGTGGAGCAAGAAATGCTTTCAAGCAAAGGCAATCCCACTGCTTTCTCCTCTCATGCCAAAAGGAGAAAAAATTCTGGGTCTAAAGGTCATTTCAAAGGAAAACCCGCATCAAAGGTTGGAAGGAAAGGAAGATGTTTTGTTTGCAATAAATGTGGCCACTATGTGAGGGAGTGTCCAAATAGAAAGGACACATCACATGACGATGATCAAAATCACTCCCGAGGCAACTCCAACCACAATCAACGAAATGGCAGGTTCAATGGCAAAGGAAAGAGGAATGCGGGAAATCAAGGAAGTGGTCAACCCTCCAAGAAAGCAAGGAACTGCAGGTATGAATCAAATGTTGTTAACAATAAGCAAGATGAGTATTATCTGATACCGTCCCTCTCCACTATTTCTCCTCCGGAATCACTGGGCAATTGGCTTATTGATAGTGGTGCCTCAAGGCACTTCACTGGTTATAAGGAAGCTCTCTCTAATTTGATAGAGAAAGAGACAAACTTGGAGATTATTCTTGGAGACAATTCCACCTATCCCGTAAAGGGTGTAGGGAATGTTACTCTTCAATTAAATCAAGGTAACACAATTCATTTGCAAGAAGTCTTATATCTACCTGATCTCAAGAAGAACCTGGTGTCCATTTCGGCAATGGAAGACAAAGGCTACAAGGTGGCCTTCATCAATGGCAAGGTACATGTGTGGAAAAAGAATTTTAAAGATGCCTTTACTCTTGGGTCTCGGGTTGACTCTTTATATCAAGTTGGAGAAAGTCCTTCAGGAGTCATGTCTTGAGACACATCTCTTCAGTGTGAACTATGGCACCGGAGGTTTGCCCACCTTCATTATAAGGCTCTACCCGATGTGAGACAAATGGTGACAGGGATGCCCGAGTTCAAAATGAGCATGAAGGTGTATGTCTGGGATGTGCCGAAGGAAAGCTCAAAAAGGGACCATTCCCCTCTAACCATAGCAAGACCTATGACAATTTGTTGTTGGTTCACTTTGACATATCTGGTATGATTCCCATGAACTCTCTGGGAGGATATCTATATTACCTCACTTTTATAAATGATTATTCTCGCAAGATTTGGATATACTTCTTGAAAAAGAAGGATGAAGTGTTCTCCTGGTTCCGTCACTTCAAAGCCTTGATCGAGAATCAAACCGAGAAGAGGATCAAGATCTTAAGCACTGGTAATGAGACCGAGTATGAATCCAATGAGTTTCATGACTTTTGCAAAGAAGCTAGCATTAAGAGGGAGACCACAACACCATACACTCCTGAGCAGAATGGTGTCGCGAAAATGAAGAATCGTACTATTGTGGAAGTTGTTCGTACCATGCTCCATGATCAAAGGCTTTCGAAGTTTCTATGGATCGAAGTTGCAAATACCGCTGTATATGTTCAAAACCGATGTCCTCATCAAGCTTTGGATTCCAAGACTCCCGAGGAGATGTTCACTGGTAAGAAACCTGATGTCTCTCATTTTAGAATTTTTGGAAGTCTCGTATATTTTCATGTGCCGAAAGAGAAAAGAAGCAAATTAGGTCCATCCGGAAAGAAGAGAATCTTCGTGGGCTATAGCGAAAATTCTAAGGGCTATAGAATCTATGTGGCTAGTCAAAGGGAAGTCGGAATAATTCATGATGTCACCTTTGATGAAGATATGTCTCCTAGCAAGGTTGACAATCTTCCTATCATTAGGAAAGATAAAGAAGCTGACACTAGGAAGCCGGATGAGAAGGAAGATGAGACGATGCCCGATGTAGAAGAACCTATGGATCTCGTTGATCCTCCTCCGCAAGAGCCTTCCTCTTCCAGGAAGAGGCCCTCATGGCTTAGGGGGACTCTTCATGATGCTAAGGGACATATTGCACCCAGACGGACTTTCTGTGAAAGTAAGAGGCCGACCAGGTATCAAGGATACTTGACCATTATGAGCACCATCATTCAAAATGAGCCTTCATCATTCGAAGAAGTCGTGAAGCATCAAGTATGGAAGGATGCTATGAATGAGGAATACGAGTCCATCATGAAGAATGATGTCTGGGATGTGGTCCCCAGACCCCAAGACAAAACAGTTGTCACCTCGAAGTGGCTTTACAAAATCAAGCATGGAGCTGATGGGAGTGCTGAAAAGTATAAGGCTCGCTTTGTTGCTCGAGGTTTCTCTCAAAAGGAAGGCGTAGATTATGATGAGATATTTGCACCTGTTGCCCGGTACACCACTATCCGCTCAATCATAGCCCTTGCCGCTTCGCAAGGATGGAACCTACATCAGATGGATATCAAGACCACGTTCTTGCATGGTTCAATTAAAGAAGAAGTATGTGGAACAACCCAAGGGGCTTGAGATCATGATTGGGAATCTCATGTATGCAGGTTGAAGAAAGCTCTCTATGAGCTGAAGCAAGCACCCCGAGCTTGGTATGAGAGGATCGATAGCTACTTGATGAAGCTGAGATTCACTAGAAGTGAAGCCGATCCAAACCTTTACTTTAAGGTTGAGGATGACAAGCCTCTCATACTAGTGTTGTATGTTGACGACCTCTTCCTAACAGGTGCAGACCCTCTCATTCACAAATGTAAGAGGGAGTTGGCTTCCAAATTTGAAATGAAGGACCTAGGACTGATGCACTATTTCCTAGGGATGGACGTCTGGCAAAATCCTGGAGAAATTTTCTTATCTCAAGGAAAATACGTGGTGAAGATATTGGAGAGATTTGGTATGGTGGACAACAAGCCCGTGACTACCCTGATGGAGCTTAACTTCAAGAAGTTATGTGGTAGTGCTATCGGGCCTACTTTGGGAAATGCTTCTGAGTATCGTCAAATCTTAGCAGCATTAATGTTCTTGGTGAACTCTCATCCGGATATATGTTTTGCAATCAACACGTTGAACCAATATATGGTTGAGCCTCATCACTCACATTGAATTTGTGCCAAGAATCTTCTGAGATATCTTCGAGGCAGAATCACTCATGGGTTGAGATACACTACCAGAGATGTGAGGCAAAATGGATATTCCGATGTTGATTGGGCAGGCAGTGTAGTGGATTGAAAAAGCACTTCCGGGTGTTGTTTCTCTTTTGGTTTTGCCTCGATATCCTGGATGAGCAGGAAGCAAAAGTCAATGGCTTTGAGCACCGCTGAGGCAAAGTACACTGCTACGAGTATGCCCTCCTGTGAGGTTGTTTGGTTGAGGAAGCTCTTCAGTGAGTTGTTTGGACATACATTGGATACTACCATGATCCTTTGCGACAACCAGTGTGGGATTCGTTTGTCCGAGAATCCCATATTTCATGATCGCTCCAAGCACAACAATATCAGGTACCACTTTATTCGGGATATGGTAAGCGAGGAGCAATAAGGCTCCATCATATTGGGATAGATGAGCAGGTCGCCAACATTTTGACGAAGCCCCTGGGAAAGGTCAAATTCTTGACTTTCCAAGAATGACTAGGAGTAGTTGAGAGACCCTCATAATATGATGCATACATTGAGCTCTGGGAGCTCCAGGGGCTTGGGGTACTTCTTGGAGCAACAAGTGACCATAGGGTGACTCACCCTCCCCTAGTGATGCACTATGTACAGGGCGAATGATTCAGCCTTCCCCTGTGATACCCCATGGTGACATGTAGACAGGAGGAATGGTTCATCCTTCTCGTACTAAGACATCCTACCCATGCAGTTTGGGACACATGGGAAGTAAATCTCATTTGGCCAATGAGTAGGGAAATGAGGATAGGGACCATAGTAGTACCGATGGACGCATCGTATATCTACCGTACTCCCTATGCTAAGATGACATTGATCTGGGATCAATTGGAATTGACTTCGGGTCAATAAGAGTGATATAACTCACTCTCTTTTGGAACTGATTTTGGATTAGTAAGAGTGGTATGACACACTCTCTTCATTGGGACTGACTTCGGGTCTGTAGAGGATGGTATGATACATTCTCAATCATTTCTTCTTCTTCATAGTTCAGCAAAGCAGAGCAGAGTCGAGTAGTGCAAAGCAGTGCATTTGATGGCAGAGATAGTACCGACAGACAGATGGATTAGCAGATGGAGTTCTCCCAAGTTGAGAGGGAGTGTTAAAATTGGCAACTAGGGCCAAACTCCATCTGGGTCATCTTATTTATTGCATTTGATATTTTTCTTGGATTCCTCTCATCGAGAGGTGTAGGATTGATCTAACGATTATCCGCTTCCGACATGTATTCATGGAGATATGAATTTATTTGTATTTCTTGACAATTTGTCAAGGTCGGCCAGCATGTAAAGTAGTGTTGCACACCCCCAGCTAAACCTCAACGTGGGATATAAATAGAGGAGACCTTGAGGCATTAGATCACTCATCTCATCCTCACATCTCTTCTCTCTCCTTGTCTCTTGGGTATACGAAGGAGAAAGAAGACTCTCTCATGTGGGAAAAGAGGATGCAGTTAGGGCATCATTGTGAGAGGACGCAGTTAGGGCAGCAAGGACGCAGGAAGGTGCAGCAAGTGATTAAGGACTGCGTTGACCAGCGTATAGGCAGCATTGACTGCGGATTTGTGTGGGCAGCCTCTCCTAGGCTAGCCGCATTGCTGGACAAGTTTGCGTTGACTTGTTGGAGGGCACATTTGTGACAGCGTTGACTGGTTAGGGCTGGCTGCAGTATGTTGTAGCATTGACTGCTGTTTTGACCATCTTACATTGACTGTTTTGGGCTGCTATTACTGCTGTTGGAGACTGAGTTCTCCTAGGTTGTCTTGAGGACATTTGGGAGTTGATTGATCACCTTTGCTATTGTTGTTCAAGGGTTTCATTACTACTGTTGTAAATCACAGATTTGTGATATTGTACTCTCTCTCTCTGCTGAATTATTGAAGAATATAGAAGAATTGATCAAAGGATTTCCCCGCATTGGAATTTGTCCCTGGCTAGCGCCACATCTTGTGTCTCTTGTCTTGGCTTGTCTTTTGTTGATTTCATTTATGTTCTATCAGCATTTTACTTTCATGTTAATGTGATTGCTATACTAGAAATTAGCATTGGGCTAATAAGAAGAATTGAAGTAAATTGCTCTTAAGCATAGAACATACCATAATTTAACAGGTTTCCATCTAGAGAGTTCTTGTATGGTGAAGATAATTGATCTACTGGAAAAATTACTTCAATAGCATAATCTAGATGACTACATTTCATACTTCAATAGCATTATGGCGTTGATCTACAACACCCTTCTTCATAGCAACTACATAGTTGACACAGTATGCATTGTATTTTGAGGGGGGGTTTCTTCCCACAAGGTTTGCCCTCTTTACCTCACTCTTCTCATGTTGTGTCTTGCATAAGTTGTTTCATCAGTACCTAACATGGTTGCAAATTGTAGAGACTCGTTGATTGTTTTTACAGAGTTCTTGTACATGACTACCTAACATGCCTAAGAATTGTCGAGTGTCGAGACTCATTCACTAGCATACTCCCCGATTTGGCTTCAAGGGGAGTGTTGGGGTACATTGCACTCAATAGTTGCATTTTGGCCATCATTAGACGCTCTTCATACAATATTATTAGGGCCACATATGATCACTTTTTATTCACTACTAGGCATTCCCTATCATTTGGCATATTTTCTATTTTTAGGGTTCTTTTTCCATAGGTCTATTTTTAGCAAGGGGTGCCACCTAGAATGACATGTGGCACTAACTAGACACTAGTTGGAGGATGACATGGCTATTTCCACTCCGTTAATGTGCATTATCTCATGCACAGGCCTCCCTATTGTGAATGCATAATTCTTCCTTAATTTTTGGTAGTTAGCCACCATTTTTCACTCTCCTCCTCTTGTTAGTTGACTTATAGTCCTATTTTCTAGTTTAACTAGTTAGTTTTTTTGCATGTGAAAGTTATTAATATGTTCTAACTGATTTCTAACTCCATTTACTTTCAATTCACTACATTATTGGATTTTGCTAATTTTGGTTCTCCCAATGTAATTTTGACTTACCAAGGAAAATGCTTTTGTAGTTAATTGAGTGCATGCTTTTGGAATCCCAACCTAATTCGAATTGGTTCTTCCTCTTGGAGAGTTTATATATTGTATTCATGTTCAGCAATAATATATCATCAGATTTTATGAGTAATTCAAATTGTCTCTCCTTGGTTCATTTGTAAATTTCTCAACAATTTTATTCTCCCTTCTTTCTTGTTTTGCAAGTAGCTAGTGTAGTATTTTTTCACAGTTAGATCCTGTAATCATGCTTAAAATCCAATATTGTTACCCCCTAACATGTAAGAGTAACTAGAGGATATTTTTTCACTTACAGACGCAATTCCACCTATGAGATCTATGGTCCTTCCATTGACACTTAGTCAAATATGCTTCCAACATTTCCTCAATTCACTCGAATTTCATGATTATGAATACAAGGTTTGATATACATATTTCATTGTTTCATATTGGGCATTAATGTTTCATATTGGGCGTTATTGTCTCATGTATTTATCATGAAAGTGGTGATCATTGGTTGAGTTGGGTAATGGATTATAGCACTTTAAATTTATGTTATTTGTCTTGTTTTTCCATGGTGGTCATAGTCATCTCTCAGATAAGTGTTGTCACTCTTGGGTTGAGTTGTTCTATTGGGGGGTATGAAAGGTGTAGCATGTCCATATCCCAATCCACACGTAACACTTACCAACTTCCCAATTTCCATTGCCCCACTCACGGTTGGTTGTCATATGGCACAAAAAAAGGTTCATGCTTCATGGTCCCATGAGAAAAGCCTCACCATAAAAGAGTTATAAGCTCGAGGGGAAGACCAAATTTAAAAAAATAATAATAATCCAAAAGCCAAAATAAAGTTTGACCAATGCCCCCTCACTCTAACGTCATTACCCCAAGTCTTATGCATAAAAGCATATATAAAAAAAGGACTAAATGAAATAAAGACAAACAAAGTAAAATAGAGAAATAGGCAAGTAATGGGTAGTAAGAAACGATGATGAGGAAAGAATAACTCAATGCATAAGTTCTCACTCATATTTCAAAGGCACTCATGTGGATGAATATCTTAAACAACTTACATTACTATGCAAAGCAATTCATGAAGTTACTCGCCAAACCATACAATCTATCACTAAGTGACTACACATGCTCCTTAATTGGCTTTCCTAGAAACTACTTATCCTCGTAAGTGTTGACACATGTAATAAAGGTTGATCATGTCTCCATCACATCTTATTTTGGCAAATGGTATAAATTCTATGAGTTATAGTGAATTTAGAAGATGATACTTAATGTTTTTCTACCTAATGGCATTTAAACTTTACATGAATCACTTTGTTATGTTGCATTTTGATCTATGTACATACTGTGAAATTATTAACTATTGCAGCAACTGGAAATTATTCTTCTAACTGTAAATTAATTTTGCAGTTTATTTGCTACGACAAACAATGAATAATATTATAATTCGCAACTGCAATTTTCAGCAAAATAAATATTGTGGAAGATAAATTGGAAACTAAGAAAATACTGCCACAAACACACACAAATATATAACATCGTTGTTTTTGGACGAAAGTCCCCGGAAAAAACGCAATGTGGGAAAATCGGTTGCAGCAGCTGAGGATTTTTATTATTAACCAACAGTGAGAAAATTCTGAGTACAACTGGATGCCGAAAAACTAGCAATCCTAAAGAGAAAATACTGGAAAAAAAATTGTGAGGAATTTTCCTCACCCCCACGAGCAATCCTGGCTCATTCAACCCAATCGAACTGGCTCTCCAATTGCCTCTACGCAAGCCCTATGTCACTTTTGCGCAGGCCTGGAACTCGCTAGCTCAAAACTGCCTCAAATCAGCTACCGACTGACCGTTGTTGGTCTGGAAGCCTCTGGCTTAGCCCTCTAGAATATCTTCCAGCCACTAGCACCTGAAACGACCCTTCCTCCCACTAAATTGAATTGCCCTCTAGATGTTATTGCGCAACCTCTCTGTGGCTATCTCTACCTCTCTGTAAGCTACTCTCCAGATTTGGAAAGCTTCCTTCGGAGTCACTATCTCTGCCCCTCTCTGTCTCTGCATCCCCTCCCTGGCCCGAACTCTTAAGACAGAATGTTGCTCTCTGGAAAATTGAATTGCCCAAGGAAACTCGACCTCAAGTGTATTCCTCCATCTACCCATCGGCCTCTTCTTATAATCTCCAGTTGGGGCTCCAACGGCCAAGATTAAAACTTAATCAATAGTTGAGATCATTTCCTAGTCAATCTATGTGAGTTTCTAGAGAAATCTCACCTTCCTCAATTAATTATTGTTAATTAATCATTTTCCCCAAGTTAGACTTAGGAAAAATTTAATTATTGATTAATTAACTTAAATAATGCATCTCTAGGTGGATTTTCCTGAAACTTTTCCCGGGTTTTGGAGTCCTAGTGTTTCTTAGCCTCTCTGACAATTGTCGAGACTAGAACACCATCCGATGCTACAAAAACTAACACTCCCTCTTAGCGAGGAAGGTGTTCTCGTGTTGAACTACTACAACACCATGTCTTTGCATCATCCTCCATACACGTTACTGGTGTCTGGCCACTGTGACTACCTGCCACTACCCACCAACTACTGCGCAACTCTAATGATGCATCTATGTTGTTGTTGACACTGTTGTACTATTTGTACTGCTTCCAACTCTGCATCTACACTGCAACTCCTTCTCAATTGTTGTTGTTGCTACTGCAATTGAGAAGCATCCAAAATATTGAATCAATTGTCTCTTTGCCGCAATTGTCTCCTGAGCATCTGGTTGCTACTAGCCTCTGCACTATCCACTTGGGAATCTGCGTTGTTGTTGAGTCTGCTATTGAGCCTCCTGCTCTGCTGTCAACACTGCTTTGTGCTCCTCGGCATCTAACTGCTACTAGCCTGCAACTATCACTCTGGAATTGACTGCATCAAATAACATTGATCCTACTACTACTGAATATTGTGGGCCCCTGTAGCAAGGTAATGATCCATGAGGAAACACCATCTGATGCATTCTTCAAGGTACCCTACCCAAATCTACACAACTCTGGGACTATAGCTCCATATCGCCCCACCTCACTCCTGGAGGTATAGCTGCAAACATAGCAAAATCTTCCTCCAACCTAGAGAACAGCATATCTGTCTCTACGGATGCTACCGCCTAGTCCTGCTTCTCTTGCTTCTCCTTCTTCATTTGAGGACACTGAATACTATAGTGGCCAAATTTTCCACACCTGAAGCACTTGACCTTAGATAGATCCTTCTTTTTCTTTTTCATTTTATCCCCCTGCAAACTTTGTCCATGACTGGGACCCTGTGATGTAAGGGCTACATTATCTTCCTCCTTCACCCCTTTCAAACCGTTGTTGCTGTTGTTTCCGCTAATGGAGGTCTTTACTAATGCTCGCCTCATCTCCTCTTGTTGCAGGTCTGACCACAACCTATCCCACCTAGGTAGAGTATCTCGTCCCAAAAAGCCTTGGACAAAGATTTCCCAATACTCTAAGACATTATTCAAGGCCAAACGCACAAGCTCTGTATCTTGAGGCGCTTCCCCAACGGCTGCAAGATGATCCGATTTCCTAAATTTTGGTGAGAAAGGGATCAATATCTTGGGGCGCTTCCCCAATGGTTACAAGATGATCCGATTTCCTAAATTCTGGTGAGGAAGGGATCAATGCCTTCACCCTTATGCATCCTAATGTTCCTCATCTTTTCTTTAAAAAACATCTTCTGCTGCTTAGAAGGATTCTAGTATAGATGTGTGAGAACATCCCACATCTCCTTGGCCGATATATCTGAGACTATATGATCATGGGCGCCATCCAAGATCATTTGCTTCGCCTGGGCCATCTCTTTCTTGAATTCCTTCAGTTGATCTACATCATTAGGTTCTGCCACTATGTTCTCAGCATAGGTCTTCAAACCATGCTCATCAAGGAGAAAGGGCATCCTGGCCTTCCAAATGACATAGTTGGAGGCACTATCCAATCGATTTTGTTCTCTCAACCCAACTGGAATCTCCTCATGTTTCCCTGCTCGACTGCATGTTCTGAAACTTGCACTTCCTTTTGGAATGAACAGAACTGCTCTATCTACCTCACTCTGCCTTCAGTTGCTTCCTAGAACTACTTGCTCAACCTTTATGAATGTACTTCTCTAGAAAACTGGCACACGAACTGTAACCCTAGCAACTCGAACTGACTAGTATGGCAAACTTTCACAGCCTTCGGCGACTGGAAAAATATGGATCTCCTCCAAAAAACTGGAACTGGAAACCCTCTAGGAAAATCTGGAAATTCCTCCCTCTATATCTGCACTCTCTTCCACCCGGCACAAATCCTGCTCTAGCAAACTGTTGCAAAACCTTTTGTGCCCAGATAAGAAATCTGCTCAACGAAAATACTAATCTTCACCGAAATTACTTCCCAGCTTTACTACTGCCTGCTGGAACTATCACTAGGCTCCGCAAATTTCCCTTGCCACTTGCACTAGAAAAATTGAACCCTCTACCCAGCAGTTCGAAATACCTGGCCAACCCTTGGGCAAATTTGGAAATCAAGTTGCCAAACTCCCCTTTGAATCTGGACGATTTCTTCCTTTGGCTTCTGAGCTTCATGTCTGATTTGCTCTGATACCATGTGAAATTATTAACTATTGCAACAACTAGAAATTATTCTTATAACTGTAAATTAATTTTGCAATTTATTTGCTACGGCAAACAACGAATAATTCGCAACTGCAATTTTCACCAAAATAAAAATTGCGAAAGATAAACTAGAAATTGAGCACACACACACACACAAATATAACACCATTGTTTTTGGACAAAAGTCCCCGGAAAAACCCAATGTGTGAAAATCGGTTGAAGCAGCTGAGGGTTTTTATTATTAAGCAGTAGTGAGAAAAATTTCAATACAACTGGATGTCAAAAAACTAGTAATCCCACAGAGAAAATACTGGCAAAAATTTTGTGAGGAATTTTCCCCACCCCCACAGGCAATCTTGGCTCAATCAAGCCAATCGAACTAGCTCTCCAACTACCTCTGCGCAAGCCCTGTGTCACTTTTGTGCAGGCCTGGAACTCACTGGCTGAAAACTGCCTTGAATCAGCTACTAACTGATTGTCGATGGTCTAGAAGCCTCTGGCTTGACCCTCTAGAATTTCCTCCAGCCACTAGCGCTTGAAACGACCCTTCCTCCAACTGAATCGAATCAGCCTCTAGAGGCTACTACACAGCCCTTACGCAGCCTCTCTATGGCTATCTCTGCCCTCTGCAAGCTACTCTCCAGAACTGGAAAGCTTCCTCTGGACTCATTGTCTTTGCGTCCCCTCTCTCTGGCTCGAACTCTTCTGACAAAATGTTGCTCTCTGGAAAATCAAACTACCCAAGGAAACTCGACCTCAAGTGTATTCCTCCATCTACCCATCAACCTCTTCTTATAATCTCCAGTTGGGACTCCAATGGCCAAGATTAAAACTTAATCAATGGTTGAGATCATTTCCTAGTCGATTTGTGTGAGTTTCTAGAGATCTCACCTTCCTCAATTAATTGTTGTTAATTAATCATTTTCCCTAAGACTTAGGAAAAATTTAATTAATGATTAATTAACTAAATTAAAGCATATCTAGGTGGATTTTGCTGAAACTTTTTTTGGGTTTTGGAATCCTAGTGTTTCTTAGCCTCTATGACAACTGTCGAGACTAGAACACCATTCGATACTACAAAAACTAACACATACTCCGAGATCCATTATTGCATTGGGATATATGACACATGCCTTGAGATTGCTAACTTCATTGAGTCCCTTGAGTCATGCTATAAATGGATTGTTGAGATGAGTTGCATGGAGCATTGATATTTTTGGAGGACGTTGACAACGCCCTTTGCATGCTTGATGGAGGTCATCCCACCTTTGGAGGAGGTCACTAGGCCTTCTAGGGAGGACATTGCATCTTTTAACAGGAGCATTGCACCCTTTAGAAGGAATGTCCACATTGGACCACTTTTTATGCCTTTCTACATGATTTTTGAGTGATTTGTCCTCATTTGGAACCCATATATGACACAACTGTGGCTTTTTCATGCTTATGGGGAGGATAACTTGGCACATTAGGAGGTTTTACTTGACTTAAGAAGCATCTTTGGGGTTTTTTTACTCATTCATCCATATATATTGGATATACCATACTTAAACTTGGCAAATTGTATGAATTCTATGAGTTATTGTGAAGTTTGAAGATGATGCTTAATGTGATTCACCTAATGGCATTTACAGTTGACATGACTCACTTTTTATGTTGCATTGGACTTGTGACATGCCTTCAAACTAATGGCTACATCAAGTCACTTGAGCCCCTCATTGGATGACATACATGACATGGATATGACTTGGACTGAACCTTGGTCTTTTGGAGGACGTTGAGGAGGCTAGACACATGGTTTTTGGAGGTTGTTCCATTTCTTTTGGAAGATGTTGGGCTTCTTCGAGACATTGCACCCTTGTAGAGATGACCTAGCCTCTTTTGGAAATGGTGTGCCACTTTTTGAGGTGGAGTTGCAGCTATTGGTGATGATTTCACACTTGGAGAATGACATGTCACATCATTTGGGGTGAATGTTTTAATTTACAGACCCTACACATGACTCTTTGCATCATTTGAGTGAGTCATCCATTCTCGGGAGACCACACATGCCTCATGATGACATCTTAGCATTTGAGAATTGTTCCTTTACTTTGGGAGCATCATTGGGAGTCTTTTGACTCACCCACTCTTGTATCATGGATATTTTAAGTATTGTGACCTTATCTCTAGGGCTTGTAAAGAGATAAAGGCATTTTGATCATTTCCTAGGGCATTTGCTACGAAAATATTGTTATTTTAATGAGAAAGGTGCTAAATCTCTCATATAAATAGAGAACCACTTTTCATTTGTGAATCATTGCTAGAACTTGAGGAGAACATTGTTTCTCTACTATAACTTATATATTTTTGCCATGGATGGATAACTGGAGTGACTTCTTGAAGATGATTCTTGTGGATGCTTTTCAAATTTTATGGATGCTCTTGACTAGGGTTTTGTGGATCAAAACAATTTCTGGAGTAAGTGGTCTCCCAAAATCTTTATGGATGTTTTTTATGAAAGATTGTAAGTGTAGTTGTACTTCTCTAGTGGTGGTGGTGGTGCACTTTCTTCATATTTTTCTTGAACAAGTCTCTTTTCTTGTACATCCTCTCAATAGAGTGCTTAGTTGACCCCATCTGCCCCAAGAAAAGCAGTGAGCACTACGCTTCTCCTATCAAGTCAATCGTGTATTCAAAATCTCAAATTTTATTTATATTTGAAGGTAAATTTAAGGTTTTTTTTGTTACATTTAATTTTCAGCCATCAAACACTCTGGACGTCTAGGGTTTTCCTACATAATTTTTAACTAAAATCCTGGATTTTTCATGCATGTGTTTTACTTAAAACTATTCTCATTGCAAAAAATAACCTTGCTGATAATATTGTTGCATATTTAAGGCTAGCCATCTTGTTTTGATTGGCTGTTACCTATGCTTTAATTTTCAGAATTTATAAGTTATATAAACCCTAGATCTGCCAACTGGGGATATCAGTTATCTTGGGTGCTTGGGTGAAACGATTATTACCCTCCCCACCCAGCTTCAAATCCCACCAGTGACATGATGAGCTTTGATGCCTTGAAGAATAATGTTGCAATGGCTTTGAGCTTGAGAAAAGTGCTCTTAAGTGAGTATAACAGTGAGCTGGCTTGGTACCAGCGACCTCACTCTTACCTTTGAGCTCAGAGGAAGGCCGATTTCTTTCCTTGGAAAAAGAATAACCCTAGATCTAACCATTGTTTTAGCCCTAATCTTTTTACTTGTAGATGAACTGTTTAATGGGCTAAATTATATTCCTGTTGTAAATTTTCAACAAGTTTTGTAATAGCCATTGGTAGTTTCCAGATTTGCATTATTTAAGAAATGTTTTGCATTCGGAAGTGACTTGATAAACCCCTTAATGGCCTTATAACAAATTAAACCAAATCTGGAATTTATTTTGAGAGACCACCATACCTAAACCTTGTTTGATATATTTCGTTGGTGGTGAATTGGGTAGCTATTTAGGAGACCTTAGACTTGATTGTGTTGAATTTTTGTAGCTATGGTCGGTCTTCATAATATTCCTTTGTACTTGTAATATTGAAATATGAATTATATTTGCAAAAAGAAGCTTATATGAAGCATGTTCTTCATATTGAAATTTGTAACTACGTTCAGTCTTCATAATATTTTATGTACTCTTGATCTTATATATTTGATGTAAAAAGAAAATGAAAATAATTATTATTATTTTTATAGTATGTGTTTCATGCTCAAGTTTATTTTGTTCTAGGTCAAAGCACCTATTGTGTGTTTCTAAGTTTTGTCATAGAGTCAAGAAGTCATAAGAGTCATTGTCATATGTATTAGACCCTATTAGGCATTTTGTAACAAGTCAAAAGAATTTATTTTGAGTCAGAAGTGTCAAAATATCCCTCCAAGACCAAGTTGGCCTAGCAATGAAGAAGTTGGCCTAATTAGGGCTATTCGTCCTCCTTGAAAATCCTATATATAAGAGACTATTCGACCTCAATGAACACTCACTCATTCATTTGATCAAGAAAGCAAGTACAAGAAGCAAGAAGGCAAGCGAAGGTCTAGAAGGAAGACAAAAATTTCGATTTTCTCTCTCTCTCTCTCTCTCACGCATGCGAAAGAGGCTAGGGTTTTTGCAACTACAAGGTCGAAGTTTCTAAAGAAGCAAAGAAGGGACGAAATCCAAGGAAAGAAAGTCAATTTGATCACCTACAAGCCTTTGAAGAAGAAGCAGCCCAAGCGAAGGAAGGAGGAAGCCTAAAAAGCCCTAATTCATTCACACGTTCTAAGTTGAAGCTTGTTGCAGGGGGCCGAAGATTGCAGATCTGTAGTGAAGGCTGAAATTTGTAGCTAGGAGTCGAAGCTGTGCATTTTGAATTGATTTGATTTGGTTTGACTTGGTAAGAAGAAGCACATCCTCAAAAGGTTTGACTTGGTCTTGTAAGGGTCTTGCTCTTGGTCTAAAGGCCCTGGAATTCGTCATTTGAAGAATCTATAAGAAGAGAAGATATTTTTGTGGGTTTTCCTCTCTAGGAGAGGTTTTGGCCCTGGATTGCAGCCTACATCTTGTTTCCATTTGTTCTATTGATCTTCACGTTTTGGTAGTTGTTTGATGATAAAAACATTATAATAATAAGAGAAGAAGTTAATCATAAAGAAAAAAAGAATATCACAAGCAGTTATCAAATTAAAGAGAAATCACTTCAAAAGTAGTCCTATTGATTTCTCAACACTTCATGCTCGCAAGAAAAATATTTTTTTTGTATTGAAAAAATATATATATATTAAGAGGCTCATCAAAGAGCAGGAAAATGAAATTTTTTAAATTTGAATTTTACCTCCAAAAAGACGAAGTCAGCCCTCCAAGGATAAAGTCGGCCTACCCAAGAGACGCGTCCCTTCACATGAGCGAACTATTAGTTTTTGTAGCATCGAACAAGTGTTCTAGTCCCAACTTTGGTCAGAGAGGCTCAGGGACACAAGATCTCCAGAACCCACAAAAAGTTTCCAGAGAAAACACCTAGAGATGGCTCAATTAAGTTAATTAATTAATAATTAAATATTTTAGAATTTAGGCTTCTGTGATTCATATCTTAATTGTAAGAAATCTTTCGGAGAATATCACATCAAAAGTTATATGTCAATGTGTTTCGAACCATCTAGCGTAGTTCATCATCAGGACAAGATGAACCACGCTAGATGGTTCGAAACGCATCAACAGATAAATTTTGATGTGATCTTCTCCGAAAGATCTCTTACAATTAATTAAATATTTCCTAAGTCTAACTTAGGAAAAGTGATTAATTAACAGTAATTAATTGAGAAAGGTGAGATTTCACTAGAAACTCACACGGATCGAGTTGGAGATGATCTTAGCCATTGATGGGGATCTAATCATGGTCATTGATTCACCAACGATAGATTATAAGAGCAACTCGATGGGTGGATGGAGAATACACCAGTAGAGCGACTTTCCTTGACAGATTGAGCAAGGGAAAGAAGTTCGAGCCAGAAGGAAGGCAGTGTGAGATTGAGGGAACAATAGAGTGATTTCTAGTAGAGTTTCTTAGCAGCAAAGCAGTTGTAGTTGGGAGGCCGAATTATTTCTACAAATAGGTTGAGCAGCCAGTGTGAGCAACCAAAAACCTCAATTCAAAGTGCCGGAAAGAGATCGTTTCAATTGTTGAGGCCGAGAGATCACCCAAAAGGCAGAGCGAGACACTTCTAGGGCTAGAGGGAGGCAGGACGGCTCATCTAGAGCCATCTCACAGGTAGTGTGAATTATTTAGGCCAAGCAGTGTGCATTTCTATCTAGTGCAAGTTGTCGGCAAGAAGTGCGAGGAGGGCCAAATGGGTCGCGTTTTATTGCAGAAGGGAGGAATTTTCTCCAAATAATTTTCACACTATATTTTGTTGGAGGATAGCCAGATTGGCATCCAGATTTGTACTCGGAAATTTTGTTGTTGCATGATAATAATAAAAACCTCATTTGTTGCACCGATTTTCCCACATTGGGTTTTTCCAGGGACTTTTGTCCAAAAATAATGGTATTATTTTATTTTTTGTGTGCTCTATATTTCTAGTTCCAGTATTTTATTTTCCACAGTGTTTTTATGGTGAAAATTGCAGTTGTGATTTTATTCGTTGTTTGCCATAGCAAATAAACTGCTCTTAATTTTAATCAGTTAGAAGAATAATTTCCAATTGTTGCAATAGAGTTCAAAATTTCACATGGTATCAGAGCAGAGTTGAAGACAGATAAGAAGGGAAGAAAGGAAAAAGAAATTTGTGCAAGTTCAGAGGGAGTCTGCAGTCCAATTTCTAGATCTGCGCAGAGGGTTCGATTTCTAGTTGTAGGTGCAGGAAAAGTTCGAATAGCTCAATAGCAGTTCCAGCAGGCAGTGGTATTGTCGAGAATCAATTCCGGAGAGCATATCAAAGAGTTCGTTGAGCAGATTTGGGCGCAGTTGTTTTTGCGGCAATTTTGCAGTAGCAAAATTAGCGTCAAGTGGAAGAGAAATAGCACACATCGAGGGATTTGTCTCAGACGGTTTCTAGATTCAATTTTATGGAGGAAATCCTTGATTTCTATTTGCAGGGGGCGATAGCAACTAGCATAACTATGCATTCGAGGAGGGAGCGCGAGTCGCTAAGCAGGTAGCCGAGTTGGAAAGGAGGCGATTCCTGTTTATCTTCCGAGTTATGAATTTTGCATAAAATGACCTCAACAAAACTTCAAGATCGGGATAGGCTAGATAGAGCCTCGAATTATTGTATCTGAAAAGCCAAGATGACTTTCTTGCTAGATGAGCATGGTCTGAAGACGTATGCAGAGAGAGTTGTAGCCATACCGACAGATCCAGACCAACTAGAGAATTTAAATAAGGAGATGACCAAGGTAAAGCGATTGATCCTTGATGGCATTCGGGATCACATAGTCTCACACTTGGTGGGCAAGAATATGGCCAAAGAAATGTGAGATGTGATTGCTACGCTCATCCAAATCCTTCTAAGAACCGAAAGATGTTCTTGAAAGAGAATTTGAGGCTCACCAAAATGCATAAGGGTGAAGGAGTCACTCATTATCTCACCAAAATTCAGAATGTCTAAGACGAGCTTGACGCAGTTGGAGAAGCACCTCAAGAGAGTGAGCTAGTGTGTACAGCTCTCAACGATTTCACCCCGAAGTAGGCTACCTTCATCCAAGGTATCACTAAACGAGATAATCTACCAGGATGGGAACGATTGTGGGTTGATTTCACACAGAAGGAAATGAGGCTTGCACTGGTTGAGAGCAATAATAGTGGCAGCAGTAGTAAAGCGTCGAAGTGTGTGAAGGAAGAGGAGAATGTAGCCCTTGCATTAAAGGGGAAGGCAAAGAAAGGTCCCAGTGAGGGACAAGGCTCACAGGGAAGAGAAAAAAAGAAGGATTTGTTGAAGATCAAATGCTTCAGGTGTGGTGAGTTTGGTCACTACAGTGCCTAGTGTCCAAAGAGGAAGAAGGACAAGAAGGAGAAGTAGGAGCAAGTAGCAGCTTCAGCGGAGATAGATAATTTGTCTTCCAGGTTGGAGGATGAATTTGCACTGTATGAAACTATACCTACAGAAGAGAGGTGGGGGACAACTCTAGTTCCCAAAGTTGCAGATATTTTGGCAGGGTCCAAGGAAGATTGCATCAAACGGGTATTTCTTCTTGGATCATTACCTTGGCTACGAGGGCCCAAAACATTCAGTAATAGATGGATCAAGGTTCAGGATGGCGCATTCAAATTCTGAGGGACAGTTGTAGTACTAGTTGCAATCAAACACTGAGGGGCGCAGAGCAGTTGCAGTGCAGAAAATTACTCAGTGGACAGTGCAGAGGCCAGTAGCAGTCAGAGACTCAGGAGACAGTTGCAGAGCCAATCCAGGGGCACAATTGATTCAGAGTTTATTTCTTAGTTGTAGTAGTTGTAGCAGCAACAACATGAGATCAGTGGCAGCACAAAGCAGTGTTGCCAACAGTACAGGTGGTAGAGTGTAGTGTCAGCAACAGCGCAGATGAAGGATGGTTAAGCTCAGAGTGGAAAACAAATTAGAGTTGCACAGTCGCATGGTGGTCAGTGACGGTTTGTCACAATTGTCAGACATCAACAACGCATATGGAGGATGTTATGGAGACAAAGAGAGAGAACACCTTCCTCGCTAAGAGGGAGTGTTACTTTTTGTAGCATTGGATAAGTGTTCTAGTCTTGACTTTGGTCAAAGAGGCTAGGGAACACAAGATCTCCATAACCCACAAAAAGTTTCAGGAGAAAACACCTAAAGATGGCTCAATTAAGTTAATTAATCAATAATTAAATATTTCCTAAGTCTAAGTTAAGAAAATTGATTAATTAATAGTAATTAATTGAGAAAGGTGAGATTTCTCTAAAAACTCACACGGATTGAGTTGGAGATGATCTTAGTAGTTGATGGAGATCTAATCATGGTTGTTCGTTCACCAACGAGAGATTATAAGAGCAACTTTAATGGAGAATACACTAGTAGTGCAACTTTCCTTGGCAAATCAAGCAACCCAATTGTAGAGATCGAGCAAGGGAGAGAAAATCGAGCTAGAAGGAAGGCAGGGTGAGATTGAGGGAGCAGCAAAGTCATTTCCAGCAGAGCTTCTCAATAGCAACGCAGCTGTAGTTGGGACTTGGGAGGCCGAATTATTTCTTTAGAGAGGCCAAGCAGCTAGTGCGAGTAGCCAGAAACCCCAAGTTTGAACTTTGAAGTGTCAGAAAGAGATCGTTTCAGTAGTTGAGGTCAGGAGATCATCCAGAAGGCAGAGCGAGTCACTTCCAAGGCTAGAGGGAGGCAGGACAGCTCATCTAGAGCCAGCTCACAGGCAGTGTGAATTATTTGGGCAAAGCAGTGCGCATTTTTGGCCAATGGGAATTGTCGGGAGGAAGTGCGAGCAGGGCCAGAAGGGCCAAGTTTGGTTGCAAAAGGGAGGAATTTCCTCCAAATAATTTTGGCAGTATATTTTGGAGGATAGCCAGTTTAGCATCCAGATTTGTACTCAAAATTTTTGCGGCTGCATAATAATAATAATAATAAAACCCTCATCTGCTGCACCGATTTTCCCACATTGGGTTTTTCCGGGGACTTTTGTCCAATGTGTGTGTGCTCTATATTTCTCAGTTCCAGTGTTTTATTTTCTGTAGCGTTTTTATGGTGAAATTGCAGTTGTGATTTTATTCATTGTTTGCCATAGCAAATAAACTGCACTTAATTTGAATTAGTTAGAAAAATAATTTCCAGTTGCTGCAATAGAGTTGAAAATTTCACATGAACAACTATAAATAGGACTATTTACTCTCCTCCAAAAGGCAGATTTGGATCACCTATATCTCTGAGGTTTAAGTGAAGAGTCTGAGGCAGAAAGCTAGGGTCTAATGATGAGTGTATGTCTGAGGCACAACGCAAGTCTGATGCAAATCTATCTTTGTGGAACTGCGCAATTCTGAGGTATATTTCTCTCCGACCAGGTGCGAGATTCCTGAGGAAGAGTGCGAAGCGTCTGAGGCATCAAATTCTGTGGAAGTCCGAACTGAGGTTGGATCAGATGTCAAACTTCGGCCCTCCTATGACCTTAAATTCTGTGCAGATCTCTGTGGCTGTGCGGACTTTGAGGCAGAATTGCAGGTCATTTTCGCTCTCCTGGAGACCTTAATTCTGTAACGTATCTCTGAGATACAGTGCGCATTCTGAAGCTGATTTCTGAGGCATAGTGAGAGTTATGAGGCAGACTTGGAGGACGTTTTTGTTACCTTGTTGCAGAGGCTCTGTGGACAGAATGATGGAGGGCTGACTTGGTCTTTAGATGTTGGTTGACTTTATGTATCTCTCGTTGCATTGATTCTCTAAAGAAAAGGTTGGCTGGGCTTTTCCCCATGGAGGGTTTTCCCAGGGTAAAACTTTGTGTTCCTTGTGTGGCTGTCTCTTTTGCTATATGGTTGATGTCTTCTTTGTAATTATTGAATGATGTAATAAATGAATGGATATGCTAATAGATCATAATCATCAGAGATAATTATCACTATGGAAGACACTTTAAAAATCAACAGATTGTGTCTTTCCTTAGGAACCCTAAGATCTACTAAACAAACCTCCCTTGTGTTGGACTTGTCTTTCACTAAAACTCAGAAGTTGTTGCCTAGGTGACGGTGGCGACACTTCTATGGTCCACTAGTCTTTGCACTAAGGTGCAAAATTTTGTGAAAACACGACCACAAATGTTAGAAGCCAAGCAAAACATATAAGAATGATTATTCACTAAAGCCTAAAGCCTGGAAAGACCTAAGAAATATAATCTTAAACCTAAGTTTAATAATTCTTCAACACATTTTAACATAAAAGTGAGACACAGACACGTTGACAAGAAACTTAAAAAGTGTTACCTATCAAACACCATTCTAATTATACTAGTGTTTTAAAATTTAGACACCATATCCCTAGAAATCAGAAAATTTTAACTCACCAGTTGCCTTCACATGGGAGCCATTATCTGCAGGGATCATTCGCTGGGGTGGAAGAACACCAAGTCGATGAGTCCATCGATTGAAAGAGCACCGAAACCATACTTCAGATTTACCATTCAAAACTGTATTAGATGGGTTGTAAAAGACTGTAACAGAGTTCCCAGCTTCAACTTTACTAGGTTCGGTGTAGAATATATGTTTTTGTGACTGTCGAAATAATGTCATTGTTTTCTCCTTCCTTTCTGCTTTTAAAAGTTCCAATTTCTCAGCCTGCATTTTGAATTTGTTTCCAAACAAAGATTTAGAATGGTAAAAGTGAGGAGCTTATGATCTATAATGTTTACTTAAATAACATAGAAGCCTGCCTTAAAGCTCCTCAGAATATCGATGATAGTGAGAATATTGAAATAGAATAAAAGAAAAATATACAAACATCACCAAACCAGATTTTTTTATTTCCCAGCAGCTTTGATTGAAATATTATCAGCTGAATAATTGTTTTCTTTATTCAGGACTAACCTTCTTGCGAGCAGCTTCCTCTCTTTCTCGTCTCTCATGCAGTAATTTCAAATAGATTCTCTGTTCTTCTTCAACCCAGAAGAGATCTTCTGGAATAGACTTGGGCACAATAGCATGAAAATCTCGATAACTGTTATTGTCGTACACCTTAGCGCTCCCGGGAGGTCCATCAGCAAATACCCAATCAAGCATAAAAGCTTGCTCTGGCACCACCACTGCATATGACCACAGTTAAATTGTTAACTTTTCTTTTCAGAATAGATTTGTAACTATCTCAACAGTTAAGATTCTCTTTTCAGAATAGCTGCATCATCTATAAAAAAAAAAGCCTTTGCTCTCACTTTCAAAATGATCTATCAACAAATTGCAAGAAGCTTTGATTGCTAACTTTCTTTGGTGATTGTAGCTATCTGATTCACTTCTCCTTCGTTGAGATTTGGCAGTGCTTGAGAGTTTCTGCTCTATCTGCCCTTTGGAAGATTAGGTCTAAGGTTTTTTTCAAGCAAGAAGGTAGTTCTTTGTCTGCTTTTTCTGCCATGTGGTGTGATAAGATACGTCACCAGTTGTTGGCTAAAAGTGCCTTATTGCTAAAAGATGCTCATCCTTTAGATTAAGTAGCCTATTCAAACTTTCTTTCTGCATTAGTACTCTTATGGAAAAGGATATAAAGTCCATTGTATATACCCCTCCACCTTTTGTTTTGTTGTTTGCAAGTACTAAATATAAGGCATATTTAAAAAACAATACAAGAAGCATGTAGATTTTATCATTTTAACAAAGAATTTGAAAATATGAAGAGGCGTAAATGCTAATTTGAAGCCAGTATTTCAAATAAAAGCACTCTCTAACTGACTACAAAATTTATCCAGTTGTCTCTTTCAAAATAGCATAGTTATCAATTGCATGATATTTAGTACTTTAGAAAAAATCAAAATCCATGAAGCATTGCATGCCAGTGCAAAGCACACATGCCAAAATACTTAACAAATTGAATATTTGAAGGCAGCATTTCCTAGGAGCAAACACAGGGCCAAGAGTGTACTAGGATTGATACACTCAGATATCTGCGGACCTATGTTCGTCAAAGCTCTCACTGGTGCCGAGGATTTCCTTACCTTCATTGATGACCACTCAAGGGAAACTTGGATTTGTTTTCTGAAAACCAAGAACGAGGTTTTCTGTCAATTCAAAGAGTTCAAGGCTCTGGTGGAGAGTCTGACTGGGAAGAAAATAAAAGTTTTGCGCTCAGATAATGGTGGAGAGTATGTCGATAAGGACTTCACTGATTTTTGCACTAAGGAGGGCATCAAAAGAGAATGTACAGCTCTCTACAATCCGGAGCAGAATGGAGTAGCAGAAAGAAAGAACAAGACTATTGTAGAAGCAACTAGGGCCATGATGTATGATCAGGATATGCCAAAATTCTTGTGGGCGGAAGAATGCAACACAGCAGTCTATGTTCAGAACATGACTCCTCATCGAGCATTGGGCAAGATTACTCCAGAAAAAGTTTTCAGAGGAAAGACACCTGAAGTCAGTGATTTCAGGATATTTGGGAGTTTAGCATATAGCCGCATACCCGAAGAAAAGAGGAAGAAGCTGGATCAAACTATGGAAAAGGGATATCTAGTGGGATATAGAGAGAATGCTAAGGCATACAAAATCTATCTTCCAGGGAGTAGGAAGGTAGTAGTTAGACGAGATGTAAAGTTCATGGAGGACAGGGCTTTCAGAAAATCTCATGAGATGCCTTCCAAGGAGCAGTAGAAAGAGGAGCCACTGGTTAAGCCTCTTCAACCAACAGAAGCAAAGAACTCTTCCTCGGGTCAGGAAGATTCTCAGGATGCGGAGGAGGAACTAACAGAAGCACCTGTTGGCAGAGGAAGAACTAGCAGGGAACTTCGTCAAATTCTGCGAGATGCAGAGGACTTCATCGGTGCACCAAGAAACAATAAGAGGGAGCGAAAACAGCGAGATAGATACCAAGCATTAGTAGCTCAGGATGGAGAGCCTGCCAGTTTCAAGGAGGCAGCCCAACATCAGGTTTGGCTAGACAAGATGGTAGAAGAGTACGACTCCATAATGGAGAACGATGTTTGGGAGGTGGTGCCAAGGCCTCAAGACAGATCAGTGGTAGGTTCAAGATGGATCTACAAGATCAAATACGCTGCAGACGGCAGTGTTGAGAAATACAAGGCCAGGTTTGTGGCTAAGGGGTATGCTCAAAAGAAAGGAATTGACTACGAGGAGACCTTCGCCCCAATAGCCAGGTATACATCTATTAGGACCGCGATATCTCTTGCAGCTCAGAGGGGATCGAAGATTCATTAGATGGATGTCAAAACGGCATTTCTGAACGGGGTAACAAAAGAAGAGGAATACATTGAACAACCAGAGGGCTTTGAGACTCATGAGAAGAAATCTCATGTATGTATATTAAAGAAAGCCTTGTATGGGCTGAAACAGGCACTGAGAGCATAGTATGGTCGAATAGATGGCTACTTGCAGAAGATGGCATTTTTCAAGAGTGACACGGATCCGAATCTCTACTCTCTGGTTGTAGAGAACAAGCCGCTAATCTTAGTATTGTATGTGGATGATCTCTTTCTGACAAGATCATCCAGGCTCATTGGGGACTGCAAGAAGAATCTAGCCACAGAATTCGATATGAAGGATTTGGGACGAATGCATTACTTCCTAGGGTTAGAAGTTTGGCAGCAGAAGGGAGAAATCTTCCTTGGGCAAGGGAAGTATGCTACAGAAATCCTGAAAAGATTTGGGATGGAGGACTGTAGACCCATGGCTACGCCAATGATCACCAACTGGAAGAAGATTGATGCATCAGAAGACAAGGATGTTGATCCCACCCTATACAGGCAGCTCATAGGGTCCCTGATGTATCTGGTTAATACAAGGTCAAATATTTGCTACACTGTCAACACCCTCAGTCAGTTCATGGTGAAACCGAACAGGGCACACTAGGCAGCAGCCAAACACGTTCTCAGGTATTTACAGGGAACAGTCGATTATGGACTCTTGTACACCAAAGGTAAGGATATCAGTTTGAGTGGATTTACTGATGCAGATTGGGCAAGAAGTTCAGTGGATCGGAAAAGTACCTCTGGGTACTGTTTCAACATTGGATCAGGAATGACCTCCTAGTGCAGTAGGAAACAGAAGTCCGTGGCTCTGAGCTCATCTGAGGCTGAATATATGGCGGCGAGCATAGCTTCGTGTGAGGCCATATGGTTTAGAAAACTGCTTGTGAACCTATTCAGAAGGAATATGGAGGCGAACAGGATCATTTGCGATAATCAGAGTTGCATCAAGCTCTCTGAGAATCCAGTGTTTCATGATAAGTCGAAGCATATTGATATCCGGTGTCATTTTGTCAGGGACTGTATCCAACGAGGAGCTGTACAGTTGAGCTACACTCACACATGAGAACAAGTGGCAGACATCCTCACCAAGGCCCTTGAAAGGACAAAGTTTGACTACTTTAGGGAAAAGATGGGGATGGTAAAGAACCCGCTTCAGCAGCAGAAATGGGAGTGATTACAGCACGGATGCAAAGGGAGTTGCAGTGTGGATGCAGTATTGGGAGAAAGGACCAGCAACAACACGGATGCAGAGGGAGTTGTTTTACAGATGCAGCAGTGGCAGTGGCAGAGCCATGGGCAGCAGTACAGGATGCAACAATGCAGAAGATGTTGGGCAGGGAGGCTTAGCATCAGCACAGAGACCGATGCCGGATGATCAGTGTGATACTCAGTGAGGAGTATTACTAGAGCACAGTCCTCGCTAAGAGGGAGTGTTGATTTGGGGTAGCATTGGATGTGCTCTAGCCATAAAAATTGGTGGAGAGACTAAAGCACATGAGATCTCCAATACCCAAAAATGGTTTGGGCAGATTCTAAGCAGTTTGAGAGATATTAAAATAATTAATATTTTTAATGGAGTCACTTAGGGAAAATAAAATATTAATATGAATTAATATAAAACTGTGTTAGAAGGGTCCAAAAGTCATGGATCAAGCCAGAGTTAATCTTAGTCGTTGATTAGGGACTTAATCTCGGTCGTTGAATTGTCAATGAGAAAAGTATAAGAGGAGGCTTGAGAGTCACTTGGAGAATACACTGAGGGAGACCAGTCAGTTCAATTTCTGAAGCGGGGTTCGCTGAGAAATTGGAACTAGTGGTCTGGTGACTAGTCATGAGGCAGCAAGTACGAAACAGAGAGACGGGATCAGCAACTAGAGAGCAGCGCTGAGGCAAGAGAGGCAGACACAGGGCATTTCAGGCAAACGCAGAGGCAACAGGAGACTGTGCAGTCACTAGTTGGGCCTACGTGGGTGACGCAGAGAGGCCCAGGGCTGACACAGAGTGTCTGGGAGCCATGCAGAGGTCAGCCAAGTTGACGCTGGGACTGGGAGAGGTGTTGGAGAATTTTTCTCTCTGTGGGTAAGCTAGTTTGGCACCCTGTTGTACTGAAGAATTGTTGAATAATAAAATCCTCCCTTGCTACACCGGTTTTCCCACATTGGGTTTTTCCAGGGACTGTTGTCCAAAATAACTGTGTCAATGTGTTGATTCTTGTGCATGTGTTTGTTTTTGTATTACGGTGTGATATCTGCAACAGAATTTATTTTAATGTTTATTGAAGGAATTTCATAAATAACTTATTGAAGAATAAGTAGGAAAAGTAAATCAGTTGTTGCAGTGATAGAATTTTCACACAATAGAAATCACGACGAGATATAGATGATCAAACCTTTGAAGGATCCTTTTAATTTATATAAAGTTAAGGTGCATCAATTAGCCCCTTCTAGGGTTTTCCTTTGATAAGCCAGCTAAAACTCTTTTGGAGGGAAATGTTTTAATTTAAATTTAATTTTTAACAAAAAAAATCTTTATCAAATAATCATATTAATAATAAAGTCTTTCTTCTAGATGAATTTTCTTTGATCAATTTATAATTCTTTCTTTAGGGCTTCAGGGTTTGAACTTAGGGACTTAGGGTTTCCCTTTGGTGAAATTCATCCCAATGCTACGCAATTTTAACAACCACCTTATCCTTACCTTGACTATTTTATTTTGGTAGTAAATTAAAAAGCTACATAGGTCTCCTTAGACTTGATTGTGCCTTGCCTTACGAACCTTGCAGGCTACCAGGAAGCCCCCTTTGTGCAAGATCCATCCTTTCACTAAAACAAGGGAAGTTGTTGCCTAAGTGATAATTTCAACACCTCCATTTTCCATTAGCCTTAGCACCTTGTGAAAGGCTTTGCAATAAGGTACTAGATTTTGTGATAATAGGCATCATTGCCCAACTCCACTTGTAGGAGATCCTATCATTTTTTAAGCTTGCAGAAAGCCTTTGTTGAAGGTTATGTCTAGTTGCTCCAATATCCACATATCACCCTCCTCTAGAAACAATGTTGAGGGAAGGCACTATAATATGGAGAAAGTTGTCTAAAAAGTCTAGATGTTAACTCATCTGCTCCCACTAAAGCTTTTGCACTCCTTGCAACTTGCTTCTACTACTACTTGGCTTCCTTCCTCTTATGACACTAAAATACATAGTAGCCCATCTTGTGGAACTTGAAACACTTCAAATGACTCAAGTCTTCTTCGTCTAGCCCTTCTAACCATCTTGGCTCCTAATTTCTTCTCTCCTCATCTTCTCAATAAGGGTTGGGTTTGGGATCTCCTCCACTCCAACTAAAACTACTTTTGGCCCGATCTCCTCTTGGATGAAATCATCCCAAAGCCTCTCAAAGTTAGGCAATTTCTCACGAGTACAACAACCCCAATCAAAAGATTCCCAAGATGAAGAGAAGCAATTTAGTGCTATGAACACCAACTCTTCATTCCTAATCTATTCTCAGACAATAGCAAGATGATCACTCAACTCAATGATCTTCATTAAGTACATAGCCTCTATGAAGAAGGTACTAGTGAGCTTGTTTCTTAGAAGCATCTTACAAGAAATATTCATACTATCATACAAAATGATCAAGGCATCATAAATCTCCTTCACCAACTTTTTCTCCATGATGTAAGTACTAAGGCATCAAACAATCCTTCACAAAATCAACGATGGCTCTCTTCTCTTCTATAGCCTTCTTGTTATGCTCAACAAGTTGTTGGGGATCAATAGTAGTAACCTTCTCTTCGACAAAGCCCCAAAGATCAATCTCCTCTAACAACATCTGCAGCCTCAATTTCCATGGAGTAAATTTGGAAGCACCTTCTAACTGGTCACACTCTCTGAAATTAAGACTATTCATTCCTAAAAGCTCTAAAAAACATCATGACCAAACAAATCCACCTGCAAATTGTTAATTTTTGGTATGTTCTATGCTTAGAGCAATTTACTTCAATTTTCTTATTAGCTCAATATCAATATCCAGATTAGCAATCACATCAGCATGATAGTAAAATGCAGATAGAACATAAACATAAACAGTAGAAGACAAGCCAAGACAAGAGGACACAAGATGTGGCACCAGCCAGGGACAAACCCCAATGTGGGGAAACCCTTGATCAATTCTTCTTATATTCTTCAATAGTTCAGCAGAGAGAGAGATAGTACAAATATACAAATCTGATATTTATGACAGCAGTAGAAAGTCCATCATTCTACTAATGATGACAGTTCAAAGATGCAGCCCTGAATTCTCATGACAGTCTTCAACCAAATACTAAGAGTGTTGTAACTTGTAGCATATCCTTTGAGGAGATCATCAAACTAATGGCCCTCCACATAATACTGATGCAACATTCATTTGTTTGCTAGCCGCTCCTGCAATTCTGGTTAGGGCACAATATGCAGCCCTAAGTAGCCCTTGCTATGGTGCTATGGCTTGTGGCCTAGCACATAGCAACTCCTGTAGCAATTGTTCTCAAAACATCATCAACGCAGCAGTATCTTATCCTATAAGAACTTGTCTTAGTTGTCAGCACTTTCAAGCATCTAACTATGTACATACGATGAACTATGGAGCAGATCTCTTCAACGCATTCCTTCACTTTATGGCTGTGGCTTATCAACCTAGCAAACAATCCTTAAGGCATGCTTAGAACAATGTCACCTACAACAAATACGTTGTCTTTCCAAGCTTCTAAATGTTATGTTAAGACTCCTTTTTGTTGTAGATTAGGACTCCTACAAGCTGCGGATAGGAGCCTCTCTTTACTACGGATGAGGGCTTCCCTTTTGACAGTGGATAGGTCCACTTGACTATGAGTTAAGGGTTCCTTTTGACAGCGGATTAGGGCTCCCTGTTCACTACGTATTGGAGCTTCTTCTTGACAGCGGATAGGACCTCCCTTGACTATGTCTTAGTCTCCTTTATGACCATGGATTTAGGGCTCTATTTCAGCTGATTACGGCCTTCCTTAAGTGCAGATAAAGGCTCCTCTTGACCTGCAGTTAGGGCACCTTTAGGACTGTGGATAGGGCTTCTCCTTCAACTGTGTATTAGGCCTTTCATTTTGCTGCGTATGATGCCTCCTTGACTACATATAGGTCTCCTCTTAACTGCAGCCAGATCTCCTCACAAGACTGTTGCTAGGGCTTCTTTAGGTGACTGCGTCCAGATCTCTTAAATAACCCTTTCCACTACATCCTCCTTGTGAGAGGACAAACCCAAACGAGTGGAGAGGAGAAATCAAGAGGGATTTAAGTGTGTCTCAAACGACTTGAAGACTCCTCTATTTATAATGCATCGTTGAGGTTGAGCTAGGGTAATTTGCTCGTTGGCCGACCTTGACAAATTGTCAAATAATACAAATAAATTCATATCTCCATAAATACATGTCGAAATCGGATGATCTTTAGATCAATTTTTCGAGAGGTATCCAAGAAAAATATCAGTTGCCATAAATAAAATGACCTGCATGGAGTTTGGCCCTAGTTGCCAATTTTAACACTCCCTCTCAACTAGGGAGAACTCCATCTGCTAATCCATCTGCCAGTCTATACTATCTCTGCCATCATTGCACTGCTCTTCACTACTCTGCTCTGCTCTACTGAACTATGAGGAAGAAGAAGTGATCGAGAATGTATCATACCATTCTCTACTGACCCCAAGTCAGTCCCATATAAAGAAAGTGTCTCATACCACTCTTACTAATCCGAAATCAGTTCCAAATAAAGAGAGTGTCTCATACCACTCTTACTGATCCGAAATCAGTTCCAAATAAAGAGAGTGTCTCATACCACTCTTACTGATCCGAAATCAATTCCAAATGATCCCAGATCAATATCATCCTAGCATAGGGAGTACAGTAGTACACGATGCCTCCATTGGTAGTACTATGGTCCCTATCCTCATTTCCCTACTCATTGGCCAGATGAGAGGTACTTCCCATGAGTCCCAAACTGCATGGGTAGGATGTGTCAGCAGGAGAAGGATGAACCACTCATCTTGCCTACATGTCACCACAGGGTATCCCAAGGGAAGGTAGAACCACTCACCCTGTACACAACAAATCACTAGGGGAAGGCTAGACCACTCACCCTATGATTGTGTCTCAGCAGGAGAAGGATGAACCACTCATCCTGCCTATATGGCAGACCACTAGGTGAAGGCTGAACCACTCACTCTATGGTTTCTCATCGTTCCAAGAAGTACCCCTAGCCCCACGGAGCTCTCAGAGCTCAATATCCATATCATACAGGACCCTCAGGAGAGGGTCTCTCCAAGACTCCTAGTTGTTCTCAGAAAGTCAAGAATTTGACCTTTCCCATGGGCTTCATCAGAATATTGGTGACCTACTCATTAGTCCCAATGTGATGGAGCCTTATTACTCCTTGATGTACCATATCCCGGATAAAGTGGTACCTGATGTCTATGTGTTGGGACGATCATGAAATACAGGATTCTCTGATAATTGGATCCCACTCTGATTGTCACAAAGGATCACAGTGGTACCCAGCACGTATCCAGACAGCTCACTGAAGGGCTTCTCCAACCAGATAGCTTCATAGGAGGCTATACTCGCAGCTATGTATCCGACCTCAACGGTGCTCAAAGCAACCGACTTCTGCTTCCTGCTCATCCAAGATATCGAAGAAGGACCCAAAGAGAAACAACACCCAAAAGTGCTTTTGTGATCCACCATACTGCCTGCCCAATCAGTATCAGAATAACCATGCAGCCTCACAGCTCCGACAATGTATCTCAGTCCATGAGTGATTGTGCCCCGAAGATATCTCAAAAGATTCTTGGCACCAATCCAATGTGAGTGATGAGGCTCAACCATATGTTGGCTCAACATGCTAACTACAAAACATCTATCCAAATGGGAGTTCACCAAGAACATCAATGCTACTATGAGTTGACGAAACTCAGAGGCATTTCCCAATTCAGGTTCGACAGCACTACCGCATAACTTCTTAAAGTTAAGCTCCATCGGGGTAGTCACAGGCTTGCAGTCCACCATTCCAAATTCGGAATCCAACTCCCTCTTATGTTTGTAAATGAGAGGGTCTGCACCTATCAGAAAGAGGTCATCCATATAAAGCACCAGTATGAGAGATCTATCATCTTCAACCTTAAAGTAAAGGTTCGGATCGGCTTCACTCCTAGTGAATCCCAGCTTCATTAGATAGTTATCAATCCTCTCATACCAAGTCCGGGGTGCCTGCTTCAAACTATAGAGAGCTTTCTTCATCCTGCTTATATGAGATTCCTGATCATGAACCTCAAGCCCCTCGGGTTGTTCCACATCTATGGTCTTGCTATTACTTGTAAGTTTTCCCTCGGTACATCTCAGACATATACCTTCATGCTCTTCTTTGAACTCGGGCATCCCTATCATCATTTGTGTCACATCGGGTAGGGCCTCACAATGAAGATGAGCAAACCTCTGGTGCCATAGTTCAGTTTGAAGAGATGTGTCACAAGACATGGCCCCCAATGGACTTCCTGCAACTTGATACAAAGTGCCAACCCTGAACCCAAGAGTAAAAGCATCTTTAAAATTCCTTTTCCAAACACATACCTTTCCATCAATGAATGCCACCTTGTAACCTTTGTCTTCCATTGTCGAAATGGACACCAGGTTCTTCTTGAGATTAGGTACATATAGAACTTCTTGTAAATGAATCGTGTTACCCTGATTCAATTGAAGGGTAACATTCCCTACACCCTTTATGGGATAGGTGGCATCGTCTCCAAGAATAATCTCCAAGTTTGTCTCCTTCTCTATCAAATTAGAGAGAGCTTCCTTGTATCCGATGAAGTGCCTTGAAGCACCACTATCAATAAGCCAATTTCCCAAAGTGTCCGGAGGAGAGGTAGTGGAGAGGGCCGATATAAGATAATACTCCTTTTGCTTATCAGAAACAACATTTGATTCTTCATACCTAGAGTTCCTTGCTTTCTTGGAGGGTCGACCATTTCCTTGATGTCTTGCATTCCTTTTTCCTTTGCCATTGTACCTATCATTCCTTATATCATTGTTGTTGAAGTTGCCCCTTCTATTTGGGCACTCCCTCGCATAGTGGCCAAACTTATTGCAAGAAAAGCATCTTCCCTTCCTTCCACCCTTAGATCTAGGCTTTCCATTGAAATGACCTTTAAACCCTACATTATTTCTCCTTTTCGCATGAGCAGAGAAAGCAGTGGGGTTGCCTTTATTAGAAGGCATTTATTGTTCCACCATTCTTGTTTCTTCTTGATTGCATCTTGACATCAATTCTTCAAATCCCGGAATTCGAGCATTATTGAGAATAGTGGTTCTAAATATATACCACTCGGGTGGGAGTCCTCCAAGGGTAGTGATAGTAAGTTCCCTGTCAGATATGATTTCTCCAATCGATAGAAGATCATTCTTGATCTCGGTGATCCTTAAGAAGTAGGATTGAATATCCTCATCCTTGCCATTCTTAATATCCTTCAACTTACTTTTGAGGAACAAAAATTGATTTGCATCACTAACCTTGAACATGCTTACCAATCTGTCGTAGATCTCCTTGGAGGTGTTTAGATCAGAGATGTAGGCCACCAGACGCTTAACAATGGAATCTCAGATAATCTTTTTCGCCTTGACTTCCCCCTTGGTGTACTTGTTCTTTGTAGCAGCCGATGCATTTGATGGAGGCTCAAGGATTTTACCCTTCACATAATCCAACACTTCTTGTTATTCCAATGTCAAATCAAGAAACATCTTCCATCTGTGATAGTCAGACTTTTCACGGAGCTTGTCTACAGTTGGGAAGAGGGATGAGGAACCCATTGAGCCTTTGACCTTGTCCAACTATCTTCGGTGATTTCTCTTTCACTCTTGCTTGGGCTTTGTCTTCACCTCAGCTCCGATACCATGTTAATTTTTGGTATGTTCTATGTTGAGAACAATTTATTTCAATTTTCTTATTAGCTCAATATCAATATCCAGATTAGCAATCACATCAGCATGATAGTAAAATGCAAATAGAACATAAACATAAACAGTAAAAGACAAGCCAAGACAAGAGGACACAAAATGTGGCACCAACCAGGGACAAACCCCAATGTGGAGAAACCCTTGATCAATTCTTCTTATATTCTTCAATAGTTCAGCAGAGAGAGAGAAACCCTTGATCAATTCTTCTTATATTCTTCAATAGTTCAGCAGAGAGAGAGATAGTACAAATATACAAATCTAATATGTATGACAGCAGCGAAAAATCCATCATTCTGCTAATGATGACAGTTCAAAGATGCAGCCCTGAATTCTCATGACAATCTTCAACCAATCACTAAGAGTGTTGTAGCATATCCTTTGAGGAGATCATCAAACTAATGACCCGCCACATAATACTAATGCAACATTCCTCTGTTTGCTAGCTGCTCCTGCAATTCTGGTTAGGGCACAATATGCAACCCTAAGTAGCCCTTGCTATGGTGCTATGGCCTGTGGCCTAGCACATAGCAACTCCTGTAGCAAATGTCCTCGAAACATCATCAACACAGCGATATCTTATCCTATAAGAACTTATCTTAGCTGTCAGCACTTTCAAGCATCTAACTGTGTACATACTCTGATCTACGGAGCAGATCTCTTCAACGCATTCCTTCACTTTATGATTGTGGCTTATCAACCTAGCAAACAGTCCTTAAGGCATGCCTAGAACAGCTTCCTTCATCACATTGTCACCTACAGCAAATACGTTGTCTTTCCAAGCTTCTAAATGTTATGTTAAGACTCCTTTTTGTTGTAGATTAGGACTCCTACAAGCTACGGATAAGAGCCTCTCATTACTGCGAATGAGGGCTTCCCTTTTGACAACGGATAGGTCCACTTGACTGTGAGTTAAGGGTTCCTTTTGACAGCGGATTAGGGCTCCCTGTTTGTTGCGTATTGGAGCTTCTTCTTGACAGTGAATAGGACCTCCCTTGACTGCGTCTTAGTCTCCTTTATGACTGTGGATTTAGGGCTCTCTTTCAACTAATTGGGACCTTCCTTAAGTGGAGATTTAGGGCTCTCTTTTAGCTGATTAGGGCCTTCCTTAAGTGTGGATTAAGGCTCCTCTTGACCTGTGGCTAGGGCACCTTTAGGACTGTGGCTAGGGCTTCTCCTTCAGCTGCATATTAAGCCTTTCCTTTTACTGCGTATGATGCCTCCTTGACTGCGTATAGGTCTCCACTTAACTGCAGCCAGATCTCCTCACAAGACAGATGTTAGGGCTTCTTTAGGTGACTGCGTCCAGATCCCTTAGATAACCCTTTCCACTACGTCCTCCTTGTGAGAGGGCAAACCCAAACGAGTGGAGAGGAGAGATCAAGAGAGATCTAAGTGTGTCTCAAATGACTTGAAGACTCCTCTATTATATTGCAACATTGAGGTTGAGCTAGGGTAATTTGCTTGCTGGCCGACCTTGACAAATTGTCAAATAATACAAATAAATTCATATCTCCATAAATACATGTCGGAATCGGATGAACTTTAGATCAATTTTACACCTCTCGAAGAGAGGAATCCAAGAAAAATATCAACTGCCATAAATAAGATGACCCACATGGAGTTTGGCCCTAGTTGTCAATTTTAACAAAATTGAGTCAGATCAGTAACCTATCACAAGTGCAAATCACCACTCTCAAGCATAAAAAACACTTGACTCACAAGTGTCATGGGCATCTCACCTACAACCCTCTCACAGGTCCAGGTGCCTATATCTCAAGCATGGATCAACGTCAATCTTTGAAGCCAGGGCATCACACCTGCTAAAATCCTCTGACAGAACCCACTCATAGGCAGCAGCCCATTCCATGCACGGATCTAAAAAATCTTAGAAAACATTCTCTGATACCATGTTGAATTTTCAGATCGTGGTAAGTAGAACTGCCATCAGAATCTAACCCTTGACTGCTAAGAAATTGAAAAACTTGAACTCCTATCAAAACTATAGAAATCTGAATGCTAGATCTAAAAACACATTAATATGACCAAAAAAAACTGACAATTAATGGTAATGTTAGATGCATATAATTTTTATCTCAAGTAAAATTTGGAATTTCCTTTATCTTTCCTTTTCATCCTTTTACTTAAACTTTTAAATTTTTAGCCTTTTTATCTAAAGTGAAAGTTGAAATTTCATTTATCTTTCTTTTTATATTTTTACTTAAATTTTTAACATTACCATTGTTTCAGGATGTTTAAGAGTGATTCTGACATCATCGAACTTCATTTAGAGAAAGTAGAAATTCATATCCCATTCAAAATTCAACAGACTTAACAGTTTCCATAATTTCAAGATTGGTATGATTGCAGCGTTTTCATTGGATTCCATCACATATGAAGGTATGGCATTGGCAATTAATCAAAAGCACCAAGCCCTTTGTATACATCGATGTTTGTGGTATTGATTTTGAACTCCTTTGTCATGGCATTAGCAAAACAGTACCATTCACTCAAATCAAAAATCATTTATCGGGCATGTTAAGTTTTTTCTACCATATCTTACGGCTTGGATTAAGCAATTCCATCAAAATTGAGTGTTGACTAATGTGCCTTAAGGATCGAAGTAGAGTCAAAGGGTGATACTGATAATGAGGATCCCATTGTAAGCGATGGTGGAACATTGTTTGTCATTTAAATGTTGTTATTTTTAGGCATGTTCTATGTTGATAGCAAATTTACTTCAATTTTCCATATTAGCTCAATATCAATTCCAAATTAGCAATCACATTTAGCATGATAGTAAAATGTAGATAGAACATAAACATAAATCACAAAAGACAAGCCAAGACGAGGACACAAGATGTGGCGTCAGCCAGGGACAAACCCCAATGTGGGGAAACCCTTGATCAATTCTTCTTATATGTTCTTCAATAGTTCAATAGAGACAGAGAGATAGTACATATACATCAAAAGTCAACATTTTGATTTGTCATAAAAAGAGCATAGATCTTCTCTAAGAAGATGACACATGAGGTCGCTGATTTGAACACAGGTGATTTCATCACCTTGTTGTACCTATCACTGCGCTGCACCATCCTTGAGTTGTACCTCGTCATGTTGTACCCAACATGCTGCTCTTCATCATCATGCTACACTAAGCATTACTGTGCTGCACCACTGTCACTATGCACTATGTTGCACCTATTCACTGTTGTACCCATCACTGTGCACTATGCTGCACCAATGACTGTTGTACCTATCATTGTGCACTATGTTGCACCAATGACTGTTGTACCTATCACTGTGCACTATGCTACCCCAATGACAATTGTATCCATCGTTGTGCACTATGTTGCACCCATCATACACATGCTACATCTTTCATGTAGCACTTCAATACATTCATGTTGTTGTACCCTATTACTATGTCGTTCCATCATATCATATTGTTGCACCCTATCACTATGTTGTCAATGCTACAAGACCCTTCTTAAGGGCTATATAGAGAACAGCTAGGACAGCTCTATAGCTGTGGATTAGGGCCACCTTAGGACAGCGTATATGGAGCTCTCTTGACGGCATTTAGAACCTGTCTTTTTAGGCCTCCTTTATACAGTCATCAGCCCTCTTCTTCTCTATGGCTAGGGCATGATATGACCCTCCTAAATCAGCGTCTAGATGTTTGTTATAGACCTGCGGTTTTACCCACTCTTTGTTGTGTTTCCATGATCGTATTTAGGGCAGCGTTAGAGCTGTGTCTCCTTCAGGACTAGGGCTTCTCCTTCATTAGGGCAGCATTGTCTCTTAGGATCTTTCCTCCCACCAAACCCCAAAGACAAGTGGAGAGGAAGAGATCACAAGAAGAGTGTGTGTGCAAATGACTAGCAAGCCACCTCTTTTTATACTAAAACATTGAGCACATGTGGGGGCAATTTGGTTGTTGGCCAACCTTGACGAATTGTCCCATAACACAAACAAATTCATATCTCCATGAATACATGTTAGAATCAGATGATCTTTAGATCAATCCTACACCTCTCGACGAGAGGAATCCAAGAAAAATATCAGCTGCCATGAATAAATAGACCCACATGGAGTTTGGCCCTAGTTTCCAATTTTAACACTCCCTCTCAACTAGGGAGAACTCCATCTGCTAATCCATCTGTCAAATTGTATTATCTCTGCCATCAGTGCCCTGCACCGCTCTCCTCTACTGAACTATGAAGAAGAAGAAGTGATCGAGAATGTATCATACCATCCTCTACTGACCCAAAGTCGGTCCCATATAAATGAGTTCTTACTGACCCGAAGTCAGTCCCAATGAAGAGAGTGTGTCATACCACTCTTACTGATCTGACATCAGTTCCAAAAGAGAGTGAGTTATATACTCTTACTAACCCGAAGTTAGTTCCAATTGATCCCAGATCAATATCATCCTAGCATAGGGAGTACGGTAGTAACACGATGCGTCCATCGGTACTACTATGGTCCCTATCCTCATTTCCCTACTCATTGGCCAGATGAGAGGTACTTACCATGAGTCCCAGACTACATGGGTAGGATGTCTCAGCAGGAGAAGGACGAACCACTCATCATGCCTACACGTCGCCAAGGGTATCCTAGGGGAAGGTTGAACCACTCACCCTGCACACAACAAATCACTACGGAAAGGCTGAACCACTCACCCTATGACTGTGTCTCGACAGGAGAAGGATGATCCACTCATCCTGCCTACATAGAAAACCACTAAGGGGAGGCTGAACCACTCACCCTATGGTTGCTCATCTCTCCGAGGTGTACCCCCAAGCCCCCCGAAGCTCCCAGAGCTCAATGTCCATATCATACAAGACCCTTAGGAGAGAGTTTCTCCACGACTCCCAGTCGTTTGCAGAAAGTCAAGAATTTGACCCTTCCCAGGGGCTTCGACAAAATATCGATGACTTGCACATCAGTCCCAGTGCGATGGAGCCTTCTTGCTCCTTGATGTACCATATCCCAGATAAAGTGGTACCTGATGTCTATATGCTTGGAGCAATCATAGAACACAGGATTCCTCAACAATCGAATCCCCCGCTGGTTGTCACAGAAGATCATGATGGTATCTAGCACGTGTCCAAACAGCTCACTGAAGAGCTTCCTCAACCAGGCAGCTTCATATGAGGTCATACTTGTAACAATGTATTCAGCCTCAGCAGTGCTCAAAGCAACCAACATCTGCTTCCAGCTCATCCAGGATATCAAAGCAGAACTCAAAGAGAACCAACACCCAAAAGTGCTCTTGCGATCCTCCACACTGCCTGCCTAATCAGCATTAGAATAATCATGCAGCTTCACATTTCTGGCAGTGTACCTCAATCCATGAGAGATTGTGCCCTGAAGATATCTCAAATGATTCTTGGCACCAATCCAGTGAGGCTCAACCATATATGAGTTCAACATCCTAACTGCAAAACATATATCCGGACGGGAGTTCACCAAGAACATCAATGCTAGAATGAGTTTATGAAACTCAGAGGCATTTCCCAAATCAAGTCCGGCATCACTACCACATTACTTCTGAAAGTTAAGCTCCATCGAGGTAGTCACGGGCTTGCAGTTCACTATTCCAAATCCAAAATCCAACTCCCTCTTACTTTTGCAAATGAGAGGGTCTACACCTGTTAGAAAGAGGTCGTCCTCAGAAGGTGCCAATATGAGAGGTCTATCACCCATAATCTTCAAGCAAAGGTTTGGATTGGCTTCACTCCTAGTGAATCTCAGCTTCATTAGACAGCTATCAATCCTCTCATATCAAGCCCGAGGTGTTTTGCTTCAAGCCATAGAGGACTTTCTTCCACATGCATACATGAGATTCTCGATCATGAATCTCAAACCCCTCGGGTTGTTCCAAACCTATGGACCTGCTACATGAGGGGAATGGTCCCCTCGTAAGATTTTCCTTCAGTACATCTCAGACATGTACCTTCATGCTCTTCTTGAATTCAGGCATCCCTGTCACCATCTGACTCACATCGGGTGGGGCCCCATATTAAGCAGACCTCCGATGCTATAGACGAGATGTTTCAACTGACATGGTCCCCAATGGACTTCCTGCAACTTGATACAAATTGCCAACCCTGAACCCATGAGTAAAAGCATCTTTGAAAATTTCATTTTCAAGCACATACCTTTCCATCGATGAATGCCACCCTGAAACCTTTGATTTCCATTGCCGAAATAGACATCAGGTTCTTCTTGCGATCAGGTACCTAAAAGGGATTCTTGTAAATGAATCGAATTACCCTCATTCAATTGAGGGGTAGCATTCCCTACACCCTTTCCGAGATAGGTGGCATTGACTCCAAGTATAATCCCACAATTGTTTCCATCTCTACCAAATTAGATAGAGCACCCTTCTATCCAATGAAGTGCCTTGAAGCACTACAATCAATAAGCCAAATTCCCAAAGAGTCCGAAGGAGAGGGTCAATATAAGATAATGCTTCTTTATCTTATCAAGAACAACTTCTGATTCTTCATACCTGGGGTTCCTTGCTTTCTTTGAAGAGTTGGCCATTTCCTTGATGACTTGCATTACTTCGATCATTGAAGATGTCCCTGGAATGATTGTTATCATCATCAAGTGATGTGTCCCTACCATTTGGACACTTCTTCGCATAATGGCCGAACTTATTGCAAGCAAGGCATCTGCCTTTCCTTCCACCCTTAGATCCGGACTTCCCATTGAAGTGATCTTTAGGTAGGCCATCAGATGCTTCTGTTGCGCCACTTAGATAATATTCTCTGCTTCGACTTCACCCTTGGCGAATTTGAAGAGGGATGAGGAATCCATTGATCCTTTTGCCCTTTCCAACTATCTTCGGTGATTTCTCTTTCACTCTTGCTTGGGCTTTGTCTTCGCCTCACCTCTAACACCATGTTATTTTTAGGTATGTTTTATGCTAATAGCAAATTTACTTCAATTTTCCATATTAGCTCAATATCAATTCCAGATTAGCAATCACATTTAGCATGATACTAAAATGCAGATAGAACATAAACATAAATCGCAGAAAACAAGCCAAGACAAGAGGACACAAGATGTGGCGCCAACCAGGGACAAACCCCAATGTGGAGAAACCCTTGATCAATTCTTCTTATATGTTCTTCAATAGTTCAGCAGAGACAGAGAGATAGTACATATACATCAGAAGTCAACATTTTGATTTGTCATAATAAGAGCATAGATCTTCTCTAAGAAGATGATACATGAGGTAGCTGATCCGAACACAGGTGATTCCATCACCTTGCTGTACCTATAACTGTGCTGCACCATCAATGAGCTGTACCTCATCATGTTGTACCCAACATGCTGCTCTTCATCATCATGCTGCACCACTGTCATTGTGCACTATGCTGCACCTATTCACTGTTGTAGCCATCACTGTGCACTATGCTGCACCAATGACTGTTGTACCCATCACTGTGCACTATGCTGTCAATGCTACAAGACCCTTCTTAAGGGCTATATAGACAGCAGCTAGAACAGCTCTGTAGCTGCAGATTAGGGCCACCTTCGGACAGCGTATATAGAGCTCTCTTGGCAGCATTTAGAACCTATCTTTTTAGGCCTCCTTTATAGAGTCATTAGCCCTCTTATTCTCTGCGGCTAGGGCATGATATGACCCTCCTAAATCAGCGTCTAGATGTTTGTTATAGACCTGCGTTTTAACCCACTCTTTGCTGTGTTTCCATGACTGTATTTAGGGCAGCGTTAAAGTTGTGTCTCCTTCATGACTAGGGCTTCTCCTTCATTAGGGCAGTGTTGTCTCTTAGGATCTCTCCTCCCACCAAAACCCAAAGACAAGTGGAGAGGAAGAGATCACAAGAAGAGTGTGTGTGCAAATGACTAGCAAGCCACCTCTTTTTATACTAAAATATTGAGCACATGTGGGGGCAATTTGGTTGCTGGCCGACCTTGACGAATTGTCCCATAACACAAATAAATTCATATCTCCATGAATACATGTCGGAATCGGATGATCTTTAGATCAATCTTACACCTCTCGACTAGAGAAATCCAAGAAAAATATCAGCTGCCATGAATAAGTAGACCCACATGGAGTTTGGCCCTAGTTTCCAATTTTAACAAATGCTCTTTCTCATTTATTCATAATGATTTCTTTCAAAGTTTCAATATAATATTATAAAGAGTTGTTTATGAAATACCTTGTTATGTATGTCTATGTTCCAAATTTTTGGGGGTCATGTTTCCAGCCTCTTTCCATTTTGGAAACTCGTACCAATTTCCCTGTATTGTGCAACTTAGATGCCAATGTTTGAGTTTCTGCAAAATGTGTGTAAAGTAGACATGATATAACCATGCCTGTTGAAAGCCCAATTTTAACTTTGACATGTTCAACCAGTAAAAGATTTTAAAAAGATGCCAGTACATACATACCATCCACAGTCCACCAGTCACCATTTTCTGCACTATCATAAGACAGCTTCTGAACAATTGTCAATGCATCTATCCAATTGTTGTAGCCTCCGTGAATCCAAACCTCGGAAGAAAAAGCAAGTGGACGAGAAGAACGATTGTAATAGAGTTTCACTCTATCTCCTCCTTTAAAGTCAACAGGCTCAATGCACCATAAACCATCAACAGACTTTACTGCCATCTGCATGGCTTGGCGTGTTTGTTCTCGTCTTTCAGCCACTTGTTTCTTTGCCTCTGCTCTATCTGATTCCTTTGCAGCATTTTCTTCCTCCACTCTACGCCGCTCTGCAGCCTCTCTTTCTCTCTCAGCCTGCTCTGCGCCAAGTCTCTCTAACTCTCTACGCTTTTCCTCAAGCAGGAAATCTTCAAATGATTGTTTGTCCATTCCCCCTTCAACTGCTATTGAGAAATCCTTTCTATCATTGTTTTCATAGACCTCACCCCCATTGAAGAACACAAAATCTATATTATATGCCTGCTTTGGTATAAATAATTTACAAGTCCACCAATCCCCATTAAGTTCACTTTTTTGCAACTCCATGATAAAGGAATTCCATTTCCAATCATTGAAAGCACCCATGATTAAGACCGTTGGCTCATTGGCCAAAGCTGTTACGCTTCTGTTAAGGAAAATCTCAATTTCTTGCCCTGCATTTGCAACAATAGGATAAAAGAACACCTTATTGTGAAGAGAGAAGTTCTCCTTTGCAAGGCTTTCCAGGTCCTGTCTTCGTGCCTCGGCTTTTTCTTTCTTTAAATTATGTTCTTTCAATAGTTCTTCAGTTTCTTTCTGCTTTATTGCAGCATGTAAATCTTCGGCATCTTGCATCTTTTGATTGTCTTGGGTCTCATGTGATTTCTCCCTTTCAGATACTCCAGCACCACTCCCAGATTTTCTGCTGTCAACCACATCCCTCTTGATATCTTTTGTGAATCTGCTTGCAGCAGCAACCTGAGAATTCTTTTTCCCACCAGTAATAGCTACATGTTGGGCCCCCTGACTCTTTTGATTCACTTCACTTGCATCCAGATCATTGACATCCCGTTCACCTTTTACCTTATTTTGATCATGAGCATCTGTTGCCACCCCTGTTGCAGGCTTACGGGATACCGGTATATCCTTTGAAATAGCATCTTTTCTCTTTGGCTCCACCGGCTTCTTACGAGATCTTCTTGTAAAGTCTGCAGAGTTAAAAAAAAATGAATTCATCAGCTAAAGGCTAAAGCTTATATTTGACAACACTAAGAATATACATATATTAAATTCATATTAAATTATACATTCCCATCTGAATCTTGTTGTAGTGTGTAATATCTATGAAATATGCAAAAGGTGTTTTGAGCTCTATGATCACAATAAAAATAACCAGATAAGAATGTTCTTGTCAAGTTCGATTTTAGATTTTATGGTCTTTTAATTAAAAAAGAACAAGCTAACCTGCATTTGCCACAATATTGGTGGAGCGTCTCCTATTCTTAGAAACCTCCTGCAATGAACCATTCCATACCTGGAGGAAATAAATAAGGAAGAACAGTCATTAAAAGGCAACAAATTAAAGGAATCTCCAATTTTTAGATGACACTGTTTATGTTCCCCTATATAGTCCAAGGGACAAAGAAATATAGCTCACTCCATATTGAAGAAGTATTTGTTTTATAATAAATGGAAGTGTGTTAATATTCAACATTAATAACTAATTGTAATTTGTGTTTTAAGAGGCCTTGGTATGTTAGCATTTTATAGCAGTCACGCCAATCATTACAATGCTTACTCAAACATAAAATGATAAAACAGAAGATGAATCTAAAATATTAGCAACAAATTACTACTCCCTGATATGCATTCCTGACAGTTTTCTTATGAATCTCGCGTTTCAGAACTTTCCAAATCCAACATTGTGTCAGACATCGATACATACAAGGGCTGCTTTGCGCAGATCAAAAAATGTTAGATAGCAGGATTGCCATTTCCCATCAGCAGATATCTTTACAACAACTTCACATACCATTTTCATCATTTAATCTGTAGCTTCATAGTACTCTATTAAGACAATCTACTAAGCATAATTTAATTAATATTGACTTATGTAAGTGATATTTTCCTTGTAAATATTTTTATGAGGAGTCCTTCAGGTTGTGTTCTTGTGGCAACTTAGAGCAGTGGCTGTGAAGATGACCCAGGTTCAAATCCTGGCAGACTAGCTCCATGCCTGCATGGGATCTGCTGGTTGTGGCTTGTAACTAGGCTGGCTTTGTTTGGGCATATGCACTCTTAGATGTAATCTGTGCCTTCTTGGGCTTTGCCCAATCATTGTTGTTGCCTTGTTGTAGCCTACAGGCAACTAATATGTATTTTTCACTAGCTCAGGGACAGCAATTTCATCTTCACTAATAAAAATGCTAAAGGATGGACTTGTTACAAAAAAATCTAGCACCTAGTACAACACATCACTAGGTGACCTAGACAATATGCAACACATAGTTGTGTTACCACTGCCAACTCAGCAACTCCCCCCTCTCTTTAGTGATGGACACAATCCAACACAAGGGAGGTTTCCCTGGTAGGGCTTAGGGATCAAGTAATCCAAGCACGTTAAGCTACGTGCCCCCTAAGGATCCTACAATATAGATCCACCAGATAAAGATACGACAAACAAGGGTTTAAGTCAAATGAAGGAGTAAATTCCAGATTTGGGTTCAAAGTATCTAATGGACATCTAAAGGCTAGGGTTAGCCTAAGGAACTTCAAATAGTTTCCTAAACATACCAAATCAAGAAAATACTCAAGGCTGCTATAAATTAGGGTTTTAAACCAAAAAATTGCAACAAAACAATAGCTTATAACAACCAGCAAATTTAAGCCCTTGGGGAGCATCCTAAGTTGCACAAAACGCCAAAACGTCTAGAAGTTTTCAAAATAGGTACATCTGGAAACGCTACCCCTGGAAAATGGAAACGATATATATATATATAAGTTAATAACACATTATCTTGCAAGAAAAGAAAGAATGAGACACATAAATGACATTTCAGAGGAAAAAACAAGTCTATATTAACTCTTAAATCACATGATGCAAAAATCCAAAATTAGCCTTTATAGATGAGGTTGTACATCAAAGGTTCCAAAATCAATCTTTATAAATGAGGCTATATGTGCTTGAACAAAAGACAATTAGTGGTTGGCTACCTATCATTAATCATAATGATCCTCATCCCCATCATCATCAACAAAAGTAGAACAAGATGATTGTTCAACAAAAGATGCAACTCTACTAGTACATGCATTTGCAATTCCACTTGCATCACCACTAGCGCTAATATCAAGAGCAACAAGAGAGGAGCTCTAAGTCTGAACATTTTGCTTCCACATCCCAATCTTTATGAAGTACACTTGTATATTCTTCACCCCTACGAGACACAAGGCATAGATTTGAATGAACATATACCAGATCCTCAGCCTTCTGCGATCCCAACCTATGGCACTTCACAAAGTGAATGGAACTATAAGTGCTCCAATTATGTTATGCTAATGAAGAGCTTGTCATTTGTGCTAGAATACGAGTCACGAGATTTTGCAAATAAACACCATTTTCCCCATGACAAGTCCATCACTTAAACAGGTTCATGGTCTCCCCTCATCCAAAGCTGATATATCTGCAAAATCCTCTAATCCAGCAGCAAAACAAGTAAATTCCCCCCTTGCGTGAGTTTGTAAAGAAGCTGGAAAAACCTCTAAAAGGCGTTTCTTCACTCCATTTTCCACCTCCTTGTCCTTATGTGGGGCCTTTCCCTTCCCACTGTGATGAGCAATGAATTCTTCATCATAAAATTTTGGATTTAGAGCATGTACGAAAGTGCGCAAACGTTGAAGCCATTCCACCCGGTAATAATGATAGACCCCACTTGCTCAGCCAAATCAAAATCCACAAAAGGAGGAGTGGGAGTCTCTTGTGTAATAATTTCCACGGTTTTCTCAATTATGGTCTCAATGTCATCATAAGCCTCTCCCGAGAAAGGTTTCTCTGTGTTTGCATCTTGGAGAAGATCAAATGTAGGTATTGTGAACTTCAGTGAGTACTTGCTCCACCAATCTTCGTCAATCAACACCCTCCTCACCATATTTCCCTTCTCTCAATCTGCTTGTCTCCATTTAAACCAAGTCGTACCTGCCACCATACTCATTAATGCAGTTTTAACTTCAACAAAGGCATAACTTGTGTTAATCGCTCTCACCAAATCCAACTAATATGGGGATTGAACCTCATTAAAAGGGGTGCCACAAGCAAAGACAACCCTTGCCACTCTTGAGAAACGTTCTTCTCTCCCTTGATTGTCAAGTGTTTTCAACAATCTACTATCTTTAACTAGATTTGATGGCTTAGAAAACTCTTTGTCTATTGCCAACGCCCTCCTCTTTCTTACTTCATGAACAATCCTTGGCTCATTGCTAGCACCAAAGCGAAGATTGCTAGTGCCACCCATATCGATTTAGCTTCTTTGATCGTTCAACCTTTGAGCATCATCTTACTCTCTCTTGAATGTATACCTCACCTCCGAATTTATGGTCTGTGCGCACACTTCAATACCCTTTATCTCTTCATACGAAATGTGAGCCTTCACTCTTATATAAAAGCCCTTAAAGGTCCTATCACTTTTGCAGAAATTGCACTTCCATTCGCATGTAACACCGACACCTATTTGTTTGACTTTGATAACATACTTCCAAAGAGGATAATATTCTTGTTGCCTGGTTTCATGAGTAGATTTAGGAGCACTAGAAACACCACTTTGAGAAGCCATGAATGTTGCAAAAACAGAAAATAACTCACTTACCAAAACAACTGCTACCCACGCCCTTGTTCTTGTTGCCCGCATACTTCTTCTTGTTGCCCACACCATTCTTGCTATCCATGAACCCACACCCTTCTTCTTGCTAGAAATGCACCAAAGCTCGCTCCTAATGCTCCAAAACATAACTAATGTTGCAAATATTTTTGTCATTGGTATCAACGATAGGTGAGACTAATTATGTCCAAGATAAATATTGGAAAATTAAGATGACTACTTATGTCCAAGATAAAGATTGGAAAATGAAGATTGTTGGAAATATTGTTTTTGGACTTATGATGCCCCAATTGGATACCCTATCTTTGGACAAAATTTTTATTCTCATTACCAAGCGAAAATGGGAGGATGGGATATATGTTTGGAAAGCTTATTCCAAGACATTTCGAATGGTATATAGCACTCCCTCTAATTCCATAGGAATGTGGAGATATGGAAGATTTCTATATTTTATATTTTTTCTTTAATAGTAAATTATTTCCCTAAAGACAACATTTTTATTCTCCCTCCCTGTAATCTTCCTCTTCTTCTTCTTCTTCTTCTTCTTATTGAATAATTGATGTTATTATTATTTTATTAGTTAATTTTTCAATTTCCTAAATCAACTATTTTATTATTATTAATTTGTTACTTTTAAATCAAATTTTTCCTTTGCCTTTGAATTTAACTTGTTTATTTAAGTTAAAACCCTTTAATTTTAAAGTCTTTTATTATTTTCAAAAATCATCTTTGGCTTGATCCTTAACGTTGGACAAGATATTAATCCTATAAACAGTTCCATCCTAAAATTTTCTTCAAATATGAATAACTGTGGAAATCTTCATTTTCTTACTCTTCTTCTTCTTCGCTATTACAGATCGAGCTTGCTTGAGATGAGTGTCCAAATGAGGTCGAGCTCCTTTGTATTTATAGCCTCCTTGAGGGATCGAATAGCCATCCTTCAGGCCGACTTGTGTGAAAAATCAATTACCTGATTCCTACTACAACAACTGATGTTAATTCTTCTAATTGTTAATTCGATTAAACAATGTACTTGTGTGCTATGGCAAATATCGAATTAAATACACTGCAGCCTACACAAATAAAAAACTGCGGAAACTAAATACAACACAGGGGAAAAATAATCATCACACACATCTACACAGTTATTTTTGGATAAATGTCCCCGGAAAAAACCAATGCAGTAGCTGAGGGTTTGCATTATTAAGCAGTAGTAAATCTGAGTACAATTCGTTGGATACCAAACTGGCTATTCGATACAGAGAGAAACTGGGCAAAAATAATAGTGAGATGATCTCACCCTATCACTAGAAGAACCAGCACTGATCTACACTAGAGATGAGCCTCTATGCTGCCTCTGCACAGCCTCTGCGTAATTCTATGTCACTCCCACGCAGTCACTGCAGCTGGGACTGCGATGCACCTTCTTCTGATCCTCTGTTGGCTGGAAACTTCATCTCTCAAGCCTCCTAGTCTCACACCCCAGCTTTTGGCCCTGGAACTCGACTTGCTCAGCAGGATTTCGATCTCCCTCTAAAACTCTGCGCTACCACAACGTAGCTCTACGTGGCCCTACAACAGCCTCTCTGGACATCTCTCTACCCTCTCTTCTTTGTACTCTCTGGTCAAGGAAAACTTCCCTCTGGATACTATCCCTGCCCCTCACTGCAAGAAATCGCTTCGACTCTCTCTCTGGCAACTGTTGTGCTGCTCTCTTCAAAAATTCGATCTTGATCTCTTACTCAATGTGTTTTCCAAATGCCCATCAAGCCTTCTCTTCTAATCTTCTCATTGAGAACCAACGGCCCAGGTCAGATTCTAATCAATGGCTCAGATCATTTTGGCTTGATCCTCGTCTTCTTCTAGAAGTTTTACCCACAGTTTGATTAATACCCTTTAATTATTTTAATTTCCTAAGTTTAGACTTAGGCACCCATTAAAAAATAATTAATTATTTTAATAGAACTGTCTCCGGGCGGAATTTCCCAAAACGATTTATGGGTATTGTGGAATACATGTGTCCTAGCCTCCCCGCAAATTTTGAGGCTAAAAGCACACCTGATGCTACTAGAAATCAACAACTTGATCTTGCTCTTAGGCCAACTTGGTCTTGGACTTTATCCATGGCTTTTTCTTGACAAAATAATTTTTTTTCTTCATTACAATGAGTCAAAATGGGACTACGACACATGACCAATATTATTATTTATCCTAGAAGGACCTAAAAGCACGAAGAACTTATTTTGACTCAAACTTGATTATGAAACCCATACTCCAAAAATAAAATATAATTTATTTTCTTTCATTTTCTTTCTTTATAAAGAATATATAATGTCATGATTACAATTACATCATAATGAAGACCAAACCTAGTTACAATTTTCAACACTCCCTCTTAACTAGGGAGGTATTCATGGTACAAGGAATCTCAATCTTGAAGCATTCTCATAAGAAGAGTTGGATTGATAAGCCATCTTTGTCAAGCATCTTTTTATCATAACCAACACTGTCCCTAAAGGCCTTAACTGGACAAGCTCATCTTTAATTATGAGCATTATGCTAGGAGGCTTTATGTGAGCTGCCACACTACCTCTCAAGGCACATACCCCATCCGAATGTCTACAAGGTATGTCCTTTTAGGACTATTCTTATCTTGGATTCCCAAACCTAGATCCTCAAAGAATATCAGTCCTCTTCGATTACTCTCATCTTCGATGCTCTACCTCGTCCTCAAAGAGCATTAGTCAACAACTTCTTTCCCTAGATTCTACAATCCATAAGAAGTTCTATTCTAGATGCTTATCCAATCCTCCAGACTCCATTCCTTCTTTATGGCCTTCATTAAGACTTACGATTGTTAGTCCTAGTCTAGTGCCTGACACATAAAGACAAGAACTATCCAATAACACTCCCTCTCAATTAGGGAGGAGATATCAACCAAACCATGCTTACCTCTTAGGTACTCAAGCTTCTTGTTTGGTAATGCTTTAGTCAAAATATATGCTACCTATTCATCTGTAGGTAGATAGTGCAGCTCCACAACTCCATCTCATACCAAGCTTCTATGTAGTGGTACTTATTGTTTATATGCTTCGATTACCATGAAACATCGGGTCTTCCGTCAGCCTTATGCAACTCTGATTATCACAATGTATCCATGTAGGGCTACGTGGTCCTTCAAAGTTCAAACAAGTCGGTTAGTAACTTCCTAAGCCAAATTGCTTCTCAACAGACCTCACTTGGAGCAACATATTCAACTTCAGCACTACTCAAAGCAATTGTATCCTGCTTTCTGCTCATCCATGAGACCATGGAAGATCCTAGGTTGAAGCATCCACCTGTTGTGCTTTTTCCATCTGTCTCACTGCCACCCCAATCTAAATCTGTATATCCCATGAGTAGGACTTCATTACTAGTGTTCCAAAGGCAGTGATATATAGTCTCACATAAATATCTTATGATATGCTTGGTTGCAATCCAATGATCATGTTTTGGCTCCATCTGAAACTAACTTAGGACATTTACTGCAAAACAAATGTTTGGTCTAGTATTTACTAGATACATCAAGGACCCAATCAATTGTTTGTAGCAAGTAGGATCCACTGGACTAGATTCTGAACTCCTCAACTTCTTTAAATTGGTAATCATAGGAGTCATCATAGGCTTGCAATCCATCATGCCATACTTTTGAAGCATCTTGATCACATACTTACCTTGACCAAGATATATCTCTCTTGGCTTCTACCATACCTCTAGTCCCAAATAATAATGAATAATCCCAAGATCCTTCATATCGAATTCTACTGCTAACTGCTTCTTGCATTCCTAAATCTGATGTTCTACACCTGTAACTAGTAGACCATCCACATACAAGAGTATGACAACTGGTTCATCCTAGACCACCCTGATATAGGTTAGGATCTGCATTACTCTTGGTAAAACCAAGTCCCAATAGATATGCATCCATCCTAGTATACCAAGCCATAAGTGCTTGCTTTAAGCCATATAGATCTTTCTTCAATCTGCAGACATGAGTCTCCCTCTGATTTATTTCAAATCCTTGAGGTTGCTCAATGTAAACCTCCTCATCAATGGTACATTCACAAAAGTTGCCTTGACATCCATTTGATGGATGTTACATCCCATAGTAGCAGCTAATGAAACAAGCAATCTTATTGTTGTATACCTAATTATGGGAGTAAAGGTTTCCTTATAATCAATTACTTCCTCCTCCAAGAAGCATCTTCCTATAAACCTTGCTTTATATTTGTCTATGCTCCCATCTGCAGTGTGCTTTATCTTGTAAATCCACTTTGAAGTGACAATAGATTTTTCGCTTGGCCTAGGGACAATCTCCCAAACATCATTCTTCATTATGGAATGGTATTCTTCCTGCATAGCATTCCTCCATTCTTGATGTTCAATTGCATCTTCATAGGAGGAAAGTTCCACTTCAATAAGCCTTGTCATGTATGCAGCATATCCAGAATACCTCTTTGGTCTTTTACTTTCCTTGGATGTCCCCAATTATGTATGTCCTTCTACCTCTTGAAGAGTAGTTTTCAGCCAAACATGCCTCTTTCGATTTTCTAGAACAATTACTTATTGTATAGGCTCACAAGGACCTTCAACATCTTCTTGAGCAAGTCCTGCTTCTTGACCATTATTATCCCTGGAGATATCCTCAAAGATAGGTATCTTTTCTTCATCAGAGTCAACCGAAACATCCCTTGATTTCTTGTAAGTTAATGCTCTCATCAAAGATGACATCCCTACTTATTTCAATTCAACAATCCTACTTGATATAGATTCTATATGCTTTTGATGAAGCGCTATATCCCACAAGGGGAATGGTTGATTTGGGGGATTGAGATTGAGAGGAGCGAGGGAAAACTTCTGCAAGCTAGGGTTTCAAACTTCTACAAGTGTTGAACTCCATGGAGGGGCGCAAAGGGGGGAGCTCCACTCCCTCCTACAAGCAGGCCGTGGCCAGCCGAGGTAAGAAACCATTAGAAACTACCAGAGGTCCTTCAGGAGAAGGGATAAGGAACATGGAAGAGGAACAACATTTAACCAAAACAAGGGAGGCCAATAGAACAAAAGAAAATGAGGAAGAAGACAAGAAACAGGGAGCAGAAAACAAAGCACAAAAGGGGCCATGTAAACCCAAGGTTGAGGTTACACCCAGAGTAGTTTTAAATGATCCTGCTCTGCAGGCGCACAGGGACCACATGCAGACCTACGCTATCATTTGTAAATTCATGGGATTATGGCCCACTGAAAAGGCACTACAAGCGTGGATTAAATACCACTGGAAATGAAAAGGAGGCATATACCTACATCTTGGGTCAAAGGGTTTCTTTACTGTGGTCTTTACAAATATCAAGGACAAAGACAAGGTGTTTGAAGGAGGACCCTACTTCTATGCCGCTGCAAGCCTCTACATGCGGTCGTGGATGATGAATTTTGTCCCGGAGCGAGAGACTTTCACTTTGGTCCCAGTCTGGGTAAGACTCTACTCCCTACCTCTTGATTACTGGCAAACTGAATCGTTATCTGCCATAGGAAACAAATTAGGGCGTTTTGTCAAAGCATCTGAGGCCACCAGAAGGGGAAAATATACTTCCTTCGCACGAATATGTGTGGAGATGGATCTCTCCGGAGCTCTACCGAATGAGGTCATCTTGGAAGTTTTTGATGAAGAATGGGTGCAAACAGTAGATTACGAACATATTCCTTTCAGATGTCGTAAGTGCCATGAGCATGGGCACCTATTTAGAGACTGCCCTCTCAGCAAAACAAAGAATAAAAGTAAAGCTACCACAGTGAAAGATACTGAAAATTTTCACAAAGTGGGATATAGAGGAAAAGGGGGTAAAAGGGGGCCAAAGCAACATCAAATAGAAGGGCAACAGGCCAGTCTGAATAGGTTCCAAGTACTCGAAGAAGAGGAAGAGATAACAAAAGTAGATCAGGTAATGGAAGGCAGCCCAAGTGAGAAGGAGAAAGAAGAAAATAGTGAACCAACACAAGATATTAACAAACAGAAAGAGACTACGCTGAGCGATGGAGAACTAGAAATGGACCAAGAAATGACCCAGAGTGAGATGGATATGGAGGATCATGAACTGCAGGATATTCTTGATAGAGAACACCTAGATCTGGAAGGGTTCTTGAAACAGGGGACCATGGGAGGAGTAGACTCACTACCTCAAGAAGAGTTCAACAGAGTACAGCAGCTGTTCCTATGGAAAACTCAGGCTAAAGGGCTGGAAAGGCAAAGAAACAATGAAAGGCAGGGCAACGAAGGTGTGAAAACTATGAAAACCACACCAGGATTAGCTCCTAAAAACCCAGGAAAAAAAGAGGCAGAAAAAATCAAAATGAGTTATTGATGGAATGTGGAAAGCTAATGATAGATTCAGGTAAGATGAAAGACCTAACCAGCTACTCCTTTACAAATATTTCATAATGAAGTTCACATCTTGGAATATCAGAGGTCTAGGTAGTAAAAGGAAACAAAGATTACTTAGCAATAGAATGAAACAAGAAGCTCCAGATATAATCTTTATCCAAGAAACTAAATGTTCCATTCAAAAAATAAAAGAAATTCACAGCAAATGGCTCAATAAATTTGAGTTTCTAGAAGTCAAAGCAGATAATACAGCAGGAGGCATACTCACTCTTTGGAACCCCCAAAAGATTGGCATAATAGATGCCAAGGCATCTAGGAATTATTTATCAGTGGTTATTCAGCCTGTGGGAGATAGGGAGACTTATCTGGTCATGAATGTTTATGGCCCCCAAAGACTGGATGATAAACTCAGGTTTCTAGATTCTCTTGTGGAACTAAGAGATAGACATGCAGGAGTATCATGGATCATGGATGGGGACTTCAACATGATCAAATCACTTTCGGAAAAAAAGGGGGGGACCAGAACTTTAAGCAAAGACTCTATAGCATTTCAAACTTTTATAGACAATATGAAGCTAGTTGACATTGATATGAGTAATGGCCTCTTTACATGGAACAATAAGAGAGGAGGAGAGTCTCAAGTAGCCTCAAAGTTAGACAGATTCAGAATTTCAGAGGACCTTATGCTCACCGACAAGGAAATAATAGTGAAAATTCTCCCCTTTGGAGGCTCGGACCATTAGCCTGTACAACTTGAGGTACAGGGTATTGGTACCCCTAGGAACAGACCTTTTAGATTTGAGAATATCTAGCTCACCCACCCAAAATTTATCAGCAATATTGTAAAATGGTGGACAGAAGATCTGCATATTCAGGGTACAAGAATGTTTTTGCTACACAAAAGACTAAAACACATCAAGCTCAGACTCAAAGACTGGAACAAGAATGAATTTGGCAATATTTTTGAAACGAAAAAAGTTGTTGAAGACAAAATGCAGGAACTCAATCAAGCCCTTATCACGGATGGCTTTGATAGAGTCAAAAATGAGCAAGTCACCAAACATCATCAAGACTGGGAGAACTTATGTAAACAAGAGGAAATATTTTGGAGACAAAAATCTAGAGTTCAATGGCTAAAAGAAGGGGAAAGAAACACTAGATTTTTCCACAGATCCACCATGGCGAACAGATCTCATAATAGGATCTCTTTGATCAAGGACGAGGGAGGTCATCTACTCAATTCCCATGAAGAGATAGAAACTGTGTTAGTTCAGCACTTTCAAGGTATAGCAAAGGAGACCATTTCAGACAGAGCTCATTTTATCAGGGACTTAACAAGGCATATACCTAGGCTAGTAACAAGAGAGGATAATTTCAATCTCAATAGGCCAGTGACTGAAGAGAAGGTTAGTGAGGTCATCAAAGAAATGCAGAATGGTAAAGCGCCAAGCCCTGATGGTTTCAATGTGGATTTCTTTAAAGCTTGTTGGAACATTGTTAAACAAGATATTCTGAATGTAGTGGAGGATTCCAGGATGAATAGAACCATTTTGAAGGTGCTCAATACTTCCTTCATCTCCTTAATCCCAAACAGGACAATGCTCAAACTCCAGACAGGTTTAGACCCATAGCTTTGTGCAATGTGGTGTACAAGATAATATCCAAAGTTGTTGCCAATAGACTCAAACCCCTTCTTCCTACTCTTGTTTCTGTGGAGCAATCAGGTTATGTGGAGGGTAGACAAATTCTCAATAACATCATTCAAGCGCATGAGGTGGTGCATTCATTGTTAAGCAATAGGAAGGCGGGAATGATTATGCAATTGGACCTAGCCAAAGCTTATGATAAGTTGAATTGGACCTATATCAGGAAGGTCCTTCTAGCCTTTGGATTTGATCATAACTAGGTAAGATGGGTTATGGCACTAGTAACTTCTTCTAGCTTTTCAATTCTGGTTAATGGTTCTCCTTCCAAGACTTTTACTCCTTCAAGAGGCCTCAGGCAGGGAGATCCGCTCTCTCCCTTTCTCTTTATCCTCATGATGGAAGGACTTGGTCGGTCTATCAAGCATGCGAAAGAAGTTGGTAACATCAAGGGTCTCCAACTTTCTGAGACTGGACAGGCTTTGACCCATCAACAATTTGTTGATGACACTATGTTGCAAGGAATCCCCACGGTCAAAGAAGCACTTGCTTATAAACAAATCCTGTGTGACTTTGCCATGGCTACAGGTATGGAGGTAAATCTCTCCAAATCTAAGATTTTTTTCTTTAATACTAATATTGCTATTCAGAGAAATATCTCCAGAATTCTGGGCTTTCAAAGGGATGTCCTTCCTTCCAAATACCTAGGAGTTCCTCTAACTGATAAACCTTTGCACAAAAGCATTTGGGAGCTGGTGATTAATAAGTTGCAGGATAAAATCAGGAAATGGACTATTAGATCTTTAAATTTGGCAGGCCGGTTGGTGCTTACAAAAGTTGTTCTTCAATCAATCCCCGTCTTCATGCTTTCAGCCCTTCCAGCTCCAAAAGGAGTTTTGCAACAATTTAGAACCATTGAAAGAGACTTTCTTTAGGGTAAGGGGGAGGAGAGAAAGAAATGGGTCTTCGTAGCCTGGGATAAGATTTGCAAACCTAAAAACCATGGGGGTCTTGGATTGGATGATTCGGAAGTACTTAGCAAAGTTTTAGGGGCAAAATTATGGTGGCGTTGGGTTAAAGATCCAAAGGCTCAGTGGGCTAGTATCTGGAAAGAAAAATACGCCAACACTTGGCAAGATAATGATCACATAAGGATGACTAGCATAATAAAAGGCTCCTACATCTGGAATAACGCCTGGGAGAATAGAGGCTTAGTGCAAAAAAATAGCTTCTGGGAAATCAGAGAGGGAGATCTTGCTTTGTTTTGGGAGGATAAATGGCAACAAGAACCTACATTGTTAAGAAAGGACTTTCTGGATCTCAAGAAAGAAATTGATACCAACGGGTTACTTAGGGTAAAAGATTTTTGGGATCAAACCAATAGTGAAGGAAAATGGAGAACCTAGAAGAATATAGAATACAGGGATGATAGCCCCTTGAAAGCAAAAGCGGATGCACTTCTGACAATGTTGGACCAAAGGAAAATTCTAGTTTCAGAGGGACATGACCAACTTAGATGGGGCAACAATAATGAAGGTACCTTCAATCTTAAGGAGGCAAAGTGCATAATCCTTGAGCTGAACTCCAATGTACCGAACAGGGTTTGGCAGAACCTATGGAGGCATCAAGGTCGGATGAAAATCAAACTCTTCATGTGGCTGGTACATCATAAGAAAATTCTGACTTGGGAAAACATTCGGAAGAGGGGTGTTCTAGGACCTTCTAGATGCCAGCTCTGTGAAGCCCAAGAGGAAACAATGGAGCACCTTCTCAATAATTGCATTTTGACCTCCAGGTTATCGGATACTTTTGCGACAATTTTCCAACAGACAGACAGGGACAAGGAAGCATTATCAATACCCTAAATAACTGGAGACGAAACTTCTCTGATTATGAATTTCTTCGCTCAGCTTGGGCCTTAACTCCAAGCTTCATAATATGGAATGTCTGGAAAGAAAGGAACAACAGAATCTTCAAAAATGAAAAACGTTCCTCCCAACGCATTATTGAGCAGATCTTAAGACAGCTTAAGGAGACAATTGGTACTTTAGTGCGCACTTCCCCAAAGAATCCACCTTCAGAAGCTAAAATGCAGATACTTCTTCAGTTGGGTATGCAGGGGCTTATACCTCAGGGCATGGACAGGAAGGTAATGAAACTGGACAATAAGCCAGATTACTAGCATCCTCCCCCTCAGGGTTTTCTAAAATACAACATTGATGGGGCCTCAAAAGGCAACCAGGGTATTGCTGGTTTTGGAGGGGTGTTACGGGATGAAAATGATTGCATCCTTTTTATTTTCCATTGCCATTTGGGAAGAGCTACAAACAATATGGCGGAATTAATGGCACTTGAGCAATGTTTAGAATTCCTGAAGCAGGATAATCTCCAGAATATAATAATTGAAGTTGATTCTGAGTTAATCATTAACTCGGTCAAGAGAATCTGCTGTGGCACAGAGCCGGAAAAAGTCTCAAGACACTGGAGGCTGCTTCAGGTCTTTCAAAGGATTCAGTTTCACCTCCTATGCTTGTGTACCGTGAGTTTTACTCATGTGCGAAGGACAGCAAATAAATTGGCGGACATTCTGGCCAATCAAGGGGTGCTCTGCACCAAAAGCAGGGTTAAGTTGAGTTGGCAAGAGATGCCTCAGAATAGATTAAGGGAGCAGTGTCTCGATCAGGCGGATGAGGACAGAATGATGTTTCGAAACAGAGACACAGAGACTGGGTCTAGTTGATTTGGTTTCATTATGAAGTGTTATTTCAGAAGTGAGGTCATATTTGGGTTGCAGGTCTCTGTCTGCCTCCTCAACCCAGGTAAACGCAAACCCAGAAGTCTCAGGTGGAAGTTGCTCGGTAGGTGTTTCTCGGATGGACGGCTGGAAGGAGGGATTTTCATCTTCCTTTGGCCCAAGTGCCCGAGGAGATGGGATGGTGTGAGGGGCCGGAGTCCAGGCTTTCTCGGCAGACTCAAAACCCCCGCATTACTTCCTGTGGTGGCATTACCGCCCTCGGGGTGGTTTCAGGTTTTTCGCATGCCCTTCAAGCCGGAAGCAGTTTTTCGAAGTTGGGAGTGATTCCACTCACCACGCAACACGTGGCCAATGGTGGGGAGAGAATACCGCCCTCCTTGCGCGGTAATTCTCGGGCTTTCGGCTCATGCGATATGATCCTCAGCCGTAGGATCAAGCGAGGAAAATCCACGGTCAAGAATAAGCATGCATGTTGGTGGGTCCGAAACAGAGGTTATGTTTTGTGCTTATCGCACGACCTCACTGGAATCGTGCGCAAATGGTGGATTTCGGGCGGTTAAAGTGATCGGAGGTTATGACAAAAACGGACTCGATATGATTATTAATTATGGTCTATTGTGCTCATCGGGTCCATTTGGTTTGTTAAACAGTGTGCTTGTTGGCCACCTGATTCGATTTTCGTTCGCTGGATCTTTGGCAAAGGATCAAATGTTGAAATTTGGTACCGAAGGACAGGTGGTTCCTTAAGGCTTTGATCTTTGACCTAGGGAAAAGTGTCCAAAAGAATTTAATTTTTCTCCTAAAGTAACTTTATAATTTTTATAAAGTTAAATCTAATTTAAAAGTGACTTTAAGTGATAAAGTTACTAAGTCTAATTTTAAAGTGACTTTTATAAAGTCAATGAAAAATTAGAAAGGAAAAGTGACTTTGGAAATAAATGACTAAGTGGGTCTTTATTAAAGTGGGGTGAATTAAAAAATAAAAAGTGAGATTTAAATGAGCATTTAATCTCAGCCTTAGATCTCAATCTATTTCAGCCATTAGATTTAGGGATCACCCAAAAGTCACTTGGATCACCCAAAAGTAACTTGGGGTTAGATTAAAGGAGGAAAAGGTCATTCATTCTTTCATGAGCAGATTGTGAGAAGGAGAGCAAGAGAGCAAGAGAGATTTCTGAGCAGGGAGGAGAAGGATACAGCAGCTTGGTGTTAGGATATTCCGACACATAGGATATAGTTAAGTTCAACTTGGTCTAGTATAGAGTTAGGTTAGAGTTAGGTAAAGTGTGTTTCTTTACCGTTGTACATTTTGTAACTTACAATCCGACGGTCACGATATGTAGTGATCCGACGGTTCACTCTCACCTCGGTATTACCGACACTTGATCCGTGGCTTGACACCCGATTGGTCCATGAGTTCTATTTAAAGCGCATGGAGGGTCATTGTTCGGGTAATCCGTGCATGAGAGAAGCTTATGTAAATTTTCATTCTTTGATTAATAAATTGCCTGTAGTACCCACGTTGGGACAGGCCGTGGACTGTTTCCCTCCTTGCACTCTGAGGGTTTTAACCACGTCAAAAATACTGGTGTATTGATTTGAGATCTGGTTGTGAGCGGTGTCCTTTTGGTATTCTTTCTGTGGAACTTACCCTGTAAATTCCTACATGGTATCGGAGCTATTTGAGGGCCGCGTCCGTTGGTGATCCAAATCTGAAGCCGGTAGAACTGCATGCGGCTGTCGTTTCCTAGATCTGCTGTTTCTGACTGCTTTCGGGCCGAGAGGACTGCTCTGTTGCGTTCGGAGCATCTGTTCCAGTGAGGAACCCCTTTCGTTTCACGCGAAAAGGTTTCCGGTAGCCCTAGCTGCGTCATTTTTCAGATCGGGAGGTATACAGAGTTTTTTTTGCAGTTTACTGTTATTTTCTCTCTGCTTATTTCGGTCTCAGTTTATTTAGCCTTTTTTTTTAACCGGATCTATACCTTTCATTTCTGTGTATGCTCTTTGCCCTGCGACTCTGTGCGATCTGGGCAAATCAGAAACAAAAAGGAAGGATTTTTCTCATGCGTATGCTCTTTTCCCTGCACCTTAGTGTGATCTCGGAAAATCAGAAACATTGAGAAAAATATTTAGTTTTTCGACTAAAGCTAACTTTGAGATTTTTTTAAAATTTCTAGTTTTTTGGCTAAAGCTAACTTCGAGCCGCAAGGTTCGTTTTTCTTTGCATATTCGTGTTGGGTTTTGTGTTTTGTGTTTTGTAGGGAAAAAGAGCTTTCTCAAGGCAAGCACGCAAACCGAGCCCCCCCCCCCCTCTCTCTCTCGCTCTCTCTCTCTCTCTCTCTCTCTCAAATTTTTTGTATAGATCAATTGGTTCAAAGCTATTTTAAGAGAGTAGAGGTCTTGGGTTCAAGTCTCCATTTTGTGGGGGCGGATTTTTTTCATTCCCGCACATTCGCGCACTTTGTCGGCAACTTCAACAATTATTTTTCAAAAAGCCATAACTTCTTCATCCGGAAGCCTTTTTCAGAGCCGTTTTTTTTAAAACCGCCTATTTTTTCGAGATCTATCCATTGGAACACTTACTTTCAGCATCTTCAGCTTCAGTTTTTTTTTAAAAATGGAAAGTCCATGCCAAGTCATTCTTGACAGCACTAACTACTTCCAATGGGTAGCCTACATCGAAGATTTACTTAGAAGTAAAGGTCTCTTCAGAATAGCCACAGACCAAGAGAAGAAACCAAAAGATGAAGACAAGGCGGCAAAATGGGAAAATAGACAAGATCAAGCACGTGGTTTGATAGGGATGTCTATTTCTCCTGATCTTAGATTCCACATTGCGGAACTTGAGACTCCTCATGAAGCATTAGAAAAACTTGCTAAAGTTTTTGGGATTAAAAATGAAATTAGAGCCCATCAACTTGAAAATGAGCTGCTTACTTTGGATCCTAATAATTTTTCTTGCATTGAAGATTTCTTGTCCAAATTCAAGAACCTTAGATATCTCTTGGAAGGTGTTAAAGTTAAGAAAGAAGATGGTAACCTTATTTATTCCATCCTTACTAAGTTGGGACCAGCCTACTCTGTATTTGTTTCCACTTTCCATTCTACAAGAGAAGCTTTCATTTGTCAAGGACAAGACTACAAGCCCCCTTCCTTTGACTCCTTTTGTGATTCCTTAATAAGAGAACAAGAAAAACTCTTACACCTTGGTCTTCTTAATCTTGGAAACTCTTCCACGAAAGCGTTAGCCGCCCAGCAGCAACCAAATTCAAAGAATCCTAAGAAGTCATATCCTCAAAAGAATGGTCCTAAACCATTTCAGCCTCAAAATGAAAGATCATTTCAGCAAAATGATAAGACCAATAAAAACAATGGAAGAAGACTGATAGACATTGTAACTTTTGTAATCGAGATGGCCACTTAGAATCTAAATGCTTTAAGAAGATGGAAGCCTTGGAAGCCGCAATGAAGAAACATAACATCCATGTGGAGCCTACTTCAACTTCAACTTCCGGAATGGCACTTTCTGCATGTCATTGTCAATCATCTCAGTCTGGTTATGCATTAAATGTATCTTCTTCTTCTTCTCATTCTCATGAGTGGCTCATTGATTCTGGAGCCTCTTGTCACATGGCCAAAAACCAAGCCATGTTTTCTTCTTTAAATGATTGTAACACCAAAAATATATATATTGGTGATGATAGATCTCTTAATGTTGTAGGGACTGGAACTGTTCATCTAGACAATGGTCAGTTTAATGATGTATTATGTGTTCCAACCTTATCCTGCAACCTTCTATCTGTCTATCAGATAACTCATTCAGGTGAAGGTAAAATTGTTGAATTTTCACCTCATGATGTTGTAATCAAGGATCTAAAAGATCCTAAACAGATTCTAGCTACTGGTCTTGCTGATGATTCCAAAAGGTTGTATAAGTTTCACAACTTTGGGTCATCCAATCTTCCCTCAGTATTTGTTGCTCATAATGATGAAGTGAGCAAACTTTGGCATGAGCGATTTGGTCACTTAAACTATCGCTCCCTTCAGCATCTATGTAAAGAAAATATGGTGACAGGTCTTCCTATGGTATCTTGCAGAGATGGTGTTTGTTCCGGATGTGTACTCGGAAAACATCATCGGGACAGTTTTGACAAACGTGCCTCTTGGCACGCCTCAGCCCCTTTACAGCTTGTGCACAGTGATTTATGTGGTCCTCTTCCTGTTGCTTCATTCTCTGGCTGCAAGTACTTCTTAACTTTCATTGATGATTTCTCCAGACGCACTTGGGTATACTTCTTAAAACTCAAGAGCGAAGTATTTACCACTTTTTTGGCCTTCAAAGCATTTGTTGAAAAACAATCTGGACATCAAATTCTTAAGCTAAGAACTGATAATGGTGGAGAATATGTTAAAAACACATTCATCAACTTTTGCACCGAAAATGGAATTCAAATGCAACATACTGTTCCATACACTCCACAACAAAATGGTGTAGCTGAAAGGAAAAATCGCACCTTAAAGGAAATGGCTAATTGTATGCTGCAATCTAAAGGACTCAGTCTTAGTTTTTGGGCCGAAGCAATTAATTGTGCAAATTATATAATCAATCGCACTCCTACTAAGGTTCTAGAGAATATCACTCCAGAAGAAGCTTGGAGTTCCATTAAACCAGATGTAAGTCACTTTCGTGTGTTTGGAAGTGAAGCATGGGCCCATATTCCAGATGAAAAGCATAAAGCTTTAGAACCTAAGAGTGAGAAATGTACTTTTGTTGGATATTCTGAAGATGTAAAAGGTTATAGACTTATTCCATTTAAGTCCAAAAATGTTATCATTAGAAGAGATGTAAAATTTGATGAAAATAAATCGGCCTGCGAGCCTAGTCCGGCGGATGTGCCACCTCTTCCTATCTCTTCTATCTTTGAAAACATTTCTTCTTCAGATGATGAAAGCGAGGATGATAATCCTCCCCCACCTTCTCAGGATCCTCAACTTCCAAGATGGGTCCGTGCTACTCGGAATGCAGCAGGTGATCTTGCCGGTGATCCTACAGATCAGCGACGTACACGTTCTCAGTTTGAAAGAGCCTCTTCTTTACTGGCTCAAGCTCCAGTAAATCATGATCCTGACACTTTTGCAGAAGCTTCAGGCCATCCACATTGGGAAGCAGCTATGAATGAAGAATATCATTCATTGATGACAAATGATACATGGGATCTTGTTCCTCTACCAAAGGGACGCAAACTTGTTAGATGTAAATGGGTTTACAGAACCAAGTATGGACCAGATGGGAAAGTTGATAAACATAAAGCTCGTCTCTTTGCTAAGGGCTTTTCACAGGTTGAAGGCATTGACTACACTGAAACCTTTTCTCCTGTTGCCAAAATGAACTCTATCCGCCTTGTTCTTTCCCTTGCTGCCTCTTTAAAATGGGAAGTCCATCAGATGGATGTTAAATCTGCCTTCTTGCATGGGGACTTGCAGGAAGAAATCTATATGGAACAACCCATTGGCTTCATACAAACAGACTCCAGCCTTGTTTGTCGACTTAAGAAATCCCTTTATGGCCTCAAGCAAGCTCCTCGGGCTTGGTATGCCAAAATGGATAGCTTTCTTTTAGAATCTGGCTTTTCTAGGTGTCATTCTGACAATACTGTCTACACCAAGAAAGTGGGCAACTCTCTTATCATCCTTGTTCTTTATGTTGATGATCTTATTCTTACTGGTAGTGATCCCAACCTTATAAACCATGTGAAGTCCAGCCTTAAAAAGAAATTTGAAATGACAGACTTAGGACATTTACACTATTTTCTCGGTCTTCAAGTCTTGCAATCCCAAGAGGGTATTTTCCTTTCCCAGTCCAAGTATGCTTGTGATATTCTTCGTCATTTTCACATGGAAGACTGTAAGCCAGCCCCTTCTCCCTTTCAGTCTGGAGTCAAACTTTCAGTCTCTTGTACTTCTCCTGAAGTTGATGCTACCTTATACCGTCAACTTGTCGGAAAACTCTTGTATTTAACCCATACTCGTCCTGATCTTTCCTTTGTTGTTGGCCTTGTTGCTCGTTTTATGCAAAACCCCCGTGAAAGTCATTGGAAAGCAGCTAAAAGAATACTTCGTTATGTTCGAGGTACAGTACAGTTTGGGATTCATTACAGTGCCAAAGCAGCTCCTCTGTTAGTTGGTTTCACTGATTCTGATTGGGCTGGTGACCCTGATGATCGGAAGTCTACTGCCGGTTATGTCTTCACTCTTGGTTCAGGACCTATTACATGGGCTTGTAAGAAACAGGTTGCCATTTCTCTTTCGTCAGCAGAAGCAGAGTATCGTGGTGCCGTGGAAGCTAGTAAGGAAGCCTTGTGGCTTCGTCAGATCCTATCAGAGTTTGGCTTTGAGCAGCAGCATTCAACCACACTTTGGTGTGATAATCAAAGTGCCATTCAGCTATGCAAAGATCCAGTCCAGCATCAGCGCAGCAAACACATTGAACTACACATGCACTTCATCAGAAAGCTCATTCATGACCATGTTCTTGAAGTGCAATATTGTCCAACAGATGATCAGGTTGCAGACATCTTCACAAAGGCTCTCACAGAGGCGAAGTTCACTAAACTTCGATATATGCTTGGAGTTCAGGAAGTTGTCACTAAGGGGGGATAGGCTCTAGTGCCTCCTTCCTTCTCCTATTGTGTCATATTTGTAAATCCTTCAATCCTATCCCAAGTTGTTCTTAAGGGGGGATGTTAGGATATTCCGACACATAGGATATAGTTAAGTTCAACTTGGTCTAGTATAGAGTTAGGTTAGAGTTAGGTAAAGTGTGTTTCTTTACCGTTGTACATTTTGTAACTTACAATCCGACGGTCACGATATGTAGTGATCCGACGGTTCACTCTCACCTCGGTATTACCGACACTTGATCCGTGGCTTGACACCCGATTGGTCCATGAGTTCTATTTAAAGCGCATGGAGGGTCATTGTTCGGGTAATCCGTGCATGAGAGAAGCTTATGTAAATTTTCATTCTTTGATTAATAAATTGCCTGTAGTACCCACGTTGGGACAGGCCGTGGACTGTTTCCCTCCTTGCACTCTGAGGGTTTTAACCACGTCAAAAATACTGGTGTATTGATTTGAGATCTGGTTGTGAGCGGTGTCCTTTTGGTATTCTTTCTGTGGAACTTACCCTGTAAATTCCTACACTTGGCACACATTCCAAGGCAGCAGTTGAGCAAATTTGTACAGTTGATTCAACACACAGTGAAAGGCAGATTTTGGCACGATTTTCGAGGAGTGGTTTGCACAAAAATCGAGGAGCAATTTGCTGATTTTTCTGCACGCAAAACGAGGGCCGTACAATGCATTTATTGCAGTCTGTACAGTGCATTTAATGCTGACCGTACAGCAGCATTTAATGCTGAAAGTGGGCACGAAAATCGAGGAGGCCGTACAGCATTTATTGCTATCATGTTTGCTGTAATTTCTAGTTTGCTGTGAGGCATGGGAAAATAGATAAGTTGTAAATTTGCTTGCTGATTTTTGCTGAATATTTTTCACTGTAAAAAGGCAATTTTCAAAAATAAAGAAGAGCTCTCAAACTAGTTTTCCCCAAGAGTTGTAGAGGGTTTTTCCAGGGTCACATTGACCAAAAATCTCAGTGTTTAAATGTGTTTTAATGGCTGTTTATTACTGCTGATTTTTATTTCTGCAATTTCCAGCATTCTGTAAAATTTCCAGAATTTGTGTTTTCAGCAATATTTATTTTTTCAGCTTGTTAAATGTATGGTTATGGGAAAGGGCATTTAACTACATGGGAGAAATAAGGTGAAACTGAAAACCGGGGTGGGAAAACAGAAATTTCTACATCAAACGATCAATGATGGACTGCTCGTTTGGTTTGGTGGGCCCGCGGCCCGTGGTATGTTTTGTCGTCTTGGGACTATGGACTGGGGTAGGCCTGTCATATTGGTGGGCCCTACCGCCTTGGTCACTTTTGTAAACTATTTCTCTTTTTTAATTGAATAGAAGGATCCGCTCTTGCCTTAGCAAAAAAAAGAAGCACTATATCCCACAAAGATGCCCTTTAGACTAATAGGATCTAGCTTCTTTCTCTTGTACTTGGGTATATGAATATACACAGGACACCCAAATATTCGAAGATGATCCACACTTGGCTTCTTTCCTGTAAATGCTTCTTCCGGAGTCATGTTGTTAAGAATCCTGTGAGGACTTTGATTCTGTAAGTAGATAGTTGTCATGCATGCCTCTCCCCATAGGAATTGAGGGAGATCTTGATCATGTAGCATAGCCCTAACACATTCTTCAATAGTTCAATTCTTCCTTTTTGCCACGCCATTTTGTTCAGGATTATAGGAAACAATGAGCTCCCTCTTAATCCCTGCTTCCCGGCATAAAGCTATTAATTCCTTGGAGTTGTATTCCACCATTATCGGACCTCAAAGTCTTGATCTTTCTCTCGGTTAAATTTTCCACTTCATTCTTGAACTCCTGAAACTTCTCAAATATCTCTTCCTTGAGTAATCAACAATGAAGGCTACATAATATTGATGCCCACCAAGAGACTTTACTGCCATAGGTCCACATACATCCGAGTGTATGAGATCTAAAATTTCCTTAGATCTGGTATCACTACTTGCAAATGGTTTCTTTACATTCTTGCCTAGAGCACATCCCTTACAGATCCCTTCATGATCTTCCTTTATTTCGGGGATGCCATTGACCATTTGACTCAAAGATGGCAAAATCTTATAATGAAGGTGTCCATACCTTCTATGCCATAGTTTGGAAGGACTCACTTCTAAGTGAACTAGGGCTTGAGCTAGAGGTGTATAGAGTCTATACAATGTCCCCTCACGAATCCCAATCACCCTTGCTTCATTAATACTAGAGCCCTTACCCCAAAACAAAACCTTGCCATCAACAAAAGCAACTCTATCACCCTTATCCTCTACACAAGAAATAGAAAGTAACTTTTTCTTCAAACCTTGAAAGTAAGTTTTTCTTCAAACCTGGAACATATAAAATGTTGTTGAGGTGAATGCTTCCACCTAACTTGAGCTCCAATGATGTAGACCCAATGCCTTTCACTGGATAGCTCTTGTTGTCTCCAAGTTCGATAGAATGAGATGAGTTTCCCTTAGATAGGGTTTGGAGTTGACTGCATTCTCTTGTCATATGTTTGGAGGCACCACTGTCAATAACCCATATATATTCTCGTCCTTGAATGTGCCAGATAAAGCAAAGAACAAGCTTCCATCTATTACTTCCTTTGTGAGCTTGGAAATTATCTTTAATAGATGGTTCTTGATAGATGTAGCAAGATTTCCAAGAACCTTGAAACCCTTCCTTATAAGCCTTGCCATAGTGCCAACAAAGATGTGATCTTCAGTCTCCTTCTTACACGTAAGCTCTGATACCATGTTGGAAAATATGGAGACTTGTAGATTAGAACTTAATTTCCTTATCACGATAATTACTTGCGATGTTAGTTGATTCTTTATTACTTCTTTAGTTTTGTTCATCAAGCAATTATCAAAACAATGAAGATCACAAAGAGAGCGTACACAAGATATAGGCTCCAAGCCTGGGCAAAACCCCTCCAATGGGAAAAACCAAAAAATGCTTCTCTTCTTCTTTAGAATATGCTTACAAAAGAGACTTCCAAGATCCAAAGACCAAAGCCAACAAACCCTCCAAACCCCAAGCAAGCCCCCTAGCAAGATCTTCCTTGAGACAGTTTCTAGAACTTTGATATTGCTTTCTTGATGTTGCAACTTCGACCCCTGCGACAGAGTTTCGACCCTGCAATTTCGGCCTCCTGCGCCTGCTTCAGAATTTTGGCCTGCTGCAATTAGCAGCTTCACAAACCCTAGCGAGACAATAAAAGAGATTCTTTGGCAAACTTCGACTTCTAATCCTTTTCGTCTTCCCAGTTATCCTTCTTCTTCTTTGCTATTGCAAATCGAGTGTGCTTGAGATGAGTGTCCAAATGAGGTCGAGCTCCTTTGTATTTACAGCCTCCTTGAGGGGTTGAATAGCCTTCCTTTAGGCCAACTTGATCTTGCTCTTGGGCCAACTTGGTCTTGGGCTTATCCATAGCTTTTTCTTCACAAAATAAATATTTCTCTTCATTACAATGGGTCCAAATGGGACTATGACACATGACCAATATTATTCTTTATCCTAGAAGACCAAAAAGCACGAAGAACATGCTTTTGACTCAAACTTGAGCATGAGCATGAAACCCATACTCCAAAAATAAAATATAATGTCTTTTCTTTCATTTTCTTTCTTTATAAAGAATATACAATGTCATGATTAAAATTACATCATAATGAAGACCGAACCTAGTTACAACTTTCAACAGATTTGACTACAATTTGAATAGGTGGAGACTCCCTGCTAGAGGTGCTTTGGTTTTTTGGCACAGTTTTATGTTCATTGTGAGTTTGTTATATGACGATTGGTAGTTTTGAGTCCAGTGCTCACCTGATTCGCACATATGTTGATGCACCATCTTATTTTATGCTTATTTTATTGCGTAAATAGGTTCGTCTACATCTTTTGGGAGTCTACTTGGTTTGCCCAAAAATTGGGCTAAGTTTAATTAAGAACAAAAAAACTAGGTCCATGTTGGCCAAACTTGCCAGGACTAAATGAATTTGACCAAGATTCGACAAGATTGTTGAGAATCAAAAACTTCAAGCAAACACTTTGCCATTAACACATGAAACCAACATTTGCTAAATAAACCTTTTCTCTTTAGTGATTTTTATTCTCTATTTTCTAGTTATCAATCTCAATGTTGACAAGTGAAACCTAGGTCAAATTATTTTGCCCCAATCACAGCTTGGTTGAATTGTCAATCTTACCCATTTGGCCCGCCACTTTGACTTGCTTAGGAGATTTGCAGATTATAGTTTTGCTCATTTGGAACTTATTTTTCTCAATTTATCCTTGGCACTTTGATAAGGGTTTTGCACCAATAACTAGGGCTTTTAAGAACACTAAGTAGGGAGCTAAAGCACAATCTATTGTATTGAAACATTTTTGGGTACTTGTAAAGTGCTAGGGCAATTTTCCACTAGAGTTCCTTATATTGTTGAGGGTTCTCTGGGGAACACTAGGATTTCAACAAATCCCTTCTTTTGACACATTAGTTTAATACAATTGATACATCCTTCAATGAATAATGCTAGCTTTCTAAACAATGTAATAACTCAACGGGACATTCAATAGATTTAACCCATCAACCACATCACAATTAATCAACAGTACAATATCATTGTCAACAGATCCATACAACTGTATAGTTCACACTAGTTTCATGTTATAAATCCACACAATAGAAAAATCACTATTCAACAGTGATAAAACTACTTAATTCAACAATGCAGCAATTGCCCTAACCAAGAACTGGTCCAATCCACAAGCAGGAAATCTTATGCAAATTATGTCTACACAAATCCCCTGAGGTACGCACTTGAAGGGTTTTGAGTCTGATTGCTAGAATTACTTTCGTGCCTCCATCAGAGCCTTTGTTACTTTGTTGCGGGACACGGACCTTCCTTCAAGACTTCATGCATTACACAGTTATCACAGAGAGATGCTACAGAACCCACGAAATTTGTAATCACTCTGCTAGAGAAAAACACAATTTTTGCTTCACTATGCTAAGAAAACCCACTGCGAATCTGCAATAAATTACTACGAGTCCCTTGCCTCACGATATTCCTATCTTCAATCGCAAAACAAAATTTAGGAAGACTGCGGCTGCCTTTTCCATCGGAATTCCTCAACCACACAGAACCTATAATTGATCTGTAAATCAACCACTAAATCCCTTTGCACTACCCTAAAGTTGAAGTCGGGCTACTACAGATCTCATTGCTTCTATGGCATGGGTTTCCTGTGGCTAAGACAAAAAAAAACGGAATAGAGAACTTTAATGCCTCCCAAATAGTGTTTCTGTGCCAGAACTAAGAATCATGAACAAACAAATCTTCGTTGTCTCTCCAATGGTACTCATGTGCCAGACCAAACAAAACTCCGTTGTCTCTCTAAACGGTATTTTTGTGCCAAAACAGAGGAAAAAGATAGAATGGATGTCAACTAGGGTGGAATCTTTCAACACCAAAATTGACAAGAAGAAAGTGGTCTTAAAACCCTCAAAGCTAATGCTCAAGAACCAAATAAATTAATCCACACTGGTGATCCAAAATGAATTCAACCCTCTTGTATTTCTATATTTCCAAGAGGGGTCTCTTCTTAATTGATGGAGTAAATTTTACTCCAAACCCCAATTTTGTGTTTCCTTGCCCAATGCCCAGACATTGGGTATTTCGGGGATTTTCCCCTTTATTAAGGATTGTAGCCTACGGGGATCGATAGCTTATTTCGCCCTTCATTCATCCTCAATTCGTAGAGGACATTACAGTGCCTTTCTAATAAATTTTGCATCTAGGGCATATATTTTTTGTTGGTTTTGAAAGGAAGGAGCTCCCACTCTTAGGCTTACCAAGTTATTTCCCATTCTCATTTTGATTAGACTTCATCAAAATTATATTAGTATAGTTAACAAAACCCTTAGCCAAGTGCTCTAAAAGCCACTTGAAACATTATCTCACTCAATGTGTTTGTGCAAAACAAATTTTTGATCTTATTGTTTGTAATTAATCTACATTAAAGATCATCTTCGATCTTGAAGGAACCAAAGAAATGGACTTCACTTGGGGGCTAGACACTAACATAAACAATGAGGCAAAGGCCCTAGAGGTTTACAAAGACCAATCTATCCTAGCCAACAAAGGAGTTCAGAACACCACAATGATTGTCAACTCCGTGATCATTATAAGAGCACTTACCTCTTGTAAACTTCCTTCTAATCCTGAAATCTCCAAATTCTACCAATGAGTGCTTGAGGTTAGTGAAGAGTTCAATTCCATAGCATGCTTTCATGTGTATCAAAATCTCAACAAGGGGACAAATGCCCAAACCAATAAAGGGGCGTACCTTATAGAAGTAAAATACATAAAAAGGAGGGGGTGTTATTTCTTCCACCACATGCCCCCCCTCCTACATTCACTACTCCATTCCTTTGCACAAGTGGCATAATGAAGGGTACGATGTTAGAGAGGGATCCTGGATGTGGGATGAACTAACTATTTGTGGGTTTAATACCAGCAATGAAGGATCCAAAGGGCATTACACATTTGAAAGGGAAGAGACTAGCGCCACAACCTGTTGTTGCGTGTGTAGCCTTCCTAGGTATTCCTCGCCATCATTTGCATGCTCCCATGGTGTACTACCACTATAGGAAATGGTGTTGTCACCTTTGTGATTTGAAGGACCTACAAAATGCCAGTGGTTTAAAACAATGGCAGACTGCCATTGTAGGAAACAGTGCTGTTACCTTTGTGATTAGAAGGGCCTACAAAATGGTTTCAAACAACGTGAGAAGGATGTAGCTGAAACCAACGGTGACATCGCATACTCCACTTTGCAATGGACTAGATGGGAAGAGGGTTTTGAAATGCAAATGAAGGAGCACGACATAATTTGAGACTAGTGCACCATAAACACAAGAGAAAATCTTCTCAATCTACAAGAGAGAGCAGAGGAGTCCCAAGCCGTATTGATAGTTCAAAAAGGGAAACAGGTTGAGATGGCTTCTGCCATTGTGCCTATCTAATCTTAAGTGAAGCGCATAATGGCACACGTAAATCTTCCCCCTATATTCATGGCTTGTCCTCACCCGACTTGAATTGATGCTTCTGTAGATTCCACGTCCTCTAACCTCCTTGGAACTTAGGTGGATCATGATTCTACTAACCTAGTGCAAGTTGGTGGAAACCCACCTACACATTCTGTCACATTTGCTAATGTGGCTATAGCCTCAGAAGACACAACTGCGCTTGTGGACTTGGAGGTGGAAACCGCTTCTGAGTTTAGTTAAATTTTATTTAATTGCTTTTTAGATGCTTTGCCATTTTGTATTTGTATTAGACCAGTTTATACGGAAGTATATATGTGGTTCCATGCTACGGTGTTTTTTAACTAAATATTCTATTCACATTTTATATGGAATTTTGAAAGTGGAAGATTTGAGGATATGGTACTTAAGTCTGTCCACCTTTCGTAAATTTCCAGTTGTACAATTCAGTCACATTTTTTTATAACTAATACAAACCCCTACCCAGTACTGTGGCAAAAAAAAATTCTCCACTAACCACTAATGACAGGTCCGAGCTGGCTCTAGGTTTCTCCAATTCGCGGAGCTTGTTTAAAATGTCAGTAGAATACTTATTATAATTTTTTCATCTGCAACTAGGTTCTCAAATCATATACAAAATAGTTTGGTTGGAAAATTGCCAAAAGTCGAGTCTAGTTTTCTAGGAAACATGGAAAACAAGCATATTTCGTGATCCATGCAAATCGGTATATTCGCGTATTTATAGAGTAAGTGGTTTCATTTTTCCCGTTCAAGAAGCACTTAGTAATTAGCCAGAGGATTCAAGAAAATCAGCACTTTATATTGAAATCTGGTAAATAGGAAGGGACAGAAACCGGAAAAATATGCAAACTCGTTCATTAAGATTTTCCAGTACAAATGAATGTGTCTTGCTCGCTTGGAGCTTTAATCTTTAAAGTCAGACGGAAAAACAGAAATCCGGAACGAGAGCAGAAGAGAACAAGCATACACTAAAATTTCCTCTAGAATTAAAGCTCAAAAGTCCAAAAGACTAAGGCATCGTAACTCCGTCGAATAACAAAGAAACAGGATACGAATGTTAAAGCGAAAAAACCTCATGAAACGCGGCGAAGGAAACGTGGAATTTGGTTGCAGCCGGAAACGCGCCATTTCCGAAAAAAATTGTGTTCAGCGGACATATCCTGGCTGAAGAATTCGCCATCATTTCACAGCATTAGTCGGTAGGGTTCACAGATATGGGTACACCAGTGGACAAAACACTGCAACCATCCGCTAACAGATCGCCAGAAATACGCTGGGGAAAATGACGAGTGGATATGCGATGCCGCATTAGAGATATGTTAGAATTAATAATTAATTAAACGCAGTTAGCTTCATTAATCATTTCACTTCATCCAGCGGTAGGTTGAAGGAATTCCATATTTACCCTATCGAATAGGTTGACTGTTTACAATCACGTGAGCTGGACCTGCAAGCAAATAGGGAAAGGACGGGTAGGTAGTGGCGTCATACAACTAAGCGGGGGCTTCGCCTTCTTCGTCTTGACTTGCGATCTGAGCCGGGAAATAATGAAGCAGCTATGCCACAATAGTGGATCGTATTTGATTTCGAATATGAGAGTCTGGAGATATGAACTTGCGCCTTTCATGGTGCGAGAAAGTTTTGGAAAAGTTTGTACGCTTTTATTTAAAACGTTGGGGTCGTTGCCGAGAGGTGTCAATTGACAGGCCTTCGAATGATTCAACGTCGGGTCTAAGGCTTTTTGTCGCTAATAAAAAAACATGATGTTCGTGTTGAAATTTTTAATAAAATATTGTACATTTATTTTAATTTCATTTATTATATTTTTTAAGTGGTTATTATAAATTTTTGAAACTATAAATTATTTTTAAAATTGATATTTTTGGAAAAATATATATTTATAAGGAGTTGTCTATAATGCGACTTTTTGAGATTCCGGTGACGGAATCCGGCGGAAGAAATTGAGATGAAATCATGATTTGTTGCAGTTAAAATGGTTTTTTAACTACATATTCGGATTCAGCACCCTGGAAAACCCCTGGGACGCTTTCATTGTGCAGATCCAAGTTATCAAACTTGGATTTCAATAAATTACTGCCGGATTTTCACCGGAAAAAATCGTCGAAAAGACTTTCAAAAAGTCGCGTTAAAGACTACGGCTATTTATAAGGGTAGTGGTAGCGGGAGGGTCATCTATTACATTGAGAAATAAATAGTATATAGCTTTGTTTGGAGATTGGGATAACAACAAACAATCAAGTTGAATTTTGAGCTTTGTGGAAAGGTTTCGAAATCGCCATCAACAATGGGTAAAGAAAATAAAGGTTTTGGGGAAATCTATGATTTTTACAAAAGATTTTTCGGCGAAGATCACATGAAACACCATTTATCGACGCGTTTCGAACCAACCAGTGTGGTTCATCGTCAAGACAAGTTGAAGAAACAGATCCAGCTTAGCAAGTTAAATAGACTGAGTAGAGCCTCCAACGGCTAACTAGACCAACGGCTACTTTTGACTAATGTACCGGGATCAAAACTTTTTAATAATTTAAGGGAAATAAGTTATCCTAGGGGGACCAATCCCTTAAAATAATTTATGATAATATTTAGTTAAAAATTATTAATAATTAATTAAAAATTATAAGTTAAATTAGTATTTAAAAATAATTTATGATAATAGTTAGTTAAAAATTAATAATAAATATTTAAAAATTATAAGTTAAATTAGTATTTAAATGGAATTTAGTTAAAAACATGACCATAATTAATTAAATGCCAAAATATATATATATATAGGAAAGAAATGGTTAAAAATAAAAATAATAAAAATATGAATAAATAAATAAATGAGAAAAATATAACCTAAGTCAACTTAAAAATAACAAGAAACGAGAAAATAAAATAAGTCAAAAAATTAATAATAATAAATAAATAAATAAAAATAAAAATAAATAAATTAGATAAGAAAGCAGATGAAAAAAAAAAGGAGCGGAACAATGACTAGGAAGAGAGTGTTGGGACCCAACACCGACTGATTTTCCAGCCATCTTCTCTATTGAGATTACTCAGCCTCTTTTCAATCTCCAGCGCTTCCCTAAATTTCTGATGATGGAAGTGCGAAACCTTAGCAATAACACTAGCCTCCTCAATACAAACATGATGATTGGTTTTCTCAGCATGCTCAGCTAAAGCGGAAGACTTAGTTCGCCTATGCTTAAGGTCAGCTGCATGCTCACTGATCTCTTCTTCAATCATCTCAACAATCAATCCTCTGCCATTAAGTTCACTATGGAGCAGGAGGTCGATGGTTGCCTTCCGTTCCTCAATATTCTTATTTCTAAGAATAGTGATGGTTCCCTCGCCCTCCAAGTTTTTCGGAAGAAAATGCATACTGAGCAGTGTCTTCATGCCAGTTCCCACCATTTCCCAGCTCAAAAGATGTGTGTTCTCAATACCCTTGCTACTCGGGCCCTAAGGATCTCGGATAAGAAGAGTTTTGAGAAAGAAAAATCCCATCTCCTTGATGTCTTTGTTGAGAATGGTTATAGTAGATACATGGGTCAGAAGGCTTTCCTTAAAGCCTCCAAGAATTCGCGGTCTCAAAGGGAACCGAAGGAACGAGTTCCAGGTGTCCATCTTCCGTATGTTCAGGGGACTACTGATAAGATTGGTAGGATTCTCAGGATGCATAGTGTCCCTGTGACCTTTAGGCCCCTGAACACCATTCGCATGTCCCTCAGATCAGCGAAGGATCCTATCGACCCTAAAGATATGAAAGGTGTATACATGATCCCCTGTTCCTGTGGGACCCCCTATATTGGGGAAACTGGTCGCTCCATTAATCAAAGGATTAGTGAGCATGCAGCTGACCTTAAGCATAGGCGAACTAAGTCTTCCGCTTTAGCTGAGCATGCTGAGAAAACCAATCATCATGTTTGTATTGAGGAGGCTAGTGTTATTGCTAAGGTTTCGCACTTCCATCATCGGAAATTTAGGGAAGCGCTGGAGATTGAAAAGAGGCCGAGTAATCTCAATAGAGAAGATGGCTGGAAAATCAGTCGGTGTTGGGTCCCAGCACTCTCTTCCTAGTCATTGTTCCGCTCCTTTTTTTTTTCATCTGCTTTCTTATCTAATTTATTTATTTTTATTTTTATTTATTTATTTATTTATTTTTATTTTTTTTTACTTATTTTATTTTCTCGTTTCTTGTTATTTTTAAGTTGACTTAGGTTATATTTTTCTCATTTATTTATTTATTCATATTTTTATTATTTTTATTTTTAACCATTTCTTTCTTTTATATATATATATATATATATATATTGCATTTAATTAATTATGGTCATGTTTTTAACTAAGTTCCATTTAAATACTAATTTAACTTATAATTTTTAAATATTTATTATTAATTTTTAACTAACTATTATCATAAATTATTTTAAATACTAATTTAACTTATAATTTTTAATTAATTATTAATAATTTTTAACTAACTATTATCATAAATTATTTTAAGGGATTGGTCCCCCTAGGATAACTTATTTCCCTTAAATTATTAAAAAGTTTTGATCCCGGTACATTAGTCAAAAGTAGTCGTTGGTCTAGTTAGCCGTTGGAGGCTCTACTCAGTCTATTTAACTTGCTAAGCTGGATCTGTTTCTTCAACTTGTCCTGACGATGAACCACACTGGTTGGTTCGAAATGCGTCGACAAATGGTGTTTCATGTGATCTTCGCCGAAAAATCTTTTGTAAACTTGATATGGATCACAGAAGCCTCAACTCTACTATGGAATCTATGATTGTCGTTAGGAAAATTTCCAATGCGGCTTCACGAAGAAACTCTCGTTCCTCTACAATTGTCCACAGGATAGCAATGCAACGCAAAAAATTTGATGAGATCTCCCTCCATCATATTCTTAGATCCCTAAATGATGACGCAGATAAGCTTGCTAAGCATGGATTTGAGCTTGAGGAAAGGACTCTAGAATCAAAAGATGGAGCAAGGAACTTCGCCCCAATCCCATGAAATACTTAATGGATATAGTGCTAATGGGTCATCTGATGCCTCAAAGGAAGTACTCGATAGTTGAAATAAAGGAATTAAATGTCGACAGCCATTTAGTGCTCTACTCCTCTCGTACTATCACTTCGCATGTCTCTTTGAAAGGATGTAGTGAGCTCACAACGTATCATCCCTTGTTTGGTTGTAAATGCAATCTGTACAGATGGATAGGAGCAAGGATTTGTTATAATTGGGGAGCGAAATCTCGATTGAGGTCGGGGATCTAGTCAAAATCCTCCAAAGTCTCAATTATAAATGCTCTGAAACATTCCCTCAGCTCGAAGTCATTCAGAATGACAGAGACGCCCAATTTGAGAACTCGTGCAATGTTAGAATTAATGTTTTTTTCCTCAAGGCTCGTCAGGGATGGAGCGCTGAAAAAATGTTAAATAGGTAGGTTACCTGGGAAATTGGTCTATCTCCTTATTATCCTTCGCATCCAGTTTGGTGGCTTCATAGCTTGAGCTTAAATCTTGTTTCATGGCTACCATGAAGAGTTAGGCTTCTGATGGCGACTCGAATTGATGGAAGTAATCAGTGGAGAGGTTGTTCAAGGTGTTAATGGGAATGTTTGAAATTACAGTCAAAAGGTTGGAACTCATAGAGCAGGAGAAGGAAGAAAGGTTTAATAAAAACAAAACAAAAACTTTAACGTTGCTAAGTTATTGAGAAAAGGTTTAGAGTTTACAATAAGGAGCTTTGGGAGGTCTTTTAAGTTTCATCAAAAACATTCTATTTTCAAAAATGTTAAATTAATTTTTACAATATTCGACAAACATTTAAGATTTTTATTCAAATAAAATAAATTTTAAATGTCATTGGTGGTGGAAGGACATCGAGATAATGGGATCCGGGAGGGGGGGCACCCACCACCCTACTGACCTCCCATGCGTTTTAGGCAAGGATGGTGTGGAAGGTTGCCCCCATGCACTCGCGCAAGTATTCTCTTGTGGTTGACAATTTAATGGCGGATGTTTTGGAGAGTTCCTTTGGAGACATGTTTTTGGGAGGGAGCTTAGTCTGGTTTGTGAGCATTCTTAATGTTGAACGATTCACTTGCATCCCGACTTCGATGGTTAGTCTGGAAATTCATCGTATGGATTAGCTTGGCTCTAAAGAAGAAAGGAAGTTGCCTCCCTTCCTAGTTGTCTCTCCTGCACTCTTGATGGTTTTGCTATGTCTAGCACTACTATGGTGAAATGCATACTTTCGTTGGGGAGCAGAACTATGTTGGTCCTAGACCCTCGCCTCTGGGTATATGGTGCTCATGTTGGGCAATCGATTAGATGTGTCTACAACAACTTGGGCAATTTTCTCCTGTGATAGTGGTTTGCATTTGAGTCAACTCTTCCTCTTACGAGTAATTGTTATCTCCATTCTCTATTAGGTGCATTGTTTGTTGCATGTCTTATGTTCAGTCCATAGTCTCTTGTCTACAGAGGTTTTTCTATGTACGAGAGTGGTAGTCTCATTTTCGGCCCCCAAACGGTTGGGATTAGAGGTATTCGCCTTCTGTAGGACTTTGTATTGGGTTTTAGGGGTTGTCAAGCCTATAACTTGTGGTCAGGTTAGTGGGTTTTATCTAGAAGCTTGTCTATGGTGGTTTGTTGTGTTGTGGCTAGGGGTCCACCTCATGAATTATACATTGCCCCTTTGGTTTTATTTGGCTATGAATTTGAGGCCCCTGTTGTCGTATGGTGTTTTAGATAACAATTTTGTGGTTGTTTTTTCTCTGGTTTTCCTCTCCATTTCTCTATAGTATTATGCCTCAATTTCAGACCTGTGGTCGTCGCACAGTGGGTGGCCAGAGTAGGCCACATAACCTGCGTGTGGAAACATTAGTGAAGGAAGTTGTAGTAGCATTTAATTTGGCCACTCCTCCTATCATCCAAAAAGACATTCGGAAATTGTAAGAGCAGGTTACTCAAGAACATTGGGCAAATTCAAATTTAGAGTTGATTGATGAGGTTTCACATTGGCTCCCTGACCTTGGTAACACTGGGGGAAGACGGAACCGATATATGCAGTCGGATACCCTCCAGTGGTGGATTAAGACACTGTTGGGTTGCATTCTTCAAGAGAAACACAAAGATAGAAACTACAACATCTCCTTCTCAAACACTATTTAGTGAAATTAGTGGAAGTTGTAAGCAAGTTTGAATAGGATGGATGCTCAACTTGCTCACATGGAAAAGCATATCAAGTGTGTGTTTAAGCTCAAGGAACCTTCGCGCACCAAGGAAGAAGATCTTGCTCCAATATCGCATTTAGATTGATATGAAAGTTAGGATGTCGATCAGATTACAATCCATTTTGTTTAATGTTTATTTTTATTTCATTGTTGTTGTTGGTTTGGTAACTAGAATTTTATCAAATTGGTTTGGACACATGCTCAATCAAATATCCCATTTACCATTTGTTATTTCGCTGCATCCAAGCCTTATTTCTTTCGCACAATATGTCATTAAAGGAAACCTTAGGGCATCTTCCCTCTCCCATTTGCTCATTTTTTTTAATACCTTATGACTCGCACCATAACAATTGCTTCAATGGGAGCAACCCTCGTTTCACTTAACAAGATAACATAAGGAATTGTACTCTTAATTTTGAATTTGTTTGTAATCAAGCGCTTCTAAATTTTCTCAATTTGTTTCCACTGCATGTCAGATGTATTGTTGGCCCACAGTTCACAACCTTAGAGAATCGTTGGAATCACTAAAAACCCAAAAGAGTTTAAGTGGTTTTCTAGTCCCATAGCTCTGCCTCTCTGAGGCTATTTTGAAAGGCATAAAATGTTTTCCAACCCCCCAAATTTCTTTTCTTTCTACAACCGTCATAGCTTAGATTTATGTTGAAACCAATTCTGAGGTATTTGTAATCCGCAACTTCTTCTAGAGTTATGTTTCCTTTTGTTAGAGAAAACCACTACTTTCGTTTTGCTAATATTGACTTGCATTCCCATTGTTTTACAAAACTGCTCAAGGGAAAGTAAGTGCTCTTGCAAACCAAGATCATATTTAGCAATCAAAATAAGGTCATATGCATACAAAATAAGCCTTATAACAAACTCGCGCCTTGTGAATTTAGCCACTATTCAAACTTGTCAATATATAAACCAAAAAGGGTAGGAGACAATGGACAACCTTGCTGGACCCGGATATCACTTCTAAAACTTTAAAAAAGGCCTACAAAAGTTATAATTTTAACTCTCTTAATACATCCTATGCACAATTGCTCTCAAATGCCTAGGAACCCCAAGTTCCTCCATTTTGTGCCAAAGCTTATCTCTAGGAACCATGTCAAAGGCTTTCCTGAAATCAACAAAGCAACAAAAGGCTTCTTCCTTTTTCCCCCAAACTTTTTCAATGATGTGCCTTAAAGTTATACCATGATCAATTGTGGAATGTTTAGGTCTAAAACCTGCTTTCCCTTTAGCACGTTATCTCTTTCTTCTGCCCACTTGTTGATTTTATTTTCTAGCAGTTTTCCAAATAATTTTGTAAACAAGGCGTTATTAATCAATTTAACTCATAAAAGTGTTTAAAACTTGGCTACGTTTTGGAATCGGTTGAGCGTTGCGTCACATTTAATTCAAACTTATTTTATAATTTATTTATTTTAATATTAAAAATCTAGAAAGAAGAATATTTTAAAGATTATAAATTGTAAAAATAAAATAAAGCTATAGTAAAAGTGAATATTCAAAATAGTACTACTAAATACCCTATAGATTTAAAATAAAATATATAATAAATGATATTTTAAATCATTTTAAGAGTTTAAATAATTTGACAAGTTTATTGATTGTGGTTTACAAGGTCATAGTATTTGTTATGATGAATCATATTTAAAGGCTTGAGGAAATCCATTATGAAATGCAAGACTACTAAGTTATATCTACATCAACTCTTGACATGGTATTTGTTATGATGAATCATATTTAAAGGCTTGAGGAAATCCATTATGAAATGCAAGACTACCAATTTAAATCCATATCAACTCCTGATGCTTGGTAGATCTGGATTTAAGATTGAACTACGCTAGATTAAATGTCATTAAAATAAATAAGTTTGATTTTAATGTTGTTTCTTTTAATACAGTTATTAATATTAATGGTAATTTTGAGACACAATTTAAAGGAGGGGTTTTATAAACAAGCCTTGTGGCTTTGGCCATCCTCATGTAGTTTCAAATCCACTTCTAAAGAGAAGCTTTTTCATATTGACAAAACAATAAATGTTTGATTACATGTGCAAGATAGAAAAGTTACAACACCACAATTAGTAAACATGATCCAAATGGCAAAGATGATGAACAATAATTTAAGAAAAAGAAACCATAAATATTTTGATTATAAACCCCACAAAAATCTAAATAAGATTACAAAAAAATAATTCAACTAAAAAACTAAAGATCATGTCTTTTGCAAAATAAAATTTATGTAAACTATTTTTTTTTTTCAAACCGTGTGTTCTAATGAGAAAAATGGACTTACTCTATTACCATAGTTATACCTAGGGTTACATAATTATATTACTTTGATATCAAACTAGCAAAGTCATTCATTAACTTAACCATTTTGATACCAAGTCACTTTCCAAAACTATATTTCTTTATATTTGTAATTAAAAGAAAGTATTTGACTAATACTTAAAAAGTACTTCCAAGTGGCAAATGCGAGAGAGGCTATCAAGACCATGGAGGAACATTATAATTTTCATTTGTTGAAGGCTTGGGCATAGCCTCCAATAATATGGTGAAAGGTACACACATTGTTGAAGGCTTGAAATTAGCCAATGATTATATTATTCAATCTTTAATTATGGTTGGAAATTTGAAGATCATCGTTGGAAAACTATTCTCCAATATAATAGCAAGTGATGACCTTTTCGATTTAGCGTTAGATCTGACATAAAGAATCATTTGAATTCAATAGTATACTTTGTTTCAAGTGTTACTGGAGAACAATCATATTGCAGATAGATTTGTTGACAATCCCACCCTACTATAATAGGGAGTCATTAGCATTAATGGTATTGAATATGATTTACCCATTCCATAATTTCATTAGCATGGGTGTCAAGCAATGTAGTATCCCTTCAAGGTATCACATGATTGGATACATGGCAACCAAATTATATAATAGGGGGAGTTATGAGAAGAGACCAGAGTCTTTATGTCATAAGTCCACATGAACTTGCACATTTATGCCCTCCCATAAAATTCCTTCTCCTATCGTAGTGGGACTATGGATTATTGGATTATGTTGCCTATGGGGATTCTAGTTTGTAGGTGGGCGAGGAACCATGGCAAGGTATGTTCTCTTTGTGGTGGTGGCTTGTTTGTTTGATTTAGCGTCTTCAAGAACTCCCCTATCTTCTTCTAGCTTAGGGGAGTCTTTTTGGCTAGCTTTTAATCCTTTAAGGGGTCCTCTATTAGTGTTTCAATGTTGTATTTGGGGTTTGTTTCTTAGTTTTAATTTAGTCTAAATTTTGTCTATTGTTGATTCTTGGGATAGTAACTTTGATTTGGAAAATGAGATATACAACATTTTATGTGTGTTTAAGGGACATGAGGTATTGTGTTCTAAGAACATTCCAAATTTTATTGATTCCTCTAGTCTTTATTTGGGCAAAGAATTGTTCTATTCGCACTCTGTGAATTTGTTTAGGCCTTGTTGGTCCGAAGTATTAGAGCATGGTTAAGCGTCTTTAAGAATTGGTGAACCTCAACCCTTGTCATCTTCTAGATCAAGGGAGTTTATATTGCCTGAATTTGATTCCTTCAAGGGACTCCATGTTAATGTTTCATTGTTATTTTTTGGAAGTTACTCTATTCCTTGGACTCATTTTAGTGCAAATTTGGATAGAGTCCTGCCTTGGAAAACCCTCATTGACTTTGCAATTGAATATTATAGTGCCTTCTATGCATCTTGGGGTTTGAAGGTCTTGTGTTCTAAGTTCATTTAAAGTTTCACTGGTGTTCCTAATTTCTATTTGGGTAGAGCATTATTCACCTTACACTCTGTGAACTTGTCCAACACTTGATGGTTAGAAGTATTGGAGCCCTCATTAATTTATTTGGTGGCATGAAGGATTTTGCATAATATTTGTGTAGCTCAGTGATTCGAGCTCTTTCAAGTGGTTAATAGTCTTTATTGTCACCGACATATCATGGACTACAAGGTATTGAAGGAGATTAGAAGGGTGTGACCAAATCATGAAGAGTCTATCCAAGCAAATAGAACATCAATCTTTTCAACCACAACCAAACTCCATGAAAATGAACAACAAATAGTCTTTTGGAGTGCAACAATTATGAGAACTCTCTTTCAACAAAAGAGGCAAATAGTTGTCCTAGAGGTTGATTGTAACATGCTTTAAAACATGGTTATCAACATGATAAAGGGAGGCCAATCTAGAGCCTCGAATAAAGTGCAACCTATAAACTCCAACATTGAGGACCACAAGTAGATGAGACCACAAATAGAACATCAATCTTTTCAAACACAATCAAACTCCATGAAAATGAATAACAAATAGTTTTTTTGAGTGCAACAAATATGAGCACCCTCATTCGACAAAAGAGGAAAATAGTTGTCCTAGAGGTTGATTGTAACATGTTTTAAATGAGAAAGGGAGGCCAATCTAGAGCCTCAAATAAAGTGCAACCTATAAACTCCAACATTGAGGACCACAAGTAGATGAGACTATGCACTAGTTAGCAGATAACATAGAACTTGCAAACCTAGAGTGAGATCAAGACAAAGCAACAATGGAAGAAGCATCCAGTCAACGTGTGTTTTGTCAATTGGTTATGTTTTATAAAGTTTTTAGTATATTGGGTTGTAACAACCCTGGTGAAAAGTTCATGTAATAAAAGTTAATAAAGGAAAAATAAGACCATGGTAAGAGACACGTATTCCAAGTTGAATGTTGGGCAAAGATATCCTAGTGGGCATCATTGGATGTGTGTTTTTGGCTAAGAAAATTGGCAAAGGCATTAAAAGGCAAAAAGGCATTTTTGGCACATTTATTTATGAAAATAAAGGAAATTAGGAGAAAAGGAAGGTAAAAGGTCACACGTTACATGTGAGGAGGAAATTAAAGAAAAATAATGGGAAAATGAAGAAATTAGAGGCCTCGTTAATAAAAAGGCTTATGAGGATCAGCTGGCAAGTTTCTTAGATAGTGTTAGGCTTAGTCAGTTCAAGTTTGGAGCTCTCTCATTATTCTCTCTCCCTCTCACTCTTGGTAACTTAGAGTTTTCTTAGAGCACTCTAGATTTGGATCAAGGAAAGAAAAACAAGCAAAGGGAAAGGAAGGAAAGCAAGGATCAAGGAAAAGAAATCAGGACCAAGCAGCTTCAGCACGAATACTTGGAGGTAACCTTTTGCATGTGTGATTTCCTAACTAGTTTGGACATGAATTACTTTGCATGTTGGAGTATGGTTCTCTTATTGTCGGTGGCAAGGTTTTGTTGGGTTATGATAGTGGCTTTCAACCTAGCCTTGCCTTTTTCCGGTTGCCATGGTATGTTGGGATGTTTATCTCGATTTTGAGCTTTGGTTTGCCGGATGGATTTCAGAATCTCAGGCGAAGGTGGTTGCAAGTTTCATTCCCAAAGGCCTAGGAATCCCTTGACCGGTTTTGGCGGGATACACGGTAAAACCTGAGGGAGAAGTCTCGATTTAGGGCCTAGTGATCCGAGTTTGGATTGAGGTAAAGCCTGAGACTCTGGTATCGGTTTAGGGCCTAGTGATCCAGGATTGGATTGCAGTAACACCTAAGAGACAAGGAGACGAAAAATTCCTCAAGGATAGTGATGGATTCCAAATGGAATTCCAAGTTTGGTTTGGTTGTGATCGGAGCACCGGTTTTGGTGTGATCATGGTTTGGTGAGGGTGGAGGTGGTTTAACCTGTAGATTCCCTTGGTTGTTCATGGATTGGTTGTTCTATGAGATCCCACATTCATGCTTGGAATATGGCAGAGAGATTTGGTTCAACCATGTCTGCGATTGGGTGGTACGTGGAAGTACCAAACCTGGTCGGATTTGCCTATGATTAATAAAAGTTAAGTTCTCTTACTTTTGCATTGATTTACATGTGGATTTAATGGTTGTCACATATCTGATATTTATATGGTTTATGATGGTTATAAGCATGGTTAAATCACTGGTTCATGTCATGGTTATTTCATGTATTTACTTGTAATTGTTAAATGGATGGATGCAAGACCTAATTGATGATATAATAGTTCAATGGAGAAGGAGGCAATCCTTCTGGTTGTGTTTCATAAGTTATTTCAGTCATTTATTGTATGTCTTGCATCCTAGACCTGTAGGTTCCATTGATGCCAAGTGTTTGATAGAATGTCAAACCCAGTTGGGGATGCTTATGCCTAGTCCTGAGGTTGATTTTTGATTTATCGGCATCGTTATCATGTCTTTGATGGATTCTGAAGGTTGTAGCAAGTTCTGGGTAGAGGCTGGGATTCTGGGATAGAAAAGTGGCTCAAATCTCGAGGTCGCTGGCACAGGTTTACTAAGAAAAGTCCATAGTTAAAAAATGATATAAAATATAATTCTACTCGAGAGAAAATCTTTGGTCAATAATTTAAAAAGTATTCTTCCTATTAAGATAAAAGGAATGAAGAAATAAAGTTAACAATATTCTCAAAAATATACTTACAATGTAGCTTCCAAATAATAAATAGAGTTGAATGGGACAACAGGAGTTGGCGAGGTCATCATGGACCTTGAAGGGAATCAAGAAATGGGTTTTGCTTGAGAAATTGGCACTTCAACCAATAATGAGGTGAATCATTATTGCTCTATCAAGGTCTTTCTTTGTATTCCATGAAAGAGGTTCATAAAGTTTAAGTGGTGGAGGGTTCAATGATCTTTATCCAATCCCTTCACCTAAATTGTCCTCCTAAAAATTCAAATATCTACCAAATTGTGTACTGATATTCTATTTATCAAAGGATATGAAGAGATTGACTTTTTTCATGTTTCCATGGATTAAAACACATTAGGTGATGTTATTGAATATAGGGGGATTAGGCATCTCAAAGGCATACATGAGATAAATGGGGAGTTTTCATTGTCTTCACTCCCCAACAAGCTCTTCATCATCACATCCATCCCTACACACAAATAACATGTGATGGGAATTTAATTCAATGGCATTTGTCCTTGAACCTTTGTCACCCCCTTTAGTGCCATTGTTATTAGTTTAATGATGTTGGTCCCATGGTATGAATGTGGGTTTAATCAATGTGTGTTTTGGGAATCAAAAAATTTGATTATGTTTATTTCTATATAAAGTCTATATTGGATCTATAAACACCAGAAAAGAAAATGTTCACAAATAAATTTAGAAGATCTAGATATAAGTTGTCTCATATTAGTAACAAAGGCTCTACATCCCAAGATATGTGAAACTTTGTTTCTTTTGGCATCTAAAAATCTTTGTTTTCATTTGCACACTTTGGTGACTATGTTTTCAAAGATCTTTAGTGTTTCCCTTCTTCTTAGTTTTAATTGACACCTTGAACATTTCTAACTCTATGCTTAGCATTATGGATTGGTGACCTCAATGGCATATTGGGATGTTGTATATTTTTTGAGCTTGAGGATTTTAAACTCATGAAGTTATGCAAACTTATGTACATCTCAAACATGAAATCCATTTATGTCCATCTCAAACATGAAATCCAGTAGAGTTTACTTTTGTTAATTTAGATGTTATTTAGATATTTTGTTAAAAGAAAAGTATGTAGCTTTACTTTTACGATATTATATTAAAAATAAAATCATTTTTTTAAATGAAAAATATGTTTATATTAAATACAGATAAAATATTATAGATTTGATATACAATTTTGAACTATAAACTTAATATAATATTTATAAAGATTAAATTTGGGTTTTTGTAGGGGTTAAATTTGGGTGAGGAAGATCATCATTCTTATATGTAGGATTGACAAACCTAGTATAGATTTCATTTTAAGCACGAAGATCAAATTTCTTTAGGTGTAAATTTATTTTAGAATGTAGAAAACAATGTGTAATTTTTTATTGTTTAAATTGTATTTTTGAATGTTGTTACATAACATGTGTATTGAGTCATTTTATCAACGTACATTAAACTAGTTTTTTTTGTTATTAATATATTTTTATATTAAAATATTTTATTCATAACTCATATTGGATATTTTATTCTATACAACATTCAAATATTTTCTTTTAACATTTTTTTCTATATATAGATATATATGAAGTTGATATCAGGTGTTACATGCTTACACAACACCTTTACATTGGGTTGTAAAACAAGCTTAGATTCATCTAACTCTGTATCTATCATGGACTTAGAAGAAGCAAATACCTCTAAATGCAAATAATTATTTAATTGTTTATTTACATTATATATAACTTTGTTGTATTAATAGATTTTTAATGGTTTATTTATATAGCTATTTAAATTTTTGTTTAACCCAACCTATGTTGTTTTGTATAATAATTTAGATTTTTATCTTACACATTTCCTCCGTACTAAACTATAAAATGGTTCAATGAGCAGCCCTGCACAAAAATACACAAGAATACAATCATTTATGAAAAAAATTGTGTTCGAACAACCCGATGCAATATTGTCCTGGAGTGCTCCCCTAAGTCACTACAAACATGATCTTAATCAATGTGTTCGCGCAGAGCAGCTTTTGAACTAATTTGATTTAGTTGATCTCGAAATAGATCAACTAAAACAATACAAAGCATTTTTAGTGGAGCGTGCGGTTTCGCACACTCCAGAAAATTCCCAAGAATCTTCCAGGCTTCCTAATCCTCATCCCAACTCAGTTTCGAATCTTCCTCCCAATTCAGTTTTTTTGTCTTCGAATATTTCTGCAGCAAGTGATTTTATTTGTCATTTTTGCTGTTGAAGAATCACATAGTAATTAAACTAAGGATTCAGGAAATCAGCGCCTAAAAGTTAAAATCCGCTTTAATATAAAGACACAAAACCCAAAAATTTTGGAGCTCATTCCTGAAGCTTCAAAGCTAATTGTTAATTTCGATGCTCTAGAGAAATTTGCAACAGTCTAAGCACGAGAAGCAACTTCTAATCCGGAATAGTTTGTTTTCCTCTATTTTATTTTAAGTCCTCAAGCAGAAGCGACTATGTCTCACTCGCTTCGAATTTCAGGCTTCAAAGACAGATGGGAAAATTCCTTAAGCTTCAAAAGCACTTAAATTGTCAGTTTCGATGCTCTAGCCACATTTGCGACAGTGTAAGCACCAGCAGAAACTTCAAATCGTGAATAGGTTTTTTTCCTCTTTTTTGTTTGAAGTCCTCAAGCAGAAGCGACTATGTCTCACTCGCTTCGAATTTCGGGCTTCAAAGACGAATGGTAAAATCCCTAAAGCTTCAAAGCACTTAAATTGTTAATTTCGATGCTCTGGCCAAATTTGCAACAGTGTAAGCACCAGCAGCAACTTCAAATCATGAATAATTTTTTTTCCTCTTTTTTGTTTGAAGTCCTCAAGCAGAAGCGACTATGTCTCACTCGCTTCGAATTTCAGGCTTCAAAGACGGATGGGAAAATCGATAAACGGGACAAAAACCAGGGCAAAAGATTAATACACCAAAATCTCCCCGAAATTTCACTTGAAGTATTCGGGAAACAAGTCAATTTATCTCTGCGGCTTCGAACTTTCCGCTTCAAGGCAAACAGAAAATCCAAATCCGGGACAAGGGCGGCACAAGTCCAAAAATTTCCCGAAATTTTGTTTTAGGTATTCAGAGCAAAATCCAATTTGCCTCGCACACATGAACATTAATTTTTAAACGCGAAAGGGAATAGAAATCCGAAACTTGTAAATATACTAAAATCTACCCAAACCTTATTCATTTTCCGAATTTGTCTCGCTAGCTCAGAGCTTTAAACTTTAAAGGCAAACGAAAAACAGAAATCCGGGACAAGATCAACAGAGAACTTGCATACATATGCACTAAAATCTCTCCCAAAAATAAGTCTTTAATCTCAAAAGTACAAAAGTCTGAGACATTATAATTTCATCTAATTTAACATAAAAACAGGATATCAAGGTTAAAGCTAAAAACCTCATGAAACGGGGCGAAGGAAGCGTAAAATTTAGTTGCAGGTGGAATTGCGCTGTTTCTGAATAAATTTGTTTTCTGCGGGCATATCAAGGCTGAAGAATTCGCCATCCTTTCACAGCAACTCGCTGGTAGGGTTCACAGATATCGCTACAACAGTGGGAAGAGACTGAGCATACATTAAAAAATGTCTTAGAAAAATCGTTTAGAAAATTACGAGTGGGTGTGCAAGGCAGCATTAGAGATCTGTCGAAATTTCGAATCAATCAACCGCAATTAGGCTTCATTACTCAAATATTTTATTGCATTGCATTCAGGGTTGGGATGGAGCTATTCTAGGTTCTACACCGACTGCTTTCGACCACGCGAGCGAACTGGGAGAAGACGCGTCGTTACGCGAAATGAGTTTCGTCTCTTTGTCTCGACTTGGATCCTGCCAATCGTAAGACGCTTCTCGAGAATGAAATTGTCGTATTCAATCTATTTTCTCCCCCATGGACCTCCGACTTCCAGTGCACCTTCTTAAACGTGAAGGCCCTTACTGTGCCTCCTGATTCGGATCAGATATTGCAATCTCGGGATTTGAACCTGTACTTTCGTCCTGGGTTTTCGCTGCTCGGCTGGCAAGTTCATTAAATCGTTGTAAGGTTCTGATTGGATAACGCTCATTCAGAAATCGATCTTTTTTAGCCAACGAACCTAAAATATTGAAATAGAGTGATTTTAGACCTCTACTTTCTTGTTTCCCCGGATACTGATCAACCAAAAGTTCCCTATTCCGACGCTCTCAATCGGCATTCTCTATCTTTGTTTGAGCTTAAAATCTCAAGCCCTTCACCGCTCACACGGATTGGTGAGAGGTTGCGCTGAGAAAGTTTCCCAGCGCCCGACATCCAATCCAATCATATTGATATGTGTACATTATTATATACATATATTATCATAATTATCATAAAAGTTGATGTGTGCATCCATTATTATAAACATATATTATAAAGGTTGGATAAATAATATGCATTTTTTTTTATGGGAGAGTGGAAATTTTCACATATATTTATATTGTCACACAAAAATATTAGAAAGATTGATGAAGACAAAATAATAATAATAATAAAATATAACTATTAAAATAAAATAAAATTTAATAAAATAAATAATATAAAGGATTAGAAAACCAAAAAGTTATTAAAAAGAACATTGATTATTAAAATATTATATTATTATTAAAATATTAATTGAATTAAAATAGTAAAATAATAATAATAATAATATATTGTTAAAAAGAAGGGAGTTAATAAGATTTTTTTAATATCTCTCTTTTTATTGTCTAGATCTTTCTTCTTTATATAAAAGGAACCATCGATTTTCTTACCAAGATTGTGGCTAAAAAGAATATTAAGGCCGTATTCAAACCCCATAAAACTCTTAGACAATTATTCTGGTTAGCCAAAGATAAGTCTCGTCCTATGCAAGGATCCTATGTCGACTAAATTCATTGTTCATAAGGAAAGTCTTACATTGGCCAAACAGGATCGACAATCACAACTCGCCTTAATGAGCACATTGCAAATAACAACCATCGTATTCAAACCCCATAAAACTCTTAGACAATTATTGTGGCTAGCCAAAGATAAGTCTCATCACATGCAAGGATCATATGTGGACTAAATTCCTTGTTCATAAGGAAAGTCTTACATTGGCCAAACAGGATCAACGATCACAACTCGCCTTAACGAGCACATTGCAAATAACAACCATCATTGGCCTTAATGAGCACATTGCAAATAACAACCATCACTGGCCTTAATGAGCACATTGCAAATAACAACCATCACCGGGTAACCAAATTCACCATAGTTGAACACTTCTTCAACACCAAGCACTTTATTTGTTTTGACCAATTACAAATCTTTGCTTAAATCCCTTTTCATAATACTAGAATTATCAAGAAATCTTTAGAGATCAAAAAACACCTCAATAACTTCAAGAGGGAAGATGGATATAAACTTAGTCACTCATGGAAACCAATTAACCATCAATGTACTCTATAATTTTTCTCTCACCTTAGCCCCTCACCCCCTCTATCGCCTCCTTTTGTTTTTTCTTTATTTTTTTTCCCTTTTTATATTTACCCCTTTAATACACTCTCTAATCATATTTAGATATATTATTAATTCATTTAATATAGATTATAAATTATAAATCATGTTAGATTAATTCATTTAATATAATATATTACAATATAAAATTAATCATACCATATAAATCAAGTATATTAATTCTTTTAATATAAACATAATATATCGAGGTATGATAAATTATATATCATCATTATTTTAATAATAATACAATATTTTTAAAATAATTATTTTGGCTATTCAATATTTCATTTATAATTTAATATTTTTTTGGTTTTTCTTTTTACCATTTATATTATTTTATTTTATTTTAATAGTTATATTTTTGAACATTAATGTTTTGTCTTAACCAATCTTTCTATTTAAGGTTTCATCAATATTCATTCTTATCATCTGTTTGTTTTTATTCTTATCATTTGTTTGCTTTCTTGCCTTCATGATATATGGAGTGTCCACCCAAAACATGGGACAAAGTAAACATCTACACAATTTTTTGGAAAGTACTTTGACAATCTTTTCCATTGCTAAAAAATATCGTAAGACATATATATGTTTTTTTGGTTTTCAATATGTTTTTATATAGATGTAAATTAAATTTTGACATCTAAATCTAGGTTATTGAGTCGAGAGGCTCATTCTACAGCCTAGTATGATGTGTAGGCTCATTCTACAGCCAATATGATGTATGTGTAACGTTGTAAGTCCATCATGAAAGTTTAAATTTTGCTCATCTTAGTAAAAAAAAAAAGACTATACAAAACATTTAAATAATGTCGACTCATAAAAAAAATTGCATGTGAAGAAATTGGATCTCTCTCGGCTCATGGTAGATCTATATTTAAGATGGATCTTAACTAATTGAGCATAGAGGCTCATTCTATAGCCCAGTATGATGTGTAACCCTTAGATCCGTATTTAAAATGGATCTATGCTGGTTACCCTATTCGTTCGTCATCAAAAATGAAATTTTACTCATGTTAGATCCGTATTTAAAATGGATTTATGTTGGTTATATAGATGTCAATTAATTTTGGTGGGGAAGATAATAACAATTTAACCAATAAGCTAAAATAATATAGATTTAATAATTCTTGTACTTATTAATTTGTTAAGAGATGTATATTGTAACACTCAGATTATGTAAATTTTATAATTTAAATTTATGATTCCAGTGATTCCCTAGAGATATATATAGTGATTCCCTATATATATATATATATATATATATCGAAAAGCATGATACAATCATACATGTAACTATAATATTATACAATGAAAATAAAATTTTAAACCATATTGAAGTTCCAAGTGTAAATATTGAAATAAAAGTCAAGTCTAATACATCAAGATTCAAAACAAACTAAGGTATACCCCATAAGTCTAAAACATAAAAGGAAATAACACTAGAACATATCAAATGACAAATGAGCATAATTGCTCAAGGTAATGCCCAAATATGAAATAACAAAAAAAACCCCTCCACCCCTCATCGATTCATAGTATATTTATAATGTTTTATTAAAAAAAATCAAGGATTCGACTTTTTTTATGATTTGACCTCAATTTTTTGTTAGAAACGCAAGACATTTCCTTTTTGGGAGTAAACGTCCCATTTTTGAGTTTCCTCGCATTTCTATTATTTCGAGACATGGGGAAACATCCCTATATATATATATATATATAACAAAAAACAAAAAACAAAAAAACAAAAAATTACATTAAGGATTACAAGAAGTCATTCTGGTCTCTTATAAGGGAGACCAGACCATAATAAAAAATGTACTCTCCTAAGAGAGCACAAAGACAACTGAAAACTAACAGAGACAACATACAACAAACTAATACATAGATAGTTTCATATCCAACCTCAAACAAAAAAAGACGCAGAGCTATAATCAGAAGCCAAAATCATATCAAAGTGAAACAAAGGGGTCAAAGTTTGAGCCTGCCACCAGGATAGGAGTTGTTGGATCAAATTGAAGTTTTTCAACTGTTGGGTGGGATGCCAAGATGGTGCTCTATCCTTTCCAACATGCTTTCATAGTCCATCAGATGCCCATGCATGCGACCTAAGTATTGGAGCAAGTCCATTCAAGAATCGTGGCAGTTTAGGAGTGTATGCCCCGAACGTAATTTCATTTTCGAATACAAATCTATCATCTACATGTATTGATTAAACCTATCCCTTGTATGTCCCTATGAAAGATCCAATCTTCCCACTCAACCAAGACTTCAGAATTTGAGAGGGAAGTATGTTGAGAAGAGGCCTCCCCTTGAGACCAAGACAATTCCACCTGAACATGGGCTAGAGTGTGCTCTTGATTGTAACCACCCCTCCCACTTTTAACCAAATTCACAAGATTTCTAGGGTAAACATGAGACGAGTGTCACTATGACATCACCTGACCTCCAATTTCTAGTTATGGAAGTGGAGCTGACACATTGACAACTTACAAACATCCCTTAGGAACACTAGATCACCTACAAGTCAGTCCACAACCTCTAATGACCATATCCTGAGTTGGAACTATTTTTCACAAGCTTAACCCTCAATTGCACGCACAACACAACATGCATGTGGGTTATGAGCCTCCAACTACACTCATAAGCCTGCTTCCATGCGATTATGAACTAAAAACTCCAGTTCTGAGCATGTGTTCTCAAGATCTGTTCCACCTTTTCAAGCTAGCCTCCACACCACTGCCCAAAACTTCCTATAACTTTCCAAAAGCATAGAAAAGATGATAAAAATGCTAACCATTTAAACTCAAGTAAGAACTTAACCTAGACATGCCTAATCCACATCATACATTTCATCAAACATGCGGTAAACATATAAGCTGCAAGTAATGAATGCATATATGATCATAAACTAATAGTCTTCATCTGAGAATCATCAAGAAGGCTCTAGGCCCTCTCTAGCTAGTTGCAATAACACTTGTTAGTTCATGCATTCATCAACCATTCAAATACTTATCAAAACATGTCAAGAGACATAGATAGAATACATCATATAACTAACATATAACCAACATAGAAACCATTGAAAATCAACCATAATGTCAACATGATATCCAGTACAAGTGCTTATAAACCACAATAGGAAAACAACTCATATTAACATATGAAAGTGCCAACCAAGTTAGCGACTTAAACGTATCACCGACCATAGACTGGGCTAAACCAAATCTCTGTTTCAACCAATCACCCCCATGCCATATTTCAAGCATGAATGTGGGATCTCATGGGTTAATCCAAAACAAAACCAAACTAGGGCTTCTAGAGGGTAATCCACCTCAGCCTTCAACCACAATGATTCCACCTCTACGGTCTGGAAATGACTAACATCCACCAGATCGGTCTCCACCCAAGATGTCCAAGGCTCTTGGAATTATTAATTCAACCCATAGCCTTCCAGGGCTCCAAAGCGTTTGTTCCAATAGCGGCCATGGAAAAATTTAGGGGCTGATATTCGCAGATGGATTAATTTTCCATGATTTTTCCATGAAAAAGATTCGTCAATTTCCATTTTTTATAAAAATGATTCGCCCAAATTTTACAATATAAAATTATTTTACCTTGAAAATCACCAACATTATATAGAGACTATATATAAAATCATTATAAATTTGAATAATTTTACAATTATATCAATAAACATTTTATAGTTTTCATATTAGGCACTAGTGAGATTCGCCAATGTTTTTAAACTACAAGATAATTTTCCATCCTTAAAATTTTCCCTGACAGCGGCTCTAGGAACTAGTCACTCAACCCAAGTTGTTATAGGGTTTCCAAAGCATTTGTTCCAATCCACAACCATAGGGAACTTGAGCAACAATTAGAACAACAAGTGGAAAAACCCACAACACCATGGTTATCTAGGAATTGGCAAGGCAAGGCTGAAACCACTGTCAATCTAGGAAAATCTCCATGCCAATGATAACACATAACAAAGGAACCACATGCATATACCATGCATCCAAAACCAACATGCTAAATCTCACATGCACACTGTTACCTACAATCCACAACTAGTTTTTGTCCTTACTTGCAGTTGTCCAAGCTTTCTCTTGCGCACCCTTGCTTTCCTTGCTTGCTTGTCCAAGTGCTTGTTCCTTCTCCTTTGCTAATCTTGATCAAAGAATGAGCAAAGGTTGTCAATTGATTCTCAAGTGCCTTTTTATCATTAATGTCTCATTTTTCTTCATTATCCTTCATTTTTCCTCTAATTTCCCTTGCATGCAAATTTGTGTCTCTTCACCTTCCTTTTCTCCTATTTTTCTTTATTTTCATAAATAGAATACCAATTATTGACTCTTGCCTTTGCAAATTGATCCAGGGGATAAAAAAATATGATAAAAAGTGAAATTACTCAAATTCACCTTAAAATAGCGCCAAATCGTAGATCTCGTCGTTCTGATTCCAACAACGCTTGAATCGCCTCAATCCGACATCGTATGAGGAAGTTATCACGTTATGAATTTTTTAGCAAATAGTAAAAAAGTCAACTTGCAGGGTTGACTGGGTAGTGTACAAATTCCACGTGGCAGTATATACATTGAGGTGGTGTCGAAATCAGAGCAGTGATTATGCAGTATGGGGCCAACCAAGACAGGACACGTGGCTTGGTCTATAGAGGTAGTTGGCGTGATTTGATTGGTTGGTGGTGTTTTTTTTTGGGCCACTCACAGAGTGGCACGTGACCCAACCATAAGGTGCCACGTTGCACTTTGGATGAGGAAAAAATTTGGTTAAGGACCGGTTGATCCTCTATGGGGCTCGACCCCATGACCTCACAATACACAATGGAACACCTTACCACTAAGCCACATGTTGGTTCTTGTTCACACATGGCGGGCAAGTTATTAATAAAGTGTTGTCTTGGTGTCGTTGGGGGGAGGGCCGCTCAGCCCAACCCCAAGTTGTATGTTGTTATGTGACCGGGCGGAAAGGAGGGAAGGGGTGGGGTGCAAGGCCTTAGCCCCAGGTTCTGTTGACACCACATAATCGACGACATAAACTTGGGAGGGGTGGGCACGTGGCACCCTACATGCACCCATCCCGTGGTCCTATTCAATATCATGCAACTCGTAGCGGGCTCGGCGGGGCACGTGGCCCATGGCCTGTGCCCCATGGTCATATTATATGCCATGTAACCAACCAGGGGATGGAGAATAGGGGCTCGCAGACCAACTAACCATTCGACAAATTGCACCAAAATGACTAGGTTTCATGGTCGAACGTGCCACCTGGATTTGCGGAGTTTTCGCCTTGCAATGCCACTAGAGCCAAATTTCGATGCCAGTTTTCACAGAGGGATGAATTTCCAGAACAACTAGTAGATAAATGAAGAAGGAGGTCTAAATTGGCCATTTTTAGCCCTGTTTAGCCCAAGAAGAGCCTACACAGGGGTTTTGGGGTGTTCTAGACATAATGGCAGTATTATTTTTACAAATTGAGCATTGTATGTTGATGTAATTTCAAATTTGAGCATATAATATAAAGGGAAACTATTGGAAGTTAGACCTAGATATGTAGTCTAAGAGGGGTGAACTCCATCATCATATTGTAGCAGCTTGCACTGTTCCTCCAAAAATTTGTGCAATTTTGCCTCCCAGCTGAGCCAGACCTTGCAGTCAGTTACTGTCAACTCAGATCGCCTGTCTCCATCTCTTAGTGACTCTTACGTAGTTTTCATCAGCAATTTCCCGAAGCCATCATCCCGCATCACAACCTTGCTGCCTCTCCCAGACACTTGCATTTCAAATGATCATGTGTCAGGGTAGACTAGGAGGTTTCGGATTTGATGTCATCTCGTCATGAGTGACTGCAGGTACCGGTACACCAACAAACATGTCAAGGCGACGAACGAGATGAATGAAGGGAGCACATGCAGATGAACAAGTTCACCAATGGACGAACGAGCGAAGCATGCAAAGCGGACGAACGGGACGAACATGCACCTTCGCAAACAAGTGAGCATGTCAAGCCTTCCAGCATGAAAGCAAGGAACAACATGCTAAAGCTTCATCAAGTGAACCAAGGACCATCGAAGACTCCACGCACTCTCTACTACCATTGAAGAGTCATGTTACCCACATCTCTACTATGGGCTTGTTGTCAATTAATGTGATGTAACGTGGAAGTCCAAGAGACCCACTCGTTGAACATAAATTCATGTAAGTCGGAAAGTCATGGAATTTGAACGATCATGAGGGTAGTCGAATAGCCACAAGGGTCAGTTTCACCCTTGACTATAAATACCCCCTCATTTGTACATGAAAGACTTTTTCACCTCAGCTCCTCCCACATAGCCAATAGAGTCTGTAATCTTTTATTTGAGGAGTAAGCAGTGGCTCCAATGCCCCGCTGACGGGGTTAGTGATGTATGGTGTAACACTATGTCATGGAACTTTCGCTTAATTCAAAAGCCTGTCAATAGGCCAACACGTTTTCACACATGTATTTTATTTGTTGTAAGACCGATATTTAACACTTGTAATGCATGTTGCTTTAACCATGTGTTCTACATCTGAACTGATTCATTCATTGTAATGCATAATCTATTAATGTAAATGTGTTGTATATGTTGTTAATGATGTCCCGTCCGTGTCGACAGCTTTGTCGGACATCAGACATACCTTTCACATGAACCTTGCTGTAACAACCGTGGCACTCATCTCGAACTGATCTATGAGTGTTGTACATGATATCTTACCTTGTATGTTGTGACTACCGCATCCGAGTGGACTGCTCCACCGAAAGCTGTGTATGTCCCTTGTGTTGTGTGTTCCTAGCTGAGTTGGGACTGATCCCTTTCAACGTGGAACTCACCTTCACCTTTTCCTCTCACAGTGAAAGAACCATTGACACAAGTACACTTACACTAACTAGGCACGCGAACCTCGCTTCTGGAAGACAAAGCGAACCACTCTCCTGTGCTGACAAGCAAGAGTTGAGGCAAATCCTTAAGATAATGGCAATTAGGACATCATACCGGATGGGACTCCCACACCAAACGGTGTGAGGTCTAGTTGGGACTTCATACCGGGGTGATCCCCTAAGTGTTGGTGGGTCCAACACCGTCAACGCAACACAATGCTATTTTGTTTCACTTCTTTAACCTAATTAACCTCCACCAGAAGTTCACGAGATTTAGATACTACTGATCTAGAAGGGGGGAGCTCTTGATGAAAAAACTGCCCTATTTATTGACAACATAGTTTCCAACAAAGAAAGTTGGACATTACCAACCATGTTATTTTTAAGAAAGGTCAGATTCAAAACGGTCTTGAATATCTATTATGTTAGGTGATAAAAATATCTTTCTATGATAGAGGTATAACAATTTTGTGCTTAAGCTGAACAAAATTTATTTTCCATACTTAAATTGTATAATTACAATCAAAGAAGAGACACTTTTGAGTTTCCTCATCCTCACCAAACAATGAACATATCAATGGTCCCTATATCCCTCTTCTCTTTAGATTTCTTGTCATCAACAACTTCCCATGGACCATTGTCGAGCATATAATATTCATCTTTAGTGGTCATACTCCTCCCAATATGTGATTCTGGATCATTAAATATGAGGTTTGTGGAAATTCTTTTATTTTTAAGGAGTACCCTCACTTCATATTTAACTCACAACCACAAGGACCCAAACCCCTATAGTCTTGGATGGATTTTCCCACGGGGCCTACTCCATTGAGAATAAATAAAATGAAAGAAAATGTATCTCTTAAATGCCTAGGAGGAGATATATCTATGCACCCTTCCATTTGCTATTGATTCTTCCCAACAAGAGAGATCATACAACATATGTATATCATAAGTCCTAGACCATTATCTTATTTCCTCTAGATCTTGTCAATGAATGAGTGGGGATTTTCCCATTATTTCATCCTCCTATATCCTGATTGATTTCCCATTCACAGGAGCCCAAGTAAGTTGGGATTATATAATGGGCATTGCAACTTTAGATGATTTCCACTAGGAGACTTTGATTAATATCAATCTCCACAAAATTTACACTCCCAGTGTTGAATTTATTAGTATTATACTATTAATTTCCAAGTTGCCATTTTACTTTAAAGCTCTAATTGCATTCCAATTAATGATATGGAATTTATTGATGTTAGTCTTCCTTTCTTGCCACAAGAATTTTCATATCTCTTTCCTAATGTATTACATTATTCAAATTGAAACAAACAATCTCAAACCTTGATAAATTAGAAGATTGAGTAAGACCAATCTTATTAATACCACTCCGCCTTTGGGATTTAACCATTGGAATCCTCATAGTTACATTTTATTTTTGATTTTGTGAATAATGGTTTGCTAATTTGTCGACAATACATTACTTATAGAAATTGGCATTCTCTTTTTTTGATCCAATAAGAGTGGGACCTTCCATTAATCAAGATAAAAAATTACATAATGTACATTTTTCAAGACAGTGCCAAAAATAGCAACATTTGAAACAAACAAAACTACAAAACCAGTGCATACACCACCAGTGCACTACTCAATCTTCAATCTTCGCATTAGCAAACCTTCTTTCCTTCTTAACTCGAAAGATAAAAAGCAAAGTACTAATGCGCTTACGGGTCCGCTAGACTTCGGAAGTCTCGCGCAACAAAGAGCCCATCACTCCTTAATGAGGGGGTCCCACAAAAACCTGCGGCCCACAAAAACCAATGGCCCAAAAAGCAAAGAGTGACTTGTCAGCTCGAAGAACGAGCGATCCAGCCCTCGAAGATCTGACGGCCAAGATCTATTTCGAATGAACCAACAAGCCCACTCCTTAATTCCCATTCGAACCTAAAGAGAAAATAAAACCTCTTTCTAAGAAATTTCGGGTCCGTTTTCTATATTAAATATCGATTAGTTATATAACATGACTCTCGTGCGATCCAGTCCTCACTGATCCGATGGTTCTGAAATGATTTCGGGCCCGCAACATGCACACCCTATAAAATTCCAATCAGACCCGATGGGTGGTCTAAATCGTCGCTCTATAGTTTTTTGGGTCCGTTTTCTAGGCTATCTTCCGTGCAACTATCCACCCGAAATCCATTGGATGCTGGGGCTCGTTGCCATCAAAGGTCGGCTGCCTGTCAACCTGCTCACTTTTTACTCCTTTCTTCTTCCATATCATTGGTGCACTTTTACTGTCTCCATAGGTCAAATTACTACTTGTTTATCATGCTTTGAAGATACTCCTTATCTGCGGTCACCTGTCTGTGACAGTATTCGTGTAGTTTCCCTGAGGGAGTTGCCTCCCACACATAGCACCTATTATCTCTTGTACAAAGCACACCCTCATTCGCTAGACGATCTGCTAATCTGTTGGCATTTCTGCGAACATGAACAAATCTTAGTGTTCTTAGGGCTCTTAGGTGGAGTTGAATACATTGATAAACCTGCAATAACCGCCAGTGGTTTGATACTTTTTCTGGTGTTGTGCCATTGCCTATCTTTTTGACCGAATTAATTGTCAATTTAGAGTCTGCCTCTATGATGGTATTGTGTAAATTGTACTCAATCAATACTTCTAGGCATTACTCTAAGGCCATGAGCTCCGCCATATTATTTGTGGCATTCCCCAAATGACTATGAAAGATAACTTTTATGCTTCCCTGTTCATCTCTTATGACTCCTCCATAACCAGCAACCCTAGGGTTTCCCTTAGAGGCTCCATCTATATTAAATTTCAAAAAGCCATGGGGGGTGGTTGCCATAAGTCCTTCCCCGCTGTTGTATGTTTTACTATCTTGCTTATGCCTTGGGGGACATGCGACTGGAGACCCAAATGCAAAAGAATGTGAGCATCCTGGTTTCGAGGAGGGTTCTCAGGGGGTTGCTTTATAAGGGTGTTTACAGTTTCTTTGAGCTGTCTTAAAATCTGAGCTATGATGCTCTGGGTTGAGCCAGTTCTGTTCTTGAAAATCCTGCTATTTCTTTCTTTCCATACATCCCAGATCAAAAAACCTGGAATTAGAGTCCAGGCTTTGTTAACTGTTTCATTTTTTGAGAAGTCTTTCCTCCAATTCTCCAGAGTGCCAGTGATGCTGCTTTCGTCCCTATCAATTTTCCTGAAGATTGAAGCTACCCAATTCCATAAGGTAGAGGTGAATGTGCAGAGGTTAAGTAGGTGATCCATCGTTTCTTCTTGCAAGCCACATAGCTGGCATCTAGATGGACCAGCTAAGCCTTCTTTTCTTAGATTTTCCCAAGTTAGAACTTTTTTTTTTTTATGTACCAACCACATGAACAGTTTGATTTTTATCCAGTGCGGGTTCTTCCATAGGTCCTTCCATATCTTATCAGGGTTTGGAAAGTCAAGTCCAGTGGCAATTCTTTTGGCTTCTTTGAGGTTGAAGTTGCCTTCGCTGTTTCTTCCTCATCTTAGTTGGACAGATGAAGTTGAAGTCAAAATATTTCTCTGTTCCAAGATCACTGCAAGAGCTTCAGCGTGGGCTTTCAAAGGGGTTTCTTCACTGTATATTAGGTCCCTCCTAGTTCTCCATTTGCCATTGTCCCTTGTCTGATCCCAAAAGTCACTAACCCTAAGCAACCCTTTATTGTCAATGTCAATTTTGAGAATGTCTGGTCCTTCTCTGCATAGGTTAGGTTCTTGCTGCTAATTATCCTCCCAAAACCAGGCTAGGTTTCCATCTTCGATCTCCCAGAAACTATGCTTCTGAACAATAGCTCTATTCTCCCAATCATTGTTCCAAATATGGGAGCCCTTGATGAGCCCTGTCATTCTGATATGGTCCCTTTCTTGCCAGTTATTTGCATACTTCTGTTTCCAGAGCTTAGCCCATGGGATTCTCATTTCCTTTAGCCATCTCCACCAAAGTTTTACCCCCAAAACTTTGCTTAGGGTTTCCGGGTCACGAAGTCCCAAACCACCATGGGTTTTGGATTTGCAGAGATTTTCCCAAGCTACTAGAGCCCATTTATTTTTCTCTTCCCCTTTGCCCCAAAGAAAATCTCTTTGGATGTTCCTAATGTGTTGTAAAACTCCTTTTGGGGTAGGAAGAGCAGAAAACATGTAGATGGGTATGGTTTGCAGGACAACCTTTGTCAGCACTAGCCTTCCTGCTAAGTTTAAAGATCTGCTTGTCCATTTTCTGATTTTGTCCTGTAGTTTATTAGTCACTAGCTCCCAAACTTCCTTACTCAGAGGTTTGTCGGTAAGAGGTATTCCCAGATATTTGGAGGGTAGTTGATCTCTTTGAAAGCTAAGAATTCTGGAGAGATTTCTTTGAATGGCAATGTTAGTATTGAAAAAGAAAATTTTTGATTTTGTGAGGCTTACCTCTGTACCAGTAGCCAGAGAAAAATCGTTCAAGATTTGTTTGAAAGCTTTAGCTTCCTTGACCATGGGTGTACCCTGCAGCATGGTGTCATCCACAAATTGTTGATGAGTCAAGGTGTCCCCATTCAGGGTTAGTTTGAGACCCTGGATTCTTCCTTCTGCCTTGGCTGATTTGATCGTTTTGCCTAAACCTTCCATCATGAGAATAAAGAGGAAGGGGGAAAGTGGATCTCCTTGTCTAAGGCCTCTCGAAGGCCTGAATGTTCTGGATGGAGAGCCATTAAGAAGGATTGAAAAACTAGTTGTGGTAACAAGGGCCATTACCCATCTTATCCAGTTGTGGTCGAAGCCATATGCTTTTAGTACCTCCCTGATGTACGACCAGCTTAGCTTATCATAAGCTTTCTCTAGGTCAAGCTGTATGATCATACCCGCTTGCTTATTGCTCTTGAGAGAATGAACCACCTCGTGAGCTTGAATGATGTTATTGAGAATTTGCCTTCCTTCCACATATCCAGTTTGCTCCTCAGACACAAGAGTTGGAAGAAGGGGCTTGAGTCTGTTTGCAATTACTTTAGAAATAATTTTGTACACCACATTGCATAAAGCTATGGGTTTGAATCTATCTGGTGTCATAGCTTTTTCCTTCTTTGGGATTAAGGCTATGAAAGATGCATTGAGCGCCCTTAAAATTGTTTTTGATTTTCTAGAATCCTCCACAACATCAAGGATATCTTGTTTGACTATTTCCCAGCATGTTTTGAAGAAGTCTACATTGAACCCATCCGGGCCTGGAGCTTTCCCATTTTGCATCTCTTTGATGACTTCATTGACCTCCTCTTCAGTCACTGGCCTGTTGAGATTGTAATTGTCTTCCCTGGTTACTAGTTTTGGAATGTGTTGTGTGAAGCTGTTAATAAATTGTGATCTGTCTGAGAGAGGCTCCTCGGCTATGCTTTGAAAATGTTGTACCAGAATAGACTCCATTTCTTTGTGTGTGCTTAGCTCTTTCCCTTGAGTATCTTTGAGTTTTACAATCCTGTTATGAGCCCTGTGATCCATGGTTGACTTGTGAAAAAACCTTGTATTTCTTTCCCCTTCTTTAATCCATTGCACTCTCGATTTCTATCTCCAGAAGATCTCCTCTTGCTGGCATCTTTTCTCCCATTCATGTTGAAGAGAGTCAGCTTGCATTTTCTTTTCCTCAGTAAAGCCATCAATGATGAGGATTTGGTTAATTCCCTGAAGTTTCTGTTCAACTTCTCTTTTGGCTTTGAAAATATTTCCAAACTCATTTTTGTTCCATTATTTAAGCCTAAGTTTGATGTGTTTCAGTCTCTATTGTAGTAGGAACATCTTCATGCCTTGAACGGGCATGTACTCCACCCACCATTTTCCAATATTGGTGATGAAGTCAAGGTGAGTGAGCCAGACATTTTCAAACCTGAAAGGTCTGTTCCTCGGAATGCCTATAAAAGTAGCTTCAAGCTGGATAGGCCAGTGATCTGAGCCTCCGAAAGGAAGGATTAAAGTAGTCAAGTCAAGGCCAGTGAGAAATAGGTCCTCCAAGATTATGAATCTGTCTAGTTTAGAGGCAACTTGAGAAGCCCCTCCCCTCTTATTGTTCCAGGTGAAGGTGCCATTTATTGTCTCAGTATCCACCAACCTCATATTGTTTAAGAAGTTCTAGAAGGCAATGGAGTCTCTGCCTAGTATTTTGGTCCCACCTTTTTTCTCTATAAGAGATCTGATCATGTTGAAGTCCCCTCCCAGAATCTAGGGCATAACAGGGTGTCTCTCTCTCAGCTCCTCCAGTGAGGTGAGAAGCCTGAGTTTGTCTTCAAGTTTTTGAGGACCATAGACATTTGTGATCATATAGAGCTCCTTGTCACCCAAAGGTTGGATAACCATTGAAATCTAATTCTTGGATGCTTCAGCATCCAGGATTCCAATTTTTTGGGGATTCCAAAGAGTGAGAATCCCTCCTACTGTATTGTTTGCTTTGACTTCTAGATACTCGTACTCAATAAGCCATTTGCTATGTATCTCCCTGATTTTGTCTATTGAACATTTTGTTTCCTGTATAAACACCATATCTGGTTTTTCTTCTTTTATTCTATTGCTGAGATTTCTTTGTTTTCTTTTACTTCCTAGACCCCTAATGTTCCAGGTTGTGAGCTTCATTATGAAAGGTTTGTAAATGAGTAACTAGTAAGATCTTTCATCTTGCCTGAGTTAATCATGAGTTTCCCACACTCTGTTAGTAGCTCATTCTGTCTCTTCCTTCCTCTTTTCTAGCCTGGGTTCTTGGTAGAGTGTCCTAATGTTACCTCCATCAGTTTTACCCCTCTATTTTCCTGGCTGTCATGGTTCCTTTTGACTCCAGCAGCCTTTGCCTGAGATCTCCAGAGGAAGAGCTGTTGTACTCTGTCAAACTCCTCTTATGGTAGAGAATCAACACCTTTGTTGGTTCCCTGCTCCAGGAACTTTTCTAGATCAAGATTCTCCCTCTCAAGAATCTCCTGTAGTTCGTGGTCCTCCTTACCAACTTCACTTGGGGTCATCTCATGGTCCCTGTCCAATTCCATACTGCTTGGCAGATCCTCCCTTAGTTTTTTGTTCTCATATATGACCTCCATGCTATCGTTTTTTCCTTCTCTACAGGATTATCCTCCAGTGCCTTGTCCGTTCTATTGTTCCCACCTTCTTCTTCTAAAATCTTGAAACTGTTATGACTTGGTTGCTTACCCTCACTAGGTTTCTTTTGGTACTTTTCCCCCCTCCTTTCCCTCTGCCTCCCACCTTGGTAAAGCCTTCAGGATCTTTGCTTGTGTTGGTTTTCATGTTGTCCTCTAGTTTGTTAAGTGGGCAGTCTCTTAAGAGGTGCCCATGTTCATGACATTTACGGCATCTAAATGGGACATGTTCATAGTCCACCGCCTGCACCCATTCTTCATCATATACTTCTAGAATAATTTCGCCCGGAAGTACTCCCGATAGGTCCATTTCTACACATATGCGGGCGAAGGAGGTATATTTTCCTTGCAGAGTTGCATCTGATATTGTTTAAAAATGACCTAATTTATTGCCTAGGGCTTTTAAGGATTCAAGCAGCTGATAATATGAAGGTAGGGAGTAGATTCTAATCCATACCGGTACCGAAGTGAATGTTTCTCGCTCCGGGACAAAATTCATCACCCATGGTCGCATGTAGAGTCCTATAGCAACATAGAAATATGGTCCTCCTTCGAACACTCTGTCTTTATCCTCTAGGTTTGTGAAAACCACTGTGAAAAAACCCTTGGACCCAAGATGAAGGGTTATTTCTCCCTTTGGCTTCTAGTAATTTCTTATCCATGTGTACAAATCCTTCTCCGTTGGCCATATTCCCATAAATTTGCATATAACCGCATAAGTCGCCATGTGATCTCTGTGCACCTGTACCGCTGGATCATTTAAGACAACTCGAGGTTTAATAGTTGACCTAGGTTTACAGGGTCCAGTCACAATCTTGTGCTCAGTTCTCTGACTACTGTCGCCTGTCTTCTTCTCTCTTCCGACTTCCTCGTGATTCTCTTCTTGTTCATGAGATTTGTTGCTTTCCGACATTTTTTTTACATATTTTCTCCGTTTCTGCCTCCATTGGTTTTTTGAATCGATTTGAACTCGCCTCCTTGTTTCTGTCCGCTACTACCTAACTATAGGAGGGAGTGGAGCTCCCCCCTCCTTGCCCCTCCATTGTTACCAGCTCGCACTCATCGCTCCCTGTTTAGAACCCTCCCTCTCGTCACACCCTCACATTTATAGAAATTGGCATTCTCAAGTATTTGAATGACTTCCAATTTAAAATGCATAAGAATTCCAAAATTTTAGAATGCCTTCACCCATAAAGAAAAGAATATGAGAAACCAAATTATGTATAACTTCAAATAAAAATGAATTGAAAATCCAGTCAAAAGTGTTTGCCATGTCCATCTTTATGATCATCCCATTTTCTTTATGATTAGTGGATTGCCTCCTACACCACTAAATACTATCAATGATTTGTATCTTTTGGACAAATCCACCTTGATTGTTTGAGATGATATTTGAGAGGATCCTTTATAGACGACCTCCTAATATTTTTGTCAAAAGATTGCATTAAAACTTATAGAGGGGGGTAGGATGGAATCCAAAAAAGGAGGAAGGAAACTTGTGTTTTAAGATTAAGGGAAAGAATGAAGAGTTTGTTCTTCCTCCAAGCTCGGGCCGTCTTTTATACTGCTTAATCATATGCCACAAATCTTGTTTCATCATTTCCCATCAAACTTGAAAGAAATGGATTGAAAACCAATACGGTCGTTGAGCTTTATTTGGCTCAACACCATTGATTAGACATATTATCCCTTCTTCCTCTATTTAGTTGTCATTTCTATGTTTTCTTTTATAGAGACCAGTGCTATGATCGCCTAAAGAAGTGAAATATGGGTCAACCTCCTCCTCCTCCTCTATGTATATCTTTCTGAAGTGATAATGACCAATTTCCTTAACAACATCGAATTTGAACAACCTCTTTCATTTTCTATGTTTTTCTCTTTCGGAATATTTTTCTGTGATCTTTCTTTTGCTATTTTTTTCTAAGGAAAAAAATCAAGTATTTTTTATTATATTCAAAATAAAAATATATAGTATATGTTGTAGCATTCTAGTGGCCAAAGGCCCATAAAAATTCAAGGTAGTATGTATGTTATCTTTTTACATACATAGTCATATATTCACTTTGATTTCCTAAAAAGGAAAATCTACCACAAAAGATCCCTCCCTTGGGATGGTCTGTTCTCTGATTAGATATATATTAGGAAAATCTATCATAGTGCTAAAAAAAAATATGCATAAATTATGCTGCTATAGTCCATGATTTTCGTTTTACAGAGTAGGGCATAAAGATCATATAATCTTCATTATGTATAAAGTGGTTATCCAAGTGTATCTTGCCATGGATTGAGAAAATGTTCGTGGAGGATTATGTTATGGTATTTTGTAACTTTCCATGCTCCTTTGTCCATTTCCAATCCTTTTTTTAAGAGGAATCGACTTTGTGATTTCAGGACCTATAGATGTAAGTACAAGAGATAGGAGTGAAGGTAGTTAGTCTTTGTATTATATCTTAATATATTGGAAGGATGGTATAGTTCCTTAGTCTTGAAGCATCATTCATCCAATTAATTACCACCTTTGAATCACCATATATATGCAAAGAAGGTATGTGAAGTAGCTTAGCAAGTTGTAGAACAAGCTTTAATGCAAAAAGTTTAGCATAGTTATTTGTAGCAGATCCGTTGTTGTAAGAGAAGGAGTAGTGATTTGAATATGAAATGTATAAGATACCCCCTACACCCCCAACAAATGGAGTGTGTTGTGCAACTCAATGAAAAAATGCCCAAGGAAGATCCTTTTGTATTACTGGTTCTAGAGGAGTCAGAGAAGAGGATGCTATTGAGCAAGAAGGGATGGCATCTTGTAGGGCTAAACTATGAAGAGAAACGTAGAGATACGATTGACCTTAATTTTAAAAAATGGCATGATTTCTTTCCAGCCATTTTCCCCAATTTAAAATCAATGGCAAAGCTTTATTTTGTGGACTATGTCTTGTTGCTAACAAGGATTCGAGACAATCCTCAATGTTATCCCTTAACCAGATGTAGTCAGATCATTCATTGCCTTGTATTTATTTCCAAAGTTCCTTTATGACAGGGCAGTGAATAAAAATATGTGGAATCGATTCAACTTCACCAAGACAGAGCGAACATCTACTGGGTCCATGGAATGACCTTCTTTGTAGTACATCCTAGGTGCGCAGCAACCACATGAAATTTGTTGTCTCTGGAGGACAATGGAATTTCTAGAGTTTTTTTCCCTCGCCAAGGGAGGGATTGATCATCTGGGAGTTGTGCCATAAAAAGATAACCGAATTTGGGAGAATATTCCTTAAGATGACTAAACAACAAAATGAGCAGGTCTTCAGACAACAATAGAGATACCAATGATTGTTGTAGTGAATTTGTATAATCTTGTCATTCTACAACTAAATCTCCCTCCAGGTTTAGATCTTTTGAGGAGCTCCAATTTTGGGGGCCTCATATACCCACTATATTTGAGACTTGATATAAGTAGAAGAAACCTTGTTCATTTGGTCTTTGCACATGGGGAGTCAAGAGAAAGTGTGAGTTTTGAGTATTGATCCATGAATCATTTCCCAACAGAAGTGTTCCATTTCCTATTTTCCACCTAAGACCCTTCCCATTGACGTTGAAGGATTGAACAATACCTTTCCATATGATGAATTTCTTCTTTACAAGTTTCCTTGGAGATCCTATCCAATCTAAAGTATTGGTTGGGTAGATGTATTTTTGAGTCATAACATGGACCTAGAGGTCCACACAATTAATTAACTTCCAGGCTCCTTTTACTACTAGAGCCTTTGAGAACCAAAGAATGTTTTTTAATCCCCATCCCCTACAACTTTTGGGATGGCAGTAAAAGACCAAATAGTTAAAACAAAATGCATTTTCCCTATTTCCCACCCTATAGAAAACAAAAAGATGATTATTTTATCTTGTGAAAAATACCCCAAAAAAAAAACCAAGTAAAAAAGGCCCAATATACTAGAATTGCCTCAATTATAACCTTACTCAATTCCAATCTTTTCTCACTTTTTACTATTTATAGATTTTGTTTTTTAAATCTATATAATACAAAATATATATATAATGGGATAATCATATGATTAGATGGGATATATATAATAATAGATGTGATTAGACTATATATATATATATATATATATATATATATATATATTATAGACAATAGACCCCTTAGAAAACACACATTACACACTCTTTCATTTTACATTTAAATATACATTTTTCTATAAATTCCCAACCGCTTGAAAATTTATCATCGAAATTATGCATTAAAAATACATAATGAATTAAAAAAGAAACATAAATGACTTATTATCTCAAGTGAACTTAAAAAGTGAATACATATGATTAGACGGGATAATCATCTCTCCATTGTTTAAATTATTATAAATTTGATTATACTATACAGAATATACGATTTTTTGTGCAAATGGCATAAACATATACATTTTTCTATATATTCCCCACCGCTTGAAAATTTATCATCGAAATTATGCATTAAAAATACATAATGAATTAAAAAAGAAACATAAATGACTTATTATCTCAAGTGAACTTAAAAAGTGAATACATATGATTAGACGGGATAATCATCTCTCCATTGTTTAAATTATTATAAATTTGATTATACTATACAGAATATACGATTTTTTGTGCAAATGGCATAAACATATACATTTTTCTATATATTCCCCACCGCTTGAAAATTTATCATCGAAATTATGCATTAAAAATACATAATGAATTAAAAAAGAAACATAAATGACTTATTATCTCAAGTGAACTTAAAAAGTGAATACATATGATTAGACGGGATAATCATCTCTCCATTGTTTAAATTATTATGAATTTGATTATACTATACAAAATATACGATTTTTTGTGCAAATGGCATAAACATATACATTTTTCTATATATTCCCCACCGCTTGAAAATTTATCATCGAAATTATGCATTAAAAATACATAATGAATTAAAAAAGAAACATAGATGACTTATTATCTCAAGTGAACTTAAAAAAGTGAATACATATGATTAGATGGGATAATCATATCTCCATTGTTTAAATTATTATAAATTTGATTATACTATACATAATATACGATTTTTTATGCAAATGGCATAAACATATATATTTTTCTATATATTCTTCACCGCTTGAAAATTTATCATCGAAATTATGCATTAAAAATACATAATAAATTAAAAAAAAAACATAAATGACTTATTATCTCAAATGAACTTAAAAAATAAATACATATATGATTAGACGGGATAATCATCTCTCCATTGTTTAAATTATTATAAATTTAATATAATATACAGAATATATGTGCAAATGGCGTAAACATATATATGAATTATCTTATTATTATCATGACTTTTCGCCTTCGCATGCGTCTTTCGACCTCTCCTTTTCCATCTGACAAAGACCTTTGACACTGTAAAATATTATTTTAAAGGAATTTAAGCCGAGTTATAGTACCCAATTCTAAATGGATAGAATCGCGAGGGTACACCGCCTAGCCCACCACGGTGGTTGTGGAGCATCATCAATTCAATCAAAGCCTTTTGAACTTCTTCGTATCTTTTATTAGTTGAGAGTTGATGTACACCTTTTCTGCATTTTTCACTTTTATTTTGAACGGTTTGACGCTCCTTTCAACTCACTTTCTTTCACTTTCTTTCATACTTAATAGGGAAATACAATTGTTTCTATTTTTGGAGAAGGGAATGTCCCTTTTTCATACTTAATAGGGAAATACAATTGTTTCTATTTTTGGAGAAGGGAATGTGTCTTTTTCATATAGTTTTGGAAGTATCTTATTATTTTTATTTTTTTTTTAATTTAAATTTTTAAGATTTTGTGAATTAATTAAAAATTTGGAAAATATAATTGTTTTTATTTTTGGAAGAAGGGAATGTTTTTTTTTTCTAATAGTTTAGGAAGTCTTATTTTTCTAATTTAAATTTTTAGGATTTTGTGAATTAACGAAAAAGGTTTGAATTGACGACAGTTTACATGAAAATTGAGATGGTTAGAAAGTGAATAACTTTTATCAATATGAATATTTGTTAAGTTATTTTTCAGTTTTAATTGCATCAGTTTATGTCATGACAATAAATGGAAAGAGTTTTTATTAGGTAAAACAACAACAAAGTTCTTAGAATATTTTGAAAGGGAGAATAAGTCAAGAGTCTATCTTTGACATTCCCCAATTTTGCAGTAACCCTTTGAGATCGAGACCAATGCAAGTGGATATACCATGGGAGCAATCCTTATCCAAGGAAGAAAACCTACATATTACCATTCCAAGTTTTTTTAAGAAGCAATGTTAAATTAACCCACCTATGATACATAACTCTATACCTTTATATAAGTTAGCAATCGAAAAAAGGAAACATCATCTCTTGTGAAAGGAGGTTGTGATTCATGCAAACCTTTGGCCACTTAAGTATTCATAGATTCAATCTAAAGTTGCAAAAGGTAAGACATTGTAATTAGTTGAGATTTATATAACAATTCCACCTAGTAATAAAGTACAAAAAACAAATCACAAACACAATTGCAAATTTGTTGTCTAAACCACCCTTGTAGAAAATTGCAATGGTGGGGGTAATAATGAAATTTGCACACTATTCACGACTATGAAGTTCTACGAGAGAAATATGTGAAGGATGCATATTTTATATATGTATTTCAATAACTAATTCAAGGAGCAGATGTAGATTCAAAAGAAAAATATTGCATTGAAGGTACATGAAGCTATAAATTAGACGAGAGATGTATACCGCTTGTATCTGACTAAATTCTGTTGTGCTATTTATGAGCCTACTTCACTATCATGTGAGGCATGAATGCGGGTACCAAAGGACTAAAGGATACAAATACACATATTTTAGCATGAATGAACACCTATACCAGCAATGGACGCCTTCCATTACTCAATGATATTTCCCCCCTAAATAGGGCTAAAAATTTATGGGATGTGAGATTGCGAAATATTTCCCCCTTTTGCTCTTATTATTCCAACGCCTAAAAAAATTGCTTCATTCACCAATACCTCTACTTAGTTTTTTAGTGCCCTTAACACATGGAAGGATTCTATCAATTAAAATATGTTTGCTTCTTTGTATTATGAGGATAAGCCTTGCTAGGATACAATCCTTTAGGGTTGAATGGATTCAATGCAAATGCCCAATGATTATTTTGAATACTCTATTACCAAGATATTCATGGTCCCTCCTGAGCTAGGAATCTAATGACCTTGAAAGAGTGGCAAATACTTGGCTTGATTATTAGTAGCCTCCTTTAATCTCATCTTTCATGATTTAAGAAAGGTCTTATTGAAAATGCTCTTGATATCAAATATGGTAGGTGATAAAAATAAATTTCTAGGATAGAGGTAGAAAAACTTGGTGCTTAAGCTCAAAAAAAGTTGTCTTCCATACTTAAATGGTATAATTTCATTCAAAGAAGAGATACCTTTGAGTTTCCTCTTATTCACCAAAAAATGAACATCTTGATGTTCCCAAGATCCCTCTTCTAATTAGATTTCTTTTCATAAATGACTTCCCACGAGCCATTATCTAACATAAATATTCACCTTCAATGGTCCTACTCCTCCCCATATGTGATTCTAGATCATTGAATATGGGGGTTGTGGAAACTCTTTTAGTCTCAAGCAACACCCTTGCTTCATAATGAATTAATTACCATGAGGACCATAACCCCAACAATCTTTGATGGATTGTCCCACAAAGGCTACTCCAATAACAAGAAAGAAAAGGGAAGAAAATTGATTTCTTAAATGTCTAGGATGAGATATATCTTTCCACCCTTCCATTGGCCAGTATATGACTCTTCCCAACAAGAAAGCTCATACAAAATCTTTATATCCTAGGTCCCCAACTATTCTCTTATTTCGACTGGACCTTGTGAATGAATTAGTGGGGATTTTCCCATTCTTCCATCCTCCCATATTTTAATTGATCTCCCATTCCTGGGGACCCAAGTAAGTTGGGATTGTATGGTGGGAATTGCAACTTTACATTATTTCCTCCACTCAACTTTTCTCAATATGAATATCCACAAAATTTTTGCTCCTGATTTCAAATTGATTAATATTACATATCTAATTTCCAAGTTGTTATTTTCCTTTAAAGCTCTAGTTGCATTCCAATTAATGATGGAATTTCTTGCTGTTAGTCTTCCCTCCATTCCATCAGAATTTTCATATCTCTTTCCTAATTTATTATATTATACCACCAAGAGAAAACGATCTCAAACCTTGATAAATTAGAAGAGCCAACAATACCAATCTTATTAATACCATTCTTGGAAATCCTATAATGAAATCCATGAAGATCACTTCCCACTTCCATTTTAGAATGGGAATAAACTGCAATAATCATGTTGGGTGTTTGCACTCGACCTTCACTTCTTGGCACTCCATGCACTTTGTAACAAAATCAGCTACCTCTCCCTTCAAATCATAACAATAGTAAAACTTCTTGATGGATGTGAGGGTTTTTTGGTATCTGGGATGGCCAAAATATGGCTTGGTATGAAACTCTTTTAGTACGAGTTTCTTCAAGTCACTATTATTTGGCACATAAATTTTGTTCTTGAATCTCATTAAGACATCTCTTGTAAGGTGATATTCCTCACTCTTTTCACCCTCACTAGCTTGTTGTAACCTTTTTTTTATCTGTTGATACTTTTCATCATGTTGTCCTACATTTTTTATTTGCTCCTCAAGGCTGGTCCCATAAGAACTTATGGCTACTAGGTGGTTTATTTGCATTCTTCTGCTAAGTGCATCAATAACTCTGTTTTCCTTGCTTATATGATCTCAAAATCAAAATCGTTGAGCGTAGCCAACCATCTAGATGGACGGGCATTCAGTTTAGGCTAATCGAACAAATATTTCAACCCTCCATGATCAGTCGTTAGAGTAAATTTTTTACCGAGGAGGTAGTGTCTCTACATTTTTAGGGCATGAATGATGGTAACGAATTCTAGATCTTGAGTTACATAATTCTGCTTGCGCTCATTTAACCTTCATGATTCATAACAAACGACTTGGACTTTTTGCCTCAAGAATCCACTAAGTCCCTCCTTACAGGCATCCGTGCATACCATGAAATCATTTTCAGGATCTGTTATACTTGGTACTGGTGCATTGGTTAATAACTACTTTAGCTTATCAAAACTTAATGCACAATCAACTCTCCATTCAAATTTTTGTCCTTTCCTTTGTAAGGCATTAATTAAACAACCAATCCTCGATAAATTCTTAATGAATCTCCTATAATAGCCTGCCAGTCCCTCGAAGGACCTAACTTCAGCCACATTCTTAAGTGTTGGCCATTCCATGATGGCCTTGACCTTCTTAGGATCAACCACTACTCCCTCTTTTGAGTAATATGCCCCAAATAACAGATCTGTGATTGAAATAAATCACATTTATTAAAGCTTTGCATAAAGTTTGTGTTCCCTTAGTAATTTTAGTATTGTGACTAGATGCACTTCATGTTCCTCCTTGGTCTTGGAATAGACCAAAATGTCATCCGCAAAAACTATCACAAACTTATCGAAGTAAGGGCACACCACATTTTTCATCAAGAACATGAAGGTTGCAGGGGCATTAGTAAGCCCAAAGGGCACCACCACGAACTCATAATGCCCATACCTCGTTTTGAAGGTTGTTTAGTGGATATATTCCTCCTTGATGTGTACTTGATGGTATCCTGACCTCAAATCAATCTTGGAGAAGATTGTTGCTCCTCTTAACTGATTTAATATATCATCGATTTGTGGAAAGGGATATTTTCTTTTGATGGTCAGCTTATTCAATTTCCTGTAGTCAATGCATAGCTTGAGCATACCATCTTTTTTATTTACAAACAAAACTAGTGCTGCCTACGGGGACACACTCGATCATATGTAACCCTTTTCAAGCATCTCCTTCATATGCAATTCCAATTCAACCAACTTCAGAGTGCTCATCCTATATGGTGCCATGGATGTTCATGCTACCCCCGACATCGACTCAATGGGGAAGTCTACCTCTCTATGGGGAGGTAATCCAGGTATCTCTTAAGGGAAAACACATTGGAACTTATTCAAAATGGGATATTTTGACAAAATGTCATTGTCTCTTTCCTCAATACTATTATTAGCTTCAACATTGTTGGATATTTGCACAACAAATACAATACATCTCTTCCTATAACTTCTCTTATCTTGCATGACCGAGATCATTCTTATTGAAGTATGTTTCCTTTTTCTTTGCAACACTCTTCTCTCTCTAGTCTCATCTAGGCATTTAATAGACTTCTCATAATAGTATACTTTAGTTTGATGTGTGTATAACTAGTCCATGCCCAACAACATATTCTACACACCCAAAGGATGCAAATTGAGGTTTGTTGTTGTTTGGATACCTTTGAGTTCTAATGCACATGATTTCACCCATTGGCCCATCCTTATTTTGGTTCCTATTTCTAATTGAACCAACCATGATTTTGCATGCATCTCTTTAGGTAGCTGGCATTGATCCATAAGTTTGAGACCAATATAGTTATAATTAGAGCTTAGGTCAATTAAAATAGAAACAATTTGATCACATAACTTACCTTGCATTTCAATTATAGAAACATGATGGTCGACCTTCCTGTTGTCCATGACTACATATATCTTGGGTAAACTCTGTGCTACATCCCCCATTGTACAAGCTTCTTGCGCATTGTAGATTTGTGTATCTACATCCTTCTGCTGTAGACAACCTACCTTGCAGTCAATTCCTACACAAGTCTAGTGCCTTAGTGGCTCCCTTGTGTCGTTTTTACTCGGTCCTCCCCCATGATGATTAACATTACCTCTTTCTATTGCATTGCCTCTTTGTTGAGGTCGAATTTGGCCAGTTGTTGATGTATTTTCTCTCTTTCATGTGGTTTTGGATTTCCAACCTTTACTATGATCCTTTTATTTATATTTCCGACTACTATTCACCTTCCCATCCCCCTTGAATCCTGGTATGCACTTTGCATGTTCATAGCATTGCTCCAACTTCCAAACTACATCTTCCAATGTCTTGGGCTCATCAAACTCAATCGTATCCCTGAATGATTGTGGAAGTCCACTGACATACCTCAAAATCTTTTCTTTCTCCTCCTTAAGGTAGGGAACATAACTTAACAACTCTAAGAATTTGGTGGTGTACTCATCATCTGTTGTTTTACCCAATATGAGCTCGTAGAACTCTTTATCCTTGTTGTCGAAGTATCTCTTAAATAGATACTTGTCCCTTAAATATTCTTTGAATTCCTTCCAAGGAAAATATTCCACTTTTATACATTTTACATTTCTTAGATCCTCCCTCCAAATGTCAGCTTTACCCTTCAAGCTAAAGGTGGCTATCCTAGCTTTCATGTTCTCCGAATAACTATGAATCCTAAAGAACTTCTTCATTCTAAGGAGCCATTCCTCAAAATCTTTTGATTTCTTCACTTCATCGTCAAATGTAGGAGGCTTGGCCTTCTTAAAATCCTCTGGTACATATTATCTCTCTCCTCTTTTCACATGATGATGATGATGATAGTGATGATGATGTGACCTTCTGTGGGAATTCTCATATTATTGTTCATGGGTGCTTAAATCCTTTTAAGGAGTACTTAACAAGGTGCCTCCTTCCACGATGTCTTTGTTGGAAAACCTATGCCTCTTTCTAGATATGCTCTCATTTTCCCCATTAGTTATCTCTTCCTATACCAAAGGGCTTTACATATCCTTGTGGCTAATCCCCGACTCATGTTATCTCTGCCTTTGCAAGTCTGACAGGATTTGCAGTATGACTGCATTGACTTTTTCTTTTCTCTCTTGCGCTTTGACAAGCCTCTCGTTGTCAGCCTTACAACTCCTTATTTATGGTCTCAAGCTCCTCAACGTTTCCATCAAGTCGGGAGAATTTTCCCCTCCTACTTGTTCAACTGATCTTTCTTCTTGCCCATGTTGTGAGTGGATGAAACTATACTCTACCATTTTACTATTCATATATTGTTATGTTGGTTATATATTGTACCACCCTTTGTTGTTCATGTGGTATTTGAACTTCATCTTTGTGAGCCTTAGTGCCTTTTATGTGCTATCATACACACACATAACTATTGTATTTTAACAAAATTCAACTGCATGATAAACACTATCACCTTGGCTTGCTGATGGAATTCTACTAGTGTAAATCTAGCTGCAACATTACACCTAATTTAGTGCATTAGCATCAAGTAAACAATATAAATCATCAATATTATGCCACATACAAATGTCACAATAAAACAAACCAAGAAACATATATGATCAATAAACAAACAACCAGATTAATGATGCTCGACACAAGGCTTCAAAACCTCACTAGATCTTCCAAAGTCTAGTGTCGAACTCTCACTTGTTGGTTCTATAATGAAGCCCCTTCCAGTCCAATTGTTGAACCTGAAAGCTCTGATACCACTTTGTAACATACCCCCTACTATCCTAGCCTAAACTAAAATTATCAAGAGGCACCTACTAAGATAACCCGATCTTCATGGTCTATTTATGGAAACAGGGTCCATTTTTTTCACTTTCTTTTACTCTCGAGAAACTCAAAACAAATGATACCATCATGTCCATCTTAATGAGAAGATTCAAACGATATAATTTTTTCTCTAATTTGACTCCAAAATCCAAAGATATGGCCATCCAAAGATTAACCATTTAATTAGTACTACCTCACAAAACCTGCCACATAGTGCCTGTTACCACTTAAACTAGCAGGGGACCTAAAGGGGTTTCTAAGAGGGCAATTGCTAGGCCAAGGGAAACAATGGAGGCTTAGCCCACTGTCACCACAACTAAGTCTCCCTCCTTTTTATGGAGTTTCACCTATGGGAGGAGTCCCGGTAGTGTAGGGATCACTTGTAAAGTATATGTCAATGGATAGGTGAGAAGTGACCTAGAAAACTCTTTCCCAAGGATGGAGTGAAGAATGGAACTTGCTTGCTCTTTAAGCAAGGGACTTGGTCCACCAGGGATAAGGGGTGAGGATTGGAGGGTTGAGTGGGAAATGATAGGCTTATAAACGAGGTTCTCAATTCCCAAATGGTCCTTCACAAATAATTTATATTAAGAAGTGGGACCACACGGGGCCAAGTGGACCCAACCCAGGTTCGGGGATGGAATGCAGCAACCAAAGATGTTTCTATCTGGAAAAGTTGAGGGGAAAGGACCAAAAAAGAATATTTACTTCAAAAGGTTGAATTGATCCTATTGAGGTCTGGCCTTCGGGATGCCTAAGTAAAATTCGATCCTAGAGCTTGGGCTTGGGATTCCCAGAGATTCCACTGTTAGAATTGCCTCAAATTTGGAGAGGGAGGGAACCCACCAACGCAGTAGCCTGTAGGAGATCAATTTTTTTTCCTTGGGTCAATTCCTAGGAAATTGATGCCCTAGGTGACTTAATGGGGCTAGACTTGGGGAAAAAGGCAAAAATGGTAAAAAGAGGGTTAAAATGATCACCCCTTCAAGGGAAAAGTTCCTAATTAATTTGGGGATATGGAGTCAAGGATGGTGATGAGTAAGAACTTGGTTATTTTATAAAGGAGGCCCAAAAAGTCAACTTCATCCAATGATGAGAGAAAGAAAAGAAAAGTGACCTTCAAGCATTTATACTTCAAAGAAAACGATGCAATATTATCGAGACAAATAATCTCTAGGATATTTCATTCATATAACATTGGCCCATACATTAAATTAGATAAAACATGCTCAATTCCACTTTTTGATTATGCAACAACTAGCCCTAATTTTAGTAATATGTAACAACAAGAATAATAACTTCAAAATTTAATTAAAAAGTTATATAGTATATCCAACCAGCATTTCGTTCACAATACAAAGCTCCAAGACAAGATAAATAGCCCAAATCCATACGTCAAAATTCATCCATCTCCAGAAAATATTCTCCAAGGAAAAAAATGCAAAGTTCTCTATGATTAGAGAGATCCCAATTCAAGTGATGATACAAATGAATGTATCTAACATCAATATATATCTTCCTAAGGAGTTCAAATTAGCCTATGGGCCTACATTAGCCCCTAATGATACAGTAATGTGCAAATAAAACGCTATTGGTGACAAGCCCACCAAACTAGCTCACAAGTGTAAAAATAAGCCTGACAAGGGGCCAAATAATGATATGTACATGTCGTAGGGCCCTCCAAAGGCATAATAATATCCAGAAGTGCCATATTGAGGAATAAATTACTTGGAATATGATGGACAAGGAAGTGGCCTCTTGTTCTCCAAGTAGTAGACCTGTGGTGCTCCCAGTGGGTCTGAGGTCACATAAATGACCCCATGGGTCTCCATATGATCAGAAATGCCTGTAGATCCTATGCAAAGGTCCAAGTGGTGGAATGAATGCTGCCATGGCAACGTACAAGTCCTGGGACACCTGACAAGAGTGTGGGGTTCCTATGGTGGCATGTTAGACATAATGTACCAAGCGTATCACCACCATCCGAAAAAGTGGATCGCTAGTAGTCTCTGAGCATCCATGAAATTATGTGGAGTGTTTTCTACTATTGTGGAGGCCCATGGCTCTCTATGCACACCCTACATGTGACAATGTAGACATCTGGGGGTTAAGATCCCATATAGGGAGACAAAACCCAAATGGAAACCACCTGTAATCCTAGATAAGATCCAATGCGTCCCAAAGGCTTCCAGTACAACCAGTCATTAAAATAATTGGGTAAAAGAGCTTACAAATCATGGATAAAAAATTGGGCACTTCATAACGGCATGCCCTTTTGTAGTGGGCTTTGGCATGTGCTAGTGTCTCCAAGCTCCAAAGGGGTTAGCCAAGTACCTTATTAGGTGGTTTGAACCCTTAAAGGGGATAATATGTCCAAGGTACATCCCTCTAATGGGGGTGGCAAGTGACAAATAAGTGGAATGGAATAGGGAATGAGAGGGGCAATCCTGGGCCACATAGTGGGGCATAGGGGTAGCTAGATAAGGGGAAGCCCACACCTGGGTATGTAATGTGTAGGAGGGAGAAATCATGGTACATGAGGTGCCCTGACCTTGATTTTTCCACCCTTCTTTATATGCCTTTTGCCTTTTATGAATTTCTTTAATTAATTGCTCGGGGCTCAAAGGACAAGAGCATGATATGTAAGATATAGCAGTGATTACCCCCTTTTAGGTAGGCGGTTCATTGCCCTCTAGGGGTTGGTATAATCATGGGTTCTTGAATGATAAAGGAAGCTCATCTAGGGCCTATGGAACCAGGGTGATGGCCATGTATTGGGGTAGAGATCATGCATTGGATTTTGTCCACGTGATGATTATTTTGTCCCAGCCATCTTTTTCATTTTGTGGTACAATTTCCTCAATTATGATTTTCACTTTTTCTTTTAATTGCTTCAACCTTCGGGGCATCATTCTAGTTCTGACCCAAGGTCGGGGCAAGGGGATAGGGAGGTTGGCCCTATGTGGACCCAAAATGGAAATGTGGACCTAGGCCAGATAAAAGATGAATGGGGGTATAGTGAGTGGAAAGGGAGTAATATGTGCGGGTAAAGGAGCAGGACCACACACCCAAAGTTGGGGTTTACCAAGTAGTACCACCATAGAACCAAATGGTCAAGAAATGAGATCCCACGGGACTAAGATCCAAGGGTAACAACCAAAAGATATCAAGGGGACAAGAGCACAAACTAAGCCCACTCTTTCTGCCAAATCCCCCCATCAATCCATACCCAGAAGTATCCATGATAAGTAAACCCAATACTCAATTACCAAATGACAAGACATACCTTTAGATTCGGGAGGCCCACCTTCAAACATATAATCAATACAGGTGGTTGAGGGACCACATGGCTGGCTTAGGTGGCAGAGAAATGGCGCAATGAGCTAGTAGGAGGTATTAAGGGGCTGTTGCTGAGGTTCATCATGGAGAAAAAATTCTCCTGGGGATATCACCCACAAAGTGGTGGGTAATAGTGCCAGCATGGTCCCCACGTTTAAATACCAATTGGCCTCTCGCTGCCACATGGCAGTGTTACCGTAGTTTTCGTCTCATTCATCTTGATTATGTAATACCCTACTATACAAAAATCATGACCCCAATCCATACATATATGCACTACAAACGAGGTATTGTAGGTGCAGGCCCCTTGAAAGACACATTACCTTAGAAAAACTGTCCTTGGAAATAAATCTTGTTGTCCCTTGCCGTTCCTACCTGGGACGATCCATCTGAGATTATGTGGAGCTTTTCATGTCGACCGACACTTTAGCATGACTCATCCAACCGTGTAGTCCCGCTCTTTTCTACCTATGCCAGTGGGCTATGTCGTGCCACATCAGCCTAGGGATAATACCTCGACAATTTTCTACCATGCTCCATTAAAAAATTTTGGGGTCCAGGTTCCAGAGTGACATCACTAGGACTAAGTGCCAGGGTGACGTCAACCTCCACCATCTTCTCTACGTGGACTGGGTTCCCATGTAACCTTTGTCCCTTGTCGTTTCCATTCTTTCCATTACATGTAATTGGGGAAATCCTCCACCAAAGTGAAAAATTAAGGTTTGAGTTCTGACCCCACTATGCCACATTGCCCCAATATTCTAACCTCCATGAGACTCACCCATCCTTCCATCGAAACCTATGGGGAAGAACCTTCAAGGTCATCTAATGGCTATGAATTCTTTCCCACTGACAACTCAGATATGTCCACTTTTGCCTTTGGGTGGGGCCCCTGGAAATATGGTGCTTATGTGCAGGTTCCTTCACACATCTCATGGCTCTAACTCTCGGCCCTGTGGTATAAAAAACTATGTAAACAATGTATGTCCTAATTATGAGTTGCTAATACATTTGTAAGGATCCTTTGCCTAGGCCTTCGATGCATGGTTTTTAAATACATATAGGGGTACATGCAAGCCCCTCCAACTATCCCTCTTGAGCTTACCAAGGCTTAGACCTGGCCTGTGAACACGTAGTTAGTTAGACATACATATATATGTGTGTCTAAATTCTATCCCTCTTGTGCTTTCAACAGGGCTTGGTCCATCCCATGTAATATCTACATATATCCAAACACACACACACACACATGTAGAGATATCTCAAGCTATTCCTCCTAAGCTTATTAATATTTAAAATAGAGCATAATAACCAATTATTTCCAGTTTCATAACTCATACATAGAGACCTGCTTGTTCATTTTCATTGGGTCTCGTTAGATGAATTTCAAGGTCATAATAGTACATAAATATATAGACCTCTCAGACTAATGACAAGAAAAAAAGCGTATGGATACATGTAGGAATCCCTTTCATTTACTTAGGAAATATACAGGGAATTAACCTTCCTTAAGCAAACAAAAAATCACACTTCATGACATAAATCATGCATTGAAACAACACATTGAAACCATACCAATAAAAGCATTAGGACAACACATAGACTTAAACCATTCCTTATCCATGCCTTTAAAACAACAATTTACATTCATACAAGAATGTCTCATTCCTCAACATTGCAAGCTATCGTAAATAAGTACATTATGCAAGAACAAAACATTCTGAACATGTGAATAATAGGCAGACACTGATCTTTGTTAGATTGGTTCAAACAACTAAGATTGGGACTTCAACTTTCCACCAAACCTTAACACACTACGACCAAGTCTTTCTTGCAGTAGTCACCCCCAAGCCAGATTCCATAGCATTGAGGATGAGTGCCTAAGGGTATAAACCAAAATTTCCAATTGATATAGGGGGTCTAGAGGACCATCCACCTCCACCCATCAACTCCTTCATATATTCAATGTCTCACAAGGAATATGAAGGTTCACCACCTCCACCACTTAATTCACCAAGGGAATCTAGGCTATGCCTCCACCCTCTTATCAGCAAGGAAATCTAGAGGTTATGCCTCCACCTTCTTATTGACAAGGGAATCCAGAGGTTATGCCTCCACCCTCTTATCAACAAAATGGAATCCATAGGTTGTGCATCCACCCTCAAATCAACAAAGGGAATCCATAGGTTGTGCCTCCACCCTCAAATCAGCAAAGGGAATCCAGAGGTTGTGCCTCCACCATCAAATCAACAAAGGGAATCTAGAGGTTGTTCCTCCACCCTCAAATCAACAAAGGGAATCTATAGGTTGTGCCTCCACCCTCAAATCAGAAAAGGGAATCTAGAGGCTATGGCTCCACCCTCAAATCAACAAAGGGAGTCCAGATCAAATTACAAAACAAAGAAAACAAGCAGGGGGAAGCTAGAGACTTATCCTACTAGGAATCCAAGCAGCAGGCCTCCACCAAAGCTATCAAGGGAATCCAGGGAAAACCATATCCATCCTATAAGATTACAAGGAATCTAGATACTATTGTCCTAATTTGAGATTTATTCTTCTTCCTCCCAAATCTTAACTGAGTAATGTCTCTTCTTCCCTGCGTTCTAATAGCATCACAAATTTTTTCTTGTCTTGTTCTTTGTTAATGATGCTCTTCTTGAGTTCTCTCTGTCTCTCTTTTTTTTTTAGTAACAATCTTCGATCCTCCCCCCTTTATGTGTGAGAGTGTGCATGGTGCGTATACCCTTTGTTCCACCATGTGTGGTATCTTCCTCTTCCTCAAGGATGCTTGTCTTTTCTTAAGGTCGTTGCAACCATATTTTTTTGAGTGGGCCGATAATCTTGTCACAACTTCCTTCTCGTCCACGGTGGCTTTTTCCTGCTAGGTGGTGGGGGATGCTATGTGTTAGAACTTCCACCCCACTTCTTGTTGGTTGACTTCTTTGTCCCCAACTACTCACACAACCCATCTCTCATTTAGTGTCATCCATTATGCCTTACATATTTTCCCAAGGCAAGCATGGTTATGTTGTCCTTCTTTCTGACTCCATTTAATTTTTAAAACCAGTCCATTTATGGAAAACCTACCAACCTTCAATGGCTATCATAAAATAAGTCAATCCTCTTTTAGATCCCAAGCAACCTCCTCCCTCAAAACTCTTGAATTTGTGTCCCAATTCTGAGGATTTTTTAATTATAATCAAAATATATGAACTATTTACCATGAGGGGTGATTAGCCTGGGGTTGTGACAAGTACTCACTAAGAATCATTTTTCTCTTACCACCATTCAATGACTTGCTTTCCATTTTTTATTTTCTATTTATTCAATCTCATATTCTTCAAGTTTAGTCTCCTAGATGAGAACCAAAACTAGTCTTTTAGATCGAATTAAATCTCTCAACTTTTCTTCTTTGTACCTATTTCCCATTCCTCTACTATTCCAGGAGACCAATCTCATTATTTCATTGATGAGTGTTTCAAATTACCACATAAAATGCATTCAAATGAAATCTACATAATATGAAATGATTTTGACTCCACTTACAAAGGAGCTTCATATCGAATTTTGAAGCCCTGATGATTTTTTAATTGTTTCCATAGCTTCTCTCTTTTCTTTAAGGATTATTCTCCCTCGTCCTTTCAATATTCTTTCCTCTTTTGGATTGTCTTTCTCATATCCATGTTGTTGAAGTGTCTTTTTCCATGTGAGAACTCCATTGAATTGAATGGAAGGTTTCTTTAAAATTAAACCTTAAATCTCATATTACTCTTCCTCCATCCTTTGCTTTTCCAATGCTTATGGGGATCTATGAACATTCTTTTGGGATATAGAAAATATTGGTTGAAAAAATAAGATAAGAGTAAAAAAGAGAGTGAACATTAGTTGAAAAGAGCGGGGGGGGGGGGGGGGGGGGGGGGGGGGGGGGGCCACAAAGGGTTGAAAGATTATCGACAAAGAGATGATCAAATATTCATTAATGTGGGATATCACTAAATATTTATCCATTGAAGGAACTACCATTCTTTTATTTCCATTAGAAGAAGAGGGACTGCAAGAGAATTCAATGATGAATTACTTATTGTTTGAAAATTCCTGGTTGGTTACCATTGGTCCTCCTTATCTAAAGGATCCTAAATTAGAGCTGTGAGTTTGTAATCCTTTGTAGAATGACCATATAACATACTTCGCATTTAAATGGTGATTAATCATAATTTAACTTCTACAAATGAGTCTAGCTATCTAGGGATATATTGGTCGCTTATGGTATCCTTTTTTCCATGTCCTTTTACACGGATTCTAGCACATGCAAACATATTGGCCTTAGGCTGTTATTGATCAATGTATTTACCCAAAGTATTCTTGCAAGCTAGTAAGGAATCATGGCTCTAACAATGAAGAGAAAAATGGGAAAAGTGAACCCCAACCATGAACTATCAAGGGAACATATACTTCAAGATAAAAGTTTGGTGTTTAGAAATTTAAATACATCGCTCCTGGACCCATGAAATACGGTCCATTGCGGGAGATGAAATTTCAATTTTCATTCCTTTCAAACGGAAAGTTGTGATACTAACATCCACCAAAGTAATAAGAGAGAGTACCTTGAATTGTTGCGATCCATTTTTTTTGCATTCATAAAACCATGGCCTTGGTAGATGGCCATAACCTAGTAAATTGTCTGATGAGACCATGTTCAAATAAGGCCAATGCTTCAAGTTGATATGCCACTGGAGGAAACTTAATAATAAGGATTTGATCCACATTCTTGATGACTTTGGAAGGCACATGCTTCAGATGATACTTGTTCAACAAGGCCATAAGAGACTAAAAGTGGATCTAGAGGAGAAAGGGGGGATTTCCCCCTTCCCTATCCATGATTAGGAGGGAAAAACTAGCAAAAGCGGGTGATGATGAATGTGGGATGAAGTTAGGGTTTTCATGCCAAGAAAGTGATATTGCAGATTCCTAATGTTTGCATAAAACTTATCTTATCCATGAAGGACTTAATGGTTTTTAATAGAGGGATGTAATCTAATAATGGTAAAAAATATTTTATATTTGGCATTTTTTCTTTTTTGTTATTATTTTCCAATTATGGTGTTGTTTATTTTCTTTCCAGATTTATTTTATTCTATTTTTATCTAAATATTCCATTTCATGAACACCAAATCAAAGCACTTCCATGCTCCAACATTGTGAATATATAAACCATGATCTCAAGGTAAACACTATAATTTAAAATAATAATAATAATATTTATTCAATAATAGATTACGATCTCATATTTTTCTATTTTTATTCCTCCAATTGAGAAAATTTCAACATTAGCACACATATATTTGAATTGAACAACATTGGAAATATCATTTTTAGGTTAAGAATCCCCTTTAACCAATTCAACTCCAATTTGACAACATCAACATTAAAAATATATCAATTTAGAAAGAAATGTACTCAAACCTAGATTAATGAAATACATGTAGCCTTAGTTCCCATCTTTAGAAACTGTCCTTTCAATCCTCCACAGTTTCCTAACTAGATTTACCTCCCAGCCAATTAGGAATAGCCTCTTCGACTTCCTAGCTCTAGGAAACCTCCACAAGTTTCCTAGTCATTCATGTCCAAAGCCTCTAGAACCACAACCAATAAGATCAATACATGCAAGATTAGTTCTTAATTCTCCCCAGTCTCACCCAAAATGATCAACCCACAATCTCTCACATCTTATTTCCCTACATCCCCTCTTTCCACCGCCTTCCTCCTTCGATAACCTAAAAACCCAAAAATAATATTGGGTCCCTTTCATAAATACTCTCACCAAACATTCCTTTCAATCAATATTAAATACTAAAATATCTCAGTTCCCCCTCATAGTTGCTTATATCCAATAATACTTCATTCAAGAAAGAATCAAATCTATTTTCAATATAATTGCTTCATTCAAAAAAGAATTGATTTTTTTTGAAATATTATAACATTAAATATATCATATTACATTAATTTAACAATAATTTTAATGATGACATTAAAAACAATTATTAATATTATATTAACTTAACCTTAAATTTAATCATAACATTTAAAAGTTGTATAAATTCCTTGTAGATTCAAACTGCAGATTTTAATATGCTAAAACAATTGACTTGAATCTACTCTACTCATCAGCGGAAACAATAATTGATCAATGAAATCACGAAGCAGAAAAATGAAGAATTTAATCACACATAACAAAATATTTTTTTGGCGAAAGGCACATTTAAAAACCCTGTTATCTGTATATTGCATTAATAATAAAATTTGAGAAGATTACAATGCTTTTCTCAAGTTCAAGTAACCTCTGCACTATCTCAATCTATCTCACTGCTTCACAAACAAGCTCCAGCCAATACTTGGCCAAATTTTCTGCCTGCCAAGCTCCTATTTTGCACAGTTTCCTAGAGAATTAACCTGTATTTAATTGGGAAATTTCTCATCCATAATTGCGCAATCCATCATAGGCCTACCTTTGATTGCATGCACCACCTATACAATTTAGATGATTATACAACTGATAGTACACTGTCCCTGAACTCCAATATCAATTGGGTCTTTCTCTGATCTGACATGCATGAGTTAATCATGGATGAATCTTTAGTTTACTGGTTGAGCAGTGTTGGTTACACCCCACTACTGCAGGTTATACCCCACTACTGGATCTCCCACTAAGTCCTCCATCAGTGGGAACTAGTTTAACTGAATTAAATAATTACAATTCAAAAGAACTCAACTTAGGCCTCTAAAATTTAGGAACCACTCTATATGAATCTAGATAGACTCCCAACTCAAATTTAATGAGCCAACTAAGTCAAATTAACTTAGTTAACTATTACAAGTTGCTACGAGAATTAGAATTACAATTTAATTCCTAATTTAATTCATGGATAAAATTAAATTAGGATTTTCTTGTTGCTATTTTCAACACTCCCTCTCAACAAGAAAGGGATTATCTGCTACCCCAATCTTGCCTTTGTGAAACTTGAAATTGCATCTTAACAGTGCCTTTATCAAAATATTTGCATCATGCTCCTCTGTAGGAATTTACTCCAACAACATGATTCTCCTCTGCACACAATCTCATAGATGGTGATACCAGATGTCGATATGCTTGGACCGATCATGAAAAATTGGATTCTCAAAGAGTTTGATACAAATTTGATTGTCACAGTAAATCGCAGTAGGATCCATTTGCTGACAAAATAACCCAACAAGGATATTCCTCATCCAGATAACCTCACAAGTTTCTTGACTAGTAGCCATGTACTCTGCTTCTACTGAACTGAGTGCAATTGATCTCTGCTTCCTGTTGTACCAAGAAACTGCTGCTGACCCAATACTGAAGATTCCCCCTTATGTGTTCTTCTCGTCGGATGGACTCCCTGCCCAATCTGCATCTGTGAAGCCTTGAAGCTTCACTCCCTCTGTCTGTCTGTACCAAATACCAAACTGAGTGGTGCCTCTGAGGTATCTCAACACATGTTTAGCTGCCTTCCAATACAATTTGGTTGGCTTAACCATGGCTTGACTAAGTTGGTTAACTGCAAAACACATGTCCAGTCATGTGTTCACCAAATACATAAGTAAACCCACAAGTTGTCTATAAATAGTAGCCTCCACTACTTCACATGAAGTAGCATTCTCCTTCCTCCAGTTACCTGCTAGACGAGTCTCCATGGGTTTTTGACTCTCCATGTGGAACTTCTTTAGTATATTGTTGGCATACTTGCCCTAAGAGACAAATAGTTCCTCATCTCCTTTCCATACTTCTACACTAAGAAAGTAATGCATGAGCCCCAGGTCCTTCATCTCAAATTCTCTTGCAAGATCCTCTTTGCAATATTTTATCAACTTCTCATCACATGTTAGAATCAAATCAACAACATATAATACTATAATCAACAATTTACCGTCAACCACAATATGGTAAAGATTCGCATCTGCTTCACTTTTGGTGAACCCCAACCCGGTGAAATAGGTGTCAATCCTGGTGTACCAAGCATGGGGTGCTTGTTTCAGTCCATACAACACTCACTTGAGTCTACACACATGCGATTACTTTTTGAAGGTCTTAGATCCTTCCAATTGCTAGATATACACCTCTTCCTATATCATATTGTTGAGGAATGATGTCTTTACATCCATCTGATGTATCTTCCATCCAATCTATCCAGAAAATGACATAGTAGATATGATTGAAGAGTACATTGCTATTGGAGCAAAGGTCTCCTCGTAATCAATTCCCTCTACCTGAGAGAACCCTCTGGCTAGAAATCTGGCCTTGTGTTTCTCCACACTCCTATATACTGCTTGCTTTACCTTGTAAATCCATCTGTAACTCACACTGACTTGTCTACTAGTCTTGGAACCACTTCCCAAACACAATTTCTGATAACGGAGTCATACTCCTCAACCATGGCATCAAACCATACTGGTTGCTGCATTGCTTCCTCGAATGAAGATGGATCAACCTCTACACTCTCACTCATTAGAGCCATGTATCCAATGTACCGATCTGGTGACTTCCTATGCCTGCGCTGTGATGTGGGTGATCCCATATTCTCTCTAGGATCATGCATCAATCTATCAACCTATCTAGTGCACTTCCTTCCATCTTTGGAAGTCTCTACATGAGTGGGTACTTCCACTCTCTTCTCTTATGGATGTGGTTGCTCCACATCATCCTGAGGTTTCTCCTTTGGAGCTAAAATCTCCTCTTCTACATGTAACTGAATCTCTCTCTCAAGGGAACATCTCATGGCCTTCTCTTCATCAAACTTCACATCTCTACGAACCACTGTCATCCTGCTGGATGGCAGGTACACCTGATGGTTGTGGGGTGTATCAGTGTACCCCAAAAATATGCCCAACTCAGATGTTGGCTCTAGCTTTTTTTGTTCATCCTTGGTAACATGATAGTAGACTGATGAACCAAAGATCCTGAAGTGTGCCACATTTGGTTTCTTACCTGAAAAGGCTTCTTTTGGTGTACTCATCCTGAGAATTCGATGAGGGCTTCTGTTCTACAAATAAACAAATGTGTTGCATGCTTCAGCCCACAAGTGCAATGGTAGGCCTTGATCATGTAACATCACCCATGCCTCTCCCACAATACTTATTTTCTTCCTTTCAAACACCCCATTCTACTGTGGGTTATGAGGTGTTATTAACTCCCGTCGAATTCCTTTTGATGCATAAAATTTCTTGAATTCATTCGACACATATTCTCCACCGTTATCGCTTCTGAGAGCTTTAACTTTCCTTCCAGTATCTTTCTCAACAAGTGCTTTAAATTCACAAAATTTAGCGAATGTATGATCTTTCTTCTGCATGAAGAAAATCCAACACTTACGAGAAGAATAATAATAAAATATTACCTAATACCTGTGCTTGGTCGTGGATGAAAGGAACCTTTGGTGTAATTCCCTCATGTACACCCTTTTCATGCGTCTCTCTACTCTAGTGTACCCTTGGGAAGTCTTGTAGAAATTTTTTGCATGATCTCTAAAGCTTCGTGGTCCAAGTGACCAAATCTTCTATGACACAACTCACCGATGTCTCGACTCTGCACCTTCTCTGCTTTAGTGCTCAAAGCAACACAATCTTCTACATCCAATTTGTATAGGTTCTTCACTCGAACCCCGATCCGCTTCACCTATCCAGAGGCTATGTGACAAAGGAAAGCCTTTCCCTTTCTAAAAATCACATCATAGCCACGGTCCTCCAATATGGAAACTAAAACCAAATTATTCTTCAAACCCATAGCATACATGACATGTTTTAATGTGAGGGGAGAACTAGACTCCCTCTGAAATATAACAATACCGATGTTGGTCACACTATACCTCCCATCATCTCCCATCTCGATGTGCATCTGTAGGTCCTTCTCCTCCAAGTCATTGAAGAACTCTTTGTTTCCGGTGATATGGATTTTAATGAGACTCCACTATACAGGCACCACACACTACCCATCACCGATGTCACGATGCAAGTGATGAGGGTGAAATCTAGCTTGAATTGTGAAGCAAGATCTTCACCTACCGCTCCTCCTAAGGGCTTATTACCGGCCTTCTTGTGTGAACACTTTGTGGCATAGTGTCCTAGCTCGTGGCAGGGAAAACATTTAATCTTCGACGTTTCCTTATTCTTGCCACCCTAAATGGAATCTGATTTGGAATGGGATGACTTCCCCTTCCCTTTCTTCTCCTTTCCAGCTAAGGCACAATTCTCCTCATCATCATGTTTGGATGAGGATCCATCTTTGGTGTTCCATTTTATCTCTTCTTGTACCAAGTCGGACCGCAATCACTCCCACTCTAGTAGTTTCTCCCTCCCATTAACTAAATCCCGGTAGTTATTCCATCTCTTGGGAAGTCCTAGAAGTTCTAGGCTCACTAGATCATCTTCAGCAACTGTCACACTGACACTTCCAAGCTCATCCTGACATTAGGTGAACTTGGTCAAGTACTTCGGTATTGTATCGCCCTTATCCACCTTGATCTTTATGAGCTTTTCCTTCAGTGCCAACTTCTTGTGGTCATTGTTGTTTTGAAACATGTCCATTAAGGCCTTCCACATTGCAAATGGAGTTTCCTTACCGTGCAGGTTCGAGGCAATATGATCCCGAACTCCTTCTAGGATAATCCTTCTCGCCTTTTCCACACACTTTCTCCATTTTTCCAGATCCTGAGCATCAGTTATTAGAGGCTTAGGAATATCATTGTCTATGAATTCCTTAAGTATGTTGTCTTCCAACACTGCCTCCATCTTGTCCTTCCAAGCAATGTAATTCGAGTTACCCTCAAGGGCATACTTGAGTCTCAATTCGTAGAATGACATCATACTGGATCTGAAGTATGAAACTGCAAATTTGATTTCTTCTACAAAAAAAAAACTCGTATTCTCCTCTTCTATAGTGATTTTAGCTCTGATACCATGTAGAAATTGACTTGAATCTACTCTACTCATTAGCGGAAATAATAAATGATCGATGAAATCACGAAGCACAAAAGAGAAAGAATTCAATCACACATAACACAATAATTTTATGGAGAAATCCACAACTAAAAACCCCTACTATCTATATATTACATTAATCAGAAAATTTGAGAAGATTGCAATGCTTTTCTCAAGCCCGAGAAACCTCTACACTATCTCAATCTATCTCACTGCTTCACAATCAAGCTCCAACCAATACTTAGCCAAAGCTGTTGTCTGCCAAGCTCCTATTTCCTTGCCCATTTTCAGGGAATTAGCCCATATTTATTTGGGAAATTCCTCATCCATAATTGTGCAATCCATCATAGGCCTTTGTCTGATTGCATGCACCACCTATACAATTAAGATGATTATACAACTGATAGTACACTGCCCCTGAACTCCAATCTCAACTGGGTCTTTCTCTGATCTGACATGCATGAGTTAATTACGAGTGAATCTTCAGTTTACTAGGTTAGCAGTGCTAGTTACACCCCACTACTGGATCTCCCACTAATTCCTCCATCATTTGGAACTAGTTTAACTGAATTAAATAATTACAACTCAAAAAAACTCAACTTGGGCCCTAAAATATAGGAACCACTCTACATGACTTTAGATAGACTCCCAACTTGAATTTACTGAGCACACTAAATCAAATTAACTTAGTTAACTATTACAAGTTGCTATGAGAATTAGAATTACAATTTAATTCCTAATTTAATTCACGGACAAAATTAAATTAGGATTTTCTTCTTGTTATTTTCAACAAAAGTAATTATTAACATTACATTAACCTAACTTTAAAAATAATCATAGCATTTAAAAGCGATTATTAATATTACATTAAACTTAACATTTGACCAATCACATTAAATTAATCAATCAATTACCTAATCAAATTGCTTAGATCAATAATAAGATTAAACCTTATTAACTCGATTAATTTAACAAGTCAATTAAGACATAATACACTCAAGACAACCAATCATTTTGCTTACTGTATTACATCATAATAATACTAACACATACATGCGAGGTATATATGTGTAGTCGGTGTATACATATCTTGTATCTATACTACTACAATCAACCGTCAAACATAATGTAATTATCTATATGCTCATATCTAATCATTAGTGCAACATATCTCGTAATGAAGTAATCAATTATATATACTATAATCCTAATATTAGGATTTCATCAATCATAGCAATAATACATAATGAAATATTTCCTAGATTATTTGTAATTGAGTTAAGCAGGTAATACAAGAAATGGGGAATAAGTCAAACACTGTGGTTACATGATGAAACCCAATCACTCTCAACTACTTCTAGCACCCTGCCTCCTTAACCTAATTCCATCCTCCAAGTCCTACCCCTCCTCTGCTAGACTATCTAGGAGCATCAACTCTATTGAATTAGGTTTTGAATATAATATACGAAACTAATATAAATACTAATCGTAATAATGATTAATAAAATAATAATTAGTTATTGAAGGGACATATCTCAAAGGGCATGACTATTTGTGAAGGAGCACCTTGCGTAGTATATTAGGAGGCCCTTATTTGTAACTAGCATATTCTTCATTCATACATTTATACAATATATTCTTTATTCCTAAAATGGATTCTTTTACTATATTCCAAATATCTTGGATTATTTTACATGACTATACAAACTCAGTTCATTCCATTGGTATCAGAGCCTCATTCTCTGATCCTAGCTATTAGCCAAGTTTTTACCACACACATGAAGATTTTGGAGATTCTTCAAAAGGCAATCTAATTTTGGCCTTTGGCCATAAGAAATAAAAAGAGTTAAAAAAGGAAAAAAAGAAAAAAATGCATCCACAATTTCCTAATGGGCATATGCAGTTGCAATCCCAGTCCCGACAAACCACCATTGTGACATTGTACATTTGATTTGTTTTCGTACTACACTTCGCAATTGTCACCATGAATATATATGTGCAAAGCACAACCCTTCCAACCAAAAAAACATCACCATCCACCATACAATTGTCATACCATCACTGAGGCATAACCACAAAACACTGTTTCATTGTACATCAAGTTGTCTAAATTTTATATGTCCACTATTTGTGTAGTCAAATGCTGAATCATAACACTAGTCACTACATCAACAAAAGTCATAATTCGTGGATGAAAACCATAAATAAGCTGAGAACACAAGTCAATTTTTACCATAAACAAGCATTGCCTCAAATGATTGGCTTGATATCATTAAATGACTTCATCCAAGCGCACAACCTTATATGAGATAAAATCCCCATATCAATATTTCATATCTCTTTTACATTCTTATATATATATATATATATATACACTTCTTGTCTGCTCAACCGCAGAGCATGACCCCGAGGGTGTTTGAGAGACTTGAACCCATGACCTCTTAATAGAAAAAGGTGCTTTAACGATGGGGACTCGACCAATTAAGGGTTAGCTCAACTAGTCGAGTCCCTGTCATTAAAGCACCTTTGCTATTGAGAGGCCACGAGTTCAATTCTCTCAACACCCTTGAGGTCAGGCTCCATAGTTGAGCCAATTAAAAGTGATCCCTTCAGGTGGATCTACTTGGTACAAATACTCCATGGACGTAGCAGTTACTAGTCTTCGATATCCGTGAACCACATAAAAAATAAAAAAAAATCTGGAGAGTTAGCTCAATTGGTCAATTTCTTGTCACTAACACACCTCACTAATGGGAGGTCATGGGGTAAATTCTCCTCAATGCCCTTAGGCTTAGGCTTTGCTAATAAGCTAGTTGGATGTGATCCCTTAAGGTGGATCTTCCCTGTTATTTCGTCGAAAAAAAAGATAAAAAAATAAATTAATAAAAAAGGATAAAAAATTAAAAAATTAAAGTTAAAATAAAAAAGAAAAAAGAAAAAAAAGAGAGCCACAATAACAAGATCTGCAGTACACAGCTACAGTCGCCACCGCCGATGGCTCCTGCAACACACACTATAGCCACCACCACATGCGGCACGTAGTCACTGTAGCAAGCTAAGTTATCTAACATCAATCAAGCTATATACAATCAACTATCTACCATCAAAGAACTCAATGAGTGCATATCAAGGGAAATTTAGGAAATAGCCATACTCTCAATCAATTTTGCACCTAAGTAAAAGTAGCTGTTGTTGCGTCACACCAACCAAAATCTTTAGCGGTCCAAAATAATATTTGTTCACAAATCACAGTAATCAACATTAGGAAATATTTGTTGTTAATTAAACAAAGTTAGATTAGTGGGTGATAGAGCCGCATTCAAATATTTTACTAGCCATCATGTAACCTATGAATAAATTGTGTATTTGGGAAGTGGCGTTGAAATGGAAGATGTGACATTAGGGAACAACGAGTCATATAAATAAAATAATAATTTATACTCCTTAAACTATTAATTTTTAACTAGATGGAGTAGTTTTTTTATATATAAATCATGCCATTCACATTCAAAATTGTGATTTCACATCAAAATTTCGAGCCTGCTAAGGGTTTCTGAAACTTCATTTGTTCCCCATCCCTTCCTTGAGAATTTTCCCCATACTTATTACAAAAATACCCCATTACTGGTAGCTTGCTACTATACATTCTACAATCCTGATATAGTAAATATTTACACGTATAGTTTTCCATAAAAAACATTTTTAAACTGAGAGAGAAAACATATTACTCATCCATCGATGCTGGACAGTTAAAATCAAGTCCAGTGAATTCTTCTTCAGTCCTTGGGCTGTTCCCTTCCATTTTGAGCTTCAGATGCTTAATTTGTTGTCTCAGCATGTCCACCTCATCCACCAGTTTCCAGATGCACTCCTTCTTTTCGAGCTGCTGCTCTTGCATAGCCAGTGTCTCCTTTTGCTGCTGATGGATACACCTCTACAGAATAGCCAGACCTTCCATTAATTCCAAATGCTCTTGCACACTTTCCTTATAGGTATGCATGTTGCTGCCACCTTCCTGAGATTTACCCTCCCTTGACCTCCTCGTCCTAGGCCAACGACAGCCCCAGGAAGCGGACAAAGAACTTTCCATCGTTGAGTTAATTTGCACGCTCATTTTCTCCACCGGGAACAACCAGAGTGCCTAATCTCCAAGATACCGTGGACCCCCAACTTAGGAATGTTCCAAAAAATCAACCCAAAGTCTGTGTTTTGTTGTTCAAACTCCCCCACCCGACTCAGCTTACCAGCACAAATCTTTACGACACAGCCTACCATCACTCAGCATATCATCACCTAGCTTCCCCTCCCGACTGCATACACCACTAGAGACCACTCCGATGGCTAGCACTTTGACTTGAAACCCACAACAATTTCTCAGTGACCCCATCTTCAGCCGTTGGGCCTTCACAAAGACCACCTGAGCAGAAATTAACCAAAAACCATGACAACCGATCAAACCGTTACCCCATTTATAGAAGTTGCATGTATGGATTTTGATGCAGGACTAGAGATTGTGTTATGAAACCAGCTCCAGAAAAAGATAGAAAAGATAGATCAACGCCTTAGAATTCAGCCTCTTCGAGGGGGCAACCTCCTTTACATTACATAAATGAACAATTCTTCGATGATTCAAATGAAAAAACCTCCTTTCTATATATATAAGAGTCTAAGGAGTCACAATATAACCCAGCCGACCTAACAATAATAATATAAAGCCACAAAAATAACAATAGAGGGATTCTATGGGGCACAGTAATAACAATATAGGGACAATAGGGGTACAACAATATTAATAAGGGGTACAACTACAATAGTAATGGGGTAATCACTAGTATTAGAGGGACCCAACATGCCCCTCTCCAAAAAAGTGTTGTCCTCAACGCTTGAGTAGTTCTGGATGCTTCTGTATAAAATTCTCATCCTCCCATGTGGAATCTTCAGCGGATAAGTTCTTCCACTTGATAAGATACTCTGAAATTGATCGATTTCGTAGTTGTCGAGTTCTTGTTTCTGTGACTGCTTCCGGTTCCAATATAATTTTTCCTTCCTCGTCAAGTTCTGGAAATATTGTTTGAACTGGGAGCTTGTCGCCTATAACCTTCTTTAAACATGAAACATGGAAAACTGGGTGCAATCGAGAAGCTGTAGGAAGCTCCAATTTGTATGCCATAGTACCAATCTTTTGCAACACCTTGTACGGACCATAATACTTTGGTGATAATTTATTATCCTTCTTAGCTTGCTTGAGGGACATTTTCTTATATGGTTGTAGCCGTAGGAATACCTAATCACCTACATCAAAACTTCTTTCGCTGCGATGTTGATCTGCCTGTTGTTTCATTCTATTCTCTGCCAACACGAGGTTATCCTTTAAGAGTTGGAGGACTTGTTGTTGATGTTCAATGTGATGTTCCACTGCTTGAACCTTAGAATTTTCTCTTAAATATGATGTGATGGATGGTCGTTGATACCCATAAAGTGCCATAAATGGGGTCATTTTTGTTGTTGTATGGAAGGAAGTGTTATACCACCATTCAGCCAGAGGCAACCATTTGACCCATTGTGTCTGTTTATCAGATACAAAGCAACGAAGATATCCTTCCAAACATTTGTTTACTATCTCAGTTTGCCCATCAGATTGAGGATGATAAGATGAGCTATGAGCTAACTGAGTACCAAGACAAGAAAATAATTATGTCCAAAAATTTCCAGTGAAAATGGGATCTCTGTCACTTACAATAATCTTTGGGTTTCCATGTAGCTTTTGAATTGTTTCCATAAATGCAGTAGAAACTGTACTGGCTTTAAATGGATGTGATAATGCACAAAAGTGTGCATACTTGGTAAGTCTGTCAACTACCACCATGATGACACTCTTTCCCTCAGACTTGGGTAAAATTGTGATAAAATCCATTGAAACCTCTCCCAACGTTGTCTTGGAATGGATAAAGGTTGTAATAGACCCGATGTCTTAATTGTTTCAACTTTATTTTGTTGGCAAACCAAACATTCCGCCACAAACTTTTGAATATCTGATTTAAGGCCATCCCAAAAAAATTCCTTCTTAACCCTGTGGTAAGTTTTTAAAAATCCTTAGTGCCCTCCTAAGGGAGAAGTGTGCAATTCCATAAGAATCTTTTGTTTTAGCTGGGAATTCTTACAGAGGTATAAGCGATCTTTGTACCATAACGAATCATTTTGCCAGCTAAATGTATCAGACGTACTGGAATCTTGTTGTAACTTTCGAATAAGTGCCCACACTTCTTCATCATTCTTCCATTCCTCCCTTGCTTCGTTTATCCAATCTGGTTGGATAATAGAAATGGCGCACAACAATGCTTCCACATCCTCATCCTTTCTTGAGAGTGCATCTGCCACCACATTTTGCTTCCCTTTTTTGTAGATGATTTCAAAGTCATAACCCAACATCTTTGTGACCCACTTTTGTTGCTCTTCAGAGGATAATCTTTGTTCTAAAAAGTATTTAAGGCTATCATGATCCATTTTTACCTTGAAGTGTCTTCCCATTAGGTAGGGTCGCCATTTCTTAAGTGCATGGAGTATTGCCAACATTTCCTTCTCATAAATAGCTTTGTGTAAAAACTTTCCCTTGATTGGACGACTTTCAAAAGCAATGGGTCTTTCATCTTGCATTAAAACAGCACCAATTCCATTTCCTGAAGCATCACATTCCACAATAAAGGTTTTTGTGAAGTCCGGTGTAGCTAAGACTGGTGCTTGGCACATTGCCTCTTTAAGATGTTTGAAGGCCTTTGTTGCTTCTCGAGTCCATGAAAATGCATCTTTCTTCAATAATGTTGTTAGAGGTGCTGCTATTCTCCATAATTCTTAACAAACTTGTGATAATACCCTGTCAACCCGAGAAATCCTCGCAGATGCTTTATGGATGTGGGGATTTTCCATTCCTTAATGGCTTTAATTTTGCTAGGGTCTACCTTAACTCCTTCATGAGATACAATATGAACCAGATATTCCACCTCTTGTACTCCAAAGAAACATTTGGATCTTTTTGCATATAATTGTTTCTCCTCCAATAGTTGTAGCACCCTGTCAACATGTTCAACATGATCCTTCCAAGACTTGCTGTAGATTAGTATATCATCAAAAAATACTAACACAAATTTTCTAAGGAATGGTTTGAAAATTGAATTCATCAAACCTTGAAATGTTGAAGGTGCATTGGTAAGGCCAAAAGGCATGACCAAAAATTCATAATGACCCTCATGAGTTCTAAATGCTGTTTTCGGAATGTCTTCAGTCTTCATTCTGATTTGATGATATCCTGAATGAAGATCCAACTTGGTGAAGTAAATTGATCCATGCAATTCATCCAGATTCATCAATGACAGGAATGGGAAACTTATCTTTAATAGTGAGCTTGTTGAGCTCCCTATAATTCGGACACATGTGCCATGATCCATCCTTCTTGTGCACCAATACTACTGGAGCAGAGAAAGAACTTTGACTCGGTTGAATTATACCAGCCTCTAGCATTTCTGCAACCATACTTTCAATTTCACTCTTTTGGGCATAGGGATATCTGTACGGCCTGATGTTTGGAGGAACACTTCCTGGAATCAGATGAATAGCATGATCATGATCACGAATAGGTGGGAGACCTTTGGGAGTCTCAAATACCTTGGAATGATTGTCCAAGACTTTTTGGAGATCTGGAGAAATAGATGATTCCAATGTGGAAACATCTAGCGAACATAATTGTGCAATTACACCTCTTTGTTCCTTTTTTAGAAGCTTTGTCATACCGTTAGAGCTGATTATCTTCCCCAGTTTCCCTGCAATAACCCTTAATTCAACTTCCTTTCCTTCCACAGAAAATTTCATGAAAAGTTCTTGAAAATTAAAAGCTATTGTACCCAAGGATTGTAGCCATTGGACTCCTAGTACAACATCAGCACCTCCCATTGGAATGGAAAGCATTGGGCTAGTCAATACATATTCTCCCATGGATAGCTTGATATTATGGCACTTTCTGGAGCAATTTATTGTTCCTCCATTTGCAACCATCACTTGACACTCTGGTGCTGGATATAAGAAGCAATTCAATTCTTTTGCTACCTTACAATGAATAAAATTGTGGGTACTTCCTGAATCAATCAACACTATTACCTTTTCTTCTTGATTTGTCCTTCTATCTTGATGGTTTGAGGAGTGGTAATTCCTGCCAATGCATTACAAGATATGGTCAGATTCATTTCTTCTTTATCTAGGCTTTGTTCCTAGAGTATATCCTCTTCTTTTGACCTTTCTTGCTCCTTTTCTTCTTCCTCTTCACAATCTATGTAGAATAATTTCTTCTCAGCACACTTATGACCTTTAGTGTATTTGCTATCACAACTGTAACAAAACCCTTTTTCTCTTTTTTCTTCCAATTTTTGTGGTGTCAACCTTATAGGTTGTGGAAGACTAAGGGCAACAACACTTCCATCTTTATAGTTGTGAGTGGTATGCTTCCTGGTTGCCATAATTTTGCTTTCCATTTTTCTTGCTAACCTGAATGCCTTCTCTAATGAATCAGGTTCCCAAAGGCAAACATCATGTTGGATATTATCCTTTAAAGTCCCTATGAACACATCAATCCTATGCTCCTCTGGAATATTTTTTACCCTTATGTTCAATTTTTGGAACTCCTCAATGTGCTCCATTATTGAACCCTTTTGTTTGAGACTTATCAATTGGCTAAAAAAAGTGTTGCTTTTTGTATCCTCATAATGTGCTGTCAATTCTTCCGTAAAAATTGCCCAAGTGATAATTTTTTTATGAGAGCAAAGCCATTGATACCATACAAACTGATTTGGTTCCAAATATAAAGTTGCAATACGTACCTTTTGTGTGTTTTGCACATTATTGAGATCGAAAAATTGCTCCATCTGTAATATCCATGTTGTGGGATCCTTGCCATCAAACTTCCTCATATCAATTTTTGGAATATGGTGGGTCTTCGATCCCACATTAGAGTCTATAAAATCATGATTAACATTTCTTTTGTTTGCATCATGAGTTTCCTTTACTACCTTTTCACCATTAGTAAGTATTTCTTGTAGAAAATTTGTCAAATCTGTCTTCAAATCTGCCATGTCTCTCTTCAAATCTATCTTCAAATCACCCATCTTAGCTTTCACGCCTTTATCTTAGCTTCTATTAGCTTTGTTGAGAGTGACATTTGTTGCAGCTGGTCTTGTAATTTTGATATATCATGTAGCATTTCTTCCTCTTCTTCATGAGTCATGCTAGAGCTTTTAGGTTGCTTACTAGGTGTTTGCATTTTATTTCCTCAGGGCATCAGTTACTGATAATAATGCTCTACTAAGCCTTTTGAATTCCTTCAAAATAAATTTTCAAACCAAGCTTAAGCAAAGGTTTAAAAAAATCTACACACCTTTTTTCACTTAGTAGGAGCTCGATATTGCCTCTGATGTATCTCTGTACTTTCGAATCATCTAGTTCTGAAATTGTGACTTGCAGTATCCCTCTGCGTCCTCTTTCCAATGCCACCAGTGTGATCCAAATTGGATTCTCCAAGGAAGAGTTATGCGAAATCTCCCACAGTGACCTGATTATAGACTAGTTCAGTAGAGCGAACTTGTACGACATGCCACGAGTCACTGTTTCGACCTTTGGCACTAAAAAACATATACAAGAAACTACAGTCCGTCCTCTTTCTGTACCTTCTTACGAAATTTCAATCCGATGCTCAGAGAGAAAGTTATGATGATTTTCCCTAGGTCACCTGTTTGGAATGTAATTCAGGAGTCTGCAAAAAGACCAACTTCCTCAGATCATCTCTCCGCAAATATAGCGCAAAAAGCTCTGAAATTCGGACTCGAGATTCAGCGCGATGCCTTCTCAAATGGGTTTTTTTTAAGCTTCTGAAACATCGCAGAAAAAAAGTTATAGGGAAAATGCCACGATGACCTGTTTGGAGCAGCGAAACCCTAGAATCCAAAGCTCTGATACCAAATGTTATGAAACCAGCTCAAGAAAAGGATAGAAAAGATAGATCAACGCCTTAGAATTTAGCCTCTTCGAAGGGGCAACCTCCTTTACATTACATAAATGAAAAATTCTTCGATGATTCAAATGACAAAACCTCCTTTCTATATATAGGAGTCTAAGGAGTCACAATATAACCCAATCGACCTAACAATAATAATATAAAGCCACAAAAATAACAATAGAGGGATTCTATGGGGCACAGTAATAACAATATGGGGACAATAGGGGCACAACAATATTAATAAGGGGTACAACTACAATAGTAATGGGGTAATCACTAGTATTATAGGGACCCAACAAATTGGTACTTATTAATATGAGATCCCAATTCTCCACCATAATTTCCCATCTCTTCTCATCGTCCTTCATATTAACCCACACCTTCCTCCCACGCGCAATCAGAGAAATTCAGAGTATAGGGATTAAATGTTTCTCACTCTCTCCCATTATCTTTCCTTCTCTTATGTTGGATCGTTGACCGTTGCAACAATTTCTATGCTGTGGGGGATGGGTTCTCATGTTGTGAGATCTCTCGGAACCAAGTGTAGTACCTTCGTGATGGGAGCAACCACATTTCTGCAGCGAGGTGAGCCTTTTAATGCCATGAGGCACTAGGAAGGGTTGGGCTGAGTAAAGGCCAATGAAATAGGGACTAGGGAGCGAGATATGGAATGGAATGGAGAAGGGTGTCATAACTGAATGGAGAGGAGGAGGATCATAATGGAATGGAGGATTTTCAGAATGGGAAGTAGAAGGGTGATGAGGGCTAGGGAGGATAAGTGAAATGGGAGATGAGGGGAGGGGGAGGAAAGGGAGGGGGGGGATTATAAAGAGAATGAGTGGAGAGGGGGGGGGGGTAAGGGACATTGATTTACAATACCTAAGATTTCGATATTCCTTTGAATTCCTAAGCTCTTGTTCAAGCCAAGAATGCCGACCTCAGTTGAATGTTTGGAAACCATGACTATGATTAGGGAATGCATAGTGTTTCCTGTATCTCATTCACTATACTTCTTTTTGCATTCAACTAACAAGCCAAATTTGCTTGCTTATCTACTTCCTAGTTATTCCCTCTTAGGATGTGAATGAATGACACCAGATCAAAGAGCAGAATCATAGCTTGGCATCTCTGAATGATTTTATTTAGATTCATGTTTTTTGCTGATGAATTGTATTTCATATGTTTTATATTCAACATTGAGTCTCCTAAGACTTGGATCTTTCTGATGCCATTTTTTTGAGCCAAGGAAATTCCTAGAAACATACCATAAGCCTCAGCTTGATTGTTTGTCTTCCTACCTAGGCCCCAAGCATATTTGTCTTCGATGTTTCCTTCGGGATTAATGAGAATACCTCCCCCTCCTGCCACCCCACATACTCAAATTTAAGTAAAGGTTATACACACAATTCTTTATTCTTAATAATAAACAAGTGGAGTAAACCAAAGGTAATATTGATAAAGGTAAGGTTTTCCAAATTGTACAATGAGACCTTGTTAGTGGAACCTCGACTATAGGTATGATTACTTAAAAGCGTTTGAAAGATATATATATATATATATATATATATATATATATATATATATATACCTTTTACAAGCAAAAAGGCTTTTTTTTAAGATAAATTTTATTACCTCACATAAACCAAAACACCATTTCATAGTTCAACCATTCACTTCCACCAGACTTTACGGCATATGGTCTCAACATGCCTAGTGGGAAACCAAGTATTTTTAACCATATGTCGATGTAGTAGCAAGACCAAAACTGAAAAAGTACAACATTTGCAACATCACCAGAGAGTCTATCAGAGTATCATGCCATAAAAAACTAACAACAAACATCCAACAACTAGGAATAAGAGGAACCCACTAGTGTTGGATATTGTGCACTAGAGCCTGAAGGGAATAATGAGGTAGAAATTCAAGGGATGTGGAGTTTGATCTGAGCTAGACAAGTGTCCATCCTTTCCATATGGAATATCACATTATGTTGCTCTTTTTTCACGTCTATGAGGTGAGAAAAGACATTGTATTGGTCTGTATGTCTTTCCATTGGGATTCAACCCATTAAAGTTTTATATTCTACTAAAGAAATAAGGACTGGAGGTACTTCTTCCCGTTGCCCTTGGTGTGGCCAAGGTCCAAAACCAATTGTCCAAACTCCTCTAACAAATATGAATTAGACATGTGTATTAGTCTCTGGTAGCCAGGTTTTCAAGGTTATGCAATTCATTTCAAAAATTAGATTTGAACACCCTCCCCCCCCCACGCCTCTATGGTTTCTCATGCATTACCTTTACATGGTGGCAAGTTGTCAAGGTTGCAACCAAACATTAGTTGCACATAGTATACCATTGACAAAGCACCAGACCTGCCACCACAACGAATCTCTCAATACTGAATTAGTGAGTAAGGTCTCCTAACAAAATTTATAGATAAAACTAAAAATCACAACAATTAGACTTGAAAACACCCAATAACCAGATAATACCAGGGTGTAGAAGGATGACCACAACCATGCTTTCCTCATTAGAGCCACAACTATAATTTCATAGCTTGGACCACAAATAAGACTAAAGCCTGTAGCAAGACCACAAATAAAACTAGAGCCCACAACAATTAAACATAATTACACCCTAAGACCAAGTTCAATAGGTAGATACCCTCTTTGAAGAAACTTCAATGACATTAAAAAACCACCGATATTGCAATATATAATGAAGATACAAGCTATGAGCCACCTATTGCTAGAATCACTTAGGATAAAAAGCCATCACATAAGCTATACCTTTAACCAAAATACACTAAGTAAACCAAGAGGCCCGACAAAGTTCAAAATTACCCAATGAGGGGCAAGCTCTAGTGTCTGCATGTAGGCTGTGATGGTCATCCAATGAAATGCAAGCGAGGTATGCAACGACGATCCTATGCCTTTATGTCTCGATTGGGGCTCCATAATTCCTCTCCAAGTCGATGGATCTAGACTTCTCAGTAGGACAAAAAGTCTGAAAACATTCCTTCCTTTCCTGATACAAATGAAATCTTGTCTCTCTACTTCGATCTTCCGAATAATCAACATTGGTTTTCTAGAACTTACAAGGAGCCAGGGCTTTCCTAGGAAAAATCTCCACTGGTGACTCCTCACCCTTCCTCGTTTAAACTCGCCCCACCTCAAATATTTCCAAATTTCAGTGCATTGCATGTGATTGCATGCATAGGGGTGGCCATGATGCCCCCATTCTTTAATGCCTTGCATTAAGTCTTGTGCGAGGTTGGTGGGTGTCTAGTCAATTTAATGTCTTAAATTGCTCTACATAAATTATCAATCCGGGTATCGTAAACTGATGAAGTGTGGTGCACCATATGTGCTTAGTTAACCTTTTTCTTACTTCGTTGTTTTATAGTTTATGTTGTTTTGGGGGTTTTGTTCTTGTTGGTTTCCTAAAGTGTCTAATGCAAATGGAAATCCTATTCTAAGGTCTTAAGAATACTTTTAAAGGACAAGTATGGATAGAGATTTCAAGACAAGGCCTATGTCCCTAATGGTAACTTCCAAAACTTAGCACTTCAAAAGATCTCAAAACATGTTATTGATGGAATTAGTACTTAAACAAAAGTGTAAATATGCAGCTACTTCAATCAAAATGGAATGCAACAACCAATCAATGAGCTAGTGACTATGAAACCCAGTATCCTTGCTGCTGTATAAAAAGAAAACTGAACTTAAAGCAATTCAAAAACTGTAAGCAAAGTAAACTAAATCATATTACATCAACCCATATTCTGACCCCTCACCTTTCGACTCGCTCTGGCTATAGGAGGCAATCATAAAAAAATTGAGTAATCTGATATCTAAATTGCATAAAATGAAACTAAGATCAAACTACGCATTCATACTTCAATCCCTCACCATTCGACTCGCTTTGGCTATAGGAGGTAACTGAAAATGACATGAGTAATCTAATCACTAACTTGCAGAAAAGTAAACTAAATCATATTACATCAAATAATATTCTGATTCCTCACTATTTGAGTCGCTTGGCTATAGGAAGGTAATCATAAACAAATGGAGTAATATGATATCTAAATTGCATGAAATGAAATTGCATAAAATGAAACTAAATCATACTACAACAAATAATATTCTGATTCCTCACTATTTGAGTCGCTTGGCTATAAGAAGGTAATCATAAACAAATGGAGTAATATGATATCTAAATTGCATGAAATGAAATTGCATAAAATGAAACTAAATCATACTACATCAAATAATATTCTGATTCCTCACTATTTGAGTCGCTTGGCTATAGGAAGGTAATCATAAACAAATGGAGTAATATGATATCTAAATTTGCATGAAAGTAAATGAGCAAAACAAAACTGAAAGAAATAACAATGCTGGAATTAGAACTCAGAAAATAAATCAGCAGAAGGACAAGATGATTCCATCATGTCGTTAGTCATTAAAAAGCTATGTGCATTACTAACCTACAATCAACCGGTTGAACACACTTGCATGATTTAAAATTGCATGAATGAAAAATCTAATCTATCAAACTTGAAAGCGATCAAATGACATAATGAAATCAAAGTAAAATTTACAAAATGAAATCTACTCTACCTTACATTCTAATATGCTCCATGACATCTACTTCACATCTCCTTCCATGTTGAGAACATCAAAGCTTTATTCAAATTCTTCAAAATCACAAAGTACAACAAAGTTCTCAAAAGCTTTCAATAGCCATCAAGGAAGAACTACAAACTCCAAGCTAAAGAACTCACAAGCTAAAAGACTTATGAACTCCAAACTCTAAGCTAACAAATGAAGGAGAGAGATCTCCTATTTATACAAAAAGATGAGAAGCCATCTCATTAATGAGAGTCCATGAATCTCTCCCTCTACCTCTAGAGTCCTAATCAAAATAGGAACTGATAAGACACATGTCTTCTTAGAGTTAGAATGCAATTAGGAGATGTGACACATATCCTCATGATCTCATGATTCTTTTCACTCAAATTCGAATTTGGCCTTAGAGTGCCACATAAGGGTCTTCTAGAAGCCTCCTTTCAACCTACACATGTCAACAATCTCAACCCATTTGTTAGTTATAAGCATATGCACATTATTTTCTAATTTTTAACCACAAATTCACTTAAAAGGATTAGAATTAATAAAGATTGGAAAAACATAAATGTGGCCCAATGATAATGAAAGTGGGTTGAATGTGGTGACATAGTAGTGAAATGGAGGTGATATAATGGACATAATAGTGAAAGTGTAATGGAAATGAATGACATTTTCAAGATTCAACATACCCCCCAACTAAAGCTATTGCATGTCCTCATGCAATATATATTACATTAACTCTTTTGATCCTTGAGCTTTGGCTTAACTTTGCATGATATCATTTGATAACTTCATATTTCTACAAAGTGTTTTACTTGAATTGCAACATGGTTGGTTCTTGTGTTACAACCATTTTTTTTGTTTTGTTGTTGCCTTTTATTTTGATCTCTGAACTTTGCATAATGATATTTTGATTATTGTTGCAAAGTATATCTTTATTGGATTGCATGATGGTTGGTTCTTGTGTGACAACCATGATTTTGTTTGTATCCAATTTATCCTTTAAGCACTTTTTCAAAAGCCATTGTATGCTCATAATAGCAATGTAATAATTAATATATGTTGTAAGTATGTGGGCTCCTAAATATGATATGGACATGGCAAGATATGAATATGAATGTATTCCCCCCCGCAACTGATGGTATTGGAAATTTTATGAAATGAGGAAGAGAAATGTTTTTCCAAAAATTATCATTCTAGCTTTTTATGGAATTCTATGGTCAAAAGTTAGAAAATGACGTACCTTCACTTACCCTTTGGAATGGATGAGTTGTATGTGTGGTGGCTGCAAAATTCTGCTCATATTCTTCTTCAAGTGGCTGAACAAGAGGAGTCATGGATAGAGAGATAAGATGACTTTTTATTGCTTATACTAAAACTTGCTGAATCTGCTCCAAAATGCTGAAAATAATAGTCTTCATGTCTTCAAAACTCATTGGCATAATTCCTACTATGTGAAAAGATGTTCTGATGTCAAACATAGTAGGAAATTGTTGGCTTAGTGGCCATTAATGGATGCCACTAGTCAACATGAGAACTCTCACCATTGATGACAATGAGAGTCAAGATGCCCAAACACATCTTGCTAGGTACGAATGAATTTGTCGATGTCGAGTCACCTAGAAGATCTAACGAACAAGGGACATTAATGTATTCCCATTGTTTGTCAGCATGAGGACTTGCCATTAAGGCATGCAACCCTCAAGGTGTTTTTACAAAGAACTTAGACTCAAAGGACTATGGACTCAATAATTTGCATTGAAGCAGGGCTTATTTGCGGAATGAAAATGACAGGAAATGGAAGATGGAAATGGAAAATGGCAATGGAGAGTAGAAATGGCAATGGGCAATAAGCATGTGAATGAGTCTCTTGCTTTTATTTGTGGGTTATGAATGGACAAAAAGAAATGGAAAGTGTATGTGAATGTAAATGGAAAATATGGAGGAAAATGAGGTGCATAGTTTATTATGAAGTATGGATGTGATGGAGACAATAGTATCTGAAAGTTTTTTTTCAAGTGCTTGGATCTGCATCAGCATATTTCCTCTTTGTTGCTAATCATCCTCTTATGAAACGAATTGGTCTCTTAGAGAGACACCATTCTCTTGTAATTATTTTTCCTTCCTCCTGGAACCTGCAAAAAAACTAATACTTCTTCTGCAATGGAATGTAAGATTATCAAAGGAAAGAGGTGATCAATCTCTCTAGTTATGATTTTTACACACAAAACTAAGAATTTGTATTAATGAAACAAGTTCTCAAAGGAAAAATCAAAAGAATTTATACCTGATTTGGAATTAGTGCCTCAAGTTGATGTTGCTTCTTTTCAGCAATTTATTTCATTATTTGCCATTTCAAACTCTAATGATAGATTTCTCATTGTGTAGATCTTGTTGAGATCTTTCCAATGATACTTAAATCATTAAAATCTGATTTTGTATGAGAAAGATAGGCTGATTTGAACAATGAGGTTTTTCTGGCTGCGGAATTAGAGAACAGCTGCGGAATTGGACTTTAGCTGCGGAATGTGCACAGTTTCTGTAGCTAAAAATCTTGAATAAAAAGTTAGCCATTCATCTTTCATCATCAGTCCAAAATTAATCAATACCTTCAGAAAAGTGAGAAAATAACTTATTCATTTCATTGATTCAAAATTATTTTTTTCTTGACATGCAGTGACTTAGTGTGGCGACTTAGTGTGGCGACTCAGTGTGGCGACTTATTGATAACACACAATTTGACTTCCCTTTGACCGGGGTCTTTTTCATCAAATTGGATCAAATGAATAGGACACCATCCATGTATTGACATTCCCCCAGCTACCCATGTGGCTTGTTTTGCTTGATGACACCTGCAACCTAGAGTTTAACAAAACAGCTGCGGAAAGTTGAATCAGCTGCGGAAAGTGGCTTGTTTCCGCAGCTAATGAAAACAGAGTGTAGAAAATACTATGAAATGGAGTGGCTGTGTGCGTGGAAAAGGAAAAAAATGTGGAGGAGTGAAGGCTTATGTGAGCACAGTGGAAATGAAGCCGTAGTCAAATTAACCACGATCCATAATCACAAATGGAGTGTGAGAATATTTCCAAACTTGAGTTAAACGTGGAGGAAAGAGGATTCATGCATTCCACCCAAAGCGATGCATGCATTCCACCCAAGTACAACACATGGAAAGTTGAATGCAGTAATTACTCCGACTATGCCAAGAGGATTCCAAACCTCCATCATCATATGATTGGACCGTTCTGAAGGTATGATGGAGCCATTCAACTGTCGACTTAAGCCAACCGCATAATCACACATGTCAATAGATTCTTGAACCTCTCCTATAAGCTATCTTCGTACTCTTCAATAGAAGCTTCAACTACCGTTGCTATTGGCTGGTTATTAGAAGGATTTACTGATGTCACAGTATTGCCACTTCCTTTCCATATTCCATTGCCGAAACATCCCAGGTTATGGGAATGTAAGCTAAGCCCCTTCAAAACTGATATTCATTCTTTACAAAGTCCACTCCCATGGTTCCAAGCTCAAACTTCAATGGATTAGACCAAAGTCTGCAGATTCTGCCCGTACATAGAAATAAGACTAAGACCTAGTTGAACACCTGAGATTTTCTAACTTGAATGCCCTTCTCAAAGTTCATCTTTGAGGCACGAGTATGCAGTGGTCCTAACAGCATATCTTTATCAAAAGGGTCTCCCAATTTAACTTGCTTATATGCATCAGTCAATTGCTCAATAATGTGTTGATATATCCGTCGCGTCTATAAGAGCCGTACCCAACCAAATCACATAATGGAGAGTTGTTTTGAATTGGAACTGTTGTTTAACAGGTGTTAATTATTTGCAAATGAGTGGCATAAGGGCAGAAGACGTGGTGGCAAAGGGTGGAAGACGTGGGAGAGGTAGATTAGGTGCAAGCATAGAACCAAATTAGAATTCCCCTTTCTTAGGCACGCCGAATTAAATCACTGTCTGCTCATTTAAATGAAAATTCTGTTTTTTTACACGCGGCAGACAAAAATGGGCTCTAAAGAATCGAGGATTTCTCCCATACCGACACAAATTTCTTCAAATGGTTTCGGGGTTATCTAATTGACCCAGGTGGCAAAAAAACCCATGTTTTCTTTTCTTCAAATTCACCTCCGTTTGGGCAAATCGTGCGTTGAAGTTTTTTTTTTTTTTTTTTTTTTTTTTTTCTAAATTGTTGTGTTTGAATTTGCAGGTTCATGAGCGTTTTGGAAAATTCTTACAGAAGCATTATGAGCAGTCACAGTTGTGATAGCCTACCACATGGAGATTTTCTTTGATTGTATGCACTTGGTGATAGCATCTATCCATCAGATTTACCTAAATCAACACACCTGTTTAAGTAATTTTGATCTGCATTTTGAAATTCCACCATTGAGCTCAGCGCTAATGGAATAGACTTTGTATTACAGGTTTGTTGAAATTGATACTGAAGATAAAGCATCAATTCACCATAGCTTCATTTCACGGTTTCGATCCTTCACTTATCGTTGATACTCCAAATGCAATCACCTGTTACATTTTATTTCATTTGCAAAAAAAACTTTTATGCTCTTAGCCCTACGTGGTTTTCATGGAGTTTTTTTTTTTTAATTGTTTTGTTAATAAAATTATATGTTATATTTTCAAAAATTAAAAATATACATATACATTTCATTAAACAAAACAATGATTTTTTTTTTAAACAAATGTTTTTGCAGGCTTGTTTCAGGGCCAAGGCTTGAACATGGATGCATATTTTCTACTGAGGCCACAGTGAAAGCTAGGATTCAAGATAGCCATAGATTATTTTTCTTTCTTTCTTTTTTTTTTTCTCTGAAATTGTAAATTTTTATAATAAGGATTAATGATTTTCAATTTCAGACAACAAAGACTTCAAGAAAAACATGCTAAAAACAGGACTTTGATTGAGGTCTTAGGCTGGTTTTTTGTCGATTTGAACTGGGTGACTAGGATAGGATCCATGTCGGGACAATTCTGGAGATGCCCATGTGGTCAGTTTTTTCATTGGAGATTTGCAACCTGCTAAACCTTGAAACAGATGCGGAATTCTCAACTAGCTGCGAATTAGGGCACTTTCTGCAGCTAAGTTGCAAAACCTTATTAAAACAGGATACAGTGTTTTGGGGATCACTACAAACTATAACCAGTCAATTTTGGACAATTTGAACCTATCAAAGCAGTCGAGTTCCATACTGTCCCCATCCTTAATTGTGCCTTAATTTTCACCCCCATCGGGGAGATAAGTGAAAAAGGTTATTATCTAAGTTATATAAAATAATTAAGGAAAAAGGTTATATATATATATATATATATATATATATATATATATATATATATATATATAAGCCCCAAGCAATAGCTCAATTGGTTGAGTTCTCGTCGCTAAGTACCTCGCCAATCGGGAGGTCATGAGGTCAAATCCCCTCGATGCCGGTGGGTAGTTCCCTTCGGGTTGATCGGCCTGGATTTTCTTGTGGATGTAGCGGTCACCCAGTGTCCACGAACCACATTAATATATATATATATATATATATATATATATATGTGTGTGTGAGAGAGAGAGAGAGAGAGGAAAAATGATTTGTTAAGGTGTTATTATAACTCTTTGAATTGGTATCGAAAAATTATATAAAAGGAAACCCCAAGTTAGAAGTCAAAAGGTACCAATTTAAAAGACAAATATTATGGTATTTTAATAAGAAAGAAAAGGGAGTTAACCTATAAAGAAAGAAGAATGGATTACAATTTGGAAATGAAGGGAGATTTTCATAAAGAAATATTTCAATCACAGATCAAAGACTACTTACATTAAAAGGGAGTATCCAAGGGAAAGAGATTAATATCACTATCAACAGAAGTGACCATGAAAATTACATCAATATTAATTTGGTGAATCAACTATTAAGGCCAGAGTAAAATATATGTGAAGGAAAATATATTTTTGGTGAGAAAGAGTATGAAATTAATGATTTACAAGTGATAGTTGATCATTATGAATGCATGTCTAGATTTAATGTCGTAACTATGTTTAACAAAGAGATTGACATAATTCTTTGTCTATCTTGGTTTAAATAATTTGGTACCTTGATGTTGAACATGGAGTTTTTTGTTTTTTTGTTTTTAAGAAGAAGATGATCACATTCGACAACATGACAATGAGGTCAAAATCGATAATTCTTTCATCATAAAACTTTAAGAATACTAAAAAATTGATGCTTCAAAAGAATTAAAAAACGACATCAAAGAAGCATAAATAGCTTGAAGAAGCTAGGTTCTCCAATGAAAGCGAATAAAATTCTCATTTAAAATATCATAGCCAGAAACTACTTGCACAATTCAAGAAGTGTAAAGCTACGAAGCACAAATTAGAACAAGAAAATGAATCTCTTGAGAAGAAACTAAAATAAATTTTACTAAAAACTGAGGAAAGAGGAATGAATATCGATCTAGTCAATATCACAACTTAAGAAGATGACAAGTCGGTTGAAGTAAAAACATATTCTAATGTTACAGTTAAAATGATGGAAATCTCATGTGAATATCCAACAATTAGACAAGTAACATCCATATGCAAAGAAAATCATATCACAAAAACTCTTTATCGACACTCAAATCATAAAAGTAGACATCTCAACTAGTCTGCAAATTTATATCACGTAGACTAGAGACAAGTGACTTACGTTCAAAATAATACAGATGTCAACACAATTAAGTCTTATAATCACTTGAAATATCCAGTAACCACAACATTCCACAAAATATTGATTTAGGATGGTCAAATCCGTTCTCAATTTGATAATTTTATTTACCACTAAAAGGTTCCTATTATCTTGTATCATCAAAGATGAAAACTCGAAGTGTTGAAAAATGCAGCAAGAAAGTTTCAATTTGATTTTGCCTTCGTCAAATTGAGAAAATTCGAATTTCCACATCAACAAAAAACTTGGGTGCAGTTAACTCATGTGATATGGCTCTTGTTAATCAGTTAGCTTAGTAAATCCGAGTTGGAGGAGTTGGAGTTCAGTTAAGCACGTGTGATTGCTAATTTGTAGCAATCAATGAGTTATTTCAAGTTGTTTTTAGTTAAACTAGTTCTAACTGTTGGAGGAACTAGTGGAAGGTCAGTTGTGCACTGGGACTTTAGTCTAGCTCAATGATCATCCAGTTAATTGGTAAATCAACCAAAAATAGCTAGTGCATGTGGAGAATTCGAGTTCCCCAACTGTGGTGGAGATTCCAAGGCAGTGTAAAATCAATTGTATACTAGTCTTGAGTGTACAGGTATTGCATGCAGTTATATGATCAACCTTGGGAATTGCACAACCATTTTGAAGGAAATTCCTAAATAATAGGGGACTAATTTTCCTCAGGAATTGTGCAAGGAAATAGGGGCTCAAGATGAGGCAAAAATTAATAAGTCTGGGCCAGAGCTTCTCAATGAGCAACGAGATAGTTTATTCACTTGTAGGTTGAGCTTAGATTGACCTAGGAATTGTAATACATCTCTATTCATCAGATAAATGCAAGCAGGCATAGGGTTTTTAGCATATTTCTTTCCCCTGGAGAAATATTTTGTGCATGTGTTTTATTTCTCATTGCATGTTTGTGATTGTTGTTCTAAATTGTGAATTGAATTTCGTAGAGTAGTAGAGTAGGCTTGTGTCTTGTGATTGTGATTAAAATTTCAGGAGTAGTTGAAAATATACACCATAATTTCTACATGGTGTCGGAGTAGGATTCACATTAGAGCAGGAATTTTAAAGTTGTTTCTCACGAGGTTCAAATTTGTAGATCCACTATAACAGGATCTTTTCAGAGTTGGGAAGATGGCCTTCAACAGCCTGAGACTAGAGTATGCCTTTGTTGGGTCCCTATAATACTAGTAATTACCCCATTACTATTGTAGTTGCATCCCTTATTAATATTGTTGTGCCCCTATTATCCCCATATTGTTATTACTGTGCCCCATAGAATCCCTCTATTGTTATTTTTGTGGCTTTATATTATTATTGTTAGGTCGGCTGAGTTATATTGTGACTTCTTAGACTCCTATAAATAAAAAGGAGGTTTTGTCATTTGAATCATCGAAGAATTCTTTATTTATGTAATGTAAAGGAGGTTGCCCCCTCGAAGAGGCTGAATTCTAAGGTGTTGATCTATCTTTACTTGAGTTGGTTTCATAACATTTGGTATCAGAGCTTTGGATTCTAGGGTTTCACTGCTCCAAACAGGTCATCATGGCATTTTCACTATAATTTTTTTTTTTTTTTTGTGAGGTTTCAGAAGTTGCAAAAAAAACCCATTTTAGAAGAAATCGCACTGAACCTCGGGTCCGAATTTCAGAGTTTTTCGTGCTATATTTGTGGAGATATGATCTGAGGAAGTTGGTCTTTTTGCAGACTCCTGAATTACATTCCAAACAGGTGACCTGGGGAAAATAGTCATAACTTTCTCTCCGGGGATCAGATTGAAATTTCATAAGAAGGTACAGAAAGAAGACGGAATGTAGTTTCTTGTATGTATTTTTCAGATCCAAAGGTCAAAACAGTGACTCGTGGCACGTCGTACAAGTTCGCTCTACTGAACTAGTCTATAATCAAGTCATTGTGGGAGATTTCACATAACTCTTCCTTGGAGAATCCAATTTGGGTCAAAATTGTGGCATTGGAAAGAGGACATAGAGGGCTACTGTGGGTCACAAATTCAGAACTAAATGATCCGAAAGTACAAAGATACATCAGAGGCAATAGCGAGCTCCCACAAAGTGGAAAAATATGTGTAGATTTTCTTAAATTTTTGCTTAAGCTTGGTTTGAAAATTTATTTTGGAGGAATTCAAAGGGCATAGTAGAGCATTATTATCGGTAACTGATGCCCTGAGGAAAGAAAATGCAAACACCTAGTAAGGAACGTGAAAGCTCTAGCATGACTCATGAAGAAGAGGAAGAAATGCTACATGATATATCAAAATTACAAGAAAAAGTGCAACAAATGTCACTGTCACAAAAGCTAACAGAAGCTAAGATAAATGGCATGGAAGCTAAGATGGACAACTTGAAGATAGATTTGAACACAAATTTGAAGACAAGGCATGGCAGATTTGAAGACAGATTTGACAAATTTTCTACAGGAAATACTTACCAATGGTGAAAAGGTAGTAAAGGAAACTCATGATGCGAACAAAAGAAATGTTAATCATGATTTCTTAGACTCTAATGTGGGATCGAAAACCCACCATATTCCAAAAATCGATATGAGGAAGTTTGATGGCAAGGATCCCGCAACATGGATATTACAAATGGAGCAATTTTTCGATCTCAATAATGTGCAAAACACACAAAAGGTACGTATGACAACTTTATATTTGGAACCAAATCAGTTTGTATGGTATCAATGGCTTTGCTCTCGTAAACAATTTATCACTTGGGCAATTTTTACGGAAGAATTGATAGCACATTATGAGGATACAAAAAGCAACACTTTTTTTAGCCAATTGATAAGTCTCAAACAGAAGGGTTCAATAATGGAGCACATTGAGGAGTTCCAAAAATTGAACATAAGGGTAAAAGATATTCCAGAGGAGCATAGGTTTGATGTGTTCATAGGGTCTTTAAAGGATAATATCCAACATGATGTTCGCCTTTGGGAACCTGATTCATTAGAGAAGGCATTCAGGTTAGCAAGAAAAATGGAAAGCAAAATTATGGCAACCAAGAAGCATACCACTCTCAACTATAAAGATGGAAGTGTGGTTGCTCCTAGTCTTCCACAACCTATAAGGTTGACACCACAACAATTGGAAGAAAAAAGAGAAAAAGGCTTTGTTATATTTGTGATAGCAAATACACTAAAGGTCATAAGTGTGCTGAGAAGAAATTATTCTACATAGATTGTGAAGAGGAAGAAGAAAAGGAGCAAGAAAGGTCAAAAGAAGAGGATATACTCCAGGAACAAAGCTTTGATAAAGAAGAAATGAATCCGACCATATCTTGTAATGCATTGGCTGGAATTACCACTCCTCAAACCATCAAGATAGAAGGACAAATCAAGAAGAAAAATGTACTAGTGTTGATTGATTCAGGAAGTACCCACAATTTTATTCATTGTAAGGTAGCAAATGAATTGAATTGCTTCTTATACCCAGCACCAGAGTGTCAAGTGATGGTTGCAAATGGAGGAACAATAAATTGCTCTGGAAAGTGCCATAATATCAAGCTATCGATGGGAGAATATGTATTGACTAGCCCAATGCTTTCCATTCCAATGGGAGGTGCTGATGTTGTACTAGGAGTACAATGGCTACAATCCTTGGGTACAATAGCTTTCAATTTTCAAGAACTTTTCATGAAATTTTCTGTGGAAGGAAAGGAAGTTGAATTAAGGGGTATTGCAAGGAAACCGGGAAAGATAATTAGCTCTAATGGTATGACAAAGCTTCTAAAAAAGGAACAAAGGGGTGTAATTGCACAATTATGTTCGCTAGATGTTTCCACATTGCAATCATCTATTTCTCCAGATCTCCAAAAAGTCTTGGACAATCATTCCAAGGTATTTGAGACTCCCAAAGGTCTCCCACCTATTCGTGATCATGATCATGCTATTCATTTGATTCTAGGAAGTGTTCCTCCAAACATCAGGCCGTACAGATATCCCTATGCCCAAAAGAGTGAAATTGAACATATGGTTGCAGAAATGCTAGAGGCTGGTATAATTCAACCGAGTCAAAGTTCTTTCTCTGCTCCAGTAGTATTAGTGCACAAGAAGGATGGATCATGGCGCATGTGTCCGGATTATAGGGAGCTCAACAAGCTCACTATTAAAGATAAGTTTCCCATTCCCGTCATTGATGAATTACTGGATGAATTGAATGGATCAATTTACTTCACCAAGTTGGATCTTCATTCAGGATATCATCAAATCAGAATGAAGACTGAAGACATTCCGAAAACATCATTTAGAAATCATGAGGGTCATTATGAATTTTTGGTCATGCCTTTTGGCCTTACCAATGAACCTTCAACATTTCAAGGTTTGATGAATTCCATTTTCAAAGCATTCCTTAGAAAATTTGTGTTAGGATTTTTTGATGATATACTAATCTACAGCAAGTCTTGGAAGGATCATGTTGAACATGTTGACAGGGTGCTACAACTATTGGAGGAGAAACAATTATATGCAAAAAGATCCAAATGTTTCTTTGGAGTGCAAGAGGTGGAATATCTGGGTCATATTGTATCTCATGAAGGAGTTAAGGTAGACCCTAGCAAAATTAAAGCCATTAAGGAATGGAAAATCCCCACATCCATAAAGCATCTGCGAGGATTTCTCGGGTTGACAGGGTATTATCGCAAGTTTGTTAAGAATTATGGGAGAATAGCAGCACCTCTAACAACATTATTGAAGAAAGATGCATTTTCATGGACTCCAGAAGCAACAAAGGCCTTCGAACATCTTAAAGAGGCAATGTGCCAAGCACCGGTCTTAGCTACACCGGACTTCACAAAAACCTTTATTGTGGAATGCGATGCTTCAAAAAATGGAATTGGTGCTATTTTAATGCAAGATGAAAGACCCATTGCTTTTGAAAGTTGTCCAATCAAGGGAAAGTTTTTACACAAAGCTATTTATGAGAAGGAAATGTTGGCAATACTCCATGCACTTAAGAAATGGCGACCCTACCTAATGGGAAGACACTTCAAGGCAAAAACGGATCAGGATAGCCTTAAATACTTTTTAGAACAAAGATTATCCTCTGAAGAGCAACAAAAGTGGGTCACAAAGATGTTGGGTTATGACTTTGAAATCATCTACAAAAAAGGGAAGCAAAATGTGGTGGCAGATGCACTCTCAAGAAAGGATGAGGATGTGGAAGCATTGTTGTGCGCCATTTCTATTATCCAACCAGATTGGATAAACGAAGCAAGGGAGGAATGGAAGAATGACGAAGAGGTATGGGCATTTATTCGAAAGTTACAACAAGATTCCAGTACATCTGATACATTTAGCTGGCAAAATGATTCTTTATGGTACAAATATCACTTATACCTCTGTAAGAATTCCCAACTAAAACAAAAGATTCTTATGGAATTGCACACTTCTCCCTTAGGAGGGCACTCAGGATTTTTAAAAACTTACCACAGGGTTAAGAAGGAATTTTTTTGGGATGGCCTGAAATCGGATATTCAAAAATTTGTGGCGGAATGTTTGGTTTGGCAACAAAATAAAGTTGAAACAATTAAGACACCGGGTTTATTACAATCTCTATCCATTCCAAGCTGACGTTGGGAGGAGGTTTCAATGGATTTTATCACAGGGTTACCCAAGTCTGAGGGAAAGAGTGTCAACATGGTGGTAGTTGACAGACTTACCAAGTATGCACACTTTTGTGCATTATCACATCCATTTAAAGCCAGTACGGTTTCTACTGCATTTATGGAAACAATTCAAAAGCTACATGGAAACCCAAAGATTATTGTAAGTGACAGAGATCCCATTTTCACTGGACATTTTTGGACAGAATTATTTTCTTGTCTTGGTACTCATTTAGCTCATCTTATCATCCTCAATCTGATGGACAAACTAAGATAGTAAACAAATGTTTGGAAGGATATCTTCGTTGCTTTGTATCTGATAAACATACACAATGGGTCAAATGGTTGCCTCTGGCTGAATGGTGGTACAACACTTCCTTCCATACAACAACAAAAATGACCCCATTTATGGCACTTTATGGATATCAGCCACCATCCATCACATCATATTTAAGAGAAAATCCTAAGGTTCAAGCAGTGGAACATCACATCGAACATCAACAACAAGTCCTCCAACTCTTAAAGGATAACCTCGTGTTGGCACAGAATAGAATGAAACAACAGGCAGATCAACATTGCAGCGAAAGAAGTTTTGATGTAGGTGATTGGGTATTCCTACGGCTACAACCATATAAGAAAATGTCCCTCAAGCAAGCTAAGAAGGATAATAAATTATCACCAAAGTATTATGGTCCATACAAGGTGTTGCAAAAGATTGGTACTATGGCATACAAATTGGAGCTTCCTGCAGCTTCTCGATTGCACCCAGTTTTCCATGTTTCATGTTTAAAGAAGGTTATAGGCAACAAGCTCCCAGTTCAAACAATATTGCCAGAACTTGACGAGGAAGGAAAAATTATATTGGAACCGGAAGCAGTCACAGAAACAAGAACTCGACAGCTACGAAATCGATCAATTTCAGAGTATCTTATCAAGTGGAAGAACTTATTCGCTGAAGATTCCACATGGGAGGATGAGAATTTTATACAGAAGCATCCAGAACTGCTCAAGTGTTGAGGACAACACTTTTTTGAAGGAGAGGGGCATGTTGGGTCCCTATAATACTAGTAATTACCTCATTACTATTGTAGTTGCATCCCTTATTAATATTGTTGTGCCCCTATTATCCCCATATTATTATTACTGTGCCCCATAGAATCCCTCTATTGTTATTTTTGTGGCTTTATATTATTATTGTTAGGTCGGCTGGGTTATATTGTGACTCCTTAGACTCCTATAAATAGAAAGGAGGTTTTGTCATTTGAATCATCGAAGAATTGTTCATTTATGTAATGTAAAGGAGGTTGCCCCCTCAAAGGGGCTAAATTCTAAGCGTTGATCTATCTTTTCTATCTTTTCTTTAGCTGGTTTCATAACAGCCTTGGATGGTAGCTATAATTTCATTGCATGGAAGATCACATTGATGCGATGTTGGATGACAATGGATTGCTAGAATATGTCATGATATATATTGTATGTTATGAAACCAACTCACAAAAAGATAGAAAACATAGATCAATGCCTTAGAATTCAGCCTCTTCGAGGGGCAACCTCCTTTACATTACATAAATGAACAATTGTTGGATGATTCAAATGAAAAAGCCTCCTTTCTATATATAGGAGTCTAAGGAGTCAGAATATAACCCAGCCGACCTAACAATAATAATATAAAGCCAAAAAAATAACAATAGAGGGGTTCTATGGGGCACAATAATAAAAATATGGGGACAATAGGGGCACAACAATATTAATAAGGGATACAACTACAATAGTAATGGGGTAATCACTAGTATTATAGGGTCCTATCATGCCCCTCTCCTTCAAAAAAAGTGTTGTCCTCAATGCTTGAGTAGTTCTGGATGCCTCTGTATAAAATTCTCATCCTCCCATGTGGAATATTCAATGGATAAGTTCTTCCACTTGATGAGATACTTTGAGATTGATCGATTTCGTAGCTGTCGAGTTCTTATTTCTGTGACTGCTTCCGGTTCCAATATAATTTTTCCTTCCTCGTCAAGTTTTGGCAATATTGTTTGAACTAGGAGCTTGTCGCCTATAACCTTCTTTAAACATGAAACATGGAAAACTGGGTGCACTCGAGACGCTGCAGGAAGCTCCAATTTGTATGCCATAGTACCAATCTTTTGCAACACCTTGTACGGACCATAATACCTTGGTGATAATTTATTATCCTTCTTAGCTTGCTTGAGGGACATTTGTTTATATGGTTGTAGCCGTAGGAATACCCAATCACCTACATCAAAACTTCTTTCGCTGCGATGTTGATCTGCTTGTTGTTTCATTCTATTCTGTGCCAACACGAGGTTATCCTTTAAGAGTTGGAGGACTTGTTGTTGATGTTCAATGTGATGTTCCACTGCTTGAACCTTAGAATTTTCTCTTAAATATGATGTGATGGATGGTGGCTGATATCCATAAAGTGCCATAAATGGGGTCATTTTTGTTGCTGTATGGAAGGAAGTGTTATACCACCATTCAGCCAGAGGCAACCATTTGACCCATTGTGTCTGTTTATCAGATACAAAGCAACGAAGATATCCTTCCAAACATTTGTTTACTATCTCAGTTTGCCCATCAGATTGAGGATGATAAGATGAGCTATGAGCTAACTGAGTAACAAGACAAGAAAATAATTTTGTCCAAAAATTTCCAGTGAAAATGGGATCTCTGTCACTTACAATAATCTTTGGGTTTCCATGTAGCTTTTGAATTGTTTCCATAAATGCAGTAGAAACTGTACTGGCTTTAAATGGATGTGATAATGCACAAAAGTGTGCATACTTGGTAAGTCTGTCAACTACCACCATGATGACACTCTTTCCCTCAGACTTGGGTAAACCTGTGATAAAATCCATTGAAACCTCCTCCCAACGTTGGCTTGGAATGGATAAAGGTTGTAATAGACCCGGGGTCTTAATTGTTTCAACTTTATTTTGTTGGCAAACCAAACATTCCGCCACAAACTTTTGAATATCTGATTTAAGGCCATCCCAAAAAAATTCCTTCTTAACCCTATGGTAAGTTTTTAAAAATCCTGAGTGCCCTCCTAAGGGAGAAGTGTGCAATTCCATAAGAATCTTTTGTTTGAGTTGTGAATTCTTACAGAGGTATAAGCGATCTTTGTATCATAACGAATCATTTTGCCAACTAAATGTATCAGATGTACTGGAATCTTGTTGTATCTTTCGAATAAGTTCCCACACTTCTTCATCATTCTTCCACTCCTCCCTTGCTTCATTTATCCAATTTGGTTGGATAATAGAAATGGCGCACAACAACGCTTCCACATCCTCATCCTTTCTTGAGAGTGCATCTGCCACCACGTTTTGCTTCCCTTTTTTGTAGATGATTTCAAAGTCATAACCCAACATTTTTGTGACCCACTTTTGTTGCTCTTCAGAGGATAATCTTTGTTCTAAAAAGTATTTAAGGTTATCATGATCCATTTTTACCTTGAAGTGTCTTCCCATTCGGTAGGGTCGCCATTTCTTAAGTGCATGTAGTATTGCCAACATTTCCTTCTCATAAATAGCTTTGTGTAAATACTTTCCCTTGATTGGATGGCTTTCAAAAACAATGGGTCTTTCATCTTGCATTAAAACAACACCAATTCCATTTCCTGAAGCATCACATTCCACAATAAAGGTTTTTGTGAAGTCCGGTGTAGCTAAGACCGGTGCTTGGCACATTGCCTCTTTAAGATGTTCGAAGGCCTTTGTTGCTTCTGGAGTCCATGAAAATGCATCTTTCTTCAATAATGTTGTTAGAGGTGCTGCTATTCTCCCATAATTCTTAACAAACTTGCGATAATACCCTGTCAACCCGAGAAATCCTCGCAGATGCTTTATGGATGTGGGGATTTTCCATTCCTTAATGGATTTAATTTTGCTAGGCTCTACCCTAACTCCTTCATGAGATACAATATGACCCAGATATTCCACCTCTTGTACTCGAAAGAAACATTTGGATCTTTTTGCATATAATTGTTTCTCCTCCAATAGTTGTAGCACCCTGTCAACATGTTCAACATGATCCTTCCAAGACTTGCTGTAGATTAGTATATCATTAAAAAATACTAACACAAATTTTCTAAGGAAGGGTTTGAAAATGGAATTCATCAAACCTTGAAATGTAGAAGGTGCATTGGTAAGGCCAAAAGGCATGACCAAAAATTCATAATGACCCTCATGAGTTCTAAATGTTGTTTTTGGAATGTCTTCAGTCTTCATTCTGATTTGATGATATTCTGAACGAAGATCCAACTTGGTGAAGTAAATTGATCCATGAAATTCATCCAATAATTCATCAATGACAAGAATGGGAAACTTATCTTTAATAGTGAGCTTGTTGAGCTCCCTATAATCCGGACACATGCGCCATGATCCATCCTTCTTGTGCACCAATACTACTGGAGCAGAGAAAGAACTTTGACTCGGTTGAATTATACCAGCCTCTAGCATTTCTGCAACCATACGTTCAATTTCACTCTTTTGGGCATAGGGATATCTGTACGGCCTGATGTTTGGAGGAACACTTCCTGGAATCAGATGAATAGCATGATCATGATCACGAATAGGTTTGAGACCTTTGGGAGTCTCAAATACCTTGGAATGATTGTCCAAGACTTTTTGCAGATCTAGAGAAATAAACGATTTCGATGTGGATACATCTAGCGAACATAATTGTGCAATTACACTTCTTTGTTCCTTTTTTAGAAGCTTTGTCATACCGTTAGAGCTGATTATCTTTCCCGATTTCCTTGCAATACCCCTTAATTCAACTTCCTTTCCTTCCGCAGAAAATTTCATGAAAAGTTCTTGAAAATTAAAATCTATTGTACCCAAGGATTGTAGCCATTGGACTCCTAGTACAACATCAACACCTCCCATTGGAATGGAAGGCATTGGGCTATCATTCCTCCATTTGCAATCATCACTTGACACTCTGGTGTTGGATATAGGAAGCAATTCAATTTCTTTGCTACCTTACAATGAATAAAATCGTGGGTACTTCCTGAATCAATCAACACTATTACCTTTTTCTTTTTGATTTGTCCTTCTATCTTGATGGTTTGAGGAGTGGTAATTCCAGCCAATGCATTACAAGATATGGTTGGATTCATTTATTCTTTATCTAGGCTTTGTTCCTGGAGTATATCCTCTTCCTTTGACCTTTCTTGCTCCTTTTCTTCTTCCTCTTCACAATATATGTAGAATAATTTCTTCTCAGCACACTTATGACCTTTAGTGTATTTGCTATCACAACTGTAACAAAGCCCTTTTGCTCTTTTTTCTTCCAATTGTTGTGGTGTCAACCTTATAGGTTGTGGAAGGCTAGGGATAACAACACTTCCATCTTTATAATTGTGACTGGTATGCTTCCTGGTTGCCATAATTTTGCTTTCCATTTTTCTTGCTAACCTGAATGCCTTCTCTAATGAATCAGGTTCCCAAATGCGAACATCATGTTGGATATTATCCTTTAAAGTCCCTATGAACACATCAATCCTATGCTCCTCTGGAATATTTTTTACCCTTATGTTCAATTTTTGAACTCCTCAATTTTCTCCATTATTGAACCCTTTTGTTTGAGACTTATCAATTGGCTAAAAAAAGTGTTGCTTTTTGTATCCTCATAATGTGCTGTCAATTCTTCTGTAAAAATTGCCCAAGTGATAATTTGTTTACGAGAGCAAAGCCATTGATACCATACAAACTGATTTGGTTCCAAATATAAAGTTGCAATACATACCTTTTGTGTGTTTTGCACATTATTGAGATCGAAAAATTGCTCCATCTGTAATATCCATGTTGCGGGATCATTGCCATCAAACTTCCTCATATCGATTTTTGGAATATGGTGGGTCTTCGATCCAACATTAGAGTCTATGGAATCATGATTAACATTTCTTTTGTTCTCATCATGAGTTTCCTTTAGTACCCTTTCACCATTAGTGACCATTTCTTGTAGCAACTTATTCATATTTATCTTCAATTCTTCCATGTCTGTCTTCAAATCTATCTTCAAATCGTCCATCTTAGCTTCCATGTCATTCATCTTAGCTTCTACGCCTTTCTTTAAACAATCCATCTTAGCTTCTACGCCTTTCTTTAAACCATCCATCTTAGCTTCTACATCTTTCTTTAAACCATCCATCTTAGATTCTGTTCCTTTTTGTGCAAGTGACACTTGTTGCACTTGGTCTCGTAATTTTGATATATCATGTTGCATTTCTTCCTCTTCTTCACGAGTCATGCTTGAGCTTTCATGTTGCCTACTAGGTGTTTGCATTTTCTTTCTCGGGGCATCAATTATCGATAATAATTTTTTACTATGCCCTTTCAATTCCTTCAAACTAATTTTTCAAACCAAGCTTATGCAAAAATTTAAAAAAAACTACACACCTTTTTTAACTTTGTAGGAGCCTGATATTGAATCTGATGCATCTCTGTAATTTCGGATCATCCAGTTCTGAAATTGTGATCTGTAGTAGCCCTCTGCTTCCTCATTCCAATGCCACTAGTCTAATCCAAATTGGATTCTCCAAGAAGGAGTTATGCACAATCTCCCACAGTGACCTGATTATAGACAAGTTCAGTAGAGCGAACTTGTACGACATGCCACGAGTCATTGTTTTGACTTTTGGCTCTAAATAATATATACAAGAAACTACAGTCCGTCCTCTTTCTGTACCTTCTTACGAAATTTCAATCCAATGCTCAGAACGAAAGTTATGACGATTTTCCCCAGGTCACCTGTTTGGACTGTAATTCAAGAATTTGCAAAAAGATCAACTTCCTCAGATCATATCTCCGCAAATTTAGCGCGAAAAGCTCTGAAATTTGGACCCAAGATTGAACACGATTTCTTATCAAATGGGTTTTTTTTTAGCTTCCGAAACGTCACAGAAAAAAAAGTGATAGCAAAAATGCCACGATGACCTGTTTGGAGCAGCGAAACCCTAGAATCCAAAGCTCTGATACCAAATGTTATGAAACCAGCTCAAGAAAAGGATAGAAAAGATAGATCAACGCCTTAGAATTCAGCCTCTTCCAGGGGGCAACCTCCTTTACATTACATAAATGAACAATTCTTGGATGATTCAAATGACAAAACCTCCTTTCTATATATAGGAGTCTAAGGAGTCACAATATAACCGAGCCGACCTAACAATAATAATATAAAGCCACAAAAATAACAATAGAGGGGTTCTATGGGGCACAGTAATAAAAATATGGGGATAATAGGGGCATAACAATGTTAATAAGGGATAAAACTACAATAGTAATGGGGTAATCACTAGTATTATAGGGTCCTATCATTGTAAAACCACAATCATCTAATGCATAGAACCTAGTCCAATGTAAGAAAGATGTAGCCAAGGCGAGGAGAATAATCTTGGAGGGAGTGCGAGACCACATTGTCTCAAATCTCCATGGGAAAGAAAATCCTTACACAACATGGCAGGCACTGACAAATCTATTCTAGAATAGCAGCGACCATAGTAAACTAGCCCTCAAAGACAAACTTCGAAATATCAAGAGGCAAAAGAATGGCACTATTTCGTAATATCTGAGAATATTTACACAAGTTTGTGATGAACTTGGTGTTTAATGTTGTAGAAGATTACTTAGTAAGCCTAGCTCTTCTAGGCCTTCCCAAAAGCTGGCACAACTACCAATACTCGGTGAACGAGAGGGAGAAATTACCGAATTAGGAATGCTTATGGTCCGATTTGGTACAAGAAGAGATAAGGCAGAATACCAGAGATGGAACCTCATCCAAGCGAGAATATGAATAAACATTTTCATTAGTTGGAAAGCGAAACAAGGGCAAAGGGAAGAAATATCAAACCAAACTAGAATCCAGCCAAGGGGCCAAGAAGAAATATTTGTCCAAAATTAAATGCTTCAATTGTCATGAATTCAAGCACTATGCCATGAAGTGTCCACACAAAAAGTCGAACAAGAATAACTCAGGAGGAGCAGCAAGTCAAGTCTTGGCTTCGTAGTTTGATATTGAATTCACCCTTATTGCATGCATGGCCAACATAGTGATGGGGAGCGTGTGGTACTTGGAAACAGGTGCATCATTCCACATGATAGGGTGTAGAGAGTTTTTCAGTGACTTGGAGGAGAAAGATATCCAACTGCATACTGAGATTGGGGATGACGGAAGGTACAACACTACCAGGACTAGTGCAGTAACCTTTCAAAGGGAGTCAGGATCCCCTCTTCGCCTGAAAGATGTCATGTTTGTTCTAGGCCTAAAGAATAATCTCATCTCTGTCGCAGTTTTGGAAGAAAATGGTTATGATGTGATCTTCAGCAAAGGGAAAAACATTCCCGAGACATAGAGCCACTGTATAGGTGAAGCAGATTAGGGTTCGCATGAAGAACCTGTATAACCTAGATGTGGAATATTGTGCTGCATTAAGCAGTAAGGAAGAGAAAGTGCAGAGTTTCAATGTCAGTAAACTTTGGCACATAAGATTTATCCATTTGCATCATGGCGCCTTGAAGATTATGCTACAAATAACCACTAGCCTCCCTAAAGGAGCAGTTGAGGAGAAATATGCATACATAGGATTTACCTTGGGGAAGTATGAAAAATCCACATTCCATGATCACGACAGCAAAGCACATGCAGTCTTGGAAAGGATCCACTTTGATGTCTGTGGACCTTTCTCGACAGCCTCCACTGCCATACATAAATATTTTGTCATTTCTATTGATGACTTATCAAGGAAGTGTTGGATATTCTTCATGCGGAAGAAGGATGATACATTCTCCAAGTTTTTAGAATTCAAGGCATTGGTTGAGAAAGAAACCAGCAAGAAGGTGAAGGCTCTTAGGAGCGACAATGGAGGTCAGTATGTTTCGAATGACTTCAAGGGGTTATGTGCGAAATAAGGCATTCTCATAGAGCTAAAAACACCCCAGAACCCACAATAGAATGGGGTGGATGAGAGGAAGAACCAACACATTGTGGGAGTAGCGAGAATTATGTTACATAACCAAGGCCTACCACTGCAATTGTGGGCAGAGGCATGTAACACAACAATCTACTTGCAGAACCAGAATCCTCATCGAATTCTTGGTATGATTACATCAGAGGAGGCCTTCTCAGGGAGATATTCAGATGTGTCACAATTCAAGATTTTTGGAGCCTCTGTTTACTACCATGTATCCAAAGAATCAAGCAAGAAGCTTGAACCAACATCAGAGTTGGGGGTATTTGTGGGTTACACAAAAACTCCTCACAACTAACATGTATACTTACTTTCCCTCAGAATCGTAATTATATGAAGGGATGTAAAGTCTTATGAGGAGAAAGTGATGCGATGCTCTCTTGAGAGGGAGCTTTAGATCCCCCTAAAAGAGGATCTTTTAGCTCCAAAGGAGGAGCCTCAGGAAGTTGTGGAGCAACCAAAAATTGAGGAGCAGAGGGTGGAGACATCCACTCAAGTAGAACCATCTAGAGAAGGCAAAAAAAGAGCCAGGGAAGCTGATAGGCTTATGCAGGATGCAAGGGAGAATGTGAGAGCTCCTTCAAATTTGTACAAGCAAAGGAGGTCACCTAAGAGGTACATTGGCTACATGGCTCTAATGAATAAGCTAGTAGAGACTAAGCCATCCTCTTTCGAGGAAGCAGTAGAGAAACCTGTATGAGTTGATGCAACGGTGGAGGAATACAAATCCATTGTAAAGAAAAATGTTTGGGAAGTGGTCCCAATACCAATAGATAAATCAATAGTGGGTTCGAGATGGATATTCAAGGTTAAACATGCAGTAGATGGAAGCATATAGAAGTATAAGGCCAGATTTGTGGCCAAAGGATTCTCTCAAGTTGAGTGAATTGACTGTGGGGAAACCTTTGCTCCTGTAGCAAGGTATTCATCCATTAGATCTATTCTTGCTTTGGATGCATAGATGGGGTGGAATATCCACCAGATGGATGTAAAAACAACATTTCTTAATGGATTTGTTGAGGAGGAGGTGTACATCGAGCAACCAAAAGGTTTTGAGACATTTGATCGAGAGTGTCATGTGTGCAAACTCAAGCGAGTGTTGTACGGTCTCAAACAAGAACCCCATGCTTGGTACACCATGATCGACAATTATCTCACTGGTTTGGGATTCACCAAAAGTGAAGCGGATGCAAACCTCTATCATATCTTGGTATAAGGTAAATTTCTTATTATTGTCTTATATGTTGATGTTTAATTTTAACTGGTGATGAGCAACTAATCAGATCTTGCAAGGGAATTTGAAATGAAGGACATGGGTCTCATGCACTACTTCCTCGAGTTGGAAGTATGGCAAGGAGATGGGGAATAATTTTTGTCTCAAGGAAAGTATGCAAATGAGATACTACAGGAGGTAGGATGATGCCACTTCAGGTGAAGAGGTGGATGCTACCATTTATCGGTAACTAGTGGGTTCATTTATGTATCTCGTGAACACATGACCAAATATGTGCTATGAAATCAACCAGCTGAGTGAAGATATGGTTAGGCCAACCAAATTATATTGGAATGAAGCTAAGCATGCTTTATGGTACCTCAGAGGCACTACCCAGTTTGGACTATGGTATAGACAGACAAAGGGAGTGAAGTTATGTGGCTTCATAGACGCAGATTTGGAAGGGAGTCCATCCGACCGAAATAGTAAATCATGTGTAATTTTCAGTTTTGGGTCTACAAGTGTTTCTTGGTACAACAAGAAGCAAATATATATAGAACTCAGCTCAGCAGAAGCATAATACATGGCTACAAGTCAAGCACCATGTGAGGGGATCTAGATGAGAAAGATACTCGTGGGTCTATTTTTTCAGACGATGGATCCAACCGTGATCTATTGTGATAATGAGATTTGCATCAAGCTCTATGAGAATCTTGTATTTCATGAACGATCCAAGCATATAGATATCTGGTCTCACCATTTACAAGACTGTGTACAGAGGCAGATAATATTGCTACAATACATTCCGACAGAGGAACAAGATGCTGACATTTTGACAAAGGCTTTGTCAAGAGGGAAGTTTGAGTTCCATAGGTGCAAGATAGGGATGGTTTATAATCCCTTTCTTGCTGAGAGAGAGTGTTGGAAAATGCAACAAGAAAGTTTGAATTTTATTTTTCCTTGGTCAAATTGAGAAAATTTGAATTTCCACATCAACAGACAACTTGGATGCAATTAAATTGTGTGACATGGCTCTTGTCACTTAGTTAGCTTAGTAAATTCGAGTTAGAGGAGTTGGAGTTCAGTTAAGCATGTGTGATTGCTAATTTTTAGCAATCAAGGTTAGTTATTTCAAGTTTTTTTCAATTAAACTAGTTCTAATTGTTGGAGGAACTAGTGGAAGGCCAGTTGTGCAGTGGGACTTTAGTCTAACTTAGTGATCATCTAGTTAATTGATTAATCAACCAAAAATAGTTGGTGCATGTAGAGAATTCAAGTTCCCCATCTATGGTGGAGATTACAAAGTAGTGTAACATCACTTGTAGACTAGTCTTGAGTGTACAAGTGTTGCATGTAGTTAGATGATCAACCTTGGGAATTGCACAATAATTTTGGAGGAAATTCCTAAATAATAGGGACGTAATTTCCTTAGCAATTGCGTAAGGAAATAGGGGCTCAAGCTGAGGCGGAAATTGACTAAGTCTTGGTCAAAGCTTCTTAGTGAGCAGAGAGATAGGTTATTCACTTGCAGGTTGAGCTTAGGTTGAGCTAGCAATCGTAATACATCTTTATTCATTAGATTAATGCAAGCTTGCATAGGGGATTTTAGCATAATGCTTTCCCCTGGAAAAATACTATGTGCATGTGTGTTATTTCTTATTGAATGCTTGTGATTGATGTTCTAAATTGTGAATTGAATTCCACAGAGCAGTAGAGTAGGTTTGTGTCTTGTGATTTTGATTAAAATTTCATGAGCAGTTGCAAATCTACACCATAATTTCTACATGAAGAATTTTGAAAGATGCGAATAGATTATAACATAAAGAAACACATGACATGCCTTGTCAACAATAAGCTTTGAGGACAAATATTTTCTAAAGAGGAAGGAAATGATATGAGTATAATATATAAAATAATAATAATAATAATAATAATGATTAATTAAATAACAATAGTTATTGAAGAGACATGTCCCAAAGGACATGACTATTCGTGAAGGGGAACCTTTTCTGGCTATAAGCAGGGCCCTCATTTGTAACCAACATATTCTTCATTCATACATTTATACAATACATTCCTTATTCCTAAAATGGATTCTTTTACTGTATTGCAAATGTCTTGGACTATTTGACGTGAGTATATTAACTTCGTTTGTTACAACCTAATTATAGGTGGAAGAATCATCACATTGACCAAACTTCTTCATCCTGAAACTAGCAATCACAATCATACACATTACGGAGTGTGACTTAACATTGTTCTAATGAAACTCCAGGTTTTAGAGGATACATGGTGGGAAATACCTCCACCTATCCTCATATAATTAGGGTCAACACCCTATTGTGGACCATATTACAATATTGGTTCTAGGTTCTTTGTCATCAAATTATCCAATCAAATAGTTATATTACCTAAAAAATTGCATTTTCCCAAGATTATAGCAATGTATATAAAATAATACAAATACATAAGAATGATTCACAACATACCACTTCTTATTGGATGTCCCCAACGTCAACCACTTACTAGTATCCTTCTCTAGTTATTACATAGCCCATTCAACTTGTAGGTTAGTTTCAAATCAAGGTCATGCGTAAGAATATATATTAGTGATCATGATTAAAACATACCATTAGGCCCAGTGTTCATGTACCAAGACCTTTTAAACAATATTGGATACTAGAAGTAAATTGTAAGACATTGGTTCTCAACAACATAACGATGATAAATTTGATGATTTCATATACATAAGTCCACATGTCAAAGATGTCAAGTATAAAATATTAAATAGTGATTTTAGATAGTGTGTCAGTAAATACATTTAGGTCATTAGTATGAGTAGCTACTTAGGTCAAAATGGGGTGTTACAAACATGTGCTCCAATATTAGTGTTTTTCTTTAAAACTAAATATATGTTTTGAAATATTTAAATAATGCAAAGGTCTACCATTCAACTAGTGAATCTATGACTTGAGACGAATACACAAAAAATATAAGAGGCATTGCCTTGTTAAAAACACTTGTGACCTCTGTTAGTTACCCTTCAAGTTGTATCACATCATAGATTTGACTCTATGTACCTTTGGGCATATTGAAATCCCCATAGACACACTTGAAACTAACCTTACATAATGACGTTGGTTGTCTTGTTGTTACAGTACACCGAGAACAAGATATGATATTAGGAAAATTTTCAGGTCTAAAATAGGCCTCATAAGGAAAATAATTAAATAATAGTTAAAATAATAAAATAAGAGTTTTTTTGTTGTTTGTTTTTTTTAAGTAGAGAAAACTATTTTTTATTAATTGTAGTTTTGGCTTATCTCCTTATAAATTTTCTCAAATGTTGAGTGTGGGCACTTGTTAATTCAACATCCAACAAATACCCGCTCATATATTTTTGAGTAAATCTATATTAAAGAATAAAGAATAAAATATAAAAATAAATTTAAAAAATCCTTAAAAAATTTAAAACACAAAAATAATAATAATTTAAAAATAAATATTTAATAAATTATAATGAATTAAAAGAATTAATATAAATTAATTAAGTAAACATAAACTAATTGTTCAATATAATTGGGGGTTAAAAGAGGAGAACATATTGGAGAATAAAAATAATATTAAAAATACTATTACTTCCAAATCTAAGGACAAATTAAGGGATGATAAGGGGCTAGGGGGAAAAGGAAGATAGGGTATTATAAGGAGGCGATCAACCCTAATAGCGCTAACCAGAATTATCTCTCTATCTTGACCAATGCTAAGAAGAAAATGAACATTGCAAAGATAAGAACTAACTCCCATGAGCTTTAAAGTGAGACCTGACATTGGTCCATTCCCAAAACACCTTGGGAAGGAAGAACAAGTCAAATATGTGATACTAAGAGAATTGAAGATGAAAACATTTTCTCTTAGTTTGTCTGACTCTTACTCACATCCGTTCTCATTTCCAAAACACCTGCCACACTACTAACCTTCTTGACTTGTTCAGTTAGGATAACTATGGTGATATAGGAATGTTTATTTCCCTTCTATTTGATCATAGAAATAGAATATTAAAAATCCTCAATTAATTTCTTTTCTTAAGGTCTGATAGACCTCATGGGTCTCAATGGACATTAATCATCATCATCATCATCATAATGAATTTTTTTCTTCATAAATTAGTGAAATAAACATAAATTAGTTGTTGAGTACAATTATGATTAGTTTAAATTAAAAAAAAAAGTTACTTAAGTGAACTTGGAAAATGAATACACATGGATTAGTTGGAAAATGTACAATCTAATTTATCGACGAAATGAATTTTTGCACTGAAATCTGATGATACAATTTCAAGCAAGATTGTGTTTTTTGTTGTTTAAAATACATTTTTGAATGCATAAATGGATTTAAAACCCTAAAAGACCTATGAACACTCAAATTCTACATAATAAACAATTTAAACTCAAGTTTTCAAAAATATCTACCATATTTGTGATTAAAATTAACCAGAAAAATACTAAAAAAACTATTTCATCTATTAATTAAAAAATAGTTTCAAAAAACTACCCTCATCTACCCACTACATTGATTAAATTATTTATGAATTTTATTCGTCCAATAAATGTTAATCACGAAGAGATTGACAGAACATACAATCTTTATATTCGAAGCTAAGGATGTTGGAAATGTCACATGCGTGTTCATCTATTTTAATATCTTTTTATTATTGTGACTCTGAGACCCTCCACATGTTTTTCGACCTCTCTTCCATGTAATAAAGACCTTGGATTCTCTTAAATATTCTTCTAGGATTTTAAGACGAGTTATATTAATATCTAAACACATAGACTATCGAGGGTACATCTACTGGCCCACCATGGTGATGTGGAGCACATCAATTCAATAAAAACATTTGAAATTTTTGAATTCATCGTGTATTGGTATAAAAGTTGGTAAATGTATTTTTCTATAATGAATATTATATATCAATTCAATAAAAACATTTGAAATTTTTGAATTCATCGTGTATTGGTATAAAAGTTGGTAAATGTATTTTTCTATAATGAATATTATATATCTTCATTAATTGATAGTTTGGGTCAATAATAATATTTTATTTTTAATCTTAGGGTTATAGCCAAGTTAAATCATCATTTGTTTGTGGAAATATGATTTTTTTTAATATAGTAATTTAGTTGTTAAAGTTTAGTAGTAGTTGTTTGTTTGTTTGTTTGTTTTTGTCTTTTTTTGATGTTTTGTTTTTTTGGTTGTTTTGTTGTTGTATATCAAATTTTAAGGATTCTACTTATTTAAGTAAAGTTGTTTGGTTTATTTTAACCACATGATTGAAGGAGGAGAAATGATGGTAGACTCGATGAAGATTGAGGCCATTAGTAAGTGTTTGTGAATTTTTATTAACTCATTTCCAGTAATAATTGCACCACTTTCCTAACTGCTACAATTGTCTGCTTGAGGTAACTATAACACTTCGCATCTACTTTTTCAAACTAGGTATCATCTTGTTATTCCAAGTTCGTGTGCAAAATATATGAAGGCAAGGGATGTTTTTTAATGCTAGTTGTCCAAAGGTCATGTAGTTGAGAAATGAACACACACAGATTCAATCACACGAGAGCATTCAAAGACATGAACTTGAAATGACCAATTCATACATCTAAATTAACCACAAACTTCACGCTAAGAAAGAAATAGAAAAATCACCACACAAGGATCCAAGTCCTATCTTAACAAGCCAATCTTATGCAATAACAACTACAACCATTATCAATCATTCTATGAGTAACAAGAGTGCATAATCAATGGTAACTCAATCGATCATAACATCGAACAAATTTCCAATGAGCTGGAAGCTAAATTGTGTTACAAATATTGAAAAACAACATCAAGAGGAATAGGAAATAAACAAAGTTACGCTACAAGTATCAGCTCACATCATTACAAGAACCCATAATCTCCTCCAACAACAAGTGCATATACCAACTGTTGTAAATGGAAACTATTATACATTCAAGGCATAAACGTAACTCAGATATACTTCAATTAATCTAACTATCAACAAAGTTGTAGACCTGATTAGTGAAGGGGGACCTTACTTCACCAATCATGGTTGAGGAAATTATCCACATGGCTAAGACTTTGAGAAGGAAAATATTGCATAATATACTATATAAAAAATGGTACAACAGTTTGTGATATAGTCCCCTGTTTTGAAAATATTCAATTCTCATAGCTCCACGAAGGCCTTTGAATTTATACAGATCAAATGAGTAACGACCCAACCGAAAATCAAAACTAATAAGTACATATTAAGACAATAGTTTGTTACATATATTATATTGTTACATCCATAGTTCAAAAGAGAGTGATTTGTTACAATATGCTCCAATTGCAATAACGACTTCAGATCCCATCTATTATTAGGCTGGCCTTTGTCGCTTTTCGGATTGAGCATCGGTCAAAGACCAGATGCTCAAGCTCCAATAGTGTAATAGAAGTAACGTATCACGATCTTAAAAGTAACAACATATCACAAAGTCGTGCGCTCTTGGATAATCTGCAACCAATCAAACATAATTCTTTAGACCAATAGATAAGAAACCCAAAACTAGGTAGAGACTGCTTAACAATCTAAATTATCACTTGAATAACATAGTTTTATAAGTGTTTCCATTTCTTAATCAAAAGAAGACATTGTCACAAAAAGGGATAACATAGGGTAGTTAAGGTAGTCTCATCTTTGGGAAAAGGGATAATAGAAGGAACAATTTGGAAGCTCAACATCTCCCTCCAACTTACTCTACTGCATGTTTTGATGCAAGCAATATTTAGTTGAGGTCCTTATTTTCTCATGAATATGTCTCATGCAACGTGCTAAGTTAATAACCTTACTTTGTCTCTTCCCGGGTGCTCTAAACTCAACTGCCACTTTGACTTTTGCTGCCCAAAACTATTCCACCTCTATTAACTCATACATTAGCTTATATCTATCCAAAGGTAACCATATCAAAGGGAAGTTGATCTCATCTGGTGTGAGCCTCTAATACAAACTTGATATGGATTTGGCAAACTTAAAGGATTATATTTATAGGATTGTTTGAATTGAACTTGATTGCATTTGAAGGCTTGAATCCAATTTGAATTTAAACATCATTTAACTGCATTTTTTCTCTTTCTATCATCACTTAATGCATCTCAACATAATTTCATAATGTATAAAAACATGCATAAGAAACATGACACATGATATTAAACACATAATGGAAGAAATCACCAAGTTGGTAACAGAGTTCACTCAGTGTGGGTTACGTCTTCAGCCTCATGAATCCATGAACCACTCCATTCTCTTCTTCAAAGATGCTCTCCTTTACAAAGGGATGAATTCCCACATCATCAAGTGGCAGTAGAATTCCCACAAAAAAGGCAACATTGAAGAGATGCTATCATACACAATATTGAGAGTTGATTCTCACGAGCCTTTAGCATAAACTGGACTCTCTCACATGAAGTGACAAGTCCCCTTGAATTCGTTGTTCAGATTCAAATCATACTCATCATCATCATATTAGTCTCGCAAATCTAATACCAATGACTGTAAACATGAATACTTTCCAATGAAGTGTCAAAATGGCCTTTTCTTAACACTGCACCACCTCAGTTTGCATGCAAAGGATCAAATAATGAATTCCCTGCAATGATTTAGATCTGGTTGCCTTGTTGCAACATACAAATGTCAACATAACCAACAACATACATCCATCCCTTTGCAATATAAAAAAAGAGACAAAAACCATAAATGCATAAAGCTTACATCAATTCTCGTGCCAATGTGACCATTGTGTTGCTCAAACTTCAAAAAACACATCACCATGATGATTGTCTTGCCATTCTATGAATTATGATTGTAAACTTGAATACCTTTTGAAGAATGTAACACTACCTTGTTAAGCGTGTCACATAGTCACAATGTGAGCTCCAACCACAATCTCTGATTTCTATTGCTTAAACTACAACATACTCCATACTGACAGCTCCATCTCAAAATTCTACAGCTTTAGAGTATAAACATGACCATCTTTTGACATGTGCAAGGTTGTCTTGAATCTCGTGCCAATGTTAATGGAAAACTTGGGATTTTTCCATAAGCCCTCTGATCTACTGCTCAAATCACCATTATGACTACACCATTGATTTCCTTGCAAAGTTTTGAGTAAAATGAGTATAAACTCAACTATGTTCTAACAATGTCCATTTTGGGCTCCTTGATAATATTTAAGGTGCCATAAGAATATTTCTAAAGTATTCCTTGGAATATACTTCAAAATATTCCTTCCTCGGGATCTATGCATAAGCACGGTTCCACCTAAGCCTCCCGGTTCCTCTGCTCGCGGTTCCTCCCACCTGGTCCCACCTCACAACCTTTTTCCCTTATGTCGAATGACATGGTCTTAAATATTTTGGCATTGCCAAACATTTTAAAGTTGATGGTGCATTGGTTGACATGCCATAATTAAGGTGTTAGTGTTGGGTCCCTATAATACTAGTGATTACCCCATTACTATTGTAGTTATACCCCTTATTTATATTGTTGTGCCCCTATTACCCCCATATTGTTATTTCTGTGCCCTATAGAATCCCTCTATTGTTATTTTTGTGGCTTTATATTATTATTGTTAGGTCGGCTGGATTATATTGTGACTCCTTAGACTCCTATATATAGAAAGGAGGTTTTGTCATTTGTATCATCCAATAATTGTTCATTTATGTAATGTAAAGGAGGTTGCCCCCTCGAAGAGGCTGAATTCTAAGGCGTTGATCTATCTTTTCTATCTTTTCTTGAGCTGGTTTCATAACATTTGGTATCAGAGCTTTGGATTCTAGGGTTTCGCTGCTCCAAACAGGTCATCGTGGCATTTTCGCTATAACTTTTTTTCTATGACGTTTCAAAAGTCGCAAAAAAAACCCATTTGAGAAGAAATCGCGTGAACCTTGGGTCCGAATTTCAGATCTTTTCGCGCGATATTTGCGGAGATATGATCTGAGGAAGTTGGTCTTTTTGCAGACTCCTGAATTACATTCAAAACAGGTGACCTGGGGAAAATCGTCATAACTTTCTCTCTAGGAATCAGATTGAAATTTCGTAAGAAGGTACAGAAAGAGGACGGACTGTAGTTTCTTGTATACCTTTTTCAGAACCAAAGATCAAAAATTGTACATGTGGCACTTCATACAAGTTCGCTCTTCTGGAAAGGTCTATAATCAGGTCATCTTGGGAGATTGTGCATAACTCTTTCTTGGAGAATCCAATTTGGATCAGACTGGTGGCATTGGAAAGAGGACACAGAGAGCTACTACAGGTCACAAGTTTAGAACTAGATGATTAGAAAGTACAGAGATACATCAAAGGCAATATCAAGCTCCTACAAAGTGAAAAAAGGTGTGTAGATTTTTTTAAATTTTTGCTTAAGCTTGGTTTGAAAATTTATTTTGAAGGAATTCAAAGGGCATAGTAGAGCATTATTATCGGTAACTGATGCCCCGAGGAAAGAAAATGCAAACACCTAGTAAGGAACCTGAAAGCTCTAGCATGACTCATGAAGAAGAGGAAGAAATGCTACATGATATATCAAAATTACAAGAACAAGTGCAACAAATGTCACGCTCACAAAAGTTAACAGAAGCTAAGATAAATGGCGTGGAAGCTAAGATGAATGGCATGGAAGCTAAGATGGACAATTTGAAGATAGATTTGAACACAAATTTGAAGACAGGTATGGCAGATTTGACAAATTTTCTACAAGAAATACTTACTAATGGTGAAAAGGTAGTAAAGGAAACTCATGATGAGAAAAAAAGAAATGTTAATCATGATTCCATAGACGCTAATGTTGGATCGAAGAATCACCATATTCCAAAAATCGATATGAGGAAGTTTGATGGCAAGGATCCCGCCACATGGATATTACAGATGGAGCAATTCTTCGATCTCAATAATGTGCAAAACACACAAAAGGTACGTATGGCAACTGTATATTTGGAACCAAATCAGTTTGTATGGTATCAATGGCTTTGTTCTCGTAAACAATTTATCACTTGGGCAATTTTTACGGAAGAATTGATAGCACATTATGAGGATACAAAAAGCAACACTTTTTTTAGCCAATTGATAAGTCTCAAACAAAAGGGTTCAATAATGGAGCACATTGAGGAGTTCCAAAAATTGAACATAAGGGTAAAAGATATTCCAGAGGAGCATAGGATTGATGTGTTCATAGGGTCTTTAAAGGATAATATCCAACATGATGTTCGCCTTTGGGAACCTGATTCATTAGAGAAGGCATTCAGGTTAGCAAGAAAAATGGAAAGCAAAATTATGGCAACTAGGAAGCATACCACTCACAACTATAAAGATGGAAGTGTTGTTGCCCCTAGTCTTCCACAACCTATAAGGTTGACACCACAACAATTGGAAGAAAAAAGAGCAAAAGGGCTTTGTTACAGTTGTGATAGCAAATACACAAAAGGTCATAAGTGTGCTGAGAAGAAATTATTCTACATAGATTGTGAAGAGGAAGAAGAAAAGGAGCAAGAAAGGTCAAAAGAAGAGGATATACTCCAGGAACAAAGCCTAGATGAAGAACAAATAAATCCGACCATATCTTGTAATGCATTGGCGGGAATTACCACTCCTCAAACCATCAAGATAGAAGGACAAATCAAGAAGAAAAAGGTAATAGTGTTGATTGATTCAGGAAGCACCCACAATTTTATTCATTGTAGGGTAGCAAAAGAATTGAATTGCTTCCTATATCCAGCACCAGAGTGTCAAGTGATGATTGCAAATGGAGGAACAATAAATTGCTCTGGAAAGTGCCATAATATCAAGCTATCCATGGGAGAATATGTATTGACTAGCCCAATGCTTTCCATTCCAATGGGAGGTGCTGATGTTGTACTAGGAGTCCAATGGCTACAATCCTTGGGTACAATAGCTTTTAATTTTCAAGAACTTTTCATCAAATTTTCTACGGAAGGAAAGGAAGTTGAATTAAGGGGTATTGCAGGGAAACCAGGAAAGATAATCAGCTCTAATGGCATGACAAAGCTTCTAAAAAAGGAGCAAAGAGGTGTAATTGCACAATTATGTTCGCTAGATGTTTCCACATTGGAATCATCTATTTCTCCAGATCTCCAAAAAGTCCTGGACAATCATTCCAAGGTATTTGAGACTCCCAAAGGTCTCCCACCTATGCGTGATCATGATCATGCTATTCATCTGATTCCAGGAAGTGTTCCTCCAAACATCAGGCCGTACAGATATCCCTATGTCCAAAAAAGTGAAATTGAACGTATGGTTGCAGAAATGCTAGAGGCTGGTATAATTCAACCGAGTCAAAGTTCTTTCTTAGCTCCAGTAGTATTGGTGCACAAGAAGGATGGATCATGGCGCATGTGTCCGGATTATAGGGAGCTCAACAAGCTCACTATTAAAGATAAGTTCCCCATTCCTGTCATTGATGAATTACTGGATGAATTGCATGGATCAATTTACTTCACCAAGTTGGATCTTCGTTCGGGATATCATCAAATCAGAATGAAGATTGAAGACATTCCGAAAACGACATTTAGAACTCATGAGGGTCATTATGAATTTTTGGTCATGCCTTTTGGCCTTACCAATGCACCTTCAACATTTCAAGGTTTGATGAATTCAATTTTCAAACCATTCCTTAGAAAATTTGTGTTAGTATTTTTTGATGATATACTAATCTACAGCAAGTCTTGGAAGGATCATGTTGAACATGTTGACAGGGTGCTACAACTATTGGAGGAGAAACAATTATATGCAAAAAGATCCAAATGTTTCTTTGGAGTCCAGGAGGTGGAATATTTGGGTCATATTGTATCTCATGAAGGAGTTAAGGTAGACCCTAGCAAAATTAAAGCCATTAAGGAATGGAAAATCCCCACATCCATAAAGCATCTGCGAGGATTTCTTGGGTTGACAGGGTATTATCGCAAGTTTGTTAAGAATTATGGGAGAATAGCAGCACCTCTAACAACATTATTGAAGAAAGATTCATTTTCATGGACTCCGGAAGCAACAAAGGCCTTTGAACATCTTAAAGAGGCAATGTGCCAAGCACCGGTCTTAGCTACACCGGACTTCACAAAAACCTTTATTGTGGAATGTGATGCTTCAGGAAATGGAATTGGTGCTGTTCTAATGCAAGATGAAAGACCCATTGCTTTTGAAAGTCGTCCAATCAAGGGAAAGTTTTTAAGCAAAGCTATTTATGAGAAGGAAATGTTGGCAATACTCCATGCACTTAAGAAATGGCGACCCTACCTAATGGGAAGACACTTCAAGGTAAAAACGGATCATGATAGCCTTAAATACTTTTTAGAACAAAGATTATCCTCTGAAGAGCAACAAAAGTGGGTCACAAAGATGTTGGGTTATGACTTTGAAATCATCTACAAAAAAGGGAAGCAAAATGTGGTGGCAGATGCACTCTCAAGAAAGGATGAGGATGTGGAAGCATTGTTGTGTGCCATTTCTATTATCCAACCAGATTGGATAAACGAAGCAAGGGAGGAATGGAAGAATGACGAAGAAGTGTGGGCACTTATTCGAAAGCTACAACAAGATTCCAGTACTTCTGATACATTTAGCTGGAAAAATGATTCGTTATGGTACAAAGATCGCTTATACCTCTGTAAGAATTCCCAGCTAAAACAAAAGATTCTTATGGAATTGCACACTTCTCCCTTAGGAGGGCACTCAGGATTTTTAAAAACTTACCACAGGGTTAAGAAGGAATTTTTTTGGGATGGCCTTAAATCAGATATTCAAAAGTTTGTGGCAGAATGTTTGGTTTGCCAACAAAATAAAGTTGAAACAATTAAGACACCGGGTCTATTACAACCTTTATCCATTCCAAGCCAACGTTGGGAGGAGGTTTCAATGGATTTTATCACAGGTTTACCCAAGTCTGAGGGAAAGAGTGTCATCATGGTGGTAGTTGACAGACTTACCAAGTATGCACACTTTTGTGCATTATCACATCCATTTAAAGCCAGTACAGTTTCTACTGCATTTATGGAAACAGTTCAAAAGCTACATGGAAACCCAAAGATTATTGTAAGTGACAGAGATCCCATTTTCACTGGAAATTTTTGGACAGAATTATTTTCTTGTCTTGGTACTCAGTTAGCTCATAGCTCATCTTATCATCCTCAATCTGATGGGCAAACTGAGATAGTAAACAAATGTTTGGAAGGATATCTTCGTTGCTTTGTATCTGATAAACAGACACAATGGGTCAAATGGTTGCCTCTGGCTGAATGGTGGTATAACACTTCCTTCCATACAGCAACAAAAATGACCCCATTTATGGCACTTTATGGGTATCAACCACCATCCATCACATCATATTTAAGAGAAAATTCTAAGGTTCAGGCAGTGGAACATCACATCGAACATCAACAACAAGTCCTCCAACTCTTAAAGGATAACCTCGTGTTGGCACAAAATAGAATGAAACAACAGGCAGATCAACATCGCAGTGAAAGAAGTTTTGATGTAGGTGATTGGGTATTCCTACGGCTACAACCATATAAGAAAATGTCCCTAAAGCAAGCTAAGAAGGATAATAAATTATCACCAAAGTATTATGGTCCGTACAAGGTGTTGCAAAAGATTGGTACTATGGCATACAAATTGGAGCTTCCTGCAGCTTCTCGATTGCACCCAGTTTTCCATGTTTCATGTTTAAAGAAGGTTATAGGCGACAAGCTCCCAATTCAAACAATATTGCCAGAACTTGACGAGGAAGGAAAAATTATATTGGAACCGGAAGCAGTCACAGAAACAAGAACTCGACAACTACGAAATCGATCAATTTCAGAGTATCTTATCAAGTGGAAGAACTTATCCGCTGAAGATTCCACATGGGAGGATGAGAATTTTATGCAGAAGTATCCAAAACTACTCAAGCGTTGAGGACAACATTTTTTTGAAGGAGAGGGGCATGTTGGGTCCCTATAATACTAGTGATTACCCCATTACTATTGTAGTTATACCCCTTATTTATATTGTTGTGCCCCTATTACCCCCATATTGTTATTTTTGTGCCCTATAGAATCCCTCTATTGTTATTTTTGTGGCTTTATATTATTATTGTTAGGTCGGCTGGATTATATTGTGACTCCTTAGACTCCTATATATAGAAAGGAGGTTTTGTCATTTGTATCATCCAATAATTGTTCATTTATGTAATGTAAAGGAGGTTGCCCCCTCGAAGAGGCTGAATTCTAAGGTGTTGATCTATCTTTTCTATCTTTTCTTGAGCTGGTTTCATAACAGTTAGTTAATTGTATGTTTTAGGATCAAACCGTATTGGCTCCCACGATGGAATTTGATTAAAAAATCATAAACACAAAAACCATACGTGAACCAAATTTTTTTTAAAAATTAGAACAGTTCATTGGTTGTGTTGGTTTTTAAATACATATTCATATAGTTTGGTTTAATTTTATAAATAAATAAAAAACATAAACACAAAAACCATCCATGAATCAAGTTGCCAAAGTCAAATGGAGGATGTGCATGGATACCAAGGCCACTAGTCCTAATTCAAGGTGTCATGTGGAACTTTCTCATTGGGCCATGTGGCCACTTCTAGTTGGTCCATTGGTTGCACAATCACCGTGTCACATAACTTGCTAGTGCCATGTGTCAACTTGTAGTGTTGCCACATTACCTTATAGTGCCACATCACCTGTTATGGGTCCCACTTGATGATGACTAGGTTTCCATGTGTCATCTGTACGAATTTCCATGTCGCAAAAAATTGACTTTGACTTTGACTTTTGAAAGTTTGACCAAAACTTTTACTGACCATAACTATGTCATACGAACTCAGATTGAGGTGTCGTTTGTGTTGTTGGAATTGGATCATGAAGCTATACAACTTGACATTGTTTCCAGAAAAATTTAACAGTTTAATTATATATATATATATATATATATATATATATATATATATATTTTGGAGCCCCCTAGATTAGAAGTAAAACTTCCAACCTATCTAGTGAACTCTATGATGCTCTATACAATGAAAATACCTATTCAAACACCCCACAGCTCTAAGAATATTTGGATACCTAAAAGTTTCTCTAGTCCTGATAAGAAATGTGGATAGTTCCCATCACTTGTTAGATCCTTGCAGAGCATCAATGGCTACATCATCAATAACCATCACACATTTCTCTATTATTTGTGCTTGGAGTCTCACAACTATATTCACAACTCAAGTTTGTTGGCAATAGAATTATGGGTCAAATTACATTCAACTGAACTAGATGGTTCTGCCCTAATTCCGAGTTCACATGTAGCCTGGGCACGTTGCACATTCTCTCCGGCTATCTTCCATTTAACTTGGTGTACAAGATGAGATACAAAGGCTCGTAGTTGAAGGTCTCCTATGTAAGGTGTAGGATTAAATTTCCTTTCATATGGGAGGATAAAATCATGAAGATAGAATTCACATTTGGAATGCTGAGTGGTAATGTCAACTTCATAAAAAGCTTTCCATAAGGCCTTTACATATGAAAATTGATAAGGTTTGCACCTTATTATGGCTTTAATTTTGAAAGAAATAAATTGTTCCTATATAAATAAAGCATACACTGGTGACGATGGTCGACATCCTAACATTTCCTTAATGAATGCTCCTATCTTCTGCTTCTCTCCTTTCAAATTTTCTAATTGCTTTTTTACACCCTACAATTTTGTGTTATCTCCCTCCCACTGTCTTTTCTTCATCCTATAAAAAATAAAAGCTTCTGCTTTCCTCTCTTCAAACTCTGTGACAGTTTGCTAATATTTTTTCTAAAGGAACGATGTACTCCTAACATGACAGAGAAAGAGTTCTCCATTTATCACATTATGCTTGTAATATTACAAAGGAATGAGAATCAAAGGTTTATAATGCTTCTGTTTGTGTAGATCTCTCTCTGTACAATACGATTTGTGGCTTTCTTCCTGCAAAATGGGGTATTTTTTTTTTAGTTTCTTACCTAGGATATTTGATTTCACCATTCTCACTTGACTTCTTAATACCTTAATTAACTGTATTAGTCTTTAATTCTCTTTATTTAGTCTTACTACTTGTTTGACTAAGGCAGAGTGTTTCTTTCCACTTCTCATAACATCCTTCATTAGGATTCTCCTCTTCATTGCTCACAACATCCACAACACCCATTGGTATTTCCATGGTTTTACCCATTGTTATAACCACAGTATCAACTTCCTCACTCTCATCAGGGTTTTTTACTATTGGTACATCATCTTCCCCTGTGATTGATTCTTATGTATCAGGCACAATACCAATATCCTCAATTATGCCAAGTTAGGATGCTTTAATTGTGGATTACTCTAGTGGAATAGCCTCAACCTCATTTTATTCACCCCATGGGGTTGCAACATCAAGTCCTTCATTTGTTCCAGGTTCTTGTGTATTTGGCGCTCCTTTCATTTCTTCTCTTGCATATGGTTCTCGTGTGACAACTGCAATATCAAGTTCTTCAATTGTGCTAGTTTCTTGTATGACTGACACTTCTTTTTCATCATCTACAACTGGTTCTTATGTATAAGCTATGATGTCCATTTCTTCATTTGTGTTAGGTTCTTGTGTGACTCACACTTCTTTTGTTTCTTCCTCTACATTTGGTTCTTGTGTGTCAACTGCAGGTTCACATTCTTTAATTGTGTAAGGTTCTTGTGTGACTGACACTACTTGTGTTTCTTCCTCTGCAACTGGTTCTTGTGTGACAGCTGTAGGCTCAACTTCATTTTCCTTTTTCACACCCTAAACATCCTCTATGCCAACTAATATATCTGTGGTATGTTCTTTTGTAGTAGCCACAATTCCATTCTTTAATTCAATGATCACCTCAACATTTTTTTTATCAATCTCCTCAATTGCACTAACCACTGGTTCTTGTGTAACAGGTTTAAAATCACATCTTCTCAACATTGGTGGTGTAATAAGAGGTTTTATATCAAATCTCATCGACCTTGTTTTTCTCCTTGGTAAAATGGATACAAAATCCTTGACATGCCTCTTTCTTTTCCTAGAAGGAGCCAACGATTCTACTCGTGCTTTTTTAATTACAGACGATCAACATTCCTCCTTAGGAGGGTTACTTGGATTATTTTCCTCGACCCCAGGGATGTCATAATTCTCTTCGACTTCAGCGTCCCTAGGTTCATTATCCTCATCACATAACCCCTCGTCATTCTGCATAGGCTCACTGGCTTCCCCTGTTTCCCCTACACTCTATTCTGTTATCGCCAATTCACCCAACAATCCCAAGAACTGTTCCCAAGTTTGTTGAGTGCTATTGAGAGCTTCAAGGACGAGAAGTTTCACTAGCCTATGGTTTGTTACTGTCACTGTGGTGTGCTTCGCACCCTTTGCAGCATGGGCCATGTTTTGTAATGTTTTCAATAATAAGTATGGAATGTTTATCAATTTATTATGGAGAAGATGAGATAACAAATTCAAATGGTAAAAAAAAATGACCTTTTATTGTTCTTCACAAGTCATATAATTTTGTATCAAGAAAGTTACATTCTTCCACAAGCCTGATAGAGAGTCATGCGCATAACCATTTCCACATGGTTGGAGGCATTCCTTCCTCTTGACAATTTCCTTTTCTTCTTCGACCAACGATGTTCTTCTCACAAACCAACATTCCTCCTACTAAGGAATCCTTGTGAATTTTGCTACCATTTCTTCTGTTACCATGATTTCCACTTCTTTAACCATAGTCTTTTCATTTTCCATATTCTGAGCAAACTCCACAGTGACCTCCTCGTCAAATTCCTGTAACTTTTCAAAATATACCATCCATCTCATGTTCTGGAATCCCTGATAAACAATTTTTTTTTATGCAATTGTCCGACATCCTTAGGCTCATGGCAGACTGTGGATCCTCCCATTCTGCAACTAATTCCCAACAACTAAAGATTAAAATTGCTTTCGGCTCTGCATAGAGAGGATGGTGGGATTAGACTATGGATTTTCCCAATTTTGTGAGTTTTCCATTTAAATTGAGAGGGTATAGTTTCACATAATTGGATATGGGTAAGCATGGTTTGACATGATTGGATATGATAACGATTCGTGTGAGTTGTTGAGGGTGGTGGCGCCCTCCCAAATTAAATGCTTGAATGACCTTGTTCATGGGAAAGAGAGGCAGTGATACGTTATCAATCCACATTAATTCAAAATAATAAATTGATGTTAAGCAACTTGTACCTAATTTGATCTTAGCGTATGCGAGGTGGAAATCAAATGATTGATGGTTGATGAGACAATGATTCATAATGATGATTGGGCATGCATGCACAGTGCATCCAAATCAATCAGAAAGGACAATGAGAGACTTGATAAAATAAGAGAGTTTCTTGTTATTTGGCAAGAACGGAACTAAATATAGTAGCGGTGATAAATACTCTAGTGGTAGAGAAATGCAATGTTTTTTCAAGTAAAGTTCATGCTAAAAGAGTAGGAGATTGTTGCTTAAAAATATGAGTGAGTTGTTACTAAGGAAGTATCAACAGGTTGTTACTAAACAATTATTAGCGGGTTGTTACTTGAAAAGTAACAAGAAGCCGTTACTCGATAAGTAACAACAAGTTGTTACTCGACAAGTAGAAACATTTTTATCTACAACAAAAAAGTGACAAGTAATAGCAGTTTATTTTGAACAGGAAAAATAACATTATTACATCTTTAGGAAAACACACAAACATCTATATATAGAAGATAATTTTTAATTTGTTTTTAATCAGTTTCCAAGTTCCAACAAGATGGTTTTCACTTGTCAGCTGCCCCAACTATGCTCTTAAGAGTTTTCACAATTGAAGATTCACTATTATAGTATTTTTTTCTCAGAAGACAAGTGCCATTTTTTTTTAAGGAGATTAAGGTGAGGATGTGGAAATGGTTATGGAGGATTGATTTTCCTTGGGCATGATTTATACTCCAAGAAAATCATTAACTTGTTTGAAAAGGGGATCCCTTAAGGTTGGATGATGGCACAGATGTAGTCGATTTCCATTAGCAAGCAAAGGGGTCCATTGTGCATCAATGGTTACTAGATTGATTGTTCCATTATCAAAGACTGTATCTATTTCATATGTCCCAACCATCTAGTACGTAATTTCCCCTTAAATTCCTTGAATTGAGAATCATATAACAATGCCCAATCCCCAGGAAAGAACAACTTTTATTATTATTAGTTGATCATGCCATTTGGCCCTTTGTTGTTGGATAAGATATGTTTTAATGTGGCCAAATGGATTTCGTCCAACTCATGTAGTTGTTCTAGCCGATGCTTCTGTGTTGCTGATAAATCCAAGCCAACTTCCACTCCAGTCCTGAATGTGTTGATTTATAACTCTATTTGAAATATGGGAGACTTCCCATATACCATCTCAAATGGGGAAAACCCTGTTGTATTTCTCAATTTTGTTCTCTAAGCCCATAATTCTTCAAGCAGTCGGTCATCCCAATCACGAAGGTGACTGGTGACTATCTTAGTGATAATGTTCTCTATTACTTTATTAGTGCTCTTGAACTGCCCATTTTCTTGTAGGTGATAGGGAGAAGTGACATGATGTCGAACCTTATAATTCTCAATACCTTGTTACCCATGAACTGAGCTCCACCATCTGTGACTATTTCTCTCGGTATCCCATATCAGACAAAAATATCTTCATACAGAAAGTCAATGACAACTTGATTTGTGGCATATGACAAGGCACTAACCTTGACCCATTTGGTCACATAGTCAGTGAATACCAAGATATAAGCTTTCAGATGCGATGGAAGGTTGATTGGGTCGATGACACCGAGGGCCCATTTCTCAAATGGCTTGATCACTATTTGTGTCTGCAATGGAATCTCATCGGAATGGATGGGTTGTCCCATCCTCTAGCAGCGATCACATCCTTTAACATATTTCTTAGCATCTTAAAATATGGTGGGACAATAATAACCCATGCGCAACACCTTATGAACAACCTGTCTGTCTACAAAATGACCACCATAGGGGCCATCATGACAAACTTTAAGGATGTCCTAAATTTCATATTCCCTGATGCATCTTCACATTATCTAGTCAAATCTTGGGTAAAAAATATATCCATCTATCTATGAAAACCTGATACTCTAGTTAATGATCCTCCTTCTTTCTCATGGAGACACGTGACTTGGAAATTTCCTTATAGCAAGATATTTTGCAATGTTCGCCTACCAGGGTGTATGAAAAGATACTGCAAACAAGAATGTATATTGGAAATTGTCTTTTATAGGAGAATTGTCATTATTTATAAACAATCTAGACAAAATATTTGCAACTACATTATATTTACGAATTTTATCGATAATTATAATGTCAAATTATTACATAAGTAACAACTACCTGATAAATCATTCACTTGTAACATGTTTGTTAGATAAATACCTGATGGTCGAATAGTTCGTGTGCACAAAAGTGGGTAACCAGTTATATAATGCCTGAATTTGTTAAATGAAAATATGAGAACAAGAAATCCCTTCTCTGCTACTGTATAATTCAGTTCTGTTGGTGACAAGTTCTTGTTAGCATAGTAGATGACATATGGCTTCTTATCTTCTTCCTGTCCAAGAACAACTCCCACATTAGTATCAGAAGCATCTAAGGAAATATGGAATGGAAATTTCCAATTAAGTTTGTGTAGTACAGGGGTTGTAGGCACAAGCTTCTTCGGTTTTTCAAAAGCAACTTGGCGGCTATTAGTCCACTCAAATACTGCATCCTTCATCCATAATGCATATAAAGGGGAAGCAATTTAGATTAATTTTCAATGAAATGCCGATAATACCCAATTTTACCCAAAAATATGTGTACCTCGTTTTTTTTTTTTTTTTCCTTTGGACGCAATAAGCTCAAAATCACATGAATTTTAGTTGGGTCATCATGAATGCCATCAACTAAGAGAAGATGTCCCAACACTATGCCTTCTATCATCATCATATGGCACTTTTCTGTACTTAATGCAAGATTAGCCATTATACACCATTGGAGTGTTTTCTCTGAATTAAACAATACTTGATCAAGCTCCTTTCCATATGGTGTAAAATAATCCATGTATATTTCAAGGTTGTCATTAATCAAATCAGAAAATATGCCTAATATGGCTCATTGAAAAGTGGTAGGTGCATTGCAAAGACCAAAAGGAAGAACACAATATGTAAAGGATCCCGATGGGAAAGTGAAATTTGTCTTGTCGTGGTCTTCCACTGAGTTTTGTATCTAATTATACCCGCTAAAACCATTGAGCAAAGAGAAAAAAATTCACCTGATAGTGTATCCAGTAACTAGTCAATAAATGACAGAGGAAAATGGTCTTTTTGTGTTGCTTTTTTCAGTTCGTGATAATCTACACAGATTCACAACTTACCGTTCTTCTTTGGGACAATCACAAGAGGGGAAACACATTCACTGTCAAATATGGGATAGATAAAATTAGCATCCAACCAATTATGTAGTTCTTGTTTAATGACATCCCTCAAAGCAATATTCATTCTCCTTTGTAGCTATTAGATGGGGGTGCAATCCTTTTTTATATAGATATGATGTGTACAAAGATAAGGGTGTATACCATTCATATATTTGTAGTCCCAAGAAAAGGCTTCCTTTTTCCTTTTTAAAACCTGTAACAACTTATCATTCTGCTCGAGGGTTAAGTTTGGATTGATATTTAATGTTTCCCTTGTTCAATCTCAATGGAGACACTATTGTGGATTATTGTAGTTGGTTCAATCAATATCAGAATAGTCTACAACATTATATTCTATGGATTTTTCTATTAACTGATGAACAAGTCGTGAAACAACGGATATTTTATTGATAAAACTACTAATAATATAATCCTTTGTTTCAATTTTAAATTCTAGGTCTTTTTCAATGGTTAAGGCTAGTCATGTAAGATCACCTTCAGGTTCAAGATCAATCCATATAGGATCTTCACATACTGGGGTAGTTTTTTCTTGGGGGGCAAGAGTTAGGTTCTTCATAAAATTCCCATGGGAGATCATCATATTCACCATTTTGCATCTGATATAGGCATTGACTGTAGTCAACCATGGTCTCCCTAAAGTCAAAGGATGACAACCAAGACTATATTTTGTCTGAAGAACAACAAAATTTTCTGGGTAGGCCAAAGAATCCACAAAGATAACCACATATTTGAGAACCCCCATAGGTTGGATGGTGGACCGATTAGAAAGTTCAAGGATAATGGGTGTGGGCCTAAGGGATGGAGCTCCTAGCATTTCTCAAGATTCCTTGGTCCTAATGTTAATGGTTGCACATAGGTACACCAATGCATTTGGAAACATTCTCTTTTGAATTTAAACCATAACAATTGGAGTATTGGGATTATCATACTTAATAAGTGTATTCTCCAAAAATCAAACTAGACAATTTTCCCAAAACATGAATCGTGGGTGGATCCTTAGGTTTTCTCCCAGGTTCCTTAAGGCATAAGTCTCGAACAGTGTTAGGATAGATCGGTACATCCCTTATTCCTTGAAGCAAGATAAATTTCCCATTCCTATCATTGATGAATTATTTATGCAACATTCATTGGGCATTCTCTAGAAAATGATTTGTTCTGCATCTTGGGAAAAATATAACAACTTCCATCTCAACTTGTAACTATTTTTGTTTGGCTTGAAGTACATCCAATTGAGAGGTCAGTGTTCCGAGGATGTCAGTCTTAAAATATTCCAACAAATTACCAATCTCTGTGCGAGTTTCTCCTTTGGTGGTTGACTTTGTGACCTTAGAAAGGTCCCTGATTCCTGCTCTACTCATGGTTGATCCTCATGAACAACTTCTACATAAATTACATATATTGTCATAAGTTTCTTTAGAAACGTCTCCTTTTCCCGTTAGATTCAAAAAATGCAATCATTCATCTTGTATTCCCTTAATCATAATTGTTTTAAAAATATCTCCTCTCAATGAAGCATATGGAGATCTTTGAACATTATACTAAAACTGGTCCACTAAGTTTTCCAAATTTTCTTCTTCCTTTTGTGCTATTATAAAGGAATCTTCCTTAAGCTTGTGAGTTCCGAAATATTCCTGATACTTTTCAAGGAATGATTTATTCATCTCATACCATGTGTTTATATTATTGCCACCTATGCCTATAAATGATCAAGAGCTCAAGTCCAAGCCATGGAAAAGGCTCAAAAATTGAAAGTGTTCAAAAACAATTGCAACCTAAATGACCGGATAGGCCTCGTCGATACGATTCTGCTGTCGTGAACAACACTCAAATTTGACACTGTATGGAGGAGTTATCGCATTTTGAAAATGCCCAATAAAATGCAAAATTTGAATTTGGAAAAAATTAAAAAAATATTCCAAGGAATATTCCCCAAAATATTCTTTGGAATATTCTGTTTTGGTTGACCAATCTGGAGCTGACACGTGGCTTGCCCAGAGGCCACCATGAGGCCCCAAGACTGTAGTTTGTTATGACAAAATTATTTGGCACTTCGCAGGAATCAATTGCGGGTCTTCGCACTACCAGCCCACAGGCCCGCCTATGCATTGGTTATTACCAACCTAAGGTCACAATGCGTATTTAAGTTTGATTAAGGTTTCAGTTGGGCGCAGAAAGGGGCCAGCCCCCTAACCATACGACCTGGGCGCGAAAACCACATGCTAAACCGGTGGATAACCTTCAAACCCTGACAGTTAAGGGTCATTACGTGGTCACATGTGCGTGGTTACCGCGCCGACAGTTACGATCCATTTGGTGGAGTCCGCCAATTTAGGCGTGGTTGCCGAAAATAGTGGGACTAACTACAGTTCATCCACATTTAGTGGAGTTTTTTTAGGCCAAACTGGACTAAACTTCTAGAGATTGCAAAGCCATTGGAGTTCATCTTCAGTTCCGTTTGCTTTAGGGAAGCCAAGAGAGCTATCAGGGCCAAGAGGGAGTTGGAGCTGTGTTAGGCTATGCTTAACCATTTGAAGTGAACCAATAGTCATTTTTCAGTTATTTTCAACATTCCAGAGCCATTGGGACAGGTTCTAGAGGTAGTAGAGGTGTTCTACAGCCATTTTAGCTTCAGGGAAGCTTTTTGAGCCATCAGGGCCATTTGGGAAATGGAGTTGTTTTGAGTTGTACCTCTGTTTTTGAGGTGAACCAAAGACCATTTCCTACTATTTTCGACCTTTTGAACCTATTGGAAGAGGTTTCAGATCTGTTTGAAGACTTTCAGAGCCCGAAAAGCTTCAGGAGAGTTTTCAAAGCCTGTAGGACCATTTGGAGAAGGCACTGTATTAGGTAATATTTCACTATTTAGTGATTTTGGAAAGGCATTCTTAGCTTTTTCATGTCTTCTGAATCTATTTTTTCATTCTGATTTGCCTATTGAGACACTTTTACGCTTGTATTAGCATTTTGAAGCATTTTAATACAAGAGGACAAGCTCATTTTGGGAGGCTTGATCCAACAAACGTAGCCCAAGAGGGGTGAACTGCTCATCAAACATCTGTGTCATTTTATGTTGAAGATATCTTGCTGAACAAATCCTATTTGATATGTTAAATAGTAAAATACATATTTGCGCCTGTTTGCACCTGCAATTAAAAACATTGTTTAACCTCCTGAAACAAATTAGTTTCTTTTGAAACTTCCAGCATATATTATACACACTCCATATTTGCTGATGGGACGTTTAGAACAACAAGATAATTGACCTCACACATAAATTCATAACAGTTACCAAAAATCACCTTGTTTATTTCGCAAGACAAGAAATATTTTTCACACATTTAAATTAACAAAGATGGATACCTTGCACACATTTTCAAGTACTTCCATTTTCAGATCAGATGGTATCAGAGCTCAGGATTAGAGCATTAGAAGCTAGAGTTTTTACTCAACATTTCCTTTTTGTGCAAAAAAAAAAGTGTTAAAACAATGTAAGAGATTGACTATTTTATGTGTTGCAAATGGTTGCTTGAATGAGTTTGCTTGAGTTGAAAAGATAGCTGTTGATAGCTAAGTCTTGGAAAGGGTAGTCTTCAACAATACTTTTTCCTTATTCCAAATTATCTCAAGATTACCTTTGAAAAACAAACTCACTTGATCAGTGTTTTCTGCAAAAGCTATTGGGGTTTGTGTTGCAGCTATAACACAAGATACTGCTTGAATAAGAAGGGGTTTTTTGTTTGACATTTGGTTAAAGCTTGTCATTTGATTGAAAGATTTGAGAACTCTTATTTGGAAGTTCCTTTTGTTTATTTGACCATTTACATAATGTCAACTTCTTCTATAAGTGAATATTCCTCCTTCAAGAAATTCTTCAACGATGACATGAAGAAAGAGCTCATTAAGGTGAAGGACATGGTGCAGATTCTCATATTGGATCAAAGAGAAAGTGTTAAGCTTCATGCACAATTTTTGACTATGAAGGAAGAGAAGTAAGCAATTCTCCAAAGGTTGCATGACATGGAGAAACAACTCCTTCAAGCTCAAGAAGATTTGTCCAAGAAAATGCCTGATGAGGAGGTAAACCATTCAAACTTGTCTTCAATTTCCTCTATTGAAAAGTGTGTTGGTTCTTTTGAAAAACATACAAGAGGTATAGGGTCCAAATTAATGTTTAAGATGGGCTATCAAGAAGGCAAAGGTTTGGGCAAGCATGCACAAGGCATGGTTGATCCTATTTCAGTTGTGGAGCGACCCAAGAATGTTGGTCTTGGATATGTGCAGTCTAATGGCGAAGAATTCAAATCTTTGAATGCATGTGATGCAGATTTGAAAAGAACTTTTGTTCCAAGTTCTAATACACAAACATGTCAAGTTTGTTTTCAAGTTGATTGCCATTGTGTTAAGCCTTCATTGCAGCAAGTAGAGGATAAACATGTCACTTTTGGTGAGCCTTCAAGTTCAAACAGTTTTCTAGACAAGCACATTGATGAAAGTCTGAAGAAGAAAGTTGTCTCTTTCGCCAGTTCATCGTCTCTAGAAGACAAAAAGGATGGACATTCCATGCAGAAAAAGAGGTATAAACATTCACATGATCAATTTGATTATGTTTCAGCAAAGAATGATAATTTTGCTTATTCAAATGAAAGAAAGTTTTGTTGCACATTTTGTGGTGGATTTAACCATGTTGCTTCAAGTTGCTGGTTGAAAAAGAAAGCACACAGGAAGCAGAAGAGGCAAAGAAAACTTTCACAGAAAGTGATGGAAAGTTGCACATTTTGTCAAAATAAGGGACATAATGTTTCTCATTGTTGGAATTTGCATCCAACTCCTCGTCCAAAGAAAATGCAGCTAGAGGACAAAAAGATTGGCGCAAATGGATCTATGGATGCCATTATTGATGTGGAAATGAAAGATTCACATGAAGAACTGTTGTTATAATAGAAGATGCCATGGAGTTGGCTTGGTAGGAAGTGGACTAACTTCTCACTGCATTGGCAAGTCAAGAAACTTTTTGGAGGCTACATAGAAGAGGATGATGTTGTTATTCTCTCATTTACTGTTCAGTTCAATTTCATCACTTCAGTGAGCTTTTGGGGTCCAAAAGCTTCTCATTTGGGAGGTGTGATCAGGAGCTCAAGTCCAAGCCATGGAAAAGGCTCAAAAATTGAAAGTGTTCAAAAACACTTGCAACCTGAACGACCGAATATGCCTCATCGATACGACTTGCTGCCGCAAACGACATTCAAATCCGACATCGTATGGAGGAGTTATCGCATTTGAAAAATGCTTAATAAACTGCAAAATTTGAATTTGTAAAAAAAAAGAAAAGAATATTTTGAGGAATATTCCATGGAATATTCCCTAGAATATTCTCTAGAATATTTCGTTTTGGTTGACCAATCTAGAGTAGACATGTGGCCTGCCCGGAGGCCGCCACGTGGCCCCAAGACTACAGTTTGTTATGGCAAAATTATTTGGTACTTCGCAAGAATCGATCGTGGGTCTTCGCACTACCAGCCCACAGGCCCGATCGACCCGCCTGTGCATTGGTTCTTACCAACCTAAGGTCACAATGTGTATTTAAGTTTGATTAAGGTTTCAGTTGGGCGCAGAAAGGGGCTAGCCCCCTAACCATATGACCTGGGCGCGAAAACCACAGGCTAAACCGGCGGATAACCTTCAAACCCTGACAGTTAAGGGTCAGTACGTGGTCAAATGTGCGTGGTTACCGCCGACAGTTATGGTCCATTTGGCGGAGTCCGCTAATTTAGGCGCGGTTGCAAAAAATAACCGGACTAACTAAAGTTCATCCACATTTAGTGGAGTTTTTTAAGGCCAAACTGGACTAAACTTCTGGAGGTTGCAGAGCCATTGGAGTTCATCTTCAGCCCCGTTTGCTTCAAGGAAGCCAAGAGAGCCATCAGGGCCAAGAGGGAGTTGGAGCTGTGTTAGGCTATGCTTAACCATTTGAAGTGAACCAATAGTCATTTTCAGCTATTTTCAGCATTCCAGAGCTATTGGGACAGGTTCTAGAGGTAGTAGAGGTGTTCTACAACCATTTTAGCTTCAGGGAAGCTTTTTGAGCCATTAGGGCCATTTGGGAAATGGAGTTGTTTTGAGTTGTACCTCTCTGTTTGAGGTGAACCAAAGATCATTTCCTACTATTTTCGACCTTTTGAACCTATTGGAAGAGGTTTCAGATCTGTTTGAAGACTTTCAGAGCCCGAAAAGCTTCAGGAGAGTTTTCAAAGCCTGTAGGACCATTTGGAGAAGGCACTATATTAGGTAATCTTTCACTGTTTAGTGATTTTGGAAAGGCATTCTTAGCTTTTTCATATCTTCTGAATCTATTTTTCATTCTGATTTGCCTATTGAGACACTTTTACGCTTGTATTAGCATTTTGAAGCATTTTAATACAAGAGGACAAGCTCATTTTGGGAGGCTTGATCCAACAAACGTAGCCCAAGAGGGGTGAACTGCTCATCAAACATCTGTGTCATTTTATGCTGAAGATATCTTGCTGAACAAATCTTATTTGATATGTTAAACAGTAAAAATACATATTTGTGCATGTTTGCACCTGCAATTAAAAACACTGTTTAACCTCCTGAAACATATTGGTTTCTTTGGAAACTTCCAACATATATTATACACACTCCATATTTGCTGATGGGACATTTAGAACAGTAAGCTAATTGACCTCACACATAAACTCATAATAGTTACCAAAAATCACCTTGTTTATTTCGCAAGACAAGAAGTATTTTGCACACATTTAAATTAACGAAGATGGATACCTTGCACACATTTTTAAGTACTTCCATTTTCGGTTCAATAAACCACCTCAAAGCTACTCCCTTTAAGGTTGTCGGGAACAATTTCAGCTTTTGCAAAACATCAATATAGTCGTAGCTTCAACATAACACATCAAATTCGAACAAGAAAGCATATGGGTCTTCAGTGTAATTCCATGAAAAATGGGAAGGTCTGCCAAAGAAATAGGTTTCATTGGGGCATTTCCCTGAGTATCAACAATAAGGAACTTAATTTTGGAAGTAGTATTGTCCTTATCTTCCCAAAACCTCCAATATCTTTCTAGAATTCCAAAAGCAGGGAGAACTCACTAAAACAATATGGGAGAGGTTACCTTTGGTTTCGTAGGTTTAACAACACTACATTGGTTGAGATGAAGGGTCTGAAGGGATGCCCCTTGGACTAGACTACTAGAATTTAATATAGAATCCCCTGTTTCCCCTTGTCCTTCAACTAGGTGTTGTTGCTCAGGCCCATAGTATATTCTTTGGACTGTCTCTTAACAAGTTGTTCATATTCTACCACATTGGAGAGTCTTTTTTGATATTGTATTTTCCTCTTAGGTCTAGCTTCATTTGTTTCAGAAAATGTTTTCTTCAGATGGATGTATGATTGGGTCCTATAGCGAAATGGGACTTTTCCTCGCTTTTGAGATGATGTCCATGATATATATGTCTTCCTCCATAATTCCTGTTGTTTCTGACCTATCTTACTTGTAGGATTGTTATTTTCCTGCTAGATTTTCTTACCTTTAGGCATACATTCATATATGCTTCACTCATGTAATCTAATTGTTTTAGTGACAATGGGACGAGAGGATACCACGTTTTGTCCTCATAGGGAGATAGGTGGTCAATTGTGTAGGTTGATTCCACTCCCATCTTTAAAAATCGGGCCCTAGTAATACCAAAACGATGCAACTATCCAACACTAGATCACAATAACAATGCCAAAAATTTCAATCACTAAAATGTTCTACTTGAGGAAACTATAACACTTCACATCTACTTTATTGAATCAGGGATCATCTTATTATTTCAAGGTTGTGTACAAAATATATGCAATTGAGGGATGTTTTATAATGTTGTCCAAAGGTCGTGTAGTTGAGAAATGAACACACATGAATTCAGTCACACGAGAGCATTCAAAGACAAGAACTTGAAATAACTAATTTAGGCATCTAAATTAACCATATACTTCATGATGAGAAAGAAACAACAAAATCACCACACAAGAATCTAAGTCCTATCTTAACAAACCAATATTCTACAAGTAACAACTACAACCATTATCAATCAATCTATGAGAAACATGAGAGCATAATCAATGCTAACATAATTATTCATACTAGGGAGCAAATCTTCAATGAACCAAAAGCTAAATTGTGTTACAAATAATGAGAAACAAAATCAAGAGGAATAGGAAATAAACCCAGTTATCCTACAAGTATTAGCTCAATCCATTACAAGAATTCACAACCTCCTCCAACAATAAGCACATATAACAAATGTTGTAAATGGAAATTGTTATACAATGAAATCATAACCGTAACTCAAATATACTTCAATTAATCTAACTATCAACAGAGTTGCAACACTTGATCATTGATGGGGGGCCTTCCTTCACCAATCATGGTTGAGGAAATTATTCACACGACTAAGACTTTAGGAAGGAAAATATTGCATAATATATTATATAAAAAATGGTACAACAGTCTCTGATACAATCCCCTGTTCTATAAAATATTCAATAGTCATAACAGCCTCAAAGGAGCTTAAATTTATACAAATCAGATGAGTAACAATCCAACCAAAATGAAAACTAATCAATACATATTAAGACAACAATTTGTTACAGATCTTATGCTATTACATCCATATTTCAAAAGAGAGTGATTTTTTACAATATGCTCCAATTTTTATAGTGGCTTCAAATCCCATCTATTGTTAGGTTGGCCTTTGTCACTTTTTCTCTTGAGTGTCAGTCAAAGACTAGATGCTCAAGCTTCAATACCGTATTATAAGTAATGTATCATGATCTTACAAGTAACATCACCAAAGTAACCTCATATCACAAAGTTGTGCGCTCTTCGAGAATCTGCAACCAATCAAACATACTTCTCTAGACCAACACAAGCAACCCAAAACTAGGCAAAGACTACTTAACAATCTAAATTATCACTTGAATAACATGTTTTTATAAGCATTTCCATTTATGAATCAAAACAAGATAATGAACAAGATATTGTCACAAAAAGGGATAGCATAAAGTAGTTAAGGTAGTCTCAACTTTTGGAAAAGGTATAACAAAAGGAACAATTTGAGGGCTCAACACACTTAATGTTATGACAATGGATGGAAACAGTTTTGATGAGGGAAAAAAACAACCTAGTTCTTTTGAAGACTTGAAGGGAAGGATAATTCAAGCACTCTTCTTGTACAGTCCCAATTTTGTAGTGTCCCTTCAATATTGAGACTAATGCAAATGAGTATGTCATGGGAGAAATCCTTATACAATGAAGAAGACCTACATATTGCTATTTTCAATTGTTTAAAGAAGCAATGTTATATTTACCCACCTATGATAAATAAATTTATACATTTGTATAATTTGGAAGTGAAATAATGGAAGCACCATATCATGTGAAAGGAGGTTGTTATTCACACTAACCCCTAGCCACTTTAGTATTCATAGAGTCAGAGTAAGTTACAATAAGTGAGGCATTACAACTCGATGATTTTTCTATAACAATTCCATCTAATAATCAAGTAAAGGAAACAAATTACAACAACACTTGCAAATTTGTTGTACTAGACCAACCCATACATGATTGCAATATTTTGCCAGAGCAATGTGTGATGGATGCATATTTTAGAGATTTCTTTCAACCATTGATGCATGGACCAAATGTAGATTCATAAGAAGAGTGTTGTCTTTAAGGTATGAAAATTTACAAATTACACAACATATTCATACTATAAGAGAAGGATTTAGTTGATTAGAGAAATCCATGCTTCCAAAATTACTGGATATTTTCAAGTTGGAAAGATTTTGGAGAATCTATAAAGGTATGTATTGGAAAAATCTACAAGAGTAAATTTCAAAGTACATAATAGGTTGTGTTCTTTGTAGTAATAGAAACCAAGCAACCAAAAATTATAGTCATACATGCCATTATCAATTCTGACATGTTAAGGTTCCACCCTAAATCTCTTAGTTAGTGGGATAGGTTGAGGGCCATCTTAGTTAAATGGGACCTCACAAGGCAGTGTAATTTGATGTCAATAAATTAAGTGGCATCATTAAAGAAGGTTCATTATTTATTGGTTGATGTAACATACCCAACCCCTTGAAATCCTGATTAAGGATGTGGGGCATCTCGACTCAACCTCCAAGGTTGAATTATGGAGAGGGGGTTGTCATATTTTTTCTTCCTCGACCACCTTAAAACTCATTTATGAGGACACCATTGTCTTTTTCTCATCAAGATCTCTCTAAGGATATAAATATCATCCAAATCTGAGCTTTGAATCCAAAGCTACGACATGCCTTTGTATTCTTGAGAGTGTGAGAAAATGCCTTTGTGAGGGCATTGAGAGTGATTAGAGATTGTAGCAGCTAATCACATAGTTTTGCAGTATTTTATCAGAGTGTTGTATGCACAAATTAGAGATAGAGTTTAGAAGAAAATTTAGAATTTATTTGTTGCAGGTGGTAGAGAATTGGTATCTTGTGGTGTGTTAGAGAGTAGAGTTTTGGTGTGCTACTCATGCAATGGTTTTGGCCAAAAGGCTATTGAATGCAGGTTGCATGCAATAAGGAGTGAAAGGAAGATCAAGAGATTCAAATTTTTTCCTCCATTTCTTGGTCATATCAAATGCCACATATGTGATAATCTTCTTCATATGGCCGAGGATTGCAAGAATCCAAGACACTTAAGGCCACATAATCAAGGAATGAAGAATATAAAAAATATGCCAACTACGAGGACATGAAGAGATTTCCATGCAAGAGAGACGCCACTAAAAGTTTGGAGGAATAAGGAGAAACAAGGACCGACAAGAAGAATCTAAGGCTAGCATGGCCTCAGGGGGAGCTATGGTGCATCTTGTTTTGCATGTAGAATCATTGATGGTGTTTCCATAGCTAGTGAAGCATGTATGAATAGATCTATATTTTGAGGAGTTGTTTTTGATGCATACAGTTAGGATGTGATGTTGATGATGCTTATGATTTCACGACGACAAATTTTCTATTAATGTTGTGTTTGCCAAAGCTGTTGTGATCATATTATGATAGAAGATTTGTGATGTGAGCTTGAGCAAAAATCTCTCAAGGAGAGAAGCTTGATAAAATGTGATGGCACATTTTTCGGGGGAGCACTTTATATGCTTCCAATATTTCAATGGTTTTCATGGTTCTTGGAGGACTTTACTATGTGTTCCATACTATGTGCCTATTTGACATGAGGTGGTTCCATGGAGATTAGTACGATGATGGTTCGTGATGCTTATATTTATGAGGATGTTTGTTGATATGATATTGTTGTTGTCACTACATCGTTATATGCTTGTTGTTGTTGCTAGTTCATTTTATATTGTAGATATTCATGCTACATATGATGATTATTGTTGCTACTATGTTTTTCCATATAGAGTTGATATATTGGGCTTATTGGTGTGCTATATTTCTGATTCATGGAGTTTCCATATGTTGTTGGTGATTACTGTTGATGATATCTTGATTCCTGGTTGATGATTTGGAGAGGTTGATACATGTCTCTTATGTGATTTATATTGATATTATCTTGCTTCCATAAAGAGGACATGTTGCTAATCCTATGCTCTATGTACTTGCATTGTGACATTGTACTAGACATGCATTGATGGGAGGATTTTATGACAGTGATAGTCTCACTTTTGTATGTATCATGTATAGATCTTTGAGCGATGATTGGCATGTTTATAGTGAGTTATGAGAGTTATTACAACTGTGTATGGGTTGTTAGAAGTGTTTGTACAACCATGTATTTCATGCATTATTCATGTACACTCCCATACTTATCATGGTGGGACATTCTAGAGTTATGTATGCATTGAGAGAGAGTCATGTGAGTCATGGTTCAACCATATGTATAGGCTTATTGATGTCATTGTACAATAATGTATAATCGTTTATAGCCATGTAATAAGTCTATGAAGCCCTGTACTCTATTGCTTATGATTTGGTCATAGTCATTGGTCCATGTGGAGTAGCCTCTTGTATATGGTAAGGAGGCATTGCCAAGATATATATATATATATATATATATATATTTTACATTATTCCATGGAGATGTTTGCATTCAGTGGAGTATGGTTGGTCATGTTGTTGTGACCCTGTCATCATGTATTTGCTGCCACCATGTTTTCCTTAGAGGATGTTATATCTGCTCATTGAAATAGGAGTGAGAGATGTTGTTTCTAGATAGACATTGTTGCTACCGATGTATGAGTTTTCTGTTGTTGGTTAGTACATTGTGGAGAGGATGTATTTACTATTGTTGCTTCAGAGTTGGTTGCATATATGTTGCTACTACTATAGAGTTGATTAGAGTTGTTGCTACTAGTTGGTCACATTATGTTGTTGTTGCTATGTGTTGGTGATTTGATCTACTGCTACTATTATGATATGGATTATGTTGTTGTTGCTTCATGAGAGAGAACATGTGTTTCAGTTATTGTTGTTGTTTCTTATTGTCATGCTTCCTTGGGAGTGAGAGAGTTTATTGTTGTTGCTGATAGGAGATGTATATTGCTGCTCTAATGTGTTGTTGACCAGGTATATCTTGTGTCTAGGGGGATTTTATTGCACATATTTTTTTATGTTATGTGTAGGAGTGTTGTTGTTATTCTCATGTTCTATTTGATCCAAAATGGATCCTAAAACCTCTAAGTCTTCATATATATTAACTATTGGAAGGGAAAACAATGAAAGAATGGTGGAAAACAGAGCTAAGCGAAGGTGGAAGTAACGCTGCACAGGAGCCGTCGGATTGGACCGATCAACGATCCAGATCAAATCAGGATATCACATCACTAAAACACAAGGGAGGATTACCGAAGGCCCGAAGACCATGCGATATGCAATATATCGCATCACAATATCGCATCGCAGCGATACAAAGGAGCGGGGCCTATGCAACATGCGATTTGCGATAGCGATAAAGGCAGACCCGATGGGGTTTATAAATGCGACCCTATAAATTTTGAGTTCCGATATAAAAGAGTTTGTCTGGATTTTCTGTGTATTAGCGCATTTACGTATAAAAATTGAAATACAAAAGGAAATGGCCCGAAGCAATAAAGCTGGATCCGAAAGGAATTATAGACGCGACTTTATATTATTTGAGTTCTGTGGTAAGCGGGATTTCGGGCAGGCCTCAGGTAGTAAGTGGTATTGGATGGGCTCCACCCGATCCCATACACTGGCCGAAACGTGGCTTGGCGTAAGAGAGAGAAAACCGCCTTTTCGGGCGGGTAATCTCCGCGCATATAAGCCACCCGAAATGAATGTCAGCTGTTGGATCGGAGATCAGGCAGATCAACGGTGGGAAATACAAAGGGGCTTGCAACAACGATATAACACGGACCTGATAGGGATTATGGACGGATTCAATGTTATTTGAAGTCCGATAGAAAGTGTTTTTACAGATTTTTCAGTGTTTTCTGTGTATTTCTCTGTGTAAACAGAGAAACGACTTTTTGGGATTTCACCCGCGCCAGTGGTCCTTTCCGTTACAAACAGGTGGCCACCATACCTTAGGGCGTTTAGTAATGATTGTTAAACGCTCTAGAAGGAGATGAAGGGATAGCGGCTGGGAGCCAGAGAGCCCGAAAGGGGAGATGAACAGACAAGCACCGATAGGCTTAAAAGCCATTCAATGGCAGAGACAGAGGAGGCAGTTGTTGAGACAGAGAGAAAGCAGAAGACAGAGAGCAAGAGGGAGAGTCTATGTACTCTTGTAGACTTGAGGATTTCAAGTAAATCCCTGTTGTTTTGTCATTGTTGTGTTGAGACTTGGTTTGAGCTCACACTTGTAATAATCTGCTCTTGAAGACATAATATAGAGGTCAACACTGAAAGCTGGACCAGGAGATGTAGCCAGGAAGTCTGGTGAACTCCTTAATTATTTTGGTGTGTTAATGTGTGTGCTTGTTATGTTTTCTAACTGCTCATTTTCTATATTATTTGCAATCTTTTCGATCTGTTGCACTAAGTAATATAGGCATTCCTGCACATGAGTCTGTAATACCTTTATATTGATTTAAGATCTCATTTTCAGATCAAGTGGTATCAGAGCTTTTGGTTTTGTTAAGGTTAGACAATCTTGTGCTGGATTTTGAATGCTAACTAGATTAAAGCTTAGATTAGGAGAAGGAGAACTTGTTGAGGCTAATCCATAGATTGGAAGAGTCTATTCTCAGAGGAGAATGGCAAAAGAAACTCCATTGGGATCAAAATCTCAATTTATGGAAGGTTTTAAGGCACTCCAAGCCATGGTGGAAGAGATGTATCTAGAATTTAAGAAGGGTCAAGGTGAAAGCCCCTCAACACCTAAACCAGACAAAGGAGCAGAGAAACCTTTTCTAGTTGCCTCTCCAGAAGGCAAAGGAAAAGGAGAAATGCCTTCTCCACCATCTCCTCCATCATCACCTTCATCATCCTCATCATCTTCTTTGCATAAAACTAGCCCTGATAAGAAAAAGAAGAAAACTTCTTTGATTAAATTAGATGTGAAGTTTGATTTGCCAATTTATGATGGAGAACTAAATGCAGAGAAGCTAGATAATTGGATAAGACAGATTGATGTATATTGTAGGGTGCATAACATTGATTTAGAAAGGAGAAAGATTCAGCTGGCTAGCCTTCAACTTGGAGGAACTGCACTAGTATAGTGGGAAGGCAAGACACAAGCTGATATGCAAAAACATGGTAAAATCCTTTCTACCTGGAATGACTTTGTTTCTGCTATCAAAAAGCAATTCTATCCTTTAGCTTACATGAATTAGGTAATGATGAGTAGGCAAACTCTTCGCCAGTTGAAGGGTCAGAGTGTACAAAGTTATACTCACGAATTCAAGAAAAGAGCTTTATCTCTAGGGTATATCCTTGGACTCACCTGAGACTTTATTGAAGTATATAGGTGGTCTGCATGGTTATTTAAAGCATACTATACTCATGTTTAATCCCACTAGCCTAGATGATGTATCAGTTCAAGCAACACATCTAGAAGCTAGAGGTAAGAATGTAAACCCAGAGGTTGGGGGAACATCTAAATATTCTGTAAGCAAGAACAAGGAAAAGAAGAAATTGAAATGGAAGGAGAGGAAAGAAAACACTGTAAAGAAGGATAAACCTTCATGCACTCATTGTAAGAAAGAAGGACACGATGAGGCACACTGCTGGTCTTTGCATCTAGAACTGAAACCCAAGAAGTTCGATGGTAAGGAGAGAAAGAATGTTGCAGTTATTCAGCAGGACTTGGGATCAGATTCAGGCGATGAAACAATAGTTACAACCACAAGTATTAGACGTAATGATTCTGAAGCATTCACAAGTAATTCTGCACAATCTGTTAATAATGAAAGTAATGAGAGAGAAAGAAATGAGCTTTTTCGTATTAGAGTAATTTCCAAGCATAATAAGATTGATACTTTTTTTGATAGTGGATCACAAGTAAATTTGATTTCTGAAACAATTGTAAAGAAGTTGGGATTACAAGCAAAACCTCATGAGAAGCCATATCCATTAGGTTGGGTGTGTGATAAAACAAAGCTACAAGTAATGAGACAATGTAAAATTAGGTTTGCTATTGGATCAACATTTGTAGATGAGGTTGAGTTAGATATAGTTCCATTGGATATATGTGGTATTGTTTTGGGAAGTCCATACTTGTATGATAGGAAAGCTATTTTCTATAGAGCTGAAAATAAGTATCAACTCACTAAAGATGGAATAAAATATATTGTAAGAGCTCATAAACTCAAAAATAAATATTCTCTCATAAACTCAAGACAGATGAAAATATGATCCAGGTGGATGTTGGTGGCCACCCACCTATCCCATTTGGACCCCAAACAACTGTCTCTTTCAGTTTTTCAGTTTCCTAAATTGTAGCACAATTTACTATTTTTAGCAATTTTTCGGGTCCTGAACTTCCGGAGGTGTTTTGAGGCCCTAAACGGCGTTTTTTGGGAAATCTAGGGGCAACATGGGTCCATGGACCGATGTTTCCATTTCCAAAGTGGTAGTGCTCGGATAGATCTTTCTAACGAGCTATTGTACGCGTCAAACAAAGATCGTATGCCAAAGTTACGACCCCGGGAAATTGATGTACCAATTTACCCAAACGGGGCCCACAATTTGGCGTTTCATCTTCTAGGGTTAGGTTTTGGGATGTTAAGGGTTTTCCATTGTTTTTCAACATTAAATAGGCCTTCGAGCCTCATTGTAACACAGTTCAGAGGCAAGTAGCCACCACATATCTTCTCAGAGATAAGCTACCATCGCCCTAGCTGGTTTATTTCCATTTCTGTTTGTAAGCATATTTCAATATTTTACAGTAATGAAATGAAGTATTATTTCCACTGCATCTCTGTATTTATGGTTATCGCATCTCTGTATTTATGGTTATATCTGTAATCTGTTGTGTTCCTGTTTTAAATCCAGATCAATGGTATCAGAGCAGTCTGCTTTTTCTCTGTTTTTCTTTGCATGTCCCCAATGAGGTCGGGATATAAGGAGTTAGGGCTTGAACTGGTCGAACCTTTGCAAGACCAGCCTCACAAATCCCGACGGCCTCCCATGGAAGATGAAAAGAAAGATGAGGGGGCAGGAGATCCTATCAAAATCTTGCTCGAAGAAGCCTTTGAGCGACAAAGGAACGCGATGATGGACATCTTTGCGCGGATCCTTCAGTGGCTACCTAGAGGCGACGCATCGGATTCCAACAGCTACTATGGAAATGCCACACCCTTTAAGGTACAAGCTAAATTTGAAATCCTAATCTTCGAGGGTCAAATAGATGTAGATGCCGTCGATAAATGGTTAAACCTGCTAGATGGGTATTTTTCTATTCATGAATTTTCGAGTCGGGAAAAGATTGTTTTCGCTCTTCTCAAAGTAGCCCCCCACGTCAAGGACTGGTGGGAAACCTACTGCGAGCAGAAGGATGAAAGCACAGGCTCACTATTTTCAGCCTCACCCACTTGGGATTCATTTCGAGGTGCCATCAAGGAGCAGTACTACCCTGTCAAAAGCTACAAGGACAAATACATAAAATGGACCACGCTACGACAGGGAAGGGACGAAGATGTGCCAGAGTTCACCAACATTTTTCATACCCTTCGCACACAGTTGGGTATCAAAGATTCTGATTTGCATATGGTACTCAAATACCGCGGCTGCCTACATAGATACATCTAGGAAGAGATGGAGTTCCTGAACATCTCCTCGCTCGGCACGACGTACCGATACGCTGTCAAAATCGAGCAAAAGTTCAAACAAAAGAAGTGAGACTTTGGATCTGCAAATCCAAAGACCAAAGGAAAAAGCCAAGGTGGGGTGATCCAAGACAACCCGTCGAAGCCGCAAGAAAAGAACAACACCACGAAGTCGAAGAAGGACAAAGGAAAGTGGTGTGAGTTCCATAAGAGCCCCACTCACAACACAAGTGAGTGTCGGACCAAGCAGTTGCTGGTGGCCGAGTTGAAGGCTTCCGAATCAGATGCATGTTCCGACCATGAGCCAGAACCCGACAAGTCGAATGGCAAAGGGAAGCAGATCATTGATGTGGATCCCAATGCCACTGTTGCCACCGCCAAGATCCAGGAAAATGAGCCCGAAGATCCAGAGGAGGGGGAACGTCTTTTCCACTCACAGATGTGGGTGAAGGGTTCGCTGCTGCAATTCATTGTCGACAGTGGCAGCCAAAAGAACCTCATTTCAGCAGAGGTCGTGAAGCGGTTGGGCCTACCGACTACACCACACCCGCAACCATACAGTATCGGGTGGCTTCACGAAGGACGAGATCTCAAAGCTCGCCAGCAGTGCCGCCTTCCCTACATCATCAAGCCCTTCATAGACGAGATCTTGTGTGATGTTACACCTCTGGATGTTTGTGATGTACTATTAGGCTAGCCATACTTGTGGAGGCGACATGCTGTGTATGATTCAAGGCCTCGTGCTGTCATTATTTCTTTGGATAATTCATTATACAGGATACCAGAGGTAGCCCCACCTACTACCACCTCTTTGATCTCTACTAAGAAAGGCAACAAGCTCATCTCACAGACTAGGAAATTTATTTTCTGTTTGGTTTGCACCAAAAGTAAGGGGAAGATCGTCACCACATCCACGACCCCCACGAAGGGTTCCTCCACGCAACAGCAGCAACAAAGGAATATGGTCACGACAGAACACAGGAACAACTTCTCCTCACCCACAGGGGTCCCACACAAGCTTCAGGTGGGCAACAAATTATGGTTGCATTTGCAAAAAGAATGCCTTACAAGAGCCAATCAGAAGCTCCGACCACTCCGACATGGTCCTTACACCATTACTAAGGCTGTGGGAAATTATTCTTTGGAGCACAACATTCCTCCATTCCTTCGCCTGTACCAAGTGTTCAATGTGTACGACCCTCGACCATGCTTCCCACCAATACTGGACACATCTAAAATTGCAGAACAACTCAATAGGGACCAAGTTCAGCAGATGGAGGAACTCAACGCAATGGGGACCATTGCTTCCTAAGGGGGGAGGAATGATCGAGGTGGATGTTGGTGGCCACCCACCTATCCCATTTGGAACCCCACAACTGTCTCTTTTAGTTTTTCAGTTTCCTAAATTGTAGCACATTTTACTATTTTTAGCAATTTTTTGGGTCCTGAACTTCCGGAGCCGTTTTGAGGCCCTAAATGACGTTTTTTGGGAAATCTAGGGGCAACATGGGTCCATGGACCGATGTTGCCCTTTCCAAAGTGGTAGTGCTCGGATAGATCTTTCTAACGAGCTATTGTACGCGTTAAACGAAGATCGTATACCAAAGTTACGACCCCGGGAAATTGATGTACCAATTTACCCAAACGGGGCCCACAATTTGGCGTTTCATCTTCTAGGGTTAGGTTTTGGGATGTTAAGGGTTTTCCATTGTTTCTCAACAATAAATAGGCCTTCGAGCCTCATTGTAACACAGTTTAGAGGCATATAGCCGCCACATCTCTTCTCAGAGATAAGCTACCATCGCCCTAGCTGGTTTATTTCCATTTCTGTTTGTAAGCATATTTCAGTATTTTACAGTAATGAAATGAAGTATTATTTCCGCTGCATCTCTGTATTTATGGCTATATCTGTAATCTGTTGCGTTCCTGTTTTAAATCCAGATCAATGGTATCAGAGCAGTTTGCTTTTTCTCTGTTTTTCTTTGCATGTCCCCAACGAGGTCGGGATATAAGGAGTTAGGGCTTGAATTGGTCGAACCTTTGCAAGACCAGCCTCGCAAATCCCGACGGCCTCCCATGGCGGATGAAAAGAAAGACGAGGGGGTAGGAGATCCTATCAAAATCTTGCTCGAAGAAGACCTCGAGCGACAAAGGAACGCGATGATGGACAGCTTTGCGTAGATCCTTCAGCGGCTATCTAGAGGCGACGCATCGGCTTCCAACAACTACTCTGGAAATGCCACACCCTTTAAGGTACAAGTTAATTTTGAAATCCCCATCTTTGAGGGTCAAATAGATGTAGATGCTGTAGATAATTGGTTAAACCTGCTAGATGGGTATTTTTCTGTTCATGAATTTTCGAGTCGAGAAAAGATTGTTTTCGCTCTTCTCAAAGCAACCCCCCACGTTAAGGACTGGTGGGAAACCTACTGCGAGTAGAAGGATGAAAGCACAGGCTCACTATTTTCAACCTCCCCCACTTGGGATTCATTTCGGGATGCCATCAAGGAGTAGTACTACCCTGTCAAAAGCTACAAGGACAAATACATAAAGTGGACCACGCTACGACAAGGAAGGGATGAAGATGTGCCAGAGTTCACCAACATTTTTCATACCCTTCGCACACAGTTGGGTATCAAAGATTTCGATCTGCATCTGGTACTCAAATACCGCGACTGCCTACATAGATACATCCAGGAAGAGATGGAGTTCCTGAACATCTCTTCGCTCGGCACAGCATACCGATACGCTGTCAAAATCGAGCAAAAGTTCAAACAAAAGAAGCGAGACTTTCGATCTGCAAATTCGAAGACCAAAGGACAAAGCTAAGGCGGGGTGACCCAGACAACCTGTCGAAGCCGCAAGAAAAGAACAACACCACGAAGTCGAGGAAGGACATAGGAAAGTGGTGTGAGTTCCATAAGAGCCCCACTCACAACACAAGTGAGTGTCAGACCAACCAGTTGCTAGTGGTCGAGTTGAAGGCTTCTGAATCAGATGCATGTTTCGACCATGAGCCAGAACCCGACAAGGGGAATGGCAAAGGGAAGCAGATCATTGATGTGGATCCCAGTGCCACTGTTGCCACCACCAAGATCCAGAGAAATGAGCCTGAAGATCCAGAGGAGGGGGAACGTCTTTTCCACTCACAGATGTGGGTGAAGGGTTCGCCGCTGCAATTCATTGTCGACAGTGGCAAATAAAAGAACCTCATTTCAGCAGAGGTCGTGAAGTGGTTGGGCCTATTGACTACACCACACCTGCAACCATACAGTATCGGGTGGCTTCACGAAGGACGAGATCTCAAATTTCGCCAGCAGTGCCGCCTTCCTTACAACATCAAGCCCTTCACAGACGAGGTCTTGTGTGATGTTACACCTCTGGATGTTTGTGATGTACTATTAGGCCAGCCATACTTGTGGAGGCGACATGCTGTGTATGAGTCAAGGCCTCGCACTGTTATTATTTCTTTGGATAATTCATTATACAGGATACCAGAGTTAGCCCCACCTACCGCCACCTCTTTGATCTCTACTAAGAAAGGCAGCAAGCTCATCTCACAGACTAGGAAATTTATTTTCTGTCTGGTTCGCACCAAAAGTAAGGGGAAGATCGTCACCACATCCATGACCCCCACGAAGGGTTCCTCCACGCAGCAGCAACAAAAAAGGAATACGGTCATGAAAGAACACAAGAACAACTTATCCTGACCCACAGGGGTCCCACACAAGCTTCAGGTGGGCAACAAATTCTGGTTACATCTGCAAAGAATGCCTTACAAGAGCCCATCAGAAGCTCCGACCACTCCGACATGGTCCTTACACCATTACTAAGGCTGTGGGAAATAATGCTTTGGAGCACAACATTCCTCCATTCCTTCGCCTGCATCAAGTGTTCAATGTGTACAACCCTCGACCATGCTTCCCACCATTACTGGACACATCTGAGATTGTAGAACAACTCAATAGGGACCGAGTTCAGTAGATGGAGGAACTCAACGCAATGGGGACCACTGCTTCCTAAGGGGGGAGGAATGATTGAGGTGGATGTTGGTGGCCACCCACCTATCCCATTTGGACCCCCACAACTGTCTCTTTCAGTTTTTCAATTTCCTAAATTGTAGCACAGTTTACTATTTTTAGCAATTTTTCGGGTCCTGAACTTACGGAGCCGTTTTGAGGCCCTAAATGACGTTTTTTGGGAAATCTGGGGGCAACATTGGTCCATGGACTGAAGTTGCTCTTCCCAAAGTGGTAGTGCTCGGATAGATCTTTCTAACGAGCTATTGTACGCGTCAAACAGAGATCGTATGCCAAAGTTACGACCCCGGGAAATTGATGTACCAATTTACCCAAACAGGGCCCACAATTTGGCGTTTCATCTTCTAGGGTTAGGTTTTGGGATGTTAAGGGTTTTCCATTGTTTCTCAACAATAAATAGGCCTTCGAGCCTCAACGTAACATAGTTCAGAGGCATGTAGCCACCACATCTCTTCTCAGAGATAAGCTACCATCGCCCTAGCTGGTTTATTTCCATTTCTGTTTGTTTATCAGTAATGAAATGAAGTATTATTTCCGCTACATCTCTGTATTTATGGTTATCGCATGTATGTATTTATGGTTATATCTATAATCTGTTGCGTTCCTGTTTTAAATCCGGATCAAAATAATTGTGAATTCAAGTAAGCAGTTTTTACTTATGGTTGTAAAGGCGAAGGATCCTGAAAAATCCAATGCATTTGAAGGCTGTGATTCTAAACAGAAAGCTGGTTTAGTTAAAGTTGTTTTAGAGTATGATGTTCTATTTCAAGAACCAAAAGGTCTGCCATCCAAGCGAGAAATAGTGCATGATATTTGTCTGCAGCAAGATGCTCCATTACCTAACATTGGAATGTACAGATTGTCAGCTTTAGAGAATGCGGAGATAAAGAAGCAGGTACAGGAGTTGCTCGATAAAGGGTTTATACGACCAAGTACATCACCATGTCGATCTCCAATCATGCTGGTGAGAAATAAAGATGGTTCATGGAGAATGTGCATTTATTATAGAGCATTGAATAAAATAACGATAAAGAATCGTTATCCTCTTCCTCGTATTGATGATCTATTAGATCAATTGAAAGAAGCAGTTTACTTTTCTAAGTTAGACTTGCGAAGTGGCTATCATCAGGTCAGAGTTGCAAAACAAGATGCATGGAAGACTGCTTTCAAGACAAAGCAAGGACTGTATGAATGGTTGGTTATGCCTTTTGGCTTAACTAATGCTCCTACTACGTTTATTAGAGTTATGAATGATGTACTCAGACCTTTTATTGATGATTTTGTAATTGTTTATTTAGATGAAATTCTTGTTTTTAGTAAGACATGGGAAGACCATGTAAAGCATGTAAAGAAGACTTTAGATGTTTTAAAAAGAGAAAATCTCTATGTAAAACTGTCAAAATGTGAGTTTGGCAAAACATCTTTAAATTATTTGGGTCATATTGTAGGGGGTGCTGAATTGAAGATAGATCCCTCTAAGGTTGAAGTCATTGTGAACTGGCCTAAGCCCAAATCTGCTATAGAGGTTAGGAGTTTCCTAGGGGCAGCACAATACTGGAGAAAGTTTATTGCTAACTTTTCATTGATTGCAACTCCATTACATGCTCTAACATGATTGAAACAAGTGTTTGAGTGGGGAGGCAAACAACAGAAAGCCTTCGAAACCTTAAAAGAAAAAATCAGTACAACACCAGTACTAGCACTACCAGATCTTCAACATCCATTTGAGATTGAGACAGATGCCAGTGACTATGCCATGGGAGCAGTGTTGATGCAACACGGTAAACCCATATGCTATCATTCTGAGACATTTACTTCTACAGTAGTTAATTATCCCACATATGATAAAGAATTGTATGCATTAGTACAAAGTATGAAAAGTGGAAACATTATCTAACGGGTAAGGAAACAATCATACACACAGATCATCAACCACTTCAATATTTTCACTCGCAAACTAAATTTCAGCAATCAAGACATTATAGGTGGATGGGTTTTCTATAGCGATTTCATCTTGTCATCAGAGATAAGAAGGGCATACACAATAACATTGCAGACATGTTATCAAGACCAATCATAAATGCATCTACTATACTTAAGCATAACTTAGTAATGCATGAAAGTTACATTGAACAATATGCTCAAGATGTAGATTTTAAGATGTATATGCAACTTTAAGTCATGAAAAACAAACAGAAGAATTGGATTATTATGTAAAGGACCAACTCTTATATCATTTGGGAAAGTTATGCATTACACAAATTGAAAGAGTTAACATAATTCGAGAAGCACATACTTCTCTTATATCAGGTCATTTTGGTGTAAGTAAAACAATTGCACAATTGCAAAGGTTCTGTTATTGGCCAAGAATGCATGAGACAGTTTCTAGATATATCAAAGGGTGTACTATGTGTGCTACAAGCAAGCCCAATAATAGAAAATTAGGCTTGTACACTCCACTTCCAATTCCTTCTCGTCCTTGGGAAAGTGTTTCCATGGACTTTGTTGGGGGATTGCCAAAATCTAGAAAGGGTCATGATTATTTGTATGTTGTTGTGGATAGGTTCAGTAAAATGTGTATTTTGATACCTTGTAACAAGCAGGTTACAGCTGAACAAACAAAAAATTTGTTCTTTCAGAATGTATGGATTCATTTTGGGTTACCCACTTCTATTGTATCTTATGAAGATTCTCAATTTATTGGGAAGTTTTGGTCAAATCTATGGGAGTTGATGGACACCAGGTTGAAGAAGAGCACAACATTTCATCCATAAACAGATGGTCAGACAGAGGTGGTCAACAAGACAGTGATCCAGTTGCTCAGAGGCTATTGCAGCAAGCATCCCAAGCTTTGGGATGAACATTTGTGTTATGTGCAGCATGCTTACAACCGTGCCAAGCACTCTTTTACTCAGAGATATCCGTTTGAGACTTGTTTTGCTTTTATACCAAAGTCTTCCTTGGATTTTGTCTTTCGTAAGGACATATCAGTTGATGGACACAGTGATGTGGACAAAGCAACCAAGTTCATTGAACAAATCCAGTGAATTCACCAGGAAATACAGGAATAGATGGAAAGAAGTCAAACTGAATACAAGGTAAGACATGACAAGAATCGGGTTGAGCATAATTTCCAAGTTGGTGATCAAGTCTGGTTGTCCATCAGCAAAGACAAAATGCAAGGTTAAGGTAAGAAGCTAAAACCAATAAGGTATGGACCTTTCAAGATACTTGATAAAATTGGTGAAAATGCTTTTCGCCTTGATTTTCCAGCTTATATGTAGATCTATTAAGTAGTTAATGCAGAAAACTTGAGATTGTATGAACCTTCATTGATTGAAGATCCTGAAGAGAAAATTTAGTTGCCTTCTATTGAGGATTTGTTGCCTGAATATCTTAGAGTTACAGGAAGATACATTTCTGGACAGGAAGGTGAGAACTATGCATGGGGGGGATGTTGAGTACCTAAGAATAGGGCTCAAAGGTTCAAATCCAAGCAAAGCACGGTGGATAGAAGTTAAACAAGTGAGGGAGTTGTATCCTCACTTGATCGATGCCTAAAAACCAACTTTTGGTGGTCCAAAAGCTTTTCAGTGGGAAGGCGTGATCCAAAATGGATCCTAAAACCTCTAAGTCTTCATATATATTAACTATCGAAAACACTATCGGAAGGGAAAACAGTGAAAGAATGGCGGAAAACAGAGCTAAGCGAAGGTGGAAGTAACGCTGCACAAGAGCCGTCGGATCGGACCGATCAACGGTCCAGATCAAATCGGGATATCGCATCGCTAAAACACAAGGGAGGACTTACCAAAGGCCCGAAGACCATGTGATATGCGATTGCGATATATCGCATCGCAATATCGCATCGCAGTAATACAAAGGAGTGGGGCCTATGCAACATGCGATTTGCTATAGCGATAAAGGCAGACCCGATGGGGTTTATAAATGCGGCCCTATAAATTTTGAGTTCCGATATAAAAGAGTTTGTCAGGCTTTTCTGTGTATTAGCGCATTTTCGTATAAAAACTAAAATACAAAAGGAAATGGCTCGAAGCGATAAAGCTGGACCTGAAAGGAATTATAGACGTGGCTTTATATATTTGAGTTCTGTGGTAAGCAGGATTTCGGGCGGGCCTCAGGCGGTAAGTGGTATTGGACGGGCTCTGCCCGATCCCATACACTGGCTGACACATGGCTTGGCATGGGAGAGAGAAAACCGCCTTTTCGGGCTGGTAATCTTCACGCATATAAGCCACCCAAAATGAATTTCAGCCGTTGGATCGGAGATCAGGCAGATCAACGGTGGGAAATACAAAGGGGCTTGCGGAAATGATATAACACAGACCTAATAGGGAGTATGGATGGATTCAATGTTATTTGAAGTTTGATAGAAAGTATTTTTACGGATTTTTCAGTGTTTTTTGTGTATTTCTCTGTGTAAATAGAGAAACGACTTTTTGGGATTTCACCCATGCCAGTGGTCCTTTCCGTTACAAACAGGTGGCCACCATACCTTAGGGCGTTTATCAATGATTGTTAAATGCTCTAGAAGGAGATGAAGGGACAGTGGCTGGGAGCCAGAGAGCCTGAAAGGGGAGACAAACAGACAAGCACCGATATGCTTAAAAGCCATTCAATGACAGAGACAGAAGAGGCAGTTGCTAAGATAGAGAGAAAGCAGAAGACAGAGAGCAAGAGGGAGAGTCTGTGTACTCTTGTAGACTTGAGGATTTCAAGTAAATCTCTATTGTTTTGTCACTGTTGTGTTGAGACTCAGTTTGAGCTCACACTTGTAATAATCTGCTCTTGAAGACATAATATAGAGGTCAACACTGAAAGATGGACCAGGAGATTTAGCCAGGAAGTTTGGTGAACTCCTTGATTATTTTGGTGTGTTAATGTATGTGCTTGTTATGTTTTCTAACTGCTCATTGTCTATATTATTCACAATCTTTTCGATCTGTTGCACTAAGTAATATAGGCATTCCTGCACATGAGTCTGTAATACCTTTATATTGATTTAAGATCTCATTTTTAGATCACCAGTCCTGCGTTCCATTATTCATCAACTACATATGATATTGAGTGGTTTTTTTGTGTTTTCATTGATGGAGTCCATTGGATGCAGAGGAGCATATAACATTTATCCTTGAAATGTTTAACCCTTTTCCATTGATATCAAAGGGGAAGAGAGTGAGGATATTAGTTTTCAGAGGAAAATTTCAAATGGTTGGATCAGTTGGGGTTGCCACCAATGCCAATGGGGGAGATTGTTGGCATTGATTTGTGTTGCACTGTTGATGGTTTGCATTGATGTAAACCTAGTAGTTTGGGCTATAGTTTAGTTGGTTGTGCACATGTATAATTGGATGAAGGTGAATGACGTGTAGATGGTTTTTTGCATGTTTACTAGTATGAAGATGTGAGGATGGAGATGTGATTTGCAGGTGCTACTTATAAAATGTTGCATGGTGATGATGAGTAGAGTATGACCATGGTACAATTATTCTTGGTATTGGAAATACCATGGTATTGGTATGTGTGGAGTAGGTTGGCACGTGATATTACCTTGGTGCAGATAGTATTGGTATTGACATAACCATGGTATTGGTTTGGAGATTACCATGGTACATGTGTTCTTGGTATTAACATAACCAAGATATTTTCCCATGGTAATGGTTTGGAGATTACCATGGTACAAGTATCATGGGTATTGGCATAATCATAGTATTTTCCTATGCTATTCACTTGGAGAATTGTTGAGGATATTTTGGCTTTTACTTATGTGAAAAAAAATAGCGTTGTTCGTTGGTTGGTCTTCTTAAGAGTGTAAGAGCATGCCTTTGTGAGGGCATTGAGAGTGAATAGAGATTGTAGCAGTTGCTCACATAGCATTGTAGTGTTTTATCAAAGTGTTGTATGAAAAAATTAGAGATAGAGTTTAGAAGAGAATTCAAAATTTATTTGTTGCAAGTGGCAAAGAATTGGCAACTTGTGGTGTGTTAGAGAGTAGAGTTTTGGTGTGAGAATAAGAGAATAATTTCCCTCCTCTAGGAAAATTTTTTGATTCATATTTCGTGTGCAGAATGATGGTGTTGTTGGGTAGCTCATGTTGAGAAAATTGAGAACCCAATTTGAGAATATATGAAATGTGGTTCGCAAGGAGGAAGTGAAGGTATGGAGGCTTCAGAGTAGACAGTGATTCGGTAGATTCATTAGAAGGAACAAATTTATCGATCCAATAGGAGCTGGATAGTCCAATGGGAGTTGGGTAAGGATCGTTGGTCGTGGGAGCTTTCAACAGATATATTTCCATAGATCTGTGAGATAAACATATTTCTTGTCTAATAGGTGCCAACAAACTTCGAAGGAAGTCAAGTATTTCAGCTTATGGTTGTAAGCTAATCCATGTAAAATCTTGTTCAACATATTAATAGAAAAATTGAGAAGCACAACAACAACAGGGTGGTTTTCTATCGAAAGGGTTTCCACCATAAATACTTGTGTCTTTATGCGTGATTATTTGTGTTGATTCTTTCCATGGTTATTATGCTTTGAGTTTACTGTTGCTTTCATGTTTTAATAAGCTAATATTGTGAATGTGTATGACTATTTGATATTGCGGTAAAAATATTTAAATTTGATATAAATGGCATCACTATTGATTCACCCCTCCCTCAATAGTGATCTAGTTTCCAATGCCTCAATCATACCATATTGGCTACAACCTAAACACTATTTTTCACTTTGATCGATGTCATTCCATACTATGACATCTCATTATGTCATCAAACACACTACTATGCCACATTACTCAAGATGTGTATTTGTCCCACATCGACCTGCCACCTAGTGTTCCACGTCAAAACCTATTGGATTTATCAATATCGGAAGGAAACCAACCTCCTAATATCTCGAAGGTTGATACTTGCTATCATGGGCCTCGCTATCCCATCACTTGATGGATCCCACACTTTTTATCTTCATTGGATTAAAAACATATCAAGATCCATTAGTATTGGGGGTTTTTACTGGTGATTACTTGTTATGCTACCTAACACCTAACACCTAATACCCCTATAGAATTTGGTCCCTGGTCCTATTAATTGAGGGCTCCTAAAACTTCCATCTACTAATATTTCAGGTTCTATTACTCTAAAGGGATGTATTTGGCGTTTGATATGCTCAATAAACAATGTAAACTTTGAAATGGGAACTATAAACTCCAAACAAGAACTCTGGCCAAAAAACCCCGTAAAAACATAAAAAACATAAAAAACAGTGCTAAAAACGAAAAGTGTTGATGCTAGAATAACACTTTTTTTTTTTAAGGGTAAATTTTCAACATGTTTTAAAAATGGCGGTGAAAACTAATTTTTTGTGCAAAAATTGTCCAAAAAACACCCTTAAAACGAAGTGTTGATGTTCGAATAACATTTTTTTTCAATGGTAACTTTTGTGCAAAAAACACCTTCAAAACGAAAAGTGTTGACGTTGGGATAACAATTTTTTTTTTTCAAGGGTAAAATTTCAACATTTCGAAATAATAGCGTAAAATATTTTATTATGACCCCAAAAAACATTAAAATTTCACCCAAAAAAAATAAAAATAAAAATAAAATTAAAACAATGAAAAAACACAAAAAAAAAGTAAAAAAAAACAAAACAAAACAAAAATAAAAAATAAACTAAAAACGAAACATAAAATAAAAATAAAAAACAAGAAAATCAAACATCAAAAAACAAAACAAAACAAAACACTAAATTAACCTATAAAAGATAAGAATTAAAAAACTAGAAAAAAAAATTACAAATTATAAACAAATAAATAATAAAAAAATATATTTAAAAAAAGTGGAATAAAAACAAATATGTAAACCATAAAAAAATTTGGGAAAAGAAAAAAAACACATTTAAAAAAACTATAAAATTAAGTAGGTAAAAAAAAATAAAAAAATTAACAAAAAACTAAATTTTTTTTGAAAATTAAAAACAAACTAGTTTAAAAAAAAATGGAAAATTAACAAAAAGAAATTAAAAACTAGTGAAATTTTAAAATGTTGATTACATAAAAAAATAAATATCAATCAATATATATATATATAAAAGACAAACAAAAAAAATGTTAAAAAAAATTTATTTCGTAAACCATAAAAGAATTTGGAAAAAAAAAAAAAATAATATATATATATATATATATATATATATATAAAAGTAAAAATAAAAAGATTAAAAAAAACATTAACAAAAAGTAAGAAAAAAAATTAAAAACAAACTAGATTAAACAAAAATAGAAAATTAACAAAAATAAATAAATTAAAAACTAGTAAATTTTTTTTTTTCTAAGTAAAGTCTATCTATTATATAAAAAAGGTAAAAAATATTTACAGAGAGGTATGGACCTCTGAGGGGGCTACAGCCAGCCCTCTATCACAAAATCTGCTGCATACAACACTGAAATATCTGATTACAATCCATAAGGCAGTTTTCAAAATACAATAACCCCAAAATAGAACATCCTGCTTTTCCCGCCATACAACAGTTCTGAGACTATTACAAAAGACTAGAAAAAAACACTTATAAGCTGGAAGATAGTAGTGAGCCATAGTGAAAAAACTGGAGAAAAAACCACTGTGCTCGAGTTCAAAACAAAAAAAATGTTAAAAAAAAATTATTTCGTAAACCATAAAAGAATTTGGAAAAAAATAAAATAAAATATATATATATATATATATATATATATATATATATATAAAGAGATTACAAAAAACATTAACAAAAACTAAGAAAAAAAATTAAAAACAAACTAGATTAAACAAAAATAGAAAATTAACAAAAATAAATAAATTAAAAACTAGTAAAATTAATATTAAAAACATTTAGAAAAAACAAAAAAAACAAAAACAAAAATATACTTAAATTAAAAAAATATAATAATAATAATAATAATAATGATGAAAATTTTAAAAATATATGTCTTTTCCAAATAAAAAAAAAATAAAAAACATTTTAAACTTATAAAAAAATGTGTTTTTGATTTATAAATAAATAAATAAAATAAAAATAAAAATAAAATTATTAAATTTTCATTATTTATTTAAAAATAGATCAATAAACAAATTTAAAATTTAATTTTTTTTTTTATTTAAAAAAAATTATTAAAATATTTATTTATTTATTTATTTTATTTTTAATTTGTTCATCTAGCCCCTCCGCCCACGGCCGTGCCACCACCGGGCGGCGGCCAGGCATTTGGGCGATTCTAGCCCCTCCGCCCATGGTTGCGCCACCACCGGGCGGCGGGCAAGCCGTTGGGCGATTCTCAGAATCGCCCAACGTCCTGGCCGCCTCCCGGTGGTGGTGCGGCCATGGGCATTAACAATTTTTTTTTTAATAAAAACAAATTTTTTTTTTTTTTTTTTTTTTTTTAATATATATATATATATATATATATAAACAAAATTTTGTTTAAAAAAAATTAAATTTTAAATTTGTTTATTTGTTTGTTTTAAAATAAACAATGAAAGTTTAATAATATTTAAAAAAAAAAATCAAAAACACATTTTTTATAAGTTTAAAATGTTTTTTTTTTAAAGACATATTTTTAAAATTTTCATATATATATATATATATATATTATTTATTTTTTAATAATTTAAGTTTATTTTTGCTTTTTTATTTTTTTTAAATGTCTTTAATATTAATTTTACTAGTTTTTTTTGTGTGTTAATTTTCTATTTTTGTTTAATCTAGTTTGTTTTTAAATTTTAAATTTTTTTTTACTAGTTTTTTTTTTTTTTTTTTTTAAGTACTCAACTTTATATATATATATATATATATATATATATATATAGATATATATTATTTTTTCCAAATTCTTAACATTTTTTTTGTTTGTTTGTCTTTTTATATATATATTTTTATATTTGTTTTTTTTAACTAATCAAAATTTAAAAAAGGAAAAATAAAACAACTTGAAAATTCATTAAGTAATCATAATTTAAAAAAAAATATTGGACATAATAAATTTTAAAGTGTGAAAAATAAGTCTTCTAAAAAAAAGGTATGCTGCATCAACACGTTGCATCTACACATTTAAAAATCAGCATGAAAATCACTAATATTTAAAAACAAATATTTATATTTGATACATAAGAAAATTTAAATTGTCAAAAATATGCTCCCAACAAAAAGAAGTGTATTATGCTTAACCACTTTTGAAAATCGGGTCACGTTTTTACTACCCCTACGAAATGGGTAACCGTATCGATTATTTAAAGTGCCAAAAACTATGCTCTAAAAAAAATATGTGTGTTCTGCATCGCCCCTTTTCAAAATCGGGTCAATTTTTGCTATCTCTACGAAACAGGTAACAATATCAGTTCTCGTTTTAAAGTTTACGTTGTTAATATTTGACATTTCAACTTTCAATCCCTAATTGCTCAAAAGATGATAACTAACATCCAAATATCCAAAGGGCGGGTACATCATAGGTTTATGATGGGAATTTCTCTCTTAGCTGATGGATGTTGTCAAGGTTTGTTAGTATCCAAAGTTCACAATGAATGTCATTTGTTTTGTTCCTCGATACCAAAAGCTCGATATGTGACAATCGATATCTAATCCTCTTGGGCTTAATCCCAATTTATTTAAGCTTTGGGTCACATAATACCATCAAAACACATGATCAGGGGGGGCTAGAGCTAATTACTCCTATCCCAAAATTCCAATAGTCAAGCTTCTGATAGGCAAATCAAGCCAATTTATGAGGGTTCAAATTCGATATCCAACAAGGAAAATAATAGGTACAAAATAATTTTGAAACTACAAGGTCCTCACTAACCATAAAGGGATCCATGAACCTCCTCCTTCTTTCCACATACCTGGCCTTTCTTCAAATATTCCAAGAGGCCATTGATCACAATTTACCCCCATCTAAGGCCTTCAAAACTTTTCATCCCAACCAACTTAAGATTTGTTCCACAAAATTCCACCATTCAAGATTCTTTAGTGAAATATGTAACACTTAGTCTTAAGTGTTCTATGAAGACTCCTTCCTTTGAGTCTCCACTTTGTAATCAAGGATTCTACCCCATGCATCTAGGTCCAAATTGTGTGCAATTTTTATGGTTATTTTTACTTAGCATAAACCTTGAATTTGGCTTGACATATCCAACTCATATTTCATTTTGTCCATTTTATATTGATTTTGGCTCCAAAATTCATTAAAATTTGTACCTAATTCATATTCTTATAGAATTTGAATTTTTAATCAAATTTGTTCATTAATTGGAAAATTTAGCCATGAAAATTTCCTAGAAAATCAATCCTTTTACAAATGCTCATTGGTTTGAATATATGTAGGACAACTAGGAAAAATCCAAGATATGGGTTTTGTTCCTTGAGGCCCAAATGAAAACACCTATTTTATCCTCGAAAATAACTCATATGGGTTTTGTCAAAGCTTGGTCAACACTCTTAGTTTTATGGAAAATCCCTTGTTTTAAGCAAAAAAATCAAATTTGTTTTAAATTTTTGTGGGTTAGATCAGTTTTTAATGGCCTACAAGGTTAAGATTCAACCCAATTAGTTCATAAAAACATTATTTTACTTAATGGCATGAGAAATCACAACATTTTTAGTTTTAAGAATTTGTATAAATGTGGTAAGTGTGTGAAGACTTGGGACAATTTTTGTATCTTTCATAACTAAGTTTTGAGAGCTTTTGTATCAGACTTCCAATATCAATGTTGTACCTTTTGTTATGTGTTTTTTAATAAATAAATGAAGCCTTTTGAGTTGTTTTAGCTCACAGTTTTCAATAGATGTGCTTCCTCGAAGATGGAGGGTCCCCACAGTCAACTTGCGCACTTAGTTCTTTTGTTGTACATTAAGTGTGCTATGGTATATTTTAGTATTATGTTTCTGGAATATATTTCTTTTCATGTACTTTCTCATATCATATTGTACATACTCATACTCTTCTCTTTACATCTTTAAAATTGCCCATAACTAGCTTTTTAAGCTTTATATTAGTGTAGTTTGTTGGCCATACTTATTTGGATTATTGTGTGTGCTTGTTTTATTTGTTGTCTATATATGTTCATGAGAAAAGATATCATCGGATAAGTGATTTTCATGTGATCATCTTATTTTTCAACTCAGTAAAAGATTGGGAGTGACCCTCTCTTCTTCTTTCTAAAGAGAAAAAGCCCTAGTGCATAATTGATTCATCAAATTAGCACTGTCTCGAGTCATCTTATATTTTCATGCTTTTGTAGATAAAATTACACTTTCATATACTAGATAGTGAATGGAAATACGAACCTACTATGTGGATGTTGTAAATGAGTAAGAGTGACCGCCCAATTTGGAAAGGCCTTAGTGCATGCAAGTCCCTCAAACTGGACTTGTTCTATCATTGATTTCATTTCTTGTCAAATTCCTATTCAAAGTATTTCATTTCAATGTGAGATTATTAATATCAACAATACATCATGTCAATGTACAATATCAGGAGTCACCCATTGTGGCCTTTGTTGGGTCTAGGAATTGACATCTTTTTCACCATCATTTCCTTATTTTTTCAACCACTTTCACCCTTACAACTAAATCTTTTTATTCCATTGATTATCTTTTTTACTAAAGTATGTTATTCTTTTATGTCACCCTAACTTATGTAATTTTTCTTACATTTAAAGAGAGGGATAACTATTTTTGGGTGAATTTACTAGCAAAATGTCAAGAAGGATTCTTACAGGATGACTCATCTTGGATTTAAGAGATCTGTGGTTTGTATCTTTTGAATCAGAGACCGGAGAATCCACAGTATGAACATTTTTACACCAACGTTTCAAATCCCAAGTGGGATCCATCATCAGGGTTGAAGAATGATAATAAAAGAAGAGCAGATAAGGGAAATAAATACTAATGAGGAAGGATATTTCAAGGAGGAGCACACTGTCGGCTAGAATCTTTTTAATTTTATTTATATAATTTTATTTAATCTAATAAACTGCTTTTATTTTCTTTAATATAATTAATTTTTATTTAAGAGAAGGAAACTTAGTTCAAAACCTAATAATAAAACTAGGGACCATAAGAAATAAATAAATAAATTAAACTAATTTAATATATTTAAATCATATTAATAATTATAAATAATTAATTAAAATAATAATTCATAAATTAATTAATAAAATTAGTCATTATAAAATAATAAATCAACTATTATTAAAATAATAATTAATTATTATAATAATTAATTAATATAATAATTAATATATTAATTAATATAATGATTATTATATAAATTAAAATTAATATATATAAAAAATTTTAATTAATTAATATAAAATTAATCATAATAAAAAATTTTCATTATAAATTTTTTATTTAATATGAAATTAATTATAAAATTAATTAATTAATTATATAAAAAAAATTAATCATTATAAAATAATTAATTAACTGTTATTATAATAATAATTAATAATAATAATAATAATAATTAATTAATATAATAATTAATATGTTAATTAATATAATGATTATTTTATAAATTAATATATATAAAACATATTAATATTAATAATTAAATTTTTTATAGAATTTATATAATAATTAATATAATAATTATTATATGAATTAAATTAATATATATATATATATATATAACTTATGTTAATATTAATAATCATAAATAATTAATATTTATAGAAATTAATATAATAATTAATATATTAAATAATAGCTATAAATAAATATTAATATATTATAGTATATTAATGATATAAAATTTTTGGACCAAAAAATGGAAAGGAGAGGGGAGATAACTTACCTGAGGGGGCATTACCTGGGGATGGGATGGCGACTTTTAATCTTCTTGATCAAGGGAAGCCAGCTTCCGCTAATTTCCATACCACTGTCTCTGTTCAGATTCTGAGGATGCTTGATAATTTCAAGTGCTTCTCTGATCTTTCATCTTTGATGCTGCTCTTCTCTTGCGATAATCGATGCGTCTTCCAGGCAGATATGGTGCTTAGTTTTCAAGGAGTGTTCTGCCAATGCTGAGGTACGAGATCTTCCATTCCTAATATCAGCGCCATGTTCTTTGAGCCTTGTCTGGAGGGAGCGACCTGTTTCACCTATGTAGCTTTTTCCACAAGAACAGTCTATTTTATAGACTCCTTTAAGCTGAAGATTGTCAATATCATCTTTAACAGACTTCAAACCTTGTCTGATAGTACCAGGAGCTGAGAAATGAGTGATAATGTTTTTCTTTCTTAGGATTTTAGCGATTTTATCTGTAACACCATGGATATAAGGTAGAAAAATCTTACTACCTTGAGGTTGGTCTTGCGCCTTATGCTCATGGGATGACAACCTTCTTTCAGCTTTCTCTATGGCTTTTTTAACCTCATGCTCTTTGTAGCCTATATTCTTAAAAGTTGAAACCAGATGCCTCTTTTCTTCATTCAGATGATCTGAGTCGGAAATTCGAAGGGCTCTAATGGCAAGGGTGTTTAGAACCCCAAACTTCTGGGCCGGGTGATGGTGGGAGTCCGCATGGAGGTAACTTTCTGTGTGGGTTGACTTTCTGAAAACCTTGTGGCCTAGAGAGCCATCCTCTTTTCTGATGATTAGAACGTCCAAAAATGGGATGCTCATGTTTTCTTCGAGTTCCATCGTAAATTTTATTTCTGGGGAGATGGAATTTAAGTGAATGAAAAACTTTTCAAGTTCTGCTTTACCATGCGTCCATTTTATGTTGGTATCATCGACAAAACGCTTCCACCATGCCGGTTTTAAAGGATATGATTCCAGGGCCTTCTTTTCAAAGTGTTCCATGTATAGGTTGGCCACGATTGGTGATAGGGGTGATCCCATTGCCACACCTGATGTCTGCTCATAAAATATTCCTTGGAAGGTGAACACAGTTGACCTTAAGCAGATCTCAGCTAGCTTTGCAGTCCCCGGATCAGTGACATCTTTTATAACCTGAATGGCTTCATCAAGAGGAATCTTCGTGAATAAGGATACTACGTCAAAGCTAACAAGGATGTCATCACGTTCCATCCTTTCATTTTTAATCATATTCACAAAGTCCTCGGAGTCTTTGATGAAGGAATTAGTATTTCCGATGAGGGGTTTAAGGATTTTAGCAACATATTTAGCAAGCTCATAGGTTGGGGAACCAACAGTATTAACTATTGGTCTAAGGGGGACCCCTTCCTTATGGATCTTGGGTAATCCATAGATTCTAGGGATGGTTTCACAAGAGGGGATTAATTTATTTTTTAATTTCTCGTCAAGGTTAGAATCTGAGATGATCTTTTTTACATCCTTCATGATTTTGGGAATGGGATTACTGTTCAACTTCTTATAACTGCCACAATTTAGGTGATCATTCATTTTATGCACATAGTCTTCTTTATCTAAGATGACTGCTGCTCCTCCTTTATCTGCTTTAAGAACCACCACCTTGTCATTGCTCCGCAAGGATTTGAAAGCTTTTTGTTCTTCCTTACTCAAGTTGCTTTTGGGAGCTTTGGTTTTTCTCATGATGAGAGAAAATTCTTGCCTCAATGCTTCTTTGTCTTCCAAAGGGAGGTTACTAATTCCATCTTCTATGCTACAAATCATGCTTTCAACAGGAAGGCTTCTAGGAGCCACTGCAAACCCCATACCTTTGCTGAGAACATTGATTACTACAGGATCTAATTCTTGGGAAGACAGGTTGACCACTTTCCTTTTTGATCTTGACTCACAAGTGTTTGCTGAAGACATACTTTTTCCCCTCTGAATACTCATGTCTAAGCCTTGATCTTTATTGATTCCCGTGTCATTACCTGAATTCTGAATGTGCTCATCAATGTTATTTAACTTGACTGCGCAGTTATTATTGTTTGTATTAACACAGCTTTTAATTATTAAAGCTTTAGAATTATCTGCGTAGTTCTTATCCTCAGCATAGCTTCTAACCATACCTGCGCAGTTGTTTATATTGTCATTGCCTTTTTCGCTGCTTATCATGTCAACATTCTGGGCACTGGTCGAACGGTTCTCCACCATAATATCTGAATCAGCTATGGGCCCCTCATCATCACCGTTTCGCAACGTATTATCTTCAAAGCTATTGACAGTGCAGTTTTTATTGTTTGTATTATTTGAAACACAACTTTTAATGATTAAAGCTTTAGAATTATCTGCGTAGTTCTTATCTTCTGTGTAGCTTCTCACCATACCTGCGCAGTTGCTTATATTGTCACTGCCTTTATCGTTGCTTATCCTGTCAATGTTCTGGGCATTGGTCGAACGGTTCTCCACCATAATATCTGAATCAATTATGGGCCCCTCATCATCACCGTTTTGCAACGAATTTGAACCTGTTATCTTATCGTTGATCACCTTAGGTTTATTCTCATAGCTGTTTCTGCTTATTCTACAGCCGCTTTTCATAACTACGTTGATCAACTCGTTCTGCTTACTGGCCACTGCGAGGTTTGAATCAGAATCTGCTATGATTAACTCATCATTCATAATAACGTTGTTCAGCATGTTATGCTCACTGTCCACTGCGTAGTTTTTACTGATATTAACATTTTTGCTGACATTTTGAGCAGGTTCACTGGCGGGGAACAGATTTTTGACCATCACCTGAGATCTATCTAATAGCTTGGATAATTTCTTGCGCTGCCTTGCCAGAGCAATCTGTCCCTCGTTATCTGCTTTTAGGGCAGTCCTGGCATCGATAATGGCCCAGAGATCTTTATCGATGCTGTTGGCTAGCTTAAGGTGGGATGAGAGGGCTAAACGCCCAAGATTTTCCAGAGAGGCCCTAACCCTTTTGATTTCAGACCGAATCAGAGAGAAGCTTAGCTGGATAAACGCCTTACTATTATATCTGTTCTGCAATCTATGTTTAACCTGTGCAAATGGAGGAATGACATTGCTGTCCCGACAGTTTTTAAGGAAATGTAGATCTGCTGCTCTTCTTGTTATCCTCACTCTACATCTTTCGAGTAAAAGGATTTCACTCCAAGTATCCCCTCCGTATAGGGCCAAGATTTTGGATTTAAGAGATCTGTGGTTTGTATCTTTTGAATCAGAGACCGGAGAATCCACAGTATGAACATTTTTACACCAACGTTTCAAATCCCAAGTGGGATCCATCATCAGGGTTGAAGAATGATAATAAAAGAAGAGCAGATAAGGGAAATAAATACTAATGAGAAGGATATTTCAAGGAGGAGCACAATGTCGGCTAGAATCTTTTTAATTTTATTTATATAATTTTATTTAATCTAATAAACTGCTTTTATTTTCTTTAATATAATTAATTTTTATTTAAGAGAAAGAAACTTAGTTCAAAACCTAATAATAAAACTAGGGACCATAAGAAATAAATAAATAAATTAAACTAATTTAATATATTTAAATCATATTAATAATTATAAATAATTAATTTTTATAATTAATTAAAATAATAATTCATAAATTAATTAATAAAATTAGTCATTATAAAATAATAAATTAACTATTATTAAAATAATAATTAATTATTATAATAATTAATTAATATAATAATTAATATATTAATTAATATAATGATTATTATATAAATTAAAATTAATATATATAAAAAAAATTTAATTAATTAATATAAAATTAATTAATCTAAAATTAATCATAATAAAATTTTTCCATTATAAAATTTTTATTTAATATGAAATTAATTAATTAATTATATAAAAAAAAATTAATCATTATATAAATTTTTTTTCCATTATACAAAATTAATTAATATAAAATTAATCATTATAAAATAATTAATTAACTGTTATTATAATAATAATTAATTATTATAATAATAATTAATTATAATAATAATAATTAATTAATATAATAATTAATATAATGATTATTTTATAAATTAATATATATAAAACATATTAATATTAATAATTAAATTTTTTATAGAATTTATATAATAATTAATATAATAATTATTATATGAATTAAATTAATATATATATAACTTATGTTAATATTAATAATCATAAATAATTAATATTTATAGAAATTAATATATTAAATAATAGCTATAAATAAATATTAATATATTATAGTATATTAATGATATAAAAATTTTGGACCAAAAAATGGAAAGGAGAGGGGAGATAACTTACCTGAGGGGGCATTACCTGGGGATGGGATGGCGACTTTTAATCTTCTTGATCAAGGGAAGCCAGCTTCCGCTAATTTCCATACCACTGTCTCTGTTCAGATTCTGAGGATGCTTGATAATTTCAAGTGCTTCTCTGATCTTTCGTCTTTGATGCTGCTCTTCTCTTGCGATAATCGATGCGTCTTCCAGGCAGATATGGTGCTTAGTTTTCAAGGAGTGTTCTGCCAATGCTGAGGTACGAGATCTTCCATTCCTAATATCAGCGCCATGTTCTTTGAGCCTTGTCTGGAGGGAGCGACCTGTTTCACCTATGTAGCTTTTTCCACAAGAACAGACTATTTTATAGACTCCTTTAAGCTGAAGATTGTCAATATCATCTTTAACATACTTCAAACCTTGTCTGATAGTACCAGGAGCTGAGAAATGAGTGATAATGTTTTTCTTTCTTAGGATTTTAGCGATTTTATCTGTAACACCATGGATATAAGGTAGAAAAATCTTACTACCTTGAGGTTGGTCTTGCGCCTTATGCTCATGGGATGACAACCTTCTTTCAGCTTTCTCTATGGCTTTTTTAACCTCATGCTCTTTGTAGCCTATATTCTTAAAAGTTGAAACCAGATGCCTCTTTTCTTCATTCAGATGATCTGAGTCGGAAATTCGAAGGGCTCTAATGGCAAGGTGTTTAGATTAAATAAAATTATATAAATAAAATTAAAAATATTCTAGCCGACAGTGTGCTCCTCCTTGAAATATCCTTCCTCATTAGTATTTATTTCCCTTATCTGCTCTTCTTTTATTATCATTCTTCAACCCTGATGATGGATCCCACTTGGGATTTGAAACGTTGGTGTAAAAATGTTCATACTGTGGATTCTTCGGTCTCTGATTCAAATGACTCATCTTGTTAGGATGCTTATACTCCCATTTTCCCATATGATGTGATGCTTCTCTTCCAGGATTGTGCAATGATGTTCCACTAGGGCAAGCTTTGTTGTTATTTTGATGTTGCTACTATGTTTTGTGGTAATGTACACTATGTTTTCTTGGCTCCATTTTTGGGAGTTGATATGGACGATGCTACTTAGCCAAGTTAACCAAGATCATTGTTACAACAAGGATTTTATTTGAATTTGGAATATTAGATTTCTATGCTAAGATTCTCATCAGAATATAAAAATGTGCTTGAGGTTTTTACTCCAAAATAACAAGTAAAAACATGAGTTTTTATATGTTTTTTCTTAAGTTAGTTTCATGAAAAACTTTAAACATGAAATCAAAACACTAAATGGTAGCATGCATCAAACAATAATACACCAGCCATTGTTAAAGGAGTTCACCCATTCCGGGCTACATCTCCTTGGATCAAATCAAATGGCATGACCCCTTCTCATTATGCTCAATGTCTGGAAAAGAAGAGTACATAAACTGTTGAAATGGAATGGCTAGTTTCTCCTTCAAAGAAACAACTTCTGCAAGAGTTCTCACTCCACACACATTTTAACCTATAGTCAAACATGTAAACCTTCAAAAAACATAGGCATCTTACACCAAGACCCCATACTCCAACTTCAAAGAGCATAAACAGTACCATAATCGAATTGAAGTGCATAAACAAGTCTCTTCTCCAAAACACATATAAAAAAAAGAGGAATAAAAGCTACAACTCTGATGTAATCGTTTTTGCATAAAGCACATGGAGGCTGGAAGGCCCCTGCAAGGTCATCTCCATCTTCAAACTCCTCCATAAACTGAATCAACACTCTGGTTGACTATGGCACCCATAGGCTTAAATTTGCAAAAAACCTATCCAAAAGTGCTCCTTTGGACCTGAAACCTACTCCAATGAGTCCAGAATATCCAAAAATGGCCATCTACCCTGTTTTTTCACCCAATTTGGTCGAAAACTGGAGAAGTTATGACCTCTCCTAGTTAGGCCACTATTCGCTCCACAAATTGCTCAAAAATTGTCATCGATCCTATAATTTTGGCCTAAAAAGTGCTAACTGGGTGAAAATTTTGCAGATTGTCAAGCGCAATTGTAGTATGGCTAATTCTGCGCATAACCCCACTGGAAGTTATTAAAAATGTCAGCCCTACAGGTCACATGACACGGTTAGGGTCTAGCAATTAACGGTGGCGGTTACGGTTTCATTAACTATCTGCAGCTTGGCGGAAGTGTTCACATAACGCTGCTTGGTCCAGTAGTTAGGCTGGCAGTGATGGTTACTATGGTGGTTATGATAGTTGTTATGGGTAGGTGGATAGGTGGTCACATGGGGGGCAGTTAAGTCCACTTGCCCCTAACCTTGCGGTTAGTAAACAATAAAACAAACCCATAACCATAATATGTTAATTCATAAGGCGTAGGTGGATTGGAAACTTGTTGCACTGTGCTGTGGGAGGTCACGGGGTCAAGCCTGACCTCCGACTTGTCTTGCCAACAAAATTTTGATCAATCATTAGGAGGACACGTGGCGGCCTCCGGCTTAGCCACGTGTCACATCCTTATTGGCACAAACCCAAACACATGGACCAATCAGACATCGCCAACTCAACAAAATATTTTGAGAATATTCTGGGAATATTTCAAGAATATTCTAGGAATATTATGAGAATATTCTAGGAATGTTTCAAGAATATTCCTTTTTCAACCTAAGCAATACAGATGCCCAATTAGCATCCCAGTCAGCCACCTGCAATTTTTTTACATGTTTGATAAAGTGAACAAATCGTGTTTCTGGGAGCATGTAGTGTGTGTTTTGCGTGAAACGAGTTGTGCCGAATTCAGGATGACGAGCACTACATGGTCGTTCAGATTCCACACCATTATGACAACTTTGATTTTTGGGCAAATTTTGAGCTCCTGATCACTCTTCCCCACTGAAAAACTTTTGTTCTCCAAAAGTTCACTTCCATTTGTTCAACATTTGAAGGTACAATTCCTTTATTTTTCCAAACTCGATCCAATCGATGTTTGTAGTGCCTTTACTTGTACTTGTCTTGGCTCTTTCTCAAGCTGAAATTGAAATATAACTTGACCAAAGAATTCGGGTTCAATGTTCTTCTTGGTTTGTCCATGTCGCTATGGCCATCCACAACAACATCCTTCCCAAGAATAATTCTAAGGCGCTCTTCTGCAAAATCCTTATTGAGGATAAGATCCCAAAATATTTTGACAAATGAACCAAAACAAGCTTCATATAATGAATACTTGTATAACTTGAGTTCTTAACACATTTATAACATATTGAATGTGTTGCAACTATTCATGCAACAACTTTAAAATGCTTTCTTGAACTAAAAATAGAAATGCATTTTACAAGATGGAATAACTTGACTGCCAAATTTTCCATTCAAATTGACTATTAACAAGCCAAGCTAGAATAATAATGCCCAAAGAAAACATTGTTGCATATAAGTCATTTATCACTTTTACAAATTACCCAGTTATGGGGATATGCAACTAGTGCAAAAAAAATATTTACAAACTTCAGCTGGACAAATAGTTCACCCATTTCTTACCCAACCAGGTAAATGAACCCTCTATTTGAACTTTTTCTTCTTTTGAAGCTGCTTTAGGGATGGTCGCATCTTGCGCCACTTTTCTTTTCCTGCTTCCTCTTCTGGTGCTTGCATAATTTACTTGCCTTTACCAGGATGAAGTTGTGGAAACAATTCCCAACACTTCTCGACCCAATGCCCACTGATATTGCAGAGAGTGAAAAAGTTATTTTGAGCTTCTCTTGGCTCACATGTCTTAAACCTTGGATGAAGTTTTCTCTTTTCGGTCTCAATTCCATTAGACATGAACATCTTCTTGATGATTTCTTTCCTTTTATTGAACTTATCTATACAATGGTTAAATGAAAGGCAGAAGTTGCATGGAAACACATTCCTCAACATGTTATTCAAATCAGCATGTTGTTTTCCATGATGAAAATCATTTGAATTAACAAGACAATTATACCCCTTTTTGTTTTCCTTTGGCTTACGCTTCTTTCGTGAGGAACTTTCATGGAAAGAATAACTTAACTTTGTTTCTTCTTCAACTTGTTCATCTCTCTTTGGAGATGTTTTTCACTTCAAGTCCTCCTTATTCTTGAGGAACCAAGTGGGTACCAATTCTGGGTGAAAATCCCAACATCTTGCCTCCTCATGTCCTCTCTTATGGCAAAAGGAACATGATACCCAAGAGTTGTCGCTCGAAGGCCATTATTTTTTTTGGACATAGCCTAAGCATTCATATTTAGGCCTATTCTTTGCCTCAATTGTATTCTTAATGCCTTGAGGGTTTACTCCAAGGCCTCCTCCCTTGTAACCCATCTTGGTCAAGAGATTGGATCCAATGCCTTTACTATGTTTTTCAAAGGTTGCAAATGAATTTACATCAAAACTTTCATGTAAAGAAGAAGCATGTAAATGCTTACCATTTATCTCATATTTTGGTTGACATACAAAGATGTTTTCAAACTCTCTTTTTATTCTGGATGTGTCCTCTTGGACTTTTTGGCTCTCTTCTTTCAACTCCTTGAATTTGGGTGCTGATAGAACCTAATCCTCCACATCATGTGGACAAAAGGTACAAACTTGTCCATTGTACTTCTATGAGGGGATTTGTACACTAGCATATTGCATAAGAGTTGTAGAAAAACATGAATATTTTGGACAAGATGGTGGTTTATCACCATTCTTGTTAGCCTCTTCCCTTGGAGAACATTCTCCTTTTGGAGGTCTAGAGCTTTAACCTTGCAATTTGGTATTCCTCTCTTAATAGAGGACTTTCACCATTTCTGCCATGTCTAAGAAAGCCTTTCTAAAAGCCTTCACATCCTCTGACATTCTTGCAGGCTCTCCTCATTGGGACATGCTTTGCTTGAATCTTCTATTGCAACTTGAGGTAGAACTGGTGCTAGAGATTGTAACAATCTTGCTCTCCTTTCCAAAATATTCTCCTCACTTGAGCTTCAAATCACATTCACTTGCAACAACAATCAATTCCTCCTTGCAAAAAGAAAACTAGTGCTCTGATAGCAACTTGATCTGAATTTGGAATATTAGATTTCTATGCTAAGATCCTCATCAGAATATAAAAATGTGCTTGAGGTTTGTACTCCAAAATAGCAAGTAAAAACATGAGTTTTTATGTGTTTTTTCTTAAGTTAGTTTCATGAAAAAATTTAAACATGAAATCAAAACACTGAATGGAAGCATGCATCAATCAGTAATACACCAACCATTGTTAAAGTAGTTCACCCATCATGGGCTACATCTCCTTGGATCATCTCAAATGTCATGACCCCTTCTCATTATGCTCAATGTCTAGAAAAGAAGAGTACATAAACTGCTGAAATGGAACGGATAGTTTCTCCTTCAAAGAAACAACTTTTGCAAGATTTCTCACTCCATACATATGTTAACCTACAGTCAAATATGTAAGCATTCAACAAACATAGGCATCTTACATGAAGACCCCATACTCCAACTTCAAAGAGCATAAACAGTAGCACAATCCACTTAAGTACATAAACAAGTCTCTTCTCCAAAACACATATGGAGAAAAGAGGAATAAAATATACAAAATTGATGTAGTGGTTGTTGGAGAAAGCACATGGAGGCTAGAAGACCCCTGCAAGTTCATCTTCATCTTCAAACTCCTCCATAAACTGAATCAACACTCTGGTTGACCATTGTTGGAGAGGTAAATCCCCTCTGCGGACAGAGGCGATCCCACTAGCCCAAAATGGGTCTAGCAACAATCAATTCACGCTACCAAGCAAGTTCCTAGTTGCAAATTGAAAGTGGATTATGAGAACCAACCTGGAGTCCGACGCTAGTGTCGTAGAAGAGTTGATACTCCCGTTCCCTTGCTCCGGCAGGTCACGATCCTCACGATCTCCGCGAATGGATACCTGCACATGCAAAGAACGAAGCGAATACAAGCATAAAATCCACTAAATACAACTATATATCAGTAAGAAAGGATATAGATCAAACATTATCATAGTGAACAATAAGATCGGAACCATAATGATAGTCGTTCATTAATGAATAATCAACAGAGAAAGATACAACCAAAGTTCTGACGTTGAATCTCTCCTCTGGCTGGGTGAGCAGCTATATATGTCTTGCAATAGACCTTTCTCTCTCAGACTTCCAGCAGCATAACCTCCCTATACTCCAAGACTCTTACTATCACTCAAGACAAGCATTATCACTCCTACTCAAAAAACTAGCTTGTCAAATGCACGAGGACAGACTTTTATAGATGGAGAAGGGGAGGAAGATACAATGCATCAAGACACCCATTATGGATTGGAATTATCTCCAAAAAGCTGATGTGGATAGATGTAAAGGATAGATGATGACTCTCGACTTCTAGAAGATGAGCTTTATCCTCAAAAGACTTCATGACTTGAAGGGAAAAAACATCTGGGCGCGCGTTTGTTAAAAATATTTTCCAAACTTGGTTGGCGCGGGTGTTACTCTAAGACAGAGCGCCAATGGTCGCACCTTCTTTTGAGGATCTCATTCATTGGCGCGGGTAGTACATTGTGGACCCGCGCTAATGGAAAAAGGGCACTTTTCAGGGATATTTTGCAGGAGGTGTCTTCAGGGCACATGAAGTCCATACTTAGGGGAACATAATGCAAGTGTTTTCAAGTTATGTCACTGCTCACAGGTCCCGGAATGAGTCCTCCAAAGTACGGGAAAGGGGTAACAGGGACGGTGACCAATGGTGACCAATTACTGTGTAACAACCATGGCACCCATAGGCTTCAATTTACAAAAACCCTATCTAGAAGTGCTCCTTTGATCCTAAGACCTGCACCAATGATTCCATAATATTCGTAAATGGCCATCTAGCCTCTTTTTTTACCCAATTTGGTCGAAAACTGGAGAAGTTATGACCTCTCCTAGTTAGGCCACCATTCACTCCACAAATTGCTCAAAAATCGGCACCGATCCTACAATTTTGCCCCAGAAAGATCTCACTGGGAGAAAATTTCACCCATCGCCGGGTGCAATTGTAGGATGGTTAATTCTTCTCATAACCTCGATGACGGTTATAAAAAATGTCAGCCCTACCAATCACATGATGCGGTTAGGTTCTGGTGGTCAACGGTGGCAGTTGTGGTTTCGTTAACCATCTGCAGCTTGGTGGAAGTGTTCACATAATGCTGCTTGGTCCAGCAGTTAGGATGGTGGTGATGGTTACCATGGTGGTTACAATAGTTGTTTTGGGTAGGCGGATAGGTGGTCACATGGGGGACGGTTAAGTCTGCTCGCCCCCTAACCTTGCGGTTAGTAAACAATAAAACAAACCCGCAACCATAATATGTTAAATCATAAGGCATAGGGAGATTAGAAACTTGTTGCGTTGTTTTGTGGGAGGTCATGGGGTCGAGCCTGGCCTCTGACTTGTCTTGCCAACAAAAGTTTGATTGGTCATTAGGAGTACACGTGGCGGCCTTTGGCTTAGCCATGTGTCACCTCCTTATTGGCCTGAACCCAAACACATGGACCAATCAGACAACACCAACTCAACATAATATTTCGAGAATATTCCTTTTTCCACCTAGGTGGTATGGATGCCCAATCAGCATCCCAGTCAGCCACCTGCAAATTTTTTACTTGTTTGACAAAGTGAACAAATTGCGTTTCTGGGAGCATATAGTGTACGTTTTGCGCGAAACGAGTTGCACTGGATTTAGGATGATGGGCACTACGCGGACGTTTAGGTTCCACACCATTTTGAAAACTTTATTTTTGGCAAATTTTGAGCTCCTGGTCAGGATTTAACCTTTCTTGACAAATAAGCAAACTCGATTATAACAACTATAACCCTCCATTTTAGTTACTTGCTTAAATGAGGAATCGTTATGGAATTACTTTTATTTCCACGAATTTGTTGTAATTTGTTAAGAAAATATTCTTAGTTTGAACAATCTCAAAATTGAAATATTCTCATTGTTGATTTTCATATCAAGATTATATAAGAGGAAAACCTACAATACAAAGACCCTTTACCTTGTGCGAGGGGTGACACCATCTTGTATTTCATTTCTCAAATCTAATGCAAATTTTTATGGGTTTGTGGTTCATTCCTTATTGTGATAGCCTATGAGCTATGATTTACTAGCTCCCTGCTAAGAAGAAAGGACCCTCCTCTTTAGAAGGGATCATTGCATTGCAGAGGTAGCGTAGTTGCTTTATTTTAATTTACTTTTAGGACATGTTATCTTGTTTTTTGTGTGACAACATCGATATTCTTTGATCAATCATTACTAATTATGTTATGCTATTGTTCAATTGTTTCTAAAGATTTATAGTTCGCTACTGATAGAAAATATTAGTTAGTGGTTGTTACATTTGATACAATGTGTCATGCATTTAATGAGTGGGTTTATTCTGATTGGATTGATGGTTGTGTGTGGTCGTGACTGAATGATTTTGTTCAAATGAGGAATTGATTTCAAGGAGTATTATTTCTCTTTATTGCAACAATGATATTAGGATAAATAAGTGTCATTTTTTTCTACAAGTGTGATTTCATTTCCAATATTCTATGCAGAGTGTTATTTTTATGCAAGTGAGGGTTTGAAAACAATACTTTTGTTGAATTGTTTTCTAATTCTACAATAGTGGAGAGTTACAATGGATTTTGGTTTGACTGAGTGCCAAGTTCTTGAAGAAGAAAACTTAGCAATAATTAGGGATTGGTCAATGTTAGCTGTCAATTGTTGTCTGCATATATTATATGTGATAACCTTGAAATAAATAGACTTACCCTAGTTGATAATTTATGTTTGAGCAAACGATTTGTTTTATTAAGACATTTAAATTTCCCAAAAAACTTAGGTTGCAACATTTGGGACATCACTGTATGTCTAGTTATGCAACTGGTTCTGAGCATATGTGTGTTTCATTTCCAAATAAGTGTGCTTGAATTAGTTTGAGTTTTAGAGTTTTGTTTCATGCTTTTCAAAACTAGCATTTTAAATCTTAAGCAATTAATGAGTGTTTAGTTTTAACTCTTAGTCATAATTTATCATTTCATATTTCAAGTGACAATCCATCTAGTCTAAATTCCCTACATACTATAATGCACTTCTAATTGTATGATTACCCAAAGTCATATAAATTTCATTTCCTAATTTATGTTCATAGATTAGATTAACAATCTATATCATCAAAATACATTTTGATCACCACAACATAATCAATGCCCCTCTAGCCTATCTAGAGTAGGCCAAGCTCCTTGGTTAATACTCACTAAGAGTCTTTCACAGCCAACTAACTTTCTTGGTTGTCCAAGATATTTATGGGTTAATTTCCTCTATCTTCTTTGCCATAACTTCTCACTTGATAAATTCTTGCACCACTCTAGACATTAATAACAATCGAGAGTAAAATATATCATCCATATTCTCTTGAATGCACATCATAAAAGCACATTAATATCAACATGCATGTATGTAAACATTTCACAACCATCATAGTCACATTTACTACTTCATATCATAAATAGACACACATAAACCATAATGTCCATTCATTAGATAAGCACACAAATATACACAACTTAACAACATCATTTCTATTTCATTGAACAAGGATTACATTATATATTTTAAGTCCAAATTTGTACTTATATTTTTAAGATAAAATGTTGCTAGCAATTAATGAAGGGTGAATGATATCCCAACCCACCATAGGCTTAGTGATATTGTAGCATTTATTGCAGTTGGCCACTACAGAGATAGACCAAGAAGCAATGAGGGAAGTTTTCACTCAACATCATAGGGTGGAGTCACAAAGGTCATTATCCTTCATTAAGTTAAAATCATAAGCTTTCTTAAATTCCCACTAAGCCTAGAGCTTGCCCAAATGTTTTGGGTGGTTTCTCTCTCAAGCTATAACTGGTGTAAGGATGAAGGCTAGTCTCCTTCATCCACATATAAATCAGTATGAGGTATTTTAACCCATTGATATATACACCCGCACAACACAAAAAGAGCTCTTCACTAAGTTATTAGTTCTCTCGATGTTTCCCATTTTAGTGCTTTTGTGCACAATTCAAAAAAATTCATTCATAATGTGGCCACAATGGACCTGCACAATGCAAAGGGGGGCCTTCACTTAGCTAATAGTTATCTAATTGCTTCCCTTTTTAGTGTTTTTATGCATAATTTAGAAAAACTCATCAAAAAATATAGTTGGCCCTCTAGTTTAGGTTAAATAATCTACACTAGATTCACTCACCAAACCAAATGAATTAAAATCATGCACATGATTTTCTTTCCACATGAGAGAATCCTCTTTGTCTCTCTACTCTTCTCTCACACTTCATGATTGCTTCTATGCTTGTTTATTCCTCTCACACACCCTTGAGTGCTTGTCTCTCTACTCTTCTCTCACACTCCATGAGTGCTTCTATGCTTGTTTATTCCTCTCACACAACCTTGAGTGCTTGTCTCTGTACTTTTCGCTTATTTTTTCTTCTCCATTGGTGCTTCCCTCATTTCCCTGCACGTGCTTCCCTGTCTTCCTTACCTTCCTTCATGAATTTCTTCCTTAATGGGTTTCATGTAAAACCTGCCCATAGTGGTTAAATTAGAAGCTTCTAATTAGAGTCCCTTAGTATTTGAGGGGCACTTTGCACATACCTCTAGATTTTTTTGGTACCACTCTCTCCATTCTTTTCATAAACACTGGTAGTTAGGTAGCTCAACCACTAGGTTAGAAATTAGAAAAATTAATTTAGGGTCATATAGGAAACTTCCCCAAATCCCTCTTATTATATTTCTTCCCTCTCATGGCTTCTCAGGTCGATATCAAGGCTCCACCTCTTCTTCAATTGTTATTAAGATATAATTACATTTTTTTGGGGGTATTTTAGCCTATTTACATTTACTTTCCTACATGGAATCATAAACATAATTGATCACAATTACAATATAAATGGGGGATTAAAGGTTAGGGTGTTACAATCCCCTCCCCCTTAAAGGAACATTATCCTCTGTGTTCACACCATTTCAAGTGTCATCCTTAGCAACATTACACCATTTCCAATGACTTTTTCAACAACACACCATTTCAGGTGCCTTTTGTTCATTGTTAGTATGTATACTGCTCCTTTTCAGTTGCACCAGTATCACTGTTGTTGCATATCAACATCATTTTCATGTTCTTTTCATTTCCCACTGCTTCAACATTGGTAATTGTATTCATAATCTAGCCAATTCCAGAATCATAATATTTAATCTTGCATCTACACCAGAAAACCAAAAACATATATGTGTTATGACCATTTTCATATACGACTATTAACTCTTCCACAGAGGATCTTAATTTCCATAAAGCAACATGCATTTCAAAAAATGATTTTATCAACTCGATATTTATTTGTATGGTTGTCCTTTGCTCCATCAAGCTTCCATAAATATCAAGTTCAACTCATTTTTTGCATTAGACACACCCATTCACACTCATGATCCTAGCGAGCACGTGACATAAGCTTTTCATAGCTAATTCATTAATTTCTCCTCATTTCAAGCAATCCTCTTCTGGCAATCGATCTACCTTATCGAGGTTTTCCTGCATAGGAATATTGAAGAAATGGTTAGAGTCTTATAGACAAGGCGTCCCACCAGCTTTCTCTAACATCATTTACATGTCATATTCATTTAATATTATAGTCAAAACATCCATCTATATTGATCTGACACGTTTTACTTGTCATAGGGTTCCAATGTCGCTACAATGGCCTTGTTATGAGGCTCTTTGATTCATAACCTTTACACGTCCTTCCTGGATCTCACATATATCACATGCATACAATTTTCCATAAGATATATTCTAAAATTTTCAATTAGATTTTTTTTTTCCAAACTTTATTCATACAAAAGCTAGGTCTCAAAAGCATGAGCATTTTCTCATAACTTTTAGCTCATTGCAGGTGGTAATATTCTTAGTCTTCAACAAGAACTTATATTCCATGTCATATCCAAGTCATTCTTCCTAAAATCTATATTTCACTCAACCAAACAATATTAGTTTCTCATGCATAAAATCATTTCAATGTATCATCTACAACATGCACTAACTTGGTTTTCAAGATTATCGCATAATCAATCGTTGATCATGTTCAGTTGCATACTATACCAATCAAAATGAGAACGTCATTGCACTACATATCCATTCAATATAATCTCAACCATTCCAAAAAAAATCACATCCATGCATTCTTTAATGAATTATACACCTTAAATTATCTTTGACATATGAGTGCATTACTCACTTATCCAATTGTTGTCCATCGGGACAACTCACACATATTTCTAAGATTTTTATCAAATTTTATGTGCCGATAACTTCCTACCTTAACCATGTCCATCTGGGGTATTCATGCTATACATGCATTCAATTGAAATCATATTAAAAAAGTACAAACTCGACCTAAAGGAATCCTTAACCAATTCCTTCAACTTACCAACTATTGTAGTATGGTTGATTTCCATACTTGCATGGCTACCATCACCATGCATACTTAGTTGATGATTTCTCAAGGATTTCACTTAGCTCCTCCTTTCTCCTTGCATTCTTTTTTCATTGTTCTCAATGTTCTTGGTATGATCGAAGTAACTTTCGTACCTTATATCCCACTTCAATTAAGTAGTCTTCAATATCAAAATTTTGAGGACAACTTGGAACTTTTCCTAATTCACAATTTCATTCACACATCAATTGTTGATCAAATCAATTGAAATGTATTCCCCACCATTTTCTAATTAAAAAATCAATTCATTTCACTCATTCATTCATTTTCAATACGTTTTATCAATCAATCAAGTATTCTCAAGCTTATATAATTTTCACATTCCAACTATTTTTTCCTTAACAAAAACTCAACATGGAAGGGAGGCAAGGGTTTTCCTCTTCTAATTAATTTGCATGGCCTATAATTGACAACACTTTTTCTCCATTTCCTTGAGCATTTATTATCAATTGGGTTTTCCATTTCCACCTAGATTCAACCCATCATTCTACATAACACACACTTCACAAGATTAGTTGAAAACACTTAGTTGTTGTCTTCATCATTCTCGAACTTTACTTTCCTAGTCAAAGCTTTCTTGTATTCCATTTATAGGTGACTATATCAACATGAAAATTTCCCTAGTTTTAACATCCAACAACCCCTAAGATGACATCAATTTCAAGACCTAGTACCAATATTATCATTTCAATTACTTACCTATCCGTTTTATGTGCATATTCATAAAATATGCATTCACCTTATGCATTCAACCATGCATCCAAAAAATGCCTCAATCATGTATACTAACAGGCTTTTGCATTTCCTACACTCTTTGTCATCATTCATGTACATCTATGAAATGTAATAACACCCTTCCTTATGAGGGATTGCGGTCATTCAAATGACATGTCCATGCGCATAAGCGTAACATGTTGCCCTCTTTCATATTGTAGCAAACAACAAGAAATAATTTATTCTAAGTAACATGGAATTATTAGGTGACCATTAACATCACCCAGAGCATAACCAATACCAACTCTCAATTTACAAGCTAGTCATGCAATAATATCATTGCTAACATTGAACTTTCATGAAGGAAAATCTTACCTAATTCAATATCAATATTTCAAGCATACCAAAACTATACCTACATGGATGTTTTCATTATATCATATGTTATCTAATTAGTTGGTATCTCTAGGAGAGTCCTTGCACTCCTCTTTACCAACCTCTTGATCAACACCTTATTGTATGTAGCCTTATCTCCACAAAGACCCTCTCTATCCATGTGGTCAACCTGTTCTTGGTTACATTTTAATTATTAACCATGGTTAGCTAAGACAACATGCTACTATGAGTCTTCATGTGTGTGATATGTATTCATCCATTATTGTATGCATCCAACATGTTCATGGGCACCTAGCATATCATTGAACTAATGCCTATGAGTGCATATGCATTTTTGGCTAATCACTCTCTTTCAATTATATCATTTCCTAAGCTCTTTATTTATGATCCTATAACAACCTTTTAAAAACTTGAAGAACACATTTAAAGGAGCAAGAGATAAGTTGAGATATTCCCCATCATAATTATGGTTGCATTACTTGGTCATATTCTTAAGAAAATATAATCTTAATGATTTATTCAGGGGAAGTCTAGTTAGCATCTTGATTATAGAAAAGATAGATCAACGACTAGATAATAAGCCACTTCGAGGGGGAAACCTACCTTCACATCACATAAATGAACAATTCTTGGATGATTCAAATGGCAAGGCCTCCTTTATATATAAGTGTCTAAAGGGTCAAAATATAATTAGGTCCTACATAACAATAATAATGTAAGGGCACAACAATAATAATAGTGGGTTTTTATGGGGCACAAAAATAAAAATATGGGGGATACACTAATATTATAGAGACCTAACATGCCCCTCTCCTTAAAGAAAGTGTTTTCCTCAAAACTTCAATAGTTTTGGATGCTTCTGAATAAAATACTCATCCTCCCATGTGGAGTCTTTAGTAGGTAAGTTCTTCCACTTAATGAGATACTCTGAAATTGATCTATTCCATAAATGTCAGATTCTTGTTTATGTGATTGCTTTGGGCTCCAATATGATTTTTCCTTCCTTGTTAAGTTTGGGGAATATAGTTTGAACTGAGAGCTTTTCACCTATAACCTTCTTTAAGCATGAAACATGGAAAACTGGGTGTACTTGTGATGATGCATGCAACTCAAATTTGTATGCCATAATACCAATCTTTTACAACACCTTGTAAGGGCCATAGTATTTTGGTGATAATTTACTATCCTTTTAAGCTTGTTTGAGGGATATTTGTTTGTATGTTTGTAGCTGTAAAAATACCCAATAGCCCACGTCAAACTTCTTTCACTGCAATGTTGATCTTTCTATTGCTTCATTCAATTCTATGCGAGAGTTAGGTTATCCTTTAAGAGTTTGAGAACTTGTTGTTGATGCTTGATGTGATCTTCCATTGCTTGAACCTTATAATTGTCTTCTAAATATGATGTGATGGATAGTGGATGGTATCCATAAAGTGCCATAAATGGGGTACTTTTAATTGCAATATGGAAGGAAGTGTTATACCACCATTCTACTAGAGGTAACCACTTGATCCATTGAGTTGGTTTATCTGAGACAAATCAATGAAGATATACTTCAAAACATTTTTTCACTATCTCAATTTACCCATTAGATTGAGGATCATAAGATTAGATATGAGCTAACTGAGTACCAAGACAAGAAAATAATTATGCCCAAAAATTTCTAGTGAAAATGGGATCTCTATTACTTACAATAATATTTGGGTTTCCATGTAGCTTTTAAATTGTTTCCACAAATTTAGTAACGAATGTGCTGTCTTTGAAAGGATGAGATAGTGCACAAAAGTGTGCATACTTGGTAAGTCTACCAACTACCACCATGACGAGACACTTTCCTTCAGACATGGGTAAAAATGTGAAAAAATACATTGATACTTCCTCACAAAACTGACTTGGAATGACTAATGGTTATAATAGACCTATAGTATTAATTGTCTCAACTTTATTTTGTTGGCAAACCAAAAATTCTGCCACAAACTTCTAAATATCATATTTAAGCTCATAAAAAAAGAACTTCTTGACCTTGTGGTAAGCTTTTAAAAATCCTGAGTGCCCTCCTATAGGATAGGTGTGTAATTCCAAAAGAACCTTTTGTTTGAGTTGGAAGTTCTTACATAGATATAAGCCCTCTTTGTACCACGGTGAATCATTTTTCCAAATAAATGTATCAGATGCACTAGAATATTGTTGCAAATTTTCAATGAGTGTCCATACCTCTCCATCATTCTTCCATTCATCCCTTGTTTCATTTATCCAATCAAGTTGGATAATAGAAATGGAACAGAGAAATGTCTCCACATCATCATCCCTTCTTGAGAGTGCATCTGCAACAACATTTTGCTTCCCTTTTTTATAGATGATTTCAAAGTCATAACCCAACATCTTTGTGACCCATTTTTTATGCTCTTCTAAAGATAATATTTGTTCCAAGAAGTATTTAAGACTATCCTGATCTATTTTTACCTTGAAGTGTCTTCCCATTAGGTAAGGGTGCCATTTCTTCAGTGCATGTATTATTGCCAACATTTCCTTCCTATAAATAGGTTTATGTAAATACTTTCCTTTGATTGGATGAATTTCAAAAGCAATATGTTTTCCTTCTTGCATTAAAACAACACCGATGCCATTTCTTGAGGCATTGCATTCCACAATAAAGGTTTTTATGAAGTATTGTGCAATTAAGATATGATGTTGACACATTGCCTCTTTAAGATGTTCAAAGGCCTTAGTTGCTTCTGGATTCCAAAAGAATGCATCTTTCTTAATTAATGTTGTTATAGGTGCTGCTATTTTCCTATAATTCTCATGAAACTTGCGATAATACCTTGTCAACTCAAGAAATCCTTGAAGATGCCTTAAGGTTATGGGGATTTTCCATTCCTTGATGGATTTAATTTTTTAGGGTCTACCTTAACACCCTCATGAGATATAATATGACCCAAATATTCAACTTCATGTACCCCAAAGAAACATTTAGAGGGTTTTGCATACAATTGTTTCTCCTCCAATAGTTTGAGCACCCTATCAACATGTTGAACATGATCTTTCCAAGACTTGTTGTAGATTAGTATATCATCAAAAAACACTAACACAATTTTCGAAGGAAAGGTTTAAAAGTTGAATTGATCAAACCTTGAAATGTGGAAGGTGCATTAGTAAGTCTAAAAGGCATGACCAAAAATTCATAACAACCTTCATGAGTTCTAAATTTTGTTTTCAGGATGTCTTCTATCTTCATTCTAATTTTAAGATATATGAACAAAGATCCAATTTGGTGAAGTAAACTGCTCCATGTAGTTCATCCAACAATTCATCAATAATAGGGATAGGAAATTTATCTTTAATAGTGAGCCTTTAGAGCTCTCTATAATATGGGCACATACGCCATGATCCATCCTTCTTGTGCACCAATACTACTAGAGAAGAGAAAGAACTTTGGCTAGGTTGAATTATACCTAGCTCTAGTATTTCTGCAACCATACATTCAATTTCACTCTTTTTGGCATAGGGATACGTGTAAGGTCCGATATTTGGAGTAACACTTCCTAAAATCAAGAGAATAGCATGATAATGATCGTGAATACGTGGGAGACTTTTGGGAGTCTCAAATACCTTGGAATGATCATCAAGGACTCTTAAGAGATATGGAGAAATGGATGACTTAGATGTTTGAACATCTAGTGAACATAATTTTGCAATTACCCCTTTGTTATTCCTTCTTCAAAAGCTTTATCATGCCATTAGAGCTTATTATCTTCCTAGGTTTCCTTGTGATACCCCTTAATTCAATTTCCTTGTCTTCCGAGAAAAAATTCAAGAAAAAATATTGAAAACTAAAAGCTATCATCCCCAAAGAATGTAACCATTGGACTCCTAATACAACATCCACACCACCCATTGGAATGGAAAGCATTGGACTATTCAATACACATTCCCCCATGGTTAGATTGATATTATGGCACTTTCTTGAGCAATTTATAGTTCCTCCATTTGCAACCATCACTTGACATGTTGGTGTTGGATATAGAAAGCAATTCAAATCCTTGCTATCTTACAATGAATAGTACTTCCTAAATAAATCAACACTATTACCTTTTTCTGCTTGATATATTCTTCTATCATGAGAGTTTGGGGAGTGGTAATTCCCACCAATGCATTACAAGATATGGTCAGATTCATTTCTTCTTTTTCAACTCTGGGGTTGGTTCCTGGTGTATATCTTCTTCTTTTGATGTTTCTTATTCCTTTTCTTCCTCCTCTTCACAATCTATGTAAAAGAATTTCTTCTCAGCATGCTTATGACCTTTAGTGTATTTGTTATCACAATTGTAACAAAGTCCTTTTGCTCTTTTTTCCTCCAGTTGTTGTGGTGTCAACCTTGTAGGCTTAGGCTAGGAGTGGCAACACTTCCATATTTATAGTTGTGAGTGGTAGACCTCTTTGTTTCCATAATTTTGCTTTCAACTTTTCTTTCCACCCTGAATGCATTCTATAATAACTTATGTCCCCAAAGGCGAACCTCGTGTTGGATGTCCTTTAAGGTCCCTATAAATACATCAATCAAATGCTCCTTTGGAATACTAACTACCTTGATATTAAATCTTTGGAAGTCCTTAATGTGGTCCCCAATTGAACCCCTTTGTTTGAGATTTAACAATTGGATAAAGAAGGTATTTCTCTTCCTCATAATGTGCTATCAATTCCTCCTTAAAAATTGTCTAAGTGACAAGTGATTTATGAGAACAAAGATAATGATACCAAACAAATCGATTGGGTTATAAATATAAAGATGCAATGCATACTTTTTGTGTGTGTTGCACATCATGTAGATCAAAGAACTGCTCCATTTGTAGTATCCGTGTTATTGGATGCTTGCCATCAAATATCCTCATATCGATCTTTGAAATATGGTTGATCTTCATTCCAATGTAACAGCCCTAGTTAATAATCCATGTAAATATAAAGATATAAGGCCATGGTCATGGGACACGTATTCTAAGCTGAATGGTGGGAAAAACATCCTAGTGGGTGTTCATTTGGTTTATTATTGCTAAGGAAATTGGCAAAGGCAATGGCTAAGGCATGAAGCATTAATTGGGATTTAGCTTATGAAAATAATGGAAATTTGGAGAAAAGGAAGGTGAAAGGTAACAAGTTGCATGTGAGGAGGAAATTGAAGGAAAATGAAGAAAATAGAGGCCTCATTAATAAAAAGGCTTCTGAGGAAAATTTAAAGGACTATTGTCAGTTCAATTTTGGAGCTCACTTCTATTCTCTCTCTCTCACTCTTGGACACTTAGAGTTTTCTTGGAGCACTTTTGGCATTGGATCAAGAAAGACAAAGAAGGTAAGAGGAAGGAAGAGTAGGATCAAGCAAATACAACATGATTCTTAGCAGGTATCGCTTTGCATGTGTGTTTTCCTTCCTAGATATGGCATGCATGGTATTGCATGTGGTTCTTTGTTGTCATGGCATGTTTTTCCAAGTGTAACAGTGTTTTTAGCCTAGCCTTGCCATTTCCGGATAACCATGGTGTGATAGGGTTCTCATGTGTTGGTTGAGCTGGATTGTCGGATGGATTAGAACCTGAGTGAGGTGGATCTCCAAAAGAAAGAACACATGGCCTAGTGATCCCTGGATTGGACTATGGATTGCGGTAAAGCCACTGGCCTAGTGAACCCTAAACTAGGCTGTTTGTGTGCCTCGGTGGGCCTAGGAATCCTCGAACGGTGAATGGAGGGATATACGGTTCTCTCCATTATGCCTAGTAATCCTGGGATGGGATATGCGGTAAACCCTGGAGAGTGGGTCTCGGTTTAGGGCCTAGTGATCCAGTGTGGATTGTGGTAAAGCCTGAGAGACTAGGAGATAGGAAAATTCCTCACGGTGTAGGTGGAGAAATTTGGTGGCATCCAGGCTTGTTTTTTTTCTAGTGATCTAGTGGAGATCATGGTAAAACTTTTTATTACATGTTTATTGTTTTGGCCGAGTGATCTAGTGTGGATTGTGGTAAAGCCTGGTTTCTATTAATGAGGGTGACGTGGTTTACCTCGGTATGGCCTAGTTGGTTCTTTTGGTTGAGTCCCACATTCATGCTTGGAATATGGCACAAGGGTGAATGGATGAAGAGAGAATTGGCTTAACCATTCTATGGTCTGGTGGAACATGGTAGTCTCATACCAGGTTGGATTTTGCATTCATTAATAAGAGGTTCTTTCCTTAGTATCTTATGTGGAAATGTACTGGTTTATATGTGGATTCTATGGCTAATGTATCATTGATATTTCTGTTGTTATTATGCTAGTTATAAGCATGTATTACGCCAGTGATTATGCATGGCTCTCCTCATGTTTCTATTTGTAAATGAATGAACAATGTATGTATGACCTAATAAATGATAATGTAGCTAATGATATAAGGGAACAATGCTTGTTAGTGGTTCTCAGATAAGTATGAGACCCTTATGCTTAAATTTGTTGTTTACACATGTAGATTACATATTTTTGATATGCTTGACGAAATTCTTGTCATGGTTAGTGGGGGTCTAGTCAAGCCCTTGTTCAAGTAGCTGCATTTATATCATCATTCCCTTGTTATCTTTCATTCTGAATATGTCATTTAATTATGGGCAGTGACCTAGGCTCTGGGTCTGAAAAAGTGGCTCAAATCCTGGGGAGGCTGGCATACCATGTTGTGGGAGCATCCAGAGCCTTCTGGATGCATGCATGCCATATCATCGGAGCGTCCGAGGGTTAACTAGTCTAAAAACTCATTGGGACCCAGGGACTGGTTACCTGAGAGGTGGGGATGGTTCCTAGGAATCTTGTTGCTAATGTGGAAGGTCTGTATGGCGTGTTTCCATCAGTTCCACTTCCTCAAGGTGACCTAGGAGGTTGAATTAGATCATAGTAGCCTCTCGTCACATGTTTATCCCAGTTGGCTGGTTACTTGGGTAGATATGGGAGGAGGGTGTTATAGAGTGGTATCAGAGCGGTTTTCACTCTCTTTGGGTCATATATGATATCACAAAGTGGTATCAAAGCATGGTTCACCCCTGAGACTGGATGGGCAGTGTGTTGATCAGGCATTCATGTTGGTTGCATATGTGTTCCTTATGCTTGTAGTCCATGTGCTTGTTGCATTTGCATGGTGTTGGTCATGGTTGTCGTGATGTCACCATGTGAAGGTTGATGGTGTTGTTGTGAGATGTGTTGTCATGAGTGTATGCTTGTATATTTATTTGTTATGCATGTCAGTGTCTATATGTTGTTATACATGCATTTTCATGGTTATGGTTATGCATGTATGGTAGGTTGGACATGCATTGTGAGGTCATTGTATGCAATTAGGTCATTGTGATAATATTGGTATGGTGTGATGCTAATGTGTTGGATGAGATAAAGCAAGAGATGCAGATCTTCAAATTAAAGTAGCAACATTGGACCTTGAGTCAAGAGCATGTCATCATACATGTTTGTATGTTGGGCATGTAGGTATGTAGGTTAAGGATTTTTATATGCATTATGGTTATGTGTATGCCTTTCATTATATTGATGTTATGGTTACATACATGATAAATGCTAGTCGATTAGTGCAGTCATATGCACATGTGTCAGATAATCATGAATGATGGTAACCTGTGGTTGTTATATGCTAGTAACTTGATGATTAGGGTTATTACATTAAGATATTGATGTTATATGTATCATACTAATTTCGGTTGTTCTGTGCAAATGGCTAGGCTTATAGAATTTAGGTATGAGTTAATGTGTTGTGATATTATGTCATACTAATCTAGACTGGCTGTGCAGATGTGATTATTATGTATGAATGATAATTGTGTATGAGTTTATGATGTGAACATGTTAGCTAGTTACTATTATGGATATCATGACCCTATTTATGGTTGATTTGATGTGTTGTGAAGTTATATCATGCTAACTAGATTGATTGTGCAAATAAGAAATCGTCCCCTGAGATACAGTAAGGTATGAGTTTGCTTATGTCATCTATTTGGTGTTTGAATGTTGGTGTCTATTATGTCGTCTATCTGTTGGTGAATGTTTGATTAATCACATGATATGAATATGGGTCTATAAGATTGCTTCAAGAAATGGTCTTGTTTTTTGATGGTCGTACTAACACATATGTGTTGAGATAACTGAAATGTACTTGATTGTAAGTAGGTGACAGTTGTAGCATTATGAATTATGACTGATGAATGTGAGTTGATTGTTGAGTATGAATGGTTGTTAGACTTGGTAAAGGTTGATTTCAAATTAATATACATGATGTATTGATTGTGGAACATGTGACTGATATGTGTAAATAGTTGCAGGAAAACATGCTTGGTATTAGCGTGGCAAGGTAACAATTGATATGTTTACATAACTAACAGGTTGGTGATGTCAAAGTACATAGTAAGAATCAATTGCAACAAGGTAAAAGGTAAAAGAAATGAATTGGGAAAGAATTCCTTTGGTTGTGTTTGGAAACCATAATTCCAAATGCATGAGTGCTTTGCATATAGGAAGTCTTATTAACCTTGATTTTGTTTGACATTATGTGGATATGTGCTATAGTCATGACTATGTATTTGACAAGTATATCAGCTAGTTTCCAGTTATGGATGAATTCGTCAGGGGAATTGAAGTCCCTTGAGAGATGGCATGAACTTGTTCAGTTACAAGGAAATGTGCTTGGCATAACAAGGTAAGGTAACTAGTATGTTGTTATGTTTATTTAAGTATGTACTGACAATTATGTGTTTATAGTAGTATGAGGTAGGGGATTGCATGGCAAAGAGACTGCAATGAAATTCTGAAGAAGGATCGGGTTGATCTTTCCTTTGGAATCACTAGGAACCATGGGGATTGAGTCATGGTGTCTATCGAGAGTTTTGTGATTTTGATTCTTTGTGCTTTATTTGTGCTTGATTTGAAACTTTGTTTATTTCTAGTGTATGGAAATACCACTTTTCTTGCAGAGTCGTGTTGTTATTGGTTTTCAGGGTTTTCTTCGTTTTTTTCTTGTCTTGCCTTTTATATTTTGAGTCTTGGGAATTGGTTTGGGAAAGAGGAAAGTTAGAGGAGCTCGGGGAGAGCTAGATGAAATCCAGTAGTTAATGTAAGACTCAAATGAAGTCGGTGCATGTATAAGGGAAACTGAAGGCAAGAGTATGATAGTTAGTTGGATTGGTTGGGTCCATTAGGGTAAATGGGCAATAGCAGGACAATCATGATAAAGGTAACAGGAAAGGTGAAGTAAATGGATCTGAGGCGTCAGATGCCTTGGATATGTTGGGAACGATTGTTCTCAATGTTGTGCATGGTGTGCACAAATAAAGGGAGTTCTCTTAACCTTGAACTTATGCTATCTGGTAATTATGTTATGATCATGATTATGCTGATGTTTATATATGTATACATGTATGTATTTTTTTGTCTGAAAAGATCATGATTGTTTTATGCTAATGTTTATGTATATGTATGTATGTATCCATGTATCTATGTCACTGTCTAACAGGGTTGTTAGGGATCATTCATGTGGAGGAATAATTTCTTATGCAGGTGAGTGGCATGACGACGTTCCTGGTCTTATGGGGAATCAAGTGGGGATAGTAGTCATGACAAATATACGATGTCAGTATCACGTGGATATGAATTGATATTGTATGCTTGTATTATGCCTATGTTTATGTCATGATAGGTAACTCTAATGGATACATCAACTGAATGAAAGCACTGAGATCCGTGACATGCTAAGATAAACACGGATGGTGGAGAGACTTAGAAGTAAGGTCTCCTAGTAGAGACAATGTGGTTTTGGATGTGTAGTACTACTGTTGTGTATATGTTGTGCATGTTGTATATTCAATGATTGTACCTATGGTGATGTGTACATGTAATATATGTAGTATCGTGTACATATGATTTTGTGTGCATGTTGTATGTATGGTGTCATGTGTACATTGCATATGCAGTGTTGGATATAGATGGTGCTATGTACATGTTGGATATGTGGTGTTGTGTACATATCGTACTATGCGCATGACGGATATGCAACATTGTGTGCATATGGTGTTGTGCACATGTTGGATATGCAGTGTTGTGTACATATGATGCTATGTATATGTTGTACATGCAGTGCTATATACATATGGTGTTGTGTGCATGTTGTGCAAGTGGTACTATGTACATATGGTGTTGTGTGCATGTGGTGTTGTGTATATGTTGTACATGTGGTGTTGTGTGCAAGGGGTGTTGTGTACATGTCGTGCATGTGATGATGTGTACATGTGGTGTTGTGTACATGTCATGCATGTGGTACTGTGTACATGTGGTATTGTGTACAAGTTGTACAGGTGGTACGGTGTAGATGTGGTGTTGTGTACTCGTTATGTAGGTGGTGTCGTGTACATGTGATGTTGTGCACATGTTGTGCAGGTGGTGCTATGTATAGGTGGTACTTTGTACATGTTGTACATATGGATCTGGTGTACATGTGATATTGTGTGCATGTCGTATATGTTGTGTTTCAGGCATGCAGTACTATGTATGGGCATTGTGTAGTTGTGATATCGTGACATATGTATTTATTGTGTTGTGGTGTACACCAAACGTAGGAGTATGTATTGCATTGTGTTGTACACTGGGTGTAGGTGTATGTGTGGTATGTCAGGTTTAGGTGCATGTATTGCATGGTGTTGTATGTTGTGTGTAGTTGTATGTGTGTAATGCACACTATGTGTATGTGCACATGGTTTAGGAGAAGGCATTGGGTGTTGATCAAGTGTGGCAACTAATCTGGTGTGCATACGGAATAAGGATAAAGGTAGAAGCTAAGGATTGATTAAAGGATAAGTATTAGTATTTTATTTCAGTTTTGTTATGCATGTGATTTATGATTCCAGTCTATGATGATTACATGTGATCTATGATTCTGGTTTATGATGGGTACATATGATTTATGATTTTGATCTATGATGTTGTGTTTTGAGCTAACCTGATGTGATATGTTTATACATGATGATTTGGTCAAAGTTGCTAGTATGACTTGTTGTGATAGGAAGTAAACATGATTACAAGTGTACCTTATTGACGAGCTACCAATGAGGTATGATGTGAATTTATTTCAATTTATTTTAAATCTAATGGAAGTTATATGCTTGGTACAAGAAGCACGAAAATGCCTGGTTGGGTGGTCGAAATTGACTACAGGCATTAGAAACAACATCAAAATAAATTAGAATATGCAGCAATATGTTGTTAAAGCATTCATAAATAGGGCCATTGTGTGTCAATAGTACCCAATAGTGTCCATTGATTTCCATGAGCATGTTGTGACTGGTATGATGGTTTTGAGGCAGGTATATCCCTTGGTTGCTAACCTTTTGATGCGAGGAAGCCTTGCCAAGGGATGGATCACCTGGGATAGGGGATGCTGGGGAACTTGGAAGGTGAGTGACTGCACGGAAGGGGGTGAACAGATTGTTGAGAAACCTAGGGCATCATGAGTTAGGTGATTTCTCTTAATTAGTAACTACTTGTGAGTTCCTTTTGAACTATTATATTAGGATTTTCTGTTGATTAAGTTATTAGTGCTCTTCTTCATCAAACAACTATCAATAGATGAACATAAATAGATAAGAGACACAAAATGTAGGTTATGAGCTAGGGCCAAAACCTCTCACTCTTTAAGAGGAAAACCTGCACAAATTCTTCTTATAGAGATTCCAATTGACAAATATCAAGACCAAGACCCTTAACCTATTAGCCACTCCAAGACCAAAACACTAGTTTGCTTGACTGTATTCTGTTCTTTCTTCTTCTTGACTCCTCTTCCGCTTCAACCTTCTCAGCACCGAGACATAGTCACCAAAATGTGATATCAATGAACTGTGGTGGCACTGAATTCTCTTTTCTATGAGACAAACATTACACCGAGATCCTTACTGTGATATAGTACCGAGACAGTGAGGGGATGTCACTGTGGTATCACTGAAACTTTTCTTAAGTTTTCTGCTCCAATATGCACTATGATCTCTGCAATTACACTGAGATTCTTTATACCCTTATCCGAGCCTCTTCCTGAAATGATATCTGAACTATTTACTGTAACTATCCATCCAAATTTTAGAGTGTGATATGAACTTCTTCACTGTGATTATCCCTAAACAAATCCTCGATGTCCCTTCCTTACTTATCTGAGTTCCTTCTAATTTGACACCTAAATTTCATAGGTAATATGAATGGCTTGACAGTGGAAGTGCGAAGATCCTACACACATATATATAGTTGTTGTCCCATACAAATGAGCTGGCCTGTGAATCTAAAGAGGTGTGTCTCCATTTAGTTGATCCGACATTAATTCTTCTCTTTGTCTTGAGGCTGACTTGAAGAGGAGTAACAAGTGATTTTCTTCGAGGGCTATTTGACAATCCTATAGACTTTTATACATTTGTAACATGCCCAAGAAGGGCTCTTCATACATGACATTTATTCTTTTGAATCTTATGACAAATCCTAAATGATCTCAATGGGAGCCATCTAAAAATAAATCTCTTGCTTATGAAACCCATGAAGCAAGCATTACAATAATAATTTTATTTTTTTTCTTTTCATCATTTACAAAAATCATAATTACATGTCATTATAAAGATCAAACCTAGTTACACTTTTCATCATGGATTTCCTGAGGGACTGTGTTGCAGAGAAGGGAAGGTTGGGGATGGATTTGTTTTGGTCATCATCATTGCTAAATGGAATCATATGCACATTGGGAGTTTGCCATGGAACAATAAGTCGATAACTATTCACTGAGAGAACAAGTGGTGCAGGATTGTAGTGCTAGACATTGGGTGCAAATTTGACCTTGCAATGGATTCTAGACTTCCTGGGAAGGAGGTGAATCCCGATTTTTACTTTGAGGGTGGAGGTGTGAGCCTCTGGATTCCCTTGTTGATTGATACGGGCATCATATCCTTTTATTTGTTGGTTTAGAAAATGTGCATATGTGTATATGTGGTTATTGTAAATACGATAATGAGTTATGTTATAAAACTCCAATAAACAATATGTTTGTCGTGTTTTAGCGGTGGTCATTGTAAATACTGCAATGAGCTGTGTTACAAAGCTCCATGGGCAATATGTTTTGTTTTCAGTGGTCTTGCTGGTTATAGGTGTCATTGAACACCAAGGACGGTGTTCCCCCAAGAGGGACGGTTCTGTAACAACCTTGGTTAAAAATCCATGTAAAGATAAAAATATAAGACCACGGTCATGGGACATGTATTCCAAGCTGAATGGTGGGAAAAAAATCCTAGCAGGTGTTCATTTGATTTATTATGGATAAGGAAATTGGTAAAGGCAATGGCTAAGGCATTTAGAAAGGCATGAGGCATTAATTGACATTTCATTTATGAAAATAATGGAAATTTGGAGAAAAGGAAGGTGAAAGGTCACAAGTTGCATGTGAGGAGGATATTGAAGGAAAATAATGGAAAATGAAGAAAATAGAGGCCTCATTAATAAAAAGGCTTATGAGGATCAGTTTAGGGACTTTTGTTACTTCCGTTTTGGAGCTCACTTCTATTCTCTCTCTCTCTCTCTCACTCTTGGACATAAAGGTTTCTTGGAGCACTTTTGGTATTGGATCAAGAAAGGCAAACAAGGCAAGAGGAAGGAAGGAGCAAGCAAGGAAGAGTAGGATCAAGCAGCTACGACAAGATTCTTTACAGGTATCAATTTTCATGTGTTTTTCCTTGATAGATTTGGCATGCATGATATTGCATGTGGTTCTTTGTTGTCATGGCATGGTTTTTTGCAGGTGTGATAGTGTTTTCAGCCTAACCTTGCCATTTCCGGATAGCCATGGTGTGATGGGGTTCTCATGTTTTGGTTGAGTTCGATTTCTAGATGGATTTGATGTTGAGTGAGGTGGATCTCTGAAAGAAAGAACACATGGCATAGTGATCCCTAGATCAAACTGTGGATTGCAGTAAAGCCACTGGACTAGTGACCCCTGAATTAGACTGTCGGTTGTGGTAAAGCTAGGTATTGTGTGCATTAGTGGGCCTAGGAATCTCGATAGGTGAATGGCGGGATATACAGTAAATCCTAGAGGTGGGTGCTCTCCATCAGGCCTAGTAATCTTAGGATGGGATATGCGGTAAAGCCTAGACATTGGGTCTCGGTTTAGGGCCTAATGATTCGGTGTGGATTGTGGTAAATCCTGAGAGAATAGGAGATAGGAAAATTCCTCATGGTGTAGGTGGAGAAATCCTGTGGCATCCATGCTTGTTTTGGCCCAGTGATCTAGTGGAGATCATGGTAAATCATGTTATTACATGTTTATTTTTTTGGCCTAGTGATCCAGTGTGGATTGTGGTAAAGCCTGGTTTCTATTGATGAGGATGAGGTGTTTTAGCCTCGATGTGCCCTGGTTGATTCTTTTGGTTTGAGTCCCACATTCATGCTTGGGATATGGCATGGGGGCGAATGGCTGAAGAGAGAATTGGCTCAGCCATTCTATGGTCAGGTCAAACATGGTAGTCCCATACTGGGTTGGATTTTGCATTCATTAATAAGAGGTTCTTTCCTTGGTATCTTATGTGCAAATTTATTGGTTTATATGTGGATTTTATGGCTGATGTATCATTTATATTTCTATTGCTATTATGCCATTTATAAGCATGTATTATGATAGTGATGATGTATGGCTCTCCTCATGTTTTGATTTTTAAATGAATGAACAATGTATCTATGACCCAATAGATGATAATGCATCTAATGATATAAGGGAACAATTCGTCCTAGTGATTCTCGTATAAGTATGAGACCCCTATGCTTAATATGTTGTTTACACATGTAGATTACATATTTGTGATATGTTTGATGAAATTCCTATCATGGCTAGTGGGCGTCCAATCAATCCCTTTTTCAAGTAATTGGATTTGTATCATCATTCCCTTGTTATCTTTTTATTATGAAGATGTCATTTAGTTTTGGGAAGTGACCAGGGCTCTGGACCTGGAAAAAGTGGCTCAAATCTCGGGGATGTTGGCACAACACTGAGCAAAACAATCCCTAGATGTTGGCATACCATGCTTTGGGAGCGTCTAGAGCCTTCTGGATGCATGCATGCCATATCATGGGAGCATCCGAGGGTTAGTTGGTCTAAAAACTCAGTGGGGCCCAGGTACTGGTTACCTAAGAGGTAGGGATGATTCCTGGGAATCCTGTTGCTGATGTGGAAGGTCTATATGGTGTGTTTCCATCAGTTCCACTTACTTAAGGTAACCTATGAGGTTGAATCAGATCATAGTAGCCTCTCGTCACATGTTTACCCCGGTTGGCTGGTTACTTGGGTAGATATGGGAGGAGGTTGCTACACCCAAAGTTGGAGTCTCTAAAATCATGATTCACATTCTTTTTTTTTCATCATAATTTTCACTAAATACCCTATCACTATTAGGAAGCCTTTCTTGTAGCAACTTTTTCAAACCTTCCATGTCTGCTTTTAAACCAACCAAGTCCCCTTTTCTTTTTACTTTTATGTATGTTTTTAAATTGTCCATGTTCCCTTTTATTGTTTATTCTAAACCATCCATCTTAACATTAATCACTCACAATTCATTTTTGGTTTCTCTTTGTAAGAGAAAAATTTGTTGCGCTTGTTCCCGCAATTTTGATATATCATGTTGCATTTATTCTTCTTCATGCATCATAGTAGATCTTTCTGAAGGATTAATAGGTGTAGCATTTTTTTGTTTGGGAGGAATTTTGGAACCAATTAATGATATTTAAGCTTCATTATGCCATTTTAATCACTTCAAACCTATTTTTCAAACTAAAGTTATGAAAAATTAAAAATACACACCTTTTAGAGCTTGATTTTTAGCTTGTTGATAAGGCTAAACTTGAAATTGTTGTATCTTTGTGATATTAGCCTCCCAAGGTCTGAAATTTCATTTTGTGGTATCCTTATATATCATATTTCCAACCTCACTAGTTAGATTGAGATTGGATTCTTCAAGATAAATTTATGTCTATTCTCCCACAGGGACCTGATTATGGACTAGTCTAGTAGATTGAACTTGAATGGGATGTCACATGTCACTGTTTAAACCTTCGACCCTAAAACTAATACCCATTAAGCTATAGTCTGTGCAATTTCAAACACTTTTTACGAAATTCAATTCTTATGCTCGAAGAGAAAGTTATGATGATTCTTGGAACACTAGTTTGAGATTCAATTTTGGAGCATGCAGAAACCATAAGTTCCTTCGACGATATCTCCGAAAATATAGAGAACCAAGGTCTGAAATTTTAACCAAATTTTCATCAATGTTTATCCTTCATGTTATATCAATTTCATAGTCTAAAGCTTCATGGAAAAAATTATACCGAAAATTCCACAATGGCCCTTTTGAAGCAGCAAAAACCCTAGGATCAAGAGCTCTGATACTAAATGTTATGTAGCGAGATCAAAATAACACATAAACATAAGAAAACATAGATAAATGACTATATAATAAGTCACTTCGAGGGGAAACCTCCCTTTACATCACATAAATGAAAAATCCTTGGATTATTCAAATGTCAAGACCTCCTTTGTATATATTGTAGAAATTTTGAATAATATAACACTTATTCATAGAGATTATCCTGATTATACATTATTGCGGAATACATGCACAATACATAACCTCCTCTACGTTGATCATCAATTTAGCAGCATTAAAAACAATGAAACATCAATCGCATGCACACATTAACAAAGTATGTAACCCGGGGAAAGCATACAACTGAAAACCCCACATTATCTATATATTATAGTGATAGAGAACATGTAACAATACATAGTACAGTACTCCTCACAAGTACTCAGTACTATCTCCAACTGTTACACACAAAACTAGCTCAGATCTGAATCAATCACAGGTTCAAATCTTCTCCACTGCTTTGCTTGCCTCCACTGCGCAATCCTGCATGAGAATCAATCACTCTGTGAATTCGAATTCCCTTGGTTATACTAAGCAAGCCTCATGGGTAATCTCCATCCATGCATGTGCAAATCTCATGCACAACTATAGTCACAACTGATAGCAATCTCAACCTCTAACACCTGTCTCCACTGAATTGTACATGCACTAAGTTAACTGATTTATTCTTTAGTTTCTCTATGAGTTAATAATTAGTGAATTAATTAACAATTAATTCACATCACTCATCACTAGTGTATTTGCAGTTAGACTAAATACAACTAGTTTAACCAAGTCAAACTGAACACAACTCCATCAACTCCTCAATCAACTCCACCAAACTCAACCACATGAGTTCTAACTGAAGTCCACCATGCAATAGCTCAACTGACTCATACGAAAAGCGTATTTCTTTCTGGTAGTTGCATGTGCCACATCTGTAGCTTAAACTGAAGTGCTCCAAGAGGATAAGATAATGTTCAGTCCAAATATTATTATGAGCTAATAATATTCGAATGTTCTATTTTTAGCCTGGCAGTCTAAAAATAGAAACCGCCCATATGTCTAAAAATAGAAGTCCATCTATTTTTACTAACATGACCAATCATCCACAAATAGCATCCTGCAACTCATAGACCATGATCCATATGTCTAAAAATAGACATAGTCTAAAAATAGACTTTGTGCCAAAAATAGCCTGCGGGCCCACTTAGTGAAGGCAACTCCTTTCCACTAAGCTCCATCATCTTGTTGCATTTTCAACACTCCCTCTCAACAAGATATGGATTATCTGCAACCCCTATCCTACAACTCTGGAATGTTCTGTGTTAGCGCTTGAAATTTCACCTCAGGCTGAAAAAGGTAAACTCCAAGGCAACATCAAACCACTTAGCCTCGTAGCTAGCCCTACAGGGCAGGAGAGGGCTCTCTCCGGTCTATCTCGGCAAAGATTTTCAAAGGGCAGTGATGAGATGACCAATAAAGAACACTTATTTTAGGCTAGTAAACTGATAAAAAGGGTTTGATTTGGGATTTTTAATGTTTTGGTGGAAAATTGGGGAATGACAATTTCAGGTGCGGGGATTGGACACAGTTTTTGCAGGGGGTTCTTTGGGGCGAGGTAGGAGACAGTATTGATGCCTTTGATAGAGGTGGATGGATGAGAATGACCGGTGAGGAGTTAAGGAGAGCAAGCAATAACCTTGAATTCCCCTTAAACAGTTGAAAACATTGATATTAAGCAAACTTAAAAGCAGAGCATGACAGTCATGAATTCTACTTTAACACTTCATTTGCCTAATTTGCAGAAAGAAAAGTAAGGAAATGATTCACATAACACACTTACAAGTACAAAGAGAAACACACCATCAATACATGTGACCACAAGAATCCCAAAAAGGACTGCAAAACCCTGGTCTTCCTTTGCCAAAAATTGCAGAGATACAGTGAGTAATACAATAAGAGCTTCTCCCTCAAGAGTCCAACCATGAAAATGAGCAAGAAAGTACATAATATAGGCCATCTAACATCTTTCCCTGCCTCTAGGGGTCGAGCTCACTATCCTAGGAGCTGTTTCAACCAATTCTAAACTAAGCACTGAAAACTAGGCAATCAAAACAACTTGCCTCTATAAGTTAGGAAACCAATTCATTCATTACATTTTTGCCTATCTTATGAATGAATCTTCTAGAAGAGATAAATAAGTGTCAAAATATCATAAAATTACATCATTTACAACAAGGAGGATGAAAATCAACTCCAAAAAGTCAAATCCAGTCAAAAATGCGTTTTGTTGAGCTGTAGGTTGAATTCCTGTGCAAACTGCCTGATGGGTCGCGCGCAATTCCTGAATGGGTCGCGCACCTTTGGAAGCACTTTTGAGGCACTTCTAGGTGTCCAAATGAGGCAAAAGTGGGCTTTTTGGAAAGGTCTGGATGTCTACTTTCCAACCCAAGTGGCATTTCTGAATTTGGTTGTCATTTGCCCCTCCAAAATTGCAATCTCCCAAGACTGCTTCCTATGTGTCAAAAATGTGGCAGAAAGTCATTTTTTGCTTGTTTTTTGACTTTCTGGAGGCCCAAAACTTGGTGAAATTTCTTGGTAATGGCTGAGAAAGTGTAAATTTCCATGAAAAATCCAGAAATGCTGAGTTTTCCCAAAATGGAGTTGCCCAACGAAAGGGTCGCGCCATTGGTGGAGAAAACCTGTTTTTTGCCCAAAAAATCCACAATTGACAAAATTTTCTCCAAATTTATTGAAGTTTGGGCTGGGAGTCCCCAATAAAGTACCATGCTCAGTCAAAGAGGCTTTGGCCAAAATTTGGAGTGGATTGGGCCTTTTCCGTCGTTTTAGTGCCTTGGCCAACCTCCTTGGATCTGGCGATTGCAATTTTGACATTTCTCTAAAACCATGACACCTGTGCAAAAAGTGAAGGAGGTTTTTCTTCTTTGGCATGTTATGGACAAAAACCTCTCTCATTTTTCCAAAATTCATCTTTTATTGCTCTGAAACAGCTTTTGAGTGCGATTTGTCCCGATGTGTGAAACAAGGAATTTTGTCGAAATGGAGCGAAATGAAGAGGATAGGGGGCTTCTAAATTATTGGGGAAATTTTTGGGAGTGGGGAGGGATGTTAGGAAGTAGGGGAAAGTGGAATTGTGGAGATTGAGAGAGGGGAAGGGGTCCAAAAGGGCAAAACACAGGCCAAACCTAGAAAATTGCCAGGTTGTAGCTAGAAACTAGGGTTTGTGCAAAAATGAGGAATTTGGGGGATCTCAGTGATGGGAAGCATGTGGTGAGGTACTTTAAGGATAGGGGAAGGTGTATGAACATCAGGATACAAGTTTTGCTAATGATTTGACCATTCAAAAGAAATTAGCTTTCAAAACCCTAGGAGAGGGAAATGACCTTGCCTAGGTGCAACTGAAGCATGAACAAGGTGTAAAATGACTCATTAGACACTGACATGATAATGACAACCCAATGAATAATGATAGACTCGGCTGAATAGTGACATAGACTGACATTTGGGCAACTTTAGAAGGAGTGAAAGCAAACCCTAGACCTAATGCCTAGTGACCAAATTTTGCTTGAAGACTCACTGAAATGACAAAATTTGACCTTAACACTTCAAAATCACTTTGTAAGAGCATATTTGATCACTGGAGGAAGGCTGGAAAGACTGACACTAACATTCTGCATGCAACACATTTGCCCGATCAACTTGCTCCAACAACAACAAAAACACTCCCAACTGACCACTCTGTTGGGCTAGGAAAATACTCTGATGCTGAAGCTCTACCTGCTACTGACAAATTCTCCCTTTCTGACATCTGCGCTACTGCAACATCTCCATGCATCTCGCACCATTACACACTTCTCTGTGCCACCTAGCACTGTGCAAAACACTTGTGCCTCTCGCATTTCTGCAGCCTGCTAGCTATGCGCTGTCCTGGGATTCCCTACACTATCGCTCTCTCTGCCGCTCCATCCGCATCTGTCTCTACCCAATCAGTCAATTCCTACTACTCCAAATCGGGGCTCCCGTAGCAAGGTCTCATCCAAGAGGTTGGGTACCTCATGGATCCTGCCCCTCCTCCTTGGGACGATCAATCCACATCACCCCACCTCCTACCTGGAGGTATGGATGCATGTGATCCCTCAGCCCACCTGGCTCAAATTTTCCCCCTACTGGAGGTCTCTACATTAGTAGATGTCTCTACTCAATCTCCTCTTAGCTTCCCTTGTTGTGGCTGCTCCACAACCTCCTGAAGCTGCTGCACCAATCGTGGCTCCTCCACAATTGTCTGAAACTTCTTCTGGCTCTGCATGTTGAGAGGTAATATACACTCCCTCTCAACCACCAAGTCTCCATCAGTTGCCTCGCTGCTCAAGGCTTTGCATGCATCTTGAACCTCAAGAGCATACAGGTTCTTGACCCGTGAACCAATCTGCTTCACCTGTCTAGTGATGATGTGTCTAAGGAAAACCTTTCCCTTACTGAAGACTACATCATAGCCTCTGTCTTCCAGCATCGCGATCAACACCAAGTTTCTCTTCAGTCCTGGTACATACTTGACATCGGTCAAGGTAAGGCAAGCTCCATGCTCCCTCTAAAAAATAACCGTGCCTACACCTGAGACACTATACTTCTCATCATTACCCATCGCTATGAGTATCTAGAGATCTTTCTCCTCCAAAGTACTGAACAAACTCTTGTCACCAGTCATGTGGAAAGAAGCTCCACTGTCAAGAAACCAACCACTTCCCACCATGGATGAAACCATGCATGCGAAGAGTGTGAAATCCAACTCAAACTGTGAAGCAAGTGCCTCACCTTCAGATCCTTCCCCGGATCCCTTCTTGGATTTCCTCCATGGACAATTTGTGGCATAATGGCCCACCTCATGACAACAAAAGCATCGCACTTTTGATTTGTCAACCTTCTTCCCATCATTGGAAGAACTGGATTTGGAAAGAGAACCCTTCTCCTTCCCCTTCTTTTCTTTGGCAGCCAAAGCGCAATTTTCTTCATCAGATGCCTTTGATGAAGATTCATCCCTGGTATTCTGCCAGATCTCCTCTTGCACAAGATTCGACCAAAGTCTCTCCCATCCTAGCAATTTCTCCCGACCATTGACAGAGTCCTGATAGGAATTCCAACTCTTCAGAAGACCAAGAAGGGCCAAGCTCACCAAGTCCTCATCATCGACAGTCACCCCCAGACTTCCTAGCTCATCCCTGCACTGGTTGAACTTCGTGAGATACCTGGGCATACTGTCTCCGTTCTCACACTTAATGTTTCTGACTTTATCCTTAAGTGCCAACTTCCTCTGGTCGCTCTTGCTTTGGAATAGATCTGTCAACGCTTTCCACATCAAGTATGGAGAAGCCGTTCCATGCAGGCTAGACACAATGTGATCCTTCACGCCCTCCAACAGAATCCTTCGACACTTTGCTGTCTTCTTTTGCCAAACCTCAACGTGAACAGCATCAGTAGGCTTTGGGACCTCAGCCTCTATGAACTCCTTCAGCCCATTGTCATCTAACATCGCCTCCATCCTGTCTTTCCATGCAATATAAATCGAGCTGCCTTCAAGAGAATACTCCAATCGCAATCCGTTGAAAGACATTTCAACTTTGACACCAAGAAAACACTGCTGCAAATTCGAATTCCACCAGCTCAAAACTCAACCGCTTCTGATCTAAAATTCGTGAGAACAAAGTATTTCTCGTACAGATATTGACTGTATGGGCTTTTACCGGATATCTCACCTTCCAAAGGAAGGATGAATCCAGAGGCTACCTGGCCCAATTACAGACTCTGCCTGAAGAAATAAAATGTAAACACTTTCTGAATAATAGATCTGATGATCAACTCTGCTCTGATACCATGTAGAAATTTTGAATAATATAACACTTATTCACAGAGATTAACCTGATTATAAACTATTGCGGAATACATGCATAATACATAACCTCCTCTACGTTGATCATCAATTTAGCAACATTAGAAACAATGAAACATCAATCGCATGCACACATTCACACAGTATGTAACCCGGGGAAAGCATACAGCTGAAAACCCCACACTATCTATATATTATAATGATAGAGAACATGTAACAATACATAGTACAATACTCCTCACAAGTACTTAGTACTATCTCCACCTGTTACACACAAAACTAGCTCAGATCTGAATCAATCACAGGTTCAAATCTTCTCCACAACTTTGCCTACCTCCACTACGCAATCCTGCATGAGAATCAATCACTCTGTGAATTTGAAATCCCTTGGTTATACTATGCAAGCCTCATGGGAAATCTCCATCCATGCATGTGAAAATCTCATGCACAACTATAGTCACAACTGATAGCAATCTCAACCTCTAACACCTGTCTCCACTGAACTGTACATGAACTGAGTTAACTGATGTATTCTTTAGTTTCTCTATGAGTTAATAATTAGTGAATTAATTAACAATTAATTCACATCACTCATCACTAGTGTATTTGCAATTAGACTAAATACAACTAGTTTAACCAAGTCAAACTGAACACAACTCCATCAACTCCACCAAACTCAACCACATGAGTTCTAACTGAAGTCCACCATGCAATAGCTCAATTGACTCATAAGAAAAGCGTATTTCCTTCTGGCAGTTGCATGTGCCACATCTGTAGCTCAAACTGAAGTGCTCCAAGAGGATAAGATAATGTTTATAGTCCAGATATTATTATGAGCTAATAATATTCGACTGTTCTATTTTTAGCCTGGCAGTCTAAAAATAGAAACCACCCATATGTCTAAAAATAGAAGTCCATCTATTTTTACCAACATGACCAATCATCCACAAATAGAATCCTGCAACTCATAGACCATGATCCATATGTCTAAAAATAGACTTTGCGCCAAAAATAGCCTGCGGGACCACTTAGTGAAGGCGACTCCTTTCCACTAAGCTCCATCATCTTGTTGCATTTTCAACATATATAGGTGTCTAAGGGTCAAAATATAATTAGGGTCTATATAAAAATAATAATGTAATGGCACAACAATAACAATAATTTAGTTTTATGGGGTACAAATATAAAAATACGGGGGATACACTAATATTATAGGGACATAACAATTTATTTGTTCCCTAGCTCTTCAACAGTTTTATCTCAGTCTCTCTATATATACAACCATTTGAGAGCCAATTTCTAAGGGCTGGAATTTGAGATCCAATGTGGAAAATACTAAGCCAAAAATATTTTTGAAGTTGCAAGGTACTCATTAACCACAAATGCATTTGTGATCCTCCTTCTCATTGCCACCTACCAAACCTTTATTCAATGATTCCAGGAGGCCGTTGGTCACAATTTACCCTCGTCTGAGGCATTTATATATTTTCATGCCAACCAAATTAAGAGTTCTTTCACTAAATTCCATCATTCAAGAATTCTTTAGTGAACTTTATAACACTTTGCCTCAGATTTTTTGTGAGGACTCCTTCCTTTGAGTCTCCACATTGCATTTAGGGATTTTACTCCATGTATATAGGTCCATATCATCAAAATACCTTTCGATTGCCGTAGAAGACTCAATGTTCATTTGGCCTATCTAGACCATACCAATCTCCCTACTTAAGACTCACTAAAGAGTATTGCATAGCCAACCCACCTTCATGGCTATACAAGCAACTGAGGGGTTAACATCCCCTATATTTTAAGCCATAACATTGTTGAAATTTGGGTAGCTTGGAAGGTATTTCTAAGTGGATAAAACTAATAAAGAGTGAACTTGTGGGAAATATACCTAAGGTTTGGTGTTTTGGACCCAAAATTGTGGGATTGGAACCAAAGGAAACTAATATTTTATTCTAATTTGTTATTGAGTGGTAAATAGGGGTTTCTTGAAGGACAACGAAGACCCCTAAGAAACTTAAGCAAGAGCTACAAATTGAGGACAAAGGACATCCCTAGTCACAAGAGTGAAGGACTGTATCTTGTGGAGGAGATATGCCCTAAAGAAGCCACAACCTAGAATAGAAGGACGAGTTTGGATCTATTGAAGAATTTTGTCCAAGAAAGAGGCTGAGTTTTTTTTCAAGAAGGACTAGTTTTGTTCAACATATTGAGTTAAGTAAGATTTCAAGTTGAACTCTACCCTGGAGGGTGGATGCACATGATTTCTATTCAGGTTGATTTAAGGTAGCTCAAGGCTGGGTTTTTCGTTGGTTGTGAGCTCAGGGTAGCCTAGTTAGGGTTGTAGGAAACTACAGATAGGTAGACAGAGGCTAGTGTAATTACACGATAGAGGACCAAGGAATGTTAGGGTATTTGAGGATAGGCTAAGGGAATATGGGCTGAAGAACAAGGGCTTACTAAGGTTTGGATAGTGGTCTAAGACCTAATGATCGGCATAAAAAAAAGTGGTCAAGGTTGGAAACAAACAGTTCTAAAGTAGTTGTGGGTGAGAATGGAAATACCAAGGATGATTCAGGCTATTGTAGCAGTCATCAAGGTGTTTGGTCATCCACAAGAGAAATCAGAGATGGTCGTGGCTTGGAGAAGGGATATACAGTGGTCTAGTAGCCTTATTTAGGGGAGATAAAGGAGGCTATGAGTAAGTCGAAGCCTACAATTAAAAAATTGAGCTCATAACAAGGTTGGAAAAATCCCAAGACCTATTGAGGATGCTATCGAGGCTTGGGGAAGGCTGGACATAAGGTATGTGTGGTGGCCAAGGGTTGGACAATAAGGAAAGGAGTTTGCCATGTTGGAAACAAGGGAGAGAGTGGTAAAAATGAGTTGACCGTGTGGAAAACAAGTTTGTAGTATCCAAAGGATAGCAGATACAAGTTACATGAAGGATAACGAGGATAGAAAAGGTTGTTTTCCATGGAAAACAGACAACAAGTAGGTTAAGTTATTTTGTCTTTGCTTCTTGGGCTGATGAGGACGTGATGGACTAGGCCTCAGCCCTATGGTTTTATTCAAAGGTCAGACTGTGCACTATTAGCTTTATATCAAGGTTTGTAAAGGGCCATGATCCATAGTACAAGATCCCTATGGTTTTCTTATTGATGGACAAATAAGGAATGTGATTTGGGAAAAAAAATATGTGTGTTGTTGTTGATTTGTTTGTTGTTATATTTTTTTGTGCGAAGTTATTTTTTATTGGGCACTGCTAGTGCGTTTATGTGCTTATCTAAGTCATACACTAGACCTAGGGTGCATGGAAATCCAAACATGGTATCAGATCTACTTTGAAGGGCAACTATATCAAAGTTTGCATAAATGTCAGCTTTAGGAGGGAGCTATGAGATTGTTACAGGAAGAAACAATGTTTCCTAGACATGGATAAAAATGTTCAACATAAAACATGGATATGTGTTCTTTGATTGGTTTGGTGATTAGGCAGTATGGGAGTTCCGGTGGATTAGTGGAGAAGTTGGTGCACATCAATATGTTATGTGGCAGGTTTTTAACATTATTGATGGAATTTCATTGACTTGTCAAAGTATGTTAAGAAAGTTCAGGTGCCTTGGAAAGGAATGCTTTGATATGGATGAGGTAGCTCTGTGTGGATGGAAAGTTGATTACGAGATAGTATCTTCATTGGGTTGTCGAGTTACACATCTAGTAATGGAGCCATGTTCATATGAGGTATTTGATCCAAGAGGATGAGGAAACTTGCAAAGTTGAGTTGTGGTGGTGTAGAGTGTACTAGGCCCAATGTTTAACCACAACTCAGGAATGACCTTGAAAAGGAGACAAGTTTAATTACGTAGTAACCTACATGATATCCCCGTCTAGCAAGGATCCCCATCTAGCAAGGAAAGTAGAGTAACCAAGAGGAGGGTGTGTAGGCTTACAAAAAGTTTGGCTTCAGAGGGATACTACGAAGGAAAATCAACCACCTAGTGGAATTCTAACCTTCAAGGTTCAAGTAAGAGAGTGGATATTTGCATCCCATGCAAGGAACCTCGTAGAATATGCGAGCAAAATCATGGATCACACAAGGAAAATTCATGGTACATGTGAGTAAATTCATGCATCGTGCAATATAATTGTTAATCAAGCACAAAGAAGATGTGGGATATGCAAGGACAATTATGGCCATGCAAGGGAAAGTCATGGCTCATGCAAGGAAGTCATGGGCATGCAAGGAACATCATGGAGATGGATATTTATATGAGAAGGACATGGAAATACATTCCTCACTAAGGAGTGTTGAAATTTGGGTAGCTTGGAAGGCATTTCATAGTGTAGAAAACCCAAAAAAAATTGAACTTGTGGGCAAGATACCCATGGTTTGGGGTTTTGGACCCAAATTTATGGGCTTGGAACACAATGAAACTAATGTTTTATTCTAATTTGTTATTCAATGGTAAATAGGGGTTTCTTTAAGGACAAAAAAGACCCCCAAGACACTTAAGCAAGAGATATAAATTGAGGCCAAAGGAGAGGCCTAGTCACAAGAGTGAAGGACTACATCTTACCATGGAGATCTACCCTAGAGAAGTCGCAACCTAGAAGAGAAGGAAAAGTTTGTGTCTATTGAATAAGTTTATCCAAGAAAGAGGTTGAGTTATGCTCAAGAAGGCCTATTTTTGTTCAACATGTCGAGTTAAGCAATATTTCTAGTTGAGCTATGCCTTGGAGGGTCGAGTTTGGTTATCTCTATTCTGGTTGATTTAGGAAGGTTGAGGCTAGGTTTGTAGTTGGACATGGGATTAGGGTAGCCTAGTTAGGACCGCATGAAGCTATGGACAAGTAGACCAAGGCTAGTAAAGTTACATGACAAAGGACCATGAGATATTAGGGTATCTGAGGACAAACATAGGGCATTTAGTCTCAAGAACAGGGGTTGACTAAGGTTTGGACATTGGTCTAAGACCTAAGGACAGGCTAGCAGCAGGGAATTATGAGGTAGTTGTGGCTGAGAAGGGTAAGTTCAAGGAGGATTCAGGTTGTTTTAGTAGCCAACAAGGCGTCTAGTCATCCACTAGAGAAATCATAGGTGGCATGGCTTGGAGAAGGGTGTATAGTCGTCCAGTATCCTTGGTTAGGGTAGATAAAGATGGTTGCGAGTATACCAAATCCTACAGCTAGATATTTGATTTCATAACTGGGTTGCAACAAAACCCATGACCTGTTGAGGAGGTTATCGAGGCCCAAGTAAGGGTGGACAAAAGGTATGTGTGGTGGCCAAGGGTTGGACAAAAAGGCAAGGAGTTTTCTAGGTGGGCAGCAAGGGAGATAATGGTCAAAAGGAGCTAACCATGTGGAAAAGAATTATGTAGCATCCAAAGGATATGGGATACAAGGTACATCAAGGATAAAGAGGATATAAAGTGTTGCTTGCTAAGTACAACAAACAACAAGTAAGTTAAGTTATTTTGTCTTTATTTCTTGGGCTTATGAGGACCTTATGGACTAGGCCTCAGCCCTAGGGCTTCATTCAAAAGACATATAATGTACTATTATCTTTTTATCAGGGTTTTTAAATGGAAATGATCCCTGTACGAGAGCCCTATTGTTTTCTTATTGACGGAAAAATAAGGAATGTGGTTTGGGCCAAAAATATGTGTACTATTGCTTATTAGTTTGTTGTTATATTCTATTGCACAATGTTGTTTTTTGTTGGGAACTGCTAGTATGTTTATGTGCTTAGCTAAGTCACAGACCAGACAGGTGGTGCATGGAAATCCCAACAAACATCTCACTTAATAAAGGTCTGCACTACTCTAGACATTAATAATAACCAAGACTAATATACATTTGTCCTATTCTCTTGAAATCACATCATAAAAGCAATGAATATCAGGAGGAAGGTATGCAAACATTACATATCCATCAAAGTCACATTTACCACTTCATATCATAAATAGGAAACACATAGACCCTAATTTCCATTCAACAGACAAGCACATATATGTACACAACTTAACAGCATCTCTATTTGATTAACCATGATTCACATTATAGATTTTAAGTCCACAAGGGTAATTATTTGTTAAAGGTCAAATATTTCCTACAACTGATGAAGGGTGATCCGTGTTCCACCCCACCATAGGCTACATTGCAATATTTCCAGTATTTGGCCACCCACAAGTAGGACTAAGAAGCCATGAGGGAAGCTTTCCCTCAACATTACAGGGTGGAGTCACGAAGGCCATTCTCCTTCATCGAGTCAAACTCATCAACTTTATTAAACTCCCACTAATCCTAGAGCCTTCCAAAATGCTTTGTGTGGTTTCTCTCTTAGGATATAAATGGTGTAAGGATGAAGACCATTCTTCTTCATACACACAAAAATAAATATGAGGTATTTTAACCTATTAATCTAGGGCCTATTCTCATTCATACTATGGCCACAATGGGCTTGCACAACACAAAGGGATCCCTTCACTAAGCCAATAGTTCCCTCGATGTTTCCTTTTTTAGAGATTTTTTGCATAATTCAAACAAACCCATTCATAGTGCCACCACAATGGGCATGTACAACACAAAATGTGCCTTTCACTAATCCAATAGTTCCCTCAATGCTTCCCTTTTTAGTGCTTTTGTGCATATAATCCGTACAAACTCATTAAAAATTCCAACTAGCCCTTTAGCTTAGGTTAAATAATCTATAATAACTTCACTCACCAAACTGGAAAAACTAAAATCATGGGGTTGAATGGATTTAACACAAATGCCTAATAATGTTCACAATCCCCTTTTACTAAAATATTGATGATCCCTCTTAATATTAGAACCTAAAGACCTTGAAATGGTGGAAAATAGTTACTTTGACTATTGGTAGGTTCCCCTAATCCCCACATAAAACATGTTTCACAATTTCATTTAGAATTGAATGTGATGCCCCCCATGCCTACCACCCTTGGATTCTCTTTCAAAGCCCCATGAAAGAAGATATTATACTTCTCTTGCCCCAATTTCTAGTGTTATAAATCATCCCCCTCTAATGTGTTTTCTCCCATCAAGGGATACTTAAGCTAATTTCTTTCATTTTCATCCAATAAATAAATACTATGCGCTTTCACCTAAATCACCTCTATAAAAATCCCAATGGATTTATCTTCTACTGATCTCAGAGATGAGATTTCTTGGCAAAAAAACTACTCTTTTTCTTGACAACATATTTTCCAACAAAGAAACCTGGGAATTACCAACCATGCTCTTTTACAAAGGTTCTTATTCAAAAATGGTTATGAATAACTTTTATGCTATGTAGTTAACATCTCTTTTAAAGATAGAAGCAAAAAAACTATGTCCTCAAGGTAAACAAAGATACCTAAACTAAATAATTACATTCAAAGAAGATATACCTATGAGTATCCTCGGCCTCACCACATATTGTACATCTTGATGTTCCATAGGCCCCTCTTCTCTTTATATTGTGTTTCATTAACAACATCCCATATGCCATTATCTAGCATAAAATACTCACCTTCATCAGTCCTACTTCTCTCCATATGTAATTCCAAATCATTAAACACGAGGGTTGTGGAAAAATTTTTAGTTTTAAGCAACACCCTCACTTAATTATGAACTCATCACCATGATGACCTTAACCCCTAATTCTTGGATGGAGTTACCACAATGGTTGCTCCATTAAGAACAAATAGAAGGAAATCCCTAATGGGGGTGACGGAAAATGCTTTGGCAACTTGGGAGATGACCAACATCTCCCTTCCCACACAACAATAATGTTATTTGAGTGTATAGATGACACCTCACTTGGTGCTCTACTAGTGAAGCTTTTGGAGTATCTCAAACAATTTAATACCATAGGCGTGGGAACATAGAAGGTTTGTGGGTCTTAGGAGATGAGGGCTATGAGTGTTGGGCAAAGCAATTCTACAAATGAGTTGGGTGGCTTTTGGTCCAGGACACTCCGCGCTTTTAGCTGTTGGATTGTGTTATTATGTTTCGCTAGTGAGATTATTGGTGTCTTTGGGGCTCCTTGGCTAGAGAAAGGGTTAGACATTTGGGACCCAGAGGCACAAAATTTAGTAGTTTTAGGTGGAATTCTCTTACACTGTGTGTGACTTGTAGCTCCTGTGTGCTTCTCTTACTAGGTGACAACCTTGAGGCCTTGGTTGGAGGGTTCAGTGGAGCATGGTACAATGTTCTACATGGAAAAAGGGGAGAGTTGGGTGTTTGGGGCGATCTGTGGCATGGGTGGCCGTAACCCCTTTGTGACGTTCGGTATCCACACAATGTGCAGTGAATCAATTCACCTAGAAGTGCAAGTACCTAGTTTTGGTTAGATTTCCCCTTTAAACTAGATTTTTCTCTATGAGGATTCCATGGTAGATTTTGTGACCTGTTGGGTTGGAGCTAGTAAGAATGTACTAGGCCCGAAGAATCTTTGGGTGTCTTTGTTTCCCCATTTCATTGCACTCATGTTTTCAAGGTTTAGGGTGCAGTGGGGCTATAATATTAGGGGTTTCTTTCATCAAGGGAGGTATTCAGAAGTTCCCTATGGAGAAATCAAGCTTCGAGAAGATCAACAGGGTGGCATATTTGTACAGGGGTTGGCCATACAGTGAGGGGATGTTGGTTTGGAGTTGCTTTGAAGCTGATAGGTGGTGGAATGGGTACAAAAGACGAAGGAGACAACTGACTAGTGGTGTGGAGTGTTGACAAGCCAGTTATGCGAAGGGTGTAGGTGTGTTGGGATTCCAAGTGGACTCATCATCTTGAAAGAAGGGGACCTGCTCCAGATGGTTTTCATAGGCATTGCCAGGTGGTCAGCGAGGGCATTATGATATGATAAAAAGGGAGGGCCCATCATGGTGTTGGTCTGTGAGGTCAAAGGGATGGTCCCCGAGTCAAGCAAGTGGACAATAGAGAGGAGATTGAGAAACAATAGGGAAACGCGCTGGGACACTTTCACCTTCCACCACCTTTTAATGTTCTTAAAGCTCATATTCGACAATTGACAACAATTATGGAGCAATTGGCTCATGATAGACACAACAATTTTAACGAGATCATCACTTTCATGAATGATCTCCAACACAACCAATGGCACATGATGGACATGTTGATTTCTCTCCAACGAGGGAAAAATTCTCTCGAGGCAAGGTTATACAATTTTGAAGGAAGGATGTCACATATGGAGGCTCATATCCATGAAGCCTTCCATCAACATGTGACAATGGTATGGATGACCTTATTCCGGGTAACCCTATTGGTTAGTTATGATAGTGAGTAGTATTTTTATCCTTGGTCAGTTTTGGTCTCTGCGGGTAATCTGTGTATGGTCGCTTAACTTTGTTATATTGTTGTCAGTGTATTTTTATCGGTACCATCTAGCCAATAAGTCTGGTAGAAATGAGTCCAGGTGTGTTTTGATAAAATGCTCACCATGATGTAAACTTTTCATGAATTAATAGAATCTATTTTTTTTTTCTCGGTAAAAACTAATTCTATTAAGAAAGTAAAAATATGTACAGAGATGTTACATTTCTAGAGGAGGCCTCAGCCAGTCCTCAGCCAGATAAACATGGGTTTTACAATATAGTTCTTCAATCAAAATTACAATGAGTTCCTGCATACTAGATGTAGCATACTTAGAAATTTATTGACCTACATTGACAACTAGTACAAAAAAACCTCCGATATAGATATAATCGGATGACAGAGTATACCAGTCATTGACCTTTAACTTCCAACCCAAGACCTTAAGAGCAAAAAAACAAAATATAAGAGCAAGAGGGCCTCCCGGCCAGAAGTTACTGTGCTGAACCGGCATGATTAGGCGACGGTGGCATTTCCTCCTTTTCCGGACTGGGCGATGCTAGCCAGGTAACATAGCCATCTTCATCCAGAGCAGGCTCGCCATTGGGATGAGTAACCAGGTGCAGGATTCCGGAATATCTGTGAGAGGGACCACAAGGTATAGCATCTTCCTGAGCTGGAGTTGAATTCTGAATCTGCTCCTGAACCAGGGCACTTTCCTGAGCTGGATTCGGAGGCTGAGTTTGTTCAGGAGCCGAAGGCTCTTCTTGCTGACGGTCCGCACGATAAACACGCCCGGACAAATCCCCGAGCCAGATGCGATCATCTTGAGAGGGTTCATTCTCCAAAGGAACCGAACTAGAGGAATTCCCTTCCTCTTCCGAAACCGAAACAGTGAAATTGATTGTAATAATAGGCCTATTGACCTCACTCTGGAAAGAGAAACTTGATGTCTGAAACGAACTGTTCGGACGAGCCCTCTCAGGCTCCAGCGATGGAGAGGAAGGCAGAATAGAAGAAACAGGATTAACAATTGGAGGTGCAGGACGAGCTCGACCACCCCTATTACCAAAATTGTTGCCCCTCCGAGGGATACCACGTCTGCGCATTTTGTTTGCGAGCGCAGAGAGCCGCTGAAGAAAAATGGAAGGCAGATGACCCAGAACAGCGTGAGCTCTGTATTTCTCAGGATATCTCCCGCGCCAAACCCACATAATACTGCTCCCAAACAGAAGCGGCTTGGCCTTATAGAACTCTGATTCATTAATGCCATAACCCGGTTTCAATCCCCAGAACCAAAGCGCAGTCATGGTTGCCATGCGTGAAATAAATTCAAACCAGTCTCGAGGTTGCCTCAGCGTAAATGCGTTCTCCTTGAGCCTGTAAATCCTACCTGCATCCTGTACTAGGAAGTACGCCATTATGCCAGCCATAAAGCCAGTTGTCGGAGCGGTGAGGCTTAACATTGCTAACTGGAGGAAGCACCCGCATCCAGGTGAATTAATAGAATCTATTGACTTACAAAAAAAAAAAATAGAGAGAAGGAAAGAAAATTGGTCTCTTAATTTCTAAGAGGAGATAAATCTTTCTACCCCTTCCACTAGCCAGTATTTAACTCCTCCCAAAAAGAGATCTCGTACACCTTATGTATATCTTCAGTCCCTAATCGTTCCCTTATTTCTTCTAGATCTTGTGAATGACTAAGTGGAACTTTTCCCATTGTTCCATCCTCCCATATCTTGATTAATTTCCCATTCCCAAGGAATCAAGTAGTCGAGGATTGAATGATAGATACTACAACTTTATGTAATTTTCACCATTCGACTTTTCTCGATATGAACTTCCACATAATTTTTACTCCTAATGCTAATTTCCTTAGATTGGATTTTTTATTCTCTATATGGCCATTTTCCTTTAAATCTTTGCATGTATTCCAATTAGTGATATGGAATTTAGCAATGTTAGTATTCCCTTCTTTCCAAAAAAAAATCATATCTCTTTCCTAATTTGTTGCATTATTTAAACTAGGTCAACAATGTCGAACCTTGATAAATTAAAAGAGCCAATAACACCAATTTTATTAATACCACTCTACCTTTGGGATTTAACCATTGTAATCCCTATTATTTCATTTATTTATGATTTCATGAACTATGTTTTTCCAATCCATTGATGGTAGAGCACTTACATAAATTGGCATTGACAATTATTTCAATGACTCCAAATTTTAAACACGCAGAAAATATATAGAAATTTGGAATGAAGTCACCCACTAAATAAAGTAATATCTAAAACAAATATTATGTAAAACTTCAAACAAAAATGTCTATACTTATCCATTTTTCTTCATTTTTCCTGCTTGAGTGGATTGCCTCTTGAACCAATGAAATATTGCCAATGTTTTATCTCTTTTTGAGAAGTCACTTTGATTATGTGAGATAAGGTTAGGAAGGATCATTTTTAGATGATTTGTTAAGTTTTTTGTTAAAACTTTGTTAGAAAATTTATAGATTGAGATAAGATGGAATATTGAGTGGAATGAAAGAAAAATTTCTCTTGGGATTAAGGCAATGAATGAAGAGTTTGTGCTTCCTCCAAGCTTAGGACTTCTTCTAGATTAGTTAAGCATATACCATAAACCTTATTTGATAATTTTCAAACCAACTTGAATGAAAAGGAATTAAAACTGATATGGTCATAGAGCTTCGTATAGCCCAAGACCCACATCACACATATTAATCCTATCCCTCTATTTCTTTGGTTAGTTCTATGTTTTATTTTATAAAAAATAGGATTAGGTTGCCTTAAAGAAATAACATGGTAGCATTTGGGTCAACCTCATCGTCCTCTATATACAATTTTTTGAAGTGATTATAAGCCTCTTCCTTAATGGCTTTGAATTTGAATGAACTTTCTCCATTCTCCACGTTTATCTCTTACACTATTTTTTTACGATTTAGATTTTTCTTATTTATGAAAGAATGAAGTGTTATCATCCCAAAATTTAACCATAAGATTTGATATTTTTATCACCACTGCTTCTCCTCTCTCTTATTCGCCTTGTATAACCTCCACATAAATATTTTTCTTCCATTAAGTTTTGTTTGGTCACCTCCTATGTTTCCCAAATTAGAGAAATTTTGAGGTCTAAAATGGGCCTCAAAACAAAAATGTACAACCAAAATCAACTTTACAAGAACCAATAGGATTCAATATGATGATGTCAACCATGGGGTATGATTCACCATTTTTGGAGTAAAAGAGTAAAAGGATTAAAAAAAAAAAAAAAAAAAAAACAACTACTTTTTCGACTCGTATTTTCAACTTATCTCCCTACGATTTTACTCAAGTTTCAATCTGGATCACTCATTGGATGCATGATTGAATTTTTCATCCAAGGAGTTCCCACGTTGAATACTTTTGATGTACCCTGTTAAACGAAAAATGAGAAATACATGAAAGATGTGATTGCAATCATGTTTTTCATGTATTTCTCATTTTTCATGTAGCAGGGTTGACCAAAAGTATGTGACATGGGTACTCCTTGGATGAGGAATTAAATTCTACATCCAACGAGTGCTCCTGCTCGAAATTTGAGTAAAATCGTAGGGATATAAGTTGAAAATATGAATTGAAAAAATATTTTTTTTATTTTTTCCCTCTAAAATTTGATGATGTAATTAATATTATTTTATTATTTCCACTCTTATTTTATAATATTCCTTAGGAGGTCCATTTTAGACCTCAAAATTTCTCTAATTGGCATACTTTCATACAAGCTATTAAACAAAGTTTGATTACCAATTCTTTTCTATGTTGGAGGAAGATATTGACTCATGGGCCAATATTTTATATCTTCTTTAAGTGGATACAAATTTGAATCCTCAACATATGAAGGGAAACCATGAATTCAATTGCCTCAAGATCATAATATTATCTCCATATCTTCTGGATTCAACAACCAAAGCAAATTAATTATAAAAGGTATGGGCCGAGGGTCTTGAATCTAAAGAAAAAAGTGGGACGATATGATGGTCTAAAATTCCATGTGGAATGTTATGGGAATAGATAATCTGATCGTCAAGCATGAAAAATTTATGAATTAGAAAATGATCCAACCTACTCACAATGTGTCGTACCAACCCCCACCCCCCCACAAACAACCTTTTTCTTAGGCTAGGTTTATTTCCCCTTTTTTTGGAATTATGGCCACAAGGTACCAATTAGACATTAGGCCCTCTATGCTTTCCATAAAAGAATCTCTTAATATGGGCACCCACCCTTTCTTATTTGATAATACCATAATAAATCCCCTTACTACTATGACATTCTCAACATACTTTGATTCTTCGATTTCACATAGAGATTGCCAACATTATAATTTTCTCTTTATTGAATAAGCACATAAAAATGAAATACTTGAACTCTTTTTGATGGGGCACAAATATTGAGACTTGTTAAGACCCAATGTTGAGTTATGCAGGAATTAACTAACTCAACAATGTATTCATCTCAATGTGTGCAAATATCTCTTGAGATTCCTCTTGCCCTTTCCACTAATTCTTGGCTTCATAACATTATTTCTTTTCTATTTATGGAATCTTATATTTTTCAAGTTTAGTCTCGTATATGAGAATTACAACTAGATTTTCAAATCAAATTGAATCTCTTAACACTTCTTCTTTGTACTTGCTTCATATTCTCTTATTTTTCCAAGAGACCACTTTCATTATTTCATGGATGAGGGATTCAAATTGAAACATAAAATGATTCCATATGAAATTTACATAACTTTTAACCAAGATGATTTTGATTGCACCGCCAAAGTAGTTTCCATTAGAGGTCTAAAGCCCTAATGATGTTTCCCTTGTTAGAAAATTTTATCTCTTTCCTTTAAGGGTTCTTCTCCCTAGTCATTTTAGTAATCTTTCCTCTTTTGGAATTTCACCTTCATCTCTTTGTTGTTGAATTTCCTTTTCCATGTGAAAACTCCTTTAGATTGAGTGGAAGGTTTATCTGAAACAAGATCTTGAATCCCTTCTTGATTTTCCTCCATCTTTTTATTTTCCAAAGATTTTGCGTAGCTTTGAGGATCATTTTGGGATTCATAAAATATTGGTTGAATACATTTTGCGAGAATAAGAAGGGGAGTGACCATCAGCTGAAAAAGAGGGGGACTCACAAATAGCTAAAACATTACTTACAAAGAGACTATTGGATATTGATATATTTGGGATAGCATTGCAAATTTGTTCATTGAAGGACCTTAAGAGGATGGAAGGATGACTTTCTTACTTCTTGACTCTCTGTTAGGTTGTGCTCATTGATAATGTTTCCTTAAAGGAGCCTAAATTGGAGCTATGAGTTTGCAATCCTTTGCAAAATGACCATACTCATGATAAGACTTACATTTGAAGGGTAATTGTGCGTAATCAACTTTTGCAAATGAGTCTACTTGTCTAGGGATAGATTAATCATTCATGATAACCCTTTTTTGATGTTTATTTCTACATAGATTCCAGAGCATGCAAACATCTTTCCATATGCCTTTGATTTATTGATATATTTAGCCAAAGTATATTTGCAAATGGCTAGGGTATCCTGGCTCCAACAATGAATGGGCAGAGAAAGTGAACCCGAACATGAAATATTGAGGGAAAATCTACTTCAAGAGCAAATTTTAGTGTGCATTCATTCAATACATCCCTTTTAGCTGCATGAAATATGGCTCGTTTTGAAATATGTGATCTTAAAGTTTCTTGTTTTTAAATAGAAAGAAAGAATACCAACTTCCACAAAGGTAATAAGAGAAAGTAGCTTGAATCAATAACCATACATTTCTTTTGCATCCATAAATCCATGGCCCTAGTAGATGGTCATAACCTTACTAATTGTTTGATGAAACCACGTTAGCTAAGGCCAATGCTTTGAGTGAGATGCCACTAGAGGAAGCTTGACAACATTTATTTGATCCAACTTCTCGATGAACATGGATGACACATTCCTCACAGGAGGTATTTTCAATGACGCCACAAGAGCTTGAAAAACAATGACTTCCTAGAAAGAAGGGAGAATTACCTCTTCGAGATCCATGATAGGGAGGGACAAACTAGTAGAAGAGGGTGGTGAAAAATGTAGTAGGAAGCTAGAGTTTGCATGATAAGAGAGAACTAGTGTAAGTTTTCAATATTTTCATAAAAGGTATCTTACCCATGAAGGATTGAATGGCTTTTTTGGATTTAGAGGGTCACAATTTTTGAATTGCAAAAATCCTTTCAATCTTGGTGTTTTTTATTTTCTTATTGTTATTATTTTTCCAATTTTGGTGTTATTTATTTTCTTTCCATGACCACATTTTAGTCTACTTTTCTCTACATATTATATTTCAGCTAAAAATGAACACTACAAATGACAACTTTCACGTGACAAGATATGCTCCAAATTTACAAAAAACTTGTAAGTCAAAGAGGTGTTTCAAAGTTGTTGTTGGGGAATAATAGACATAGAAAATACAAGAGGCATCACCTCTTTAGACACCCTTGTAAAATTTATTAATTCCCCTTTGAGTAATGTTGATTTTTCATAGATCTTCTAGGCTATAATTACTTCTAGTGATTTTTACTTTAAGTCCTCTTATATTTACATTCATTATTAAGAAATTACACAAAGGATCTTCAATAGTAGAACTAGAATGATAGTAGGATCATAAAGAGACATCCAAACAAGAAACACAAAACATTTTACCCTCGAAAAACCCACTTGGGAGAAAACACCAACAACCTTTTTAATTAGAGAAATTCTTCAGTTCAATAAGTGATATGTCTAAGTCAAATAAAAATTCAAACTGAACAACAATACAACCTTGGTCAAACTTCCCTCTTGTCAAGTCATAAGGTTACCCAACAAACTATGCTTGATCTGATTTGCTAGGATTGAATTTCGACCTTATCTTGCACCCAGAAAGATTCATACTTGCCACATGTGAAACTGCAAAAGGATGCCACATGTGCGAGGTCAAAAAAGAGAGAGAAACTTGGCCAACTATTGGAGGACTTTGGCCTTCATATTATTCCTCTTATTTGCTTGATGAACAAAAAAATACTTGATTGTGTGTGACTTGAATTATGCTTAGAGGAGGAGGTTGAATGAATTATATATAGAAGTTTGGTTGGTTGAATGGGTGCCTCTTTGACTGGGGCCGACTTGACTAGGACGAGGACTGACTTCACAACTTTTGGAGCCAAAAATTAAATTTGAAGATCGACCATAGCTACAAAATTCACCAACCCCAATTTGCTAGGTAGGTATTCATAATGACTCTCTAGATGTTCTCTTGTTAATAAATTTATCTAATAAAATATTATAACAATTCATCATCATCATCAACATAATTTAATTACCCAGTCAACAATTCTGGCTCATGGTAAATCAAGTCCATCAACTAGTTACCACAATTTCGGTCGGTACCTCTGACCTATGGTACACCATAATCCCAGTCGGTACTCCTAACATATGGTACATCATTATCATCAACTAGTCACCATAGTGCAAGAGATAGTAAGTACAACAGAGGTAGTAGTGGAAGCAGTGGGTGCAACAGACAATGAAGGAAACAATGGAAGCAGTGGTGGTTGCAATAGACAACAATAGTAGTGTGTGAATTGATTGATTGTAAAGGAGACTGAAGACCCCTACGGATTTAGTCTACATATCTTTAGACTTGGGTAATCTTGTACTTCCTTCCAAGTTTACATGGTAAATGTTGTATGTACATCATACATAACACAACACTTGTTTTGGAAGACATATATTGGTGTATTATGTGATGCATATTTTTTTATTTTTATTTCGCTGAATGGTTAATTAAATCTAACCAATTGTGTAAAATAAAGGGAAATATTAATTCACCCCCTTCTCAGTGTTTCCAACACCTTGAACAACAACCCTAAACTATGCACGATCGATTGGAAGAAAAGATTTGCATCTAGATTTATTAATTGGCTAGTAAGCTCAAGAAATTTGCTTATGCTACCTACTATTGCACCTATTGTTATTTCAGTTACTACATTTTCGAAGTCACTTCCTAATGTTAATAAAAAGCCTCTGCTTGAAACCCCCTTACAAGACAAAGTTAAAGGGAAAATATTATTGACACAATCCCAAGTACTAAATCATCCCAACCTGCTTAGTTTCATTCTATATCATATAATCATAAAATAGTGGATGGTGGAAGAAGGAAGATTTTGATTAAAGATATGCCTGTAGAGTTGTTTTCATAAGATTTATTTATTTATTTTAAACTCCATGACAATAATTGTAGTTTGAAACATTTCAAGGCATTAAAGTTTTGATTGATAGTGAAGAGATAGTATTTAGTTTTGGAAACACTTTATACATCATATTTCAATATTTTTATAAGGTAAATACAAGTGTTATCTTGATTGTAATGTTATGTTTAATCATATATGTTGATGCCATTATATATTAAGCATGTTTCCCATTTCAGAGTCACAAGGAGTTTATTTATGATATAAATATAATGAGTTGATTCCATTGGGACCCCAATTACTTTTAGTTATTGTTGTATAAATATTTTTGCGACCTTTTATGTTTAATTATATCACCATTAATTTTCTGAGAACCAAATAGTAATAACAATTGTCAAGGGAAACAATTGAACTATATAGTTGTTTGATTTGAGTATAAAGAAAGGAAGGGGTTACGATGGAAAGAGAGAGGGATTAAGGAAAGGTATGCCAAAGCTTTAAGAATTAATTTTTTATGACTATGACTATTAATTTTCCATTCTAACTATTCTTTGGGATAAACTATTTTGTTGATAGTAGGGACATCTTCAAAAGTGGCATGAAAGGATAAAGTGGCATTAATTTGTGATCTCCTTTGAGATTAATTATTTTCTTTCATTAGTTTTCACTTATAATAAGTTTTACTTTTTTTTAAATGCTAAATAGTGCATCTCTTGAAGAAATTTGACTATGTGTTCTACATTACTTAAAGTCCTATCTTTTTTTATGGAACTTAGTTGCCTTTATATGGTTCATTTTTACATCTAAGGCTTCTAGGGACGTTCTTGGTCCAAGCCCTTGTAGGGATCTATAAAGATGGTTGAATATTTAGATTGGTCTTTCAATAGAAACCATTGTTGATTTCTTTCTTGGTTGATTTTATGGTATTTCAAATTTAGATTTCATTATTATTTCTTAATTATTTGTATACATTGTTTATAATTTTGTTGTAAAAAATACTTTTGCCTTTCTAATTATTTTGAGATTTTAATAAAATTTAAATAAAAATCATATATCTGAAATAGATTTGTTATATTTCAAGACTTAAACATCTTGAAATATCGATAAGAATGACTTGGGCTTAAAACATAAGGTAACAATCATGCCTATCTTGCTTAGCCTTACAAGATTAAAGGTGTTTTACTTAAAGCATTATAACTTCACCCTCAACAAAATGCTTCAGGGGGTGGTATCTCAAAAGGGAATGGGAGAATTAGTGAACGTTTAAATAGAGCTATTGGTGGCGCTATAAGGAAACCTATTTCTCAGGTAGAGGATCACAATCATTTATCAAGTCAAATTGTATCTATGTGAGAATGAGGAGACGGTTTAGGAGTTGGTAAACGAAAATAGTCCACGAGAGGACCCTTCCCCCCCCCCCCCCCCCCCCCGCAAAAAAAAAAAAAAGTGAAAGACTCTAACTTCTTGAGGTGGTGGACTAATTTTGTTGTAGGAAGAGATATAGGTATGGGAGATATCTTAGATCTGGAAGTGAGAGTGTTTGTAGGAATATTTATGGGAAGGAGGATATTAGTGGAAACCCTACAATCAAACTCAACTCAAATTGGGTGTTGCTTCTAGGGTACACCCCAGTTTTCAATGTCCTAGTGTATGGGTGGTTGGGGTTCTCTTTCACCGAGAAGAATGATGTGGAGTTTGTTATGAAAAGAGATTGGCTCTAGGTTTATTTTACTTATATTTAAAACCTTTGTGTCATGTTTTTAACCCACGAGACTCTGCGCTTGTAGGTCATGCCCTTGAATGGGGGATGCTCCTCAGCTTGAAAGCAATTCGAATCAGATAAGGGAAACCATTACAGTTGATGAAAAATTTCTATCACAACCTCATAGAACTAAAATTGTAGGTTTTAACCATGTAAAAATAATACTTGTAACTAGATTCTTTAAAAATAACAAAAAATATACAATGGCAATCACAAAAAATATACATCGATTTTTCTCCTAGAACCTAAAACTGGAAAACCAGATTGATTTCTCATTATTCTCTTGTACAATGTTACAATACACTATATACATGTCATATCATTCATAAACCCCCAATCCATTAACCTTGGATTAGAATATAGTTGTATTTCCTTTGACTAGATCTACAAAACCATGGGAAAACCCACCATGCACCAAGAAGTCGTGAATGAAAAAACCAACCAAAAAAAAAATCAAGTCACTGCCCCGAACCCCATGTAGGGGGTCTACTACCCCCTGCAAAACCCCGACAGTAGGGCCTATCACCCCCTCATGACCCCCCTACCATGCCCAGTGCATCTGTACCACATGTGGTGCTAGTTATGCAAATAATATAACACATACCCAATAGTCATGAAGATTCTGATCAACTTAGATACACGAGGTGGTTTATATGAATCAATTAAGTTGGTTGTGGGAGGTTAAAAGCACATTTAGGTACTTGAATATGTGTATGTCCCATTTAGGAGTTAAAGTGCCATCAAATTGGTCAGATTTTCGAATATTGTAGCTTACCAACCCTAAAGAAGAAATGTGTTCTGAAGGAGACTATAATCTTGTTTCTTAGAGGAACTTTCACTTCAAAATTGCCCATGATAGAGGATATGAAATCTCTATTGAGTATGGGGAAATATTCCACGTTGTTCACTACTCAAGGGAATTTGCAAATGAATCTTTATGCATTGGTTTAAATATTGTATATAATGTAAAAAATGAGGTGTAATTGTCGTGTCATCACTAGTTTCAAGATGCACATGAAGAAGTTCCCAAACTACTCATGGATATTAAAGGTATTTTAAGTCCTCTTAACTCATATCGCATTGAATCTTTATGTCTTAAATGTTTAGATGGGATTTGTGAACAAATTATCGAAGGTCCTAGGTTATCCTCTAATCATGCTAATTTTGAGCCCTCGACCATGTGTCGTGTTGCTTACCCTCTTGGTCCTCATCCTCAAGTTTAAAAAAAATCAATGGGGGATTCAATCAACATTTAATTAAAGATATTTTCCTCATCCAATAATTTGGGTGAGTTCAAATCCTCAATCTGAGAGACTTGAGGTAGAAATTACTATGATTTTAGAGTGCATAAACCTAAAAAATGAAAGTTATCCTCTTTCTCTTTAGGTTTAGAAGAGTGCCTTTGAGGGAATCATACCACATTGGATTGGGGATAAAATAAAAGCTTATACATGATCAAGAATGAGTATTAATGGACGAATAATAGGATCAACAATCTTTGATCATCGAGGTACTTAAAGCATGAAAAATACCTTCATCTTTCCCAAACTGAAGATACTATCAGAGAATGCAAGAAGGCTAGGGAGTCTAGCCAAAAGAGTGCCCCTAAAATAACCTATTTTATCAATACTCTCCCAACAATTTTTTTGGTGCAAGAATGATGGGGAAGGGGGGTATAGTTTGTGAAGCTCTTAAAGAAATTTTTAAGTGGTAGAATTTTGTGACAATGTATTCAGTGGGAAACTATGGTGGAGTCCTCATTAGATGGTCTAATCAGATTCATCTTATGAATGGTATCTTTGTGCCCTTAGGTATTTTTATTGAAGTGGGAGTACTCATCCTTGAGGAAGTTCCCAACATTGTTAATATGTATGCTCCTTACAAGGACAAGGTCACATACTGGGAGAAATTTTACAATCGACCTAATATTTTGGTGTTCAACCTAATCATATGTGGGGACTTAAATTTTACCATGCACCATGATGAAATTTAGGGACCTGGTACTCCTACTAATCCTTTAAATTTGTGCTCTTTAGATTCCCTAAAAATAGTGAGTTTGGTAGACATAGCCTAGTAGAAATTCGACCAACATGGATCAATAATTTTATAGGTGAAAAAATGATCTTTAAAAGACTAGATATATTTATATGTCATGAGAATTGATGCAGGTATATAAGTAGGTTTAGATCTTGAGTTGGCTAGGTTTGATTTTCAAACCACTCCCTGATTTTTTTAGAATTGGGTAAGCCATGAGATAAGCCATGTGCACCTTTTAAGTTTAACCCAACATAGATTCTAGAGAAAGAGTTTAAATATAGTGTCATCTCAAGTTGGAAGTAATATGACCCTTGTTTGACTCTTGTAACCTGCTCTTAGTTTGTTTCTTCCTTAAAATATAGGAATGGATGGTGGACTAGCCGCAATCCAAGCATAGGTCAAGGGGGGCTAGGCTAAGAGAGTCGGATGACAATATTGGAAGGATTCTTCAAGGTCAGGAAATATGTTTATTATATTATGATAGTATGTTGTAACTAAAGGATTTAAAAAAAAAAGTCAATACTTCTCTTAGAAGAGGAACAAAATTGGTGAATAAAGAGTTGGGTCCATTAGATTGCATATGGGGATCAAAATACCAAGTATTTTCACAACTTTTATAATCATAGAACTACTGAAAACATGATTTGGGAGTTTCATGTTCAATAAATTAGAGAAACAAGATCCTTTAAGGAATTAGCAGATTTGGGCATCAAACATTTTGATGCCTTGAATAAACATTGATCTTTCACATGGCCAACCCGATCACAATGTTGGCATTTGACACTTTGATGTAATTGTGGAAGAGGAGCAGGATGTAAAATAGGTGATATGTACCATCCTAAAAAAAAAACCCAACAATTTGAAACTAGATTGGCATGGAATAGTCTGGAATTTAGGCGGATACATCCTTGGTATGCCCAAGACCGATTTTGTTTTGGTTATTGATAAGTTCTTCTCAAGGTCTAATGATGGGCTTGGAAGTGATTGAACCTATACACCTTCATGCAAGTCAACTCCTAAGATGGGCTCGTTGATCTGAAAATTTTCTGATTGCTAATAAGAATCAACTTCATACTCAAAGAGGGAGTTGTTCTGAACAAGAACCAATTCAGAATGATGACTCCTCTATTGTAACTCATATTGATATAGCTAAGGTTCGAGCTGCAAAATATAAATCTTGTCTTATGCATTTTTCAAATAGGTTTGAATGTCAGAGAGAGACTTTGTTGAATTTTACCATACCATCAATAGTGGAGAGTATCAAAGTATTCAATAACTCTAATGTTGTATTAATTATAACCATTTTCTAAATAGATCAATCTTAAGAAATGAAGGGTGTCAATTTTTCAAGCATTTTCACAATATGTGGCTAGTAAGAGCATATGTAACTACAAGTGGAGGAAAAGCAAGGTAGTTTTCCTAAGTCAAAGGATGAACATGACCTTGAAAATTCATGTTGCCATGCAACACAATTGATAGAACTAAAGCATTTTCAGCAATATTAGAGCTCATAGATTCATCAAAATCTTCTAAGTTTCTAATACATGCAGTACACCCATACCCAACAAGTTAAAAACCATGTTGGAGGTCGGTATTCAAGAAAATGATGACAATAATATGCTAGTCATTTTTTCTTTAGATAATGCATTCATGAAGGTGAGTTTCAAAACTTTCTTGACACAAAAAATTTCATCATGAAGCACAAAATGTAGTCGATATGCTTATAAATCAATGTTGCCTTAACTATGGCTCACATAAAGGATATGCCTTGACCCATTTCCTTTATTTCATGCCAGGTATTCTTTTCGATAAGCTAAATGTTTGACATATTAAGGTGGGAGACAATATATCTAACAAGATTTTTCTCTGATTCTAATAATTAATTATTTTTGTTTTATTATTTTGATCTTTTTTCTTTATTATAAATAAGATAACTTTTCATTCACTAGTTTATTTATTAACTATTTGTTTTCCTTTGTTTTATTTTCCTTTGTTTTGGTTATTTTATTTTATTTCATTTTCATTTTTATTAATTTTACCCTTCTTTTATCCTTTTAATAGCTTAGGCATTTATTTGATTATTATTGACTTTAATTTTTATTATTTTATTAATTTATCCATTTGACTTTAATTGTTGCATCTCTGCGTTATATATTTTCATTCTACGATTAGTTTTTCCATCTTGATCTTGATGATGAACCAAATTTTGTGGTTCGAAACACATCGATATGAGAAACATTAATGTGATTTATCTGAAAAATCGTTTTATTAAGATTTTTCCAATCAACACATCAAAGAGCAACACAAGAGAAAAAGCCATTTTAACACACATAGGCAAGAATTGAGGTTAAAAATTGAATAGATCACCTTGAAATTGTTGACACGGTACTAACTATACATATATGAGTTACTTACTTTCTGTCCAATTGTTCCATGAAATAGAACTAGGTGCAACGTCTCCCTTCTATTCATCATACTAAATACTCAAAGTGCATATCCATATGTACTAGACCAACCACAATAAATAAGGAATTGTGATACACTTCGAACAAATCATAACGAGTGTTATATAGACAAAACCCTCTGATTTTTTTTCTCTCCACAATAATCAATCACATATGTCATTAAAAAACTACAAATCGTTAGGAACTTTTATAAATATATAGATATATTAAGAAAGTACAACAAACATATGAAGGTGTTTGCTGGCAAAAAATAAATTAAAAAAACATATAATAGATCGCACAACTTTCGGCTAAAAATTTATTCATCTGTCCAAACATCTAGAAATGAAACCAACTGAAACTAGTCTCTTCAACCATTAACCTAGGTGTCATCTAAACAAATTCATGTTCGTGGATGCAAATATCATTTCAAAACTAGTGATATTCAATGATCAATTGGATAAAGAAGAATTTTGCTTGAGAGATATATCATATTATGATCTCAAGCTAACACTTCGAATATTGGACATTCACTATGACTTTGTGTCCTAGCCTTATTCAAAGGTGAACGTGACTAGACTGAGAGCGAGAGGGAGACTGAGAGCGGGAGCGGGAGTGAGAGCGAACTATGGCTTTGAGTTTCCCACTTGAGAATTTTGACCAATAGAAGATCCAATGAAATTTTGATACCAGAGACGAGGAATAATAGATAGCCAAGGGAAGACATCTAAATAGAAAACGTTCACATTATTCTAGGACCATTGTGGGTGCAAATAGAATGGTTATGGTTCTTGGTGCTTGTGTAGAGTATAAGAAGGTCAAAATATAGGGTTAGTGGGGTTGAAAATTTGAAAAAGGTGTCAGAAAATATCACAAACTTAAAAAACAACAATCACATGTAGGTTGTCCATGCGACTTGAGCACGACTGAGTTATTGGTTTAGCCAAACACAGAGAAATGACTGAGCAAAGTCTGAATGGCAAACGGGAGTTACCACTAAGCTAAAAAAAAAAAAAAAAAAAAAAAAAACTAGCAGATAGGCTAAGAATTCAACTCAAATTTAGCTTAGAATAGATTCCAATTTGCAAGTTTTATGGCATAACTAACACACAAAGAAAGGCCACAAAACTAGTGGCTCAAATTATTAAATAGGGCAAGTATACGCCTGCTTTAATACCATGTTAAACTCTCACAAAATAATAGTGAGGATATGATAACTCATTAGATACTCATATTATTCACAAAATGTACATATTAATACAATTTCCTTGACCCTTGGTTTTATATTCCAAGAGGTCTCTTAGACTTATGTGACATTTCATATTCGTCCACACCAACCCTTAGCAAATTAGATGTCTAATAGTAATACAAACTTATTTGTTGGTTTTCTTTATGTTTTGATTATGATTCAATTATACATGTAATTTAGTTTTCCTTTTAGACAACGTGAGCTAGTTGGGAAGGGCCCACCAACTCAACCACACTTTCGTCTGCCTTCATTAGTTTGTAGCATAGTTATTTATGTTATCATTCACAAAGGGCACATGTGGTTAATTCTCTAGAACATAACTAGATTATGTGTTTGTCCTTTTTCATGAGTAGGTTGAATGATTATTCTTTCACAAACAAATCATGCATTAATAATTTATAGTGTGACTAGACTGAATGATAAATCATTGCAATTAGTTTGTGTATCAACTCCTTTTCATGAACAAGATGTGTGATCATTCTTTAACATCTAGATTTGTATATCAATATATCAATCCTTGTTGTGTGATTCGATTACACAATGATCATTGTAACTAGAATATTACACAATTTGTTTTATGACCAAGTTATGTGGTTAATTCTTTTGATGTATATACCATGACCAGATTGAATGTTGATCTTTGTAACTAGAGCGCCTTGCTTTTTATGAGTAGGCTACATGATTTTCCTTTAGCGCCTATGTTTTGAATTCTCTCTAGTGTGACTAGATTGGATCAACAAATAAATTTGTATGATCATAATGTGAGCTCACTATTTAATTTATGATTAGGTTTCCAATCTAATTTTGTGGGATACATTAATGCTCTATTTTTTTTCGTAATTATTTACAATTGATTTCAACTACAGAAGCGAGATTAACCACTTAAGGGTAGAGATAACACGTTGCAACTCTTTAGGGTTGTTGAATGCCTTTTTTAATGAATTTCTAAGATCATAGCCTATCATGAAGGGACTTTATGTTTTCACCCCATTGATCACAATATCTCTTAGACCACTATGGAAAGGGTATATCTCTTAGGTCAAAATTGCTTATATATATAGCCTCTCGTTGGGCCACGTGGCACACTCTAATTGGTCTACCACAAAAAACACGACCCAATAAAAAACTGACCCAAATCGACCAATAAGAGGCTACCACTTGGCAGAACCTCATTGGTACGCACCTACATAATGGCCTGATGATGTTAGCAGTACGATAGCCTAGTCAGTAGACCTGCTCATTTTTTAGTTGTTGGACCAAATGATCAGAACGCAATAACTTGAGCATATGGTGTCAGATTGAGCTGAAACGAACATCGTTGAATTAAGAATGATGAGCACTTAGACTTGACACTGGTTTCAAGACTTTTTGGGCACTTTCATTTTTTAGCTAAAATTTGATCACCTGATCAACACTTGGAGCAGTTTTAGGATAAAAAGAAAATCAGTTGCCTTATGCCATTTATTTCATTGGAAAAAATTTTATACCTACTAAAATGAACTATATAGTCACAAAAAAATAATTCTTTGCAATCGTGCATGCAATCAATTAATTTAGCCATTGAATCATTCGGTATGATAATTTTCATTCATATGAACCATTTTTCCATAAGATGAACTAGATTATAACTAATGGTAGAATCACTAGGTGGTTTTTGTTGTTGTACGATTTTACCATTATTATTTTAGATATACCTGGAAAAGCTTGTTGGAAATGTAACTAGTTTTGTTCTTCATAATTGTTATTGTACTCATTTCAATATGTATCTTATGTAACAAACAAAAGAAGAAGAGAAATAGTTATTATTTTGAAGCATGGTTTTCATGCTCATTATTGATGGTATTCTAGGTTAAAGCATGTTCTTCCTGCTTCTATGGTTTGTTAGGTCATAGGATATAGTGTCATGAGTCAAGAGAGTAAACATCATGTTTATAAGACCCTTCTAGGAAAGATGTAACTTGTAAAATAATTTATTTTGAGTCTAGAAAATCCCACAAATATCCAAAGTACAAGGCGTCCTTGACAGCTACAAGTTGCCTAAAGAAGGGAATTTGGCCCCTTGGAAAGGGTATATATATAAGCAATTTTGACTTCATTTGGCACTCACTCACTCATAAGTTAAATCTCTCAAGAAAGGGTTCGATCTACAACTAGGAAGAAAGAATAAAAGAAGAGTGAAGGTCTAGAAGGCAAGAAGAAGGAATAAGATTGGTTTTTGGGTTCTATATCTCTGCAACTCCAAGAAAGGTTGAAACTAAGGCCCGAATTGCAGGAGAGCGAGTTAAAGGAGCTAATATTTTGTTTTGGCCTCATTGAACTTGGAATAATCTATCTTGCTCAAAGGAGGAACTCTTGAAGAGCTAAATTAGGGTTTCTGCAGTAGCTACAAGGTCGAAGTTGCAAGGTCGAAGCAGGGGACAAAATTGAAGCTAGAAGTTGGTTGAAGCAAGATTGAGCCTTGTCGATCTGATCTATCTAGAAGGACTTCTTGAAGAGATGAATTGATACTTTGAGGGGGACTTGGTCTAGTGCTTGGGTCTTGATTGTCTCATTTGAAGCAGATTCTATAATAAGAGAAGATATTTCCTGGGTTTTCTTCTTGGAGGGGTTTTTCCCTGGATTAGAGCCTAATTTTTGTGTCCATTGTCTTTACTATTTGCTCTTGATAATTGTTTTATTAAGAAAAACTAACAAATATAACACAAGAAGATAAATAAATATCACAAGTTATTATTAAGGATAAGGAAAATCTAAATTAATAATTGCCATATTGCATTTTCCAACAAAGCTAATCTAGTAGAAGATTTTATTTCTAAGATTCACAATGAAGGATAAGAAACTCCGATATATGATGATTTTATTGGCAAATTTTTTTTTCTATGTCTAATAATTCTTCATGGTTTGTAGATGTAGCAAATTATTTGCATCCAAGGAAGTTACCACAACATCTCTCACCTAGGGAGAAACATAGAATGATCAAACTAAGTGCATCGTATTCTTAGATTAGAGGAGATCTCTTTCACACAAGACCTAATATGATCATAAAAAAATGTGTATGTGGGATGAGGCGTTCGACATTTTAAAAACTTGTCATGATGAGCCATGTGGAGGACACTTTGTTGATAAGAGAATGATCTACAATAATCTTCATCCATAATACTATTCGCATACCCTTTTAGATATGCCAAGGTTTATATTCAAAGATGTCACAACTATCAGTGGATGGACCACTTGGTACAATATGATGAGATGCCTCTACAACCACAAGCACTCTGTTAGAGTCGGTCTAGTTATCCCTCCGTCAGAGATCAAAGCTCTTTTTTGCATTTCATGTTTTGGTGTCCCATCAGTTTCGATTAGTTGCATTTCATTAGGCATGCCATAACTCTGACGGAATGGTTTGTGTTACTCATTCCTCTCGTGCTTGGCACTGCTGGTTCAGGTCTATTCATAAAAACAAGTCTTCAAAGGTCATGTATAGTCTTGTTTCAAATTTCTGGGTCATAACAATGGTTCTTGGTCATTAGGTCTTGGGTTGAGTCGGTCTTGTTTTGCAAAGTCTAAGAAGACCAACAGGCCAGAGGGATGTCCTCGATAGGTGGTTACTTCAATAATTTTCATCATTATACAGATAAATTAGGACTTCTCTTCAAAACTCTGTTTTGAAGATAAGTCGTCATCTTATTTTTGTAAAAATCTTCAAAAATTCCAGTTCTTGAATCGTCCAAGCGCAGCCTTGGTCTCCTTTGCCAGATCATATCACAGTTATCCCTGCAAAGAATTGCAAAGAAAATCATTATTTCAACCAAATTTAAGGAGGAAACCAAAAAGGTCAGAAGTCTATTAATCCTGAAAAAGTGTCAACGACAAAACATTACAAAATGGGTCATGGACCAAGCAAAAACCAAAAGGGAGTCTTTATAAAGATATTTCATGACATTTTCAACTCATTTTGCATGCCAAGAGTGAAGAACATCATTCCAAAGCGAAATTGTGAGTTTGTGAGGAAGTTGGAGCAGTTTCAGGGGTGTGCGATGCATTGGACTAGGTGCACGGCGCATCAGGGGCGCGCGGCGCATCAGGCAAAAAATCGCAGTGTAAAAATACACGTGCGCGGCACATTAGAGGTGCGCGGTGCGTTGGGTGAGGCGCGCGGCGCACTGGGGTTTAAGCCCAAAATTTGCTTGGAAACGCATGAACTCGCCTTCTCTCCGCACAAAATTGCAGGTAGGCTCACATCCACCACTTGTGCTTGGTTTTTGAAAGATAAATGTAATGGTTCATGATATGTTTGCCTTAGAAATCCAAGTGGAAAGCCCTCCTTGTCAATGAAATTGTTGTAGGGTTTGAATGCAAAAAATTGTTGTAAGGGTTTCAAAAACAGAGTGTAACCAAGGTTGTCATTATTTCTCCATTTCCCTTTGTTTCCCATTCCCAAATTCACCCTTATTTTTCCCCATTAATTCCCTCCTTCATCCTACACTATAATCCCTCAAATCCTAGTCCCTCACCTCTATTACAAAACACATTATCCTTATCATTTCCCTTCCCTTCTCTAAGTCCCTTGTTTTTATTTCCAAATTCCCTAATTCCCTAATGTTTCCCCTTTCCTAATATTCCCTTGTGCATTTGTGTCCCCTTGGTCACAGCATTTTTAGAGCAAAAGAACAGTTTACAGGCAATTGTGCACGCAGTTTATACATCAGCATATATATTCCAGCTATCTTGTTTTCAAAGACATGTCAGAGACCGAGTCAGTCTATGAGCAGGAGTATGATAGTGATTCTACACCGGAGGTAAATGTGCCAAATGTGCCACGGAGGTATCACAAAGGTGGCAAAAGTGGTCAGCATGTCAAGGAGGAGCCTACTTCTTTGGCCCAATTGCAAGCTTGCCCACTTGCAATGGATTGTTTTTGGCGTCAATCATGTTTCCAATATTGTGAGATGATCTCACAAATCCAGCATCATCGGGAACTAGTCCGTTTATTTGTTCTACATTTACAGGATGGTCATGTAAACCTTGCCGGAGTGAATTTCACCTTGTCACCCGAGACTATTGCTCAGGCCACCAGGATACCAAATGTAGGGGAGGAATGGAGTAAACGCCAGCTGTTAGACAGATTCTACTATGAGCCATATATCAAACCCGGGTATATGAGACACTTGAGCGCAGTTTTTCCTTTTAGATTCCTGAGGGATGAGTATGCACCATTGATGAAACTCATCATTCGATATTTCAGTTGCGAGGGCAGATTCTCGTGTCTCTATGCGTACCATGTCCATTTGTTGATGCATTTCACGAGGGTACGTATGATGAACATTTCGTTTTTCATGTGTCACAACATAGAGAGGATGGTGCCTTTAGTACAAAGGAAGAGCCCAGCACATTAGCATAAGAGCATATATCATTATGCATTGATCAAAATCATAGTGATGCATCAGTTGGCACAGCAGGCATTACTTGGGAGGATTTCATCTCCCGTGATTACTTCGCAGTGCTACAGCCGCCTCCCGAGATAGTTCATGATGAGGGAGCGCCTTCACACCAGCCAGGCATTCCCGAGACTGAGCATATAAGTGCTCCTCCATATGTGACATACCAGCGAGGCCACAGGGCCTTATTTGCATCTACACAACGAGTACTATCTCCACCCGGGGTGGAAGGGGTCTCGTTGACTTCATTAGCACAGCGAGTATTATCTCCACATCATGTGGAAAGGGTCTCACCTTCTTCTTCAGCACAGGTACAGATCCAGGATAGGGGCAAGAGGCCCATGTTTGATGAGGGTCCTTCAGGAGGTCAGGACACGGATATCATTGATCTTGATGCGAGCTCTCCTAGCTCGGAGCTAAAAGAGATCATCCGACAGCAAAGGGCTAAAAATGACTCGCTGCAAAAGAAATTGCAGATGGCTAAGTGGACGAACAACTACTTGGATCAGCGCAACAAACAACTGGAAGATGAACATACACTTTATGAGCTACGGCAAATCCAGGAAGACCGAGAATTGGCCCGAAAGAGACCCGGTGATTTGACACCGATTGATCAAGAGTCTATGCTCATCCGGGTGAACACTCAATTGGAGAAATTGTTGGCGAAGGAAAACAGAGACAAGGACATGCTTCGTCATATGAAAACTCATTATTGGGCTCGCATGCATGTTTGCAAAGCAAAAATGAAGATCCTTAAGAGGCGATTGAGCAAGGCACTAAAACGGCGGAAAAAGCCTGATCCACTCCAAATTTTGGTCGAGGCTTCATTGGCGGGGCACAATACATGATAGAGGGTCTTTACTCCGAATTTGAGCAAATTCGGAGAAATTTTTGTCATTTTTGAAAATTTTGTCCTAAAAACAGGTTTTTTGGCTCAACGCGTAGCGCGCCGCACGCGACCCATAAGATTGGGAGGTCCAAATCACAAATGGCTTGTAGTGTTGGATTTGTCATGATGAAATATACATGCTAAGCTATGGCCAAAGCATTTCATCAAGTTCTGGGTGACCAAAAGGCTCAAAAACACCATGAAAATCACCTTTCTGCCACCTTTTGCACCAGCAGGAAGTACTTCCAGGAGAATGCACTTTTGGAGGGGAAAATGGACACCAAATTGGAAAATTTCAATTGAGTTGGAAAGTAGACATCCAGGGCTTTCCAACAAGCCAACTTGAGCTCAATTTGGATGCCAGGAAGTGCCCCAAAAATAGGTGGAAAGGTGTGCAGCGCATAGGGCTCAGGCGCGCGGCGCATAGGGTTTTTTGGCACAATTCTCATCTTCAGCTCAGGAAACAAAGCCAGTTTGACCAGTTTTGACTTGTGTTGTGATTTTTTCACTCCTATTGATGTAATTAATGAAACATGATGTAATTTTGGCACTTTATTACTTGTTCTAGAAGATTCATTCACTAAAAAGTGAAAATTAAATGAATGAATCAATTTCCTACCTTATAGAGGCAAGTTGTTTTGACTGCCTAGATTGTAGTGCTTTGTTTAGAATTGGTTGAAACAGCTCCTAGGATGATGAGCTCAAACCCTAGAGGAAAGGGAATGGGTTGGCTTGCCTATATTATGTATTTTCTTAGTCATTTTCATGGTTGGACTCTTGGGGAAAAGGTTTTGAGACTCTATTGTACATTTTACTTCAGCATTTTGGCAAAGGAAAGACCAGGGTTTTGCAGCACTGTTTGGAATTCATGTGGCTTTATGTCTTGATGGTGTGCTTCTTTCAGTACTTGTAAGTTGTTATGTGTATCATTTTCCTTCTCTCATCTTCTGCAATTGAACAAATGAAGTGTTAAGGTAGAATTCATAATCTGTAATGCTCTGCCTTTAAGTTTGTTTGATCTCCTTTGTTTTCATCTGTTTAAGGAGAATTCTTGAGGTTTCCTTGCTCTCCTTAGCTCCTCACCTATCTGATCTACTCACCTCATTAGCTTTTAAGGCATCAAACAATTTCCTACCTTGCTCCAATCAGACCTCTGCAGAAATTGTGTCTCATCCCCGCACCCAAAATTGCCTTTCCCTTTGATTCAACAAAAACCCCAAAAAATCACCTTTAAACCTCTGCACTTAATACCTAGCCTAAGATTAGTTACAATTTCAGTCATCTCGAGCCTCATTGATTATATTTTTCCGAGATTGACCCGGAGAGAGCCCTCTCCTGTCCTCGTAGGGCTAGCTACGAGGCTGAGCGTGGTTTTGATGTTGCCTTGAGTTTTGCCTTCCTCGGCCTGGGGCAAATTCGAGCGTTAACACACTCATTGAGCCTTTCTAAACGTGGGCTCTAGACTTTGTAGGATGCATTTGTTTAGTCAATTTAGTATGTCCTAAATTGCTACATTAATTATCAATCTGGGAGTCGTAAACTAATGAAGTGTGGCGCACTATATGTGCAAGACAACCTCTTTCTTACTTTTTATTGTTTTCAATTTTATCTTGTTTTTGGGGTTTTATCTTGGTTTGTCTCCTAATGCAAATGGAAATCCTATTCCTAATTTTTAAGAATACTTTAGAAGGAAAGTTTGGGTATATATTTTAAGGCAATTATGTCCTTTATGATGACTTCCAGAACTTAACACTTGAGAGGATCTCAAAACAGTCTAGTGATGAAATTAATACTTGAACAAGAATGTAAATGTGCAGCTACTTGAATCAAACAAAAGATGAAATATTGATCATGAAATCTCTATCTCTACTGCTCATCTAAATACAGAAATAAAAGTTAAGCTATTGCACTCAAACAAATCAAAAACTGCAAACTAATAAAAGTAAAACCAATTCACTTCATTTATAGTCCGATAGCTCGCCAAGTAGCTTTTCGGGGTTAAGCCATGGCTCTGGAGATAATGTCAATAACAAGAGGAATTGATATCTAAATTATCTACTTGCAAATAAAAATAAAATCAAGTCTCTTCACTTATAGTCCAATAGCTCGCCAAGTAGCTTTTCCGGGTTAAGCCATGGCTCTGGAGATAACGTCAATAACATGAAGAATCAAATCACTTCACTCAAAATCCGATAGCTCACCAAGTAGCTTTTCCGGGTTAAGCCATGGCTTTGGAGATACGTTAAATGACATGAAGAATTTGATATTTAAACTAACTGTCAACAGCAAATGAATAAGATTGAAATCAAAGCATAACTAAAATTGAAAGCTAAGAAAAACAAAGTCAGCAGAGAGGACAATATCATGTCAATATTTACTACAAAAATTGTATGAAAATGCCCAAGCCTATCCTAACCTGAAACACACTGATCAGTGTTAGCAAAAATATACAACACTTGGAAAATCATGTACAGGAATGAAACATTAACACTATAACTGAAATGTGAGATATACACAAGTGCACAAACTACGAAATATCTACAATGGAAATAAAACAACAGCACATGAAAAATTTACAGAAATAAAAGAACAAAACCTTGGCCAGCAGGGGCCCTCTGCACGGCCTTGGTTAACACGTTGTCAAATCGAGATTATGCTCACACAATCATATAAAACAGAGTTTTCTTATATTGAAAAACAGAGGAAGGATCCTCTCATTACCACAACAGAAATAGTCTCACAGTACAATACATAAACTTAACGGCCAGATTACATTAACAAACAACTAGCTACATGCGTTTGCAAACACATTATTTATAAGCGAAATTACATAATTGTTTTTCCTATGGAACTACTTCAGCAGAAGACACATAAAAACACAGCATCCGTGAGCTTAGCGTGTTGGTTTCCATGATCATTCAATCTACCAAAAGGTGTTCGTTGGATTTGCATCGTGGAGGCAGTCTACAACTTTCAAAATGAATCCACGGATCTAGGAACGGTCTCGGACCCTTTTACGTGTTGAAACAGAGACCTGTTTGTTGTAGGACTCCTCGTTTGACCATCGTTTGACCACGGCTTTCCTCTACGAATCTGGCTAAACCAATAGGACCTGGTCCATGTCCAGATCATTCCTGACCTACCCACGTGCCTTGTTTTGCTTGCTAACACCTGCAACCTAGAGATTAACAAAAATAGCTGCAGAATCTCAAGTCAGCTGTGGAAAGTGGCTGCATTCCGCAGCTGATGAGAAAAATCTAAGTCAAATAGCAAACACAAAAACATAGTTAGAAAACCACTTAAATGTACTCTCAGAATCAATATGTAATGATTTTTGATAGCTTGTGAGGTACTGGTGAGGGGAAAAAGTCTAGAAAAGTGTGTAGAAGAGATGTAGTTTCAGAGCTCAACATACCCTCACTGTGAAGGTGTTGCATGTTCTCATGCAACCAAAACTGTGATCATCCTCCCTTCAGTTCATGTGTTCTGAGACCTCTGCCAACACATCCAGCCTTCTTTTCTTCTTTCTTGGTACCATTGTCATCCGAGGCTTCCTCATTAGGCACTTGAATTTGAGGTTGATGAGAGCTCTGCTCAACCTCTTGATCTTTTTCTTCAATTTTCTATTTTTCTTCTGCCACAGCCCAAGATGCAACATGGTTTTGTCATGAATAACCTTATCCAACCTACTCTGTTCTTTCAATGTTTCATTTTCTCTTTTGATGTGTCTATTTAGGACCTCCAGTTCAAAAACTTCCTGTTTTAGTGATTGGATTAGAGCTTCCTGAGCTGTATTAGGCTGGGCAGATGAAGTGCCTTGATCTGTGGCAGTCTTCTCCAACGACTCAATAAAATCATACATTTCTTGCTGGGTTGGATCTATCTCAGGTGTTGCCTTTCTTGGGTTGTCCCCAAAATCTGGCTAAGAAGGATTAATCTCAAAATCTGGCTGAGAATGACTGATCTCAAAATCTGGTTGAGAAATAGGAGTATGGTGTGGGCTACGGCCAGGAGAGATTGGTGGAGGCTATTCCGGTGTTTCCCCTCCTAAATCAATGAAGTGGGCCCCTTAGTTTGTACTTTCCTCAGTTTTCCTTTAAGTCTGGAGCTCCTCCTTAGATTTTGTGAGCTAGTGTCTCCTTTCTCCACACTCTGTTTTTCTTTCCCTTTTCTCTTTGTTGTAGTTGATTGTTCCTGAATGTAAAGTAGTCTTTAAGAAAGTATTTGGTGGTCCTCTTCTGAGGAAGGTTCTGGGGTTTGATAGACAGCTTCAATATTTCTCTTCCCCTTTAATTTTCTTTGCTTCCTAACCTCAGTTCTTTCCTTCCTACTTTCAGACAGCTTCTCTTCCATATGAGTTTCTTTAGCTATGTTAGTAGGAGTGTCCTAAATTTTCACACTTGTTTTTCTTCTCCTACTTTTCCTTGCTGAGCTGCTCTCGAGTGTTTCAGGTGGATCCTGAAATAAGTTTCTAACCAAACCTGTTCCCAGGTGTCCTTCTTTTCCTTCAACTGTTTTTCAATCAAAATTTTTACAAGGCCGTGATGGTATAGGTGGGGTTCTATGTCCTTCAGATTCTTTTGTACAGTTATGGACATCATTTTTAGGCTATTCAATAAAAATTAAGGCAAATTGATGGTTTGATTTTCTAGAAAATTCATTAGCAACCGGGTGTAGTACATATACATGGACCCAAACCGTCCTTCACATGTAATAAACTTCTGGATTATCAATAACAGACTAGTCCACTTTTCCTCTAAAGCAGAGATAGGGATTCCACGTTTGAAAATGGTTATATCCATCCCTGGATTGCATAGGATAATCCTCCAGGCCCTCTCATCAAAGCTTTTGTTTTTGACCCACCATTCCCCCTCTTGTGGGAGTTCCGTTGCTACTGCGATAGATGCCTCTGTGACTGAAAATTTAAGATCTCCAACCTCAACTTCCACACCATTAAAAGACCTCGCAAATGTCTTCGTAACTTCTTTATTGTAGCCTCTGAATTTCTGGATGAACTGTAGCCATCATGCCTTCCTTAGTATGCTTTTCACTTGTGGATACCCCTCCATGAATTTGGGCCCTTCCGGTTCTGCTCTTAGCAAAAGACCCATTCCTTCCTCCTGCCTTAAAATACGTCTGGGTGAGTAATGGATTGACGGAGGTGAAACAGCTATGTTAGCAGGGAATGGAAAAGGTTTGTGGAAAAAAAAAAACAGTAATCATAAATGAAAGAGCAAAGACAGGTAATGAGAATGAGTTCACGGGGATGTAAACAGGCCAGAAATAAAAAACGGGATAGTATGGGAATAGAGTGAGCTCGGCTTTTGAGATAGAAGGCTACGGAATAGGCATGAGCATGTTCTCAAAATGGCTGCGGATTTGTGCGGCGGGACAGAGCCGTGATCAAATAGATTACGTCCTCATAATTACCCGGTTCGGCGGGTGGAATGCCAATGTACAAATAAACATGAGTTAAATTCGGAGGCAGATCATGAGGCCGTTAAAAATTAATGCAAGGTTCGTGGAGGAATCATGTAAAGGCCATGGAGCGGTTATGGAAGTTATCAATGATAATCATTACACATAATAGAGTTGTGGTTTCATAACTATATAGAATGTGCTTTAAAATGCTATTTGAAATGAATTTTGCTTACCTTAGAATCTTACCACTTCCGCTCACTGACCTTTGATTGGCTGCTTCCTGTTGGTACTTTAGGTGTTTTATATCTTCAACATATTTTCCTTTGTCATACCTACATTTGGTTCCCATCATTATTTGGCTAACATCTGACTGTCAGTGCTGAATAACAAAGTGTTAGTTGCGGAATCAATCAACTAGCTGCGGAATCAGTTTCTAGCTGCAGAAACTGAATTCAGCTGCGGAAACTGACACAGTGAACATATGACTGAATGGAGATGGATGGAAATGAATGATGACTGAGTGAATGATATATGAAAACTGGTCATAAAAGGAATTTTATTGGCGGAATGAGATGATGAAATGAAATGGAGTGAAGCGAAATGAGGTGAAATGGCATGAAACTATGAATAAAAGGATTATTTTTTTTTTGGAAAATATAGGGCATCAGAAGTTTCTAATTTTCGCCCTGTATTTTTTGTATAAGATTACCAATCAGTGATTGGTTTTCAGGCTTATACAATTTTTTTTTTTAAACAGAAAAGAACAAAGACTAGGCTGCTGGAGAAGAAGGATTCTTCTTCACCAGCTTTATTGCAGAATTATCTTGAAAGATTTTGACAAATTCCTCCTCTGAGAGTGGCTTATGATAGATCTTTAATCTATGGCCATTCACAATAAGAGGAGTTTGATGTTCATCATTGGTTTTGATTCTTGCCACTCCATTGCTAAAGACTTTGTCAATCTCATATGGCCCAAGCCAATGAGTCTGAAATTTACCTTTGAAATCTTTAAACTTGGAATCAAATAGCAATGCCCAATCTCCTTCTTGAAACTTTTTGTCCTTGATGTATTTTTCATGCCACTTAGCTCTTTGATATTTAACTAGATCAGTTCTTACGATTGCTTCTTATCTGATCTCATCTAGCTCATTCAACTTCTCCATTCTATGCTTTTGGGCTTCTGATAGATCCATTCCCAATTGAACTGCCATCTTGAAGGTTCTAACTTGGAACTCAATGGGGAGCAGAACTTCTTTCCCATAAACAAGTTCATAGGGAGAATGTCCTGTTGTATTCCTACATGTAGTTCTGTAGGCCCATAAGGCTTCAGAAAGCCTTTATGCCCAATCTCTTCTGTGTAGATGAACAGTCTTGGTAATAATGTCTTCAAGAACTTTGTTTGTAGACTCCACTTGACCATTTTCTTGTGGATGGTAAGGAGTAGATTTTCTGTGCTTGACCTTGTACTCTTCCATCAGCTTCTCCACCAGTTTGGATGTGAATTGACCTCCCTGATCTGTCACAATTTCTCTTGGAACACCAAAGCGAGTAAAAATATCCTCATAAAGAAAACTAACGATTGAATGCTCAATAGCAGAAAATAATGCTTTGGCTTCTACCCATTTAGTGACATAATTAGTACATACTAATATATACTTTCTTTGTTTAGATGGTGGGTTAATAGGTCCAATGAAATCTAAAGCCCATTTTTCAAAGGGTTCGATGAGTACCTGTGGTTGTAATGGCATTCCATTTGAGAGGGTAGGTTTCCCTACTCTTTGGCAGCTGTCACATCTTCTGACATATTGTTTTGCATCTTTGAAGATGGATGGCCAATAATATCCTAAAGAGAGGATTTTATAGGTTGTCCTTTTGTCAGCAAAGTGTCCACCGCATGGTTCATCCTGACATGCTTTGAGAATATCAGGCATCTCATCTTCCCTAACACATCTTCTAATCACAAGATCTGGCCCTATTTTAAACAATTCGTTAGAGATCCATGAATATTTTGAACTCTCCTAAATAATCTTTCTTCTTTCACCAGGAAATAAATGTGGAGGTAGTTTCCTTGTAACCAAATAGTTAGCTATATCTGCATACCAAGGAGTCTTAGTAGTTACTGCAAATAAATATTCATCGGGAAACTTATCCTCTACAGGAGAATCTTCTTTAGTATTCTAAATCCTAGATAAGAAATTAGCTACTGTGTTTTGTTTCCCTGGTCTATCTAACACAGTAATATTGAATTCTTGTAAAAGTGTTGAAAAGTGTGCAACAAGAAATGCTTGTTGAGAATGCAACAAGATGATGGAGCTTAGTGGAAAGGAGTCGCCTTCACTAAGTGGGTCGCAGGCAAATTATGGCGCAAAGTCTATTTTTGGATCATAGCAGGAGTGATCAGAGTCTATTTTTAGACTGCTAGTCAAAAATAGAAAAGTCAAATATTATTGTCTCATAATAATATTTGGACTATAAACTTTATCTTATCCTCTTGGAGCACTTCAGTTTGAGCTACAGATGTAGCACATGCAGCTGACAGAAGGAAATACGTTTTTCTTATGTGTTAGTTGAGCTATTGCATGCAGGACATCAGTTAGAACTCATGTGGTTGAGTTCTGTGGAGTTGGATGAGCAGTTAATGGAGTTGTGTTCAGTTTGACTTAGTTGAACTAGTTGTATTTAGTCTAACTGATCAATAGACTAAGTGATGAGTTGTGTGAATTAGTTATTAATTAATTCACTAATTATTAACTCATAATGCAACTGAAGAATACATCAGTTAACTCGGTGCATGTACAGTTCAGTGGAGACAGGTGTTAGAGGTTGAGATTGCTATCAGTTGTGCATGAGATTGTGCACACGCATGGGATTGAGTTATGCCAATGATCTCTGCATAGTGTGGGCCAATACCAAGTGAAATATAGCTTGTGCTCACGTGATTTACAATGGGGGTGATTTTCACAAGGTAAATAGGGGTTTGGATCAGCCATTCTCATTCATTCTCAACAGGTATTGTGCAGTGGAGGCAGGCAAGCAGCGGAGGAGATTTGGAGATCAGATCTGAGCTGTATTGTGTGTAACAGGAGGAGATAGTACTGAGTACTTGTGAGGATTATTGTACTATGTTTGTTACATGTTCTCAATCAATATAATATACAGATAGTTGGGGTTTTTAGCGAGATGATTTCCCTAGCAAAATACTGTGTTGATATGTGTGATTGATGCTTCTATGTGCGCATGTTATTGTTTCTGCTTCTGTAAATTGATGATCAACGTAGAGGAGATTATGTATTATGCATGTATTCTACAATAGTGTATAGTCAGGATAATCTTTGTTGAATATGTGTTTATTATTCCAAATTTCTACATGGTATTGGAGCTGTTGATCATCAGATCTACTATTCAGGAAGTGTTTACATTTTATTTCTTCAGGCAGAGTCTGTAATCGGGCCAAGTAGCCTCTGGATTCATCCTTCTTTTGGAAGGTGAGATATCGAGTGAATGCCCATATAGTCGATCTCCGTACAAGAAATACTTTTTTCTCACAAATTTTAGATCAGAAGCGGATGAGTTTTTTTTTTGAGCTGTGGAATGGCGCTCAAGGATAAACTCAGAAACATTAGGTGTGAAAATGGAGACAGTATGCCCCAGTATCTCACGAAGTTCAACCAATTCCAGGATGAGCTGGGAAGTGTGGGGGTAACTATTGAGGATGAGGATATGGTGAGTCTAGCACTCCTTGGCCTTCCTAAGAGTTGGCATAGCTACCAGGACTCAGTGAATGGAAGGGAGAAATTGCCAGGATGGGAGAGACTTTGGTCGGATCTTGTGCAAGAGGAGATTAGACGGCGCACCAGAGACAGTTCTTCATCTATGCATGATGAGGAGAACTGTGCCTTAGCGAGTAAGGTGAAGAAGGGGAAGGGGAAGGTTTCTCTTTCCGAATCCAGTTCTTCCAATGATGGGAAGAAGGTTGACAAGTCGAAGGTGAGATGCTTTCGTTGTCATGAGTTGGGCCATTATGCTACTAATTTCCCAAAGAAGAAGTCCAAGAAGGGATCCGAGGAAGGATCTAAAGGTGAGGCAGCCTCACTTGCTTCACAGTTTGAGTTGGACTTCACACTCTTCGCATGCATGGTTTCATCCATGGTGGGAAGTGGTTGGTTTCTTGAGAGTGGATCTTCTTTCCACATGATCAGTGACAAGAGTTTGTTCAGTACTTTGGAGGAGAAAGATCTCCAGATACTCATAGCGATGGGTAATGATGAGAAGTATAGTGTCTCAGGTGTAGGCATGGTTATTTTTCAGAGGGAGCATGGAGCTCGCCTTACCTTAACCGATGTCAAGTATGTACCAGGACTGAACAGAAACTTGGTGTCGATCGCAATGCTGGAAGACAGAGGCTGTGATGTAGTCATCAGTAAGGGAAAGGTTTTCCTTAGACACATCATCACTAGACAGGTGAAGCAGATTGGTTCACGGGTCAAGAACTTGTATGCTCTTGAGGTTCAAGATGCATGCAAATCATTAAGCAGCGAGGCAACTAATGGACACTTGGTGGTTGAGAGGGAGTGTATTTTACCACTCAACATCCAATGCCAGAAGAAGTCTCAGACGATTGTGGAGGAGCCACGATTGGTGCAGCAGCTTCAAGAGGTTGTGGAGCAGCCACAATAGGGGAAGCTAAGAGGAGATCGAGTAGAGACATCTACTCAAGCAGAGACCTCCAGTAGAGGGAAACTTCGAGCCAGGTGAGCTGAGGGATCACATGCAGCCATACCTCCAGGTAGGAGGTGGGGTGATGTGGATTGATCATCCCAAGGAGGAGGCGCAGGATCCTTCAGGTACCCAACCTCTTGGATGAGACCTTGCTACAGGAGCCCCGATGTGGAGTAGCAGGAACTGACTGACTGGATAGAGACAGATGCGGATGGAGCGGCAGAGAGAGCGACAATGTAGGGAATCCCAAGACAACACATAGCATGCAGGCTGCAGCAATGCGAGAGGCACAAGTGTTTGCACATTGCTAGGTGGCACAAATAGGTGTGCAATGGTGCGAGATGCATGGAGATGTTGCAGTAGCGCAGATGTCAGAGAGGGAGCACTTGTCAGCAGTAGGTAGAGCTTCAGCATCAGAGTATGTTCCTAGCCCAACAGAGTGGTCAATTGGGAATGTTTTTGTTCCAAGTGTTGTTGGAGCAAAGTGGACCGGGCAGATGTGTTGCATGCAGAATATTCCAAAGTTACAGGATCGGGTTTGAGAGGAAGCCTTTCTTGTTGAGAGGGAGTGTTGAAAAGTGTGCAACAAGAAATGCTTGTTGAGAATGCAACAAGATGATGGAGCTTAGTGGAAAGGAGTCGCCTTCACTAAGTGGGCCCGCAGGAAAATTATGGCGCAAAGTCTATTTTTGGATCACAGTAGGAGTGATCACAGCAGGAGCGATCACAGCACAAGTGATCAGAGTCTATTTTTAGACTACTAGTCAAAAATAGAAAAGTGAAATATTATTGTCTCATAATAATATTTGGACTATAAACTTTATCTTATCCTCTTGGAGCACTTCAGTTTGAGCTACAGATGTGGCACATGCAGCTGACAGAAGGAAATACGTTTTTCTTATGTGTTAGTTGAGCTATTACATGCAGGACATCAGTTAGAACTCATGTGCTTGAGTTCTGTGGAGTTGGATGAGCAGTTAATGGAGTTGTGTTCAGTTTGACCTAGTTGAACTAGTTGTATTTAGTCTAACTGGTCAATAGACTAAGTGATGATTTGTGTGAATTAGTTATTAATTAATTCACTAATTATTAACTCATAATGCAACTGAAGAATACATCAGTTAACTCAGTGCATGTACAGTTTAGTGGAGACAGGTGTTAGAGGTTGAGATTGCTATCAGTTGTGCATGAGATTGTGCACATGCATGGGATTGAGTTATGCCAATGATATCTATGTAGTGTGGGCCAATACCAAGTGAAATATAGCTTGTGCTCACATGATTTACAGTGTGGGTGATTTTCACAAGGTAAATAGGAGTTTGGATCAGCCATTCTCATTCATTCTTAGCAGGTATTGTGCAATGGAGGCAGGCAAGTAGCGGAGGAGATTTGGAGATCAGATCTGAGCTGTATTGTGTGTAACAGGAGGAGATAGTACTGAATACTTGTGAGGAATATTGTACTATGTTTGTTACATGTTCTCAATCAATATAATATACAGATAGTTGGGGTTTTTAGCGAGATGATTTCCCTAGGAAAATACTATGTTGATATGTGTGATTGATGCTTCTATGTGCGCATGTTATTGTTTCTGATTCTGTAAATTGATGATCAACATAGAGGAGGTTATGTATTATGCATGTATTCCGCAATAGTGTATAATCGGGATAATCTATGTTGAATATGTGTTTATTATTCAAAATTTCTACAAAAAGTAGCAGCCACCTTGTAACTCTGCCATTAGTAATGGGTTCGTTCATTAGATATCTAATTGCAGAATGATCAGTATGAATAAAAGTTTCATAGCTTGTTATATAATGTCCAAACTTATTTATTGCATGAACAACAGCTAAGAACTCTTTCTCAGTCACAGTATAGTTCAACTCAGTAGGAGTTAAATTTTTACTGGTATAGTAAATGGCATAAGGAACTAAATCTTTCTGTCCCAATACAGCCCCTAGAGTTGTATCTGAAGCATCTGTAGAAATATGGAAAGGAATTTTCCAATTTGGTCCTCTCAAGATAGGTGCTTCAGATATTCTTGTTTTCAAAGTTTCAAATGCTGATTGGCAATCAGGACCCCATTTGAATTCACAGTCTTTTGTAAGCAGTTTGAAGAGTGGAGATGCTATTTTGGTGAAGTTTTCTATAAATCTTCTATAGTATCCAGTAAATCCCAGAAAACTTATAACATATTTTTGACAATTTGGAATAGGTAACTTGGAGATGACTTCAACTTTTGATCTATCAACTTTAATCCCATCCTCTGAAATATGATGTCCCAAAACAATACCTTTAGTAAACATCATAAAGCATTTTTCATGGCTTAGTGAAAGGTTTGTTTATTTACATCTTATAAGGACTTTTTCCAAATTTTCTAATGCCTCTTCAAACGAATCACCATAAACTGTAAAATCATCCATATAAACCTCTACACAATCATGGATTAGATCAGAAAAAATTCCTAGTACTGCTCTTTGGAATGTTGCAGGTGCATTACATAATCCAAAAGGAAGCACTCGATAGGCAAAAGTTCCCCATGGGCAGGTAAATGTGGTCTTATCCTGATCTTCAGGTGCTACCTGAATTTGATTATAACCACTAAAACCATCCAGAAATGAAAAATACTTTTTGCCTGCTAATGTATCTAATACTTGATCGATAAAGGGCAAGGGAAAGTGATCCTTCAAAGTTGCTTTATTCAATTCCCTGTAATCAATGCATACCCTCCATTTACCATTATTTTTGGGTACTATAACCAAAGGAGAAACCCATCGGCTATCTGAAATTGGGTAAATGAAATTTACATTGAGTAGTTTTTGGAGCTCTTCTTTCACTATCTCCCTAAGATTTGGATTCATCCTTCTCTGAGGTTGTATGATTGGTCTATTGTTTTCCTTGATATAGATATGATGGATGCAAGTCTTAGGGTCAATACCTTTCATATCAGTATACTCCCATGCAAATGCAGTAGAATGTTTTTGCAAGATTTTGGTTAGCTCTTCCTATTGTGACTTTTCCAAGTTTTTGTTGATATTCAGTGTTTTACCTGGAAAAATTTCAATGGTAGAGCTACCAAACTCTTCCATAGAGTAAAGAGACATTTGTCTTGATGATAGATATTCAATATCAGAATCTAATTGAAATTGTGTGTGGTCATATTCTGAAGATGTTTCAAAGTTTTCTAATGTGTTCAAAATTTGACTATCTTCACTAATTTCAGACACAGTAAAGACAGGTTGTATAATATCTTCATCGTCGACCCATTCATTGTCTCCTACTTTTGTGATTGCCTTTGCTCGAGGATACAAATTGAATTTCTTTGTTGAACTAACATCAGAAATGTACAGATCTCCAGATCTACAACTAATGAAAGCTTCAGTTGTGGCTAGCCAAGGTCTTCCTAAGATGAGTGGATGTCCTCCTAAATTACTCTTGGGAGTCAAAATCATGAAATCTACTGGATATTCCCAAGAATCTAAGGAGACTGAAATATCTTCTAGTACACCATCTGGTTTGATTATTGATCTATCTGCAAGTTGCAGTAAGGTGGGTGTAAAAAGAAGATTATGAAGTTTAAGATTTTCCGTAGTCTGTCTACTCATAATGTTGATAGCAGCCCCTAAGTCGATCAAAGTGTTTGGAATTTCTATCCCATTTATATGTGTCTTGACAATTGGACTACCTAGATCTACATAATTCTGCATAATAATTTTTCCCATCATGATATCTGCAATTTTTCCTACTAGGTGGATTTTTCTTGTATCTCTTGGTTTCCTTCCTGGTCTTTTAAGGCTCAAATCCTTTATTGTTTTTGCTAGAATAGGAATCTCTCTAATGGCTTGTAGCAAGGGAATCTTGATACAGACATTCTTTAATTCATTTAGAAAATCATAGTCAGGCAACAAGATTTGTTTTTCCACCCCTTTGTCAATTTGTAATCTTTCAGGGAAAGGAGGCGTGGATGAAGATGCAGGTTGCTCAACTATAGGAGTTGTGGGGGTTGACTCTTTTTCTTTTTCTTTTTGAATGGTTGGGTTTTGAAGAGATGCTTCCTCAGAACCTTTATTGACTTTAAGAGAATCCTCCTCAGAGGTACCTTGCTCTTAAACATCTATAGAAGGTTTTTCTAAAACTCTACCATATCTGAGTTGAACATCATTAAGAGGAACAATCATATAGGTAGGAAATTGGGTTCCTTCTACCATGTAAGCATTCTGAGGATTTTTGTTGTTGGGATTTGGCAATGGCTAGGCTGGTAGTTTATTTGTCTTTTGTTGAAATGGAAGCAAGAGTTGAGAATTTGGATTTTGTTGAGAAGGTTGTTGTTTTGGGAATGGTAATGAAAGTTGTGGGTTTTGATTTCGAATTGGTGGATTTCGCTGATTTGGAAAAGATAGAGGACATTGATCAAATTGAGCAAATCTCCCATAAGGATTTTTCATCCCTTATGCCCATGATTGGTATGGATTTTGAGATTGGGGCCAAGGTTGTTGCTAAGAATTCCAATTTGGCGGGAGCTGAAAGTTCATAGGATTGTTAAATCCCTGATTTTGTTTCCCCTGCCATGGTCTTCTTGAAACAAAACAAAGGGACTCTACTGAATTTGGATCTTCCTGAAAGACAGCTTTGAGCCTAGGAATTGAAGGACAATCCTTGGTCTCATGGCTTTCTGAGCAAATCATACATGTTTCTACAACTTTTGCATCCAAGGGGCATTCCCTTAGAGCATGTTTCTTTCTACATTTTGGACAAAAGATGGCCAAGGCATCAGCTTCTGCTTTCTGCTTGTTTTGTATTTTAAGGGTGTCTAGTTGTTCACTAAGGCTCCCTAGAATATCAGTTTTGAACTCATCAAGCATATTGCCAATCTCTGCCCTACTTACTGATCCATTTGTAGATTTGTTTGCTCTAATAAGAGAAGGATCTCTCGGCCCTTTTCCAGTTTTAGATTTTCCCCTTGAGAGATGGACACATAGTTTTTCTATGTCATGAAGTGGAAGTTGAGAAATGTCTCCCTTCCCCATCATGTTTAAGATATCTATCCATTCATCTCTAATGGCTTTCAATAGAAGGGCTTTCAAGGTTTCCTCATCTAAATTACTCATTTTTGCTCTCTTAAGTTGTATTGAAATCTTTCAAGTAAATCCTCCAAGTTTTCATCTTCTCTTTGCATCATCTTGAATACCTCATCCTTATGATTGGTGGGCATACAATAATCCAGGTATCTATCCAAAAATGTTTGTTTCATATCATTCCAAGTCCTAATAGATTGAGTGACTAATCCCATGAACCATTTCAAAGCATCTCCTTTCAATGTTGAAAGAAACAGTTTGAGTTTTTGAGAGTCTTCCATATAGTCATAGGTTCGGCACAAGACTTCAAACTCAAATAGAAATGTTTCAAGATCCTCACTTTGCAACCCATAAAAGTTTGGGAGGATAGATGGTGAAATTTTTTTCATTGTTGTATGAGTTTCCTCATTGGCTATAGGAAATCCAAATGAGTTATCTCCATCCCTATTTCCCCCATTGTTACCTCTACCTCCTCCATTAATTCCTCTTCCTCTTCCTCTACACCCTCCTCCAAATCCATTTACTACTTCCTCTGTCATGATAGTTTCCTCAGAGTCTTCTGGTTCTTCTATTAATGGTGAACGAGGAAGAGTTTCTCCCTCCTCTTCTTTAGGTGATTCTACTTCTTTGATTACAATATGTTCCCCTGTAGAAGTGAAGAAAGGTTCTTCTCTTAGATCAGATTTAGTAAATAGTGTGGGAGAATCTCCTAATTCGGCTGTTGCCCCTTGAATTCCAGGAATCCTAAGGCTGGGAGTATGAGTCGAAGATGATGGAGGTGTATCTTGTCTATGCCTTGAAGTAGCTGGAGTTGTGAAAATCGAACTTTTGGCCCTATCTATAAAAATTCCCCTAGAATCTCTTCCTCTGTGCATGTCATTTTTTATTATTTTTTATTTTTATTTTTAAGTTAGGCTAATAATTCTCTTTCTGATCTTCCAGGTCACACTAGGTGCAAGAAGAGAGCATAATCAAGAAATTATTGAACTAATAACTCTCTTTTCTGATCCTCCAGATCACACTAGGTGCAAGAGGAGAGCATACTTCAAGAAGTTATCAATTTTTCCCTTTTTTTTGTAAGAGATTGGCTACCTAGTTACACTTCCCCGGCAACGGCGCCAAAATGTTTAGTCAATTTAGTATTTCCTAAATTGCTATATTAATTATCAATCTGGGGGTTGTAAACTGATGAAGTGTGGCGCACTATATGTGCAAGACAACCTCTTTCTTACTTTTTATTGTTTTCAATTTTATCTTGTTTTTGGGGTTTTATCTTGGTTTGTCTCCTAATGCGAATGGAAATCCTATTCCTAAGTTTTAAGAATACTTTAGAAGGCAAGTTTGGGTATAGATTTTAAGCCAATTATGTCCTTTATGATGACTTCCCGAACTTAACACTTCAGAGGATCTCAAAACAGTCTAGTGATGAAATTAATACTTGAACAAGAATGTAAATGTGAAGCTAGACAAGAATGTAAATGTGCAGCTACTTGAATCAAACAAATGATGAACTACTTATCATGAAATCTCTATCTCTGTTGCTTATCTAAATACAGAAATAAAATTTAAGCTATTGCACTCAAACAAATCAAAAACTGCAAACTAATAAAAGTAAAACCAATTCACTTCATTTATAGTCCGATAGCTCGCCAAGTAGCTTTTCGGGGTTAAGCCATGGCTCTGGAGATAACGTCAATAACATGAGGAATTGATATCTAAATTATCTACTTGCAAATAAAAATAAAATCAAGTCTCTTCACTTATAGTCTGATAGCTCACCAAGTAGCTTTTCCGGGTTAAGCCATGGCTCTGGAGATAACATCAATAACATGAAGAATCAAATCACTTCACTCAAAATCCAATAGCTCGCCAAGTAGCTTTTCGTGGTTAAGCCATGGCTCTGGAGATAACGTTAAATGACATGAAGAATTTGATATTTAAACTAACTGTCAACAGCAAATGAATAAGACTGAAATCAAAGCATAGCTGAAATTGAAAGCTAAGAAAAATGAAGTCAGCAGAGAGGACAATCTCATGTCAATATTTACTGCAAAAATTGTATGAAAATGCCTGAGCCTATCCTAACCTGAAACACACTGATCAGTGTTAGCAAAAATATACAATGCTTGGAAAATCATGTACAGGAATGAAACATTAACACTATAACTGAAATGTGAGATATACACAAGTGCACAAAATACGAAATATCTACAATGGAAATAAAACAACAGCACATGAAATATTTACAGAAATAAAAGAACGAAACCTTGGCTAGCAGGGGCCCTCTGCACGGCCTTGGTTAACACGCCATCAAATCGAGATTATGCTCACACAGTCATATAAAACAGAGTCTTCTTATATTGCAAAACAGAGGAAGGATCCTCTCATTACCATAGCAGGACTAGTGTCACAGCACAGTACATAAACTTAACAGCAAGATTACATTAACAAAAAACTAGCTACATGCGTTTACAAGCGCGTTATTTATAAGGGAAATTACATAACTGTTTTTCCTATGGAACTACTTTAGCAGAAGACACATAAAAACACAGCATCCATGAGCTTAGCGTGTTGGTCGCCATGATCGTTCAATCTACCAAAAGGCGACTATTGGATTTGCATCGTGGAGGCAATCTACAGCTGTCAAAATGAATCCACGGATCTAGGAATAGTCTCGGACCCTTTTATGTGTTGAAACAGAGACCTGTTTGCTGTAGGACTCCTCGTTTGACCACCGTTTGACCACGGCTTTCCTCTACGAATCTGGCTAAACCAATAGGACCTTGTCCATGTCCAGATCATTCCATGACCTGCCCATGTGCCTTGTTTTTCTTGCTAACACCTGCAACCTAGAGATTAACAAAAACAGTTGTGGAATCTCAAGTCAGCTGTGGAAAGTGGCTGCATTCTGCAACTGATGAGAAAAATCTAAGTCAAATAGCAAACACAAAAACATAGCTAGAAAACCACTTAAATGTACTCTCAAAATCAATATGTAATGATTTTTGATAGCTTATGAGGCACTGGTGAGGGGAAAGTCTAGAAAAGTGTGTAGAAGAGATGTAGTTTCAGAGCTCAACACCATTGCTCCAACATGGAGGAAAACGAGGTATATTTTAGTATGTAGTGATTATGTAACATGACGAATAGAAGCAAAAGCTTTTTTCCATGCTACAAAACAAACAATTTTGAATTTCTACTTAAGGTGTTTTTTACTCTTCTTTGCGTGCCAAGATGAGTTGTAACAAATCAAGGAAAGCAATTAGAATTAAAATTAGTAGTTCAACCATCGCTCAACAATACTAGATCAAACATTGGAATTCTTGCATATACCTTCCACAAGCCAATTGGTAGGTGGAGTCAACTAACAAGGTCCTTGAAGCAATCTTAACCAAGATAATACAACTACGTCATATCAATTGGGAAGATAGACTTCCCGAGGAAATTTGAGCCTACAAAATCACATGGAGGGACACAATTGCATTTAAACCATATGACATGGTGTATGGAAAACAAGTTCTTCTTCAAATAGAGTTCTACGTGAATACCTTTAGGAATGTAGTTTAATTGGGCATGGGTAATTCAGAGGCACAACAATAGAGGATATCCCAACTGAATGAATTGGAATAGATGCACCAAGAAGTTGTTTAGCACACCACTCTCATCCAATACCAAAGGAGAAAGTGGTATGATATGTTCATTTAGAAAAAGAAATTAAACCATGTGACTAGGCTCTCCTTTTTTACGCAAGATTCAAGGAATTTAAAGGAAATTTCACCACGTGCTAATTAGGCCCTTATGAAATTTAACAAGTCTTTGATAATGATTTAGTAATAATTAGAATTGTTGATGGGGAAGGAATCTCTTTTTTGGTTAATGGGAAAAGATTAAAAGTGTACCAAAATCCTCTTAACCAAGAAGAATTTGTTCAACATGTCTTACAACAATATGAGATAAAGATAGTGGGTAGGGGAGACTCTGAGCCTATTGCAAATTCTTAATTTGTTGTTTTCCTTAAATAATAATAACAACAATAATAATAAAAGATAAATATAGGGGTCCAATTGTAAAAACCAAACTTTTGGCATAATTAGATAGGAATTTTTCATGGAAACCAGGCAACTAGTAGGAAAAAATTCCCCAAGTTTTCTTCTAATAAAAAGGAGGTTGCTAACTATAAGAGAGGCAAATCGGTTTGTTTCAAAAAGGGGGGACTTTTTTTATTGTTGATTATAATAGCAACATTAAATCAATGATAAAATAGGTCCCTGAATTTCCTTTTCATTACAAATCTTGAGACCGCCATTGTTTTTGCTTATCTTTCCACCACAATGACCATACATCCACTACAACTACTTTCTTGAATCACTACTTTTCAATAGACTTTTTTTTCAGTTCTTCATGAGTTAAAATAAAATTCTCAGCATCAACCATCAACATATGTGTTTGTTCTCATCAGAAAGGCAAATAGAGATACAATATTTCCATTTTCCATTATTACAACTTTAATGTGATCACTGTTAGCATCCAATTTTCAATTCTATATGATTTTCATAGCATTTTGGAATACCAAAAACAATAAATTGTAGGTGGTCAACATCAGGGAACATTGACATAAGCTTCAACAATATCAATCATACACCTTCATGATTTCCTGCAACCCCCACACAAAATGGTAACCACTATTACAAGATCACTACAATGGTTACGGGATGACTTGTAGCATGCATCTTCCAGGATGCCTTACAAGTCTAGATCTACTCAACAACAAATAGCTTCAAAATTAAGGGACTAGAGCTTCCAAACACCTCCAACCTCTTCTTGTCTTCCTTAATTCCTCGAACATTCCCCATCAATGATTCAATTTGGTTACAAAATCAACAAGTAATCATCCCCAAAAGATTACTGACCAACATTTATCTCAGTCCCAACATGGTACCAACCTCAAAATTTCATTGGTATACAAGTTCTAGGTTCTGTCTCCATTTTTTCACAAAGTATATCTCAATCTCCAAGGTAAAAATAACTTGAGGTGAGCAAGTCAATTTGAGTTTCTTTTGATTCATTCAAACATGGAAATCCTAAGCAACAAACCTCCACCCTGATTGGATGTTTTTTCCATGTTATCATTATAATTTTAACTATTCTACATACATATTGTTCTAAAACTCCTAAAACATTTCCTTTCATATCATAAGCATTATAATTCATAATGATTATAGCATCCACCAACTTCTCGAACAAATGGAAATAATAAGTTATTGTGGCCTATACTCCTAACAATCTAACCTCTTGATAGTATGATTGTCACCTGGTCGAATCATTGCGACCTTGGAACAAGTTCCTACCCGAATTTTTACTTGTACAATACTCCCAATTCCTTGACAAGCAGTAGAATCACTCATAAATAGAGCACCCAATACTCCATTTTGATCACAACACCATGCAATATTTTAGTGTAGCAAGGCAAGAGTCAGGGGCTCTCAAAATCCTGGAAGGTTATCTCAAATTTAATGCATGTAATATGATACTCGGCGCCACAAGATGAATCCCATTTCTTCACAAGTCTCATGGGCATGATAACATCATGAAAATGGTGTTTATAGAGGGGTTTGATGGCTAGGTTACCTAAATTGGTGATTTTCTAACGTAAGTGATAGAGGAGTTCATAACACAAGCCACTGGAATCCACAAACAAGGGATCACTAGTTCAAAAGAAAACAAGTGGAAAAGGGGGTATGGATCAGATTCCTATGTTCTAGTGAGCTAAATCTAGATTCGAGAAATGGTGTGCCTCGATGGTGGATCTTGTACAAGTGGAGAAACTTGTTTTTTGTCTTTCAAAAATACATAACGTGCGAAGGTAGGTATTCCATCACCTTTCTCTACCACAATTGGTTTCCTCTCCATTTTAAGGCTGATGAATATTTAAATTTCCCACTTTATCTTTGTAAGATTCTAGGCCACATGAAAAAGCATGTTCAACAGAACCCTGAGAACATCGGTTGTAGGCTTTATCACCATGGCCTAATAAATAATTTAATTGTAGAATAGATATAGTAACATGGTCGCAATTGGGATGTCTTCTCGCCAAGAAATAAATTCAAATCCTAAGATGAATTTTGGAAGAGAATTGTGTTTTCAAATTTTGTTTTTCCAACATTTCGAGTGGACACTCCACCCATCATTAGGGACACAAAATATTTGAGATTATGTGAACATTGGACAAACTAAATTAAAAAAGATAGTTATCATCCAAAACTCATATTACAATGTCAACAACTATGGAAATCTACATAAGATTAAACAAATAAATTCACTACTGAGGGTATTCAAAAACCAGTAGGGGAAAAATTGAAGAAGTTCATAGCAGAAACACTGAAACAAGTCAATGATAGTAAGCATGGTGACAAAGTTGACAATGGGGATGATAGTATTTAAGAATTCTAGGATTTTACTTCCTATCGGAAGAGCTCTAAGAGAGCCATAAGGAAGGGTGGATAACTTGTTATCGTACCAAGAAGGTGTTGGAAAATACTAAGAGGGGCGCTGAACCAATATTTCTTAGCAACTAGCACTTTTAAATCTTTTCAGGATATTAGTTAATCTTCAAATATCATTAATGTTTATGCAGTAACAACAGTGAATAAAAGAACACAAGAGGCACAAAAAAATTAGGTGGAAAAGCCCCTCCAGGTCAAAAACCACCAAACGCTTTTCTTATAATTATTTAATCTTCAACTGCAATTGAAAAGAAAGCTCCAACTTCCTAGAATCTAGAAAAGCATTATTCTCCAGCTCCCACTAGATGGACGCTCCAACGCCCGAGATTCTTCAGTAGTCAATTGAACGGATGCCCCAACACCCAATGAGCTACAACTCACCCTAGCACCACCCTACCACCCTGAATTTTTCACAGGCTTGAACCTGTTGGTGACTTCATGCACTAGCCTAGCACCACCCTACCACCCTATAGAATAATAAAAGAAGAATGGACTCGCACACCAGGGAAAATGGTCCACTTTGCAATGATATAGAATGATGTAGAAGAAGACGACACACTAGACCATAACCCCAACTATGACACAACCACCTAATGATGATCCTAGACCTCCCGACACTGCCTCTTCAACTCTTGGCAGATAGACACTTGTAAAACTTTTACAAAGATGCTTTTACAATGACTCTGTACAATGATACTTTTACAATGTCTGTGTGCAGTGTTGCCCACTTGAAGACTTCATGTGGTGAACTTCTTGTTGTTGTTCTGCACCTTGATTGCTACTTTTGTCATGCTAACCTTTCTCATTCTTCTGAATATTATATTATGCATTGAGTCTTCTCTTGATGAATATATAATACCTGCAAAAAAATTTCAAGGAAATACCCATGACATGATAATAGCAAAACTTACCTCATCCTACAAAGCATATGCTAGTGCTAAACAAAAACAACAAATTAGAATACAAAGAACCTAATGCAATTAAGAGATGAACATGAATATATAGAAGATACTTACTTGTAGCTAACCTCTGCTGCATCATTTTGCTGCACCTTACTCTTTGCTGCCCTAGAAAGTCTAGTCCTTTGCACCCCTTGACAACACTTGATCTAGTTTTTCTTGCCTTCTAGGAGCACGATATTTAATCTAATGTATCTCTGCAATTTCAGATCCCCAAAATGTGATCTTCGGTCATGTAGAAGCCCTCTGAGTCTTCTTTCCAATGCCATAGGTCTGACCTAATTTGGACTCTTCAAGACAAAGTTATGCCTAATCTCTCATAATGACCTAATTATGGACTAGTTCAGTAGAGCGAACTTGTACGATGCCACGTGTCACTATTTCCTCCTTCAGCTCTAAAATTGATACACAGAAAACTACACTCTGTGCATTATCCACCACTTTTTACATAATTCCAATCCTCTTCTTAGAGAGAGAGTTATGACGATTTTCCCAAGGTCACTTCTTTAAGATGAAATTCGGCAGCCTGAAAAAACCCTAACTTCCACATATCATATCTCTGAAAATATAGCGAACCAAGATCTAAAATTATATCACGCTGTTCATCAGGATTGCAAATCAAATGGGTTTTAATTTCAAAATCTAAGACTTTTCATAAATGAAGTTATAGTGAAAATTCCATGATTGCTTCTTTTGGAGGATATATGATATTTCTTTTATAGACTTGAGAGGGGCTTCTATAGAGAATGTTGGAGGGATTTTAGGAGCTTAAAAAATTATTAATTATTGACTATTCAATGACCAAAACCAATTATGAGTGCCATGCCACAACCCCATAGGGTTTTAGCCCACTAACTAGGGTTACTAACTTCAAACATGAATATCTTTCAAACCGTGAAGAATTACTTGGCGTGCCATATATCAACGGAAACATATCGACAAGTAGAATCTATCTAGAAGATCCTTGACTCAAAATAGAGTAAGTTGTCAAGTCAAAATTCCCTTGCAAGATCAGGGTATCCCCTGGTGTTGCTTGGGTTGACATCAATGACAACCTCAGATCATCTTTAGATCAACAATCTCCCCCTTTGGCATTGATGGCAACACAAGTACTCCCCCTACAATTAGGGCACCTCTTCCTACTGCCTTCTCTCCCCCTTTGAAATCAATGGCAAAGGGTAACTCCCCCTGACACACAACCATCCTACGGACCTGTACACACTTCCACTCCCCCTTTATTTTCTGAATAAGGAAAATCTAATGAGAACTTGGGAGAATCCCAAGCTTCTAGCGAAGATATTCAAATGCTTCACGAGGTAAAGGTTTAGTGAAGATATCAACAATTTGTTCTTTTATACCAACATATTCAAGTTTGATATTATTTTTAGCGAATTTTTCTCTAACAAAATGATATTTTATCGGAATGTGTTTTGTTTTTGAATGCATGACAAGATTCTTGGAGATGTTGATGGCACTGGTGTTATCACAGAATATGGGAATAGGCTCAGTGAATTGTACTTGAAGATCTTGCAAAGTTCTTTTCATCCAAAGGACTTGAGTACAACAAGTTGTCGTTGCAATGTGTTCTACTTCCACTGTAGATAATGAGATTGAGGTTTGCTTTTTTCTCAACCATGATACGAGATAACCACCTAGATATAATGTTGCTCCACTAATACTCTTACGATCATCAATGCTTCCTGCCAAATCTGCATCTGTAAAGGCTTGAACAATGAGATTGTTTCCCTTGGGATACCACAAGCCATATTCTGTTGTGCCCTTTACATATCGAAGAATTCTTTCGAAGGCAATAATATGTGATTCTTTTGGTGTTGCTTGGAATCTTTCTACTTGTCTAACTGCTTGCATAACATCTGGTCGGGAGGTTGTTACATATAGAAGACTACTAATCATAGATTTTTACAACCTCTAATGCACATACTTAGATGAGTCGTCTATGCTCAATTTGCAACATGTTACCATCGGAATAAGGATGGGTTTGCAATATTCCATTTTGAATTTCTTGAGCATTTCCTTGATGTACTTGGCTTGACATATAAATATTCCTTTCTCTTTCTAAGATATTTGAAGCCCAAGAAGTATGTCAACTCACGAAGTAAAGACATCTCGAACTCACTTTGCATCTTTGTAGCAAAGTTCTTACTTAGTTGATCATCATTGCTACCAAAGATTATATCATCCACATATACCTCAACAATTATTAAATTATCCTTATCTATTTGTACGTAAAGATTGTTATCAGCAGTACCTTTCTTGAACCCTTGTTGACGTAGATATCTGTCCAGATGAGCATACCATGCTCTGGGAGCCTGCTTGAGACCATACAGAGCCTTCTTTAACCTACAAACATAGTCTTCTTTTTCTGATAGTAGAAAACCTTCAGGTTGTTCGATGTAAACTTCTTCTTCTAATTCTCCATTCAGAAATGTTGACTTAACATCCATTTGGTAGAATTTTATTTTTCTTGAACATGCATAGGTGAGAAACTTTCAGATGGATTCCATTCTGGAAACTAGTGCAAATGTTTCGTCGAAATCAATTCCTTCCACTTGTGCATAGCCTTTGCAAACCAATCTTGCTTTGTTTCTTGTAACCTATCCATCTTCATTAAATTTGTTCCTAAACACCCATCTAGTCCCAATGACATTTTTATCTTTTGGTCGTGGAACTAATTCCCAGGTGTTATTCTTCTTGATTTGATCCAATTCTTCATTCATAGCTGCTACCCAATGTTCATTCTGGTTGGCTTCCTCAAAACTACTAGGCTCAAAGGTTGCTAGAAAAGCAATGTGAGCTTTTTGTGATGAACGAAGTTGTCGACCTTTTCTTGTTCCAATTCCTTCATTTATGTCACCAATGATTTGATTTGATGGATGGTTCTTTTGAATCCATTCTTTTGTTCTCTTTGGAGGAGCTTCTTGTTGTTGTTCCTGTATATCTTGTTGATCATTATTTACTTCTTCCTGGTTAACAGTTGCTTCTTATTCTAGAATTTTCTCTGTACCTTTTTCATCCTCTGTCTCAAGTTTCAAAGATTCTAGATCCTCATCATTATTCGTTAGAACACTATCTTTGTCAAATGTAACATTTATGCTCTCCACTATCTGTTTTCGTCTTAGATTATAGCATTTATAGGCCTTTCTTTTGCGTGAGTAACCAATAAAGATACCTTCATCAACATGTGATTCAAACTTACCCAACCTTTGATATTCTCTTTTGATATAACATTTGGTTCCGAAGATTTTGAAATACTTTACATTAGTTGGTTTTCCTTTCCATAATTCATATGGGGTCTTATTGCAATTATTTCTGAGAAGACTTATGTTGATAATGAAGACTGTTGTATCAATTGCTTGAACCCTGAATTTTTCATCCAATTTTGAGTCCTTCAACATTATTCTACCCATTTCCTGTACGGTTTTGTTCTTTCTTTCAGCAACTCCATTTTTCTAAGGTGTTTGTGCTATTGAAAATTGTCTTTTTATTCCATTTTTGTCACAGTATTGCTGAGATAATTTGGAAGTGAATTCTCCGCCATTATCTCATCTTAGACACTTTATTTTTAAATCAGTTTCATTTTCGACCAACTCCTTGTAGAATGCTTCAAATTTTTTCTTTAGGAAACTAACAGTTGTCATCCTGGTATAGTCATCTATCATTAACATATAATATAATTCTCCATCTAAGCCTTTTGTTCCCATAGGACCACATAGATCAATATGTATCAATTCCAATGGATGTGATGCAGAGTGTTCTTTTGTTTTTAATTTTTATTTTGTCTGCTTTCCGTGCCGATAGGCCTCACATAGTGTCTTGGAAGGTTTTGAGATTTTTGGCATTTCTCGTACTGCTTCCTTTTTGCTTATCCTGACAATATTGTCAAAGTTTATGTGACCCATTCATTTGTGCCATAACCATCTTTCATCTTATTTAGCTAGTAGACATGCTTTAGTTGCTTCATCCAGAACATATATGTCGTTTGGAGCTCGACTTGTTGTAGCCACAATTTTACCATACCTGCCTTTCCTGATTTCACATTTTGTGGAGTTGAATAGCATTGTGTGTCCTTGATCACACATTTTTCCAACACTGAGTAGATTGTGATTCATGTTTTCAACCAATAGAACATTCTTGGCTAGAGCATCTTTGCTTCCGAGACTGATGGTACCTGATCCTATAACATTTGAAGATCCATCATTTCCAAAGGACATGGTTCCATGCTTCTTCTCTTTCAAAGATACAAAATTCTTTCTATCTCCGGTCATATGCGTTGAGCAACCGCTATCAACATACCACACATCTTTATTGTTTTGAGCCTTGAGAGCAAGGGCACAATTATCAGTGTTTCTTCTTCTTCCATGTTCGTTCATTCTGTGGCTTCAAAGATTCTTCTGGAGGATTTTCAAGTCTGCGGTCTCTGGCTATGTGTCCAAAGTTTCGACATTTGTAACATTCAATATTACTTCTTAAATGTTCAAATCTATTGATGTTTCGTTGAGCCCTGGGAGGTTCATATTTGACAGATCTCCTGGAATTTTATTGGTTCCTAGGGTACGTGTGACATTCTACAGCTTTATGACCAAATTTTCCACATGAATTACGATAGCCATGAAAAATATGTCGGTACCTGTTGTGGCCAGCAACAACCCCCCTCCTTATTTAGCGTTATTCCTAATACTAAATAAGTGGGGATCCTCAGTTAAAAATTTTAAAAATCAATGTAGTGCTTAAACTTCCTTTTCGAATAAGCTTACCATCATAAGCTTAGGAAGACCCCCTTGAAAAATCTAAAAATCTAAGTTTTATGATAAGGTAAGACAAAATCTTTCCTTATGGAAATATTGCATCGCAAAAAAGATGACAGGGAACCACCTTACAAACCAAACTCCAACATTGTGAGATCACGATATGCGATAATAAAATATCGCATCGCATACATCAAGCACAACTTACAATGAAACACTTTAATTTGCCGATATGCGATGACGCCAATCACAAATCACATTTCGCAGGAAACAGAATAACAAAGATTGTAATATATAACGTTTCTGCGATCTGCGATATTGCGATTTCGCGATATAGAAACAATGCGATAATGCGATGTCACGAGCAATCAACTCTGCGATGTTACGATTCTGCGACGTTATGATTTCGCGATATTGCGAAGCAAATCGCAAAATCACTTCATCGCAGATCTTTCGGGCCCGTTATTCAAGAAAAGTATTTTCCATAAGCTGACACCTGGTTATGCGCTTTAATGCTAATAAATGAGTTAGTTGCCAGTTATTAATGGAATATGGTTTCGTGCTTATCGAAAAATCATCTCACGTAAGGTGGTATATTTGATGTATCTTCGGCATTTAAAACTTTCCCATCACCCTTCCTTGTCATTATTTTCACTTCACTTGTGAATTGCAGGAATGAAGAACAGAGAACGATACAAAGCAATACGCAGGATAAAATGGGAAAGAAAAGAAAAGCTCTGAGCTCTGAAGAAAAAGAAATGGCGCCCTTGTATACAGACACGGCCTATAACAGAGACGCAGGAATTGCTACGTGGGAAGGCATGTATAATCTACTTGAAGAGGAGAATCCCAGAGTAATAGAAGTTACTGCTACTGCGGGCTTAAATAGTTCTTATGAGGCATCTATCACAGAGATAACTTGCTCATTCCTACACCGAATAGTAGCAAGGCCCAAAATTCTCCCATACACGGACATGGTCAAGTGGATATTGGACAGCGTTGATATCAGAAATAGACAGTTTAAGACTCAGGGTCAAGAGCTTACGGAATTATTATTTTTACAAATTTTGAACTTTATATCCGCTAGAAGGAAAAAGCGCAAAAGGAGAAAAACGCATCAAGGAAACCCGGACCAAGAAACGGAGGCAGTTTCTGTGCTAATCGCGCATCGCTGAGAAAAATTTCTCGAAAAGGAAAGCTGCTAATTGCCCAGTCACCTGCAAGCCCCGAAAATTGCAAGAAAGCAACGATAGAGACAGATTGGAAGCAGAAAGCACAAGAAAAGATAGAAGCAATCCAAGGGTTAACCAGGTTGCACTAGGATTATTACTGGGCATACTTGTTAAAGCCACATAGCCAATGGATGACTCTTAAGTTTATCATCAATTCGACCGAAAAAATGGCGCCAGCTCTTGTCGATTTTGTTTTCTCAGCTCAGCTAAAATCGGAAGTCGGCCAGCCGACTCTTCTCAAACAGATGTTGCATGCGTGCGATTTCAAGGACCAAATACAGAAGTAGTTTTAATTTTAGATTCAATTTTAGTTTTAATTTTGTTTTATTTTCCTGAAATGAGGATGGTCATTTAAACCGCATCCTACATTTTTGTAATAATTTATTTTTAGATTTAGTTAGTAGTATTTAAACCCTTCTCATGCATTTAGAGAAGGGTCCTGAAATTTATCAAAAACTTATCCCCAGAACATGCACTTATGTACCCTCTGAGGAGGTTTTGATGAATGAATGGAATAGGATTTATTGATGTTTGCATTTGATATCTGCTACTGATGTTGCACTTTTGTACTCTTAGTGGATGTTAGATCAAGAAGAGATAAATCATTATCGCTTGAAGCTCATGAGTAGGACTAGTTATAAATGGTATTTCTATCTCTTAACTATTTCTGCCCTTGTGTTAAAGTGATTTTCATGTTCAGTTATTTATATATTGATGTATGAATGCCTGAGTTATCATTTGGAACTTTTGTATGGTGATAGCTATTTATTTATGCTTAATGTATGAATAGCTTATTATGCGATATGTTTTTCACAACTGTTTCGTCTAACTTTTTATACGAAGTGGTTCATCTTTATTAAATTCTTTTCTCATAACAGTTGAATGATCTTTATTACCAGTTGTTATTTGAAATCATTTTAGATCGAATAACAGAAATATTACACCCCGGGTTAGTGTAGAGTTAGATATTTCTGCTTATTAGAATACAATTTCTATATTAATAGATTAGAATTAGAGTAGAAGTATTCCATTTAGAAATTGTTAGAAAGAGAAATATCAATCTGTCACACACACACACATAAATTGGGAAATTGGTCCCATATCCCCAGTCGGACCCACTATACCAAACAAAAAAGGAGTTGCTAACCAAGGTCCGGACCGGGTGGGTATCCCCCTTGTTGTAGACCTGATTTTCGGGGCTTCAACAGTACTTGGATGGAAATATTTGTTGGGGAACTGTCTTCCAAGGTTGTTCTTTCGAATATTGTTCAATGAAGTCTACATGCCTATCAGATCTCATAGGTTCATTGTATTTTGTTGTAGAAGGTCCTACTTCTTCTTCTTTGTAGCTGAGGTTAGTTATGTCATTGTAAGACCGTTAATTGTTGATGAGTTCTTCCAATGCCCTTGAGTTGTTGGCATAGTTTTGGACAGTTTTTCCCTTCTTCATTTCCTTACGCAGTGAGACTACTTCGGCTTCTAATGCTTTTATTTCTCGGTTGCTTTCTTACAACTTCTTTTGAAGTGACTCTTCAATGCATTTGTGTTCTTCAACTTCAATTTTGAGACCTTGAACTTGTTCTTCAAGAGTATTGGAACGGACCTTCTCAGCCTTGAGCTCTTTTATAAGCTTGATTGCGTCCTTAGAAAATTATTCTATGGTCAACCCTTCTTCTTTGTTGTTTGATACCTCTTGTTTATTGTGCTTGGCCATAAACAGTACTCTCTCATTGGCTTCTTCACTGTCACTGTCTTCATCGGATGATGAGCTATCTTCTTTAGAGAGAAAGTTCCTTTTGAATCCTTTCTTCTTGCCTTGCTTGTTGAATTTCTTAAAGCCTTTATTTCCTTTTGAGTTTCCATCACTTTTGTTTGGACATTTTGCTGCGAAATGCCCAACCTCACCACAACTGAAACATGTCAATGGAAGTTTACCTTTGAATTTTCTCTTACCAATTTTTAGTTTTCTCGTCAAGTAAGCATATTCTCCATCTGAGAAACCTTCTTCATCATCTTCCTTATCTTCACACTTGCAAGTGCAGGTGCGGGTCTTTGCCTTTGAAGGTTGTTTGTCCTTATTGGTTTTCTTAGATGCAGCGAACACAGTTTCTAGATGCGAAGTACCCTCTTCTTCATCAAGTCTCATTTCATATGCTATGAGAACTCCATGTAATTCCTCTTTGTTGAGTTTGTCCATATTTGCACTGTATTCTAAGACCGATACCTTTGGGTTGAATCTTCCTGGTAACGTTCTAAGAATCTTCGTATAATAGTCTTCTCGTCAACAGGCTCTCCCAATCCTTCTAGAGTGTTGGTTATTTCATCAACGTGTTGGAAGTATGCAACAATGTTGTCATCTTCTTTCATTCTGAGTTGCTCAAATTTTGCTCTATAGATTTGAAGCTTTGCTTCTTTGACATTTGAGTCACCTGCATATATATTCTCAAGCTTGTCCCATACATTTTTTGCAGTTTTACAACCCAACACCTTATGATAAGCGGATTCAATAAGTCCACTGATAATAATATTCTTTTATTTTGCATCATTTACCAAATTCTTCTTACCTTGTTCATCCGCGGTTGGTGTAAATTCATTTTGAATAGTGTCTCATACTTCGTAACCTTATGCCAAGATGTAGACCTCAATTCTTCCTTTCCAAAGTGCATAATTATTTTCATTGAATAGAGGGACACCATTCTTGGTATGCTCCATGATCTCCTTCCAGTTGTAAAATTGTTATTGAAGGAACCAAGCTCTGATACCAATTGTTGGAAAATACTTGGGGGGGGGGGTGAATCAGTATTCCTTAGCAATTAGCACTTTTAAATATTTTCAGAGCATTAGTTAATCTTCAATTTTCATTAATGTTTATGCAGTAACAACAGTGAATAAAAGAACACAAGAGGCACAAAAATTTTAGGTGGAAAACCCCTTCCGAGTCAAAAATCACCGAACTCTTTTCTAATAATTCTTTAATCTTCAAATCCAATTGAAAATAAATCTCCAACTTCCTAGAATCTAGAAAAGCATTCTTCTCCAGCTCCCACTGGATGGATGCTCCAATGCCCGAGATTCTTCAGTGGTCAATTGAATGGATGCCCCAACACCCAATGAGCTACCACTCACCCTAGCACCACCCTACCACCCTAAAGTTTCACAGGCTTGAACCTATTGGTGACTTCATGCACTAGCCTAGCACCACCCTACCACCCTATAGAAGAATAAAAGAAGAATGGACTCCCGTACCAAGGAAAATGGTCCACTTTACAATGATATAGAATGATGTAGAAGAAGACGACACACTAGAATATAACCCCAACTATGACACAACCACCTAATGATGATCCTAGCCCTCCCGACATTTCCTCTTCAACTCTTGGCAGTGTTAGCTCTGCTACAGTTTGCAGCATCTGATGGGCAAAAAGCAGGTTTGGCAGTGTTGGTCACACGTTCAAGAGGTTTGCAGCAGTGGGTTTCTTCTTCCCCTTCATCCCCCTTATTCTCCTTCATTACCCCTTAGTCCCCTCACAATACCCGTTTAAACCCCATATAAAAACTTATTATTTGTTTACCCCGGCATTATGTTTTAACCCTTATAACCCCGCACATATAAAATAATCCACAACCCGGGCCCGCCCCTAACCTATCACATCGTCCGTCATATCAACAATAAACCTGTGCATTTATGCTGACCATCCGATCATGCCGCCATATCATCCAATGGTTATCACTTTCCCCGCTCCGCAGACCTGCACGCCTGTTAGCTCCTGGGAAAAGTGGTTTCCCACCCATCGCATCAGACACGCGACGCATTTTCATTGCATCGCGCTTCCCCTGTACGAAAACTACCGTAACACAAAAGTGGTGCGGGAAAACCACTTCCCGCCATCGTACCGTTTCCCCACCTATTAACCATCGTTTTCCTCTGCCGCCCGATTGCCGTCAGATCTGCCCAACCGCGATCCAACAGCCCGCATTTCTCTATTCACCTATCGCCCGATCTCCCTATGATCAAATCTCCACCGTCCATTTCTCTAATCTAACGGCTCATGTTCTAGTTGCACCTTTTTGCCTTCTCATTGCCTGCCGATAGCAAATCTTGGTTGTCCTTTTTAACATTCGACAGCCAGTGTTTCTTCTCGCACCCTTGTTCGTTTTCAAAGTGTTTTTCAGTGTATTCATCAGTGTTTTTGGACCTGCTTTGCGCACACAGAGGAGAAATCAAGCCATCAACTCCCTATACTCTGTGTGTTAATTTCTCAGCCACCTGCATTCAACACAGCATGACCAAGGACGAGGAAAATGCCCCTCAAGCAGTGCAATGATAGCTACAGTTATTGAAAAGTAGGAAGATAATATTTCAACTGTTCAAGAAGGACACTGAAGTACAAAAAGAGCCATTTTTCTCATTTAAAACAGTAAAAATGTAGTAGAGGACCCATATCTAATTGTAAATGCGGTTGGTAGTCAATTAAGACACCTCCACCCATACCCTAACAGAGATATTTTGTAAACAGATTCTATATATAGCCAGAAAAAACGATGTAATCAGTTTGATGAATGTGAGATGAGTGTTACTCTGTTGTAAGCTTCAACTTCTGGAGACTGTAACTACTGTGAAACCTACAGCTTCTGGTCTTCATTTCCAACTAATACAAGCTTCTTTTGTTGTCAATTGCTCATTTTTCGCTTCTTCTATGTTCCAGGTTGTGCCTGTCATGCATTATTCCATGTGATGTTGATTTTTAGCAGTAGAGGGGCTGTCATCCCACCTCTGTGTTAGAATTTAGCTGTTTCATTGAAATTTGCTTGCAAGTTTCTGTTGTTTTAATGCATAGAGAGTTGTCATCTTGTCTGTGTGTTAGATAACAGATTTACAGACCTTTCACTAGTTGCAGCCGGCCATCACAGGGTCCTGTGCATCTGCTGGTGTGGTAAGTCTTCACCATCATCACTTATTCCTCAAGCTGTGAGTAATTGGTGGTTAAAAGCCTTGTAGTCTGGGGGTGTTCACCCATATCTGGGGTCAATCATAGTAGGAGTGGTTATCTGGCTTGAATATGCAACATTTCTTTCACTCATCCACCATTTATCCAACATTTTTGTTGAGTTTGTAATGTTCCCGAGCATCACTGATATACAACCTAGGTGAGTTTCTTGGGGTGATAACATTAGTTGGCGTCGTTGCCGGGGAGAGGAGAATCGAAGCTCAGCTTCCCTGGGAGAACGATACAGCTTCAAGCTTTGATGACAAATAAGGTTTGAACATAGTTTTTGGTTGTAATCATCTGTCTGGCGACTCCACATTGAAGTTCTGGCTCAGTTTGTGAGACACAATCAAAGAAATCCTCAGAAATCACCAGCTGAACCAGTGCCTGAACCTGAGAGGACTATTAAATCAAAGAAAGCTTCACAGAAAGGGGCATCAGGATCAGGTAAGCCCAATAAAGCTTCCCATTCAGTCCAAAGCATCCCTTTATCTCTGCCATCCATCACAATACTCCCTACAGTTCAATCTGCTAGTATTCTTCCAAATATTCCAATCATGGCAGGACAACAAGCACCTACAAGGATAGAAAGAATTTTAGCTGCCAGATATGGACCATTGGTGTTTCATGTGCCTTTAAATCCTATGCCTGTGGGAGAATATCAGAAATATATGCCTAAATTCACTGGTACGGAGGGAGTAACAGCAAAAGAACACCTTGAAGCTTTTTACAGTTATGCTGACAATTTAGATATAAGTGAAAATGATGTGTGGATGAGAGTTTTTGTCCAGAGCCTTGATGGAGAGGCTAGGAAGTGGTTCAGAGAATTGCCCCAAAGATCTATAACAGATATTGAAGCATTAGATGATGCATTTTTGAAGCAATGGGGAGATAAAAAATATTTGTTGTACTACCATACTGAGTTTGGTAACTTGAAGAGGGAAAATGGGGAATCAATACCTGATTTTAATAAAATATTCAATCGAATGTATAGTAAGATTCCAGCTGAGGTAAAGCCTACCCCCACTTCTGCCAAACTCACTTATGCTAATGCTTTTGACTCTGATTTTTGCCTGTTATTGAGATAAAGGAGATGTGCTACACTGGCAGACATGCAGGATGCAGCCTTAGAAGTAGAATCTAATATCATGGCTACATAGAAGTTAAAGAGTCAAGCTGACAGGAGGAGGCAGAGAAATTAGGCATCCACTCCTTCTGCATCATCTTCAAAGCCTAAATTGGATAAAATGACCAAGATGATAGAGTCATTGGCTGCTGAAATTTCTAAGCTGAAGGTTGAACAGAATTCAGGGAAAACAAGGTAGCAAAATACATTTGCTCCAAGAAACCAAAATCTATTTAGAAGAGCAAATGACCAGTTACAGATTATGTAGAGGGGTGAAGAATCAAAAGAATATAAAAAAGTTAAATATCCCTTCCAAAATGTAGTCATGGAGGAAGAACAATTTGAAGAAGATGAGGATGAAATTCAATGCATGGAAGATAAAGGCAGTGTTGCATTTTTGACATTGGCTGAATATGAACAGTCACTGCTGCAAGAACAAAACGGTCAGGAGTGGGACAGAGGATTTGTTCTACAAATCGGTGATCAGCAGAGCTATAATCTGAGATCCAATGCAAAAAATGGTAGAGAGAAGGTTGCCCAAAGAGATGTTGTCCAAACAGAACCGCAGAATGTCAAGAAGAGAAGACCAGCAGCTGATCCAGTCATCCTCAAAGCTCCAGTTCAAGAGGTAAAAAGTTTTGATAAATCATATTCTCCTTTCAGCTTTGAGTCAGAAGTTCAGAGATTGAAAATATATGTACCTTTGGTTGAGTTGGTGAAGAGTGAAGTATTTAGGAAGCCTATTCTTGAAGCCCTCGAGCTAGAAACCAAACAAACCTCCACTGACTCTGTCAATTTGTAAGATGACAAGCCTGCCATTGTGCTCAGCCCTATGGTTGAGCCTACTGATAATAATTCTCCATCTTTCTATGTCTCCTTGACCATTCATGACAAAATCCTCCACAATTGCCTGCTAGACACAGGGGCTAGCCACAATTTGATGCCTAAAGCTGTCATGGAAGAGTTGGGCATTGATATCACTAGACCCTATCATGATTTATTTTCTTTTGATTCAAGGAAGGTAAAATGTCTTTGATTGATTAAATATTTGGCCATTACCTTAACTCAGCTTCCCATAAAGAGTATGGTGATGGATATTGTGGTAGCAGATGTGCCTCCTAAGTTTGGTATGTTGTTGTCTAGAGGGTGGATTAAGAGGCTAGGTGGGACATTACAGAATGATCTATCTTATGCAACTGTCGTAGTGTTTGGAGGAGAAAGCGGGAGGTTATATAGAGAAGCACAGTTGGCATATATCATTAGTGATGAAAATAATCCTACAAATCATCCTATATGTGCAGTGTACACTGATTTTGGAGCATGTATTCTCCAAATAGAAGAATCGCAAAAGGCCGAAATGTAGCTCAGGAAACCAACAGTTCAAGCCGAAGAAGAACAAGGAAGTCAAGTTTGGGAGATGTTCTTTGATGGAGCATGTTCCAGGGAGACTGCAGGAGCAGGGGTGGTGCTAGTATCTCCGCAAGAAGAAAGCATTCAGTTGTCTTTTAAGATGGTTTTTCAAGTGACAAACAACATAGCAGAATATGAGGCTTTGCTATTAGGCCTTAATGCAGCTAAAGACAAAGGAATCAAGAATTTAAAGGTATTTGGAGATGCTAATTTGATTATCCAGCAAGTGAATAAAACATTTCAAGCAAAGCACCCAAGGCTGAAAGCATACAAAGATGAGGTATGGAGAATCGGGGATTCCTTTGATTTTTTATGTATTTCATACATTCCTAGAGCCCAAAATCAATTTGTTGATTCCTTTGCTGTTTCTGCAAGTCTGTTTATCCCTCCTATGCCTCCCAAACTAGTTTATGAGGTACAAATGATGTATAGACCATCCTTGCCCGATAATGTCCACCATTAGAAAGTTTTTAATGATGATGATGAGTTGAATAGGTTCCTTCAAGTAATTGATGAATTTTCTGAGATGCAAATTGACCATGAGAATGATGCCTTGTTAAGAAATCCTCAGTCCCAGCTTAGAAATAAGATTGGCAAAGACAGCATAGTCCAGCTTCCTAGTAACCATATTCCTAAAGGCTTAATTCCTCTTGAAAGATTGTTTGATCAAAATGATGTGCCTTACAAAGCTGCCCAAAAAGAAGACCAATCTGCAGTCTGTAAGCATGATATAGGAAGTCCAGGTCAACCTAGATATGTAAATCTGTCCACTCATTTGTCTGCTGATCAGAGTGCTGAATACTGCAATTTAATGAGGCAATTTGCAGATGTGTTTACCTGGGAGTATAGTGATCTGAAAACATATGACAAGAACATAATTCAACATAAAATCCCTCTGGATAAGGACACTATTCCTTTCAAACAGAAGCTGAGACCAATAAATCCCATGCTTCTTCCACTGATTGAAAAAGAAATTAAAAAGTTGTTGGCTGCCAAGATCATTGTTCCTCTCAGGTATTCAAAATGGGTAGCTAATTTGGTGGTCGTGAGGAAGAAGAGTGGAGAAATCAGACTTTGTGTAGATTTCAAAAATTTAAACAAATGCTCAAATAAAGATAACTATCCTCTACCAAAGATAGAGCATTTGCTGCAAAAAGTCTCAGGAGCTAAAGTGATGTCATTCTTGGACGGGTTTTCAGGTTTTAATCAGATTGTTGTGCACCCAAATGATCAAGAAAAGACTGCATTTACCACTCCTTGGGGCACTTTTATGTATGCCAAAATGCCTTTTGGATTGATGAATGTTGGAGCCACTTTTCAAAGAGCTATGGATATAGCATTTGTGGGAGAGAAGGACAAATTTGTGCTTATCTACCTTGATGATATAACAATTTACTCCAGCAGCCATCAAAATCATTTGCAGCATTTGAAAAAAGTGTTCTTGAAGTGCAGGATGTTTCAAATATCAGTCAATCCCAAAAAATCTCATTTTTCTTTGAAAGAAGGCAAGCTATTAGGACATGTTGAGTCTGCTGCAGGAGTTCAGATTGACCTAGAAAGAGTCAAAGCAATACAGAATTTGATTGTCCCTAGATCAAAGAAAGATGTTCAATCCTTTCTGGGCAAAATTAATTTTGTCAGGAGGTTTATTCCAAATTTTGCATAGTTAGTTAAGCATGTGACCTCCATGCTGAAGAAAGGAGCAGAGGTAAAATGGACGGATACAGCAAGACAATCCTTTGAGTCTATTAAGAAGGCTATTATGGAGGCTCCCACTTTAATAAGTCCTGATTATAGCAAGGAGTTTCATATTTTTTCTTTTGCCTCTCAAGACACCATTGCAGCTATTTTATTGCAGGCAGATGAAGAAAGTTCAGAGCATCCAGTGGCATTTTTCAGCAAGAATTTGAGGGATGCTAAACTGAGGTATGATATTATAGAAAAATAGGCATATGCTCTTATTAAATCCTTAAAGGCTTTTAGAGTTTACATCTTGCATTCAAAAATAATTGCATATGTACCCTCTGCTACAATAAAAGATGTCCTAACTCAACCTGAAGCTTATGGAAGAAGGGCTAAATCGATTGCAAAAATGATTGAATTTAACATAGAGCTGAAGCCCACTAAGCTGGTTAGAGGTCAGGATCTTGCCAAGCTATTAGCTGAAGAAAATTGCAGGTCTTTGGACATTAATTTCCTGTATGCAAATGCAGGAAACGGTCAAGTAAAGGAAGAGGAAAACGCAGCTCAAACAGAGAGAAAACAGTTAGTGGCCGAGAATCTAGCTTCCTGTGATTAGTATTATGTAATAATTAATTTCTTGCTGAAGCTAGAGATCCCTTCAGGATTTACTCAAAGTCAGGCTAGAACTTTGAAACTCATGGCGGCGGAGTATTGCATCCATGAAAATCTGCTTTACTGGAGGGATCCATCTAGAATACTTTTAAGGTGTCTGGACAAAGAACAGTCAAAGGAAGTCATGCGGAATTTTCATAACAGCATGTGTGGAGGGCATCATTATTGGAAAACTACAACCCACAAAATTCTCAGAGCTGGGTATTATTGGCCCACTTTATTTTCTGATGTGTTTGTTTTTGTTAAATCTTGCGACAAGTGCCAAAGATTTGAAGGAAAACATCAGATGAAATCCCTGCCCCTAAAACCAATTTAGGCAAAAGGACCTTTTCAGCAGTGGGGTCTGGATTTCATCGGAGAAATCAATCCACATTCCAGTGGCCATCACAGGTGGATATTAGTAGCCACTGATTATTTCACAAAATGGATTGAAGCAATCCCTATAAGGAAGGCTGATCATAATGTGGTCATAAAGTTTTTAACAGAGAATATCTTCAGCAGATTTAGTTGTCCACACAAATTAATAACAGATAATGCAACAGCCTTCAGGGCAAAAGAGCTGGTGGAAATATGTGATTCAATGGGTATCAAACTGGTTCATTCCACACCAAATTATCCACGGGGTAATGGTCTAGCGGAATCCTCTAATAAAAGTCTGATCAGGATAATTAAAAAATTGTTAGAGGAAAATAAAAAGAATTGGGATTCAAAGCTCAAGTATGCATTGTGGGCTGACAGAGTGACCATCAAGAAATCCACAGGCAATTCTCCTTTCAAGCTGGTATATGGCACTGAGGTTGTATTTCCAATTTAGCTAACTCTCCCTGTGGCAAAATTCCTTCAAGAAGAGCAGGATGAGGAAGAAAACATGGCAAAAAGAATCACTGATTTAGCAAAATTACATCAGATTAGAGAACAGCTGGTGGAAAAGGTTGTAGCACATCAGAAGAGAATTAAGGAAGCCTTTGACAAGAGGGAAAAAATAAATAATTTTCAGATTGGAGACTTGGTTCTGAAATGGGATGCACTGAAGGAAAAGAAAGTCAATCATGGGAAATTTGATGCTTTCTGGATAGGGCCTTTCATCATTTCACAGGTTCAAGGGAGCAATACCTTCATACTGAAAAATATGGGAGGAGAGACAGTTTTTTATGGCCCAGTTAATGGGCGGTTTTTAAAAATTTATGTTGTTTAAGGTCTTTGGCCTTAAAGGTTGTAAATAGTTTGTTTTTATCAGTTTTATGCAGGCAGAGTAGACTCCATTCCCAATGAAACACTAGGAATTTTGGTTAGTTTATTTTCAGTCGGAAAGGCAATGGTCTGCAGGTTCTTGAGACCTCACAAGGAGGATCTCATCCCCAAAAAGAGCTAGTGTTAGCTCTGCTACAGTTTGCAACATCTGATAGGCAAAAAGCAGGTTTGGCAATGCTGGTCACACGTTCAAGAGGTTTAGAGCAGTGGGTTTCTTCTTCCCCTTCATCCCCCTTATTCTCCTTCATTACCCCTTAGTCCCCTCACAATACCCGTTTAAACCCCATATAAAAACTTATTATTTGTTTACCCCGGCATTATGTTTTAACCCTTATAACCCCGCACATCATCCCTCATATCAACAATAAACTTGTGTGTTTACGCTGACCATCTGATCATGCCGCCATATCATCCAATGGTTATCACTTTCCCCGCTCCGCAGACCTGCGCGCCTGTTAGCTCCAGGGAAAAGTGGTTTCCCACCCATCGCATCAGAGACGCGGCGCATTTTCATTACATCGCACTTCCCCTGTACGAAAACTACTGTAACACAAAAGTGGTGCGGGAAAACCACTTCCCGCCATCGTACCGTTTCCCCGCCCATTAACCATCATTTTCCTCTGCCACTCGATCGCCGTCGGATCTGCCCAACCGCGATCCAGCGGCCCGCATTTCTCCATTCGCCTATCGCCCGATCTCCCTATGATCAAATCTTCGCCGTCCATTTCTCTAATCTAACGGCTCATGTTCAAGTTGCGCCTTTGTGCCTTCTCATTGCCTGCCGATAGCAGATCTTGGTCGTCCTTTTTGACATCCGACGGCCAGTGTTTCATCTTGGCCCTTGTTCGTTTTCAAAGTGTTTTTCAGTGTATTCATCAGTGTTTTTGGACCTGCTCTGCGCACACAGAGGAGAAAGCAAGCCATCAACTCCCTGTACTCTGTGTGTTAATTTCTCAGCCACCTGCATTCAACACAGCACGACCAAGGATGAGGAAAATGCCCCTCGAGCAGTGCAATGACAGCTGCAGTTATTGAAAAGTAGGAAGATAATATTTCAACTGTTCAGGAAGGACACTGAAGTACAAAAAGAGCCATTTTTCTCATTTAAAACAGTCAAAATGTGGCAGAGGACCCATATTTAATTGTAAATGTGGTTGGTAGTCAATTAAGACACCTCCACGCATACCCTAACAGAGATATTTTGTAAACAGATTCTATATATACCCAGAAAAACGATGTAATCAGTTTGATGAATGTGAGATGAGTGTTACTCTATTGTAAGCTTCAACTTCTGGAGACTATAACTATTGTGAAACCTGCAGCTTATGGTCTTCATTTCCAACTAATACAAGCTTCTTTTGTTGTCAATTGCTCATTTTTCGCTTCTTCTATGTTCCAGGCTGAGCCTGTCATGCATTATTCCATGTGCTGTTGATTTTTAGCAGTAGAGGGGTTGTCATCCCACCTCTGTGTTAGAATTTAGTTGTTTCATTGAAATTTGCTTGCAGGTTTCTGTTGTTTTAATGCATAGAGAGATGTCATCCTGTCTATGTGTTAGATAACAGATTTACAGACCTTTAACTAGTTACAGTCGGCCATCACAGGGTCCTATGCATCTGCTGGTGTGGTCAGTCTTCACCATCATCACTTATTCCTCAAGCTGTGAGTAATTGGCGGTTAAAAGCCTTGTAGTCTGGGGGTGTTCACCCATGTCTGGGGTCAATCATAGTAGGAGCGGTTATCTGGCTTGAATATGCAGCATTTCTTTCATTCATCCACCATTTATCCAACATTTTTGTTGAGTTTGTAATGTTCCCGAGCATCACTGATATACAACCTAGGTGAGTTTCTTGGGGTGATAACAGGCAGATAGACACTTGTACAACTTTTACAAAGATGCTTTTATAATGACTCTGTACAATGATACTTTTACAATGTCTGTATGCAGTGCTGCCAACTTGAAGACTTCATGTGGTGAACTTCTTTTTGTTGTTCTGCTCCTTGATTGTTGCTCTTATCATGCTACCCTTTCTCATTCTTCAGAACATTAGATTATGCATTGAGTCTTCTCTTGATGAATATATAATACCTACAAAAAGTTTTCAAGGAAATACCCATGACATGATAATAACCAAACTTACCTCACCCTACAGAGCATATGTCAGTGCTAAATAAAAACAACAAATTAGAATACAAAGAACGTAATGAAATTAAGAGATGAACGTGCATATACAAAAGATACTTACCTGTAGCTTACCTCTGCTGCATCATTTTGTTGCACCTTGCTCTTTGTTGCCCTAGAAAGTCTGGTCCTTTGCACCCTGGATTCCCTGGCAGTAGTACGTTGATTGAGGGCTCGGGGGTGGCCAGTTGTAGCAAGATTTTGTGCAATTGAGCCTACGGTTGGGTGGAGAGTCGTCCCTAAGACTTTGTTGCAGTTAGCAGAATTCAACTAGCGTTCAACCCCGAAATCACAAGTGAGAAACATCATCGCCACAAGTAAGTTGTCTCTACTCATATTTTTTAAATTTGATATTAATTAGTTGATAAATTGCGTGTTGATTCTAAATCGCATGATTAATTTAATTAATTACATGTTTTTATTTCAGGGTTGTTACATAAATCAAATATGTAAATAAATCAATATATAATAAAATAAATATAATAAAAGATATTATTTGTAATATTATTAATAAATATGTTTTTATCAATTATTGTTTTTAATTACTTTTTGATAGCTTTACTAATTTTTACTATTTTTCTGTTTGTTTATATTTATATTTATTTAGAGCTTTACTATTGTTATTTGAGCCTACAGTTGGGTGGAGAGTCGTCCCTAAGACTTTGTTGCAGTTAGCAGAATTCAACTAGCGTTCAACCCCGAAATCACAAGTGAGAAACATCATCGCCACAGGTGAGTTGTCTCTACTCATATTTTTTAAATTTGATATTAGTTAGTTGATAAATTGCGTGTTGATTATAAATCGCATGATTAATTCAATTAATTACATGTTTTTATTTCAGGGCTGTTACATAAATCAAATATGTAAATAAATCAATATATAATAAAATAAATATAATAAAAGATATTATTTGTAATATTATTAATTAATATGTTTTTATCAATTACTGTTTTTAATTACTTTTTGATAGCTTTACTGATTTTTACTATTTTTCTGTTTATTTATATTTATATTTATTTAGAGCTTCACTATTGTTATTTATTATTTTATTATTATTTATTATTTATTTACTATTACTATTTTTTATTTGTTGTTTATTATTTATTTTCTTGTATTTTAATATTATATTATATTATTTATTATTTATTATTAAGAGACATTACATACTCCCCCACTTTAAGGAACTTCGTCCCAAAGTTAAGTTGAATTATTTAACATTTTATTTTGTTATTTATTACTTCATGTTCGCCGACACCCTCTGCTGAACTAGTATAACCAGCAGGCATCGAAAGTTTCACAACACCTGGGAAATCCCAAGGAATCTCTGTCATTTTTCCCACTTTCGGAACCAGGCATAAGCCTCCTCGATCTGTATCCTAGTCCAAGGCTGGCCCCAAGGCTCGCGCCTGACTCAGACCTCATCTGCCCCAAGGCAGGCATCCGGTACAGTGCTCAATGTCTCCGGGCATCTCGCAAGGTTGGCCCACTCCCTCCACAACTCACTAAGGCGCACAACCCCAGGCATCAAAGTCCTTACACCCCTACCAGACTTCGGCATCCCAATACAATACTAGGCACCTAGCCTTCAATATCAGGCACTTGGCCTCCTCAAGATGGTCCCATAGCCCTCAAGAGCTATCCATCAAGAGCTATACAAGACAAAGGAACCACTGGCATATGTAGTGTTGATTGAGTTTGTCCCTAGCCCATATGGTGTTACTTATTCTCCCTCGTGTGTATGGGCTCGCACGAGATCATCAAATAAACTGACCCTCTCGGCCCATTGTGGAGTCCTGTCAATCATCACAATAAATTAACAGCCCCATAAATAAAAACATGTAATTAATTAGATTAATCATGCGATTTATAAACAACATGCAATTTATCAATTAATTAACATCAAATTTCAGAAGTATGAGTAGAGACAACTTACCCGTGGATGTTTCTCACTTGTGATTTCGGGGTTGAACGCTAGTTGAATTCTGCTAACTGCAACAAAGTCTTGGGGACGACTCTCCACCCAAATGTAGGCTCAATTGCACAAAATCTTGCTACAACTGGCCACCCCCGAGCCCTCAATCAACGTACTACAGCCAGGGAATCCTTTGTCTCACAACACTATTCTCCCAAGAGAATGGATGATGGAATCATGGAATGATCGAATGTCTCTCATCTTCCTCACCATCTATTAAATAGAGAAAACATTGGAAGGGGAACCACATGCACACACTCCATGTGTCAACATGCAACTTTACTACCTTCTTGTTTTATTTCTTTTGTTTTTACTTTTTGAAAGCTTTACTGATTTTTTACTGCTTTCTTGTTTTATTTCTTTTGTTTTTACTTTTTCATAGCTTTACTAATTTTTACTATTTTTCTGTTTATTTTTATTTATTTTTATTTAGAGCTTTAGTATTGTTATTTATTATTTTATTATTATTTATTATTTATTTACTATTACTATTTTTTATTTAATGTTTATTATTTATTTTCTTGTATTTTAATATTATATTATTCATTATTATTATTATTATTATTATTATTATTATTATTATTATTATTATTAAGGGACATTACATACTCCCCTACTTTAAGGAACTTCGTCCCAAAGTTAAGTTGAATTATTTAACATTTTATTTTGTTATTTATTACTTCATGTTCGCCGACACCCTCTGCTGAACTAGTATAACCAGCAGGCATCGAAAGTTTCACAACACCCAGGAAATCCCAAGGAATCTCTGTCCTTTTTCCCACTTTTGGAACCAGGCATAAGCCTCCTCGATCTGTATCCTAGTCTAAGGCTGGCCCCAAGGCTCGCGCCTGACTCAGACCTCATCTGCCCCAAGGCAGGCATTCGGTACAGTGCTCAATGTCTCCGAGCATCTCGCAAGGTTGGCCCACTCCCTCCACAACTCACTAAGGCGCACAACCCTAGGCATCGAAGTCCTTACACCCCTACTAGACTTCGACATCCCAATACAATACTAGGCACCTAGCCTTCAATATCAAGCACTTGGCCTCCTCAAGATGGTCCCATAGCCCTCAAGAGCTATCCATCAAGATCTATACAAGACAAAGGAACCACTGGCATATGTAGTGTTGATTGAGTTTATCCCCACCCCATATGGTGTTACTTATTCTCCCTCGTGCGTATGGGTTCACACGAGATCATCAAATAAACTGGCCCTCTCAGCCCATTTGTGGAGTCCTGTCAATCATCACACCTCAACATGCAACCAATGCATTAGCTATACCATCATAGTATCATAGAAAATAATCCACATGCCAAGTCTTGCATGTCATCATGAGAACATTCATCATTGTTAATTGCAACATTATGAATAATAACAAACCGCATGCTCATGCATGTCATAAATTTGTATGCAACTATCACATGCTTCACTTCATGAAATACCATCATAAGTTATAACATCAACATATTTGCATCAAAGACATATCATGACTTCACATAATAAATGAACCACATGTCAATAAACCTCATATTATAGCATCATAATTCCTATGCCACATTATGCATATCATATCCATCATGAGTATTCAACATTAAATACCTATCATCACATAGTAAATGACTATGTCCATATACCTCGACATAACATCATAATGCCTATGCATATCATCATCATCATAAGGATACATCATCACTATAAGAACCACATGTGCATCATTATCCTCCTACCATTATATCACGGAACCTCATGTAACATTATCCTCAACATCATAACAGTTAATTAAAATAAATTGAAATCATAGTGTATGATTTAGATGTATCATAAAGTTTAAACAATAAAACATGAGTTAGATGCTCCATAAAAGTATCTTTCTTATCTAAGTAAGCACTCCTAATTAGTTCACCACACATTTTAATCAAGTAAATAAGGAAAGTCATTAAAAATAACATCTGCATCTTCCTAGGTAGCTGACCTTGGGCTATATTGGTCCCACTGGACCTTGACTTGCTCAAACTCACGGTTCCTGAGTCGACGAACCTAGCGGTCCAGTATACAGAATGGTTTGACTTGAAGGACTCCCTCCTCGGAAACCTGCAATTTTTCAAATTTCAAAACATGGGATGGGTCGGGTACATATTTTCTAAGCATAGAAACATGAAACACATTATGCATCCTTCTTAGATGGAATGGCAGCTCGAGCTTATAAGCAACTGGTCCAATCCTCTCTAGGATCGTGAATGGCCCAAAAAATCTAGGGGATAACTTTGTTCCCTTACCAATCCTAAAGGGACTTTTAAAGGGTTTGATTCTAATAAAAACTTGGCTTCCTTCCTCAAAGTTTCTATCAACTCTCTTTGCATCAGCATAACTTTTCTGGCAATCCCTGGCTTCTTTTAGTCTCTGTTTAATTGTGGCCATTTGTTCTTCCATTTCTTGGAGCATTTCAGGTCCCAACATGACTTGATCCTCTAATCGATCCCAACTTAATGGAGTACGACATGGTCTTCCATACAAGATTTCGAAGGGAGATGCCTGAATTGAATTGTGATAACTATTGTTGTATGCAAATTCCACTAAGGGAAGGTATTTCTCCCATTGGTTTTGTTGATCCATGACATACATTCTTAGCATGTCCTCTAATACTTGGTTTACTCTTTCTGTTGCCCATCTGTCTGTGGGTGATATGCTGTACTGAAGCTTATTTGTGTTCCCGTAGATTGTAATAGGCTTTTCAAAAATATGGAAGTAAAACATGCATCTCTATCAGATATTATCTTTCGAGGCACTCCATGAAGGTGAATTATTTCTTTTAGGAAAATTTGATCGATAACTGATGCTTCAAAGGTGGTCTTAACTGGAATGAAGTGAGCACTCTTAGTTAATTTATCAACAACAACCATAATGCAGTCATGTCTTTGGAATGTCATAGGTAAGCCTCCAACAAAATCTATCGAAACAACTTCCCACTTAGTTTCTGGTATATCATGGGGTTGTAAAAGACCTGCCGAGTGACGATGTTCAGCTTTAACCTGTTGACATTCTAAACATCAGGCCACAAACTTTGTTATATCCTTTTTCATTCTTGTCCAGAAAAATAGTTGTTTTAAATCCGCGTACATTTTCTGGACTCCTGGATGTGCAACATATGGAGCTTGGTGGGCTTCCTTCATTATTAATTTCTGAAGTTCATCATCACCTGGGATGTACATCCTACCCTTATATCATAGCAATCCATCATTATCTAAGGTGTATCCTTCCCACCTGGTCACCACAGGTACCTCTTCTTGTAAGGAAAATTTTATTTGTTGGTATTGCGGGTCCCCTACTAGGTGGTTTAGAATCCGGCTTCTCAAGTCTATCTTTAATGACGATATTGAATGAAGTCTAGGTCTCCTGCTTAAAGCATCTGCAACTTTATTTTCTTTCCCCTTGATGTAGGATATCTTGAAATCATAATCACTAAATAGCTCACTCCAGCGTCGTTGTCGAGCATTAAGGTCCTTTTGGGTGAAGATATACTCAAGACTTTTATGATCTGTTCTTAATTCAAATTGACGCCCCATCAGATAATGTCTCCATAGTCTCAAGGCCATTACAACTGCCGCTAATTCCAAATCATGAGTAGCATAATTGATTTCATGGGTCTTGAGTTTACGTGAATCATAAGCGATAAACCCTTCATCTTGGATCAAGACTGAACCTAATCCTTCTCCTGATGCATCCATGCATACAAGAAAGTCCTTGTCCATGTCGGGTACCTTTAATATTGGAGCAGTTGTTAGTCGATGTTTTAGCTCATTAAATGCTTTCTCACACTCACTTGTCCATTCAAACTTAACCCCTTTCCTTTGGAGGTGGGTGATGGGATTAGATATCTGTGAGAACCCTTCTACAAATCTTCTATAATAGCCTGCCAACCCCATAAAGTTGCGTACTTCCTTGACATTCCGAGGAGTAGGCCAATCCATTATAGTTTCAATCTTATTGTAATCCACTACAATTCCTTTCCCACTAATGGTATGGCCTAGATATTGAATTTCTTTCTCAAATAAGGAACACTTAGTAAGTTTCCCATATAGCTTATGTTCTCTAAGGCATTGAAGAACACATTATGGAGTCTTGACAACACTTGATCTAGTTTTTCTTGTCTTCTAGGAACACGATATTTAATCTGATGTATCTCTGTGATTTCAGATCCCCAACATGTGATATTCGGTCCTGTAGAATCCCGCTGAGTCTTCTTTCCAATGCCACAGGTCTGACCCGATTTGGACTCTTCAAGACAAAGTTATGCCCAATCTCTCATAATGTCCTAATTATGGACTAGTTCAGTAGAGCAAACTTGTACGACATTCCATGTGTCATTGTTTCCTCCTTAGGCTCTGAAATTGATACACAGAAAACTATGGTCTGTGCATTATCCGCCACTTTTTACAAAATTCCAATCCTCTTCTCAGAGAGAGAGTTATGACGATTTTCCCAAGGTCACTTCTTTGAGATGAAATTCGACAGCCGGCAAAAACCCTAACTTCCACAGATCATATCTCCAAAAATATAGCGAACCAAGCTCTAAAATTTGGGCACGACGTTCATCAAGGTTGTGAATCAAATGGGTTTTAATTTCAGAATCTAAGACTTAGTATAAATGAAGTTACAGCGAAATTTCCACGATCGCTTCTTTTGGAGGATATATGAGATTTCTTTTTATAGAGTTGAGAGGAGATTCTATAGATAATGTTGGAGGGATTTTAGGAGATTAAAAAATTATTAATTATTGACTATTCAATGACAAAAACCAATTATAAGTGCCATGCCACAACCCCATAGGGTTTTAGCCCACTAATTGGGGTTACTAACTTCAAACATGAATATCTCTAAAACCGTGAAGAATTACTTGGCGTGCCATATATCAACGGAAACATCTCAACAAGTAGAATCTATCTAGAAGATCCTTGACTCAAAATAGAGTAAGTTGTAAAGTCGAAATTCCCTTGCAAGATCAAGGTAGCCCCTGGTGCTGCTTGGGTTGACATCAATGACAACCTCAAATCATTTTTAGATCAACAGAAGGGTCACCAAAAGCATGGAGAAGATACAACCTTCACCTAATTCCTTTGAAAAGGCTCCATTGCCTTCTCCTGAGTTCTTTGAAGAGGACCCATTACCTCTTCCTCAGCCCTCTAAAAAGGTTACCTTGATATCCCCCATACTTTCTAAAGGTGCTAGTTATGAGCATATTCCCACTGCAGTAACGATCAGGGAAAAGGCATCCACGACCTCCTTGTTTAGAAAGCCCATAAATAAATTATGGGGACCTCAAAATCCTAATTAGCATTTCTATTACTCGATTGGCCCATTAACACCAAATGACTTTGAGCATACCATTGATTACTCTGAGCCCATTAAACCCATTATGTATCCAATCACTACAAGCACACCTTCGACCTCTAAACTCATGAATAAGAATAGAAAATTTGAGAAGCTAAAGGTAGAGGTTAAAGAGTTTAAAGTCCTATACATGTATATTAAAAATAGAAACTCGAATATGAAGAGCAAGAACATGCAACTACAATAAGAATTTGACAAAATAATAGTAAGAAACAAGAAGACATTCAAGTTGACCAAAAAGTGGTTTAAAAGAAATCATTGTCTAGTAATACATAAGGAGATTTTGGAAAAGAAGCTTTGTGTAGCAACGAAAAGGAGTAGGGCAAATGTAAAAATCTCCATTGGTAACCTTTAGATTACAAATAATGTTTTCACCAAACTTTGCTCATTTTTGCTTAGTTGTGCCCAATTTTGATCAATATTATATTAGAGTAATAGCTACATGTTTGTTTTCATGATGACACACAAAGACTTAGGCATGGGGGAGAATTTAGGGCTCTAAATTAACATTGTTCTTATTGTTATTTAACCCTTTTTACCCTGCTCTAATCCAAATATTATCCTCCTTTTCGCACCTTTAATGAGAAACATCCACTTAAAATAACTTCAAGGTAATTTGTTGTTGTTTGTTTTTAATTCCATTGTTTTAATGAGTAAAGGGTACTTAATTGAGGTTAACTGACACTAATGATAGTTCTTGAGCTAGGTCCTACAACCTAGAAGACATTTGATACCCCACCTCCGCAATCGATATGGTTGCGCATCTCCGAAATAAAAAAGATACATGATGGGTCTTCTTCCCAACACCCTTTGGAAGCTCTCATGTTCAACACATCAGACTAAGGTCACTAGAGGATGTGTTGTCCATTGATCAAATTAGTAGTCAACAAAACAACATATCAAACATGGCATCGGGTACACACAACAAATTCACACAAATCAACATGCCAACAAAGAAATTTTAATTCGTATGGTTGGGTTTAGAGCTAAAGATGTAAGGGAATCCATTATATTTCCCAATTTTGTTCATTTTGTTACATGTTTTTCACTCCTAGGCACGAGACACAGGATATGTGGAATCAACCTATCTATCAAATTTATCATGTAAACGATTATATAATTGGACCTCTATACATTGTATAGGTCAATCGATCTATGAATATTCAAAATATAGTGTCAAGTTTGTGGTTTGATCGATTTGATCATTGGGCGCTCCTACATTTCCATGTACATTTGAGATATAGTAATACAAACAAATTTGCTGGAGTTTGTTATGATTTGATTTTTATTCAAATTCTATGTGTAATTTAGTTTTATTTTGAGGCAACATGGGCTAGTTGGGAACAACCCACCATCTTAGCCACGCTTGCCTCTGATTTCATTTGTTATAGCATAGTTATTTGTGTTTTCATTCACAACAAGTGCATGCAGTTAATTCTTTGAATTGTAACTAGATTATGTGTATGTCCCTTTTCACGAGCAGGTTGAATGATTATTCTTTCACAACCAAATCATGCACTGATCCCTTATAGTGTGTTGAGAGCAAATGATTAATAATTTTAATTAGTTTGTGTATCAATTATTTTTCAAAAACACACTGCATGATCATTCTTTAACAACTAGATTTGTATATTACTTCGTATAGCACAACTTGATTATACATTGATCATTGTAACTATCCTGTGAGATAATTTGCTTTATGACCAGGTTATGTGGTTAATTCTTTTGATGTATAACCAAATTAAATGTTGATCTTTGTAACTATAACAAGTCCCTTTTATGACCAAGTTGCATGATGATGTTTTACTGAAGACAGGGTTTGAGACTTTGTTTTGTCAACAAGAAAGGAACGCTTTGTTCATAGCTAAGTGAAACAAAATCTCATAAGCCCTCACAAAATTTCCTTCAACTTGTCATCTAAAGAATAAGTCCCTTGTAAGCCTTGCATTCTAATTTGCTTGATTTTCTTGCTACATTTCCTTTTGTATAGTGATAGAATAGAGGGCCCATTAATGTTCTAACTTCTGCATGTATGGTGTAGTATATATAAGTTTACATTCCCATGTTGATAATTTATTGTTAGTAATTTAAGTAACTCAATCGACAAACACAAAGGCTAAAAGAGTAAAAATAAGTATAAGCCTCAGAACAATACATCTACATTTTGTAGATGATATCATGCTTTTATGTTTTGGGAGTGAATGGGTATAAGGGAATTGGTGGATCTTTTGAATCTCAATTGTTTGGGCATGAGAATGGAGACTAATAGGGTAAAGTCAATGGCTCACAAATTTTCCTTGGAGGATCGTGTGCTAAGTAAAGTGGGGAGTTGATTCCTAGTCAATTGGGAGTGTTGGGTGAAGGTATAAAATATCTTGGATTCATAATTAAACCCAATAAATAGAAGAAAGAAGATTAGGAATGGTTAGTTGGAAGCTAGTAGACTCATATTGGTCAAATCCATTTTGAAAGTAATCATTGGGTATTGGCATTTGCTTACCTATCTTCCAAGGGGCTCTTTACATGGAAATTGTGTTATAATTATTTATGGAGAGGACATGGTGATTACAAAGGATTACATTTATCCACTTACACAAGCATAAAACTTTTAAAAAAGTGGGGTTGTTAGGGTTTAAAAGATGTTCCACTCTCCGAGAGATCCCTTGCTTGAAATTCTCTTTAGAATTTTATAACTAAATCCAACCTTTGGAATGTCATTCTTGTTGATAGATAGATGGACTTGGACATCATTAACAAGTGAAAATAAAAGTATAATTGAAGTTTCTAATCAATGGAAAGTTTTGTCCCTCTCTTTTCTGATTATTAGAAGATAAATTACATGGAAATTCAACTCAATAGTAGTTGTTATAGCATGTGTAGATTAAATTATGGTATGTGGAGAAGAAATAAGTTTCTATTGAAAGAGTTGGGAAGGGTTCTACAATTCCAAGGATGATCTTCCCTTTCCATATTAGCAGATCTAAAGTTGACTACAATTTGAAAACATGGTTGGATTTATTTTGAGCAATTGGGTCTTCCAAAGGATTAGAGAGCAACATGGGAAATGTTCACTTAGTCACTGCAAGGAGGCCATATTAGACTAACAGATCAAATGGTGTGAATTTATTACAATATGAGTACTTTTTATCATGCCATGTGTGGATATCAACCCTTGGTGGATGATCATATCCCAAACATAATCTGGTTGTGGAAGTCTTGGTGGAAATTGAAGGTGGCCCCATAAAAATATTTTATTAATGTGGCTAGTGATTATTGATAAACCAATAGGGAAACATTTAGCGTGATTTCTCTTTACTTGATAATTTATTGTGAAGAAATGTTGGCTTATTATTACTTTTATTGTGTTCTTTTCATCAAATAATTACCAAATCCATAAACCATGAAGATCACAAAAAGATAATGAACACAATATATAGGATCCAAGCCAGGGAAAACCCAATTAAATCTTCTCTTATTTATAGGATCATATCAAAGTGAGAAATCCAAGATCAAGAGCTCCACAGGACCTAAGTAAACCCTCCTTCCAAGCTCTTCCAACTGTTAGTGTCAGTCTTTCCAGCCTTCCTCCAGTGATCAAATGTGCTCTTAAAAAGTGATTTTGAAGTGTCAAGGTCAAATTTTGTCATTTCAGTGAGTCTTCAAGCAAAATTTGATCACTAGGCATTGGGCCTAGGGTTTGCCCAAATGTCAGTCCATGTCATCATTCAGCTGAGTCAATCATCATTCATTGGGTTTTCATTATCATGTCAGTGTCTAATGAGTCATTTTACACCTTGTTCATGCTTCAGTTGTGCCTAGGCAAGTTCATTTCCCTCTCCTAGGGTTTTGAGGCCAATTTCTCTTGGGCGGCCAAATCATCGGCAAAACTCATATTCTGATGTTCATACACATTCCCCTATCCTTAAAGTACCTTATAAAATACTTCCCAACACTCAGATCCCCCAAATTCCTCATTTTTTCACAAACCCTAGTTTCTAGCTACAACCTGGCAATTTTCTAGGTTTGGCCTGTGTTTTGCCCTTTTGGACCCCTTCCCCTCACTCAATCTCTGAGATTCCACTTTCCCCTACTTCCTAACATCCCTCCATACTTCCAAAAATTTCCCCAAGAATTTAGAAGCCCCCTATCCCCTTCATTTCGCTCCATTTCGACAAAATTCCTTGTTTCACACATCGGGATAAGTTTCACTCAAAAGCTGTTTCTGAGAAATAAAAGATGAATTTTGGAAAACTGAGAGAGTTTATTGTCTAGAACATGCCAAGGAAGAAAAACCTCCTTCACTTTTTACACAGGTTTCAAGGTTTGAGAGAAATGTCAAGAATTCCGTTGCCTTAGGAGAATCAAAGACACCTCTGAAGTGACCTTGGGAAAATCAAGTTTTATCCTAGCTGGGTTGGCCAAATAATTTTCTTGATGGGTAAAATGATAACTAGACACAAATATCTTTCCAATGAGCTATCATGGGCTCAATTTGGGGTTGAGGAAGGCATTCAAAAGTTGACTTCAACAGTACTCTTCTTTCAGGCAGCCTCATTTGGCACTTTTTGACCAGTCTTGGGAGATTTGATTTTTGATAGGTCAATTCAACTCCAAATTTAAAAATTCCACTTGATTTGGAAATTAGACTCAAATACCTTTCCAACAATCCATCCTGCGCCCGATTCCGACACAGGGAAGGCCTCCAAAAGCCTCCTTCAAAAGCGCGACCCGTTGGGAGGTGCGCGACCCGTTGAGAGCCCTCCTGCAGTGTAAAAAATCAATGTGCGCGACCCGTTAAGGATTTCTCCACAAAAACTTGCCAGTGAGCTACCAAGTGACCACAAACTTGCTCAATCTTCCTCCAAATCATCAAATTTGTTTGAGGTAGGCCTTCTACACTTCAGTTGGTGGTTTGTCATGATTGATGGCTCTCGTGTGCAAAAGTTGAATTGTGCAAGTGGATGAAATTTTAAATGGCTCCTCAAACATGTCAGACACTGAAACATATGAGCAGAGTGATGACCATTCATCATCTTCAGAGGTTCAGGTACAGAGGAGGCCACATAGAGGTGGAAAAGGTGGCCATCACAGGAGAGAGGAGCCTACTTCTTTGGCAGGTCTACAAGCTTGTCCTTTGGCAGTTTCTTGCTTTCAGTACATGTCCTGTTATGAGTTTTGTGAGAGGATCTCTCGGATTCAACACCACCGAGAGTTGGCCCGCCTCTTTGTCTTGCACTTGCATGAAGGACATGTCAACCTTGCCGGGGTGGATTTCACTTTGACACCCGAGGTGATTGCACAGGCTACAGGGATTCCAAATGTTGGGGAGATATGAGAAAGTCCTTGATGAGCTATGGAGGATTCGAGGAGACCGAATCTTGAAAAGAAGGAGGCCCGGTGACCTATTGCTTGCGGAACGAGAGTCCATGCTCATCCAGGTGAATGCACACTTAGAAAGGCTGTTGGCTAAGGCCAACCCAAGAGAAAAAGCTGCTGAGGAACATGAAGAATCACTATTGGGCAAGGATGCATGTTTGCAAGGCAAAAATGAAAATGTTCCAAAGGAGGTTATCCGAGGCTCTTAGGCGGAAGAAAAAGACCAACCCACTCTGTATCTTGGCTGAGGCATCCCTCAAGGATCATGGCACTCACTAGCATCATCTACAGCACAAATCCCAATTTTTTTTGAGAATTTTGGGTAATTTTGGTATTTTTGGGAAATTTACAGGTTTTGGCTTCTCAACGGGTCTCACCCCCGGTGAGACCCTTTGTCATCGTAGCTCCGTTTTGCAAAAACTCAACATTTCTAGATTTTTCATGCAAAGTTACATATGCCTATGGATGGACTTGAGTTTTTATGGAGTTTTGGGCCTCCAAAAGGTCAAAATACAGGCAAAATTTGACTTTCTGCCCCTTTTTTGAGTTGTAGAAGCAGTCTTGGGAGAATTGACTTTTGACTGGGAAAATGACCTCCAAATTCAAAAATTACAGTTGGGTTGGAAAGTAGACTCATAGACCTTTCCAACGAGCTATCCTGCACCTCATTCTGACACCGGGAAGGCCTCCAAACAGAGCTCCAAAGTGCGCGACCCGTTGAGGAAACTTTGCCAGATTTGACCAGTTCAGCCCAGAAAACGCAGTTTGGCTCCAGTTTGAATTTTTGAGGTGGATGGTGGTCCTCTTGGATGTAATTGTGACACTTTTTGGATATTTTTACTCTTTTTTAACTCTTCTAGAAGATTATTGCATGTAAAGGGTAAAAATTGAATGTATGAACTGGTTTCCAAGTTTATAGAGGCAAGTTGTTTTGACTGCCTATTTTCTAGTGCTTAGTTTAGAAGTGGTTCAAACAGCTCCTAGGATAGTGAGCTCGACCCATGGAGGCAGGGAAAGAGGTTAGATCATCTATATTATGTACTTTCTTGCTCATTTTCATGGTTGGACTTTTGAGGGAGAAGCTATCATTGTATTATCACTTGTATCTCTGCAATTTTTGGCTAAGGAAGACCAGGGTTTTGCAGTCATCTTTGGGATTCTTGTGGACTCATGTGTTGATGGTGTGTTTCTTCATGTTCTTGTAAGCTTTGTTATGTGATTCATTTCCTTTCTTTACTGCTGCACATTAAACAAATGAAGTGATAAAGTATGAATTCATGCTAGCCATGCTCTACTTTTAAATTTGTTTAATTTCAATGTTTTCTTCTGTCTAAAGAGAATTCAAAGTGATTGTTTGCTCTCTTTATCTCCTCATCTTTCATTCTTGACCATTCATTTCAGTTAAAGACATCAATACAGGCTCCTACCTCGCCCCAAAGACCCCCCTGCAGAAACTGTGTCAAATCCCCGCACCCTAAATTGCAGCTCCTCAATTTGCCACCAAAAACCCAAAAAACCCCCAAATCAACCTTTCTAATCAGTTTACTAGCCTAATATCAGTGTTACCTTGTTGGTCATCTCATCCCATTGAAGATCTACCGAGATTGACCAGAGAGAGCCTTCTCCTGCCCCGTAGGGCTAGCTACGAGGCTGAATGGTTTGATGTAGCTTTGAGGTTTGCCTTTTCAGCCTGAGGTGAAATTTCAAGTGCTAACACCAACAATTCAAGGTTAACTAAAATCAACACTAGTCAAAGCTCTCCAAACTTTCTCAAACTTCATATTTTCGGCCCTGCAATTAGGTCTACAATTTACAGCCCCTACAATTCCTGAAATTTTCACACTTGTGGCATAATAATTCCTTCATTGACCTTCTCTCTTCTCTTGACTTTTTGTTGGCATTTCTCTCTCTTCTTGGCACATAAATCGAACTTGATTTATTGTCTCCAAATGAGGTCGAACTATCCTCTATTTATACACATCCAGGAGGTCAAATGGGTCCCTTTCAGGGACGACTTGGTCTTGTGGGGAAAAAATTGACAATTTTGACTCAAACAATATTATTTTTCTTGCTTCTTTCAAAAGTCAAAATGGGACTTCACTCAAGTACAATAGAATGACTCATGACAAATATTATATTGACTCAATAAACCCTAGAAGCGTGAAGAACATGCTATACCTAAATAACAATTTGACTTGAGCATGAAACCCATGCTTGAAAAATACAATGACATAAGTACAATAATAATTATGAAGACTGAACCTAGTCACATTTTCCAATACTCCCTCTTGACTAAGGAGGTATTCATCATTACACATTGGGTACAAGGATACTCTCAAATTGAATTTTTCTCATAAGAAGAGTTAGATTGATAAGCCATCATGACCAACATTATCAAATTGCAATATAGTAAGGCCTTGACTAACCAGCTCTAATTGTCCACTATATTAGAGCACAATATTTGGGGGCATATGTATGGACAAAAACACCACAGCCTCATCAAGGCGCGTACCCCATCCAAATGTTCACCAAGTATGTCCTTATATGACTATTCTTACCTTGGATTCCCAATCCTAAAAGAATATTGGTCCTATTCGACTACTTTTATCTTGGAAACCCTATCAAATCCTCAAGGAGTATTGATCCACAGGGACTACTAACTATCTTAGATTCTAAATCCTCAAGGTGTATAGGTCTAATGTGCTTATTCAACCCCCATTATCCCTACTAGTCCTTTCACTAGACTTGTGGTTATTAATCCTAGCGTAGTGCATGACACATGGAGAATGTGATGTCCCACATTTCTCCCTCTCAATCAAGGAGGTAATCTTCATTCCCTATCAAATAGGGAGTAGATCCTTTCTCCCTCTCAACTGGGGAGACATAATCACAATCCTTCACTTATCTCAAACCAACTACTTATTCTTCCATGGAGATCTTAGTAGTAGTTGTAGAGATCCTATCTTGCAACACATCATATCATGCCTGAGCTTCGACCTTCCTGGATGTCATGGAGCCAAGCTCTTTCACAATCTATCTTCATGACAGGGTTCTTACCATCCACTTTTCAAATCACTTTTCATCAACCATCATTTATAGTATCTTCGTGTTGTACTATGTAACAACTCCCCCCCCATTTATATGAGTAATAGTTAATATTTGACATATAAATGGGGACCCTTTTAACGTTTTAGCCTTTGAAAATAAATGCTAACTCTACAAATTTACCTCAAAAAACCTTCAAAAAGGAACTCATGCCTAAATCTCTTATCACAAATTGCATCTTGCAGTTTTCCATGTAACAATTGTTAACACTCCAACGAAAATCCGAAATGCGATGAGGTCCCCGCTACGATTTTCTTATCACCGCACTTTAATAACACATGATCGCACCTTGCAAATCGCAAATTGATACAGTAGGCCATTGTGTCACCCCTTAAGAATTTGCGAAATGCGATGTTGCGTTTCTCGCAATTGCATTTCGCATTAACTCTGAATAATGTTATATGACAATGTTTGAAAGTTGTGATGCGCTAATAAAGCATGAAGCATGGAGAAGTTATTGAGTTTTAATGTAATAATGAGTGATTTGATAGAGTAATTAATGCTTACCAACTCAATGAGAGGAATTGATGTTTTCAAGTTATGGCTAGTTAACACTGAAATCCCATGCAAAATCTTCCCACGATTCAAAGTCATTTCAAAGAACTCTCTGCCATAATTTCCCTCCATTGTGTGTGCTGATATATCTCTTTCATTTCAGGCAAGCTTCAAAAGAGATGTCATTACGAAAGGTGATGCAAAAGCAGAAGAAGCAGAGAATTACAGAGTCTGAGCTATCAGAAATGTCACCTATATTCATTGACACAATTTGCAGTGCTTATGGAGGAGTGACAGCATAGGAAGTCATATACAACAGGCTTGAAGATGAGCATCCTAAAATTATTGTCATAAAGGAAATGAACGACTCAATAAAACCTTCAGGGGTCCAATTCAAAGATGTTGCTTGTTCCTTCCTTCACAGAATAGGAGCAAGAGTGAAAATACTCCCATACACTCATATGATTAGATGAGTGGTGGAAAATCTCAGTATTGAAGACAGGCAATTCAGGAACTTGAAGATGGAGCTAATGGGTTCATTCAAAGCTGAAGTCTTGAAGCAAATGTATCATATACTTGACCCTCAAGATATATATGACAAATCATACTTGGCCAACTTCACAAAGAAAAATGAAGAACCTTTCAAGATGATCCAAGGTTGGAGGGTACTAGAGAACAAGTTAAAATATGATAAAACAGGTATGTATCTCGTAGCTTCTTTGGCAAACCCCTACAACTATGTAGCTTCTATGTTATGTAGGTTATATGGGTTACCTAATAATACCAAGTTTTCCATAGAATGGATTCCTTTAATTGATGCTTGTGTCAATTCCCACATAATGAATTAGGCCACTATCCTATCTGATAACCTAGCCACTGCCATCTCCAAGTATCGTCAAAAGAGATCCTCCTCCACAGAGAACCTTCCTCCATTTTATTTCAATGCCTATATCATGGATGCCATCTGTTTCTACACTAAATTTCCAATCATGGGGTGGAAATGGACTTTGCAGGACCCCTACCCCATCCATCTTAGCCATAAATAGATTTGGGAATCCCATTATATACCCCATTTTTATAAATTATGCCATGTTGTTATTTTACCATTGCATCAATTGATTTTTAATAAGAAAGCCCCCAAGTTTTCCAAAGAAGCCGCTACAGACCTTCTCGTAGTAGGCAAGTATTTTGTTGAAGAATGGTTTACGTATATCAGATTTTTTGGCAGTACAGCGAACCCACATGTACTCCCTTTGTATGTCTTCGATAAGACACTAACAAGAGAAATAGCTAACCAGACTGTGGGTAAAGGCTTGACCAAGACCCTAAAATATAACAAGTCTTTGTGGCCATCCTTTCCCATTCGGTGTGGTTCCTTTTCGTTAGAAAATTTCAACCATGCAACCAAGGAATCACTAAGCCTAGAGAGCCTCAGGCTCCATACTCTGCCAAAGAGGCAATTCAACCCTAACAAGATAGCACATAATATTACTACTATAGTAAAGATTAAGCCCTTTAATCATGAGGCTAATGATTCTGAAGATCTTTTGTAATCGACTGAATCATTCGAACAAGCGTTCAATTAGGCGAAGGCCAATTTGAGTCCTGAAGATTTTGAAAAGTTTCAGGAATTCAGAAATCAAAGGCTCGAAATAATTCCATTGCATTTGCTAAGAGCTGAGGACAAACCTACACCCAGTGTAACTATCAATAGCGAGGGAAAAAATTATCACATAGAGTCTCAAGTGGATACAGGGAAAGCACAAGATACAGGGAAAGCCCAGGACACCGAGAATACAGCAGAATCCAGCAAGAGGTCAGCTGAAAAGCAGGTCATAAGTAACCTAACTAAAGATACCAGTTCCGAGATCAAAAGCAACAATCTAGAGCAGGAGTGGGACCAATTCAATAAGAAACTACAAGACACTCCTAAGACAATAGATGCCCAGGAAACAACGAAATATCACACTCCTATGCAAACTCGGAAAACTTCAAAGTCTGAGCCAATGGATGAGAAAGGAACTAGTTCGCAACATACGGAAATCATTCCTGCATTGCCAACATCAAAAAATATCCTAAAGGTGACTGAAATTCCTCCTTTAGATGTGTTCTACAGTCCACTGCACAAGGCTGTAGTGAGAAGACAGAGGGAAAGAAGGAGGGTGGAAACACCCGAGATCCCGGCTGGGAATGAGCTAATGGACATAGTCTGGAAGGATATCCCTTCCAATCTTGATGAAAATTTAACAAGACTGTCGCAGTTTACAGGGGTGTATGCTACAGCCACCATGGATAAAGCTACGGAGGTATCTATTTTGTTGAGGGAGAGGGAAGAGAAGATAGTGTAGCTCGAGCAACAAATGCAAATTGAAAAAGAAAATGTGAACCAGCATGCTACTGAACAAATCGCTTAATTGCAGCAAAATATGGAAGTGTTAAAGATAAGCCATGATGCAGACATTTATGTGAAGAACATGCAAATTCAAGAATTGCAAGAAGCCATGGCAAAATATGAAGATGTCCCTACTGTCGATGAATTCATCAAAGAGGCACTAGAGCTAAATTCCCTTATATCGAAACAACAAGATTTATTTTGCCAAAGAATGTCACATGTCACTCCTTATCTGATCACCAGTGATCAGTTGACGGATAAGGCAATTGACTAGAGAACTGAATTTAATGATTTAAATACAAATATCTTTAAATACATTGAATGGCAAGAAACTGAAGAAGGAAGGAGAGCTAATCTGCCCGAGATTGAGGAGACACATAAGGACATTTTGTTCACAGATTGCGATGCATGGATCAAAAAGGCAGAGTTAGCAGTGGCAAGAGTAGCAGGAGTGGCAAAGAACATAGTAAAAGCAGTAAATTACACTTTGCACACTACCAACTTGATGAAAGAAGGTAATCCAAAGGCGCTTCCAGATTTAAATGACTTGGATCAAAACTGGAAGGCAAAGGTGAAAACCCAAAGGGAAGCGATCACAAAGTTATCAAAGGCTAACTAGGAGGCATATTGGAAATACCTTGTTGTTATTGGGAAATCTAGTGTCTATGCAGAGCTGCTAGTCCCACTAAGACAGGTAGCTATCTTAGAAACAAACAAACTAAAAATACTTTCGTTTTCCTTTATGAGAAGTAGATGAGAGGGGAACAAAGGAGACCAACCTCTGTCTTGCGCTTGGTTCCTTGCTTGATTCCTCTCCCTTCTGATAGATCTTTTCCACTCGCTTCCTCGTCTACCTAGCTTCAAAGAGCACCTGTGGAATCAAAGCAGCATAACACTATCCAAGAACAGAGATCTACTATCATAAACAATTTAGGACCAGATATATATTGACCACACAAATTCATATATCATCAATCATACAAGAATGTGGAGGAAAACTTGAATAGCTTTATTAATATCAAGAATGGCAAAGAGGATTACAACCAATTGTTCTGACCCAGCGTCATCCTCTCAGCAAGAAAGCCCTTCTTCACCTCATTAAAAGCTTAGATCACCCAACACTATGATGTTTCACCACGAAACCAGCAGCACTTCCTTACAAGATACAAAATTCCAGCCTCTGGATCTCTGGGATGAGGGATCCATATATAGATGATTGCAGGGAGGTGAGTCAGCTTTTGAGATTTGATTAGTGTCCTCTCTCTGATAGTTCTTGATTCCACTTGGAGATTGATGATCTCTTACTCATCCCTGGGCGAATGCAGAGAGGCAAGTGTCACAGGAGAAGTTTCTGGAAGATTCCATGATCCTCCACCTCGCAAATTGACTCTGCCATTTGTCCACTCTCGCCCATCACACCCCATAGAAGGGCTTTTCAGTATGCATCGCACCTCCCGTGTGCATTTAGGTGGGATGCAGCGCACTTTGACCATGGAGCAGGTGAGATGGTCCAGTTTTGACCAGTTCTGAGTAGTTTTTCATGGAGAACTTCTGGGAGATGATGTAATCAGCTGACCTTGTTCTTTAGGGGATGGAACAACACTTTTAGGGACTTAGGATCCCTTGGTTTATGGACATATTTGATTGGGGTTGCAGTGCCCAAAAATGTCTATAACAGTTGCCTCCTAAAGCATGAGGTCGTTAGTCTTTTGATGTCGGGTGAAATGCTTTATCATGAGGATCCGAAGTTTTTTCGAGCTGGAAGGTGACCTGTAATAAGATACAATACAATACATTATCTTCATAATATTTTTATGATCTAGCTGAGGCGGGCATTCCCATGCTCAGCTTTATAAATTCATTTTCATGTACATAAGACAAACAATCTTCTGTGCGCAGACTGATGATTTTGGTAGAGCCATCATCCCTTAGGTTGGATGATTATCTGTGCAGTAATGATGTACATTTTATGTCTTTATTTTCCTGAATATATATCACAGCACGAATGGATGAAACTAGATCCGGGGTATTCAATCTCGTTCGATCTTCACTCAAAGTACAAGTCGATCCATGTGAGAGATGTTCTGAAGTCGAACATGGAAAGACATCGCCTGATTACCAGCCAATGATGTAAGCTGTTAACCGGCGCGAGAGGAATCACTGATAATGATGATGACCCTCAAGGTACTACAGTGCAATTCACGTGGTGTGAATAAGGGACTTGGCGTCGAACACCATGCAAAATCTTTCGGTCAAAGGCCATTGAGGTAAACCTGTCGTCGGAAGTGAGAAACTTGCCATTGAGGCATGCAAGCTTCAAAGTACTGAAAGTGTTGTTCCTAAATCGACTTCCTGGATAATGAGCTGATGTCGACAAGAAGCGATCCGTCATAGGAGGGCCTTAGTGAATCCCACATCTATGACACGGAACGGAGCAAATGATTTTAATGGAGTTGAAAACGATCTGATGATACAAGGTTCAGGGTGGCGGTCATGAAAGAATGGAGCGTGAATGTATTGCAGTGGATGAGACACAGGGGAATTCTCTGAACGACTTCTCTTGAACATATCGGCGACACTGACATGATGGATTGGTAGCGTTAACCCCAAATGTGGATGGTGTGATGGACCAATGGTGATATGACCAGTGAACGAAACAACCCAACCCGACTCGGATGCGGAGCGAAAGTGTCACGTTCAAGAGCGACTTGCTACCAATAAAGTTTCTTCAAGTTTTCTTCCCAATTTTTCCCCATTCATTGTTGACCAGTACCTCTTTATTTTTGTCAAGATTGAGGAGGATAACATATGCTTGTTCTATAATTTGCCCTTCGGGAAAACCCATCGCTATGTTTTAACGAGCCTAGCGATAGTGAAACTTGTTCTTGTCAGTATGGACAAGTTTATCGCTATTTGGTTTTAACGAGTTTAACGACAAAGATAACTCGGTCCTTTTCAATTTTAGAGAGTCTGGAAGGGACGTAAAGAAAACTCCAACAATCCTTTTTCGTCATATAATCCCTTAAGTCCAAAAAAGTATAAAATAATACGAAAGGGATGAATTTTCGGTAATTTTAACGATTCGAACAAAACAAGCGCTTGATCTTTTTGTGTAATAATCCCTCAGGTCCAAAAAGATTAAAATCTAAAGGAGGGATAGCACTTCCGGTCACTTTAACAAGCTGGAGAGGCCAAGAGGCCAATTACTCGGCAATCTTTTCATATTTTACGAGTCAGATGAAAAGATCTTAAAGGAGACTCGTTTTTCGAGGAACGAGTGATAAATTCGGGTAGTAGCTAATTCTAGGTAAGGTTTGGAATTTTCCAGTCACGGCAGTGTCACAAGGCTGGCTAACAGGATCACTCTTCGAAGCTGTTCCTCAAAAAGGGTAAACAATCAAATGGAGGTGAATGATCGGCCAATACAGAGTGGAGGTGATGATGAGAACACGACCAAGGCTTCAAAGGCTGATGATAATTCATTCACGATGGTTATTTACCGGAAATTGGTTCATTTTTTAATGAATGAGCTTAAACTCTGGGGGAAACATTTTCTCACTGCTTATGTTTGATTTTTAACGAGCTTCAACTCCACGTAAAAACTGCTCGATCCAGTCGTATAATAAGGATGTCTCATCTAAGATGGCATTTTTTCAAAGCTTTGCCCCGCATCCTTTCTTTATGCAAGTTAGGAAACGACCAATCCTACGAGTTTAAAGGGTTAGAGGACCTACAAAATTAAAAAATAAATGGTCGCTCTTCGCTTGCATGCCAAAAGGTTTGCATGCCCCCAGATATAGCGAAAAATTTCCAGGTTACTAAAGATTGCTCTATCCGCACTGCAGACAAAACACTTCCTCGGTGATGTCTATCGAAATAGACAAAGGTGAGTGGCGCAACTTGCCTCCACTCACATAACTTTTATGGAGGAATCTTATTCCAGTTTAATCTCATAAACCAGTCATATATCCTTCGCGGAAACCTACCCTATACCCAAGGTTTTCCTTCCGAAACAGACCAGGGTGCATGCCCCCTGGGTTTCAGTCATGTCCTTCCGAATCACTCGCGCTCATTAGGTGGACAGACTTGGGATTGATGAGACATTCCTTGTGTGAAAAGACCATTTAGGGATGGTATTTGACTATTTTCTATGTGTGAACTGGGGAATGAAAGCTGGTCTACGAGCTTGACCACTCTTCCTTCATGCGGAAAACACATTACTCTAAAGAGTGAGGAGACAATGGCTCCCATGCAATAAACATAGTCGCGTCCAAGGAGTAGACTATAATCCAGGGGTCCTTGGACTGCCATTACGTTCATGTGAACGGTTTTCCTTCTCAACGTTATCGGCACATTGGGAAGGATCCCTAACGGTCGACTAGTTCCTTTATCAAAGCCTGTTAGATTTCTCATTTCAGGCAAAAGCGATGGCGAACCAAGCGCTTTCCAAGCAATTGAGGAAAGGATACTCACAGAAGCCCCTTCATCTATGATGGTACCAGCCATGACCATTATGTATATTTGAGCAATGATTAGAAATGGTACACTAGCCGGTAAACGGGGTCTGCCTAGTAGATTCCAATCGAAGGAAACAACTAGGTTGCTTGGAGGTGGGACCGAATAGACGGCCAGATATGACTCTGACGAACTTCCTTCCTGCGGTAAAGGAACGGGTAGACTGCCCCCATGTTCATCGGAGTCTGTGTTTACGAAGAGAATCTGAACGGTGTCACTCTTGTTCTCTTTGGTGACTATATCATCTGAAGATGGATCTTCTGAAGGCAAGACAGGGTCAACTGCCACCTCGACCTTTTGACTTTCATCTGGTGTGGATTCAGATGGTTTATCTTCAATGATAGACGCTTCGACCGACCACAATGGCGTGTCAGTCGGATTTTCAACTAGTGATGGACTTGGCAAGAGTTTCTTATATCCAGGAGGAAGCCGTAACGGTGAAATCGGACGGTCGTCCAAAACTCTTTTAGCCTCTTCTAGGAAGGGACAACGGTGGATGGCATGATCGCCTTCACACAGTTTACAAGGGAATTTACTTTTCCTTTTATGTCCCGACATTTTGCTTTCACTAGTTGACGGTGTACTTTCAACATGATCATCAGAGGTTGTTGACACCGGATTGTGCAAACGAGGAGACCAGTCCCTTAAGATCCGAGGGATGCAGGGACAATCTCGATGATAGTGATCTACTTTACAAATGACACATGGATATTTAGGCTTTGACAGTGCAGTGTGTGGATTTTCACTAGATGATTCCTGGTTTCCCCCTGTCGTCTTTGGCTCCTTCTTCTTCTTCTCTTTCTTCTTCTTCTCCTTCTTCTTCTTCTCCTTCTTCTTCTTAGTTACTTGACTTTGGGCTTTACCAGCTCCATCAAGCGAAGAAGAAGGAGGAGGGGGAAAATCAGACGAAGTAGAAGGTTGGGGGGTAGCTTTGGTATTGTCTAGTTGCTTACTTGATTGTTCAGGAATCACCGTGTTCTGAACGACAGAGGTCGAGAAGATCCATACGGGCAGGCCGATTGTCAATCCTGGAAGCGACAATGTGGCCATATGGGGTGCACCAACATCTCCCCGAGAAGAGAAAGGACTAGGATTTCCTCCAAGGGGAAATCCTTGGTTGGTGGACTCCATTTTTCTCAACCTAAGACCAACGTAGGAAAGGTGATGTTTATTCCAATTAAAATAAATTTTAGACGCTTTGACACAACTTGTTTTTTCAATTTTTAAGAGTCGAGAAAAAACAAAAGATGACTCTACTCACCTTCGATTTTTAATGAGCTTGAAGTGACAAGTGCTCAGATGGACCTTTTCCTTTAAGGAGTTTGAAAAGGAACGAAAGAGACTACTCTGGAAATCTAGACAAAGGGATTACCAAACCAATCGCAAAACTGTAGAATACTTTTTACGGTACGGCAGTCAATCTTCCCGAATGTTGTGTTCAGTGCATTGCGATCGATAGGGCGGCAGACACGGCTTCCTATGGATAAAGGATATAGCCTATTGTGGTCTCCCAATATATACTCGACGGTACGTGGGAGCTCAAGTCTGTACTAGCACTTGCCGTCTCAAAGTGGAGGAATCACCCAACCAGCAATGAAAACAACAGTTACCAGGCTTTACGACGACGAATACGTCTCTAGCCTAGACTTCTAAATGTTGTGTGTTAGGTTCCAAAGCGTTTTTAGATTCATTAAATTTATTTTACAGACGATCTTGCTTAAGAAAATTGCCTTTCAGGTTCACCGCGTGATGTAGATATACAATTCCTAAAATGCAATCTAAGATGATAAACAATCGTTTAATCTTCTTTTTGCAATGAAAATCCTAGCTACTAAAGAAAGAGAGATGATATTATTTCAACATAGAGCAGAGAGAACACACTATATGCACTGTCCTAAATCAAACCAACAAACAGTCTAAATGCAAATGCACATGCATGTATTTGTTTTCAGCCTTCTTAATGTGTGAATGATAAAAAGAAAGCCAAGCGCAAATCTGAATTATTTTTCAAAGTGACATTACTAACAAGCTTCTTTTCAAGACAAAATGAAGACAATGACGACACTTTGCGATTTGGAATTGAAAACTTGCTTTCGACACTTGAAAAACTACTAATTCAAATCAAATACAAGAGTAACAGTGTAATCGACTATCAAGAACAATCGGATTCTCCTCTATGACTGAAAACGACACTTGCGACACTTCCAAATCAAGAAACGACAGTTCAATTACGCTACTTCTTTGTAAAAGAGAACTGAAAATGGCTCACAATACATAAAAGCATTTACAGTTATTTGCACAATGGAGGCGGAATAATGGCAAGGAAGGGGGTTTCCAACAGAGGTATACTGATTACAGACAGCAAAACTCTTGAATAGAGCTGAAAAGAGTGAAGAAAAACCAAAGTCTGGAGGCAAAATTAGCCTTTTCTGATCAGCGCACCTGTTACATAGGGATTCCAGTATGCATCCCACCTACAGCACACGAGAAGTGCGATGCATACTGATATCCTTGAAGAGAGGGTGCGATGGTACAGTGCGAGACTTTTGATCTAGTTCTTGATCACAGTTTGCAGCACAGTTCAGGGATTTAGGCCGAGCAAGTGATAATCAGTAAATAAATCACAGGGGTAGATCTAAGGAGGTTACTAGAGCCACCACAAGGGCAATTAGAGAGTTTGTAAATCGATTGTTCAGTTCATAAACAAAACCCGGAGATAGACTGAAGCAGCATTGATCTACTTTGCACTTGCATAGCAAATGCAGTTCGAAGGCTAGCTGGCTTGACTTCAGGCTCCATCTGTAAGTTTATAAAGTAAACAAATATAGACAAACAAACAATCTATTCGCTCCCCAGTGGAGTCACCATTTTGTTATCGGGAAATCTAGTGTCTATGCAGAGTTGCTAGTCCCACTAAGATTGGTAGCTATCTTAGAAACAAACAAACTAAAACTACTTTCGTTTTCCTTTATGAGAAGTAGATGAGAGGGGAACAAAGGAGACCAACCTCTGTCTTGCACTTGGTTCCTTTCTTGATTCCTCTCCCTTCTAATAGATATTTGCCACTCGCTTCCTCGTCTACCCAGCTTCAAAGAGCACCTGTGGAATCAACATAACACTATCCAAGAACAGAGATCTACTATCATAAACAATATAGGACCAGATATATATTGACCACACAAATTCATATATCATCAATCATACAAGAATGTGGAGGAAAACTTGAATAGCTTTATTAATATCAAGAATAGCAAAGAGGATTACAACTAATTGTTCTGACCCAGCGTCATCCTCTCAGCAAGAAAGCCCTTCTTCACCTCATGAAAAGCTTAGATCACCCAACACTATGATGTTTCACCAAGAAACCAGCAGCACTTCCTTACAAGATACAAAATTCCAGCCTCTGGATCTCTGGGATGAGGGATCCATATATAGATGATTGCAGGGAGGTGAGTCAGCTTCTGAGATTTGATTAGTGTCCTCTCTCTGATAGTTCTTGATTCCACTTGGAGATTGATGATCTCTTACTCATCCCTGGGCGAATGCAGAGAGGCAAGTGTCACAGGAGAAGTTTCTGGAAGATTCCATGATCCTCCACCTCGCAAATTGACTCTGCCATTTGTCCACTCTCGCCCATCGCACCCCATAGAAGGGCTTTTCAGTATGCATCGCACCTCCCGTGTGCATTTAGGTGGGATGCAGCGCACTTTGACCATGGAGCAGGTGAGATGGTCCAGTTTTGACCAGTTCTGAGTAGTTTTTCATGGAGAACTTCTGGGAGATGATGTAATCAGCTGACCTTGTTCTTTTAGGGGATGGAACAACACTTTTAGGGACTTAGGAGCCATCATTTTATGGACATATTTGATTGGGGTTGCAGTGCCCAAAAATGTCTATAACACTTGTCAAACCTCACAGCCAAATCATGACGCTCAATTTCTCACTCCATTCAACGCAAAGGATGTTGCCACCTCTCACAGATGCTATCTTCGTAGGACATGTCAGAACGTAGTTTGGAGCACCTCCTCAAGTGAAACCGATGTCTGATATATGTGATATAAAGGAGAAGCTGGCAGACAGCAAATCATATTTATAACCTCTGCTCATCCAGTCACTTTTATTTTTAGAGTTAGTTGCTAGTTACGAGGAAGGTTGTTTGAAACCTCCTAAAAAAAAATTATAATCTATTTTTCAACATTAGTTAGAATATTATTTATACCCTTCTCATGCATTTAGAAAAGGGTCCAGAATTTTATCAAAAAGATTTGCAAAGAATAAGCACTACTATAATTTTGTGAATGCCTTGATGAAATTATGGAACATGGTTGTTTCTTTTAAATATCAGACTACTTTCCTTTATTGATGCACTATTGTATACTTGAAGAATAATTTGATTTGGAGAAAGGATCCGATCTATGTCATTAATCAAATGAGCAGAACCTCACACATATGGTACTTTTATCTTGTATGAATAGTTTTGTTTCCGTTTAATTAGTGATAACATTTTGTTTTCATGAATTGTATATAAAATATGTTCGTTCTGTTATGCGCTAATTGAACTACTATATGATGCCTAGCTGAAAGTGTTTATTTTCATATATAATCATCGGATATATGCGATATAGTTTATACATTTATTTGACTAATCATTAAGTCAAATAAATTATATTTACATGTTATCATCTCTATTTAATGCGTGATTGATCTTTATTATCGCATGTCAAACAGATATCTTTTTAGATCGCATATCACACAGAATACCTGGGTTTATATTAGATTAAGTTAGCTAGAGATTTGCATGATATAATAGGCCATTTAGTTATCATTATTCTTACTGCAATTGCTTGAAAACCACCCACTCTCATTTTAAAACCCACATTGGGAAACTGGTCCCATCATCCCCAGTCGGAGCCACCACTTCAAACGGAAAAGGAGTTGTCTTTAAGGTCCGGACCGGGTGGTTATACCCCATGTTGGAGCAGTAGAAATATGAGGCTTCAACATTTTTGCGCTAGAAGGAGGGCCATCCGACTATGAGTGGCATATAAATCTAAAGATCAATTTAAAAAGTTCATAAGAGTCAAAACGCCTCCACAACTTCTACTTCTTCTAGATCTCATTCAAAATCTCTGGATCAGAAATCTGAAGTAATAGAAACATCTCCCTCATCTCCTGAAGTATTAAGACAACCAACTTCTTCAAATTACACTCCTGAGTCTCCCGAAGTTCACTCCTTGATACAAAAATTGGAATAGATATCCATTTCTGTCGAGAAACTCGAGAGACTTGAATCCTCCGAAGAAAGTGTCACTTCCTTATTACGAGAAATTGGTGTATTAACTCGATTACAAAGTGAAAGGCTCAGAGTAACTCCTTTTGAGTTTCCCATTCATTCGTGACATAAGAAAGTTACCACATCAAGATCTGAATTAGATACCAGCAATATCACCTCACCTTTCCCTCCATTTACTTCCCCATTCACTTCTACTCAATCCACCTCTTCTCAACAATCCACTTCTTCAACTAGTACTGCTACTAGTAGTACTAATCCAGTAGTAAGTTCTTCACCATCCATACCTACTTCTGGACTGGCCTTCCCATTTTCCCAGTCTCCAACTCAAGTTATGTCCAATCAACCCGCTCAACCTTGGACAAATCCTGGTGCTGTACTGGTTGCTAATCCAAATTCTCTCCCAGCAAACCCAGAAAAATGGTTACCTAAGTATAATCCTGATGATGGTCTTCCCGCTGAAGAATATCTAAATAACTTTATGCTAGCCATGAATCTTAATGGAGTTTCACATGAGGATGTTGTGATGAGACTGTTTCCTTATACTTTCCAAGGATCTACAGGATCTTAGTATTTTTCCCTTCCAGCAGGCTCAATAAGAAATTGGGATACTTTTCAAGAAATATTTCTTGAAAAATTTGGTGATGATAGGACTATAGCATCTTTAATCAATGATCTTTCCAACCTGAAAGCAAATTCAGATGAAAGGATCAAAGACTTCAACTCCATATTTAACAAGTTGTTAAACAAAATCCCAGCTGCCTCTAAACCTACAGTAGATGTACAAATAGAGTGGTACATATCCTCCCTTCCTTCTAATATCGCAATTTTTGTAGATAGAGCCAATAAGGCTACCCTTGTAGAAAACATGAAAGAAGCTTTGTCTATAGAAAGAAGAATTATTGCCTTAGAAAAGAGGTCACAAATAGACGAAAGGAAATCAAAGAAAGTAACATTCAAGGATGATTCAAAGAAGAAAGCTCCAAAGGACCCTTTTGACCTTGAAGGCCTTCAGAAAGTGTTGAAGACCATGTCAAATGAAATGGTCGAAATCAAGAAACAAGTTGTAGAATCATCTGCTCCCAAGAAACCTTTCGCTCATTTAAAATAAATCCTTCTTCCACATCTCAGCCACCGAATACCATTTCAAACACTGAATCTGATCAAGAGCTGGAAGAAGACTCACCAATCGAAGAAGAAGCCGAAACTGAAGAAGAAGTTGAGTTAAATGGAATGTGGGACTTCATTCTTCCAACTGAAGAGGAAGAACAAGCTATGCCAGTGACTACGAGAAGTAAAAACTCTCCTGATACGTCTACAACAATTCAGAAACACGAAAATGTTACTCCTGTAAAGGAGAAGACAATAACTAAGAAATCTAAGACTACTCAAACTAATTTTATTCCACTAGATCCTCCAACTGCTTCCAAAACATTAGTAATCTCAGATACATTATAATATAACATAGTCAAATATATGAAAAAGATGAGAGCAAATATTTCATTGCAGGAACTTACTAAACTCAAACAACAACAAAAAATCTTACTTAGAGAGTTAAAAGAAGTTCCTGTAGCTCCTTTACCATTCGTTGTAGTCACTCAAGCTACTTATGATATGGGAAAACCTCCTTCATCTTCAAACAAAGTAAATCCCACAGATCTAGTTCTGATAGGTGATAGATCTATTTCTCATACACCCCCATTTCTTCTTACTTATGAGATTTTCAACAGAAATATCCATAATTTCCTTGTTGATTCAAGAGCCTCTTCAAACATCATGCCAAGGATTGTGTGCACCAAATTGAATATTACACCTCAAAAATCTATTGTACACATAGTTCAACTGGATAGAACAAAAGTAGAGGTACTTGGAGAAATAACATCAATTTCAATCAGGCTTTCCTCTAATCCAAAAGTCTCACAGATAATCGATATTCTAGTGGCTGATATCCCTGAATTTTATGGTTTAATTCTAAGTAGGGATTGGTATGAAAAGTTACATGGATACTTTGCAACTAATTGGTCTCACATGTGGTTGCCACACAATGGTAAACCTAACCAAATCAGAGTAGACCGTGAGAAATTCATGAAGTACACAGTCACTAATCTCGAGGGAAGCAATGAACCTGTAGCTTTCACCAATAACATCATTGGAAATTACTCGGCTGAGTCATTCTTGGGATCCTTTAATGCTCAAAGATCTCCCTTTCCAGATAATGTTGTAGTATCTCAGATAGAAAATTTTTCACAAACAGATGCTTCCAAGTGTGTAGATGTAGTTGATAAAATTGTAGATAATTCACTATTATGGACTCTTTATTTTGATGGTTCCAAGTCTGAAGATGGTGCAGGTGCAGGATGTATCTTAATCAACCCTCAAGGAGAGAAAACCATGTTAGCCTGCAGGCTTGAATTTCAAATGCACTAACAATACTGCAGAATATGAAGCAATTGATTTAGGGGTTGTAAAAAACCATTAGCCTTAATGTCAAGTATTTGCAAGTATATGGAGACTTTGAAATAGTTATTAAACATGTAAGAAACACAATCCATTGTGTGTCTTGGCATCTCAAACATTATCAATCTTTAGCCCAGAATCTTACTTCTCATTTCACTGCTTTTAACATGTCTTCAGTCCCCAAATTACAAAACGCAAGTGCCGGCTTACTTGCCAATGTAGCATCTAGGCTTATACCTTCATAGGAATTTAGTCCAGATAGATTTTCTATAGAGTTAGTTTTCAAACCGTCCATTCCTAAAAATGTAACAAATTGGAGAGTGTTTAATAATGATGATGATATAATCGATTTCCTTACATCAGAAGGATCTTATGGGGAACAAATTTTAGATGAATATGAACATGACTTGTAAATCAATCATAAACAATATCAAAACCAAATTCTGAAGTCTGTAGTCAAAATGGAAGATCTCTATGATTTGAAAGACATATTTAAGAAGATTACCAACTCCAAGACTTAGAGTTCTACTTTGAGATTTGAAGTGGTAAACCTAGGTACAACTGAAAAACCTCAAAATGTCAACCTAGGTCTTGGTTTATCATCCGAAGAAAGGATATCATTCATTAAGTTGTTGAAAACATATAAAGTTGTCTTTGCCTGGGATTATTCAAATCTCAAGACCTATGATACCTCTGTAATTCAACATACTATACCGATGACCTCTAATGAGAAACTAGTTCAACAAAAACTCAGAAATATTCATCCAAACCTTGAAAGTCAAATCAAATATTTGAACAAACTTCTGAAAGCAAAGATAATCTTTCCTGTTAGACATTCAAAATGGGTATCAAATATGGTTCATATCAAGAAAAAGAATGGAGACATTAGGATTTGTATTGATTTTAGGGACTTAAACAGAGCTTGTCAAAAGGATAACTTTCCTTTGCCTACCATGGAGCAAATATTGCAATCGATTGCAAGTTCTGAGATAATGTCTTTTCTAGATGGATTTTCAGGATACAATCAGATTCTTATACATCCAAATGATAGATTGAAGACAACAATTAGGACCAAGTGGGGGACATACGCTTATCAGAAGATGCCTTTTGGACTCATCAATGCAGGTGCTACTTTTCAACGTGCCATGGATAGTGCTTTTAAAGGTCTAATTAATAAATAAGTTGTTATTTACCTAGATGACATTACAGTATACTCTAGGAGCAAAAACAATTATTTGAATGACCTAAATCATATATTTGAAAGATGCAAGAAATATGGCATTTCTTTGAACCCCAAAAATTCATATTTTGCTTTAACAGAAGGCAAGCTTCTCGGATTCATAGTATCCAAGAAAGGAATTTATATTGATCTGGATAGAATCCAAGAAATTGAAAAGATTCATCTCCCACATCACAAAAAGTCTATGCAATAATTCCTAGGCCAGATCAATTTTGTAAAAAGATTTGTTCCAGATTTCTCACAGATTGTTTTACCCCTTCAATCAATGATAAGAAATAATGCAGTCTTCGAATGGGGTAAAGACAAAAGAGAGTCATTTGAGTGAATAAAAAAAACCATCATCAATGCTCGTTCTTTAACAACTCCAGACTTTCTCAAACCTTTTGTGTTGTACACTTTTTCATCTGATACATCATATGTAGCAGTTTTAACACAGCTAAATGATCAAAACATAGAGGTACCTATATCCTTTTGTAGTGCCAATTTACAAGGTGCCGAGTTAAACTACTCAGTTGTTGAGGAACAAGATTTTGCTATCTTTAAAACCTTGAAACATTTCAGAAATTTTCTCCTCAAAACTCATACAAAAATAGTGGTACCTTACCCTGTAGTAAGGAAATTGTTGATTCAAAGAGAAGTGTGGGAGAAAAGAGCCAATTGGGTCACTGCACTTCGAGAGTACGATTAGACATCCAGCTAGCTAAAATTGTTAAGGGCCAAGGTTTTTGCAAGATGCTAACAGGAGCTTCCCACTTATCAACAGAAGAAGACCAAGGTAATGAAGTGCAAATATCATAGGTAAGCCTCAACGATGCACAATCACAGTATGTTGATTTGAAGTTTTATTTAAAGAATGGATATGCTCCTATGCATCTCAATTACAAAACAAAATGTGCTTTAAGGTTGAAATCAAATCAGTATGAATTGATTGATGATGTATTATTTAGAAAAAATTATGATTCAGTATTATTAAGATGCCTTGAAAAACTTGAAGCTGAAAAGGTTATGCAGGAGTTACATGATGGACCAGTTGGAGGTCATTTCGGAGGAAACACCACAACTCACAAAATCCTGCATGTGAGTTATTATTGGCCAACACTATTTAATGATGCACATGACTATGCAAGAAAATGAAAAACTTGTCAAACTGCAGTTGGAAGAGAAAAGAAACCAGCATTCCCTTTGCAGCCAGTGAATATCCAACAACCATTTGAACAATGGGGATTAGATATAATTGGTGAGATTGTTCCTAACTCTTCCAAACAGCACAAGTACATCCTTACAACTATTGATTATTTCACGAATTTTATAGAGGCTATCCCACTAAAGGTAGCTAATACAGAAAGTATTACAGACTTTATTGATCAGTACATAATCACTAGGTTTGGCCTACCACAACTTTAATGTTTGATAATGCATCTTATTTTTCTGGAAATACTATGGTAGAATTTTCTTTGAAAAGAGGTTTCAAATTGAAGTATTCAGCCAACTATTATCCACAAGGTAATGGATTAGCCGAATCAATAAACAAAAACCTTATCAGAATCATCAAGAGGACTATAGACCAAAATCATAGGAATTGGCACAAAGCACTGACATTTGCTCTTTGGGCAGATAGAATAACATATAAGGCCTCAATTGTTTCTTCTCCTTTTGCTTTAGTTTATGGAAAAGAAGCAGTTCTCCCCACAAACATAGCAATCCCATCTCTCGCCCTAGTGAAATTTATCAATGAAAATCCTTCCTCTTCTCTTCAAGCAAGACAATTTCAGATCCTTAAGCTTGAAGAAGAAAGAGAAAAGGCTAAAGCTACCCATTCCCATCATCAGCAGTTAGTTAAGGCCTCTTTTGATACATCCTCTGCCAATCATAAAACTTTTGAAGTAGGTGATCTAATTTTTAAATGGGACGAAGCACATGAGGAAAAAGGTAAGCATACCAAGTTCCAAAGACCATGGCTTGGACCATTCCAAATCATTGAGAAAATTGGTCAATGAACATTTCTTTTACAAAACTTGGCAGGTAAGATGGATTCCTTGCCCGTTAATGGGCAAATTCTGAATAAGAAAAAAATACTTTTCCTAGAAGACAACCTCTTCTGATTTTGTATCATATTGTCTTTAATATTCTTAGGAAAATAAAGGTTATGGTAGTATTTACTTTTTGGCTTCTCAAAATAAAGTATCTGATAATATTTTGATTTTTCGCTTCTATAAGTAGGAAAAGTTAAAGAAAAAATTAGAGCATTTGAGTATCAAAGTGAACCTCATTTCTTTGGAAAATTTTGACCTCGCTAAAAACACTTATTCTATGAACAAGATCTTGCCTTTATAAGATATAGATGTTTTGTTATCAGTCAAGAAAAGAATCTTTAACCTAGTAAGGACTTTCTACAGATCAGTATCTCAAAACTCTATTATTATCATCCAAAACACTTTAAAAAGGGCCAATTATTCACCCCATCTGATAAAATTTTCTTTTTTCACAATGTAATTCTAAAATATACAAAAGTTAAAGACAATAAGTCTCATTACGAGCTTATTTGCCATGATTATAGGGGAATAATTAAACTGATATTACCAAAACTGCATATCAAAACAGGGTAATAGTCGATGATCTAATCAATCAGAGGACAAGCGGTCTCACCAAGAGCTAGCTTGTTCAGTTTAGTTACAACTAGTGAATAGCATTGTCATATTGGGTTACCAAGCCTAGACAATGTCTTTTAAGAAATTTGAAAATAAAATTACATGAAAAAAAAAACAAGGTCCAAATGAGAAAAAAGCAAAATAATGTCATTTTAAATTTTGAAAATTGCTTCGGATGGGATAATGAATCATTGTTGGTTAAAAGATAACCATGTCGAGGCTATGAACGCCTACTGGCAACAGAGGCTCTATCTATGATAAATGAGTAAACAACTAACAACTAATCTGTAGAAGACACCTGCTATATCTCTTTAAATCTTAGTATTGACTAATGTAAACATTTGTATTTTTATCACTACAAGAGTAAAGTAGTTGAATAGACAGATTGAGTGAGTAATTATGATTTTAGAGAGATGTTGTTTAAATTGTAACTCATGTAATTATTATCCCTATAACTTTTCTTATTTTGAAAGTTTTAGAGATTTCAAAAGATCAGAAATAGGTGGATCAATCAGAGGTGGTTCTCCCAAGTGAATCGCCAATTGTTGTACTATGTAACAACCCCCCCATTTATACGAGTAATAGTTAATATTTGACAGATAAATAGGGACCCTTTTAAATTTGTAGCCTTTGAAAATAAACGCTAACTCTAAAAATTTACCTCAAAAAACCTTCGAAAAGGAACTCATGCCTAAATCTCTTATCGCATCTCGTAGTTTTCCATGTAACAATTGTTAACACTCCACCGAAAATCCTGAAATGCGATATGCGATGAGGTCCCCTCTTCGATTTTTCGATCACCGCACTTTAATAACACGTGATCGCACCTCGCAAATCGATACAACATGCCATTGTGTCACCCCTTAAGAATTTGTGAAATGCGATGTTGCGATTCTTGCAATCGCATTTCACGTTAACTCTAAATAACATTATATGAAAACTTTTGAAAGTTGTGATGCGCTAATGAAGTGTGAAGCGTGGAGAAGTTATTGAGTTTTAATGTAATAATGAGTGGTTTGATAGAGTAATTAATGTTTAGCATCTCAAGGAGAGGAATTGATGTTTTCAAGATATGGCTAGTTAACACTGAAATCTCATGTAAAATCTTCCCACGATTCAAAGTCATTTCAAAGAACTCTCTGCCATAATTTCCCTCCATTGTGTGCGCTGATATATCTCTTTCGTTTCAGGAAAGCTTCAAAAGAGATGTCATTATGAAAGGTGATGCAAAAGCAGAAGAAGCAGAGCATTATAGAGTCTGAGGTATCAAAAATGTCACCTATATTCGCTGATACAGTTTGCAGCGCCGATGGAGGAGCGACAACATGGGAAGTCATATACAACAGGCTTGAAGATGAGCGTCCTAAAATTACTGTCATAAAGGCAACGGCTGACTCAATAAAACCTTCGAGGGTCCAATTCAAAGACACTGCTTGTTCCTTCCTTCATAGAATAGGAGCAAGAGCGAAAATACTCCCATACACTGATATGATTAGATGGGTGGTGGAAAATCTCAGTATTGAAGACAGGCAATTCAGGAACTCGAAGATGGAGCTAATGGGTTCATTCAAAGCTGAAGACCTGAAGCAAATGTATCATATACCTGACCCTCAGGACATATATGACAAATCATACCTGGCCAACTTCGCAAAGAAAAATGAAGAACCTTTCAAGATGATCCAAGGCTGGAGGGTACTAGAGAACAAGTTCAAATATGATAAAATGGTTATGTATCTGGCAGATTCTTTGGAAAACCCCTACAACTATGCAACTTCTATGTTATATAGGTTATATGGATTACCTAATAATACCAAGTTTTGCATATAATGGATTCATTTAATTGATGCTTGTGTCAATTCCCACATAATGAATTGGGCCACTATCCTATCTGATAACCTAGCCACTGCCATCTCAGAGTATCGTCAGAAGAATGAATTTGTCCCTATTGTCGATGAATTCATCAAAGAGGCACTAGAGCTAAATTCCCTTCTATCCAAACAACAAGATTTATTTTGCCAAAGAATGTCGCATGTCACTCCTTATCTGATCACCAGTGATCAATTGACGGATAAGGCGATTGACTAGAGAACTGAATTTAATGATTTAAATACAAATATCTTTGAATTCATTGAATGGCAAGAAACTGAAGAAGGAAGGAGGGTTAATCTACCCATGATTGAGGAGACACATAAGGACATTCTCTTCACAGATTGGGATGCGCGGATCAAACAGGTGGAGTTAGCAGTGGCAAGAGCAGTAGGAGTGGCAAAGAACATAGTAAAAGCAGTAAATTACACTTTGCACACTACCAACTTGATGAAAGAAGGTAATCCAAAGGCGTTGCCAGATTTAAATGACTTGGATCAAAACTGGAAGGCAAAGGTGAAAACCCAAAGGGAAGCGATCACAAAGTTATCAAAGGCTGACTAGGAGGCATATTGGCAATACCTTGTCAAATCTCACAGGAAAATCATGACGCTCAATTGCTCACTCCATTCAACTCAAAGGATGTTGCCGCCTCTCACAGATGCTATCTTCGCAGGACAGGTTAGAACGCAGTTTGGGGCACCTTCTCAAGTGAAACCAATGTCTGATATATGTGATCTAAAGGAGAAGTTGGCAGACAGAAAATCATCTTTATAACCTCTGCTCATCCAATCACTTTTATTTTTAGAGTTAGTTGCTAGTTAGGAGGAAGGTTGTTTGAAACCTCCTCAAATTTTTGTATAATCTATTTTTCAACATTAGTTAGAATAGTATTTATACCCTTCTCATGCATTTAGAGAAGGGTCCAGAATTTTATCAAAAACATTTGCAAAGAATGCACTTTTGTAAGTTTGTGAATGCCTTGATGAAATTATGGAACATGGTTGTTTCTTTTAAATATCAGACTACTTTCCTTTGTTGATGCACTATTTTATACTTGGAGAATAATTTGATTTGGAGAAAGGAGTCGATCTATGTCATTAGTCAAATGAGCAGAACCTCACACATATGGTACTTTTATCTTGTATGAATAGTTTTGTTTCCATTTAATTTGTGATAACATTTCGTTTTCATGAATTGTATAAGAAATATGTTCTTTCTATTATGCGATTGCACTATTGTATGATGCCTAACTAAAAGTGCTTTATTTTCATATATAGTCATCAGATATATGCGATAGGGTTTATATATTTCTTCGACTAATTATTTATTCAAAGAAATTATCTTTACACGTTATCATCCCTGTTTAATGCGTGATTGATCTTTATTATCACATGTCAAACATATATCTTTTTAGATTGCATATCACACAGAATACCCAGGTTTATATTAGATTAAGTTAGCTAGAGATTTGCATGATAGAATAGGCCATTTAGTTATCATTATTCTTACTGCAATCGCTTGAAAACCAACCACTCTCATTTTAAAACCCACATTGGGAAACTGGTCCCATCATCCCCAGTGGAAGCCACGACTTCAAATGGAAAAGGAGTTGTCTTTAAGGTCTGGGCCAGGTGGTTATCCCCCATGTTGGAGCAGCAAAAGTCTGAGACTTCAACACTTCGTCATCCAAAGTATATTGTCAAACTAATAAATGTAGAGCTAATCATAGCTATCTTTGTCCATCTAGGAATGTTAACTTATTCATCATCAAATTCAGCATGACCAACAAGCTATCTTGTGACTTGCTACCTTTTTGCTTTTATCATGTACACATTTCTGCCATATATTCTTCTAAGTCAAAAAAATTGTTATCCACTCAATCCATGTGCTCTTTGAATTGATTTTAAACTAAACATTTGTATATTCAACTACTATCTTTCTAGTCTATATTTATGCAACAAGTTCTTCCAAGTAGACAAATCATATCTCACACAAGTCATCAGTATCAGAGTTGCCAAGTCATGATAGCATCTTGTCAATATGTCAAATTTTTCTACTTCATCCCTAT